>OV281341.1:25000000-27500000 GCA_923062675.1 Marasmarcha lunaedactyla
AGATTGTGGAAAATAAAGGTTTCGAAACTAGAAGAAATGTCCGACTGTACATAATATGAATGCCGTCATGACGTTTTTGTAAGTTCTCCTTTACCTTTTTCTTGCACGTGGCGATCAATAATTTTACTTCGGGATGATTTTTCAATAGTTATTTTTGATAATTTACCACAATTTGTATCGAAGTTCTTGTCCAGTGTCCAAGTTGTTCTCCAGATAAAAGATTAAAAATTTGCCTCTCAATTGAAAAATTAGCCATTTCGAATTATTATTTTTTTTTTTTTATATTTCTAACAATCACACCACATTATCTAGCCCAAATTAAGTATCATTAAAGAACTTGTGTTATGGATACTAGATAACGGATAAATAAACTTAAGAAATATATAAACACACGTAAATACTTTTTTTTATATATAAATATTAGAAATAAACTTAAATAAACGTAAATACACATCCATGACTAGAAAGCAAATATAATAATATATCTGCCCCTACCAGGATTCGAACCCGGGACCTCTGGCATGGAAGGCAAGGCTACTTACCAACATACCAAACAGGCCGTTCTCGCAGTTATGTCACCGTAACATTGCGATAATAACCACTGAGGTTTGTTATCCAGTCTTCATTCTTTGTTTCTTTTTTTTTGTATGATGTTCTTTTTTATCTGTTTTAATTGGGCCGAAATATTAAAGACTATGCCTGCACGGGAGAAGGACAAAAAAAAACAGTAAAAACTTGACTAAACAAGATTGTCTTCATAGTAATGATGATATATTTAAAATTCAGGTTAAGTAAAATTATTAAAAAAATTTAAAAACGCTTATCCGTTTAATCTACGTTTATTTACATTATCTAAGCACATTAATTATAGTATAGGTACCTTATTATCACGCGTTTAGATAAGGGACAGTAACAATGGCATATTAAGTATTGTTTTTTTCTCTCAATAATATACAAGATGATTGTGTAATTTTTCTTAAAACCCTAACGCACACTGAAATGTAAAAGGACCTAAATAAAAAACCGCTGGAACAAATAAGCTACATTTAATTCGAATTCGGCATCTTTGCAGATACCGCGGTCTCGGTCCACTAAGATCTTGGTTTATAGCAATTACTATATTCGTCTATAAATAAATATGTTCCATATACGGCCTGCCGCAAGGCGCACTGCAGTTTCTCTTTGCACATTGTTTATCGAAGTAGAATTGCGTATCAACCGAACGCAGCGGAGCGTAGATATAGCTTTTTTGGCAGCAGATGAAAAAGTGGCAGTTTCAATATACGACGTCCTGAGCCGAGGTTCTAGACTCTATACCCTCCCGGGAATCATATGCAGGAGAAATACACAAACAATCCATGTCGAAAAAAAAGCTACACCATTCCCACCAGATACGTGCCAACAAACGGATGCGTAGCTGACACTTTTCTCCTTATAGATACTTGGTAGACGCGGTATGGTAATATAGTAAATCTAAATTCTCTAAAAAAAGGTTCCTCGCTCACATCCCTCACACACGTGTCTCTTATCAGTGTACATTTTGTTCCTCGCGCGTCCTCAAGCTTCCTAGCAGAACATTCGGAAGTCGGAATATTTATTTGTCCAGCTACGATTACTGAGCGCCCTTGACATATGACCGTCTGACGAAACTAAACTTATTGTGATTAATAAAACAATATTGTGTTCGAAGCTGTAGTACCAAACAACAATCGGTATTATATTATTTTGAAATGATAAGTAACACCAAAATCAAACATGTGATATGTTTTAAGCTTTGTAATAAATAAAATAAAATAAACCCCCAGACAAACACACCAACTGTAAAAGTAAGTAGAGCTTGTGTTATAGATGACCATACAGCGAACTGGGGAGAACCCAGAATAAACATACATATATAAATAATGACCCGAGTGTGTTCTGTGTGAGCTGTGTTCATCACACAAATGAATGCCCCGACCTGGACTCGAGCCTGGGACCTCCGGCGTATGAGGCAGAGCTACTAACCACTACGCCACTCGGTCGCCAACTCGTATGTATCTGTAGGTACAGTATGTCTAGTACTTAGGTTTACCATTGAAAACTAAGTCAAACTATTTTTAGTGTGGCCTTACTTAAGACAATTATAAAAAAATATAATAATCCATCTAAAGCTTGCCTAGTTAAATGAATATACAGTTTTTTTACTGGTTCAACGTGACTATTATGAAAAATAATATTTTTTATATACAAAAAAATATGGCTAACCTATTTCAGGTGCAGCTTTTCTACGCTCGCAGATATTTTACGTATTTTAGTGTTTACATCGAAGACCAAACTTCACGAATACTTATAGTACCAAAATTGTTTAATTTATTAATTAACTACACGATAATAATACACTTAACTTTGACGTAGCGTAAACACATTTAATTTGCTCGTTGACATGGAAGCTTTTAATTAATTAAAGTAATGAAAGGTCAATACCTGTCACAGCACCCTATATGATAGCTGTGTTGCATTAAGTTAATTTTCACAGTAGTTGTGTGTGGTCGCTATGATATTTATAACTACGCCTAAGTTCCTAACAGACATGGGGGTATTCGAGGGGAAAGAACCTCGGCTAGGGTAGTCGTATTTACGCACATCGTCAGAAGGGCTTTCCACTTAGAAACCAGGCAGAATCTTTGAAGATATCGGCCTTGGCTGGGACCCAAATTAACAAGGTACTCTTAGATACACGTTCAACTCACTTTCGATTGTAACCATACAGCTAAATCCCTATATACTATATTATTTAATTTTTTTATTATTTGGCTTTAATTTAAATACGTCTGTTTTGAATTACATCAGTAATTTTATTAAGTAATTAAACAACACGTATTTTTTAGTTCCCTCACGCAAACCCAAAAATAATGTATCAAAACATTTTCTGTGTTCGTTATTTTGCAAAATATTCAGTAACAGAAAAAGCAGTACTTCTACAATACACTATTAAATTCAAAATTGAACCATCGAAATACAACAATTGAAGCTCAATTTATCAGATTCAATATCAACTGGCCGATTTCTATGCTCTATTTCCATCAACGCTCTTTGACTTTTAGATCTACAGTGCAAGCAATTAAAATTAAATCTTTTGATGTCGGCGATAAGTTTCAAATTAGCTTGAAATATTATCAAAGACTTGAATTTTCCTCCTTCGTCCTTCGATCTTAAGATTTAGATATAGATTTATCGGATGTTAGTTAAACTAGACAACGTAGTTATTGTTCTATGAAATGAGGTGCTAGACTCTGTATAACTTCGTATGCGAAGAATTAAGGATAAGGACAAAAATAAATAAACAATCGTTTCATTACAATAGCATACCCCTAGGCTTACGAATGTCTGATGAATTTTAGCCCATTCCGTATAACAAACATCCGAATTTAACAGTAAAGAATCACTTGCATTTTTATTTTTATCTTATAAAATTAGAATAAAAACTATAACTTAATAGCTTATAAACCTTTTTTAAATATTTATACTAAAAATAAAGTTATAATTATTTTATTAAACAAAAAGTATTATAGGTTAGTCATTCAAACCCACTACAAAATATATATACAATTTTTTATAAAAAGATATACATTAAACAATAAATGTCCTATTTTGAAATTCGATAGACTTAAATCGCTTTATTCAAACTTGTTTCTCAAAATATTTCAAAATTATAAAATATACATTGTACAAAAATATTATTAAGTCTAGTCATAACTACAAGTAACCTGTGAGCTGTCAATGTTTTCTATACATCAGTAGCTATGTGCGCTCGCGCGGAAATTTCAATAGCAATCGTTTCTCAAAACTATACTATTGTTTACATTTACAGGGAAAGCACTGGTGTTAACTTTAAATCTACAATCAAATATATTGTGCAGAATGACGTTAGGCTGTGGCATCGCGACGCTACAGTGTCACGCTTGTCATAATTTGACATTTGACATTTTGACAAATCGATTTTGATCCACCAGTACCTCTTTCGGTAATATACCTTTAGGAGTTTTGGTAAATACCTTCGTAAGCCCCGTGTCAGTTTTCTTATGTTGGTAGATCTTCAGAAAAGACCGAAAATTTTTTTAAAACTGACCTTCCATTTTTTTTTCAATAGCAATTTTATTTTACTTCCAGCAATTTTACCACAGTCATGAAATCATAAAAGATCCTGTCCAATTAGGTTTAATTTATTTATTTTATTAATCGATAAGTTTAATAGTATTTTGCCATACATATTAAAGAATCATCAGATCGGCCCAATTATGACTATTGACGTATCCTATTAGATAATATACAACTCGTATAGAACCTTTGACGTAAGTGAACTGGCGTTCGTCACTAGTTTGGAACCGGTCAAGATTATGTTTTGATTGTTTTAATAGTACGTTAATAATAAGGTTTTCATCTTTTTATGCGGAAATGTTCTTAATTATCCAGCATTCGGGCCGTTTCGCACTATGAAAGTATGACTGAGGGATTTCAAAATAATCAAAACGTTTCAAACAACGAACGTATCGGATTAAAGCTACTAGAACTTAAATTACTCCTTCACACAATAATTTAAAGCCTATAAACATTTAATATGTAAAACCTTTACTTGCGTATTAACTTGTATTCACTTGTTTACATAGCACGGAAACATAGGCTGTTTAGAACATTCCCTGCAACATACCTACTGAGGAGCACAATAAAATAATATTTTTCAATCGGTTGTAAAATATTATTTTGAGCCAAATCTATCAATAAATCAAAATAATGGTTAAATTTTTTATAAGCAGCAATAAAAAAAAACATTACCGAACTGCAAAAAAAACCGGACAAAAACTAGTAAATAAAACAGGTAGTGACGTACGTAGTTCGTCCTGCTTAAAAACTTTAAATATGCAAATCTGAGTTTTTCCTTTAATTTGTGTGGTATTTTAGTTACAAATTATCCATAATGTCTTAAACGCTACATTCTTGTTTACTTTCTTGAAGTTGCTAACTGAGCATTCTTTGCCTAAAGTAATGTGTGCCTTCTGACAATGTCAACATGTGATTCAATGGAATCATCCTCTTGCGTCAATTTCAAGATAAACAAAAAAACATCACTACAAGTTAAATAGAAGACAAGTTAAAGTACACGTCGAGTTAAAAGTGCTTGTTGCACGTAGTTCTTTAAAAACTATTCAAGGAAATCTTTGATATTGCAAAAACAAATAAACACTTAAAGGTTAAAAGAAAATCCAAACATATTGAGACAACATTTCTGTTAATATTTTGTTTTGTGAGAGATACAACCATTGTTTGTTTTTAAAGCCTTATTTCGTGTCACGCCTGGGTTAGGGAAATTATACAAATTGTACGAAATGCTTAAGCGCTATTAGCCTTCGGCCAAACAATAGATCACAGAGTTTCTAAAAACTCAGATTTTTTGCGATCCAACGAGTTTAAGCAGTTTCACGCCTAAACTCGTTAGAGCTACTTTTGAACATTATGGTCCTTGAAGCCTGATCCTATATCCGTAAACAACACCATTTTGACAACCAGAAATACCAGCCAGCGATATTAGGCCTATATGCCTCAAGGAAGTTTTTGAGATAGGTAAAGTAGAGTTGGTTTCAGTGAACGTAGAGTGTCTTTGTTGCGGTAGTAGAGTGTTTTCTGTCAAGATCTCGTCTGGGACGGTACTAAAGTCCTTCCTGTTTTGAACACCGCAATATCCACGTTCACGGGGTCGTGTTCCGGTTCTTTTTCCACAATCAGTGCAATTACTGGAACAACGGCAATTGAAACTGCCTACGGTCATACGGATGGCAACGAATCATAATAATCGAGATAATTATCACAATGATTATTACTAATCAAACACCTACGATAAATGATGTACATCGGTGCGGATGCCACTTACCATCAGATGGTAAATACATTGAACGTGACGATTAATGACGTAAATCGCCACCTAAACATTTCTAACAAAAACATAACAAACAATCCATACCCTAAGGATTCCAACGGGACCCTATTACTAAGTCCATGTGTCTGCTATCAGCAGTCTGTATGTTTGTACAGAAATGTTCACAGCAATCGTATTTTTATTGCCGCTGTTACGAGACAAAAAAAAAACAAAGTTGCATACGGAAGCCTTCGCAGCAAGTCAGACTTGGTTGTTTAGCCATCTGTGTAACGCTTAGACAACAAACGCCACGAAGCGAAAGTTCGACCGGTACCCGAATGTGTCACGACACTATGATCTGAATTTAATACAGACACACGTAACAAATTAGCATTTCTACGTGATCTAACTTTCGTTGTGTGCATACTTATCAACTCCACCTACTCAGTATTTGTACAGCTCACTCGCAAACTGAGCACGTGACATCTCAGATAATTCCTCAAGATCATATATGATAAACGATGGTAAAGATAACACTGAAATTGAACCACAATTTGCTACAGAAAAACCGCAGCTATTGCTTTTAAGTGGTCTATTATTTATAAAGAATGTAATTTTATATGTAACACATCCGTACTATGGAAATTGTCACGATTCAAAGGCGATCTTGTGGCTACGTCACTTGGTCCAAATTGCAGCACTTTAGATAATTCCACTTCCTCGTCACTGCAGGAACAAGAATGCAGTAAATTATATCAAGACTGTTCCAACATATTTGAATGATCTAAAGTTTTAACTAGGAAATACAACATGAAGTTATTTTGATCTTGTTATTCAAAATTCTTGTTTATTGAGGTAATTCTAGATCAGGTTATAACAGGATATTCAAATTGAAAATATTACATTTACAACTATGAGAACGGTTGCTATGGCTGAGTATAAAAACACGCTAAACCTATTTTACAAAGTTGAAAAGAAGCAAAATATGCAATTTTTACGTTAATAAAAAGATCCAATTGTTCGACAAATCTACGTATCCAGCGATGCGTGTGTCACACTGATTAAAATCGATTATTTATTATTCTACACTGAGCATCTTGACACACCTCGCATTGCAGTACCTATATAAATTCCTGACATATAATGTAGGCATACGGTTCCTTATCTCTCTTTTCAAACAATCATTGATAATATCTCTAACTTCATTTAGGCCTAAATTGTTGCAAAGGCCTATATTTGTAAACACAAACTAAAAATATCCCATCTGACATGCATAACTTTTAACGGCTGAACGGACTTCACACATGATTAAGAAAAACCGCGATTAACTTAGCTTTCAAACGCATCTAAGTCGATCCATCCCAATGGGAGAAACGAAAATACACAAACAGACAGATACACATTTATTTACTTTTATTCTTTTTACGTACGAAGTACAAGGACTCTTTAAGGGTTGCTTAAATACAGCCCCAAGTTAAATCTACCGTCCATCCCTATCGCTTAGTATTCACGATCAAGTTTCTTAAGGATTACCGGCATTTGTTCACGTCTTTACGAGCTTTTGGTGAAGGTAGGTGAATCGAGGTGAAGGAAAGCTTATTACTCAAGGCTGTCTTTAGCACGTGTCTAGGAGTGTACATATTGCTATTTGAATAATAATAATTACAGTCGATAACTCATTGAATCACAAATCATTAATTTAGCAATAATTTTACCTTAACAGATTGTTATTTACTATTAGATGTTGTTCAATAATGTAGGTTATCCATATTTCTTTGTATTCTTATAATTGTTGGGTAAAAGCTTCATAATTTTGATAATGGTACAAGTTATCCTATTTTACCTAAACGGTCGAAATCAAAAATATCCTCAAATTTGCTTTAACAAAACTCCTTTTTAAAAAAATGTCCACCTATAGATGAGACGCACTTCTTAAGCTCATTTCTTATTGGTCGTAAAAATCAGTCCTGGCGAACTAACTTGGACACACAGATGGAGCACATTCCGAAGCACGTGTTCCAAAGTCTTAATTGCTTTTCCAAATGCAAAAAAATCTACCAACAGATAGCACGTATTACCAGCATTCCTAAAGCTCATTTTCTATTGGTTATCAACTCCTGGTGAACTAACCTGGGCACACAGATGGAGTGGTAGAGGCCATACTTCCGCAGCACGTGCAGGAACTCGGGAAGAGTGCGGCTGGCACCGATTATGCTGAACACGGCGAGGCCCGAGTTCCATGCGATTAGAGTTCGACGGAGCTCGAACCTGGGGGATAGAATAGTTGATAAAAAATGTAATTAAATGTAGACTGGATGTTTCAGTAAACGATTCTTTTAAAGTGTTCAATTACTGAAATATCATAGCTTTGTAAAATCATCAAACTTAAACGGACGATCCATTATTCCATCCATAGATCCATCTGCTATTATTTATTTTGTGTTATTATATAATTGTTTAAATTGTAATTATATAAAAGAAAAATAAACGCTAACATGCCCCTAGTGTTTGCAAAACATGGAGAGATATCAAACTAGTTCAATACAAAACAAGTTTCTGTATGGAATTATTCTCTTAGGTCCACTTAGTCCTAAACCTGAGTCTAGGTTATGTATTATCGCTCTATATTTGATTCACAATGTCGATAAGATATCGTTTTATTCTAAGTTTTATGCTTATTCTTTTATTCTTGAGGTTAATTCAGAAGGAATAAAACACGGTTGAATGGTACGCAGATTTTGAATAAACCTTTTTTTTAGTCTTTGAACATAAAATGTATTTTTAAACTTCATTTGAATTTTGGAAACCCGAATCATAGTTTTTGTGACAATCAAAACTTGCTTGAACTTCACTTCCAGAAACTGGTTATCATAAAAAATTATTTATTAATAGATTTTAAAAATAAGCTGCATACAGACTCTCAGACTCACACTCACCAAAGTGTGTTACGGATATAAATTAATAAATAACCATACAGCGAGCTAGGAACCCATGATTTGCTTAAATAATATGAATGAATTTGATGTAACTCATGCTCACATACTCATCAACTCAAAAGCTCATGATCAACAAATCCTTTGCAAAAACTCCTGGTTTACTTCCCGTCGGACGCAAGACACAAATATCTAAATCCTAGGTTAGGAATCGAAATTTGAATTTGTGATTCTGTGAGGACTTCGTTAAAGGTTAGATAGAGTATACATTTTGTTCACAATGGTAACAAATAATTGCAATCCCTAATCGGTCATATAATACTCGCACTAAAAAATAAATATAGCTAGAACGAAAAAAATTTTATGTTTATACCTACATTTCACAAAACAATCTGTAATGAAATTTGCCGATCAAATCTCAATTTTACGGTGATATGCATTATCTTGCAACTGCATTCGCTACAAAAAAGTGTAACTCACTCTCACCTATTGTTTCAGCTATGGTTTGTTTTGTTGATAAAAAATACTTATATACAAATTATGTTAAATGTAACATTATAGGGCTGCCTACATGTTGTGTTACGTCATGGACATATTGAGTTTATAAAAAATTTATTAAAAATACGGTTCTAAGAGTTTTAAACGAAACCTGTTTGTATATCAATGCGTAAATAAACACATTAGATTTGTGCTGAAGTATTACTGATATACAGGGTGTCCCAAAATTCTACGTCAAGCCGAAACGGGACGATAGCATAGATGCTAACAATCACTAGAAAAATCAGACACAAAATCCATCCCATGAAGCCATTTCTAAAGAACATGGGATGGAAATTTTGGGACACCCTATATTTTGCCTTTCGTAATGGGCTACGTTATATCATAAGGCGATCTGAGATTAAAAATACATAATAGAAATAGTAACATATTATTATAGTAAGATATGACTATATTAACCACAAGATTGATAAAAAAATTAGTCGTCAATGCGAATCTATTACCTACTAAGAGTATTTATCAAATGAAACAAAACAATTGTTAAGTACGATACATTTTATAGCTTATGCAGAGTTATTGTTTTTACTTTCAGACTGCCTATTGAAAAGAACCTATTATTTTTTTCTCGTACCGAATTACAAATATTACAATAGACCGACTTAAACATAAAAGGACCTATATTGGCCGTATTACATAGTATCTAGGGCTTCATCCTTACATAAGTTATCAGAAGCACTCAGAGAATTAATCCGGTTTGATATACCTACAGTATTTACACTAGTGATTCAACTATACCATAGTGGTTTTAATTTCCATTCTTTACCACGTAGGTGTTATGCCGATGTATTATTTCATGTAGGTTTACGATAATAAATATGCTTTATTATTATTGAAACATAAATTACAAGTTTACAAGTTGCGTCTTTCGGTAACACACATGCAAATTGTTAATTGCCATCGGATTGATATCCACCTGCCTGACAACCATTTACAATAATGTCCGCTTGCGCAGACATAATACTTCAGTTTCTGTCAGTCGAATTGAAATCGGCAGTAATGCGCGGTTTACATGTATTAAGTAGTTAAGTTGGTAACTAAATTTTAAGTTACTGCATGTCATTTGTGTGTCTAAACGGATTAAGTAGTTAAGTTCATAAGTTCAATGAAGATGAGCAGTGATGAATCTCAAGGAATTCGTCAATACTGTACTTAGATACATCGTAAATGTGATTTTGGACAAATTCAGAGAACAATTTTATTCGGAAATTAAAATCTTTACAAGAATATGTTTTTTTCTAAATTTTTATTCTACAAGCATATCTATTTTAAATATTCTTCAACAAATTATAGTTGAAACTAAACTCCACTCCAACATTAAAAAAAAAAAGTAAATGCGAAATAAATACGAGCTCTTGCCGCCACCACCTTTGTCAACTTATGCACTTAACTAAAAAATCACGTCCAAACGTGTTAAGTGAGAAGCCCCGCCCACCCACTTATACAAAAAATAGAACGAATCCTAATCTACTTAATCACTTGCGTACTAAATTTTAAGTTACATCTTGTCACTTAACTGACTGTATACACGGAATTTTAACTTAAAATTTAGTTACCAACTTAACCACTAAACGCGTGTAAACCGGCTATAACGGAGGGACATTTTGATAAACCTGATATCTCCGAGTTTAATTTCTAACTCAAGTCCGCGCGAGAGTACCTAATTGTATTACACTATAAAAATTTTACTCTAAGTTACTATTTGTCACTGTCAATATCTATTGGAGTTAAAGAATCACGTTAACACGTTCTATAACTGTAGGTCCATTAAAGGCTTAGTAAAGTTTTACGGTCTTCTTAAAATCAAAGATTTTCATGTGGAAATACAGAAAAGTTACTTAGGTATATAGGTACTTACTATAGGTATTACGTTAAATAACAGGGTCAGTATGTAAAAATCTAAATTCGGTTCCAAAAGATTGATGAAACATCGCTGATTGAAAATCAATGTATTCTGTGATCACCACTTAAACCTATGCCCCGAAAAATTAGATCGCGGGGCCTTTAGGGTTTGAAGCAGAGCTAGGTACTGCACCATACCCTGTCTCTATTTCTATTTGTTTAAGATTTGAATATAAAATGCGTACGTCAATAGTAAACTTTTGGTATGGCTTTACAAAAAAAAAAAACAACGAATACGATCTTTAACCTTCGAATAAGCTACGCTTGTCTTCATAAGAATACCTAAAAAATCCAGTATGTAAATTCTATCGGGTTAATTTACAATTCGAGCCTACGCGAAAATTTAAATATTTTTCCTGCTATGGAAGCACATGGAAACTCCGATCGGTTTAGTAACCCTTATGCTGTAAACTAGTTCTCCTACTATTTCTGAAGCAACATTAGTCTGCAGTACGGGACGGTGTGACCAAAGCACTGTGAAATGTGGCACAACGTATTCATGAGGCGGTCACGATATCTGTCCAGAAGCTGCTGGCTGCATACGAGTTTAATAAACAGTTTCTCATTTCAAAACGGTAAGGTCAATGCAAACTGCAATGTAGAGGAAAAGTCTCATGAACGCATTCATGGTTAGGTTTTAAACCGGTTTTTTAGTTATGTGTTAATAAAATGTATTTTTGAATTTTGGTGGTATATTTAGGCGGATAAAGACCTCATTCATACCTGAGTTTAAATTATTACTTTTACGTTTGGCTGTTTTATAAGAGGGCATTTACTTTTTCAGATTTACATAACAAATGGCTGCTCCAAAATAGGCAATCGAATGCACGCCATATTATTTATTTCATACGCTTTTATCGCGAGCCTTTGGATCTCGTGGCTTGCTGAATCACTTTATCTAATGCGACGTGAGAGGCAATGTCTTATATTTGTATTAATTTCACACTTTCCTGAAACCAAAATACGAAAGCAGTATAAAATTTAGTTCGGATTGCATAACAATATTGAGGTCAATACAAATTTCACGGTTAAATTAGTTTTTGTCTCGGTTCCAACAACCCCTACCATATTCTTCGTCGAATTCGAATCATACAATATATTATTACACCCGTGTTTTTTTAGAATGAAAAGCGAGTGTAATTTTCATACAAGAAAATTATGTTAGGAAGTTAATACAGTGCGCAAGGGCAACATAGCTACGAGCTATATATTTTAATAGTTAATTTAACTAAATTACATTTCTTTATTTTATATTTTAAAAAGAACCATCCTGATTAGATTGTTAATTTATCGGTTCCTTTTACATTCCAAGTTTTGCGGACATATATATAAGGAATTTAAATAAAATATTTAACATTTAGTTTAAACTGGCGAAGGAAATTTAAAATGAGATCACATAGCAAAAATATAACCGAGTGAAATGTAGTATTTTCTGTAATACATAACTAACTGTAATACATGCAAAACATATTGAAACATTCCGCCTGAGCCAGAATGAAAACTCGCCCTCCTTGGACATGATAATGAATAAGGAACTACAACTTGACTTAAATATGGCATTTAACAGATGCTGTTCACAAGGAATTAAAAAAGAAAAACCTCGTAGTATTCTGTTCTTTTCCATTCGCGAACTATAATTTATTGATTTAATATTTGATTTAAGTAAAAAAGCGGAAGATAGGTCAGAAGCGTCGGGCGCACGGCCCTCGTGAATCGCCGCCGCGGTCGCCGGCTTGGACTTAGTCGCAATGCCATCGTCACCACGCGAAAAGAACCGGGCTGTTCCAAGGGGCGACACGAATACCAACAAACTTTATTCCTGCTCGACATTGCATCATTCTGTCTGCAACTGCAACTGGGAAAGACCCAGTTATATTCATTTAAATGGAGTCTTTGTGCGTACCAGATCCATCAAAGACCGGTGAAATTTAGAAGGCCATTAGGACCATGAATAAATAGTCCATTTCGAAAAAAAAACCAGATCTATTCCTCAGGTACATCCACGTAAACACGTCACCTATCTTCCACTGTTTTAATTTAATCAAGGGTCTAATCCTGTTGGTGTTTATTGCGGGCCAGTATAATTGATAAGCTGCTCGTCTAACTACAATATGAACTGTTCATTTTGATGATACCTGTAATGAAGTAGATGAATCAGCCTGTAGAACCAATTCTCGTAACGTTACGAGTAGATTCCTTATCAGAAAAGCGTAAGTTTGTGGATTTGTGCTCCTCTAAAACTGGTGAACAGGAGTTATGAGGCCGTCGTCAGAGGAGGTTCGTGCTGGGTTAGTAATGAGAAACTTTTGTTTGTCAGCGATCGCGGGGAGATGCTGACACGTCGGATAATGGTCGCGTGATTCGTACAGACGAGGAAACGCAAGCGTATCTGAGATAGGAATCAGAATTTAGGAGAATATGCAGTTCTGGCTTTTTCGCAATTTTTTATTTACTTAAGCACGTTGTGTTATGAACTATTTTAATTTCTCGATGTGATGTCTGTTCCTACTTTGAAACCTTTTTATACCTTACTGGTTTTCATGGCTTTGCACAGCATAAGGGGCGCTTACGCATATGTTCGCTCCAGCACATTCGGATCGGCAGTCTTATTTGATTCGGACTAACAACTACACATATTCGGCTTGTGCTGATCGCATTAGTGCATTTGGGCTTTATTGGGCCACACGAATTGCCCGACAAAAACCTAGAGGTATTTTTCCCGAACGTTCACCATTCGTCTTTGCCACCCAGCGGTCCTGACTAATGCCGAGTATGTGCAGTAACAGATGATGTATTAATCTGAAATCTGTTATTTAAATCATATCAGATTAACGTCTACCATGTTAGTTATAATATTTTGAAATAAGAATAATGTTGCTTACGTTTACTTATAACGATTAAATAATTACTACCGAAGGTACTCAATAACACCTATAGGTACTAGTATTGCAACTTATAGTTACTACAAACTACCAGTGCGGTTAGAAGGCGGAAAGACGTAATTAGGAACCCCATTAGGGCTGGGCCACCTAGTTCTAATGGGTTATTACAATTGTGGCAATATTTTGCATGTTCCTCTCATGTACTGTAGTCATTTTCAAAACATTGTTATTTATTTGAGCGTAGAAATGTCATCTACATTGACGGAAATCGTAAAAAATAAACACCCACTGGTATGCTAATTATCCATTATTAATCTATCCGATTTATGGGCAAATGACATAATCTTCTTGTTTGGTGTTTATTTTGTTATTTTTTAAGACTAAAAGTATGTAACTTTATGCACTGTACTGTGTATGTAACTATTTTCCAGAATGATAGATTCAAATTCCATGGTCCATTTTTTTAATTTTCGTGTATATTCATTTTGAAAAACATAAAATATTTTTGAGAATATTTTGTTGCTAGGCAAAATAACAATACAATTCTACAGAATATCTACAGTTGCGAACCTTGGTTCGGCTCCCAGTTTCACAGAGTCTGGAAAACTGTGCCAAACGGTTACGTAACCAGATATAATGGAATGGTTGAGATTCATTCATGAGAGCGCACCAGCCCCCACCCCTTTCTACATCCCTCCATCCGACCCACTTGGCCGTTAATGCCAATTCTACTGCTCACGTTTTATATGAAATATTTTCATTTGCGAATTTCAAAGAGAGAGCTTTTATTTTGTTTAGCTTGCTTGAAAGTATGAATAAATTGAGAAACATTTCTTTATACACTTTGTGTATACCTACATATTATATTTGTTAATATACTTAGATACGTCATTTGTTCAACAAGAATTTATTTTCATATTAAAATTTTATTCATCGTTAGTAAAATAACTATTTTTTTTATTATTCAAGAACACACCTATTTAGATAACTTTGTTTACCAAGGAATCATTTTTTTTTAGGTTTGCTATGACGCCATGAGTAAAACTGGTATAATCACAAAAAAAACTTGATTCAAGACACGGTTCTTGCTTAAAGGTGTTTAATGAATCTTCAAAGAAATTCGAACATTTTTGTGTGCTGGCATACCTAAACTTGCAAGTATTGTTTATCACTTTTTCACATAGGTACATCTATGAAACATACCTATGTCAATTCAAAAAAGAAGTACTTACAAACAACAAATACTCTTTTACAAAGGCCTTAAGATTCTTAAATACTTTTATAGATATTTTAAATAGTGTTTCACCAATGTAACTTCTGAGCCTGTGGGAATTCTGAGATAACATATGTTACTTCTCGATAACATATATTTCTATTAATAATTTTTGAAATCAGTTCATTACTTTCTAATTAAATACTCAAAAAATTATATCCTAAACCTTTGATTCCAAGTAATAAAACTTTTCAAAAAGTTCATAGATTTAAGGGTGATGGATGGAAGATTGGCATCGATATTAACTTCATCATTTGTCATAGTCTATTAAGGTATGCATAAAGTATTCTAGTTACTATTTCAGGGGTATTTTTGTCCGAAGACATTATTTAGATAATGTAGGTTTCTTTCAGAAAACAGAAATTAAAATGTCAAAAATCAAAGTCATAAATGTATTTTTAAGTAATAAATTATATTGCAATCAAAATATAAATAAGCAGGTAGTCTAAATTGTTACATAGTCCTAGAGTACAGAGAAAGAGTAGAGTAGTCTGTAATTCATAGTCATAGAGATAACCTGTAATGTTGATTAAACTCAATTTTTTGCATTAATGTTTTTATATTTTTTATAATAAAAAAGTCATTGCACATATGATATGAAACATTATGTACAGTCCATCTCAATTCATTTTAATATTTAGTTTTATAACACATGGGTTGTCAAATATAACACTCTACATAATATAAATATGCATCAATATTGTTTAGTGTGGTTCTGTAATTTGCTAGAAATTCTGATAGCTCACTAGTGGTGGAACAATTAAAAAAATGTATTTCTCAAGTACAAATGAAAAGCTAAATCTTTGTTTTTTTTTATATATATATAAGTGCAGACATGGCTGTTACCTCATCTTATTTGTATATTTCTAGTTTGTACCTGCAATCGGATATAATTGATATGTCATATTTGAGACAGAGATAAATAGGTATAATAATCTTTATATTTTTTCAAGACTTGGGGAGAAACCACACCAATCAAACAAAGGCTGATCGATCGTCGATCGACGCCATAGATCGATGTAGAATGGTCTGGTAAAACTGTCGACGTTGACTGTTCCATTCTACCATCGATCGATGGCGTCGACGATCGATCGATTGGTGTGGTAATTACATTTTCAGGGTATTCCAATAAATTTTAAGTTGGTGTTTGATTTATGCTACAGTGAATAACAAAATATATTTTAATCTAAAAAAATATGTTTGATATATGTTTTATATATATGATAATATGATTATATTAATGAAGTATGTAATATTGTTTCTCATGCTATGACACAGTTTTCATGACTGTAGTTGTTTTCAATTCATGTTGATTTCTCTGTATGATTGGTTTAATTATGTTCATAGATAAATTTAGATACAATAAAAGCTTCCTTGAGAAGAAAAATGGAAATAAAGACAAGTGAAACAAGAATGAAGTACTACATTTTTTTTCCAGATATTGAGGCAAAGAACTTATTCCATAAGATGTTTGAATTTAAATAGACATGCGTGGTTTGATATAATCTCACTCCATTTTACAATTTAAATGATTATATGAGCTTTGTGTGCTTTGATTATATGAGCATATGCATTTTCTTCTTTCTATATCTATCATTTACCAGGTTTGAAACAAATGTAAAGATTTAATTTAGAGTCAAAAGCTAACATAAACTGAAAGATTTAAAAAAGTGGTGTTACAGTCAGTAGTGATTCTTAATCATGCAAAAATATTGTTTACAATACATGGCCTTTTTTAATTTCTATGTTTCAAGTAATTTTTTAAGTATAGGTCCTAAAAATAAAATCATTGTTACAATATTAACCTAATTTCATTACACAAAAATTTGACAGTTTAATCCTTGATGACCTAAATAGGTAATCTCATTTATTATTCATAACTATTATAACAGATAAAGATAATTTATATTGTGATTGATTATTATCAATATAATAAAAATACTGCTTTAAATACATATAAATGAGATACACAGATGAGAACACAGCTTAAGTTCTATAATAGGTTTTAAATTGATATAAATCTTAACATATTTTAGTTTAGATCTATAATTAAGTGGAAGTATATTTCTTGTTTCATAATACCATCACTATGCATTTTATGACTTTTTGAAAAAGTACATAATGGATTATGTAAAAAAGTATTATATAAGCGAAGATAATATAACAAATAAATGTTGTTTTGCATAAATGATTCATGTTTAGTTTTTTTTTAAATTAAGAGTGACTGATTTTTTTATACCTGCTTATGTCAAAAGAAGTATAAAAATATTCAGATATTTTAAAAGAATCAATACTTGTGTATAATATTCGACAGGCATAGAAATATAAATATTCCAAATCAGAAATTAAAAACAAAATGTTTTTCCTTTGATTTTTATCATTTGATAAAATTTTGAGTAATGGAATTAAATGCCAAAAGAAATTATTAAAAAAAAATTATTTTTAAAAAACCAGCAAATACTTTTAAAGAAGTACATTTAATTTTATAACAAGGTTCACTGAAAAGTTAGTAATCATAATAACATGAGTAGGTAAGTTAATAGCCCAGCACCTCAATAAGCTCAATTATGGGGAAGTGTTTACACCAAAACATAGTAAATAAATATAATTTGCTCATGAGTAATTGTAGTATTTTAATTTTCAAAGTGAAGTTAGTGGTATCGATATACCTAGATCGACTTATTCAGTGGTGACTAACGTGATATATTAAGCTCAAACTCACCTTGGTCGATTCTGCATGTAGTACTGGCCGCCGAAAATGAAAGCCATGTAAATCCCAACATAGTAGAAGGCGACGGTCCAGTTTTCAGTCATCCATTTTTTGTAGTCATTTGGAATGAAATCGCTTTCGAAATCGAAAACATATGAGTAATTTGGAGTCAAGTCCAAATCGTAAACCATGTTTGCCGACTCTATTTGAAAATTTAATAGTCGTAGCTATAATAACACGGTCCTCTGCAGGGGCTTCTACAAATGAGCACTGACCATCACCGGTACGTGAATTTAACCTAACTAATCACAATTACAGTTCTATTTATCACAGTCAACTATTGCGATACGAAGGAGTAGATGTGAAGCGCGTGCATGTAGTTTACAGTATATCCGAAAAATGAACACGCAACAACTGAACCTTAAATATATTTATATGCGGTGACGCGGCTTCGGACATACCGAGCTTATTCACGTCACACACTAGCTAAAAGAAGTAAGAGAGCCAATAAGATGAATGAACTCGTCGAAGACCGCTCCGCGATCCGTGCCGTGCCGTCCCGTGCATTTGACATCTGTCCGCCCTCCCACGCTCAATTTGACAGCGCATGCGCCAATTCGCTTGACGTTTAGCATTCAGTTCAAAAAGTACTATTGAATTGAACTACTACTACCTAAATCTACCATTTGTATGAACGTTTTATTTATTTATTTTCCAGTTTATGTACACACAACATATAACAAATCATAAATGGGATAATTTGCTTGTACAAAAGGTACTACTTATTTCATAAGAAATTTGTACCAGTAGGCCTGGGACTGGAGAGTTTGATTAAAAACTACAAAATTAGTGTGCATTTTATACTAATTCTAAATTCATTAAAAAGAACAGAAACTGAAAGTTTAGAATTTAAAAGTTTATTGTAAATTCTATTCAATCATACTAGTATTAATGGCACACTGGCCCAAATCCTTCACTTTTATATTTTTTAATATTTGACATAATCAGCTAAAGAATATACGAGCCACCTGACGGTAAATCGGACGGACAGCTCGGAAAATAGTACAAAATAATATCCTTTGATTTAACAAAACTCTATGATTTTTTCTATAGGTTTCCAAAAGATGCTGATATGAAAAACAAATGATTATACATCAGAAGCGTCATTTGCTTGAAATTTACATGAATTAAGTAGTTAAGTTGGTAACTAAATTTTAAGTTACTACATGTCACTTGTGTGTCAAAACGGATTAAGTAGTTAAGTTCATAAGTTCAATGAAGATCAGCAGTGATGAATGTCAAGGAATTCTTCAACTATGTACTTAGATATGTGGCAAACGTGATTTTGGACAAATTCAGAGAAGAATTTTATTCGGAAGTTAAAATCTTTACAAGAATAAGTTTTTTTCTAAATTTTTTACCTCGTTTATTCTACAAGCATACCTATTTTAAATATTCTTCAACAAATTTTAAAGTTGAAACTAAACTCCACTCCAACATTAATAAAAAAGAGGGAAAATGCGAAATAAATACGAGCTCTTGCCGCCGCCCGCTTTGTCAACTTATGCACTTCACTAAAAAATCACGTCCAAACGTGTAAAGTGAGAAGCCCCGCCCACCTACTTATACGAAAAATAGAACAAATCCTAATCTACTTAATCACTTGCGTACTAAATTTTAAGTTACCACTTGTCACGTAACTGACTTTTTACACGTAACTTTTAACTTAAAATTTAGTTAAAATTTAGTTACCCACTTAACCACTTAACGCGTGTAAACCAGCCATAACACGTGTAAACCGGCCTTAAAAATTGTTTTTTTAAGACAAACAATAGCGCGACTACTGAGTAGGGCAGTACCTAGTACCTAGTACCTATTCTATTCTTGCCGAGTACGGTGAGTAATTATATTACGTAAATGCCTAATTTTATAGTATATACATAATAGGCATTTTTTTAAGCACAAATAAACACATTGTTGTATTCCTATTCACATGTAATGCACTACCATGCCTTTCCTTTACTCTGTTATATAATTTTTTACTTAAATGAAGATAATCCTGCCTAGCAATAAGGCTGCCTTTTGTACCTTCATGTGGTTCTTTTATAAGTTTAATTACCATTACTATGCACAATAAACAATTATTAAATAAATATGTATAATAAACAAATATTCACTATTCCGTTCAATCAACATGTGCCTACACTGTACATTGCTTTCGTGTAACATTAACATTTTATGTGGCGCACGTCGAAGTAGCTCATCAATGGCAGGATTTTTGTCGATTTTTTGACATTTATAGTTATATACTATAATACCTATGTGCTATTCTGAGATATATATTGTAAAGTTTTATCAAAATCCGTACAATAGTTTCTGCGTGAAGGAATAACAAACTTACATACATACATCCATCTATCCTCACAAACTTTCGTGTTTATAATATTATTTAGTATTATTATAATATTTATTACTAATTATTAATTAATACTAATTATATTATAATATTAATTAGTATTATTGTTTATTAGGATTAGGATTAAAAATGTTTTTGGTGATATTATACATATACAGTTTGGTGAAATTTAAGTAACCAACATTTTCCGTGGAGTGCCACTAACTATAAATTGAAGCTGCTTTGTTACTTATTTTTGAAAAAAATTATTATTACGTTTTAGTATACCATACATATTATAGTATTTTCAATGTATAGACATTTCAGATGGATAACCATGCGAAGTTGCTTCAAACTCACTTCGAGAAATTGCGTCAGAAGTTGCGTCCCTCTTCAAAAAATTCAGTCAGTGGGACTAACTCCACCAAAATCGAATTAAAGAAAAGCGACACCTTCCCAGTTTAATTCACCAGTAAAAGTAAGACTATACAAACAGATTTTAGAGATGTCTAAAAAACTTTATTTAAAATGTGAGAAATGTCTAAAAATGTATTATAACCTGTGGTAAAAACATTCGCAATGACTTGCTTTTTATTCAGCCAAAGCATATAAATATGACAGGAAAATTTGAGACACATTTCTGCCTTCATTGCGAACATTATCCAAGTGTTATCAAACTATTGAAGGGAACGAAGGATATACGAAGCAATCATTCAGCGCGTTAAAACACAAAGCTGAAATGAATTCTACTGATTTGATTTCTACACTTATGTTTGGTGACATCAAGGTTAAGTCTAGTTTGTTTAATCGTTTGTTTAGTCCTTTGGATAGTCTATTTTGGTGGAGAGTCAGATAGTGATTGCAACAATTTATGTACAGAAGCTCAAGTATTATTAGTTGTTCGGATGAATGATCGTTTTAAAGTACCTATTTGGTATTTTCTAGTTTAAATTCAAATATTCGATATTATTTAAAAAAATAGATTTTTCAAATTGTATTTGACACGTGTAAAAGTCTACAGTTCAAGAGGAGACTCGGGAACGATGTTATCAGTAAAATAACGTACAATAACAATAATGGAAAAATATTTTATTTTCTTATAAATATGTTTTTAAATATTATATTTGGTTATACCTAATTTCTGGTCAAGTTGATAAGTTTCTTACACTGAAAATAGTTGTCACTGTTAGGAAACTATTGATAATTCAAAACCAATAGTTGAAAGTTTACTTGAAAAGCATTTTTATTTAGACTTTTAATTGTTGGGTGATTTCTTCAAAAAGGGTAAATTGGTTTGAGCCAAAATAAATGGATATTTCTGACAAAAATCTAAAATGTTTCTCACATTTCTCACAAAGATGCGTTCACACAGGTAACTTTTTACTGGTTCACAAGTAGGTACCATCACGGCTAAGCCTTAGGAAGCACGTCAGAATGCCACGACATTTTAGTAAAGAGGTTTATATGAATTATTATGAATTACGAAGAAAATATATTTAAATATACGTTTTACAGAACAGAAGTAAAAGAAGGAATACATTCTGACTTGCTCCGTCAGATGAGCAAGATGTAATATATTAAAAGAGTATTAAATAAAATATATAAAATTTATAATATTCTTTTCAATTACCACGAGTTGATGGTAATCCCGAGTTGGTGGAGTCACCGCGTACGGTCAAATAGGACCAAGGCTACCTGAGACACGTTACAAACGAATTTTTTTTTTAGAAAAGAAACACGAAATAGCAATGCAGAAATTTACTGGATTGCAAGGGAATGTTGAAGATTTCATAAATAGTTTTAACATCGTCGCAACGTTGAATCGCTACAGCGAGGAAGAAAAAAAAGTAGTTATCGCCGCTTATCTTGAAGGGCCAGCACTAAATTTTTTCTCGCATATCTACAATAACTGCAATACATTTGAAGAATTAAGAAACGAACTGGTCAAAGAATTTCACGTAGACGTCGATCATTTGGCGAAGTTTTACGAAAGGAAGCAGAAGCCTGAAGAAGATATTTTAATTTACTATTATGCATTAGACGCACTTGCAGCCAAGGCTGGTCCAGCGATTTCAGAGAGCACATTTATACGACAATTCTTACGCACCTGTCCATATACTAATAAATGCCGATTAGCTTCTGACGGCCTGTTTGGTGTGGAGGTAGGTACCCTTGCCTTCCATGCCAGAGGTCTCGGGTTCGAATCCTGGTAGGGGCGGATATATTGGATATTTTATGCTTTCTAGTCATGGATGTGTATGTATATTTATTTAAGTTTATTTCTAATATTTATAAATAAAAAAAAATGTATGTGTGTTTATATATTTCTTAAGTTTATTTATCCGTTATCTAGTATAAATAACACAAGTTCTTAATCATACTTAATTTGGGCTAGATAATGTGGTGTGATTGTTAGAAATATTATTATTATTATTACAAGTGTTCGATAGCAAGGAAGCGCTGAAACGAACAATCATGCAAATCCATGAAATATTTCATGACGCACCCGAGGTAAAGTGGGATTTACCAACGCACGTCAAGTCGACGGCGGCGTCTGCATATACTGCTCCGAGGGACGCAGGCGATATGGATCCGAGTCACACACACAGGCAAAATGTAAAATTCATACCCAAACTAACCACATCTACGAGATCTAATACTCCCCGTTATAATTTTAGAGACCGTGCGACCAATCAGAGCCAGGGAATGCCACTACAAAAGCATTACCCAAACACCTTTCGGCGTCAGTAATAGGGTTTGTACAGACGCCGACGAAAGAAAAAAGCCCTATCTCAAATAAGTTCGTTCCATTTATTTTCGTTCAGATACGCGGCTGTAACACTATTGCGTTATTAGATACAGGGGCATCCGTGTCGGTGGTGTCTGACCGACTTTGCAAAAAACATAACAATGCAAAAAGCGGACGGTCTGTTCATCAAAGCCGTAAATGGCAATAAATTAAATTGCTTGGGAAGCACGAAGACATTTATAACGATAGATAATAAATTACATATTCAGGAATGCGTCGTCCTGAAGGATGTTGAGCAAGATTTAACCCTCGGACAGGATTTCTTACAAAAGGCAGAAGCCATAGTAGACTTTAAGAATAAGAACGTAAGGGTCGGCAAATATCTTTGTAATTTTCGATGTAAAGATAGTGTAAAAAATATATGTAATTTATATGTAACAGCAATTACCTAAGATGTGTGAAAGTGAATATGTTTATTTCAGTAATCTTGTAGATAATTTTAAAGATAACTTATGGAGTGAGGTGGTGGCAAGACGAAACGATGATTTCGATTTATCGTCGGAATTATCTGGTAGTGAACGTAATTCTTTGTCATTATTTTTAAATAAATATAAGTCCACGTTTGCTTTCGATAAAAATAGTTTAGGTCGGTGCAATATTGTTGAAGTAACGATAGAGACTACGGACGAAGCTCCTGTTCATAAAGCTCCATATAGGGTTTCTGCTGAACAACACAGAATCATACGTGAACAAGTGTCAGACATGTTGCAATGTCTGACACTTGCATGTTGTATCAGGGTTATATGAATTTAATGTATTATCTTTTGGCCTAAAAACTAGTGGGGCTATTTTTCAAAGAACGATGGACGAAGTTTTCCGAAATGGACAGTTTATTTATGCCCCTACGGGCCTTTTCAATTTCACCGGACTTTGTAGCTTAGCGCTGACGGCGCTTAGCTGGAATTTAAACTACTCCTACATACGATATGCCTAAGGGCACCCGAGAGGGTACGGACCTCGCCTTAAGACGTCGTATATTGAAACTACCACTGGTTCGGAAGGATCATCTACTGCCAAAGAACCAGCAAGAAACTCAGTAGGAATGCGTACGATGCGTTAGCCTGGCCCACCGGTGGGTTAGGCGATTCGAATGCCGTGTTGCGCTATTTCTAACTGGAACACCGGCGTTCCTTGTTGAAATATCATCGTCGGGATCTGTTAAGACGTTACGCGGACGCCTATAACGAACCGCCGCGTCTGGGTTGGCTGTGTATTCAGATGACTTATTGACCAGTGGGTTGGGGTGGTGGGGAGCATTATCGAAGCGGCGTCTAGACGCCAACTTCATGAATGCGGCAATGGTGGGCAGCTCGAGATCCTTGTGCCGATCTAAGTTGCGGACATAGGTCGCCCCCCCGACGCATTTGCGTAAGAACCTATTTTGAATAACCTGCAAGTGATTGAGGTTCGACTTGCTGGCGTGAGCGAAAGTCACATTGGCATATGTCATGATGGGGCGGATGCAAGTTTTGTAAAGTATAAGCTTATTTCTAAGCGACATTTTACTCTTCTTGCAAATGAGAGGGTGCAGCCTACCCATGACGAAGGCGACTCGGTCCCGGACGCGTTTTATGTGATCCGCGAATGTTAGGCCACTATCTAAAGTGACTCCTAAACATTTGACTTTTTTAGCCCATGGGATCGGAGTACCAAAGAGGGTGATCTGACCTAATCTTTTGGAGGGTTTCCTAGAGGTTGTCCTAGAGAAGGTTGAGACAAAGAAGTACACTGCTGCACTTTTTTCTGGGTTGACTTCTATTCTCCATTTCCTAAACCAAGCGCCTAATGCGTGTATAGCGCGGTGTCGTCTGCAAAGAGCGCTAGGTCTACTTTCTCCGTCCTTGATATGTCACTAGTGTATAGTGAAAACAAAGTTGGAGAAAGCACCTAGCCTTATGGGACACCGGCTAATACAGGACGGGGATTGGAGAGTGCGCCATCCAATCTGTAGCGAAAGGTTCGACAGTGGAGAAAGTCTCGTATGATGTGCACGAGGCTGTCTGGCACGCCTAGTTCAAAGAACTTATATAATAAGCCGTTGTGCCAGACCTTGTCGAAGGCTTTAGCCACGTCAAAGAAAAGCGCACCCGTGCCTATTAGCTTTCGACCTACGTTCAAGTTACGGTAAGTTTGAACCTGACCTGCTGTACCTGAGAAAACGGGAGGGTGAGGGCTGCCATGGGTTTCCTCACCATGATAGGTGGGGTCACCCATGCGTTCTTGGGAGGTGGTGGAGGACCGTGAGGGTCACATAGCGGAGGCTGCGGTTTATAGGGTGGGCCGGGCTTTGCAGCAGGAGCAGAGGGTGGACACCTTTGCTTTGCCTTCTGCACATGTCTGGGGTTGGGCTTTGGGGCCCTGGGGCATCCTAGGTAATTGGCAGTGTGGCCAACCGACTTACATAAGACTCATGCAGGAGGTTCGATAGATTGCGGGGTTCGCACGCAATCCGCAGTGCCATGATCACCCAGGCACTTGACGCACCTGGGCTTGGCGTAGCAATTTCTGGCCATAGACTTGGCATCTATGGCATTGGCTGGGTATACCACGTTTGAAAGGGATCTCAATGGTGATCCCCGAAAGTTGTGCTATAGTTTTAAGGTTGAAAATCCCCTTGCCCTCAGGTATGTGATCTAGTGTTACCAACACTAGGTTGTACGGCATACGATCTTTGCCATACATACGGTGGACGGAAACGACCGGGAATCCCTGGCCTTTAAGAACCTGGAGAAGGAGCTCTGACTCAATCTCCTTCGGAACGCCTCTAAGGACGACGCGTAAAACGCTCTCGTCCTCGAGCGCGTAAGTGCGGTACTCAATGGATTTCTCATTCAAGTACTTGGCGAGGGCGCGGTGATCGGCGGGTGCGACAGTCACTACGCGGATGCCGATCGCGGTATTTTTCGCGTGTGTATACGCGATTTTTAAATTTGACATGTTATGTGTGGACACAGATGTCCACGCCGCTTTATTGCGGATGAAAATAAAAGGCGGATGCCGACCAGTTGGTTTGGTCTCGGGGTAGGAGAGTTTATAATTTTAATTTGACGCGGGCATGGACTGCGGCGCCCATTTTTTCGGAGTTTTGGACTCAACGCTGGATGAGTCCGAGGGCTTGGCCCTTTTTTGTCGTTTTGCGACGACGGTGAATCCCTCGTTGGATTCAATGGCTTGGGCGGGAACCAGGGTATCGCAATCCATCGACGATGAACTACGAGTGGACGAAGCCACGGACGAGCGCGAACTAGATAGATCGCGTGAGGGGTTGATGGATGCGGGTTGACGCGCCCGTCTCTCCTTTTTTGTCGGAGCTTTGGTTGTGGGTTTGAACCCACTTTCGAATTTTATCCAGATGTCTGGACACTGCGAGCGAACGAAGGCCATGAAGGCCTTCGATGTATCTGCCTCCACGGTAGCCATAGCTACCGCGGCATTAAAATAACTTAAAAACTAACCGTAGTTCGCTACCTGGAATCCTAGAAAGTGTACGCAGGTAAAGAGTCGACCGTGTTAGGGCCGACCTTTACTGACAAAAGAGCACGAATTGTACACGAAAATACACAAATATGATAAAGATAAATATGAAAATAGAAGAGTAAATAAATAAATAGTAGAAATAAATAATATATAAAATAAAGGACTGGATCAGTACAAATTGGTTGTCACCGTAATGTATCCTCTGTACTAAAACCAGAATACTTTACGCTGGGCACACACAGCACTCAGCACAAGCACAACACAGCACTCTGAAAACTAAGAAACTTAGTCGCCGAGAAAAAATCGCTTTGAGAGCGCTCGGAGGGAGTAAAAAACCCAGAAAACCCTTTAGTATAGGAATGTAATAGTCTTCGTAGACAATGTGATTATCTAGGAAAACTTTTGAGGAGTTTATGAAAGCAATCAAACAGGTCTTAGAAAGGTTAAAGGGTGCAAATTTAACTTTAAAACCATCAAAGTGTAGTTTTGGGTATAAACAAATAACTGTATTGGGGCATACATACTGTTTCGGGTCAAGGCATATTGCCTAATCAAAGTAAAATTGAAAAGATAAAGAATATGAAAATACCCAAAAATATTAAAGAGTTAAAATCAGTATTAGGTTTATTCTCTTACTATAGAAAATTTATTTAAAATGTTTCATCTCTAGCTTTACCATTAACAAATCTTTAAAAAAAGGCGGAAAAATTTGTTTGGACGAACAAAAGGTTTTTGATAAAATTTTATCCTTAATTCAAAAGGCGCCACTTTTACGTCATTTCAGTAATGAAGAATGTATTTGTACTAGGCATTTGACGCAAGTGATCTAGCAATAGGTGCGTGTTTAATACAGGGGTATGATAATGAGATGTTGCCGGTATATTTCGCTTCACGAAAATTAACCGATGCGGAAAAGAAGTATGCTATAACAGAAAAAGAATGTTTAGGGTTAGTATGGGCTTTGAATTATTTCAAACATTATTTATGGGGTCTTAAATTTCAAATAGTGACAGACCATAAGGCATTATGCTGGCTTAGAGAACGGAAAGATATGTCCGGTAGGTTAGCTAGGTGGGCTCTAGTAATACAAGCGCACGACTTTGACGTTATACATTGCTCAGGAAAGCAATACGTAGTAGCTGATTTTTTGAGTCGGAATCCGCTAATCGAACAAGAGCTTCCTCCGAGTGAACCGGTGGACGACGGTTTACAAGTGTATAAAATTTCGGTAATCCAGGTATCGCGCGAGCAGGGATTAGATGATTATTGTCGTAGATGGCGAAATGCAGTGGCGAGAAGTAATCAGGGGTTTTTTTAAAGAATTTGTATTATATAATAATTTATTGTACAAAACTATTAGAATAAATAATGTAGAGAAAAAGTTACTCGTTTTACCTAAGTCGTTGTTTAATAATGTAATGTTTGAACTACATGACGATCCATGTACAGGAGGACATTTTAAAAATATATCAAATACCGGGAATTTTATGTAAGACACACACAAGTACGTAAATACTAGTTAGTATAGGTATAATAAATACTTTCATGTGAGAAATATGAGACCGGTCATGTGAGAAATATGAGACCAGTATGATGTGCCTTAGTTTTACATTTTTTGTTCGTTTCACTCACAGGTATACCGTCATGCAACTTTAAAGCACTTTATTTGATTATAATCTTAAAAATCGGATACTTTGAAAGCGTGACACTGTTATATAGGGACCACTTTACTATCAAAATGATTTCCATTAATAATAAACAAAAATATTACTTACTTTTCTTGATATTAACTGCGTTTCTCACAGGATTTTTGCACAAAAAGCATGTACGCCCAAAATAAAAACACCAACACATCAAGACACAGAGGGACACTGACACTTTTTCTTTTTTATAAATGATGTTTATGTGTAAAAGCTTTAAAAATGTAGTGGGGTGACAGTTTCTTTAATTCTACAGGGGTGTAAATAGCGTTTCTCACAAATTGTTTCTCACAGGGCAAAATCTAGGATGCTCTCATTAACAATTTTTATTTTTATTATTTGATGAGCTAGGCGATAAAATTTCAATGAAAGAGAAGACCAGGTACTACACAAACCTTTGATAAAATTCTAATTCTGAGCTTCCTTAGAAACTTTGGAAATTTTGAGCTATTATCGTAACGAGGTAGTGAAATGGACATGTTTCATTTGTATGGCAAAAAAAAAACCAAAAATAAAATATTACTATGTAAAAAAAACTGTGAATGTTGGTGTAAATATGACATCAAATTTTTAAAATATATGATCCAGTGTAATTAAAAGAAATTGAAACATGTTTAATGCAATAAACATAGCAACAATTATGGGTTGAAGTCGGTGGACACGATATTTTTTACTCGTGTACATTTAATTTGGCTCAAACTCTAATATAAAAATAGACATTAAAAAAATGCAATTATTGTATAACGTATCATTTATAATCCTTATCAAATTTAGCAAAATCATAATAACAAGTTTTTAAAACAAAAAAATATAAACTGTCATCAATTAAATATACTCAAAAATATTTACAAGACAAAAGGAAAAACGAGGAAACAAAATATCATTTTGTTCCTTAGTGGCTGCAATGTAACTTTTAGACTTGGGGAACTCAACAGTTGGCATATTTGTAAGTGTTTTTATATTTAAAACATAGAACAAGCATCATGCATGAACTGCCATGTGTCACTGCCAACTTAAGCAATTAGCTGACTGTTGCGTTCCACTAAACAGAGACCGGTAACGTATCTATACTTTATATTATATTGGATCCAACCAATATAACCATGCTTTATTTATCGTCAATAAGAACAAGTAGTGGTCAATGTTGAGAAATAAATAATCATGACAAAAATGGGTAGGCTTAACGTACACTACAATAAAAGGGGACGCTAGTCAGTGGCATTACAGGAACGAATGTCACTTCTTCGGGAGCCTTTACCTATCGTGGGCCTTACATCGGTCGGTATTACGTTTCCGTTGAGTATTTGTTGTACCTTGCAATAATGCATATGAGTTATTACTATATATGATATCTGTAGTCATGGAGACCACTTAACACAGGCATACTAGATTCATAATATCTCGGCTCTATTGCTGACACTAAAAATTGACAAAAATTAAGGAAAAAAACGTGTACGTAATACTAAAATCCATATTTATTCGTATGATAACGCAGTAATACACATTTAGACACATAACATACATCTACAAAATAATAATAAATTGAATAACGAGATCTTAGGCAAATAAAGGATAAAATTTGCTACCAACAACAAGTTTACAATTCTTGTTCTTCGCATTGAGTACAAGTGAACAAGATTTCGTTAACCAAAAGCTGCAAAAATATTAACATTTTATACAACCTCCTAGAGAATTCTTTAATGATTGGCAATTTAGGCTTCTGTTTGATTTCAACTGTACAGCTTTTACAAGTTTCAGTGTACATAAAGTAAAGTGGTGTTGTCCCAATGTTCATCACTTTATGAAAACTGTTTGATGTTACTTCTATAGTATCTCCTGTAATCAATTTATGTGATTGTCCAGCTGGGTTTGTGTCTACGTCTGGGATGAACAACGCTGTACCGTTCATTACTGTCAGAATCACATTTTGCATGTCGCCTGACACGAACCTGTCTAAGGCGTATCCTGGAAATGGTGAACAAGAAATAAAAAATTATGTGGGCTAGTCCAGGAACAACTCCAAATATTATTTCTTCGTTTATGAGAGTTTAATCACTATGGTGAATTTTAGTATCTTTCGAGTCTGAGATCTTATCCCTAGATTGACTTACTAAGTGGTAAATATACTTGATAGGTAAGGCTATTTCATCCTAAACATTTTGTCATGAATTTCATCGATAAACCACAAAGAACTATAACATTATTAAATTGCATAAGAATTTTCTAAATGTTTTGTAACTCAGGGAAACATTAGGCGTGCAGCTAATAATAGCTAAACGATTAAACCATAAAGAAAATTTTGCGTGGACCTCGCGATGCAGTATTTTATTGCGAATACAAATGTTATGAAACACGAAAGCTATATTCAAACAAACCTGCAAATTCAGCGTAAAACTGTACGTCAGAATCATTTGACAGAGATCTAACACGTTCTGTGATTTCATTTAATTCATCCCTCCTGCTGGCAGCCTCTTCTAGCAAAGGCATCACGTATGCCGGTTTTTGAAATGGGCTCCACTCTGTGTTTATCATGTCAATATTTGGATCATATACTCTTTGATGGAACCTTTGATTAAGAGAAAACCATACATCAAAGTGGATAGATATATTGTCGGAAATTCCAACTGTATTGTATTTCGTTGCTTGATTATTGTATTGTTTCAAGGTGTCTCTGATACAATGTGCGTATTGATAAGCCATGTCTGCATGAGTTGCCCATCGTTTAGATGGAGTGTTATTGTTATTGTCGTAGTAGAATTCTTGGTTTTGGTCGTGGTCCACCACTCTAACAATAATACCGGCATCGTACCAGTCATACACCATCATATCCCATGAATATCCATAAAGCCCGTTTGTCCAAGTATTGTATCCCTAAAATTTTTAAATTTATCTTTTTAAATTTGTATATTTATTTAAAATTTGTAAAGTCCCGCACAAAGCATATATAATACTGCTCTAGTGAGTTGGCCATGTTATAAGTTAATTTTTGCGTAAAAAATGGGATAAGTAAATAATCCCTACCTAAAAAAATTAATTAGCATCTTAAATGTAAATATAAATATTGTATAATGTTATATATTACTTGAAACTTAAAACGATAGTATCTTACCTGTGTTATGAAGTGAGAAAATGGCATGAATGCTTGCCATATCATGTAGATGGATATAATCATCAGAGTTATTTTTTTCCCACATACGGAGTCTGCTTTTTTAGTGCTTTCAAATGTTTCATCTTTTTTCACGTCTACTTGGGAATTTTCTTGAAATGCTTCTTCGGTACTCGTAGGATCAACTACTTTGTTTTTATTGTTTGAAATTCCTTTCAGTAGTTTACAGTAGTTATCTGTTAAATCTACTGATTTGCGCTGGTCAAGTTTGGCACGATTCACACTGTTGTCATTAGTCTCTTGAAATTTTGGTTTACGGTGACGTAAAAAAGATATGTCCCGGCATATTTCGGCAGTATTATCTTTGAAACTGCGTATAGAGTTAGTCATTTTCTTCGGCCAGTCAAAAGGATAAAACAACGGTATAGTCGCCAAGCAAACCCAAGGAAACATACCTGCAAAGAGTTTCACAATTTGTTTTATTATAATGTATCGTAAAATAAGTTTTAAATTAATATAATGATGATATTACCAATACTAAATAGCCGCATATTCATCAGATGGAACATGGCACAAAAGAAGACAGCGACATTCCTAGAGCGAGACCACATCATCCACATGGCTACGGTCAAATCAAACACGGATATGAACCAATGAACTATGTATTTGTTGATCTGCCTCAATGTTAAAAATGGCCTGTAAATTGCGAAAGATTTTAATACTTTTAAGGAAGCAATGACATAACCTAGTAATTGTTTCAAGCATAAATCTTTGTGAAAAAAATGCAAAGCTTTTAATTTACGATTCTTCTTTATAACTACAGAAACCTTACTTGAAAATGTCAAACACCCAATGGTTGCATATCTCTGAAACAGAATAAGCCGCCAGCCATTCTGGTGACAGTTTTTTTATGCCTGCCATAAAGTACAGAATGAAAAACTGATATTTTAGAATAAAATAGTTCCAATAGGGCACGGTCTCCTTTTTCTTTGACGGATCTTTGCGGGCATCGATTGACCTAAAAGGAATTCGAGTTTGTTATTAGAAACATTTTGACATTTTTAACCGACATTCAAAATATTTTTTTTTATTCTGTCAGGCAGTAAAACATGCTCTGTCCTTAAATAATTACAAACTTCTTACCAGTAACAATCAGCATCAGTAAAAGAAAGCAAGATGGCCACCAGTCCAAACAAGTAGGTGTGGTTGTTCCAGTAGCTCTTCTCAACAAGAACCAAGTACCAGTAGCACAAGATAAACGCTCCGCAGCTGTAGCGGTACTTGTACCCTAGTGCTATGCCCAAGGCAGCTGTTTCAGAAAATGTCGAGATACATTTAGAAAAATGTGCAATGTTAGTGGTTACAATTTTCTGGTACAAAAGCTTATTTAGATAAAGGTGAGCATTCAGAAAAATCCGTAATAAGTTATTAATCATATATTTAGACATTTTTGTTTACCTGTATCGATATTTATTAATATTTATAATGATTAATACCGATTAGGAGTAACAATCATCTTAAACACGATTAATTGTTATAAAATAGTAGTTAATGGTATTAGGAATGTTCTGTTGGGTATGATTAAAGAGAATATTAAAATATTTATCAGTGTAACGCTTTTTAAATATAACAAATAAGTATAATTATAGCATAAAGATTTAAATAGAAAATAATATTGCGATAGCGGTTTTAGAAAAATTCGCTCTTGCCAAATAAGTACCTAAACCTAAGTAGGTTAGGTACATATTAAATTATCACAACTTGTGCTAAGAACAATTAATGTTTTTTAGACTCAAAATAATTTTCAGACTAACCGAACCACAGCACGGCGTAAACCATGGCCATGTAAGGCAGGGACATGGGCCGTATAAAAGGCAGAAGTGGGAAGTAGCACATGTTTGGATTTCCCCAACGTAGCATCATTTCGGCTCCTCCGCGCTCGTCAGGCACATCGAAGAACATGGCAACACCTGGAGATGATATGATTTATCGGCTTTAAGAGCTTTAAGGCTTTATACCTAGCGCCGTAATTAAAATAGGTATGGTTTATAGTACATATGTTATCACGCCATCCATGAAGTGGCCTCCCGCTACTTTTTTGGTTTATACATCGTAGTCTGCGACCACAGGAAAAATGAAGTGGATAAAAAAAAGTATGCATTATACTGTACCAGATTTTTGTGACGCTTGCTCAGTGTTAACTTAATAGGGCAAGAGGAAATGGTTTGTCCATTGGTAATAAGTGAATCCGAACCAATTTTATAAGTAAATAATTTTAATTGGTTTAGGCTATCGCGGTCATTTAACCTGTAATGTAAGGAATTTATGGGATTCATACCACTATTAGATTTTTATATCTGAATTCTAGTTTCAAATATTTCGACGCTGTTGGAACCCTGTAAATTCCTTGAATTATAGTTAATAGTTTCGATGGTCCCGTGAAGATAAAAATAAATCCATCCGTGGTGAAGTCTCGTCAATTGCAATTTGGATGTATACTGTTACAGAATTTGTGTATTTAGTCCTACTGCGAATTTGGTAACAAACGTAGATTTAGAAGTCTTGTAATATACTTATTGGACGGAATAAATAGATATAGATAAAATTAGGTAAGCTAAAAGCACAAACTTCATTTCTTATATAAGTCTATACTATATGGCATTAAAAATTGGTAAACTACAAATGAAGCGGAAATACTCACCAAATGCAATTCTCGTGAAAGCCAAGGAAGAGGCATCTTTTGGCACAGACAAATAATCGGCAATCTTCTGTATTGTTGCCTCGCGGATGCGGAAACCAAATTGCTGGAGAAACTTGTCGTCCAGTTTCGAAAAGTGGCCCGAAACAGCTTGCTGGACTTTTCGCTTTAAAATAATTTTTTTGTTATGATCTTGTGGATGACTTAACTAGTACATGTTGATCTGAGGCTTGAAGATTTTTTGAAGATTTTGGTATCATAAACAATATCTCATAAATAAAGTGCTTCAGATAATATCTACTTTAAGTATTTTGCCTTAAAATATTAATTACAGTGTGTTTTTTTTAGAATTTTGGTTCCAAAATAATTATTTTAATAGTTAAAAAAAGGCCGTGACCCAACAACATGCTTGCTTTAAGTGCTTTTACGTAAATTCGAATAACAAATATTTAACTAAACATCTACTCACTTAATAAGTGAATAAATGTTTTGTTGTTTTTTTTAAAAGGTTAGAGTACAACACAGAAACCAGAAAGAGGTTGTATTTCTTTGTTCTGTTGAGTAGAACAATATTGCGGAAAATAACACTCCTTCGTCGTCAGTTTGTTCTCTGTTTATTTCTAAATTGATTTTGATTGCTTCCATGATGTTTGGAAGAAAAATATTTTAAAAATTAAATGTGGAATTAACGTATTCATAAGAACCTAATCATAAATAATTTATATTATATGCGTGTTAATATTTTGTAAATAAATAAAATATAACGTGAATATATTATTGTTATTATTTGAGTGTACTAGGTTCGGGCTTAAAACAAAGTAAACGGAGTACATCCATTAAAAACAAAAATAAAATTTGATTTATAAAGGGGTTTGAAGATTTTTTTATGGATCTTGGCATCAGCACCAATCGTATTTCTTTACTTTTTTCTTTCAAAAACAGGGCTTACGATAAAATTTACGTAAGTATATCGTTTGGAGACACACCAAGGATCACACAAATATAATCCAATACGCACTAAACTCTCTTATTTCAGAGTAAGGCGCCGAAGAATTGTAATAGGAAAAAAAGATGACAAAAAGGACCTTAAGCTTCAAAGAAAAGAAATTAAAGGTGGGACAAGACACGACACGTTTAGCTCTTTTTTAAATAACATAGTACTAATGTAAAAATGTGTAAATTATTTATTTATATCTACATGTTTTCTTTGACATACGATTCTGAAGCGTGACACTTTAGGGCAGTGTGAGATTTATACACTTGTATTTGTCGCGTAGATCCATTTCAAAAGTATCGCGAAGATCTAAAATTTTCTACACTGCGAAATAATATGATAAAGGACTTTAATCTTTTCTGAGCACCAAAGTGAGTCTAAATAGTCTTGACTATGAGTGTTCTAATGAGTCTTTACTCAATCAAATATTTAACTACTAAGTTATCATATTTTACCTTTTAATGCAAGATTCACAATTGGAAAAGTACGGCATAGACAATAAGTTTTAAAAAAACGTATTTTTTTATTCTAAATCATAATTTAGATTGAAAGAATTCATAGATTATATTAATTCTAAATTCTAATCTATGAAGCGTTTAGTTAGTTACGGAGAGCAATAAAACTTTGTAATAATCGATCGAGAACACTTATACAAACTTAAAAGTACATGCAACTATGCTTTAAAGTGTAATTTCAGAAATATGAGCAAAGGAAAATTGTTGTAGAGGAACCAATAAAGCCCTATAGAAATATGAGCCTTTGTAAACTCTGTAGTAGGTTCAAATAACAATTATTTGCTTCATCAGACATTTGACTATTACATTATTTATTTATTATACATATATATTTTATATTATTTTTTATATTATATTTAAAAAATATTTTATTATATTTTAAGTTACTTTTGTTATAATTAAATAAATAAATTAATAAAATTTATACAAATGGCACTATTGCAAACATTCATAGGGACAGAAAGCTTTGCGTGTTGATAAATAATTTAATTACAATAAAACGTGTATATATGTATAGGAAACTCTAAAATGAATACAAAAATATATCTCATATAGCTCCAAAGTTTTCACTTCAGATCCTTGCGCAAAACAAGAATACCTTTATAAAAATAATTTTTAATATTTTTACGTAGCATGTTGTGTTTAGAGAGCAAGTATACCGAATCATAGAGAAATAACTCGATTAAAAATGTATACAGGGTGCCTTGTTATTAGTGGCAGATATTATAAGGTGGTATAGAAGTGGTAAATTCCGGTCGATTTCACTATATAATGTGTATCCAAAAGTGAATCGTCTCCAAGATCTTTGAAATCTTATATGTTTTTTTAAAAATAATTTTCAATTAAAAATTTTTTCTTAAAAAAGTAATTTAAAAAAATCTAAACTTTTTGAAACATTTTTTTGTTAGTTTTGCAACAAAGACATTCCCATAAATACATACTATCAATTGGGTCAAAAGTACATTAACAAGCCAAGTCGTAACAAAAAAAAACCGAAAAAAGAGCAAGTGTACACATCCGAACGCAATAAATGGCAAGAGTGGACTAAACACATTGGCGTGGGGTGAGAAACAATCCCGAGTTATTCGCCTAGTAGCGGTATTCTTTGTTCAAGCCCGTAATACTGGCGCCTGCACTAATTAGCAATTAACTTTGTAATTCTTTTGCCGATTTGAGATTGTAATACCTCTTTCGAAAGCTAGTAAAACACAAGTGTTTTTAAAATGATCTGCAAGAAGCTTTTATTTGTGAGTTTCGTTTTAAAATCATTGTTTTGTGGAAATTACTTAGGAGAAAATGTGAATTTTGAAATGTTTTCGAGCACAGTGCCTTTTTTTGTTTCGGAGGGGGAGGGAATGCATTACGCATACCACCCGGGTGCAGGGGGCACCACACCTCGGCCGCAGAGGATAGGGCAAGCGCGATACCGCACCGCGATACCGACATGCCTCTTCCTCTGCGGCCCCACCAGTACCGTTTCGACGGAACGGCCCCACCAGCTCGCAAGGGGTAGGGAGAGTGGCGCACCGTAATACCAACACGCCTCTCCCCCTGCGATCCCTCCACGGCCGCAAAAGATAGGGAGAACGGCGCACCGTAAAACCGGCACTCCTCTTCTTCTGCGGTCCCACCTCCAAGCGCGTCCTCAGCGGACTTGTTCAGCCCGCTGGGAGCGCCCTCCTAGGGCCAGCCGGCGGCCCAAACAGGCCGGCCGTGGTTGCCTCTTAGTTCACCGTGGGTGAGCCCCCTGCCATGACAAGGCGGGCAACCATCAGGGGGGTCGAGCACAGTGCCTAAGTTTATGTTAATTATGTCGACCAAATTGATATTATGTATTTATAGGTAAATTAATGGGTAAAAGCAGGGATTTAATTTTTTTTTAAATTAGTTTTTCTAGATGATCTTTATGATTCAAAAAAAACGATTCACTTTTGGACTATACATTATATAGTGAAATCGACAGGAATTTTCCTCTTCTATACCCCCTTGTAATATCCGCCACTAATAACAAGTCACCCTGTACATAAACTTGGTGACACTTAAACGATCTTAGGTTATTTAGTCGTTATGCCCTAAAACTACTGTTACCAGAGTAAAGTGCTATAAAATTATTGTATAAGTTTTTCTACAACCATTTTTTTCTGCGCTTATTGCTGATATAATCTTAATTTTTAGGTATGGTGGCATACATGATTGCGTTTGCTAGGGCATTCTTATAGATTTATTCATATATACTATCATTTATATTCTTAATTCTGATTAATTATACACATAAAACACAATAATAAAAATTACTTACAAACTAATAAAGTACAAAGGTACAGCTTATTTTTCATAGAAATTTCTACCAGCAGACCTAATTACTGGAAAAAAGTTGTATACTTCTTAAAATAAAATAAAAGTTTAAATTAATACAAAAGTTAAATGTCTGGTCAAGTCAAGAATTGTTATTTGTATCTACTACAGTGCAAGAAAGGCTTTAAAGTAGTTCCTCTGCGCACATTGCTGAGATGTGATACTTTAAAGCATAATGTTTTTGTGGTCGTTAAATAATTGTGGCAATGGTGCCTCTTGTATTAAAATTAAGTTAAATATATGGGGATTAAATACTTAGATGTCGGATTTTGCCAAAATGACTATTCTGGTCTAGTACAGCGCGTAGAAATCCTATTAAATTAATTGTATTACAATCTTTTTTGCGCGGAACTCTGAAATGTGACATTTTAGAGCGTATTAGCTGATGTTGTATTGTTCCTTAGAGTGTATACATAGGTTTGGATATGTGCCGCGATTTCGATTCATAGTTAACTTACAAAACTGGTTGTCTGCATGCTCAAGTCAAAATCAAAACTCCTTTAGTGCACTAAATATGGTACATAAGATACACAATTTTATGAGGTTTGAGATTTTACTGTCACACAGCATGCAGTATTTACAAATGCTTATATAATGTAATGTAACTATTTGGTGTGACTAGGCTTAGTGCCCTGCAGTTGTTTATTTTTGTTTCAGATTGAAAAGCCGAAGCAATTTTATGGTCGTCTATATTTGTTATTTCTACATACTGCCTTCTGTTACTCAGGTAAGATTGAATCCAATCAAAAGCTGGACCGCCAATCCCATATCTCTCACATTTTTGAAGGAGCGACTCATATGAAACGCAGTCGAAAGCTTTGCTTATGTCAAAGAATATAATTTTTGTCGGAACACGACTATCAACTTGTTCCTCTATATTATCCACCAATAATTTTTTTGGAATTCATTCAGCTCTTTTTTAATAAGACCATTGTTATCAATAAAATGTTATCTAGATTGCATTGCTTTGTCGAAAATTTTTGACCATATGAGTATGAAAGATCCTTTTAAACAGCAGCTTATCTATTTATATATTTAAACGTTTGGAAAATCACCACAGATAAAAGATTAATGTATTAAATAACATAATACTGGTGCTACCTCATCTTTTACTTGATCAATATTTTTTGTTGATATTTCGTCAAGTCCAGTAGAATTAATGGAGATTAATAAGTCAATGATTTGTTAAGTTTGTTAGATTTGCTATGGAGCATTTTAAATTAAAAATAAAAGAACTGCCATTAAGACTGTTGTTATAAAAATCTAGGTCTAAGATAAAGTCTTTACTTAAACATAATATTATTAAAAAATATGTCGTCTTTATGACAGTATAGTGGCGTATATTTTTGTGATTTTAGCGTACCGGATTGATATACATAGGTTTATTGTACGCCGTGATTTTTTATTTTTGATTACCTTACAAAACGTACTGTCTGCATATTACAGTTGCTATGAAGCCTTTTATATTATAAAAGTCAAACTAAGTTAAGAGTATGCTTATTTAACTGTTAAATGTCAAGAACTGCCATTTAGATCCAGTACACCGTGTAGAAAAGCTTTAAATAAGTTTTTACCCTCTTTATTTGCTATGGTGCCTTTCATATTAACTAAGTAAAAGTATGCGTATTTAATAGTTTAATGTTGGGTAGTAGGTAGTCGAGAACTGACTTAAACCCACTAGAGCATAATATAGAAATGCTTCATGTAAGTTTTGTAGCTGTATATAAAAATTTTCCGTTACGATCTTTCTCTGCGCATAACTGCGCTGAAATGTGACACTTTAGAGCATAGTGGCCATTTTTCTCTAAGAGAGTTTTCAATCGCTATGTACAAGTTAAATATAGCGCGATTTTGAAAAGAAAAGACGATCGGAATTGATGTCAAAATTTTCATACCCTTATACTTAATTTAAAAAAATATTTCTTTGGATTTCCCCTTTTCAGGTAGATAATATTGTAAAATATGAATTAAATACGTTACTTACTTGTAAGAAAATCGCACACTCGGAAAATGTTTAAAAAATACTCACCATGTTACAGTTTCACAAATCCAAGTTTCAAGTAATAAAGCTGGAGCCTTACTGAACTTGCTCACTGATCGCGGTGATAAAATTTACTTAATTTATGCCAAAGCTCGTAAGTATGATATTTATTGGGAACAATATGTCGGGACAATTATGGGAGCACGGGCAAATATGCATATTATTTCCACACGATTAAACCTTTCCTTGAAGATTCCCCGTCACGATGAATTTTCCATACGAATGTATGCTCACTGTCTGTGAATAATGTGTGTGTTCACATAGTCAGTTATGTTCATTATTTTGTTTACTTGATTACATTATTTATGTTGTTTATTAACAGTTTTAAGACCCCCCAACTGGAGAGTTAATTCAGCAAAATCGCATTCTGGAATTGTAGCGTTGTCATCGTCGGTAGTGCACCGGTTAACGTACTGTTACAGCAAAGTAATAAAATTGTAGTCCAACGTAAAATTAATTATCTTATTATGTTATTTTACGACGGAAACGGAACAAGGTAATTTTTTCTAGATTAAAACCATTTTGAGTTATAGCCGGTTTACACGCGTTAAGTGGTTAAGTTGGTAACTAAATTTTAACTAAATTTTAAGTTAAAAGTTGCGTGTAAACAGTCAGTTAAGTGACAAGTGGTAACTTAAAATTTAGTACGCAAGTGATTAAGTAGATTAGGATTTGTTCTATTTTTCATATAAGTGGGTGGGCGGGGCTTCTCAGTTAACACGTTTGGACGTGATTTTTTAGTTAAGTGCATAAGTTGACAAAGCTGGTGGCGGCAAGAGCTCCTATTTACTTCGCATTTACTCTTTCTTTTTTTAATGTCGGAGTGGAGTTTAGTTTCGACTTTAAAATTTGTTGAAGAATATATAAAATAGATATGCTTGTAGAATAAACATTTAGAAAAAAACATATTCTTGTAAAGATTTTAATTTCCTAATAAAATTCTTCTCTGAATTTGTCCAAAATCACATTTACCATATATCTAAGTACAGAATTGACGAATTCCTTGAGATTCATCACTGCTCATCTTCATTGAACTTATGAACTTAACTACTTAATCCGTTTGGACACACAAGTGACATGCAGTAACTTAAAATTTAGTTAAAATTTAGTTACCAACTTAACTACTTATTACATGTAAACCGCGCATTAGGGTGTTACCACACCAATCGATCATCCGTCCGATGGTTTCTACGTCGACGTCGCGTCGACCAGTCGACGTCAATCGACGGACGATCGATTGGTGTGGTTATATTTATTGTATAAGTTTTATTAAATAAATAAAGGTATTAAATAATTTTTTTTTACAGTCAGATCACAGTTGGCGTAACCATAACTGACTGCACAGCCCCTGCATGTGGCAGGTGCGGCGTAAGTGCTTGGAAGTGCGAAAGATGACTCGATGAACCTATATATACTTGCATATGTCTCGATATATAACAATCTACCACTATTGTTGCTGAAAGTTGGATATTCGATAATCTCTGTAATTATGAAATCTGCCGGTGAATTTTAAAGTTTTCCAATAAAAAATATATATTTTTTTTTAACTTAACCCACTGTATGCTGTTCTGGCGGTTTAGAAATATATAAGTCACGTACTTACGGGATTGTATGCAGGGACCGTCGATTTTGTTATAAATTAAGGTAGGTAATAAAAATTGTAAGAGATGATTAGCTAGTGATTTTAAGTGATTTATATTAATACGAACACTTCTTTATTGCACTCTTTGTGGGGAACTTGTGTTTTCGATTTACAATTATCAACATATTTTTCGGTTATTATTTATAGTTTATCGTTACTTAAAAGCTCCTATCATATGACATAATAATATAGTCAAGTTGGAATAAACACTACAATTTTTGTTTTTGTCAATAAACAACTATTTTCTATTTTCTTTTAATTTCTAAAATCGAAATCGAAGACATAGTTCCTAATAACAAACATCTCTATCCTTGTAGTTTTGGACTTTCTATGTCTAGTGATCCATCTCAATGAATGACCCTGTATGATTTACACTTGCCCTAACTGTGTAATCTAAAGATACATGTAGGTACATTTTTCTTCCAGTTTTAAATGAAAACCTCTCGACTTTTTCAAGTTGACAACAGATGTGTGATTTAGTTTTAAAAGACTTTGTTATGATCTTATGTTAGGATCTTATCTGGGCGGTACAAAGTCTTTTCTATTTTGATCGCCAAAATAATCACTTTTACCTGGTTGTGTTCCAGTTGAAGGGAAGGAACAGCCAGTGCAATTACTGGAACAAAGGCAATCCCAGCTGAAGCCGGCGGTCGGCATCCTCATGACTCGATATAAAAATCCAAGGTACTCATTCAATATTGATAAATAAATCCCTTACGAGTTACGAGTTACGATTCATGATGCCTCATCAGCTGGGTCACATGTTCGTAATTCGGGGTAAGAAAAAAGTACAAAAAGGAGATGTTTAGATGTGAGGCTGACACAAGACCAAGATAGCTACCCAACTAGCACATTAGTGATAATTGCAGCTAAGTTTATGACTCAAAGTTCTATGTCTTAAGTTACAACTTCTTACTGTATAGGAGTGATATATATAAATAAAGTCTATAAAGTGGACTATGGGTTCAAAATTTTCAATAAATACCACCTACAGGGTTAAAGTTGAGCATCTTACCACTGTTGTACCACTCTAAGCTACAGTGTGAGTGTGAATTGCTACTTTAAGTGGTAATTTATACCTGTAGTGCGTCTTATAGTAGACAAACGAGAAGCAATAATCACCATTACGCCCAACTTCCGCCCATTACTTCCAAAAGGAAGCAAAGTCAACTCTTAAACCACTGGAATATCTAGAAGGATGATAAAATGAACCTTAATGGCAGCGTTGGTTCTCATTATTTTCTTCTGAAGTTTTGGAGGAGGGTTCCGTAGAAAGTTTAATATTTGTTATTGTGGAATTTACCCAAGGTTTAACTTGTGAAGGTTTACGATGTCTTAATTACCTCCCTTTGTTATAAAATCAAAATATATTACTACGGGATACATTAATATCAAATTACTTTAATTATTTTAAATTCATTATCATCTGATAATCAACATTTAGAACACAATTTGCTTTTTTTATTGATTTGCGTGTACCCTAATGAAACGTTAGCCAAAATCAATATTTTACAATGCGTAGTCAACTTTTGGAATCAATAAGAAAATAAAACTTATCAGAACTCAGAATCATTAAATTCATATACCTAAATTGTGTTCTGATTGTTGACCGACAAGGGAAATAAAATACATTTTAACAGCTATCTGACTTTTATTGAAAATTTAATAATTAAGTTATTACTGTTACAAGGAAACAACTATATTTGTATAATGCTGATCTAAAATAAAATTTCGCTTATAAAATTCTTTTAAGAAAAGTGCTTCTGTGGCTTTTATGCCTTTTGGATTTTAACGAATTATTATATAATTTTCGGTGCTTGGCTCTGTGGCAGTGTTTGGTTTTCATGGCAAAGTATTGTATGCTGCATCTGTAGTTCCGTTCAACAGCTGAAATGAAAATATAATTGTATTAAAATATATAGTACTTAACCAATATTGAGTGTATTCCATTTTTTTTATCCAAAAAAGGTACGCCATATATAAATAATTTGTTTTGGGTACAGAAAATAAATAAAATAAAAATAAAATAATCCTGAAAATAAATAAATAAAGTTGAAATATGAATCTCGAGACAACTGGCATTTGTGTTCACAACAAGGAAATACTGCTTTTCTTACAGAGCTTTAAAATTTTAAGTATAAATGACTTCTGTTATTCCAGGTCATAATCGATCCATATGTCAAATTTCATTTAAATCAGTCATAAATGCAGTCATTTTCGTGTGATTGAATTACAAAAAGCCAAACTTTCACATTTATATAACATGGTTCATTAAAGAAAGGAATTGAAAATGGATTAAAAATCTATTCACATATACTCACTCTCGCGCGTACAGTAAGTAAGATAATATTATTCTTGATTTAAATAATATTCGTGTTTTATTTTAACAACCATCATAATAAGGATTCTCCTGCAATTTTGTTATTTACATCGTCAGGTGTACAAAAACGGACATAGGGTCCTTTTATCCCGAAAAAAGCACCGTTTCCGATGAAAACAAAAATAACGTTCTGTTGATAATGGATGGCGCCACGTGTCTTTCAAACTTTAACGACGAAGCCGCTGTCAGGAGCTAGTTTGAAAACCCGGTCTTGTTTTTATTATTTTTGAATAGAAAAAATCTTTTGAAAATTTGTATGCTTACTGTACTATCTGTCAATGCAAGTACAAGCCGCCATTTATGATTCCTTTCTTTAATGCATCGGCCATTTACTTCAACCAATGGAAAAGCCCTAAGTACGAAAAAAACGTGCGTACCTAAACTTGAAAAATAACATAAAAAGGCGTCCATTTTTAGGGTTGCACAACGAGTGTCGAATCTACTATAGATATTTTAGAACTAAATATTGAACTTGAAATATAATATTGAAATTTAATGAACTTTTGTAAGAGATTGACGTTAATTAAATAATCATAGTTTAGGGTTAAATTTACTTTCATTATAATTATTTTAATAAAAATAATAAAGAAGTATACAGTTTTTTTTCTTATTCCTGATATAGTCCCGTCAAATTTGCCAGAAAAATGGTGGTCAGTTTTCATTAATTCCCAACATGCTGAATTTTGGTATAGACCTGGGGTACACTATTATAAATAAAACACTGAAAGATCCCATGTTTGCTTAAAAAGTTATTCAAGGTCAAGCATCAAAAATTTCGGGTCAATCAATTAAATTCTGGCTTGTCTTCTATGATTACGAATCATTAAATAGACAAAACAACTACCTGCCTATTCAATAACAAAATTAACAATTCTAAGCAAACCTAATTCCCTCTTTCTTCACGCCTTTTTGTTTCAAAAATACAACGGCAAGCAAAGCAAATACCGTTTCGATATGATTTACTGCGTAAGCGCCTGTTATCATTTGCATCGAAAGTATGAAAAATAAAAACATATTAATAAAGATCATCGATATCTGGTTAAATAATCAAAGCTCCGGAACATAACTTTTGACAGCTTTTTTTGACAGAAATGTAACAATAAATGGCGATTTTTGGCACCCTAGCCACCTGCTATGACGTCACTACACGATTGATATTTAAGTGACACAAAAATAGTACTATCTCTTTCTTTCATTAGCATTTTTGTATAAGTAGAGGGAGACAACCAAGTTCTTCCTCTTCCATGATTCGATATACATAACTACTTATTTATATAGGACATTACGACTACTCCATGTATTTATCACCTCACTGGCATCGGTTTATACATAATATATTAGTACGATGACAGAACGTCACCGTTACACAACTAATTTATCAATGGCAGCGTTCAAACACAAAAAGATCGCAATATCCTGGTAATTTTTACAATATCTTAATTCCTTTTCGCGATTGCAGCTGTTTATTTATATTTTATATGACATATGTGTTCCGACACATGTCAAATTAGGTATGTACACCATTCATTAAATTAGTTTTTTGCTGTATATCTTAAACCAATATTTTTTTATTATTATTTAAATGTTTACCACGTCGAAAACGTTCTTTCTTCCTTGGTTGTTATTCATTGATATTTAATTAGGGATTTTCCTCAATCAAATTGAGACTAAAAATTAGTTCCAATCACCTCAATACATGGCGCTAAGAAAAGCTGGTCCGAATATATATCCCTGGTAGGTGCCTGAGATAGTCATGGATTACTATGCGCGGAACAATTAAATTATTGTTATATAGTGTTTTACGTTATGTTTGAAGGTTTAATAAAACGGGAAAAGTTAATTTTTCAAAGCACAGATCAACTAGACTGGGTCCACGAGACGAAACATGCCTTATGTTTGTTAAAAAAAAATAAGCATTATTTTCAATAAGTATTGTGTAGCTAATAAAAAGTAAGAAATAAAAGTGGTATATAAATAAATAAATAACACTGCAGCAAGCACAGCAACAATAACCTTAAATAATATATTAGTAAACCTAAAATATATTAGTATATATTTTATTTTAGCGTGGAGCTTTGCACTAATTTCGTTTGCAAGTCATTCCAAGGTGCCTGCATAATTGCGATGGTGAAGGCGAGTTAGGAGAACCACCTATTAGGTTCTCCGCTAACCAAGTAGTTGCTGTGATCTGTAGGATGGTAAGGGGGAAGTCCCTTACTAGAACACGATAACATGATGGCGTTAGCATCGAACACCTGAAGCACGCTGGCCCTCACATAGATAGCCAGAACTTTAGCATTGTTTTTAACTTGTGTCTTCTTCACTGATATTTACCCCAGGAACTTATAAATATAAAATTACCTATTATTAAATATGAAACCGGGGACGCCACTGACTTGTCCAATTACAGGCCAATCTCGCTGACCACTGTTATTGCTAAGGTGCTTCATAGTCGGCTTGAGAAACAATTTGCTAATCACCTTGAATTACATGACGCCCAATTTGGCTTTCGTTCTGGACTTTCCACTAAAACTGCTATCTTGTGTCTCAAGATAATTATACAGTACTACATTGACAGACAAACGCCAGTGTTCGCATGTTTCTTGGACTTGTCAAGAGCCTTTGATCTCGTGTCGTACGATATATTGTGGCAAAAGCTTCGTGAGGAGACTACTTTACTTTCTCTTGGTATTGTAATCAAAACAATAGTGTAAAGTGGGCGGGAGTGCACTCAGACATGTACAGGTTGGGATGCGGTATGAGGCAGGGGGGCTTAGCGCGCCCCACTTCATCAACCTGTCTATGAATAAGCTGATCGGTGAACTCAGCAGCACCCGGGTGGGATGTCACATAGATGACGTATGTTTAAATAATATTAGCTACGCTGATGATATGGTGGTGCTGAGTCCATCAATCAATGCCATAATAAAGCTCTTGGCTAAGTGCGAGGCTTATGCGGAAGCACATGGGCTCAGGCACAACGCCAGTAAAAGTGAAATAATGCTTTTCAAATCGGGCACTAAAACATATAGCTATGTACCTGATTTTTTTGTTCAAGGCCTTTTGTCAATATTTTTACACCTGCGGTCTCTAGGTCAGATATACTAAGCGGACATACAAGGACCTACGAGCCCAATAAAATAATGCCTTCAGGATTCTGTTGGGGCTGCCGCGGTGCTGCAGTGCTTCAAATATGTTTGCTGAGGCCCACACGGATGATTTTTACGCTATTGTGAGGAAACGGCGTGCCTCCCTCTCAGTGCGGCTCCGCGCCAGCCGTAATACTCTCCTAAAGTTTTTGTTGATCGTTGGGACTCGATGCTGCGTCATTGGGAGAGCCTACATCTATCTCACAAAGTCCATTTACTTACTAACAATAGTTTTAAGTCATTGATTTACTAACCATTCTGGGATTTTATGTCTGAAATAAAGATTTTTATTATTGTCATTATAATTACTCTATTTCTAGAAATATCAGGTTTCTCTTATTGCCATAAAATAGACGAAATGCACACAAACACAAATGCACTTTGGTTGGACGAGTTCGTCGAACTATTTTTGGTATTTAGAAAGGGTAGAACTAAAAAACAAAGATAAAACATCTTTATTGTAAAAATATTGATACAGAATTAAATTACTCTAACTAAATGTGGGTACATAAGGTTTCCCTGTGGCGTGGATGTCAGGCTCGTCTCTAGACCGTTACTTATTAGGTCATTACATATGAAATTGGCAATTTGTAAGGGAGGAACATAAAGACAATTTTTGAAAAATATAGTATGTTTATTTGATCTAAGTATGTACCATTGCTATCTATGCACTTTTGCCATCTCATAGGTAGTTCATTGATCCCTTTACCAAAATAAACCATTCGAACGGGAATCAATAAAATCTTTGAAGGCGCTTTGGACTGCCCCATCGGAGTTGAATTTTTTCTCTTGCAAGAAGTCATTCAAATTTCGAAAAAAATGGTTATCTGTTGGAGCAAGGTCCGGGGAGTACGGTGGATGTCTTAGAAATTCCAAATGAAGCTCTTCTAATTTGGTAGCCATCAGTTGTGCAGTGTGTGGTCTAGCGACGTTCTGAAGCAGCAGTGGCCTAGAGCGATTGACCAGCCTCGGTTGTTTAGCAGCTAGCTTTTCCATCATGGTTTGCAGTTGCTGACAATAGACATCTGCCGTAGTTTTCTGGCCAGATTTAAGAAAGCTGTAGTGAACGACACCGGCACTAATCCACCAGCCGTTAGCCATTAGTAGAGCCGTTTCTGCAGCACTGGTGCCACGGTGGAACTCGTACTCGTCAATAACGCGATATTTCAAGTTTTCTATTTTGTAAACTAAGTGACACAAGAAAAAACCAGAATGGGAAAAAACAAATGAATTACGGTTTTCGAAACACAAATGCGTGATTAAACAGCTGTATAAATTTGAAATTGGAATTCTTAACCAAAGAGGAGATAATACAGATCAAAGTGGCCAGTACGATAAATCGCCAATTTCATACTACCCCTTTCTACTACACAAGAAAATTGTTATCAAAAGATTTTCATTTGATTCTAACGAATAGTTTTCACACTAGAGTAATTTATGTGAAACGATAAGAGAAATTTCTTTTTTTTTTAAATCGTTAATACCATACATTTTTTTTCAAATAATGATTTTCTAATGAATAGTCAGGATGTCCTTTAAATAAAAATATTTTTGGACCACTATACATGGACCACCCTATATATTTACTAAAGTTTACGCTTTATATCAATCCAAATCGTTTGTCATCTCTGTTCATAATCATTATTTTCTTATTATTGAAAATTCGGGTCTGGCAGATACAGTTTCTTACCTTTCCTGAATAGATATACAAACTTCACTCATGAACAGCTGACATTTGACAGTATGGTTTGAGGTTAGTTGAAAAATTGGAACGACGAATATTTTCTGAGTCACGTTACTGAATATTTGCAAGAAAATGGAATTAGTTGACTCCGATATTAGACCGTGGACAAATGAAGACGTAAAGGAACATTTTGGTGATAGTCTTATGCTGCTGCCTTCCAATGATAATATCAAAGAACTGCAAACAATTCTTCGAGATAAGTAAGTTTGTTTGTCAACAAATTTTTGGTGACTCGCTTGTTTTTATTGACTTATTTGGGTTATTTAGTGTTTATGGGAGCTTAAAAGTTCCGTTAATTAATCACATTTTCATAGGAATACGAATCGTAACGACTTTAAGTTTTACGCCGATCGATTGATTCGCCTGGTAATCGAAGAAAGTTTGAATAAACTGCCCTTCACTGACTGTGAGGTTATAACCCCTACTGGAGCTTTGTATAAGGGACTAAAGTATGGAGCTGGAAATTGTGGAGTGTCCATTGTTAGGTCTGGAGAAGCTATGGAACAGGTTTGTGTTGCTCTTAGACCACACATTACATTCCTTAACCTACCTACATATTCAGTGTATCTATAGATCTTTTTACATTTATTTTTGTCTTGTGGAATAATTCTATAAATTGATAGTGGTACCAATTGATGAAAATCAAAGCATGCCTAAATATAAATTTCATTTAAATTTCTAGGGTCTACGAGACTGCTGCAGATCAATCCGTATAGGTAAAATCCTTGTGGAGAGTGACACAGATACTCATGAAGCGCATGTAGTTTATGCCAAGTTTCCTGAAGATATTGCGAGAAGACAAGTTTTGTTGATGTATCCTATAATGTCTACTGGCAATACTGTCAAGCAGGTAAGTCCTTTGTTGCAAATAAAAAAAAACCATATAAAATAAACCATAAAATATTTATTTAGTTAGTACATTACTTTCACACACATAATTATTAAACATTTTTTTTCTATATTTTAATGGACAGGGAATCCATTTAATTTACCCCAATGTTAAGTATAGTTTAAAACAGTCTTTTTCAGTCTGTTTGGCACCAAAATGTTGATTTACAATATAGACATATAATGAATGCTAATCATAAAAATTTCAGAACATATATTAATTGATTGTAACATATAACAACACCCTTCAACTTTGCTCTTTGTAAAAATAAGATATATAAAATTAAAAAATTATTGAATTTCAGGCAGTGAATGTGCTAACACAGCATGGAGTTAAGGAAGAGCGGATAATTTTATCGAACTTATTTTGCACACCAGCAGCAGTACATGCTGTAGTTGACTATGTACCAAAGATGAAGATACTAACCTCAGAGCTACATCCAGTGGCTCCCAATCACTTCGGAATGAAATATTTCGGAACAGACTGATCTGAAAGGCCTACTTTATTTAGTTATTAATTGACTTATCAAGAAGAATGATCTTGCTTTCATGACAGAAGCACAATTTTTACCAGTTTTCTTATCCTATACTGTTTTACAGATCTATCCAGGGATCTAAGATGCCATTTTATCACAATAAATTCTTATGTATTTTACACTGTGAAAACATTTTTATGCCTGAATTAAATTCTTAATACTATTCTGAGGCATGGGAGTTGTGCATTTGTTTTTGTGACTAAATTTTATTTGAAGCTTATGTTATTGTAATACTGTTATTTTGCTACTTACCACCAGATGGAGCTTTTCAAAAAATGTACTTGTGTAATTTACCAGCAGCCTATCCAATTATTTAATTAGTTTTTATACTTTATAGCTCTAGGAAAATTCTTTATTAATCAATGTGTATTTCCATGCACTTACGTATTATTATTTAGGAATAAAGTGTATTTATTATAATCAGTTCTTGTGTTTTTATACCTTGTAGTTTCAACAATTTTCAAATTAAATCTCAGTTGTATTTTACAGTGAAATGTTCCCACATAGAATTTCTATGGAATGCAATTAGAAATTATAACTCTATTCAAGGGCTCATTCTCTGTAACATTTGTGTATTTAAATTGTAATAGATTGCTTCTTTTTTGTTTTAATCTGTTGCTCATGATTAATCTTTTAACTAGATTCAAATTCACTGTACTCTTTCTGTTCGTTAAATTAAAGCCCTGTTAAATATTTATTTGGGCATTAAGGACAAATACTGTTCCACCATGCTCAAACGAATGTCAAACTCTCATACTCAGATTGTAATGATTGCTCACCTACTGGTATGTTAAAATACTAATAAGTAAAAAGCAATGTGAAGTAGCACCATTATGTTCAATCAACTAACTTTTTAATCACGGTTTCGTCACATGGCAGTCTTTATTTATATTGTGTCATAACATATATTGCTAAACTACAAATTATAATTAGTACCTATTTCTTTCTTATGTTTGTAATCAGTCATTACAACTAGCTTTCATAAATCATTAGCAATATCTAGGTAATATTATTCAGTCTTAAGCATTTGGCAGAAGTCCCAGTACTTCTCTATGTCTGGAACATAATAAATATGTTTGCTTTTGTTAACTCTTTTGGGCGTTTTACATTTTCTGTAATTTATCTGGCACAGATTGTAGACTACATTCTTCTTTACTATCAAAACTTGAATAACTGCAAGATTTTCTTGTAATTAGCTTGCACCGTTACTTGTCTCCACACAGTGCTTTAAATGACGACGCAAAGTTGTTCCTTTCAATCCGAAATTTTTAAGCACCGAAAGAGGGGAAGGGGCACGGAGAGCAGTGAAGAACACCCGCGCGCCCGCACCCCCCGCAGCCTCACGCGCCATGCGACGGCAGCTTGCCCGCGCGCCGAAAGCGCTCGAGCCAACACTTCTCATCGGGTTGACGATGAGTGCGTACGCGTACTGCGTCTACGTCTCTCAGCGCCCTAGCGCAGGGCATTTTGTAATGTCACCAATCAATGTAATTAAAGATTTGTAATACCAAGAGAAGTCAACCGTTAATTTTTTAAATTAATTAAATTAACGTGTCCAGCAGCCTTAAGGGTTTTATTTCACCGCCAGGCCTGGACAGTTTTGAATTTTTTGTACTTAATAATTTTAATGCTATTTGACAGATTATCCACATTGATAGGCGCTCTTTTCTTCTAAAACACTAAATGTATTTTATTTGAATCTATTATGTAAATGTGAAATATATAATTATATATATCCTCCTAACTAAGGAGCAACACTACTTCATTACATTAAGGTGCAACATACTTAAAAGGCGAGAAAGTCCGCACGCAAACCGAGTCAGTTATTTAATACTTTTTTTTTGCCGCCGAAGCTACACCCTCACGGGAGGGAGGTGGAAGATGCGTTATGCATACCGCCGCAGGAAAATACCGACCTCTGCGGGGGTGATCTAGGACTCACAAGAATGGCATCTACCCACTAAAAACCACCTTGTTGGCTGTGGCAATATTTTACCGTTAGCCTTCATCGGAAGCTACAACCCGTTGGGAAGTGGGTGCGCTGGCGGAGACCCGCTAGCGGGTCGCCCACCGGATGTGAAAGTTGCACTGAAGGTGCTCAAAAGGACGTGAGTTGGGGGCCGTTCTGGGCAGCTTCCGGTGATGGCGGGGCAGCGCAGAGGTCGGCTGAAGCTTGACTTAGGGATCAATTTATTTAAATGAACCTATAATGAATTGAGAAGGGAACTATGCTCTGCCAGAGCTAGCAGTCGCTCTGTAGGAGCCTTTAGTTTACGGGCTAAGACTGAAATTTCCCTAACATCGACATGTTTAATCGCTTCGCAAACGATACGAATATCGTCTGCTAGCGAGGATTGGGATGTAGGATTGCATGGGCGAGGAGCCGGGATGGGATTCGGTTTTGCAGCGGGACGCTGCCTCCAGTTCTCTGGAGCAGGCTTGGGCTGTGTAGGCTTTGCAGCCGGAGGAACCCGGCTACAAAGCGGCGGAAAGTTTACCTGAGAAAGGGGCGGGGCCTGTTTGGGTGCCGGAATTGGAACGTATGGAACGGGGTGCACGAGGGCAGCCCCTGTAATTTGCGGTATGGCCGGACTGGACACAAAGCACGCAATCAGGCGGAGAGGGAGTTTCAGAGTGCGATTGCACTCTTGGTGAAATGTGGCACCAGGCACTTAACTCACCTGGGCGGGGCGGCGCAGTTGGCCGCCGCATGCCCGTACAACTGGCACCGGGGGCACTGGCCGGGATGACCGCGGCGATGAGGCGCCTCGATCGAGAACCCAGAGAGGCCGCATATAGTGCTAACCCCTTGGAGGATCTCCCTGGACTTGGGGACGTTGGAGAGAACCACCAAGGCGAGAGGGTGACGCCTTCCGTACTTGCTGTGCATTTTATGCACCACTAGTGCCGGGAAGCCTTGGGACTGCAGATCTTCTAGGATAGCCTCGTTCGATAATTCGAACGGGACTCCCCTGAGTCGGTACTCTGAACTTACGCTCTTTTGGGAGAGTGTAAGTGTGGTAAGCATATTGCTTACCGGTGAGAAGCTTTGTTAAAGCACGGAAATCGTCTAACGACGAGACAAAGATCTTAATGGATTCACCCGAGTTAGTCGCTCGGGTGTAGAGGATCTTGTGCTCTCTGCACAATGTCGAGACCTCGGATCATTTTGCCTTGTCCCGAAGGAATACGGGTGGTGGGACCTGAGGCTTGACTGAAGCCGGGGTAGGGGGTGGAGTCACTTTGAGTGACAACAGTGGGGCCGGGGCCAGGGCGGGTGTTGTAGGCACCGGGGTAGCTGGCGTTGAAGTTGTCGCGGAGGTTGTTGAAGACACCGGGACAGGCGTTGAGGACGCCGGGGCTTGTTTTGAGCGGTTCTTAGAGCGCTTCTTGACAAGGGTGAAATTGGGAGGCTCAGAGCCCGTTGGGGTGGCGTCCGAGGATGACTCAGTCGCGGGTGCGTGCTTGCGGCGTGAAGGGGCGTCGACTTCACGCTCCATGTCACTGGAGGAGGGGGACGCGGGAGAGCCTAAGACCAGAGGAGTCTGAGGGACGGGGGTGGCCTGAGGGGTCGGTGAGGGCAACGAGGCCATGAGGGAGAATAGTGATAATTAAATTAAGGACATTAGCTTCATAGGAGACGCCTGTAGCGGCGAGGCCATCGACTAACAACTTCGTAAGTTCCGAGGAGCTTAGCGAAGCCATTGCGGAGGAGTTGGGGAGGGACAATAATATATAGATATATACAGAGTGTTTGGTGCAGGGTTAGCCATACCCTATGGGTGTGTAGGTGGTACTAATTGTAAAATACAAATTGAAGTAAAAGACCCTAACTGTTATAATTTTTTTTCAATGATTTTTTTTGTATTTTTTTAAGTTTTTCCGAAATCTTACCGTTCCAACCGTACAACTTTTTTTGGAACATGTTTTTGCTACGAATTTTTATGTAAATTTGGTCTCAGATGTACCCTTCGTCTGTCAAAGACGTTATTTGTTCAAAATAACGAGCAAAAAAAATTTTACAGGCCCTAAAGTTAAAAAAATAAAAAAACGTTAGTTAAAAAAGGCAACTTTATATCTTTTAAAAAAAAAACCATTAACGATCGAGGAGTTCAAGTACTTGTAAAAAAATCTCTTGTCATCCCTCTTTACATCGGTATACTACATGTAGCAAAAAAATGTATGAACTTGTCAAAAATACAACTTTTAAGGGAAAACGGAGTAAAAACACAAAAGTAAATGTTTACATTTTTATTCTTTAAAACTACAAATTTTGTTCAAATACCCCTCCCCTACTTCTAATACACGCTCGATATCTTCGCCGAATTTCAACAGTAGTAGTAAGGAGCGTCATCTCGACTTTCATTTTTGCAAATGCTGCGTCAATTCTTTCAATTAATTGTTGTTTTGTTTGTATTTCAACTTCATATACAAGCTCTTTTGCACGTCCCCATATACAGTAGTCAAGAGGGGTCAAATCTGGGGATCGTGGAGGCCATGAGATGGGGCCAAGTCGTCCAATCCACGCATTGGGGAACGAGTTATCTAGGAACTCTCGAACTGTTAGCCGATAGTGTGCCGGACAACCATCATTTTGAAATACTATCGGTCGATCTTCTCGATATATCAGTTCAGGGAGATCATTTTCTAAAAATTCTAAATAATTGTCCCCGTCAAGAGTGTCTGGTAAGTAGTGAGGTCCAATCAGATGTTTGCCAATTATACCTGCCCAGACATTGACAGAAAATCGTGTTTGATGCGATGCCTGCCTTGTAACACGGGGATTTTGTCTTTTTTTTGCCCAGTGGTGTAAATTGTGTTGATTGAAAATCCCTTCACATGTGAATTTCGACTCATCCGTCCATAGAATGCTTTTTAAAAAGTTTCCGTCCTCTATGTCCGTATTAAGTATAAAACGACAGAATTGCATTCGTCGCGCGTTATCACCTTGCACTAAACCTAAAACAAGAAAGTAAAAACCGTTAAAAAAATCTTAACGATTATGTAACAGTGCAGTTTCGACTGTAATGAGGCACCCATGAGATAAAACAAAAAAATACAAGTGCAATACCAATAATCTTTCTAACTAAGTTTATCAGTTCAATTCCAGTCCAAGGATACTCCACCTTGAGCCACAGACTCGCTTGAGTGTGTAAATTCACATCAGACGATCACGGTCGACAGTGGTCAAATGCCTGACTGTAAACCATTAAAATAAATTATTCACCTCAAACGTCTTGTCTAAATTAAACTAAAACAAAGATAAGCTACATTAAATTAGGCACTTCAAAGTAATTTACCTTGCACCGGAGTGTAGTGGAAAGGATGCCTTCCATCTGCATTGACGACAGACCATACTTTCCATATGGAAACACCCAGATCTCTGGCGACTTTTCGAGTACTGGTAGTGGGGTCATCATTGAACGCTTGGAGTATGGCTTCGTCTATAGCAACTGGATGCTGTGTTGCGCTGACTCGTGGTTCTCGAAAGGTTAAGTTTCCTGTTTCACGAAGTCGTCGAAATGTACTTGAAAAAGTGTTATGATGTGGTACACGTCTGTTGGGATGCAACTCTCTGTACAGTCTTTGAGCTGCGCGTGTATTGCCATCGCATCGACCATACGCATAAATAATATCAGCGTATTCTTCATTGGAGAATTCCGCCATTTTGTGACAAAAACAACGATAACAAAAACTTAACAACAAAAAGCAAAACAACAAAACGTAACAAATAACAAAAATATTAACGAAAGCTAAGATACGTCTCACAGTAATCATAGTCAAACCACGACTAAAGACAAACTTCTAAACCTACTGTAGCTTAAAGCGATTCCACTTCACAGGTAAGGATTGAAGGTCTGGTATTCGATGATAGAAAGAGATAGAAATATGCAACACAATGAACACAGCGAAAAAAAAGCTTTTTACCTGCTTTTGACATGTATGCCTCGCACTAATTACAATAACTATTGAATTGCTGTTTTCTTGCAATGCAGTGTTTACTAGTTTAACGTTTCTACGAATATTCCTTTTAAATAATTAACTAATTTGGAGGTAAATTATTCTAAATTATTTGTTATTTGAACGAAATTTGTAAAGTAATAAATTAAAAATGTAAACATTTACTTTTGTGTTTTTACTCCGTTTTCCCTTAAAGTGGTATTTTTGACAAATTCATAAATTTTTTTGCTACATGTAGTATACCGATGTAAAGAGGGATGACTAAAGAATTTTTTACAAGTACTTGAACTCCTCGATCGTTAATGGTTTTTTTTTAAAAGATATAAAGTTGACTTTTGTAGCGAATGTTTTTTATTTTTTTAACTTTAAGAGCCTATAAAAAAATTTTTGCTCGTTATTTTGAACAAATAACGTCTTTGACAGACGAAAGGTACATCTGAGACCAAATTTACATAAAAATTGTATTAAAAACATGTTCCAAAAAAAGTTGTACGGTTGGAAAGGTAAGATTTCGGAAAAACTTAAAAAAATACAAAAAAAATCATTGAAAAAAAATTATAACAGTTAGGGTCTTTTACTTCAATTTGTATTTTACAACTAGTACCACCTACACACCCATAGGGTTTGGCTAACCCTGCACCAAACACCCTGTATACTAAGAACCTACCAACGAAGACTAACTTCCTAAAACCTCCCTACATGCGGTAGGGGGGTTGGGGACGTCGCGGATAACTTACTCGAACTCGAAGACTCGAAGTCCTGGAACGCAGAGCTTGCTGGAGAGGCGACGGCGACTCAGGTCGGCGTCGACGGGCTGCAGGCGACGGTGTCGAAGATGCGTCGTGAAAACGACGATCCTATGAAATTTAGGAAGCTACGGTACGAGACTACTCGTCGTGAAAACGACGGTATGAAAATGAGGGCGCTCAACTAGTGCGGGGACTAGATAGAGGGCGGAAGGCAGTCAGGCTTCCATAATTAAAAGCCCTCCTTAGATTAGGAGTAGCCACAGGATCCCGGACCATTGCGGTACCTACACATACAGCCGAGGTTCAACAGGTTCATGCAAGTTGCAAAATACATGCAACTACGCATCTACTACAACGTACCTGTCAATATATTCTATTAAGTAGTAGCGTAGTGGGTAATAGCCCTGCCCCATATCCTGGAGGTCCCAGGTTCGAATCCTAATTGGGGCATGATTGTGTGATGAACATTATTGTTTGTTCTCAGGTCATGGTTGTTGATATTTATTTATATTTGTATATTTATTATGGGTACTTCCCAGTCCACTGTAAGGTCAACCCATGACACAAGCTCTGCAACTTTAGGGTCATAAAGTTGTTCTTTGTCCGGAGATTTATTATTAAATTAAGTTTCCGAAACTTCCTTATTAGTATTTAGAATTAGAAATTAAGAATTACCCATTACGCAGTAAAGCTTTATTATTATGAAGAGCTAGAAGCATTGCGCAGTGTCGTCGTAGCTCCCATGTAAAATAAAGCCATGTTTCTCCTGAATAATGTAGCTTACCAATAGTACAAGAATTGTTTAAATAGGTCCAGTTTTTCTACATAAAAATAATACATTATGTATTACTAGTACTATGATAACAATGTACGTATTATTGTACTACTCGACACATTGTTATTTCTATTCGCCAATAGATGTCGCAGTAAGATAATTTCAAGCTTCAAACATTAAAAATACTTCTTTAAAACCTTCATATTTTTATGTGTCAAAAAACTGGAACAATATTTTGTATAGATAGTTTAATACAATAATAATGGATCCAAAAAAAAAATATTTCCGTTTATTGCCAACATAACGTATACCTACTTACAACCATATTAAGTTTATTTTTACAGAAAAAACTGCGAGCGCCACGATCGTATTTCGATTTACAGAACGGCTTGGACACCAAAGACGCCTGAATGTAATTGCCCAAATAACGTATCATATGGTACGCTTTAGGCGCGGCAAGTTTGATCGTGTGGCTTCAGTTTGATTCGTGCCAAATAAACGTAAAGTACCGTTACTTGTTATGGGGACCTTACTTTGGCACTAATACACTTAACTAGTTCAAAGTTACAATGTTCTTAAATTGATATCTTATAATCAAAGGTAGAGTTTAAAACGTAGGTATTGCTAATAAGTGGTCGATACTTATACAAAATTCAAATTCAAATATTTATTTTTCAACATTGACAATTTCCACAACGCACAACCTGTGCACCTTTTCTATAGAATCTATACAAGTGCCCGTTCGCATGTGGACTGTAGTGTATAGTTCAGAATATGTGTTAAGACACCGATTGGTCAAAATCATAAGTTTTGAAAGCACTTACAAAATAGGATACTTATATAAATGCAATTTTTTTTTATTTTTCATGCAAATAAATCGTGTAAGACAACGGGCGTATTTTTGATCTAGTACCAACAAAATTTTTTATTTTATTTCAAATAAAATTGCGATCGATTACCAGTCTTTTAAAATTGTTTAACATACATTGAACTAGAAATGTCTGTAATGCAAACTATATTTTTATTTTAAAACTATTGTTAGGTGTATCTGTAGTACACTTACTTTTAAACCTAAAAGTAGCGCTTGCATATTACAAATTATACAAGAAAGTACGCATAGTTCTTGCATGTTTTGCAATCAAAGATTTGAAAATACGTAGGACACTCGGAAAGTTTTGAGAAAAACAATACTAATATTCTATATGTTATATATTTTTCATTGCAACTTTTCAAAGAACTCTCCACCAGCGTCTATACACAGTTTCATACGTCAGAACCAATTTTCAAAGCACATTTTCCTATCTGCAACAGATACTTCCTCAACGGCCTTGAAAACTATGAAAACTGTATCCAATTGAGCTGATTTTTAATTTTAGGGAACAAGAAGTCACACGGGGCCAAATCAGGGCTTCAAGGCGGATGAACCAAATTTTTTGCGGTGCGGTGTTTAGGAAGTGCCTCGTCTTGATCGCGGAGTGTGCGGGCGCGTTGCGGAGCAAAAGGCCTCGGAGTCCCTTGTTCGCAAGCAAAAATATCAAGCAAGTCTTTGGTAGTGTACCACTCTGCATTGATGTTACTTTGATTTCTAAAGGAATTGAAACTAAATATACTGTTAAGGAGAATAAACTGGCGATCAATATTGTTCCTGCGCTTCTCGATCTGAGAGAGCCATTCTGTTGACTGGCGTTTTGTTTCTGGATCGTATTGATAAATCCAAGATTCGTCACCTGTTATGATATCGTAAACACGGTGGGAAGAACCTGCTTTGGTTTGATGATATTACTTCGTTTCTATGTATCGTAGATTAACAGTATTTACATTCATATTTGAAAAAAAAACGGTACAAGACTAAACCAAAGAAGTGAAGATGACTCATTAGATTTCGGTGACCTTGTTTTTGCATAATAAAATTTTGGACGACGTCCATATGATGAATACCATTGACTATCAAGAAAAACACGTACGGGTTTGGCGGCGTTTAGTCGTTAACAAAATAAAAAAGAAACTGCAGACGTACACTAGATCTTTTTGACGCGAAGTAATAACTGGGTCCATGGACACACTACAACAAGAAGGCATGCATAACTAAGCATATGTTGTCAGTGAAATAAAAATGAATCTATTTGTGGTAACTCAGTACAATGGTAGTCAATAAAAGTATTATAAAAGGATATGAAAGTAATGTTTGCCTACGGGGGCTTGAATAGGTCGGCGGCGCCGGTGGCGACGACGCGTTGTTTAAACAAATATGAGGGGTCCCTATTTGCCATATGCTAGTGACATCTGATATTACTCTCACAACACAAAAGAACATTCTATGTATGTCTTATTGATATAGGTGTCCGAAATTATTTCGATAAGTTTTATACCTAAAAGTCACCTATCATACCATATGAGCGCAGCTTTATCGCGCACACGTTACATTATACCCAGATAGGAATAGGTAAACAGTTTATAATTGCAAATTTTCCGGAAAGGTAAAAAGATTTGGATTTAAAAGTTTAGGTTTTTTTTCACGTTTACTAAATATTTGCGATTCCCACTGTGTGCGACTAAATAAATAAATCACTAACATTCCTACTTATGTGTGTAAATGCAAAACACACATACCTAAGTAGGAAATACCTCGCTTGCAGTGAGATCTTCCATTGTTTATTATCATTACAAATTTGTCTCACTTAGGAAGGTGCAGGTATTAGTGCAGTCATTGCTTTGAATTGTTTGTTATGCCCACGACGACCACACAGAACATCAGTAACTGTAGCTAAACAAGGGGCGAATATATATGTTATGGACCATGTGATGAATGCGGGCATTATGATAATGTCTAGATCTATTGGGCTAAGTGATTAATTTCTATCTGAATTTAAGATCAAAAGAGATCTCACATGTTTTAGTAATAAAAATAACCTTTAATCATGAAATTACTAGAGATCATTGGGACCGACATAAAGTCGTACGCAGATCCCTTTTTTGGCGCTGCGCCGGCCGCTGCCGCGGCTCTATCGCTAGTCAATACAATATATGTGACACGTTCTTGTAGAAATTAGTCTTCTTTTGGCTGTCGAATTGGCTATTTCTTCGCCACGTCGAGGGTTTCATGCTAGACCTGCTGGTCGCGGCATTCATTTGTGTGATGAACAGAGATGTTTGTTATCGGGTCATGGTTGTTTATACGTAATATAGGCATGTATGTCTATTCTGGGTTTCCCCCCAGTTCACTGTATTCATAACACAAGCTCTGCTTAGTTTGATGCCAATACAGTTGTTGTTTTTGTCTGGGGATTTTATTATTATCCAGCCTTACTAGGAGTAGCGTTTTTGTACGCTTCATGAGTTCTTTATAAGCATAAAACTCAAAAACATAACAAAATAATGGTAATATTGTATCGACATTATGGCGATATCATTATTAACGTAAGCGATATATTATAAGGTATATCATTATTAAGGCGTAACAAAATTAGCGCAAATACGAAAAATGTCCTACATAAAGGTATGACGTATTTGTATTTAGGTACTATGTAGTTTAGAAATACTAACTATACTAAAAACATGTGGGACAAAATTGAAGTTTATTTTATGTGCCGTGGACATGTTTCGACAAAATGAAAGTAGGTATACTCCTAAAACAATCTTTACTTATTAGAAACATATATCACGTTAATTCATGAACGGGTGACGTTTGAGGGTGTTCGTCGTTTGGATACTTGGGGGGAGGGAGACTTGCCGAGCTAGCAGATAAGAATGGTTTTGTATAGACATAAAGAGACATTGTAATTTTATTTTGAAAAAAAATATACCCGTGACGTTTCTTGCCAGTTCTTCTTCTTGTAGCTTTTTCCGAACTGGTGATAGGAGTCATGTTTTAATTTTGAATTAGGTAAAAAAACCATCAAAATCCTTCAAATAAACTAATCCACTAATGTCAAGCTACAGCTGACCATTTGTTTTTTTCTGACATCCTACATCCCAGTTTAATTATCACAAAGAAGGTTTACGTCGTAGACGGCCCACATACACGTTACAAGGTCACCTTAGCCCAGATTTGCAGAGCAAAATATTACCATATGGCGTCCGTGATTTCGGCCGATACTCATTGTTTTATTTTAATTTAGGAGTCTCATGTCTTTGATTATGATTTGCCTTTTACTGAATCGTTTTCTGGATGTTCTTTTGTTCAAATCGTCATTAATCATGAAAAAGAAAGTATATGGATGGTCATTTTTTTAAGTCACTATGTAAGCTGTATAGCAAAGCTCTGTTTTAAGTATTTTTTAGTAGAAAAGAATATCTTTTAATCATTTAAAAAAGAAAATGATGAAGAATGGGGTCCAGATTTCAAATGAACAAATAATGGGCAAGCCACCCCAACCAAGGGTGCCCTTACCCTTCGTAGGATACGACGGTGTACCAGGTAAAGTTATAAAATTAAATAAATAAACAACCAGTTAACATTTATTTCACATTTATTTAAAAGGTATATTTATATTATATTTAATGTATACAATCTATGGTTGACGGATATTAAATTAATTCAGATCACACGGCTAAAAGTAAGCATAGTAAAGTGTACACATAAATTAATAATCAACATTCGAATAATTTAATTCTTAACAGTAAACCCTTATATCGATCCCCAGACTTTATGGTCCTTTGTTCGACCAACACAGATGTTATTCACTTACACAATACGCTAACACTACTTCGTATTAATAGGTATATCCATTATAAAATTACCAAAATAGATTTAACATCAATTGTAATATTGAAAAACGAATAATGTATATTGGAGAACAAAAATATTTTTATAAAATTAATTATTATTAGTAAAACCTATGACTGGTGTCACTTATTAGAATTATTGTTAGGAAGCGTCCTCAGAACGATGTATAGGTATGGCAATTAATGAATGTGACTTGGCGACACCGTCCTTACCCTGCAGAAATCAGGATCAGTAGATTCATTTATAAGAAAAGACGTAATTTTTGATGACTATAAACTGTGATTTTTAGGGAAACTTATATGAATCTAAAATCCTGACGCAACTGAGTAGTCAAACCTTATCCTAAACAAGCTACAAAAGTAGAAAGTCAAAGTAAATTGAATAAATAAATACTTATAAAAACTGTTATTAATAATGTCAATAATATTCTTAATACTAGGTCACGCGAGTAAAACAAAGTACCTATATTAGTACCGCTTGGTAGTTTTTAGCACTGGTAACACCAGATTTTAATGTATTAAATATACAAAATAATACACTCTACATACCTAAAATGTTTAAATTGACTTAGATATGATTTATTAAGGCATCGTGTGAATCGCTCTAGTTAGTTAGTCAAATGTGAAACTAAGGGACTAATACAACAACCAAAGCGAATTAAAATGGCATATACATAAATAAATAGCTAGTCGTTGTATTAATAAAAACGGAAAAATCGGTCCAAATATATAAATAAATAGACTTAAGACGTAAATGAGTACAAAAGCGACTTTTAAAATACTTTATTAATTTGTGCATTTACTTTTTTTTTGTTTTTTCTTTTTTTATATTGTCGGCTTGGAGTCAATTTAAGAGTTGCCCTTTCTAAAATTAATTTTCTCCGTGAGTTCAAATAACGCATCGCTGTTGGGATCTTGCGTTTTGAACGTGCACCAGTCTCTGGCGTTTGCTATTAACGGCAGAACGGTATTGTCTCTACAATAAAGCACAAAATACCTTGTCAGTCACAATCATTTGTCAAAAACAAGTGGATGACAATGTGCGAAATAAAGCTTACAGCGAAATATGATCTTATATGATACAATTGTATAAAAAGATATTTAGTTAACAAAAGTAAAGTTAAGTATTCAAAAATGTTGGTACAATAATTGTATCGTATTAGATCAGACAAAAACCCGAAGCATTAACGATAGCAACCCCAGCCAGTTAATTTAAAATAAAATTTTACAAGACTCACATAGATGTATCAGTTAAAACCAACAATGTTTAATTATTTCGATCGCTAATTTAAGAGAGATTTTACAGAGTTATTTAGCGCTTTTGCGTGAGATTCTGTTACATGTTTCGTTATACTGAACAACACACTAGTGCTTTATACACTTTTTTGTTACTCTTGTGCGTTATACACGTTTTCTTCTCCCTTGTGTGTGTTATACATGTTTTTCATCGCACCAGTGTGTTGTACACGGTTGTGTTTTGCATGTTTACGTGATATTTACATGAGTTTCTGTTTAGCGCACTCTGGGCAGATGATGTCTTGTCCGTCGGTGATGAAACCCTTCCCGACTAGGGAGGTTTGGCATTGCGCGCAGATGAAGCAATCGTTGTGCCAGTGGCGGTCTTCGAACGAGATGAAACGGGTGCCGCCGATACCTGAAAATGTGGGGATGAATAGGTGTAAATTATATCTTTTTTGAAAAAAAACAATTGAATGTTTATTGATTAATCTTAGAATATTCTGATGCGGCTTGGAACTATGATCATATTTGTATTCGCTAATTCATGACTAATTGTAAGTACAATTTTGACGATAATTCATAATTGTAATTGATTCTATTTACAAAAAAGGGCTTGAAAATGATGTGGCATGAAACTTCATGGAAATATTGTTTTTGTGTTACAATTTTAATAAGAAATTTACGAACAAGTTAATAGCTAACTTCTGCATATTCTCTTTGCATCCAGATGGTAACGATCGTCGCAAGGAACACTTATTCACACAATTCTGGATACAAACATCCCAAAAGCTTGAAGACAAATAATCAAATCTATAAATCCCCAACTCACCAGTAATAGGCTTAGCACAAGACGTGCAGCGTTTAGCGAACAGCTCTCCGAAGCACTCGGCGCAGTACGGCTTCTCATCACGAGACGTGAAGCGCTGACCAGCGAGAGAGGTGTCGCAGTTGGTGCAAGTGAAGCACTCGCGGTGCCACGGCTCGTTCTTGTAGGTCACTCCGCCTTGCGTGATGATCTGCAAGATTTGGAAAAAAGATATCTATAAGTGTATAAAGAAAAATGGTTGAATATTGTATAATTTGTAAATGTATTAAGTTCAATAGCAAACGCAGTGGAGAAGAGAATAATAATTGATTATGTTCCTGTATAAAATTATTCCTCATATATTCAAAGTTATAACTAAGTAACATCTAATTCTAAACGTGACTTAAATTACGCTTTAATAATTAACCAATATGTACTAAAGTATATTTACCAATTAAAGAGAATAGGAAGCAGCTGTGAATAACATACAAATTTGTGCAGCTTAACACAAAAAGACAATATTTGCAATCAACATAGCCACCTGGACACACCTTGACATGGAACCTTGCAAATGAGATTTACACACCAAGAATACAATGACGGTTTCAGAGCATTCTATAATGTATCTAAATATAGAACTTGTTTTTAAGTTAAGCAATAATATTGAAATAACAACCTATCGCACAAAATTTTGCTCGCGGAAAAACAAACCTTCTTAAAGTCACTATCTAAGTTAGGGTGAATTTGAACTGCTACGTTCACGCATTTCAGCGTTAGGTTTCTACATACGACAAAACCTTACAAAATCTTTAACTCTTGTAACCGCCTTTATTAGACTGTAAATTCATTTTTAGAGATATTTCGGCTGAAAGAATCAACGAAGAAAATTTAATACTCAACAACCTACCTTATTGCACTTCACACAGCGAGTAGCGAACTTGTCTTCATAGCATCCCGCGCAGTAGATCTCTTGTTCTTTAGGTATGAAGGACTTGGTCCCGATGGGGTTCTTGCAGACTACACAGCAGAAGCAGCCCTCGTGCCACTGTCTGGTCTTGTACTCCATCTTCTTGGTGCCTGGAAAAGGAGGCAGGTTAGAACTTGTGACAATCGTAGATAATGGGAGGTATGGTTGAACATTTATAAAAGTCGCTACTACTATCTATACTATCTACTATCGCTATACTTTAGATTATTATGTTCCAGGACAAAAAAAAACAGTGACTAAAACAAGTAATACCGTAATCCAGTTTTTATCATGACTACAGTTGTTGATACCCACATATATTGCAATTTAATAAACATCCTTCTACAAACCCTTGAACATCTAAAACATTATCTTTCATAACCACAAAAAAGAACTCCCAAAACAATTACAAACACACTTTTCAAAATGCCGACTCCACAATATCCGCTCCGAACAGTCAGAACAAAAACAATATTGTTTGTTTAACGACATCGTAAATTGCATCGGCGTGGTGGTATCGTGTCACGATACACGAATACTGTATTCTGATGTCCTTGATAGTTCTGCATGAACTGACGGGATATTTGGCTAGTGCACGCGAAAATCATTGCACTGCTCAAGGTTCATTGAACAATTTTACGGTGTATTTTGTTCGTCGATATGTCGTTAAAAAGTTATTGCTAGAATTATAATGCACGTGGTGTTAAGCCTATACATCCTTTGGTCCTGTACTTCTCTATATAATAAAAAGATATGCTTGAAAGCTTAGCTAAAAATAGTGAGAGACATCCCCAGAGCTATCCTTAAGATTCGGATCTAATCTTGATTACACAAAAAATCTTATTGTTAAGTTTCATATTTGAGTATTAAACATTTTATAAGAATAAACACTCTAGACAATCTCAAACGTTGCTTCCAATACAAATTGAATCTAACCGTTCAATCTACAAAATTTGAAGCGCTTGCAATGTAACCAAATTACGAATGAGACCAGATATTGGAAAAGTATAAAATGAAAAAGTTGCAGTACGGCTTGAAAAGTTCTGCAGCATTTCTCATAATTATTAGAATTGTTCCGATTTAGATTAATAACGCCTTCAAATTAAAGGTTTTTAACTTGCCCTTTCAAAATAAGTTGACTCAAAGATGAAAGTGGACAATCAGCAATCATCGTCCTTTCAAAATTGGATGTACTAAAACGGAAATATTATTACCATCATCGGATTTAATACTCAAGTAATTCTGAAAATAATTAATCTGCTATCTTTGTACAAAACCGATGTTCCGGATTAACGTTTTTCCAACATTTTAGTGAACAAATCATAAATGTTGCCGAAGTCAATGAACCGGTAAAATTGTAGACAGTCTTAACATTTACCGCTTTATCGATTTCGCAATATTAAGTCCTATTTCAGTCCTACTTTTAATATGCAGTAAGAAAAGCGTAGAGTAGATAGTTTAACATTAAGAAATGAAAGTTGGGACAAATTCGCGCGTTACTTGTTTCATGAGATGTAGGTGGAAACAATCATATGTTTGACAATATTTTTTGCAACTCGATAAAGGTTGGTTGGTACACACCTTATTATTCTTCACTTATTATTCAGTGTAGGTGTAATTTAATTCATAATATTGAGAACTTTAACTGTATATTGTAAGTACCGAAGTACACCCAGTTGCAGACTGTTAGATCTACTTATTTGTTATTGTTGAAATGGTGAAAGTATTTCAGTTTTTTTTTATATTAAACCCACATATCGAATAACGGTAATTAAGAAAGTATGCTTCAGTATCATTTCGAGTAATGATTTGCTGAGATGAGTAATTGATATTAGTGAAAGGTTCATTCGATGTCAGGTTCTATATTTAAATTCTTTAATTATAATCTTACTCTCCATTCTGATATGAAATAGGATCGTTTTCAAAGTGAATTAAAATGAAACCTTTTATCAGAAATGCCATTCATTTTGCCACTCTTTTATTACTTACTGCAGAGAAATCAGATATTAGATTTTTAAATATCCATCTTTTAAAAACTATATCGGATATGTTTTCTGGGTTTAATTACCTGCACGGACATATTTAAGGGATGTAATCTAGACCAACACCGACGAAAAATTGTATTTATTATGTTATTGTTTGATTATAACCTATTTTGTTCATCGTAAAATAAATAAATAAATATGTGTGACCGAGTGAAAAAGCAGAGAGTTCAGAAATATCATTGGTTTATGTATTGTAGACAAGTTTAAGGATGCTATTGATTGTTTCACGGTGTATGATCCACAATATCCGTTTGAATCGGTCGTATTGCATGTTTTTGATTTACAACACGGAAGTTTAGGTAACTTCTTACAATTTACCAAATTGGGAAACTTCATTAATAATTAGTTGTTTAAAATTCATAATTCATAGAATACACTATGGATAAAATATTTTTTTTTTTTTTTTTGCTGCCGAAGCACCCTCTCGGGAGGGAGGTGGAAGATTCGTCATGAATACCTCCGCAGCCGTCTGCGGGGTTATGTGGGACTCACCAGAGTGGCACCTACCCACTAAAAACCACCTTTACTGGCTGTGGCATGGGAATGCTAAGCAGCCTTCATCGGAGCGACACCCGGGTTGGGAGGTGGGCGCGCAAGCAGGGACCCTCTAGAGGGTCACCCGCTGGGAATACTTAATCACTTATGGTGCAAATGACATGTGGGATGATGATTATTCGGCCTGGGCAGCCTTAAGCTGGTCCAGTTTCGCCGAGAGCTGATCAGGGGGGTCCGAGAGTGCATATCTCGGTCTACGGACTTTGTACCTCGACGGCATGGATGGAGTAGTGTAATTTACTGTCTCGCGTATTAATGGGTTAGGGTGCTCTTCGGATCGCTTGAAAAAAGCGGTGGAGAGCGTCCTAATGTATTGTTGTATAGTAGGTAAATCGAGATCTCTGTGCAGGTCTGCGTTTCGCACGTACCACGGAGCATCCGTGGCCCGGCGGCAGAAGAGATTCTGGACTACCTGTAGGTTATACAGAGCGGAGGGACTGGCATGTGCAAAGATTGGGGCGGCGTATGTCATGACTGGCCGCACGCAAACCTTAAACAGTGTTCGCTTGTTCCTAAGAGACATTTTACTGTGCCGGCCTAACATACTGTTAAGCCGGCCCATGTACAGGCGGGCGAGTTTGGTAACTCGGAGTATGTGTGGTCTGAATGAGAGCGTACGATCGAGCGTTACGCCTAGGTACTTGGTGGTACGTGCCCACGGGATGGGCGTACCTAGCATACGGATAAGAGGGTAGCGGGTAAGACGGCGTTTGCGATCGAAGTGAATCGCAGAGCTTTTCTCTGGATTCACATCGATACGCCATTTTTTGAACCAATCTCCGAGGTCGTTAACGGCCTTTTGGAGTTTGTCGGTGAGTGTTTCGATTCTGAGGCCCCTGATGTACAGGGCAGTATCGTCTGCAAATAGGGAGAGTTGAATACCTTGTGCCGGAATAGGTATATCATTGGTGTAGGTTGTGTATAATAGAGGGGCGAGTACCGAGCCCTGAGGGACCCCCGCCCGGAGGGGGCGGGGGGTGGAGAGCGTACCTTCGTGTTTGAAACGAAAGGTGCGATCTTTTAGATAGGAGCCGACTAGTTTGACTAGTCGGTCGGGTAAGCCTGTATTATACAGCTTGTAAATTAGGCCGGAGTGCCAGACTTTATCGAAAGCCTTGGCTACATCAAAGAACACTGCGACTGTTCTGAGTCCCCTGGGGTAGAACCCGGTGAGTATGTACTCAACTATTCGGTGTACTTGTTGAGGGCATGAGTGCTTGGCACGAAACCCGAACTGATGGGGAATAATGAGGGGGTCACCGTCCGCTGGGAACAGGTGGTCCTTCATTCGAGCGAGTATGACTCTCTCTAGAAGTTTGGCCATTGCCTTGAGTAGGCTGATGGGTCTGTGATTAGCCGGGTTACTCAAGGGTTTACCCGGCTTTGGAATGCCTATGACTATAGCTTCTTTCCAAGCTTTTGGAAAGTAGCTTAGGTCGAAGCAAGCATTGAATATAATCGCAAGTAAGGTAAGCACCTGCCGAGGCAGCTGCTTAAGTGCCTGGTTGGAAATTCCATCCGCACCCGGGGCCTTCTTGGATTTCTGTCTCCTAATGATGAATAGTATTTCATCGTTGGAAACTGTTATGGGGTCGGCGGTGACTGGACGGGAGTCTTTGTAATCGACTTCGTCTTCCACCGCCTGGATATGAGCTGGGTCTGTGGGTTGGGTACTCGGGGAGCATTGTGAAGCAATGCTGTCTGCGAAGCATTCTGCTTTTTCATCGTCCTCGAAGGCAATTGTGCCATCGGAACAAGACAACGGAGGGGTGAAGGTGCGGGCGTCTAGTCGGAGGGCTTTCGCCATCCTGTAGTACGCCGTGTGGGATGGAGTGATATTACTCATAATAACGTCTCTTTGAGCGTCTCTGTATTCCGCGAGGGTGGATCTGACTTTACGTTGGAGCCGGTTTGCGGCTGTCCTATGATCGGGGGTGGGGTAACGCCTAGCTCTGCGGAGAGCGGCGTTTTTAGCTTTGATTCAACACAGTCTCGGTTTGCGTGCGTTCTCGAGCGCACGTCAATCGTAGACGCTTTTCCGCTCTCTAGTCCCCGCACTAGTTGAGCACCCCAAATTTCAGGGGTCGTTTTCACGACCCAGGCTTCGTACCGTATTTCGTAAATTTCATAGAACAGTCGTTTTCACGACTATCTTCGTTCGCCGCCTGCTGCCCGACGTCGCTGGTTATTCGTTCTTCGTGTTTCGTCGAACGTGAGCTGCGTCGACGGGCTTCGACGTTCCAGGGGTTCTTCGAGTAGTAAGTTCGCCGTGATCAAGACTTCGTGGGCTGGTGGATACGCGTAACGGTGCCAACGAAACCAGTCGGCGTTGCCCCGGTGCGCACTGTTTAGCCCTTCAGGCAAACAACAAACCGGAAGTCCCGATCCCATTTGCACTGGGCCTTACCCAGGGTGACGGAACCAGCGCTGTCCGAGCTAGGGGCACCGCTGCGGCCGTCCCGACCCCCCCTACCGCCGGTAGGGAGGCTTAGTTAGGTTTTTGTTAGGTCGATTATAAAATATATATTTATTATATCAATTATTGTTGTCTGCCCTCGTAAAATGTCAGCCACTCAGGCCATCTCACTTTTGAATGCCCTTCAGGCATTCCTCGAGTCTCTTGCTTCACAAGGGATTCAGGTCCCCCCGCAATTTGCCGACCTTGTTGGCTCAGTTACAGCCCTCCCCGCCCCTCAGGCACCTCAACCGGCCCCTCAGGCCCCGCTGCTTCACAGCTCCCCCGCCTCCTCGGCCTCCTCAATGGAGGTCGAGACTACGGACGCCGCCTCGACGGCAACCACATCCTCGGCCTCAGCCGTCTCCCGTAGACCGAAGCGCACTGCTTCCAGCAGCAGTGCCGATTCCGATACCACTTCCCAAGTGGAATCACTCACGGGTTCCCAAAAGACCTCCGACGCCAGCTTTACGCTGGTAGAACGCCGCTCAAAGCGGTCTAAGAAGGCCCCGGTGTCGCCGACACCCGCCTCCAAGCCGGGTTCGCCGACACCGACAGTCGTACCGGCGACCCAGTCGCCAGTACCCTCCCTCATGTCGCTAAATGTGACGATTCCCGCCGGCCAAGCCGCCGCTCCCACCAAGCCAGCTACACGCTGCGATCCTGTCCTCGCGAAAGCGAAGACCCCTCCCCCCGTGTTCCTACGGGATAAGTCAAAATGGCCCCAGGTCTCCAGACTGTGTGTTGAAAATAAAATCAACTACACTAAAGCTCTTAATATGTCGGAGGCAGTTAAAATAACAGTCCCGACAATTACGGACTTCCGCGCGCTAACGCACCTACTATCCATTAAGAGTCTGGCTTGTCATACCTACGCCCTCGCCGAAGAGCGTAAAGTTAAGGCAGTACTCAGGGGAGTCCCAGATGAGATCCCCAACGACGTTATCCTAGAGGACATTCAGTCCCAGGGATTCCCCGCCGTGGCTGTGCATAAGATGCACAGCAGAAACGGCCGTAGATTCCCCCTAGCATTGGTCATTCTGACCAACTCGCCCAGGTCTAGGGAATTTTTCAGAGAGGCCCGCACTATCTGCGGCCTCTCAGGTATCTCGGTTGAGATGCCGCATCGCCGCGGGCACCCAGGTCAGTGCCACAGGTGCCAACTCTATGGGCACGCAGCAAAGAACTGCACAGCGAGCCCCAGGTGCGTTAAGTGCCTGGAGCCGCATATCACTAAAGAATGTAACCGCACTCCCGAGTGGACCTCTCCTCCGGCATGTGTACTGTGTGGCCAGTCCGGTCACACAGCAAATTACAGGGGCTGCCCACGCGCTCCCCGTACAATACGTCATACTAATAGGAGGGCGGCACCCAAACAGGCCCCGCCCCTCATTAGTAACACGAACTTCCCGCCGCTGCGCCACCGGGATTCCCCGGCAGCAAAGCCCGCCCAGCCCACGCCCACTCCAGTGCTCGCATGGAGACAGCGTCCGGCTGCACCCACCCACCCTGCTCCGCAAGCAGGTCCCAAGAATACTCCCCAGCCTTCAATGGCTGAGGACCTTCAGCTAATATTTGACACTATGCAAGGCGTAGATATGTCACAAATCTCACAGTGCGCAGGCAAACTGCGTGCTGCACGCACTCCCAGAGATCGGTTGATGGTAATCATCCAATACGAATCTCTATTAAAAACTTTATAAACAAAATAAAATGAATCCTCCACTAAGCACCACGACTGGTCGCACAAAACCCAGGGGTTTATCCCTAATTTCATTTAACACCCGAGGACTAACCAACCAACTCCCGGAGCTCAAACTGTTCATTAAGAACATACAGCCCGAGCTAATCCTTGTCCAAGAGACATTTTTAAAACCCCAGCACACCAGGGGCCTCACCATTCCTAAATACTCCCTTGTGCGTGATGACAGGCCCGCATCGGTCCAACGAGGCGGCACTGCCATATACTACAAGAGGAGTATTCACTGTTCTCCCATCACCACGCCTCCACTCACCAACATGGAGGCCACAGTTTGCAGGTTGGCCATGACAGGTCACAGGACCATAGTCTTGGCATCAGTCTACTTACCTAGTGGTTCAGAGCCCCTTCGCAGTGACTTCGAGGCATTACTCAAACTAGGGCAGTCCGTCATTATGTTCGGCGATTTTAATTGCAAACATACTGACTGGACGTGCCTGTCGACCAACAATAATGGTGTTAAATTACTAGACATAACGAAGTCACTCGACCTCGACGTCATTTCCCCGGTCACACCGACACATTACCCGGATAATCCGCTGCAGTCGCCTGATATCCTTGACTTTGCCATCGTCAAGGATATCAATCTTGACCTTAAGACTATACAGCCACTAGACGACTTAGGTTCCGACCACCGCCCGGTGTCACTTATACTAGGTCCACAAAACGACCCTCCTGTTCAGAAAACCTATACCAACTGGGAAGGTTTCAAACGCACCCTATCTTCGGCCTTAGAAGCCCCAGACTGCCCACTCACGATTTCATCCGACTATCTCGATAGCACGGATAAAATCGACTCGATAGTCGATTCAATCACTACCGCCATCAACTCGGCTATTAGTGACAATGCAAAGGTTGCTAAGCATGGCAAGCCCAAGCTCCCCTTGGTCATTAGCAACCTAATCAAAGGATAAAATATAATTCTTGTGTTACTATAGCTACTTATTGAGCTGTGCAATTGGCAGTAAGGACAGGAATTTAAAAACTTATAAAAAGTCGATCTTGAAAGTAAAGTAAAGCCAGAAATGAAGTTATTTTGTAATCTGGTTTTCGTCGAAGCATTTTCTTATTTGGTAATGTAAGCTCAACGGCCTTTTAACTTTTTTTATTAAACTTCGTATTGTTTTTGGAGCTTGTAGCTGGCTTTCGTACGGGGCGTATGCAATTGATGGTCTATAAAGGTTTATTTAAATGGCAGAAGGCCTTGAGATATAATTTTGTATAGACAAAACTGTATTTTTACTACATAGTTTTTCCCTTTTGTGTATATAACACATTTCTTAAGCGTGTGAAAATAATTATTTCAAATAGTTTAGATTTTAAATTTCAAGTCAAAGGTCGAGGTCGGCAGTTCATTTTAATAAAAATAAAAAAGTTTAGCATTCGTTCCCAGATGTTCTCATTGGTCGTGGAGATGAGTTACCCGCGTCCCTTTTTTTATCAAAACCAAAATAGTGTTAATAGGTTATGCGTGTAGCTTTCATTAGCAAGCATCGGAGGCCTGTCATCAAATGAGAGCCGAACCACCAATCTAAAAAAAATACACCGAACTCGCGACCCCTAATTATTATGTCTCATAACCGAGATAAGACACGACAATTGCATGTTACGTGCCAGATTACGTTTTACATTTAGATGTTTCGAGCTGATTAATTCATCTTCATATACAGTTGGCTAAGTTTTGAATCAAGCTGTCTACCCACAGGACTCCTGGGGTACCTACTAAACCTAACCAATACACAAATACGAACGTAAATTGATACTTGATCAAACATAGTTGAGCCGTGTTTGCCCAGACACCTTTATTATTGATCAAATCGTGTTTGTGAAGGGTTCTGTTATTGCATGGGCACAAATCAATATGTCCAACAAGCTTTGAGTGAGGTATACCTACCTAAACTTTCTTTCATGATAATAATTAACATAGAATTTTAATGGGCAAAGAAATTATGAGACTTAGAAGTTGAGTTCTCTCCGTTAGAATAACATCTTTCACGGATATATAAATTGGATACTAATAGTAACTTACAAAAATAGAAGCTAGAAAAACATATTAGTTGTAACAACATGGTGACTCCACTGAGTGACATCATTCGAAGCCAAACTAATTTGTTTACTGTCGAAATTTATTAAGTATAGTATACTGTGTTGTTAGACATTAAAAATAATAAATAATCGCGCAAAAATATGAGAAATAAACATGCTTGTATTCGCATATCTATGATAGACTTTTTTATTAAAGAAACCTTCAGAAAACCTTTCTATTGCCGATCAGTAAGCCAAAGAGTCGAGTCAAGAGAGTTCGATTTTACGAAGTACTTTAAACGTGTAACAGGCATTTACATCCCACGATATCTATGCAAATAGTTCCGTAACAACCGTGCAAGTTCACAGTATCGGCCTTAAGAGTCCCTTGACTCACTTCGGTGAGGCGATACCATATCTACGTCAGTGGGTAGAAGAATATAAGTAAGTACAGTTTTGCTAGGTGTTAGCGACGCATCATCAAATGGATTCGGCATAATAGGGACATAGCCATTCAAATAGTTTTGTAAATAACGCTAGTCCACGCCCTCACTACTTGCGCCCGTCCTCGGATAGGTGGTTATTTTCGAGTGTGACGTAAGCAAGTACTAATAAGATTCTTATAGGAAATTATGATGTTATAGGAACCTAGGTATAGGTATATTTTGAATTCTATTTTGATAACGTTGATTTATGGTTGAATTGATGATGTTTGTGTTTAATAAAGTTCTTAGAGATTTCATTGGTATAATATAAGCATAATATGAGAAGCTTTATGTATGTTTTGGATAGAATTTAGACCTAGGTTATTTGTAAAATACTGATTTGTTCAGATTGGTCATATTTGTAGTAATTTCATGGTTATTTCGTATCAGATTAGGTACATAATGGTAGATATAACGTTATTGTATATAGGTTCATATAATAAAGTACGCATTTGAAGTAATAAATGACGTAATATGGTTAGATATTTTCTCGTTGAATAACTACGTAATTATAGGGTTTATTGTTATGGTTTATTGATAATAATGTGTAAATTGCTTTCTTTTATTGAAATGTAATAGTTATTTTCATGGTGTTTTACGTATTTGAAGGGAATAACGAGAAAACCTTTGTTGTTGTATATGTTCCTAATTGGTAGTTATATCTTGTTAGATTATGTTAAAATCTAATTGTAACTAGAATGTTTGCATATTTTAATAATGTAAAATGATAAAATTATGTTTGTAACCGTTTCGCCTTAGGTACAATGTTAGGCTAAGTAAATAGTCTGCCGGCGCAAACGGTGTTTTGAGATAGTCTTTGTTCTAGAAAGTTTTTTGTATTTAATTTTATCAAATTGGTATTTATGTAAACATATAGGAATCGTTTCGCTCTATTATTTGAATATAATATTGTAATAGTTTTGCTTAATAGTTTGAAAGATAATTCGATGTAAAGTTTAGAATCCAAGTAAAACTTAAGTGTAATTAGGTGTCAATTGCACAAACGCGCCAGCCAATCAGAGCGCTGGAATTATTTAGGGCGAAATTTGTATAAAAGGCGCACGCCGAGCTTTGGAAGTCAGTTCGGTGCCTGCAGCGAAGAAAACAACAACTAATAAGAAGAAAGAAAAAGTCTAATAAGAAGAAAGAAAAAGTCTAAGAAGAAAAGTTCAGAAGCTTCCAGTTAGAAGAAAGAAAGTGCTGTTCGGTGAATCCGGAGGCCAGTGAAGACCCAAGAACACATAAGCGCTGTTCGGTGTATCCGGAGGCCAGTGAAGAGGTCTGAAGAAAGAAGCTGAACTACAGGAACGATTGCGGTTCATAGGCTTATTTAAACTTAAAGTTTAATTGTATACGCAATAAACGTTCCTACTTTGAAGATTAGTGTTGTTTTCACTGCGCTCCAACCTGCACTCGATCAAGTCGGGTGTCACTCCGTGGTTAGTCAGGTCGTGGTGTCTTCGGGGCCAAAGGGTACATACGGCGGCATCTTCTCCAGCCGGCGCAACAAAACTACGCGCAACACTAGGTGACACAATTCTTTTTTGCTAATGACACGCGGTAACGGTACTTTTTTGTTAAGTTTTGTTTTTGTAAAATGATTCTGTATCACTAATTTTACTTCTGACCCGTTCCTTAAACACACAATTTCCTTTCGTTAAAATCAGTTATATGCGCTCACGTAAGACGCAATAGAATGCTCTATCAGAAAAATTATTATATAAATGTTGGGATTAAGAATTGCATTATCATATGTTTTAGCAAACTTATTTTTATGATAAAACAAAAAGCGAAACTTGGTTCGTTTATACCGGTATTTAAACATAATTCTACGTTATTTATTTGCACAGGCTAATGATAAAATAGCGTGGGCCATTAGCTGACTAATACATTAAAATAAGGTGTCGATGGTAATATTCAGCTTGGTGTCTTATATTTGTCGTTTTAGTACATTTGTTTAAACTTGTTACCTAGTGAGTTTAAAGCCGTGTGTCTATTTATCTATTTCAAAATAACTTGTTATCAGTTTGGACCTGTTAAGTAGTTAATAATTTTAACGAGTAATATTGGAATAATAGATTTTACTCATTGTAACTGATGTAATTTCTTTGAAAATAATAAAATATTCCTTTAAAATAAGTCTGGAATGTCCGGTACGCTTTGGATCAAAAAGGTGTCAAAGATACATTTGCATTCTAGATACTTCAATTCCTTCATACCTTGTTCAACAATTGGTACGTAAGAACTTTGTTACCTGCCGTACGTACTTAACCAATATTTAAAATAACTATACTCCGCACGCCGAATGATGATCCCTATGACGTTTCAACTGACAGTTGTATTAGTTATGCGAAACAATTTCGATAAAATACTGTTTTTTCAGGCAAATGTCATGTCATTCAGCCAGGTCATTCAACATAATAAGCAATATTTATTTATTTTGAAAAAAAGACTACGCGCAATGATGGACATAAAACACTAGATAAAAAAGTAACAGCCTTATTATATTTTATTTTACTATACTTTAATTTTTATTCAAATTGCATAATTTAAAGAATTTAAAATTCTTTTTGAATTGAATTTTAAAGAATTCATAATTAGCTGGATGAATTAGATTTTGAAAATCCGATTGACCCTGTATCAGATTCAGATTGATATAAATAAAATACAAACTCAAAGCATTTGTTTTATATTTCCAACAAATTATCGATATTTTGTTTATCGATGTGTCCCTTCTTAGTCGATAACAGCTTGACGACGTAACTTTTGCAGCACGTACCATGTACATTTGCATTGAGTTTTTTTCTATTATTTCCGAACATTACGTAATAATTTCTTAATATTCATTTTTATAATTTACAATTGTACACAATTATGATTTTTTCGTCTTTTTAATGGACCTCTAAAGGATTTGATGTGATAGGACGTCAGTACAATGTTAAGCACTAACGAACTGTCATAGGGATCATCATTCAGCGTGCGGATTATAATAATCCCCTATAACGCAATAGACCGTCAGTGACTCAGATGTCAACTGTCACGTAGGCCCAATGTCACTTGCCGTGCTCAATCACGTGAAAATGCGCGGGAAATTTGACGTAAACAAAATTAAAATGGCGTAACGAACTAGAGAAGGAACGCGGAAAACATTCTCTTCACGCCTTACTGCACTTTTATAGCGATTAGAATAATCCGCAACGATTTGATTTAAATATTTTTTATGGCTATGGAAATAAAAATAAGTTGATTAATCTGTTTTTCATAGAAACGGTAACTTTTTTCTTTTTTATACTCTAATCAAAGAGAAAGTGAAATGTTATATTTCTAGGTTCGACTTCGTTCGACTTTTTGATCTTTATTTATTTTTGTTTATTACATAATTATTTCAATATGTAGTTGTTATATAAGTCTATCACACGAAATATTCCACAGTTCATGTTTATTGCCAAACCCGCGTTGGTAGTTCATTAAAAAGCAAATCATGTAAATAAATAATATTTCTTGGAGGTGCTAAAACTAGTGTAGGAGGATTATTGACACGGCTCTATTGACATACTTGTACTTAGACTTGTGGCAAGGTAAACCATGTTATTCCATATGAATTATATGTCCATATTGTTTTAAAAGGTGTAATAATAATTGCCTTGATTTGAATATTTAAACAAAGATATACCACCTATCATTGTATTTTTTTTTAGTTTATGACGGTTTCTTTCTAAACACAGAAACTTACAACGTTCCGTGGTAATTTAACCCTGGGCAGTAAATTATCAAAGCTGAAAAATTTGTTTGCTCAAACGTACATCTAATGACTTATAAACAACGAATAATAAACAGTTAAAAAACGCACCATCTTAAAATTGTAAGGTCAGAGCATTAATCGCCGATAAAAGTTCTTAAGGCCAAGGCGGTCAGCACACCATCTGTTCCTATCCATATAAGGTCTCGGCCGGCCTTATCAATATATAGTCCGACCAAAGTTCAGTTAAGGGTGGCGCTGCGTTCTATGGGTAAATAAATTATATTTAGTCACGGAACAAACATTTTAGTTCCAGTTCTTGCTACTGAACAGATAGTTGGGGCATTGTACAACAGTTTCCATGGACCAAAGCGCCTTGGAGTGAGACGCACCGTTGTTGCCTGCCAGCATTATTTTTGCCAGTCAGTGATGTCATTTTATTTTTTTAATTACCGCAAACGTGGTCCGATTGAAATAAAATTTGCCTTAAGTTTTCTTTTTTTGAATAATGAAAGGCTGTGTTTTTTAGCCGGAGTCGAGTGTTTTAGCGGTTAATTTTAGTACAAAGATTTGTTTGTTTTTGACGATATGATGAGTCAATTATTTATGAATGAATCTAAGATAAATTACCTAATAAACCTTGAACCTAAAATAGAATTCTTATTTAATTTACCACTATTCTGTGTATTTTATTTACGACATTTTCGAAAGATATTTTGATTTTTTAAACAATTATTATTCTAATTTGCATTTCGATTGAAAGTCAATATTGTGCTTAAAATCGTCGTAAATCAATCAAAGAAGACCTTGCACCGATTTTTTATTAAGGTTAGGTCATGATTATATTGTAGTATAATCAAATTTTCAATGCAATCAAACTAAATATTTCAAATAATAAAACTAGAGAGCATGAGCAACCTCACGAACTAATAATATTAAAAAAGCTAGTCTTTAAAAAGTAACCCTGTATTTTTGTATTTTCCAACAACAAAATACTTACAATAATGCATTAAAAATACGAGCAGACAGATCCGGAAGAGCCGCCATCTTCAGACGTCCTCAACCGGATATTAAAGAGCGGATGCTAAAAACATTTCTGTGCAATTTAACTTAAGTTTAATTTTCATGTCGCGTTAATATTTGCAATTCATAAATTAAGTCGAGTGGAAATTATTGCTTTATTTGCATTCTGTTCATTATGTTCAAAACATAAGAGAATTATAATTTACAGGGTTATAAAATGAATCCCTCATTTGAATAATTGAAAAATCCTATGTTTAAAGTATAAATATTTTATTCTTATAATATTGAGAATCCAGAGAATCGTAGCGCGTTTCTTACCCGAATGTACCTAAATACAAAAGTTTGTAAACATAACTTTAAACTCTTTTCGAGGACCGCAAATTGTAAGAAATATATTACTATGATTCCAAAAATGCTGTGGGATTTTCCTAAACCTGTTCTTGTTCAATTTTATTCCAGGCAAAGTTGGATTTAATGTTACCAACATATCATTAAAACAATAAGAAACATTCCCTTAACTACAAAGGTTCTGTCTGTTTAGATTTTGCCTGCAGTTGACAAATTTCAGTTGAGAGAAATAACTGTTTAATCAAAGTTTAATAATTTTTAACTATTTTAGGGTATTATAAATTAATTTCTTGTAAAGCAAAACTTCTCTGCCAATAAGGACCCACCTTAATATACAGATACTTATCATGAACCAAAGTTCTTCTTAGCCTTTAATTTGAAACAGTGCATGAATTATTATTGTGCTTTCAATATGATTTCAAGAAAACTTGTTTCTCCTTGGTTTCACATTACAGGTTAGGTTTTTATACTATAAAAATAAAAATATCGCTTGCGTTCAGCTTCCCATTCCCACGTGAAAATAAATATAATATTAAATTAACATAATATTATTCTAAAGATCTAATTTAGTTTCAATGATAGCCTTAAGAATTTATGAAAAAGCATGGTATAAAAATCACAGAATTCTAACCCACAGAGTGTTTAAGCTAACAAAGATGAAAAACACAAAAAAGAACTATATTTAAAGAGTGAGATAAAAACTAGATTTAAACAGTAACATTTTTTGAAATTTACCCATTTATAAAGACATTTTATTAAAAGACTTACCTACCCATCGATCACTAACCCTATAAAACTGTAGACCCAGTACAAAAATAACACAACTCATATTTTACGACTTTCAGTTCGGCTATAAAGATGAAATACTATCTTTACAGATTAAACTTGACGAGTTATTCGATATTTGAAAATAAACGAAGTCCAGAACAGGATTATATTAAACTATTTCATTTTATAATTAATATATTCTGCGTAAAGAATTGCTAGTAGCGGTTATTGGCTACGGACGTCGTGAATCCTATGCAGGTGTTTATTTTATTTAAAAGTATACTAAGATGCTATAATTTTGTTATGTTATAAAAATGAACCAAAGGAACTTTTTTAGGTCTATCGCGAAGTCAAACATCACACACCGATTACTGGATGAGTTCACACCTTTTTGGTAAATATCAAATATATAAATCGTTCAAGCAAAACATTTGTACTGCTCTAAAATACATGGAAACTATGCACAATGTACAATTTGTGTTATGTACCTAATCATTTACACCCAAAAGAAAGAGAAGACTAAATTAATCGTTAATGTTTGCAAATTAATGTCAATTGATGACTTAAGCGGTTTTAAGTGACGGTTGAACTGATTAATTTACAGTTTCCTATAGTTTGTTTGATGAATACCGATTTTAATTTGTTCCTGATTGATTATGATATGATATGATTACTATAATGTACACATAGAATGGAATAAACACTTCAAAAATTAGTTCATCATAAAATTCGAAAAATTACAACATTTAAAGAAGATTTTCGTTATAAACCAAATTTTTCATTAGGTATAATAAGGATCAAAGAAGTCATTACAGAAATTAACGTTCTTTTCAATATTCAATTCATATACTATACTACATATAATTCATATACTTACAACAATTATATACAATATATCAATTCTCTAATGGGTGTATATGTATATTTTGATGTAATAATATAATGACGCGAAGATAAGTAATCAATATTTAATATTTACGATTTCCAATGAGAAGAAATAAATTTATTATTGATATGTATTTAATATCAGAATGCAGAGATAAACTCTGGCTTTTAGGTCATTCTTAAAGAGACTGATGTGCTCATTACAATGATATGCACCTTTAAACCTTATACGTTAATTGAATTTAGCTACTATCGTAAATATAATTATTACTATTTAATTTCAAATGTGTTCAGGTCTTCAGTAACTAAGAAAAAGAAGTAGACATACAAAAACCAATAATAACATCATTAGAAAAAAATGTTTACCTACCACTCATACTAATCCGTATTATTTCTAAAGTAACATGTATGACTTATTATACAAGTACAATAATATTATATAAACATGCACCTGCTACGGTTTTCCTCGCATCACCAAGCCGGCACTGGTCTTTCAGAGCACAACAGAACTTCTTGTTTTCTCGTTCAGCAGTAGCATTCGGTAAAAACATGGATAAAATGGCAACATCCTCATTACTCTCTTTAGCCCTTCGTATCCTATCTTGACCCACAGTTTTCGTTTTTAAATGCAGTCGCGATTTAAAATCGTCACTTAACACGTCCGTCATTTTGGCTGTATAACTTAGTCTGTGATTTAGGGTTTAACAAGTTTAGATTAAGTGAGCGCGAGAAGTTTGACAGCGAGCGAGCGGTTTGAAAATGGAAGGCGCGCCAAGTAGGCTTCGCGGCGCGTAGAGCACTGAGACCTGAGTTTCGATGTTACTCTCAAAGTTAGTCGATGCGTTCGTACTGACGGCGGGCGCATGTAGACAAAACTTAGTACAGTCACCTGCAATTAATGCTTGATAGTAAACTTCAAGTGACCCTTATTAACAGGAGACAAGGTATCAGGTTTAGTTTAACGTTTGTTTATCATATACTTAATGCGTTGCTCTGAAGTAAACTAACTTCGTGTTTTTACTAAATTACGCCGTGATAATATCTTGGTATGAAGTATTATCACATGTATGGTTTTGAGGAATTCGAGTCCACATTGCGTTAATTAACGGTATGAATTTTTTTTTTATTAAACTAAAGTGTGACAGTTTTTCAATAATCAAAGTGTATGTTTGCCTGTGCATTCCAGTAAACAGTTAGTTGAATTTTAAGTAACTAATTGATATGAGCTAGTCATTTACTTATCTCATACTGTTTATCAGAGTTACCTCATTTCTCCGTTTTAATAAGTTTTCATTGATACTTATATAATATTTTAACTAAAAATTAAAACGCCTAAGGTATTACACACCTAATCAAAAGTTTATTTATGTCAACCATAACAATTGCAAACACCAAAACGGTAACACACTTTTTAAATTCCAAAAGAGTTCCGAGAGGTATTTTTCTTACCTTAATACTAATTATACTTAATAAATACCTTAAATCGAAGTTCAGTTGACGCAATCACGATGAAGATGAGGGAAAAGAAGACATTCAGCACGTATTTGTTTTAACTTTGATGAAATCAAATATTTTGATTTTTTATTTCATAAACAGCGACACGGATAAGGCACGGATTTGTAGTATTTTACTCCAGCTTCCTTATCATTTTTTTACGTAACAATGCTCGTCTATTGGTTGTACAAGAGAAGATGGATATTACTGTATAAAGATAAGACATGGATGACCTTAGGGCCTTCAAAAAATATAAAATTTATTTTAGTATAGGTGTTCTTATTTCGTTGACCGATCTCATACTTCTTGGTTATTTGTTTTAATTAGCTTAACTTTCTAACGTTCCATATAAGCAATTATGTAGATAAACATTAATAAGCGGTGGATGCGTCATTGGTCTTTTAAGAAAGCTGGAGCAATCGTGCCTGTTTTCTGCTAGTGAAAAATGAACCAAAGGTATTTTTACCAATGCTATGTAAAATATCTTTGATCTTTCAATTTTACTAATCTTGATGACCCGCGCTTTTCCGATACTCTACTCTCACAAGTATACAGCGAAGTTATTATAAACAAACGTAAATACTTAAAACACATGCAACTCTCAACTTCGAAACAAACCTCTCTAATAACTGTTTTAAACTATCGCGGTTATTTTCACTATAATTTAATGAATTTAAGGGATTCTTACCACGATTTTCGATTTTTATTTCGCGCGTCCGCGATCATGGTGCTTGCAACAGCATCGAAATATCGGACGCGCGAAATAAAAATCGATAATCGTGGAAATAATCCCGTAAATTCATTAAATTATAAACCTCTCTAACTCATATTAGCAACAAAAAAATCTCAAATAAAGCCACATCAATAAAATTAAAACGACAATACCACTCAATGTTGCCACTAACCCAAAACTCTCCTACAATAGGAAACAAAATCCCAATCGATACTCAGTGATCATGTCAAATTAAGACATCAAAGTGACAATTACGGCACCCTATGAAGGCGGTGCTAAAATACCAAAAATCAATAACTGTCTTGTGCCTTCAATCAAAAGGTTTTGGAGTTGAGAAAGAGAAGGAATAACGAGATAAGAGTGAACGTGTTATTTTACAATAATCACTTTGAGTAGCTGTTAATTTTATCATTAATGTACCTAAGATTTAAGTTTTATGGATTTTATCCGTATTATATTTATTTGTCTATGACATTTGGTCGCGTGTTTCGCTGACCTAACGTAGTGACTGATCATAATGTGTTTCATCACCTTCGGACTTTTTAAGATCTAACAAAAACATAATTTTATCATCGCTAAAATTTCTTGAACATGACTATTTTCAAAACACTTTGAATTTATCCATCTTATTTCAAGTTAATCATTTTAGTTTATGTTGCCAACAGATAATCTTTAAAATACCCACACGTAAGGTTAGCATAACAGTCGAATTCAATTGTACTTATTCGCGAAGCCTGCTACAAACTCATATCTCAAGCGCAATTAGGCAGTCTATATTAAAATGAAATAAATTATCCAATCAATTTATTTCGAATACAAGTAATAGCCTAGAAACTATGAATCACAATATGATTGGTGCTTCCGTGAGGTATCATCATTTAAATTTAGAACTGCGTAGGATTCACAATAGATTTTAACATGAAAATGTTCCGAGTGATAAATGGCATCAAAGTTTTTTTATTGTTTGTCGGAAAAACTAAATGAATTTTCGAACTTGGTGTTTTGTTGGTGGGTGGCGCATCACTGATAAAAATATACTACTAAGTATAAACGAGATCGTCATAATATACCTACTGTATACTAGAGAGATCAACATCTTCTAAAATTGTGGCGTATTTCTGTTAATTTAATGACTTAATTCAAAAGGATTTTTGTTTATTTCGTTACTGATGCACTAATTTGTACACATAATGACTGTTTGTGTCTTACAACTTTTAACTTTCAGCTTTCGGCTTAAGACCGTTAGGAAAAAATTACAGTAAAAAAAATACAATAGCTTCACATTTAATTATTATGTCAAAATTTTACAAGCTTTCACAAAAGGCTTACTTAGCAGGGTGTTGTACAAATCAGTTAAGAGGGCTCAGGGGGGGCAAGTTTGACCTTCGAATTCAATTATTGAAAAGAATAATTAATCGATGAAACCAACAAATATAATATCTGTTAACGAATCCATTTTCGTAGTTATTTATGGTATTCATTTATATATTTTAATAAATGTAGACTAGAGTACTAATGATTTTTATCTAAGCAACCTACAACAAGGTATGCTGATATTTAAATTATTATTTTGGGTTAAAGAGAATCTGCTGCTTCTGACTCTACCATATTTTGGTATTAAAAACATTTTTTTTCAAAAGTTCATCTTTTAACCCAGTGTGAAAAACTCATTGGTTTTTGTACCCTTTTGCTTTTAGCAAAACAAGTTTTAAATCGTATAAAAAAAGTTATGCACTTTGATGCAGATAAAAACAGAAGCAAAGAGGTAAGTCATTTTTGAATAAAATTCCTTTAAAGCAAATTTTAATTGGCAATTATATTGATTTTTGTAATGGCGTCAAGGAAATGCAAGGGCTAATGTGTACAGAAAAAGCGTTACCTAAATACACATACAGAGCATATTTAAAGTATATCTCCATGAGTAGCCATTTAAGATTTATAGAGCTAACAAGGCAAGCTCCTCATTAGCTCTATAAATCTTTTATGTGTATGAAATCAATTGTTGTTTAGTATATTTTTGCAGGTATGAAGACGCACCCCACTATTTTTTGGTCTATTCATCGCAGCGTGCGACCATACACCAAAACAGTAGTAGGGTTCTTAACCCATTCACTGCGGGCTCAGAAAAGTGCGATATAGTTTTCTTGGCTGCCCATTGGCGTCCTCGGCGTGAGCTTCTAGTTCCCTAAGGATCTGTGTTCCCGAAGGTTTGGCAAACACAATTTAACTGTTTAAAACCGAAATAGAGATCTTCTGCGAAAGTGAGTTACACGCTTAATTGAAGTGGACCAAATTAATGGTAACATATCCATTGGATCAACTTAAACACGATTCATGTACTTAAATATACAATACACCACAAAAACGGTAAATTTTAGTAAAAAAACGGTAAAAGTATTTCAATATCACGTTTTATAAAGAATCAAATTGAATGGCATGTAAAGAAACCATACTGATATTATAAATCCGAAAGTCTGTTTGCTGGTTTATTTGTCCTTCTTTTACGTCACATCGGAGCGATGTCATGATATAATTTTTGTGTGTGGAGATAGTTAGGAGGCTGGACACTGTCATAGGCGTTTTATCGCGGAAAAAAGGCCCAAGGACTCGTTGAAATAGGGAATAAAAGTTTTAATGAAAGTATTGCCTATAAAAAATGCCTACATAAAATATGATGCAAAACCATTGCGTTTTGCGTTTTGCCTAAAAGCTTATTGCGTTTATATATTGCGTTTGTAAACTTTTTCACGCGGACGGAGTCGTGTGAAAAAGCTTTCTTTTGGTAAAATTATCTACCGAGCATAAGTGTCTATTTTATGGAACATAGGTATGTACACTGTAGCCAAAGCGGCATATCCTTTGTGATAATTTAAATTAGTGCAAAATTAAAAACAGGAGCGGAAAACAGAACTAATTACCTAAAACAAGATTGTTAACCCACTTAGAGGTTGGCTTTCTTTTGTTAAAATTACAAACCCACCAATTTTATGGCACATACCTCGAGTTTTTTTTTGTTGACGCGATCATAAATTCTAAAGATTATTTACCTCAAAAGTAGGCATTCGTTATTATTCAAAAATAAGCCAAAAACAAAAGAAATATGAATAACATTTTACATGATGTTTGTTTTTACACAATTATTTAAAAATTAATCGTATTAGAACAATATATTTATTTCTTAGTGAAATTAAACCTTTAGTTTACGCAATAACATTTTTGCTAATAAAACAAACAACACATACAATTAGCGGAAAGCAAATACAAAACTAAAATTTTGTTTAAACATACGACCCATTTTCTTCTTTTGCATGCATAAAAAGTTTGTTAAACTCTGACTTCAAAACGAAGACGCCTTTGGGCGACTTCGGCGTGAGAGTTAAGAATCCGCATTTTTAATAACATAAGTTCGTAAGGATCCCCAGGCCGTTAAGGAGTTAGATAGATTATTATTTTATAGCGCATTTACAAAAATGTCAGTGATTTTTATTGTTATTTGGCTGAGGAAATCAGGTTTGAAAACTGGACGCCCCAAGGCGTCCTCGGCGTCTGAGTACAAATTTTAAAGACGCCGATCGGCGTCCTTGGCTGTGAATGGGTTAATAGGCGGCACTCCCTATATTAATCTTTAGGTAGCTTCTAGCAGGTACCTAAAGATTATTATAGTGAGAGATTATGATAGCCTTAATATTAGGGTTCTTATATTATATTTATCGAGTTATTTTTACAGAACAAATTGATTGCTGATTTATTGGTAAAGGGAAACCTAACAAAAGTCACTGGTTTTGATGTGGTATCGAAATGTCAAATCGGTCAATGTTTTTATTAAATATATCTATGATCGAGAATCCAAAGAAAATTGTAGAGTTATTCATTCCACGTAACAAACTTTGCAATGCGATTTTTATAATATTTCTGTACAATTAAATACTGCACAAAACTCTGAAATATTAAAAATTGTTTTACCAAAATATTAACTACTTCTAGAAAGAAATAAAAAAATATATATCTCAAAATTCCTTTACATACCGAATGAAGAGCACATTAAGTGACCAGTTTACGAGCGTCGCAAGAGCATGTCCGTAAGACTCTCAGTTGAGTATTTAATAATTTAAGCACATTACATGAAACCCATTCTCTTGATCAAGTGCTATCAAGTGTTCGAGCCGCCGTATTACATTTGACCATAAATTGCAATATCAAGTTCTTATCGAAAACGTAACAGTTGACAACCGACCTTACAAAACTTCCATGTACAGATATAGCTAGTGACTCACAAAAAACATTTATAAATATTTATTACGATGACCTCTGCAAGTAACACACATTGGTAGAGGTATTATTTCATTTGCTTGTGAAAAAAATTACTTGTCATCAACAGTTTTGTGACAAAAATCATCAAATGATTTTTGTCTACGAGTAATCGTATCTTATGGACCAGTAAATAGTTTTTAAATTAAGTTACCATAAGGCTCAAAAAAAGATGCAGAAGGTTTAAATATTATATTACTACTTAAGGCGTGAATGAAGGTAGAGGGGGCTCAAATTAATATGTTTTATTATTATAAAATAATAAGTTTAAATTAAAAACCAACAAATAAATAATATATTGGGAATATGCTTTTGAAGCTGTTAATTAAGAACATCAAAATCGCGATTGATCTTAGCGCTTATTTTATTTGGGCTTTTACTTTTATTATATAAGACAATACCCTTAAACCTCGTAATTTTTTCTATTTAATAGACCATCCAATTAAGACCGGTACCATGGGATCCGTGCTTTGAGTACCACCTTAGCCAAGTCACGTGTTGTTTCAAAACCTGCCTTATCTTTACCATTCAATGAATTACCATAGAGTTTTACAAAACAGCAGAAAATGTAGGATTTATGTGCATATGTAACACTTTCCGCAGAAACAACTATAAATTGCTTTTGAAAATCAAATTTTCACATGCATTATGCAATGTTTATCGGACCTTATTTATTTTCCTTGTATAATAACCAGGTCTTTTATTTTGCAATTTTTTTTGGTTGGATTCAATCGTTTTTGAAATAAAATCTCTCTAGGTATATTAAAATAACGTGACTAATCTTCATAGCCGTGACGTAGACTCAAGTAGTTACTTTAGTATACACCGATCCTGAAATCTCAAAATATTCAACTTGAAACCTAAGACAGCCCTAAAAATTCAAAGTTTCTTTAAGGAGTATATACTGAAGGGGTCAGACTGGCTGGCAGCATTTTATACAAGATGGCTGACCATCACCAAGTCACTGTAAGAAAATAGATAAGGGCCGCAAAAGACCGGATGACGTAGAGTCCCTTGTAAGGACCTTTGTCCGGTCAAAAAAAAAAAAGAACTAGCCATACAAATATTCTATAACTCACCAGCCCTGAATACATCCTTGCAGCCATCACAACGGCTGGCGAACTGGGCGTCATAACAGTTGCCGCAGTAGATCTTGTCCAGCTTGGAGCCGAACTGCTTGTCCACGAGGGATACGCGGCATTTCGCGCAGAGGAAGCAAGCTTCGTGCCAGTGCTTGTCTTTGTACGACAGATCCTGGAACGATTTGGAGGTTAGAAAGCTGTAGCTGTAAACTAAACAAAATAGATATCTAAGAAATATCTACTACGAACTATTTTAAGTTTAGGAATATCTTAGGAACAATAAGGCTGAACTTGAACGTGCAACAAAACGAAAGCGCAGTATCGATGTATGCAATCAAGGGAATTTAAAGATAGTTATTAAAATAGAGTTTAGGAATTTTCATAAGGTTTCCATTAAAGCTTAAATCACCTTATAAACTGATAAATTGATTTCTATTAAAATATTTTTTGGTATATTACGAGTGTATACTTCTATTTTGACAATAAATAATGTGATTGCCAATTAGAAGAATTGCTTATTTTAATTATCGCTTGAAAAGTCTATTATACTCTGTTATTCAGCACTAGGACCAATTAATACATTATTCACTTGGCCATTTTCATTATTTTTTTTCAAAAGTTTAATGTCTATTGCGGTAAAAAAAGCACGCCTGGTCCCCAAGAACTAAATATAAGCATTGTCTAAGGTGAAATAACTCGGTTAAAAATGACTCGATCCGTGTTAGTTTCATAAAAGTAATGCACCAATTTTAAAATATATCTAACTCCAAAGCGCCAAGCTTTGCGAAAACAATCTAGTAAGTCACTATTTTGCAAAAACTATTATTACACAACAGGATTTTCCAAATCCACGTTACATATACGAACTAACCATGTATGTCCCATACATGGGACCCGTTTACAAAGAGATATGTAGGCGATAATTACCGGATTGTGGATCAATTGAGATACAAACTTGAGTATAATGTAAATCTCATTGTATGAGAATACACGTTATTTTTATGTGTCCTCCTACGGTGTCTGGGCGTCGTCAGCAACGTTGTAATTATATGCTGAGAAGCTTTGATGGCAGTGATGGATTGGATGGGTTAACATGCAAATGAATTTTAACTGATTATTGTTCCATAGGAAACATCATTGCATTTGTATGCTCATGGATATTATATGCCTAATGTTAGAGGAAATCAACCGATCTAAAACTGAGGCTAAATTTAACCTACAAGACTTGTTTACGGCCCTTAAGGCATTTATAACAAAGTTTCTTATATTGTTTGTAAGAATTCAGTTACTGGTTGTAATAGCTATACACCATTTAATTGCAATAAGATGATTCATAACACAACGTTTTACGTCTTAAATTTATTGGATTACGAAAATTGATTTATTACATTTGGTAGTTCAGTGCCCTTGTACAAAAAGCTTTCAGTATAGCAACGAAAATACTCTCGCGTCAGATAAGATTATCCCATTCTGTATTCGAAAGAAAAATTACGAGAAATAAATTCTCACGAGTTAAATTTGTCGAGTGTTCAAGTTTCAGCAGCTCCCCCTCTTGCGCTGCTATTTCTGGCCAAGGCGAGAAAACGCTAACCAACATTAAACTGTATAATGTCGTAATGTCAATAAAATATGAATGTTTATTTTGGCCGATTACGATATTCTAAGCGAAGCTTGATTCATGAACAAATCTCAAAACAATCGTCTGACGGATCCACCCATAGCTTTTCAAGGTTAATGCTAAACGAAAACATAACATATTGTATCCGACTTAAAAATAGTTCGTCTAAAACAAGCTTCGCCAATGAACAATTTCACTTACAAAAACAACTGCCAAAAGCTCTACAGTTAATCAAAATACACAATTCATAACAAGACATTGACTGCTAATTTTCAGATGACAGTAGATTGAAATAAACAAAGTTATTTATAAAGTTTGGTAGAGAAATTGAACAGGGTAGATCTTAGATAAAACTCTTGGAGCGTGATTATCTAGGGAACAATTGTTTGGCGTAAACAAGAGATCAATTGCAGCTGTTTGGTTGGCGGCAGTAATACAGAGGTGGTTGGGATAATCGTGATGTTGGCGTATAGCGTGCAGCGGCCGGCTTGGCACGGGCGCTGGGGCCGTGCGCAAAGGTGTGCTCAAAGAATCTGGGCCGGCTGGAGTGACATAACTAAATTTGATCGGACTCCGAACACCGCTGAATGTCGCGGACATTAACGTCGTTCTAAATAGCATTGAGGGTTGAACTTTAGACAGCAGGAATCACTTCTTTGATATTAATGATGCTAAATATTTGGGCAGCGCTTGTTACGAATAGCTTGAAGGTATTTCGGTTATTTATGGAGGTTTAAATTTAGATTGTTTTTACCGCATATATATTTTTCAATCACAAGTTTTGAAAAAGGTTTGGTTAGAGATAAAACTAAATGAAGGAATACCTTAGAGTCAATGCCGATGATCTTGTTACATTCTTCGCAGCCGTTGGCGAAGACGCTTTCGTAGCACTTGATGCAGTAGGGGTGTTCATCCCTCAAGACGTAGCGCTGGCCAGTCAGCGACTCGTCGCACTGCCAGCAGCAGAAGTGCGTGCTGTGCCAGTCCTTGTTCATGGCCTTGGTGAGCTCGCCGCTGAAAATTAACTGTGGACAAGAAGCTAAGTCAGGATGCTGTTGGAATATTGTGAAGCTGGATTTTAGGTTGCAAATCATTGTTATAGGTTGCGCATAGCATAATAACAGTTATTTTACACATATTGGGGCATAAAACTCAGAAAAACACTTTGGAATAACCTATTAAAGTTAATAGTTTCATTTAATACCTTAAATTAGGTAGGGTATGTGAGGGTGGCCAAAGTATGTAAAAACATACTATGCGATATAGACTCATGAATCATATTGATGTCACTAAAGGTCGAACGCGATCGGTAATCGACACTTGGCTGACACAGACACACTGGCGTCGCACTGGCACGAGGGTCAAGGGTTCTGGCCACCACTGCACATACCCATCGTCGTTGGTGGTGGTGGTGTTGGTCTGCTCCACTTCCGTGACGGAGACCTCGCCATCCTTGGACTCTCTGCGCTTAGAGGTCTTTTTGACCTTCCTAGTTTTGCGCTCGGTGGTGGTGTATTGGACTTGAACGTCTACGTCAGCCATGGCAGAAATCGGGGCTGCCGGAGTATAGCGGAGTAAACGATATCACCGGACGCGGTCGCGACCCGAATTCAAATGCGAGCACCGGGATGAGAATCGCAGGAATTATTCCAGAATGTTAAGCGGCGCACAACGGTAGTATCGGTGGGGGGAGTATGGGGTTTAAATTTGGAAGAGTGACGGAGAGGGCAGCTGCGCGGGCGTTTCCAAGCGAGCGGAATCGCGGAACGCGTTTCCCTCAATCCTGCGCGCGTTTTCCTCAATCCTGCGCGCCTTTTGCACTTTGAAGACGCCGGGCGCCGCTAATACTTGATCAAGGGCTGCCTCGGATATGGACACACGTCACAGCTGCATTATCACTTGGCCGTAATTCTACGAGCATCCGATGCTTATAATTGATGAACAATTACTGATCACTCCGCTCATGAACGTAGGCGCAATTAAATTCACAAATACATTACTTGACATATCGTTAACGTACTTGTTATAATTATGTTCATTACTTACATACGTGGGCTATTGTCTAGTAATATTAAATTTAGATTTATTGCGTGAATTTATGCCAATGAAAATTACGTAGGAATATTATCTACGATGAAAGCTTCATTTCGGGGAAGATTTACGTATCATATTCAAGACTAGGTTTATAACTACATTATTTCTCATTTTGATTACCAAGTGAATTTCAGTAACAGTGGTACTAAAGATTTATTTTGAAAGTCAGATATGAGATACTTACAAATTAATTATTAATTGTTTTCAATTATAATAAATAAAAGAGTTTCATTTTTTTTATGACGCAGTTTCCTACATGATTATTTTATGTTGAGTCAAAATGCAGAATGAGACGATGAGACTAAGTGGAGGTCAGGATGCTCATAGTCTTTTCAGAGATATTTTAAAACGATTGGCAGTGATTGGCAACTCGTGACACGCTGCAACTTATTTTGCTCAATGTGTGTAGACAGCGATCCCTGCGGTTGTTCTGCCAGCCTTTTGGGCAGGTTGACTTGTGTAAAAGTGAGTTCTTTTATTAATTTGTATTTTTTTACTTCCCTCGTTAAATCAAACTTATATAGCTTGTACTTTTCAATATAGCGGGGTATAACTAGAACAGTGCAAGGATTTTTTTTTGATATTGCAGTTTTTGATTGCCGGGTGTTATTAAGGTCCCGCGGGTTTGGTAAGAACCATGTAAGGACTATTTATTTAAATAATCTTATTTTTTTTAGGTAGACCTAAAATAATTTTTCCGCAACTAGCACACGACATTACCTGCTATTTAATGGCAAAATTCTTCTAAAACTGATTTTTCGAACCCTTCAGTAACAATTGAAGTCTATTTCTTTCCATAGATTTTGCGTGAAAAAGTACCTAACTAAAATACATCTTTCCAATATTTCAAATATAAATAGAAATTGTAGGATTAATATCTAAATCTAAAATACTACACTTCAGAACATTATGAAATAGCAAATCACAGAACTCTTACATTTTTAGAATCTGCTACATCGACTGAGCTCTGTTCGTTTGAAATTAAACAATATCTGACCGGATGTATTCATGTCAGTAACTAATAACTTTTTAAATTTAGTAATATATTTTTATAGTAAAGAAGAGATAATTTTACTGCCTGACCTTTACATTAAACCAGTAGCAGTTAAATATCAGATCCATTGAAGGTAAAGAAGCAGTGTTAGGCAACAGTTTTAACCCGGACGTTAAAATGTCCATCCATTACTGATTTTGCTGACAGAGGCGTATAGAAATTTTTTAACCCCTGTTACCTCACTCCAGTTTACTCAGGTCTGCTCAACAGTGGACCTATTTAAAAATATGCGATAACTTATTATCGTTTTAGGAAGTAACAGTACAACAATTATTCAGTCTTACTACATCTCAGCATGGGCAAAATATTCACGTGTCTTAGCTACGAATAGCGGCACCTTAAATAGAAAGAACCTCATACTATTTTGTACACTTTGAATAACTCCTTTCCTTAGTCTTTTAGAGTCAGTTTCAGATTGGGTCAAGGTATGCAGGTATTCAAATACATTTATCGGTTATCGAGGTTACTAGATTTCTCTTATCATCTCATATCTTAAAGCCTTACTTATAAATTCATAAATAAAAATAAAAATTATTGTTGACGTTATATAAAGCATGGCTCTACAATCAGTTCGGAGAAAACTACACGCTACGATTCATTTTTCAAAATAAATGTATAATAGCTCTTATACTATACATAATCATTCTTATCTGCATCTGTTAGCTCAACAATTCTCCGCAAACTATGCAAACGACAATCCATCGATGACATCAGTGCGTGGACAGCAACCCCTCACGGGCTTAACTCAAGAGCCAGCCATATTACAGAGAATTGACCGACCCGTCAGCCGACGCTACAGTCTATACAGGCCCTAAGACAAACAACCTACCTACACAAACCTTGTTATAATCTATGCAAACATAAAAAAAACAACTGACAAGCAACAGTCCAGCGCCATCAGTGAAATAACAGTTTATTTTAGTATTCCCGTCAAATTTATTGACGGAAAACGTCGATGAACATCTGTTTTCGGTCGACGGCTTGGAGGTGCCCCCAAGGTCTCCCAGCACGTGGATTTCATTCAATACACTATTTATAAGTATATTTGCAGGTTGTTTGAATGTAACTAGCCGAAAGAGAACCCTTTATTTTGCTTTTTTAAAATTTTCTTTGATGTGTTTTGGAGTATTTTTGGCCCGATTGATGAGCTGTCATGTTAAGGTGATGTTGAGTGAATACTAACATTTCCAAGAGAATAATTGCTAAATAAAAATAATCTTTGTTAAGCCTCGTGTTGAATCCAAATTTAGGCGCCATTTTGTGAAGTTGAGAGGTTAATTTTCTCAGAACTACGTTGGTTGACCGTTTCGTGCGAAATGGAACTGTACATTTGTATGAACATTCTGTTTTAGAATTTTTATATTTACGCAATATATTATTCATTCATGGATTAAAGTTGTTTTTAACGGGGTTTATATATTATTAACATTATACAATAAACTTTGCATCAAAAGAAAAAAAAAAGAATCCAGCATTCAAAAACTACATTGAAATAACCTAAATGAAACGAAATCAGCTTGAAATTGTCTGACAGTTTACTCTCATAGGTACTTTAATGCATATCGTGACTCAAATTCAAACACAATAAATGTCAATGATATCTCCAGATTTTGACATCATAAATTTGAGGCGTCAAAATATTTTTTCAAAGTTACAACTGTAAATACCAGACTTGCTTTGTTTGTGTTACTAAATACCGGGAATAAAAAATATTAAATTAATTTTTTTTCTTCAACTAAAATTTAATTAAATTGTTAAAATTCAAACATTGGTTCACAGATTTGAACCCGCATTGGCCTTCAAATAGTTAAATTAACTTTAATTGGAGTAGCTAGAAAGTTTTTATACAATAAAATACTAAAGATAAAAATTTAATCTTTTAACCAGCTTTCTAGTTTAGGCATCGCTTCGCCAAAAACGATTTAACAATTATGAACTCTAAATCCCGTTTGTAAACTATTTGGCTGATGTACAAAACATTTGGGTAACTGATTGATATATGTTCTCAAGTATCCCAGCTCAGTCACTTCTAAACAAAAATCACTTCAGGGAAAAACTAATTCTGATCTTGTTATTTGACCCTCTGAATCTTCAATGCTTTATTTGAAACTGCATATTGCCCTTGAACTTGTTTTAAAGTGGTTTTTATATCGAGCTCAGGGATTAACCGCAGTCAGGTAAAAAAGAACTACGTAACTATACTGATTCTATGAAACTTTAGCCAGGCGTTTGTGGTGAACGAAGCAACATACACTTATTGTGGACTGACCACAGCAACTTTATACTCAAGACAACGGAAACCTCGGTCATTATTCTAAAATATGTTTATTGTGTTAGTCTATTTAGAACGAACATAAAAAAAATTATGTTCAGTGGCTAACAAACAACTCTGTATGAGAATAAGATTGTAGTCAAGTTGGTGGATTTAGGAATCAGATTATTTTTGTTCTAAGTTTAGGCATTTTATGTCACGAACGAAAAATTTTTTTTTACAGTTAATTTTGGAAATAAAAATTTCAGCACGCGCTCCGTCTATCGCAATCTTTCTTATACTTTCGATGAAACATGTTGATCTCATATGATCCAAGCTTTATCACCGTGATGGGCGTTTCATAATGACAGGCGAATATCATCGGACAGCTGTCCTACTACCATCTCCTAAGTAGGTCGAGGTCCCTACGCCATACCAGTTTATTTTTGGCAAGGTACGTGCGTGGCCTAACTCTGTTGTTGTCTAACATTTAACTAAACGCTCCAGAACGATTCCTAATAAATTATCAGTAAATAATCTAGCTTCACAGTAAAAACAACATTTAATTTTACTATGGTCCTCCACTTATTTAAAACAGTTCAATGTGTGTTTATGAGCGCGTGTATCTACATTTTCAACATGAACTTTCACACACATTTCTAAAAAAAGCCAATCAAATTAAAGCTTTAAATGTCACTATCCAGCTCCAGGGAAGGGACTAAAAAACATTAAAAGAAAACAAACAAAAAGGAGGAATATTGTTTTAATAATTTCGAATTCAGTCATGCTTATAGATAGAGAAGCTTGTGTAAACACTTGTATCGTGCTACAGTTGTTAATCCAAGCGGAACTAATCGCCGGAGCTACCCCAGAAGTCGTCTGCGTCAGACTCGGCCTCCATTACCTCGGTTTGCTTCGCTTCCTCTTGCTCTTCCTCGAAAGAGCCAAGTTTCGGCATGTCTTTGAGCCGAGGTTTCAAATCTGTACCGACGTCATCCTCGGGCAAGCTGTCCACTGAGGGATCATTGCTCCACGACTCGTTTCTTCTCTCTTTCGAGTTTTCTCTCGATCGACTTCTGGAATAAGAACGGGCTGATAAATTGGGGGCGTTCCCGAAATATTCGGCATCGGTTTCAGTATTCATACGTTCGAACTCAGCTTCCTCGAGTGACGTGAACATCTTAAGTTCCTCCTCACGCGACGCGCGTGAGTCTCTAGACGAGGTCGATGACGACGAGTGACGTTTCTTGTAACTACGTCGCCTGCCACTCGGGTCGCTTCGTTGCAACGGCCGATACTTAATTCCATCAAGAGATCTTAAACAAATTGACAACACATGAGTTTATTATACAGATGAGGCATGAAACCATGGTTGATATTAGCTCTCTACTCGTGCGTGATGCAAATGGAGTCTGCCAGTTTGTCATGACATGTCTTGCTATCTAGGTAACTACCGAACGAACTATATGCAACTGTTTATGTGAAACATGCTTTCCTACCGCAGTAAATATTAACCTTAAAAATTCCTCGCTGTAAACATGGTCCCCGTTTTTTTCTCCTTCAAAAGATTGGAAATGTATTTCGGGCAGTGTTTGTGGGATAGGGCTTCTGGGACGGTAATGCCAAGTTAGTTTTTCTTTAGCTTCATCTATTTCTTCTTCGTTATTAGCATCATGCGCGAAAGAATTTTCCGAAAAAGAAGTTGCATCTGAAATATTGTCACAATTCGTAGGTGATGGCTTTCTTATTCCGACACTGAACGAATCCGATGTATTAGAAATAATAGTTTTCGTTCTTGTCGGGGTGTACCTTTCAGTCCTGTAGTTGCCGTTGGCGTGTGGTTGGCTGTCTTCAACCTCCTGGCCGAAGCTTGATATTTTAGTAGAAAACAAAATAGCCGTGGAGCTGGGTTGGCCGTCGTAATATTTGAGAGCGGCAGACTTCAACTTTCCATCTTCATCTTCGGTGAGACATAGGTAGCCTTGTCCGCACTCTGTGGTCCAGTTAGTAACTGATGAAGGGTTGTCGTATTTGTGAAGTAGCTGCGTGTAGTAGTCCACGAGAACTTGAAAGTCGGGTTCAGTTTCGGGCACCATTCCACTGAGTATATGTCTTATACACTCTATAGCTTCCTGCACCCCCGCGTACGATATAACCACGGATAGCAACAGTCCCATTTTGCACTGGTCACGGGGTTCACACTTGTTTACTAAGAGGGACGGAAAGGGCAGGTCCTTTGTCGTTTGCAAGGGTCTCGGGGGAGGATGCGGCGGTATAACGCTGGGACAAGATTTGAACAACTGAAATTAAAATGATAATGAGTGCCAAAGTTAGTAGCCACATTTAGAATTGAGCTTGGCGATGAGGCCAGACATCATTAGATTTATGTCTCATGTAATCGTGCGACCAAGGCCGCGATCGATATCGGTAATGGCGGTTTATTCCTCGATGGATTTATTTTACATTATATTTGACAAATAATCTATGACAAATCTTTAGCGCAAGCGTAATATTTATACCATAGAATACTTTATTGTTGCCTCATCAACCAAATAATACGGTATTTGTCGTGTACTTTTTTGTAGATGATATGGTAATTTAATATAAAATACCAAGCTCCAGAGGTCATTGACCGCCTTGAACATTAAATAAATTTTACATTTGAAGGAATGCTGAATATTTCGTGGGCACATCATCCATTACGAATATACTTGGAAACATCCGCTATTTCTTATATGATAGTACGACTAATAAAATGTGGATTACTTTAATGTAAACTTAAGTACGAATCTTAGCAATGTATGCATATCATTGTTCATATTAAAATAGCTCCAAACGGTCTTGACTAAGCAAAGTAAACGCGTTTAAATATTATCGAAACACAAGATTGTATATATTTTATTATTTCGTATTATTTTAGAAAGATACATATAAAGACGTAGCAAACGCATAACTTTCAAACGAAGATCCATTCGTATATTAGCTCATATTTTGAAAAATATTCCACGGAATCAAATAAATATTAGCGCTGCTGTTAGTTTGCGCACTAAAAATAAATTTGTTTATGTCAAGATCACAAATCCGAGGCTTTGTAAACAGTTATCTAAGAAGACATTCTAGTAGAATAGAATCTATGGTTGTTAAATTTAAAATTAGTTTACTGGTAAAATGTAGGTATATGTCGGTATTTTATTTTTCTTTTGCTGGCTATACATAAGAATACTCGATTACAGCTAATAGTCTGGTTCAGAATATTAATAGATCCCGACGTTCAAAGAGACTTAAAATCATTTTATTTAGAATTCAACCGACCTAAAACAGAGTCCAAAATCCTTTAGCTCATCTGCACAGTAACGGCAGCACCTACATTTAGTACTGTTTATACAAGTCTAATTACGGAGTGGTCCAGCGAAACGTCATAGCGACGTCACATCAAAGTCCCGTGTGAAACGGCAACTATTCCAGTCTTATTTAAATTCTCAACACCAAAACAAAATACGTCATCTCTTTCACGTAGCGTAGACGTAAGCGAGACGGCAAGATGTGTTTTCAATGATCTGGGAAAAACAAATGAAGGGCGGGCGGTGACCACTCACCTACGCGTAATCATAGGTTGCGTTTGCAAGAAGATTTATTTTTATATCTACGTAATGATTTTGTAATAACACATATTATCTTCGCGAAAACTGGTTTGATTTTTTTCAGCAAAAGCAGTTCGATAAATAGATTTCTTAACGGTTCGTTTCAGTCAATTTATAAATCTATTTCATAATTTGTTTGGGTTGAAATTAAATGGGATTAGTTATTTGAGAGTTTTCATGTATTTACCGCTCATATATTTACATTGTAGTACGGCTTTATTCTTGTACGCCTTAATACTCTTATTTTAGACGCGTTAATAATTCCATTTATGTTGCAATAAAATCAATTTAATTGTCACATAACTTATCTGTAATGTGACTCAATTTGCAACCTCTATATAAACATATCAAAAGGAATTTTCTCTCTGAATTTTAACTCTATTTGATGCACACATACAAATTCCCCGGCCGAAAGCATACATAAACCTAATTAACATTTTCACTGGCCAAACATCAAGCTTCTCGAGTCTAAAATACATCAAGAAAAGGCCAACCCATCTTTACATTGTAAGCCATCAGTGTTTTAAGCTTAAGCGGTAAAAATCTGATGATGTCAAAGACAAGGTCAGCCAGTGAAAGTGTAATCCGATCCCCGTGACGTCACAAGTGCCGTGCGCAAGAGTTTGCGCGGTGCGATCTGGCGCGGAGGGGAAGCGGGGCGCCCGTAATCTGGCACCTATAGCTTGATTTATAACGTTGGTATGTACGAATTATGGGAAGGTAATTATTATAGTTTTTTTTTCATTGATGGATTGCTCTGATGTTAATGTATAAGTTTATTGAAGTCGCCACATTAGTGGAATGTTCTAATTATATTGTGTCTTTCTTGAAACCAAACTTTAATGTGAATATATTTTTGGCAGCCGTTGACTTGTAAAAGAAAAGGGAGTTATTTTTGTTTGATTTATATTGGCTACCTACGATTTTTTTTTTATGCGTGGTAAAATGTTAACCGTAATTGATTACGAGAAATAACGCCCAATCGAAAAGATCAGCAGCACCTTTTTGCTACAAAACCAGTATGACTATTGTTTCATACCGAGTGAGTTTTTTGCTTTCCGTATTCTGGTAAATATTTGACGTAACATTTAATATGAATTGTTTTTACTATAGTTTACTAAACAGTCATTGGTTATTCTTCTTATTAAGTTTTATTACGACCATGATTTAACTTGCTCCATAGTAAAAAAATAACGGCAACCTTCTCAAAAAGACGGTGATAAACATTTCATAGCTATAAAGTGTTTAAACAAATATGAGTTCCCTTTAAAAAAAACCTGATAAATCTAGTTTTATAGCGTGCGTAATTTGGCTGTATTATTGCCGTATATATACAGTAGTTGGAACAATTTCGTTGATCACAATATTCTGTTACATTTGTATTTAGATTACATGCTACTTGTTTCTCACGAAATATCTACAGCAAATTTTCTTTAATTCTGAAATTGAAGATTTTGGAAAAAATCGTCTTTGGCGTGAGAAGTGAAAGGTTTGATTGAATATAATCTAAGGAAAGGTAGATTATCCAAAAGCAACATAGGCTTCATCCGGAATACAGAAGGCATCAGCGGGCATCAAGGCCCTACACAAGTGGCTTTTGAATAGAATAGAAAAGTCTGCCAGTCGAACGTTTGTGTAAATTTTATACATTCGCCATTCTATGCACTTTTCTATTCTAATATTGGAGTCACTTGCCTAGGGGGCAGGAATAACGAGCTTGGTAATGCGCAGGGACTTCTTGTAGCGAATAAGACAAGAATTGTACCAAAAGACAAGAAGACTCCACCTTGTAAACTGTACAGCTGTTTTTAACTAAGAAAATTCGTCAAAAATATCGCAAAATCTTCGTGGAAACGATGCTGCGAGTTTTTGAGAAATTACAGGTCCAAATAGGAAAGAAACAAAAGGTACTGCAGAATTCATAGGATAAAAAAGACCCAGTAAAAACTTTAAAATACCTAATCATAACAATTATAAGCACAAGTTAAAAAACCTGCAACTGGCGGGACAAAGCATGCATCACTTTTGAACGGCTGGATTTCTTCAAACACGGCTACCAACACTCTCAAGTAACTCAGGTTTCCAACGTAAAAACCGCATCAAAAACGGACCATTTACCTGGGATATATGACACCAAAGATACACGTACAACTTATAACAACCTCTTTCGGGCGCTAAAAAGGCGTCGAACACTGCCTGTCGGTAATGTTACGATATCTTAAAACCACTCCCTTAGGAAAAAGAATATTGCTTTTGGCTAAGCCATTTTGCATTAATTTTATTTAGCATTTTTAAATACGCAATAAGGAGTGTTTACCTAAAACGAAGACTTAATAAAACATGTGGTAACGCGGAGATGTAATTTCAACGCCTCTATTTGTACAATCGTGGGACTAATAAATCTTGCATGCTGCGAGCAATTAGGAAAGACATAAATTAAATACAGCATTAGGGACAAATCACGTAATTTTAATTTAGAGATCTTTATCCACAGAAAAACCTTTGTGGGTTTACTATAATAGACTGATAAGTGGTTTATTTTAAGATAAGATATTTGATTGAAATGCTATTTTATGATCAAGTTGATCATTATTGAAAAATGTAGATCATATTTATATACATGTTGTTTTTATACGCAATATAAATAAAAATTACATAAGTACTTACATTATTAAAATAACATAACTTAACTTATATTTCTTAATAAGCAAAAATGCAAATATTTGATTATTTTAATAATTAGATTATTTTACTAATTTTTTTAACTAGTGACATCTGTTGTCCAGTAGAGGTACTGCGTTAATATGAGAACGTCGTTATTTTTTGCCCACGTAACAAATATTTGGAAATATTTTGGTTAACATTATTTTCAGTTTTCTGATTTCACTGATAGAAAGTTTAAATTCAAGAACATTTAATTTCATTCCCAGTTCACGTAGATAGAAAATAAAAATCCACATTGAACTAAAATTATTTTAGTTCAAATTGAACGAGAAGGAAAAATGAAAGAATAAAAAAGGATTTAAATATATTAGTATAAACAATATCCGGAGATCCCAGTCACTCACAATTTTTTTCCTCTGCGGATTCCAGTACCGAAAGCCGCAACGGTCACGAACGCAAATTCAAAATTCGAACACAAAAATGTCACTTGCACTTTTTTCAACTTTTTATTTTTTAATCGCTGGAGGCAAAGACTGGAGGCGATACGTCCTCGGTAGCTGTCGAGGGAGTATTGAGTTCAGTTGGCGATACTATCCGGTTAAAGTGTTCCCTGTCACATGTGTGCGTCAATTATATTTATTACACGAACTAGATTATAAACAAACGCTAGAGACATCGACTTCAAAGAGATCGATCGCTATTTAGAAGATCGATTAGAAAATTCTTGTTGAAAATAGTAGTTGATATGGTAGAAGTAGCTATAAAGATTATGACCATAATTAATTTTGGTTAAAAATATTGTCGATAGGAAAAGTCTGTGCAAGTACTTTAGGTGCAAGGCTAGCTAAATTTATTTTTGATTTAATTCCTACATATTTTTATAGTTTTGTAAATTTGCCTCATTATATTAAGTGCCTTTATAGTTAACCTACTTTTTTGACATTTGATAACCAGCGCAATTTAGATTAGATATGTGAATTATTAATTGGCGAGACGTACCTATTTAATCCTCTAATTTATGTCGATTGTACTCGTAAAATTATAAATGTCAAACTGTCAACAGTACATTAAAAAATACCTAGTTAACCAGTCAATTTCAAATAACGAGTTTATTCAAATAACAAATTGACAATAGACTCTTACCGGAAGAAAGGAAGTACTCGCAACTTTTTTTAACAGCCTCTTTTCTGACCTCCAGGCTGGCTGGTTTCAAAAACGAGTTTTTAAGCGTGACTTATTTGAAATGTATGCAAAAGTAGGTACATCGTACTGCCCACTTCCAGCCTTGTTTGAATTTACCTCACAACTGTTCGTGGTTACCGTTTTGTAGAGTTCGTTTATTTTTATTCTTAAGTATAAACACATACGGAGAACCAATTTTGTGCAAATGTTTTATGAAAACCGTTCTATTGAGTTGTCGGTGTTAGAAACTGATATTCCTTGTAATATAACTAAGGCTAATTTCAGACTTATCTCAGCTAAATGTTCAAATAAAAAGCGACATTGTTTCATGTTATGTAGAATACATATTCTGGAAACATGTGACATCAGTCTTGTCACAATTTGTCAAAAGCGATGTTCTTTAATATACAGTAATAGGACAGTCGCTTGTTACTTGACCATTTAGCTAGATAAGTTTAAGCACTCTTTATAGATCTTAGCCTAAGTAGCTACGAACCCAAAATAATAAATTCAATTTTAAAGACTTGCCATAAAAGTACTCTACATCTGCATCTAATATTTTTCTTTTAGGAATTATTCGTGTTTCTTATTTTATATGGACACCCTAAACCTTCTAGGGATGCTACTGAACTTTCCCCAAACGGCCGCTTATTTAAGCCGGGAATTTTTACAAAAAATACAAAAGCGGGACTTTGAAAATAAATTTCAAAGTCCCGAAATAATAAAGTATTTGTTAAGTTAAAATATTTTACCGAAACAATTGACCGATATATACGTTGAACCACTCTCTATTATAATTTCTCGACCTTTCTCAACGCTATACATTCTCTTCACCCAACCCAGAGCCAATAACTTATGACGCTACATTCACATGAATGGTAACGCAACAGTTGCAATGCATTAATTATTTACTACCACTACCTACTTATAGACAACTATTGAAAACACATTGTAATCTCTATAACTATTAAGACAGGGTCGAAAATTGATCGCCGTTGTTGTATATAGTATTTAGTTAAATAATATCAAACTTTATTATTATAGGACGCGGCACAGTTACGCTGTTGTTCGCCGGGATAAATTTAGATTGGTAATTTGTTACACTCTTGATTTGCACCATCTATACATAACGATATTTATAGCGCAATCAAAATATCGAGCCCTAAATAAATATTTTAATCTCGGATAAGTAACTTTTGTAAATAAGGCATTACGGTGTATCTAACCTAACTTTATTTTATCTTATTAAAGTTTGTACGGTAGGTTTAGGAAGAGCGAGCTTCTCCTGGTACAAGCATTCATTAATGCTTTAAGGGCCATCTTGTAACCTGCTGTACTTGTGTTACTAAAAAAAAACTTTTTTTACTAATTTTAAGTACGCAAACTTTAGTTGCCTTTCAAACAAAAACGGTTTTAGAATTTATGATCCGTCCAGAACTGTCTTTGTTTGCATCGTCAGCATTTTTTGTGATCGTCACCGAGTGCATAAATCACCAATATGTCATGCATTTCTACATATGAATTCTTAAACTACATTACATCCACGTAAACAGTAGTGGACTTTACACTCCAAACTAGAGTTGCAAAAAAAAAAGAAAAAAACCTTTTTCAGGCTCCTAGTTGTCCGGTAGAAAAACAATGAAGGTTCTATTAAATTTGTTTTAACAAAAAGGTACCCACGCTCCCCAAAATGTATTCTGCAAATAACACAATAACTATTCCCAAATATGTTCAAAGAGCGTCCTTGAAATCTATTTTTAAAGGGTTATTTCGTCAACAGGGTAAAACTCATCTAGCTAAAATTCGGCAGAATCCATTTTTCTTCAGCTTGATATTTCCAAGTGATGTTTTTATAACCCTTCTTTCATTTGAAAATAAATAACATTTTGCTTGAATTATCCTCATCGATCATTTTAGAAATTAGGTGTATACTCTAATATGCATATACATAATACAGCGACTTCTAGAATGTTTCCAAGAAATCAATTTTATCCATTAGGAAAGTATCATTATCGAGGTTGCTTCTTTTCGTTTTAATTTATTTTATGCAATTTCTATCTATTTTACCAAGACGTTTTTGAAATACCAAGTTATATCTATCGTGTAAATGCATTGTAATATCAGCCATGTCTGCACATCTCAGCTTGTACCTGTCGGTGAACTACCGACACAAATAGACGGAACCCAGCTAAACATAGTCAAGTGCGTTACTTTTTAATTTTATTTCTTATCTTGGGAGATAATTCGAATAGTTGATGATGTTGTGGAGGGGCTATATGTCGAATGAAAAGTACGTTTTGTAAAGAATGAATACTTTGAACAACAAATCGGGTTCCCGAAATGTATGCAAGAAAATTGTAATTAACAATAAATAAATACTTGGCAAATGCAAGGCAATACTTAACAATGCCAAATATAGGAATATCGAGAAACCACAAAATGGTAGTAGAAAGATTTTAAATTTTTTAATTGTAATTGTAATTTTAAATAAATCAAACATATTAAGAAAAACTCTAACAAGACCTACAAGTATTTATTTATTTATTAAAGGAAGACTAACAGCCAACATAGCAATAATACACGTCTGTGATAGCAATAGTGGGCCAATTATTCCGCGTTAACTCGTGAACGGGTGCCGTTCGAGGGTGTTCGTCGTTTGGATACTTAGGGAGAGGGAGACTTGCCGAGCTAACAGATGCAGATAAGAATAACTTTGTATAGACATAAAGAGACTCTGTAAATTTATTTTGAAAAAAATATACCCGTGAAGTTTCTTGCCAGTTCTTCTTCACGAAGGTTTTTCCGAACTGGTGGTAGAGTCATGTTTTATTTGACATCAATAAGAACCAGTAATTGTCAATGTTGAGAAATAAATATTTCATTTCATTTCATTTCCTCACCAATATAAAATAGTACAAATTTACCACACAATTATGTTATTTAAATCACACTTAAATCTACTCCTTAAAATCTATTTACAATGATTACAATAACCTAACATTTCCTTCACTATATAAACCTATTTATTATTAGAAAAAAAATCATGAATGAAATATTTATTTCTCAACATAATTGTCAATGTTGAGAAATAAATATTTCATTTCATTTCATTGCTCATTACACCGAATATTATTATTATATTATTGCTTATTTAGTATCGAAACCATAACGTTCTTGCGTCGCTTCTGGCACCTTTGTACTACGAAGGAAATAAAGACATCATATACTTGAGACAAATCACACGGTTTGTTTACCATCATAAAACACCAGCTATTTCCTAATAAAATTGATTGTTATTTCGATCTACCGACAAATTGCAGGAGATCAATGTAATGGGATGTCAAATCATAGATAATTGTGTTTACTTATCTCATTTTATTTATGTTTAACTCGTATAGTATGTATTCACTGTAAATCTATCCATAATGTAAAAAATTATATCTGTTAGGAACAAACAATGTAATATTATGTATCATAGACAATATTGGTTTAAAAATGCTCATACAATCCTAAGGAATATTAATGGTGCAATGTTTCTTAAATAAACATCCTTGCAAGGAACATTGTTTTTTTTTGCTAAACTACTAGTATTTTGTATTTTTGTCAATAAAAACTCCGTAAATTCCGCCATTTCGTTTGTTTACGAGACTTTATAGTAACAAATCTTAAATAACATTATTAAACATCACATTAATACTTGTGATAATCACCTACAGTTAAAGATTTGTTTCTCGTATTCTTGCCATTATTGGACTGATTTAATTTCAGTCTATATTGCGTTCTGTCAACAATGTATCATTAATGCCAGGTGATATATTCTTTATTAGTCACTGTGTGGACTTATTTATTATGTTTAATTTATTAACTGTCGTAGGTAGTTTTGATGACGTTTGGGATTCAAAGCGGTGATTTAAGTTGTGTTTGTTTTTAACTGCTCATAAAACTGTTGTATTTATTGACTTATTTCAACATTTACTTTCACTATACTCTGTTATAGGTGTAAATGGAAGAGTAAAATATAAAAAAACATAATTTATATAGGTATATATCAACTCGTAGATTACATTTTATCAGCATCTGCAAATGCGCGAAAACTGAACGATTTCGTCCTACAAAGTGAATAGTGTATTACTTACCTTCGATGGCTGTTCTTTTCTTCACTCGAATTCATTAAAACGAAGTTTTTAAACTTTAAGTTCCTCGTGATACACGATTTTTTTGTAAAATAAACTAAGTGCTGATTCATGAATTGTTTTTCTTCTTATACAACACAACTAAATAAGATCCTCAAAACAATTTTATATTAAATAATACACTACCGATCTAATGACGTAATTCATATGAACAGATGCCCCAGTTTCCAATATTTTCGTAGTACTTTAAAAAAAGACTTTCGTAAGACCAAAAAGTTCTACTGCGTTAAAAATATCAACCGGATCACAATTAAATTGCAGAATTAATATTTTAGGCCCATCCATAGTAAACATTAGAAATATAAAAATTAGAAATATCATAAAATATATTTGAGATTTATCTGAAAAATCTATTGCAGATACATCTCTCAATTTAATGTAATTTATGAACAAACAATAGACTACGAATAGGGCCACCGATGCCCAAAAATTGGACACGCGTTTGTCTTCTGTATGATAAGCATCATCATTACTCAAATGATGGCGAGTGAAGATGATGAAGACGAAAATGTCACACGCCTATCCAAGACGTGCCTGTTCGCTCGATTTTGAAGTAGCCAGGACTGTAACGCCAGTGACTCATTCCTCAATTTACATCTACGACCGACATAAACAAATCTATGGATGGGACCTTTGGAAAAAGTAACGCATCTTACCCGGCATTAAACTGGTCACTATATGACTTATCTGAGAAAACAGACGAATCAGCCAGAGAAGGAGGCTAGAGAAGAAGAAGAAGTCACCTCGTCACAAGCATAGCAGCGCGGCTTCATCTTGTCGTCGTAGTGCCGGATGCAGTAAAGGCGGCCGTCGTCCATTACGCAGTGAGCCAGCTCCACTAGCAGTTGAGAGCAGTAGGAGCACACGAAGCAGCCGGGGTGGAAGAGCGCCTGCGCAGACATGGAGGATTCAATTTTAAGATATAATTAACACTACAATCGAATAAGCCTTGAGAGACGACTGTCGAAACAGATGTAATTTTTTTTATCATAAAAATAAGTTGTGTATAGTCGTATATTTTGTTAACTTTATTTAACATCATTACAATTTATTACATCATTACATATTTATTTAATATTCCTACGCTGCAAGTTGCCTGGAAGAAGCCGCTTATGACCGATAAACCCACCTGATTTTTTAACTGAGTTTTTCTTTGTGTTTTTATTGTATTTTTGACTAAAATATTTAGCGGCACTTTTCGTTGCTTTTTTTACTTACTCCTCATAATTTTAATGGCTCGAAAACGGAGGCCTCAGATAACCCCAGCCAAACCTTAGGACCAATATTAAATATATATGATTCATAATTGTGAATGTAATAGTGTAATAATATACATATGTACTGTTCATCACTGTGTTATGATTAAGATACACGGGATTTGAACCCATAGAGGAATAGATAGCTAAAATTAAAAAAAAAAGGTCTTGTGGTTCTGCCGCCCACTTTAGGTATCCCTGTAGTGTGAGAGTGAGCCTGCTCTGTTACAGACATTTTGTTAATGAATTATAAAACTATGTATTGATTTTTAATGAAAGAATATTATATTTGAAGTACATTAAAATCCGACAAAAGAGTTCTTCATGAATTTAATCCACTCTATATTTTTGATGGTACTATGCAATCAGTATAAGGTTTAAGTTTAAGTACGCTTGCGTTTCTGTAATTTCAATGGATCTCAAAACAGAATCATACTTATTGTCAATACAAGAAGAATTGTAGGTCACCTTTGGAGGTTTAGACATCTTTGGCATAATATAAAGGTTAAGTACCTTATATAAAATCGATAATTTTTTTCCGAAATAAACATGTAACAAACACCTTTTGTGAAATAGTGGAACTAAACGAGCAACGCCATCTACTAAACGACCGTGCGCTTATTAAAACGAATATTAAAGATAAAAAATATATCTTACTTGTTCGCCTAATCGTGGTGCAAGCACTGCTAAATCTCCTCGTTTTATTTTCTTATCGCATCCATTACAATGAACTGGAGTGCGCCCTGAATATTCCAAAGCAACTCCTGTAAAGTAAGAAAAAGTTTAGTTATTCTATTCGGCAAGAGATGGCGCTGTTTTAAACTATTGATAAATTCTGTAGGTGAAAACTAGAACTTCTACAAATACGAGTCCTAGAGCAATCACAATGCAATACAAATGCATTGTGATTGCTCTCAAATGCAAGCAAATACAATTTATAGATCATAATAAAAATAGAATAAAACAATATAGAATAAAAATCACTACAGGCCGGTGGCCGATTTTCTTGTCAAATTATGATTGTAATTTTTTTGGTTTTTAAAACACAAAAAAAGGCTTTTATGCGACGTATGTTCCTTCGTTCCTTTCATATTCCGTGACAAATGCGAATAGATCTAAAATTTACAACTGTTTATAATCTACCAGGAAACTCAACCACCAGCCATTAAAATCTTTACCAATATCAAGTGCAATTTCATTCCTCGCTGACACGAAATCCTCATACGATTTCTTATGTTCCTCGTCTACATGTCTACAATGAGACAATGCTAGATCCTGTTTAGGTAGTTGGTACGCTAAGGCGCGAGTCTTCCAGATCCGCCATGTTTGTTGCGTTGTGCTCCCACTGGCACTAGATGGCGCTTTTTCGGATAACGCTTCCCAGTAGCGTTCTGCCTGAAATTGATCAAGGAAATTTGTTAGGAATGTTTTCTTTATTTATTTCATATTTTCTGTAATCGCTACGATCAGACTTTTTGACTTCAAAACTAAAAAACTTAAAAGTAGTATTAGTAATTAATAATAAGATACCTAAGTGAGTTGACTATTAAATTAAGTTTTAAGCTCTTGATGTGGATTAAAAATGTTTTCAAATATCTTATATAATAAATCTTTTCCAGATTTGTTTGTTTCTTTCATCTATAAAGGCAGAAACTATGAAACGATTGCAAAATTGTTTAACCATTATAACGGCACTGAGTTTATGTAGGTATATAGAGTGCGAACGTGCGAGAAAAGAACCGCATCTCTGGGTGAGAACATTGAAACGTTCCGCCGGAATGGCCATTGCAACTTAGCAACATGTAAATGCATGTAGATATTTATTAATATCTTTAATAAAATTAAAACAGCGGAAGATAGATGGCGTCTCATAAGACGTAATTCGGTATGTAAAGTAATTTTAATTCTGCAAAAATTAGTAATTTTAAGAAAATAATGTAAATTTTTGATTAAGGTGCAGTATTTAATTTCAAATAAATTCGTATGACGACTTTACGGAATAGCTATCTTTTTAAAATCGCGTTACATAGTTTATCTACCTGGAATTAACAACTCTACAATTTTCTATAGATTCTTGATGAAAAATTATTGCGCAAAATTTACTAGGCAGTTTAACAAAAAGAAATAAGAATATGTTATTTGATGACGTCTTTTTAAGGTTGAATGTGAGTCAAATTATTTACCGCATTTTCGTTAAAATAAGCAATCGCATTTTTCTTTATTAACAAAATATATTATAAGTAATAAGAATGTTTGTGTTAGAATCAGATTTTTTTTCTAAACACCGAATTGAGCAACAGGTCTAGTAAGTTATTAAAAACGCTTAAAAACTGTAGCAGGTCACAGATTAAAACAATTTTTTAAAAAACAGTATGCTCAAACAAGTTTCCCTCGGTCTCATAATTTTATTACATGTGTTAAATTTAAAAAGTTTTATATTTTTAATTTAGAATGTTTCTTTTTCTGTCGTTCAATTTTAACCACCCAATGCGCAATACACAAACCTGTTTGTCAAATATTAGCCTTAAGTTCACCCTGGCTACACTGCGCTAGGCAACCAGGACGATATGCGCGTTTTATATCTAAGTAATTAAAACTCAAGGGGCGATATTTTACACTAAAGTTCCAACGGGGTAAATAAATAAGCGGCTGAAACGTGCGAAGCCTTCTAGTTTTATTAAATTAATAAAGTGAATATTAAGGGGCCAAGTCATAGCACATCTGCCTACTACGACGTAGCAGTGTAAACACATGGCTCGAATCACCTACGCAGTTTAAATTAAGAAATTATAGACCAAATGCTACAAATGCTAAGCACACAAACGCAAAGCAAGCGTGGTGGGTTAAAAAGTTGTCTTTAAAACGATCCTCTTAGTTGAAGAGAGTTATGCACCCGCAGTGAGGTTATCGAGGGTGTCGTGGTATAACGTACATACCTGGCTAGCATTCAAGCCCGGCGGACTGTCGGAGAAGGGGAGGGCCCCAGGGTCTCTAAGTCCCAGCCGGTTCCGAACGGAGCACAGTTCCTCGTGAAAGACGGCATGTTTCAACCTGTCGCAGCCGCAGGCTTTACAGGTGGATCTGAAAGGAAATAGGATTTCGTTAGATGTGGGATCGACAGTACTTCTATTTAATTCAAATTTTAAAGAGGGCGCCAATATACGACCGAGTGGTGTAGTGGTAAATAGCCTTGCCTCATACGCCGAAGGTCCCAGGTTCGAGTCCTGGCTGGGGCATACATTTGTGTGATGAACACAGATGTTTGTTTATTCTGGGTTCCCCCCCAGTTCGCTGTATGGTCATCCACAACACAAGCTAACACAAGCTCTGCTTACTTTGGGGTCAAAAAGTTTGTGTAGGGATTTAAAAAATATATATATATATATTTATCAAAATTATAGATATTTATGTATACACTAAATAGATATTTACGTAAACATTTTGTATGATGCATTTATTTTTATATTGCTATAAGACCAAAAAAAGTCAAACATGCGACAAATAAATATATATAATACAGAGCTTGGCTTGAAACTTATTAAAAAAATATTTGATGTCGACCTAATAAAAGTAAATTATATATTACATTATTTATATTCCGCCGAAGCTATTAGAGCAAAAAAAATGACTACGTAGAATGTACATCACACACAGCTGCTTTGACTTCAGGCCAATACCATCATCATAAATAATGGGTAATGCACAATGATGGCTATCAAAACATTTACACGCTTGTTTATTTGTGGACTACATTAAATAATCTGATTTCCATTAAAACATGAATGAAAAATGGGATTTTAATGCTTGTTGTGTGAGTCACTTAGGACTTTGTCCAGAATGCTTGTAAAGCATGAATGATTCATGCGCAAACGTACATTTAATGTCAATTTTTGGTAGAAAACACGTCGATCATCTCTTAAGAAGTTTTTAGAATACAGCCTTAAATGGTTGGCTTGAATGCTACCTTGTAAAAGTTCACTTTGACAGTTTTGTTTGTGATCCTTGCGGCCGCTGTCGGGAACCTCAAATGATTACTTAAAGTGTATATTTGCTAAGGTAAATCTATACTTAGCAACGCCCTAAGTAACTGTGTGACGAAGCTAAGTGCACACCAAAAATATTTCAAACAAAGTATATTTAAGAAGCATTTTGCAAATAGCTACAAAAAAGAGATAAATTTATATTTAAGAGATATTTTAATAAAAATAAACCAGTCTTAAACTATATCATTCAGCAAGGTTTTTGCTAGAGATGAAAGCGAATTGGAGGAAACGCAGGTATTATGAAACATCAACAGAAAACAAACACAATATTAAACGAATGTCCATCCTGTCCCTTTAGGTGTACCTAAGGGTGTTACTACACCAATCAATCGATCATCGATCGGTTATGATCGATTAGTGTGGTAGCTTTGGCTGATCGACGTCGACTATTCCACTCTACCGTCGATCGATGTCATCCATCGTCATCGATCGATTGGTCTAGTAGAAACTATCGATCGACGTTGACTGTTTCATTCTAACATCAATCGATTGGTCTAGTAAAAACTATCAATCGACGTCGACTATTCCACTCTACAGTCGATCGATGGCATCGACTATTCCATTCTATCATAGATCGATGTCATCAGTCGAACACCCTTATACTAGAAATTACACCACATCGCTGATGCCACATTATGGAGCCGTCGTCGGCCGGAAAAATATCTTAAGTTACTTAAAATAAAATTCTTTCGCTGAGGGACAAAAACGAAAGGAATTCTCTGTTAAAGTAATTTGGTGTGCTTTTTCTAATTCCTGTGCCCAATGACTCATTTGAGTTTGAGGAATGAGTTACGAGGGAATGGTTTGCCATAAAACCAGATGTTGGTGAATTCTGTATTTCTCATGAAGTCACTAAGTTGCGGTTTTCATTGTTTAGTGGTCAATTCCGGTGAATATTACAACTACATTCATTACCTATAAATATCAGTTTTTCAAATGTAATATCAAATAATTTAATAAAGTGAAGCTATCTAAAAAATTTTGATGAGTACTAAAATGTATCAATTGTCCCAAATAGCATAATTTTAATAATAAACATACCTTTCATACATCATATTAAAAGAATATATTTTATCGTTTTGGAGACATGAATGGCTGAATAGACATAGACCAAGGCGAGATCGACACCAACTCCCAAAGGACTTATAAGAAAAAAAACTGTTTCAAACTGGTTTTGAAACTATAATTAAACATATTCGCGGGAATCTTACTTTACCATGATCTCTGCATAGATGGCGCTAATGAAATAATTTAAAAAATAATCTACTTATATATGTACGAATTAAACAAACTTGTTTTAAACAAAAATAATATAGAAATTTCATGGCGGACTCAGGCATTGTTTCAGAGATGGAACTTAACATAAGCGGCCGGACGACGCACGTCAATGTCCGTCTAATCTTTCAACATGTAGCGGTAAGTATGTCGATGTATTCTTTTTGTATTTTCCTGTTAAAGGTCATTTGTTTTGGAATTGTCATGAAACGTTTATTTGATGGAGTAATAATTGAGTCTAGAAAAATGTACTGTCTATAGGGATAAAGGAACACCGGGACACTACAATAAAACAGCCTATAGTTCGTTGAAAGGTACTTACAAAGGTACCCATATTTACACAATTATCTAAATAGAAAACAAAAGTTTTACCATCGATTAAGTTCTAAAAAAACTTACGAGTATTATATTGCGCATATTGGTTACGCAATGACTAATTTTTAATTATCACATAAAGGGTATAGAATGCTTCCATACATAAAATTTAAAAATAAACAATATTTAAATCACATCCATGTTATATTATTAAACAATTAGGTATAGTATTATCTCGAAGTTTCAACAATAAAGTTGTACCATTTTCACCGGATTTCATCAAGCTAGAAGAATACGAAATCCTAAGGATAATTCAATATTACCCTCGGAATAAACTAATTTTCTATTTCATAAATAATAAAATATTTATACCGCCAATTTTAGTAGTATTACGTTGTTATCCATGGTATTAATACAAGATGGCGGACGGACTGTCAATCAGATGTTCGTGCTTGTTTTTGTCATGTGTTGATTTTGGCACAAGTTTGACGTAAACAATAACATAAATTTTTAAAGATATCTACTATTTCTCATTGCTTTTGAAATTTGAAACTTCACAACTTGTCTGATCATACTGTAATTTATTACGTACGTTCATTCAAGATGTTTCCAGGTTAATCTTTTCAGAGTTTGAATTAGAGAACAAGATGCCTGATGTGGCATGAATAATTCCTAAGGAACCTTTCTCTTGGGCTATCCATTATAATCAACATCCGAAAGGCTGACATTTGAAGACTAATTAATTAGTATTCAGAGTTTGTTTGTTCTAATGAACTGAATTCAAAATTAACTATAATAATTGAAATGAATGTTTTGTGAATGTATGTGAATTCAGATTCAATGTTAACTGTGACATATATTATAGAACTGATAAGTCTTAAAAAAGGCTAAAATAAAATTATATTTGAAGTTTAAATCGTCTCCTAGTTTCTTTACATGTATCTTTCATCCGTAAAGAAAGAAAGTTTATTAGCATAAAGGTAATTCTTAGACATTCGCCGTTTAGCTGATCAATGTAAATAGGTAATTGAAACTTGGCACACATTATACACATAAAAGGTACATGTTTTCAATAACAATCCATAGAACTGCCGCCAACTCGTATGTTCAGTAGCAACAACTCGAACTAAAGCTTTGATACGTGACTAAACGAAGCTTTACCCATTGACGCATAGAACGCAGTGCCACTCGTTACTGATTAGGGAAGTTGGTCCGACTGTAACTGACAAGACTGAATCACGATGTTCAGAGGATTGTTCACTGGGTTCAAGTAGTTAAGGCTATTTATATTTCGAACGTGTCTTTTTGTTATGCAAAAAAGGTATTTTATTAGATTAATGAACGAATTCAGAATATTTTGTGTTATCGCTTTTCCTAGAATTGTTTATCAGCCTTTGTACTATGTATAAAAAGTGATACTTTTTCAACTGCTAACAGTTAAAATGCCCAAATTTCTATGGATTGTTGTATATGAACGTTAGTGTTTTACACAAACGCCACTGAACGAAAACTAATAATTATATAATCCTTTCCACATAGTCCAAACTAAAAGGTAATGAGATCATCACATGTTCTAGGACTTAGTACATTCACACATGATTCAGAATTTCCTATTAAAAAACTAGATTGTCTCCGCGACTTCACACACGTGTCTCCGAGACAGAACCCAATCCAAGTTCTATGATCGCTAACGTAATGGAATACTCGTAAAATGCTTGGATCATATCGTTATATCGAGTGATTTACCGCATCCCCTGCGTTTTAAGATTTTCCCTCGTGCAGTTCAGGCGTAGAAACGTAACAAACAAACTCATATGAACGTTTATAACTCTAGTTACAATACGAAAATATCCGTCCAACGTGCAACCTCCTTAAGGCATCGCTCAAGACAATGGCGGCTGGAACAATGCACTGCGATGCCACTTAAGTGACATGTGTCAAAGTAATGGAGACACGGCAATCACGAAATTCACCGGTTACAGTGGGAAGTGACCCGAGACCGGCGGGTTGTTCTCAACAGGTAGATTTTGGTAGGTTCGTTATTGAGGTTGAAATTAGGTTTTTGACTGTATCTATCTTTCTACAAAATTATTTGTACAGTTTTCGATACCTGTTGTACTTATAATTGGGTATTTGGCAGAGTTTGAAATTGCAAGTTTTTCTTTTTTTTGACTAGAAAATTTTTAAATTTAATATCGAAATTATAAAGCCTAGATTTTACTTAAAAAACAAACAAACAACTTATTATAAAATATGTAATTTTTTTAAAAATATTATTAGCTTACTGACATTAAATGTAACAATTTTATTACGACAGTATCCATGTAAACGCATATTTTATCAAAACGCACATATAATTATTTGCACTTTGTGATGTCACAAGTCGTCACCGTTTTGTATGGAGCGTTTTTCGGCGGCTCGCAGCAGCTCCTCAAACACATCGCTGTATGTAGAAAATTATTGATTGTGATCATACTGTTACTTCTGCAATATTTCTTTACTGTTGATAAACTATTTAAATATGTAATAAAAAGGTTTTTGTGAAATATGCAATTAGAAACTGGAAGAAAACAAATTGAATAAAACACAACATTGACAAAATGTTAGTGTGTAAAAATGTTTATTAATTTGTATTAATTTAAAAATTAATTTAAAAATTAAAATTAAAATTTATATAGCGAATTTTGAAATGTGCAAAAGAATATTGTCTACGTCTTTTTTTGAACAAGATGAATTCGCGTCATCTATTGCCAAGTCTCGTCTGGATAGAAAAACAAGTAACGTTTAGAAGCCTCAGCGATAACTGATAACAAACGTAGGAACAACAATTCGGAATTTACAACATTTATGTTTATTTTATAGTAGAGCCAGACATTGTTTAACAAAACATTAGTCAGCTATATCCGGTAGAAGACACCGGTTCATAATCACTGGACGTTCAACAGCATCCGGCCTACGCATAGATAGACAGTTATTTAAATTTGACATAATAATGATTATGTCAATCTATAAATAAATATACGCGTATAAGTAAAGCTTAAGAGTTATCTCAAAGGTTAGCTAAATTAATTCAGACTTTTTTATGTAAACATGGTGGTTTTTGGAGTTTTTGGGGTTGAATGAACTAATTAATGATAAAGCGAAATGATTAGTCATCATTGGTATAAAGTGACATTTAAAACCTATAATGACTTTTTTTGTAACGAAAGAAGTGGTACAATCGGGGTCAGTGTGCAGGGTCAGATTCGCACCTGAATCCTCTGCAGTGCCGATCGACGTTGCCTGTTCCATTCTACCATCGATCGACGTCGATGGATTGGTGTGGTAACATCCTAACAACGCGCAAGCGCTTTCCCGTTAGCCCGAGCCACCGTCAACTTCCCTGACTATACATAGATCATATTAAACAAGAAACTCTGAAACACAAAGGAAAAGCTGAAGAAAATTTAGAATTTGCATTTTGTACTACTATTGCCAGATAAGTTCCCTTTCAATTTAGTATCTCGCATTCAGCCAGATCGACAAATATCTCATATTTGTATGAAACTGTGTATCTGTTTTTATTTGTGATCGAAGATATCAGTAATTTTAATTAGTAACTTTGTAAGACAGTACCCCGTATGGATATAAGTTGTAGTTTACTCTATTCGGGGGAGGCCTAGACATGAATGTAGACTCAAAACTAGATTTTAAACATCTTACGACCTCGTCTCGTACTAGGAAAACATAGGTCTCAGGACCCAATAAGAACTATTTGCGATGGTAACAAAACGCTTATTTGATTTGCCACAAGTGTACAAACAGGATGTGTCAATTGAGAGCCCTTCTTTAGCGTCGCGACTTATTGAAATGCTAAGTGATACAATTGGATGAGAATCTTCAAATTTGTATTAGTGAATCTATCTATAAATTTGTGTAGTAGCTATTATTGCCAATTTAGAGCAGACATAGACCATTTTTGGGCCTATTTGAGTAGGAGGGAGTTTTTATGATTCCCGGGTTCTTTATGAAAGAGAGGATCGTGCCTTACTATTAATGGTAAGTACTATTACATTTTAATGATGAATTTGTATTTAATTATAGACTAAAGAATTTAGTTTTCCAAACTTGAAGGAATAGTATTGTCCATAAGCTGTGGATACTTTGTTAAGCAATGAATTAGTAGGTATTTATTTATTAGTAGGTATGTATTTAAGTAAAATCCCTTACAAGTCTACTACCACTTGGTTTCGAGAAAAGCTTGTGTTGCAAGACGACCATTCATTTAAATTACAGGAAATAAAATCATCTTTGACTCAAAATCAAATCATGATCAAATGTTTATTCCCACGGATTGGACCGCGGGCCCCAAATCTTTAAAGCTGGGTCAATGAACACACACCGAGGTCTTCGATCAAAGGGTCAGCAGAAATAATATCTTGAAACTCCAAGAAACAAGTAAATAATCATATAATTATGTGTATATAGTCGTAATTTTAGAGAATGGAATGGAATTAGCGCAAGTACTAAAGTTAGATTACAAATTTTACGACACACTTAGGTTTGTTGCATTTTCTTTGATGTCCGAGTGTAAAATATTGCAAAATGATAACTATTTCAGTGCAGTCCGTTTCGTCGTTGCATCGTAAAAATACTTTAGTAGCTTATGAGTTTACGTAATAACATTTTTACAAACTACAAAATTACTGTCTTTCGTAATATTATAGCCTTCTTTTTGAATAAAAATATGAACAACCTTTATCTTATTAAGGATATATAAGGGACTGCATAATCTGACCCTTTTAGGGCTCGTATAAACATAAAGAAAAAATGTTTGTATATAAAAAGGTAAGTAGCGGAAATAAACATATATGTATATCTATCTTTTTTTGAGCGGTTTGTAGCCCGCAATAAAATTATTTAAATAGAGGTCCCAGCGCGATTTCACTTCGTTATTTTGGATCCCGTGGGAAATTCAGGATAAATATAAACTATAGATGATACTACTGGATAATACTAACATACCATACCTTTCTCATGGTTATAGAAGGTTATAAATTGGGTCAGTCGTTGCAGAGTTTTTTTGTATTACATATAATTAAAATAAAACTTTTTTCTTTATACAAATAGTACATACTAGTGAGGATATAGATTTCAGAAAAAAATGCATTACGATGAAATAAAACGGTCAAATAAAAATCGACTTTATTTCATAATGAATAGAAAACATATTCTGAAAAGTGATAACAACCTTGTCAACATTTTGTAAATTTCGACTTTCTTTACTATCCGGCATTTCAGAAAGTCACTTTTTATTTGACCTTTTTTTCCGAAATTGATTGTTTATTTATGGCACTATTGGCCTTTTAAATTTCACCGAAATTGGTGGCTTAGCGAGGAGGGTTTTTAGCCGGAACTTAAAACTAGTCCTACACATACGATACGTCTAAGGTCTCCCGAGAGGGCACATATGAGGATTGGATTAAGACGTCGTATATTAAAACTACCACTGGTTCGGAAGTCAAATTGAAAGAACCAGTAAGTAATTCAATAGGAATGCGTAAGTCGCGTTAGCCTGTCGCTGGGTTAAGATTTCGAATACCGCTTTGCCCTATTTCACGGAACGCCGGAATTCTACGCAAACGGCTGTAACGAACCTCTGCGTCGGGGTTGGCTGTGTAGTCAACTGACTTATTACCAACGAGTGGGGATGATGGGGATTGTTGTCGAAGTGACGTCTAGACGCCAATTTCATAAACCTGGCAATTGTGGGCAATTGGAGAGCCTTATGCAGATCTAAATTGCGGACATAGGGCAGAGCCCCAACGCATTTGTGTAGGAACCTATTTTTGATGACTTGCAAGTGATTGAGATTCAATTTGCAGGCGCGAGCGAAAACCTCACTGACATATGTCACGATGGGGCGGATGCAAGTTTTGTAGAGTGTAAGCTTATTTCTAAGCGACATTTTACTCTTCTTGCAGATAAGCAGGTGCAGCCTACCATGACGAAGGCGGCTCGGACCCGGACCATTTATGTGCGCCGCTATTAATTTTTAGCTGAGATAAGTCTAAAACAAGTCTAAGCACTCTTTTTGGATTTCAGTCTTAGATTCACACAAGAAGGTCTTAACAAGTTTTCCATCAGTTTAGGTACCATTTTAGGGGTATAATCTTAAATAAACATAGTACGTGTCCATGCTAACACATTCCAACTAGCAAAATGCGCAAACAAAAACCAGTAGGTACATGGACATTAACCAGTAAACTAAATAAACGGACTTCCACACCCACAATGACCCACAAATCACACCCATTTCAAAGCTGAAAAATAAGCCGTTACGTTTTAATTACCCAATTATAACTCGACCCGGATTGCGTGAATCATATTTGTAATCTTCTATATATATATATAAGGTCCTGTCTGACAGTCTGAACATCGCAAACGCTTTTTGTTCAGACACAGGAACCGTGGTTGCTGTGTCCAGTGGCGGCAACCAGACACTGTCGGCAATTGCGTCTTGCCGACACAGTTCACAACAAAATACCGTACTTTGTTCAGTACAAATGTTTGAAAGGGTAATGTCGTCGCTTGTGTCTTCAATAACCTACACCGAACCTCCAAGTGGGAGCAACTGGACAAATAGTGTCTAAGCGGTGGCTAATTGAAGTCAAACTGATTATATGAAAAATATTCGCTGGTGTGTTATGTCCGACATAGGACACAAGAGCGAGTGAGCCTGTAAACATGTAACGCTGAAATTTTGCATGAAGTTTCTTTTTATGAAATATTACTCAGTATTGCTATAAAGAGGAAACTCGGAAATTACTGTACTAATTTTTATCACAAAAATTACTTTACAATTCGAAAAGTACATCATTCATAACATAAGTTATATCTTTTTTCCACGAGTTTATGAGTGACACGGGGGAAAACGCACGCAAATCATAATATGATATACAATAAAAATGTAGATGGATAAGTCGAAATTCAGTCGTTAAGGGGGCAATAGGGCTAATCAAATTTTAAAAGAGCATATACGTATTGATCCTTCGAAGCTTAAACTTTTCAAACAGTGTGTTAGATAAAACTGAACCTTGAACAACGAGTAATGGTATTAGACTCTTTTTGTTGAGACCTCGTCTGGGTCGTTTCTACCATCCTGCCTATTTTAACCGTTTTAGCAACCACGTTTACAGGGTCGTGTTCCGCTCAAAGGGAAGAAACAGCCAGTGAAATTCTTGGAACATAGGTAAGTCCAACTTTGGTCTACAGTCGGCAATGTATCATTCGATAAAATTCTCACTTTCAATATTCATAAATAAAATACCTACATCTAACGATGTGCATGGGCGCTGAAGCCACTTACCATCAGATAGGTCACCTACTCGTTTGTCGCCTATGATTATAGTAAAAAAATACATGGACGAACTCGTGAGCGAAGTTAGTACAAAATATAGCGCAACATCACCTACAAAACATGTCCGTGTTATTATTTCTGGATTCCAAATGGGCCGCAGGGAGCTGGTTGTAAAACTAAATGGATAGTTCAGGTAAGGTCGGGAGGAAAGCGCTGTTCCTATCTAAATGGGCGCTTTGTGATAGCGTAGGTGCGTTTTAAAAGTTTGACGTGTTCATTTTATGAATTAAGGATTTTTTTAATAAGGGAAGGAGTATAGACAGTCTTTTAAAAATAGTATGTAATTTTTTTTAAACTGGTAGGTTTTAGTGAATAGGTAGGTACAGGGCGATATGATTGTCAAATCCTGGTAGAGAGAGGTATATGTCTGAGAAGTAAGACAGATGTTTATGGTTAGGTTAACCCAGTGAGTTTTCTAATTATAATTTTATAATTAAAGATTAATCATTTATTAGGCACTAGATGTTTCAGCGCGGTATAAATAAACAAAGGGTCTACTATCGCTTTATTGCCAATTTGTTTTGGTAAACGTGTATTGTTAAAATTAATGTTTAAAAGCAAATGATAACATACCAACAGGTTGTTAGATATAATTGAATTGGTAACTAAGCACTAATTCAATTTATCTAAGGTTAGGTTTTATCATAATAGAACAACATAATTTATTTATAAAACGTCAAATCCAACTTTAAATGATATACCTAGTTATATAGTGTCGCAAAAACAACAAACAAGTTTAAAGAAAAAATTTTATAGTCTAGAGAAACATCCAATTTATAATGTGGAATCGTAGCTAAAAATACTTTCAGCAACTTAGATGCCACAGACTGACAAAATACCAGTTTTAGCAAACATAATAAAAACGCATTATATTTACGCATATCTCTCTAGGACATCATAAGGATTAAGATGGTATATCAACAATGAACCGGTCATTGACCCCGCGCGCTCTTTGCATACTAATTACACTGTCACCAACTTATCTCTTCAGTAGCTAAAACTGGAACTTAAACATTTGTAATATGACTAAAAGTCAAACTTCGTTTACGCGTAGAATGCAACGCCACCCTTTACTGAATAGATTAGTTGGTCGGATTGTACACTACTTACTAATGTCATGGGAAGATATCTTTGCCTCATACTTAGCTGTATTAAGAATAAAAAAATACCAATACAGTTTGACCAAGTTATCTGTACAGACACGGGTGGCGCTGCCTTCTAAGTAAAAGTTTAAATTTGAACATTGCAGTTCCAATTGTTACCACTACATAGAAAAGTTGGTTGATCTGTATTGTGTTAACGATGGGCTGGATGCATTAATCCTTTTGCTTTGAGGGATTGAATTAACAAAATAATTGCCGTAATGTATGATGGCTACTGGATCAACTCGTTTTGATGTAGTTCTGTGTAGTTGCTTAGTAATTGCGTAGTGATGTCCTATAATCATATAGTATCTACATGTTTTGAACATTAATGATTTTTGCTTTTATTTGCAACTGATGAAACAAGCTTGATAGGTATTTCGAATATCAACAGAGAATTGATAAATAGCCAATCAGTCCACAGAGAATTCATAAATATATATAATGTAATAATTGTATAATTGAAACCAAGTTCACATCAAATTTTTTTTTCCGAGATCGAAAACGGTGCCCGTAGAACGAAATCGAAAATGTCCAGTTCTGTTTTCCTAAACAAAAATCACAGCTAGACCATCAAACAATACGACGCACAACCCTACCAGCCGCACCTTTTCAGCTACCAGTTAGCACAGATCGATCTCACTGACAGTCACTCCACATGTCACAGTCTAAAAATAACGCAGTTTATCCTCAACCGTGAGACTCCAAGGTCGAGGTGATAGGAGCGGTGCGGTATACTTTCACTTACTGGGCGATATACTGTGGCTTATGTCTTTAGGTGCGATATTTTTTTGTTTTTTTCTTTATGAAGTACTTACTGGTGACAAAATCTGTTGGAAATGATGTTTTTTTACAACTGGTAGGCGTGTATGGGTTTGCCATGAAAGCTATGTAATTTTTAGGTTGTACTTCGATTTTGCAAAGTTGATTTCCAAGTCAAAATGACACCAGACGTACCTGTTTGTGGCATTGAATATCTTCAATTTCTCTCAATATTAGCACAAAATCGATCTTTTAAGAATTTAACTATAATGGATTCGCTTTCGATTTATAATTCGATTATCGCGAAATAAAAAAGGCGAACAGCTTTCACCAAATTTTAATGAAATTAAATTCAATTCAATTTGAGAAAGTAGTTTGTAATTTTGGTAATAATGAGATTGAGTTTATCAATTGACTGATACAGTAAATAACATTGCATTCCCGTGTTTATGTTTTCCCTGAGCAGAGGACCTAACTGTGTGACGTATCAAGTTTTTATAACCGTATTGCCACTATCATTTCAATTATACTTACAAAGTACCGTGAAGTACTTTATAAAGAGAGCAGAACGACAGTACATAACGGTCTCAGACTAACTCTACCTAAGCTGTGCGGGGAAGCCCGGCGTTGAGCCGCAGATTACTAAAGTTATCCTATATATATACATATTTATGTTGGGCTAGGAAAATTTACCAGATTACTTCATTTGCTTAGACTCTCTTATCTTATCCCTGTTGGAAAGGAAGTTAGCCGGGAGAGGTTTTCGGACATACAAGGGGATGTAAGGGAGAGACATGCGAGGCATACGTGCTAGGATGCTAAGCCGATCTAAGGAACCATTCGAAGGATGCATGCGAGCCCGTGAAGCGCGTCAGAAGAAGCTTCCTCGCGCATTGTTAATGCAAAAGAGTCCCATTTCTCAGCTTCTCTGCACCCCGTTACGCATACTCGCACATCTTTGGCAGATATGTAGCCTGAGACTGGGATTAGATACGAACAATTACCCCGTCTCGAAGCGTTACCTGCTAATTGATTAATTTATTTGCCGTGTGCAATGATTCCCTATGCTACTTACGAGTTTGAATCTTATAGGAATGCTGACTCGACGTTACGTTCTGAAAATTGTGATGCGAGCGTATGAAATGACCTTTCGCTTTTAGAAATGAAGGTATTTTATGTCGATGTTGGTAAAGGTGTAGTTATAATATATTTGCATTTCACTTCATAGTTTAGTATATTGTAACGGTTCAAAGTTGAAAACATCTTAAGATACAAGAGTTCACTACAACAAAATTGAATATTTTAATACTTTTGTTCTATGGTCGCACACGATCTTTAGATCATGAAGTGAAAAGTCGAAGTTCGAAGACGCGACTTGATTCCCATTTTTAATGAAATAATAGTTGAATTGGTTTAAAATTCATTTCTTCGGTTCGGCGGTTCTTTTGCACGTATGTCTTTTCGTTAATGTGTATTCGACTTTTATAAATATAAACGAAATAATTTTTGTATATCTTTTTCCATATTCCCATTTTTTTAAGTATAACTATTTAAATATGTAGCCTTATTAGTAAAGCTACTAGTGCATATTTGTAAAGTTCAGAAAATTCTTTCATAGAAAAATGTTGCGTTTTCATTCAAAATAGACGTAAATACCCGTTAAAAATTAATTGTCCGTATGAAACGTAAATCATCCGTCAAGTCAGTTGCAATAAATGATGGCGATTTAAATTAGGAATAGATTTATGTATGTTATGCTTGGAAACCGGCCGATTCCAATTGCCAGCCAATTGCTTGCCAATCGTCCGTGGAAAGTAAATAGAATAGGTGCGCGAAATTGCTTTAATATTTTTATTTTATACTTTGAAACGCTTCGAATAGCTGTTCAACTGTATTAGTTGGTAAAAATGGATGTAGTCGGCTTAACTTATGCGATCTATAGATGCAATCAATTAATTACCTAAAAGACAGAATGATACAAACGAGTTGCGTAAATTATGGTTCAAAATTCAGATACATTTTGACTACGATAGGCAGATATCCGAGTAAAATTTCCCGATTTTTAATTCCCTTTAGCAGGAGTGATCTTATCAACAATATTGGGTAATTTTTTTTTACACATTCTATTATAACAGGAATCACTACAGATTATCTATTAGGTTAATTTCAATAAAACAGTAAACAAACTTGGCATTAAAATGCGTAAGATTTGACACTATTGACAGAGCAATGACATTAGCTTCCAATACGTCAAAGCTGTATTCGAAATATGTTTAAAAAAAAAGAACATTATGGACTACAGCAAAGTAAAATTCACTAAAGAATTTTATTTAGATTGGGATGTAAGTTATAAAGTTAAACATATAATTGAAGTAAGATTATACAAAAAAAAATTAAATTCTTGTATAAAAATTCCCTTATTCTGGGTCTGAACCCAGACACTTAAGACCAGCCTAGACCTCAGGTCTAACATGAAACCCTAGCAGATACATCGAAGCATATTCAATTTGAAAACCACATGAAGACAACCACGTATCACATGATAGGTATTGACCGAAGCAACTAGACAAGTGTCAAACGTGACGTCATGTACTTCGGATACGGACATTATTTAGATATTTTACGCGAGTATTTATTTACCTGACTAAATCAGTAGGTACTTCATTTGCAATTGGTTTTGTGTAATGATTGAACGGGGAAGCCACACCCCTTCGTCAAGTTGGCTTGGTTGAGTAGTGTTGTCTTAAAGAGGGGATACAATGGGATTCTCATGGTGTACCCTGTAGCTGTACCCAGAAAGCTGTTAGTGTGCAAAGGACCCAGATAGCTGTTAGTATGCAAATAGGTTTATCAAATGCTTTTCACAAGGGATAAGGCAGGATTAGTTTTCACAATTTAGGTACCTACTTACAAAACAATTTAGGTACTTACAAAGCAATTGAGGTACTTACTTACAAAACAATTTAGGTACTTACATAACAATTTAGGTACTTACAAAACAATTTAGGTACTTACAAAACAATTTAGGTACTTAAAAAGCAATTTAGGTACTTACTTACAAAACAATTTAGGTACTTACATAACAATTTAGGTACTTACAAAACAATTTAGGTACTTACAAAACAATTTAGGTACTTACTTACAAAGCAATTTAGGTACTTACTTACAAAACAATTTAGGTACTTTCTTATAAAACGGGAGATTTGGGTTTTTTATCGCAACTATATTCAGTTAGACAACAATGTCTTTCGTTTTTATAAGTTCATAGATTTGAAGATGATCTATTTTCGTTTTCAACAGGTAACTGTTATTAAAATATATTTGTTTACCGTACCTTTGGCCCTGTTCCAAGCACATGTTCAATCTATCGGGGTTCATCTTTCTTGGGTTATTTATCTCGTATCCTATGTGGACCAATTAGACGGGTAACGCTAAAACGTAAAGGTGCCAAAATGTGCCGACCAAATTAGATGGCATTGGATTATTTCCTGATTATTGAATAAAATATGTGCGTATGTTCATGATAATTTACAGGAATTTGTTTCTTTTTGAATTATATTTCTGGCTGGGTTCAAAATTCTCCTATATCATGCACAATTTTAGTTTTAAAGTATGTCTTATTATTATCTTCAGCTTTCGTCTGATACCGTTTGGAATTTCCAACTAAAACATTTTAAGCTTCTTCTGAAATAATACAAGTATTTAAGTATTCGTCGGCCACTGACTGAGTAAAGAGCTAAGTTATTTCAGAACACTTCGAACAAAGGCACAACGAAAATTGAAGTTCCGATTGCTAAGCTCTGCAAATTATATTTATGGGCGTTTCAATTGTATTATAGCTTTTTGTATATGGGTATTGTTCAAAGTTTTATTTTTTATTTCGTAGTACATTTTTCTAATCCGTCTCTTGTCGAATCATACCTTCTAATTTGAATATGCGTTGAAGTTAAGCATGAAAGAATGAGATCGCGAACTCCTCAGATTTTGACTAAATATATGACAATGAGTATTTAAAAATTAACGTTCGATACTCGACGGAGTTCCAACCTAAAGGCGATAATCGCTTGCATGTTATTCGGGCTTTTGTAGGCGCTCCATATACTAGGGAAAGACGACACTACAGGGGATTCGAATACGAGCCTGTAGCTACCGATGCTCCAAACTGTACCTCCACCCAAGTGCTGTTTGATTAGCATATATGTAGATTAGTGATGTAACGAATGTTGGATTTTTCACATTCGCGAATGCAATTGCGAATATTTATGTTCAATATTCGCGAATGCGAATGTTCTCCACAAGTGTCCTCAGTGGAAGAGTTTTCAGTGGAGTTGGACTACTTTACACACCTCACCGAAGTAGGCTACACGGAGAAAGAGCCTCAAAATTTTATTTTTTTAATTTTACATTTTATTACTTTAATTTAATTATCAAGGATCAAAAGTTACAGCATACTTAATTATTTGTGTCAACTTGTTATTGGCAAAACTATAATTGTGTAGTTTATATTTCATTATTTTTAATACATAGATAAAGAAAATTAGTGAAAAAAATTGCAATTGAAAACAAATGTTAACATTACGAATATTAGAAGTTTATTTTGTTTAAAATAAAAATAAATATAATTCTGTTTTTTGTAAAAAGTTTATTTACAAATAGTTACTTAAGTATGTATTCATTATTTGGTTTTATAAGTTTATATTTCATTAATTATCATTATATTTAATTCATCGAAAATATATAGTGGGATGAAAAAAATTATAATTAAAGCCAAAGGTTTATATAATACATTTGATATTAGAAGTTTAATTTTGTTTCAAGTAATTGTTTGGTTTTAGTGAAAAGAAACTGTACTTAAACTTTATTTAAAAATGGTAGTAGTAATTATCTATTTACTAAATAAGTGCAAACCCTACATAGTTGTAACAAGGCAGATTAATATTATACTTAGATTTGATTAGATCTCGGAAGTTCTTTTTTCACAAAAGATACTTTAATTTAGAATTACATTTTTTTTAAATGTATGTAAGGTATGGACGTTAATATTTTTTTCTGCGCTGGAGTTTAATTGTGATTTTGTTAATATTTTAATTAAACTAACAATAACAAAAGAGAAAGTATTTCTAATTTAGTTACTAACCAAAACTGTTCCATAATACTTTTTTAAATTCAAGTATGATTAAATAAAAATATATAAATCTTATTTGTTGTATTATCATTTCATATGCATCTATAATCCATATAATAATTTCCTTTTTGTTTGTTAAATACATTCGGTAGATATTCGCATCGTTTTTTGCGAATGCGAATATTGAAGAATATGCGAATATATGCGAATGCAATATTCGTTACATCACTGATGTAGATGTGTTGTTGTATGTGTGGCTCCGGTAAACTACAAGGGTCGTCAAAGTTTAAAATCAGTTTCTACAGACTCATTCTATTGATTATAAGTAAACTCAGCCATTTTTCGTTCCAATGAACTCGTCTTGAAACATAGGACTACCATCGCACAAATTTGTTTTATTATTGCCATAACATAAAATAAATTGTGATATAAAACGTGTCTGTATGCAAAACTATAAATTGTTGGTAGAGTTCCAGTAAACCAATACGATGACAGGAATAACTGTATTTTCTATTTTGGTGTACGCTAATATAAAATAAAAATATTATTCTTCAAAATAATGACCGTACTTAAACAATTAGGTAGTATAGAATTGTTTGTTTGAAAACAATGCTGGCTTGTGGGCCATGCGAATATATAACAAACTTCTTATAATACTACTGAAACCTTTTGTTCATTAATTTTGGTTTGTCTACAATAGTTGTTAAATTTGTTAGCTGAACATTGAACAAAGCACCAATACAGTTTAAACAATGAATTATGTATGTCTACAAAGTAATATTGATTCATCCCACATATAAAATAATACATTTTTGAGGAAGATAATATTAAGACGACATCGAACGAGGGTGGCGCTCAGTACGCACCCACGCTTTATCGTTTCATTAAAGTCGGATGGACATTTTTAGAATTTGATAAGTAGCTTGATTGAGGCTGATTGATAAATAATTAATGAAAAATTGTCAATTCTGCAAAGATCAAATTCTGCGCGTATAAATCTGTCCGAATTGACAGGGGTTTTTCTGACATGGAGCTACTTAACGTAAAATTTCAGTATGTGTAGGTACTTCTTTACAATATGCTTATCTACAATGTTAATTCGATTTATTGAAGCAATAACATTTTTTGTTTAAATGTTTGGTGATAGAGAGCTTTGTTGATGTAAACAGGTAGCACTAGTAGTGTACCTTTTGAAATATTTGTACATTTTGAAATATTTGTACATTTTGAAATATTTGTACCTTTTGAAATATTTGTGCCTTTTGAAATATTTGTGCCTTTTGAAATATTTGTGCCTTTTGAAATATTTGTGCCTTTTGAAATATTTGTACCGTTTGAAATATTTGTGCCTTTTGAAATATTTGTGCCTTTTGAAATATTTGTACCTTTTGAAATATTTGTGCCTTTTGAAATATTTGTGCCTTTTGAAATATTTTCAAAGCTAGTTGTTTGCCACGATTTGACCCAAGGTCTGTTACGATGCTGAGCATCCGTGACAAAATGGAGTTTTTTGCTATAAAAATAGCGTGTGTGTTTTTATCTAGAACATAAGCTCTCCATGTGAAAAGACCAAGCCTATTCAGTTATTTTCGCGTTGAAGAGCACTTTCAAGTTAATAATACTCTAAGTATGGAGTAAATAAATTCCTATATTATTCGATTCTACTTAGATGACAAGTTAATATTAATTTATCAAGAAGCGTTTCAACAAAAATGTTTAATGTTTATTTTCAACAAATTTCTCCGAATAGTTTGGCAAGTGACATTTCACGAAAAAGTGCTGTACGTGACCGCTTCATCATTTTTAAAACCTTGAACACATTTACTGCTCCAGTTTGAAATAACTCACATAACTTTTAAAAGGCATTACTTTGAAATTAATTTGGTTTGTTTCTCCTTACGCCATACACACCTAGCTACGCTCGGACCCCTACGCTGAGACGCCACCGACTGCAACCGCGATCCTTTGTTCATTGCGAATAAACCAGCATTATATTTACAGTCCGCTTTTAATTTTATATCGTAAGGACCCCAACATTGGACCCCAACATAAGAGTAGCAGGTAAAGAATAGACCTGTGTTTTAACTGATTTGTATATAATTATATTTGTATAAGGCGTACAGATTCCTCTTAACTTATATCATTCTGTTCTCCAACAGACATATAAGAGTTTATATTACAATAAAAATACTGGATAAATTCCTGAAATATTTTCTTCATTTGAAAATAACATTACATCAAACATCGGCCATAGTTTACCCAGAATATCCTTCGGGATCTATCGAACCCGTCGGGCCTTCCAGTAACATATAAACTTAAAATGCCACAGTCTCATTATTTACTTTGGCTAAGATTTCTTATAATAAACTCTGAATTAAAATATCTTTCGTCGCTCACGTCACTGGAAACGTACATGTAAGATGAAAAATGGCTCTATTAATATTGGATATAAAAATAAACTATACGTTTATGTTGAGAACTATAATGAACTGTACTGATAATAAATCAAGTAATACTGTTTAAGGTATTGTGACTTTTATTGAGCAAATCAAAAGGTGTTTGGATTTTTTTGTATCAAGGTTTAAATTAATTAAATCTAATCTATTTTAACGGTCTATTTTGTGAAATAAACGTGACAGTCCGAAAACATAAGCTATCAACGTCAAACCACTGGATACTTAGCTACGAAATTTCACACATATATAGCCAATATAAAGAAGGCTAATTGGAATACATATATTTAATGGTAAAATTCCAAATAATATATCAAATTATATCCTGAACCGCATCCACATCTCATTTTGCAGATTTGCCGCGCTTCGTAACCTTTGCCTTGAAACGGTCGGTTCCGGAAATTTTAAAACTATTAAAATATTACCATTATTCGTTTGAAATTTCAACCGTGGAACGTTTTAAATGGCTCTCGTAAATCTACCTACAAGTTTGTAATGTGAGGTAGTTAACTATTGTCCGACATTATTATTTGAAGCTTTAAATGAAATGACAGAATTACGTTCGAATTAGAGGAATGTAGCAGTGGGCAGGCGCTGTTATAGTCCAAGAAGATTTAATGCTAAGCACAAAACAAATATACAGATTTTAAAAAATCTGTAGTAAAATCTGTAGTAAAATCTGTTTTGTATGCATGAGAGACTATCAAAATCGAACATAAGATAAGTAAAAATCCATAGTATTGTTGTAATAAGGAACAATTTATTTGTGTGTACGTGGTCGACAAAAGAGCTGCTGGCTAATAGAATTTACAAAATGTACACCTTTAAAAAGGTACATCCAGAAGTATTATAGGTTATCTTTTATCTCCTCATTCCCACAGGATCATAAGATAATTCTCATTTTCAGATTCTTAAGACTTTTCGATCATTAAAAAACTTGATTAGGGGATGTGAAAGTCATGTCAAACTTGATATTTTACGAAGTTTATTTGTAAGTGATAGAGATGAAAATGTCTTTCGATTCGTATCTCAAATTCGAGGTATGTTACTGAATACAAATTGCCCTACAGAAGCTACACTCGTGAAACCGCAGATGAGCCTCTAGTAAATTTAAGTTAAAGTGGCGTAGCTTTTTCTGGTCAATATATATTTTTAAGGATAAAATATTTACTTCCTATAAATTCAATTCTTACATAAGTTACAATACCAATCAAAGAATCGAGTCATAACGTGAATCGGGTCTTACGTTAAAGGTAAGTCTCAAACCTATTTCTGCTCATTGACACTGTTTGAAACCGAAATCGAAATGGTTTCAGAACCATAACTGATTTCTACGTCGACGATCTGAATAAGTGTTTATAAATATTGTACCTAGTTTCGTTTATTGCAGCAATTATCCAGATTTAACTGTTTTATTGATTAAAAAGGCTTGGTTAATGTATTTTTGTGGGTATTTTAATGTATCGTAGGGAGGGGGGGAGGTCGTTAACTTTTATAGGCCCTAAATGAGCTCGTTGGTATTTTCCGATGCGCCGGATTGCCAATTTATATTGGGGTGAATTGCCTAATTTAAAGGAATTGCTATAGCAATTTATTTATTTTATGGGGGTTATGTTTTCGAGTGCATCTATGTATTTTTTGGCATGTTCTACAGCTTAAACCGTTCGACGGATTTCAACGTATGAGCTATCAATTAGATTTGTCTTAGTTGTGGGAGTGACATAGGGTATATTATTTCCCAGGTTTCTCGTAGTAACAGGGATTACATGGGAAAATAACTTCAGGAATCAGGTTATTTAATTTGTCACATTCTGCAGCTAGTATTATTTAAGAGCTGTGGAATGGCATGCTGATTATTCACGTATCTTTCTGTTCCATCCTTTTCAACTATACACTTCTTCTTATTGATAACTAAACGTGAGGATAAAATAAATATAAGATATTAGTCTACATTTCATACAAGAAATGAAGCCTGTATGATATATGTTATTGATTGATAAGAATTGATTAATGTCTATTCAATTATAACAAATTAGAGGAAATTTATTAAATAAATATATGAATAAATTTCTAAAGAAAAAGAGCGATATAGTATAACGAGAGTAATACGCAATCCTATACATCTTAATTTTTTTATCAATAAAATAAATAACAGAAATAAAGACATTCATAATAATCAGGTACAAAAAGCCATAATTCTACTATACTACAGCAAATTATCAATAAATAAATAGTAATGCGATGATTCATTGATTATGATTGATAAAAATGAGCAAATACGAAATAAAGTCATTTCTGATTCAGTATTAAATGTTCTTGAATTCGTCACAGTCATCCAAATCCTATTTTAAAGGTATGTTCCACTTCATTTACAATAGTCTTACCTGAGTACCATCTCTAAAACATCTTCTCTATCAAAAACCTTGCAGTACAGATGGAAGATCTTGAGGCAGGCGTACTGTAGTCCGTTCCATGAAATATCAGCTGACTTTAGGGCCTGGTCCCAGGGGCATTTCTCGTGCCGATAGAGACACAACATGAGGCCGTTCTGCTCTCGCACGTCAGTCTCCGTTGGAGGCATTTAATACACTTTTTCACTTAATTAGATTTTTCACATAAAATTGTTTTTAACACGTTTTTTTGGGTTTGATATTTTTTCATTAAATTCACAAGTCACTGTTTAAATAAATTTTATAAATTGGAAGTGACGGTGAAATTGACAAAACGCGTATCGTATTGCAGACGTCCGTCCTGATAGAAACCGCCGACTATTGTGACTAAATTGTTTATCAACCCGAGAATAATTGAAACGAGTAAACAAAACAAACATCAACGTGACTCAAAACAAGAGAAACAATAAATCGGACAATTCATACTAATAAAAGGATAAGAAGAGCGATACAGCGACCTCTTTCTAGTCGGAAGTTCAATTTAAACAATTAAACTGTTAAAAAGAACTCCTTACTGCTTTTGAGACCCTGGTAGTTTCTGCTTTGGTGGCTGTTATTTTCTTTATCCGATTGTTATAAAAGAAGGGTTATGATTTGTTGTATGTTATGTAGGAAACTTAATTATATAGAACTGTTTTAAATTGCATTATTTTCTTTAGAATTTGATTACTATAATAATTTTTCGCCTCCATATGATGAGATAAATTTCTTGCCACTAGGTAGAATACGAATTCTTTATAGATGTTTGGTAATAATTAGATTATTTTCAAATCATTTTCGAATTACTTTTTATCTTAACAAAGGCATTGCAATTATAAAAAAATTCTTTATTATAATATAATAAGTATCTTATTCTATTATATAACGAATTGCAAACTGTTGTAGTTAATACCAAAAAAGTATTTCTTGTATATAGACCCAAAGCGTATTAAACCAGGTCCTTACTGGGATATCGTACCGCAAGAATTATGACTCACTTAATGCTAAAGTCCAATAATTGACGTTAAACAGCTGGTGTACTAAAAATATATAAGTGAACGTTTGTATGTTTATAACATAATAAAGCTTAAAAGGCGGGAAGGATTTGGACAAAGTAAGGGCCGCTACTCACAAGTTCGGGCCGGCGTCCATCGGCACTGCCGGGCGGCAAGGACGATGATAGTTCGAAAAATATGCAGCACAACTAATGCCGTTCGGGATTTGCGAGATTCGTCCTCCTCAACCATATTAGAGGGACGTGAGCGACCCGTAACCCGACGCTACCACACGTCTTCTTATGGTAGCGTCGGTTACCCTGCCCGCATTAACTTGTGAACGGTTGCCGTTTGAGGGTATTCGTCGTTTGGATACTTGGGGGGGGGGGGGGAGACTTGCCGAGCTAACAGATGCAGATAAGAAAAAATTTGTATAGACATAAAGAGACTGAAAATTTATTTTGAAAAAAAAATATATACTTGTGAAGTTTCTTGCCAGTTCTTCTTCACGAAGGTTTTTCCGAACTGGTGGTAGAGTCATGTTTTGTTTGACGTCAGCAAGAACAAGTAATTGTCAATGTTGAGAAATAAATATTTGAATTTGGCTGTATAAAGCTCGAATGGACAATCCTGTTGACGCTTCCCGAATGTTCCAGCGAGAGCATGTGGGTAGCGAATCTAATGAACAAAATTATGGAGAAGATACATTTGTATTAATAAAATTGTTTTAATGTAATGGTAGAAACTGGAACCCCTTAATCAATTTTTGTAATTGTTTCACAAAAGTTTTATCATCGAGATTATACCTTTGTTGACCTATAGTCAATCTTGAACATGGCGACTTGAAAAGTGGCAGTTATCAAATTTTGACACAAATCAAAATCAAAATATATTTTACTAATAATCTTTTATATTGCCCAACGGGAAAGCCCCTACCATTTCATTAGGACAATGTTTAGCTCATACGTATTATAATTTAACAAGAACACTATATTTATTAATATATCTACTATAACGACTATAACTTCTGTTTTATCTCCACTTCAAAAGACTTCATCATAAATGGGCCGATAAAAATAATGTTCGACTAATAAAATGCATGTAAGAAACAAACAAATAGTAAACTGATTGTATTCCAATAAGAAGATAAATATTTGCAAATGGTCTTTATGTAATTTGTTATCTAAAGATAAAGGATTATAAATTTTGTTCCTTATAATATGATTACATTAAGATAATAAAATGATAATATTTTAGTTAAGTTTTTGATATACACAGAATTCATTTTAAAAGACAAATTTTTGAATACAATAACTTAGGTGTAGCATAAATGTTTTAACTAAATTATTGTGTCTCAATTGAATACTAATGGCAAAAATATTTTTTTAAGGATCTCAGGTATCATTAGGGCAAGTTTACACAGCGCGGTCCATTTACAGGTCCAGTTTTAAGTTATTATGGTATACATTACAGAATATCTCCCGAATTTTAATAACTATATTTGATATTATGTTCATATTTGATAAAATATTTGTAATACTTACAAATGCTTCTCCCTAAGCTTCATTCTAGTGATTTACTATTACACAAATACTCAACTAACTGCAGAAAATAAGCACAATAATGTGACAATTATACATTTTAAAAAAGACGAATGTAAATAAACAATGATCTTAGAATTTACATCGTTTTCTTTTATAAATTAAAAAAGACATGTAATCTATTGTCCCATAGAATGCATTTTGTTCAAATAGCAAACATTTTAGTCTGCCAATCAATAGGTTAGTTTTCATATATTTATAAATTATTCAACACATTGCATATTGTTTTGAGTAAACCAACAAAATTCTAACTTCGCCCTTTGTTTTAAAGATTATATTTAACCACGGTATTCAATGGAATAATAATACCTAATAGGTTTAAAAAATATATAAACAAATCACGCCTATCTGGCGCAAGAGAGTAAGATATTCCTTTTTTGAAATAGTATAGTAATGTCATAACTATTCAAAACATCATGGATTAAAGTTTGATTTCTTATAAAGAAATTGACCAACTGTCTCGGAGTACGAGCAAGGTTCTAAATCATAACGATTATTTTATTACTCGTCTAAATCAAACTACTTGAAACTTGATAACCAACTTTTATAGTTACTAGGAGGCGAGTAAACCGACTTGGATACAGTTTAGTACACAAATAACCCGGAATAACTACTTTTTTCCCGATAAATTATTAAATTTCGCCTGAAAACTTCAACAAAATCAAGCCACTGCACTATCGTTCATCCATCAGTACCACATAGACATTATAATATATTTTCAAATGTTAACACGCGTATTTGTCAAATTAACACTTTCGCAAGACAAACGTACTAAAGTCACCGGTCGCCACTAAATAAAATGTTACCATACATTCCGTACTCGCTTAAAATAAAATATATTGGATGAGTTTTTTAACCTGAAAGTTTCAATATTTCTTCGACGACGTTAACGAGTCGCGAATATAAAATCGGAAATTCAGACAGCTGGACAAAGTTTCTGGACATTTCTTTGACCAATATAATACCTATACTAATATTTGACACAGGAGAAATATAATCATTTGTTTGTGTATGTTTCAAAGATTAAAATATTTTACTACCAGAAAGGTATCTTTCATCCCGAAATTTCCTTGGGATAAGAAGTTGCGCGGGAACCTCGCAAAGACAGATATTTTTGTTTTTACCCGCCTTCAGAAAGAGGGTTATGTTTTTCTACCGTATGTATGTATGAAATGAAATGAAAAAATTATTTCTCAACATTGACATTTACTTGTTCTTATTGACGTCAAATAAAGCATAATTCTACCACCAGTTCGAAAAAACCTTCGTGAAGAAGAACTGGCAAGAAACTTCACGGGTATATTTTTTTTTCAAAATAAATTTACAGAGTCTCTTTCTGTATATACAAAATTATTCTTATGTGCATCTGTTAGTTCGACAAGTCTCCCTCCCCCCAAGTATCCAAACGACGAACACCCTCAAACGGCACTCGTTCACAAGTTAACGCGGGATCTAGCCATCGCCCTCCTCAACCATATTAGAGGGAAGTGAGCGACCCGTCACCCGACGTATGTTTTTTCTTTGGCACGCTCTACAGCCTGAAGTGTTGGACGGATATCAATATATGAGGCGTCGTAGACTCTAGTGTCTAGATTCGTCTCAGTTGTTGGAGTGACATAGGGTATACTATTTCCCGGAAAATACCCCAAGCAGTTGGGTCTTTTTCTTTGTCAAAATGCACCTAATTCCTTTTCTATTAAAGTCGAAACTAGTACGAGCTTATGTGGTTGGTAGCATCCGTTCCCGGGGACATGTTTGTTGGACTGAATATAAATTGATTTCACTTCTGCTATTTCACTGGTTGATGCTTCTCATTTCTCCTTCTTTGTGTAAAGTTACGTAAATATTACCAACTTGCAAGTACGTAGGTAAATTTGATAAACAAAATCTCGAAGAAATAAGGTCTAATTCGATTGAAATCCATTATTCTTCTTCTGAAAATATGTTAGAAAAATGCCATCCGATTTACAAAGAGTGATTCGAAGAATATCTGTCAGATTGACGTAAATCTTTCTTCGAATGAAAATAAAAGTTTATTTGAAAAATATCAAAGGATACATCTGTATTTTTATACGTAACGCATAGTTTTGTATTATGTTTTTACTTTTTATTTATTCTAGAATTTGACAATTGGTTAGAAAGGATGTAGCCCTCTTGATATTTGGAGATGTATAAAATGAATGCAGAAAATTAATAGCTGTTGAATTAATTGTAAGCACATCGATGTTTCATAAACTACTGACGCGATTTATGAAATATGCCAATGCCATTGTTAAATGTAAGATATGTGTAAAAGTCATGTACAATCTTATGTATATTTGTGCACTCATTTGTAACTTTATGAAACAATAAAAACATTTTTTTTAGTTATCAATCAAAAAAAAGAAAATAATTAATAAATTATAAGTATATCAAATTGTCTAAATGAAAAACCATACCATATTCATGTACCATATTTATGCGTCGAAAATACCGAAATCGAGGTTATTGAGAGAGCTGTAGTTTATATAGCAAATTTTTCTTAGTTTTTACATAGTTAAGTTTAGATATACGGGTAAAGTAACCAAAGGGATTATGTGACCGAATTTATTTTATGAAATAAAGTTTCTAAGAGAGCTCAATACTCTACAAACCAAGGTCTTTTGTTCCACAAATTATTAGGTAAAGATGTAAGAACATCAGCAGCATGTAAGGTTTCTGGCGTATTTGGGTCAAAGAAATACAATAATCTCGTATGCAGTAAATATATTATACAGAAAATGAACGAGAGACACAGATTTGAAACAAAAACCCTTTTTATATATGTTCGAAAGATAGAAATATTTCAATACTGACATTGAGAAATGCTATTTTGTCATTTGAAGATTCTCTTACGGAGTATTTAAAAAGTCATTCGAAATGTAAACAGAACATTAATTTTATTGTTAGTGACATCAAAAATTAGCTGCTGCGTATATTATATTTATATTTTTATTTTGGGGACCATTAATTGTTTTTCAACGAGTTTGACGAAATATGAACGCTTGTGATGAAAGTTTTTGATATATACCTTTTTTTATTAACTTAGAAAATCATGATACGCATTAGCTACTATTAGCAGCTATTTTGCATAAATATTTCCAAAAACCATTGTACGGGCTAGACCTGGAGCGTCCCGTAGGCACTGATAATGAAAAAGGGGCGATTGATCGGCGTTTATTGTCAGACTGACTGTGTTAAACTAACTGAACAAACCAAGTTATTATATAGATAGTTAAAAACTGCTGATGGAGTGATTATATCTATCTATGTGTGCGTACTAAAATGTGTGATAATAATATAATAAATAAAGCCCCAGACAAACTCCCCAACTGTATGGCCCCAAAGTAAGCAAGCTTGTGTTATGGATGACCATCCAGCGAACTGCCCCCCCCCCCAGAATAAATATACATATCTTTTTACGCGTAAACAACCACGACCCGAGAACAAACATTTGTGTTCGTCACACACATAAATGCCCCGACCAGGACTCGAACCTGATGCAGGGCTACTACATATTACGCCACTCGGCCGTCGATATTATCGTTTTAAATAATAAAACAAATACGTCATTCTTCTTTATTAGTATAGATTTTTCAGAAATCAAATCGAGGCGGTGAATAGTTTCAGAAAACATTTAATCCTTTGATTTAAGTAAATAAACCTCAAAACTCCTGTTCTCGGTCGCCTAATTTTGCTTGTCAAATATTTTAGTCACGACGCGAAGCGAACCAACAAAATACGGACACGACATGTTTTGTTTTGCTCGCGAGCACATGTTTTGCGTCATCTTTATCATAGGGTAACAAAATAATAGAGAGTCAGTGAATCTGTGGCAGTACCTAACAGAGCCATTTCTCAGGTACGTTTAGTAAGAACATCGCCTATCTGCGGTTATTCTATTTATTTGTTTCACAATTTATGTACACACAAAATATAACTAAGTTTATCAAAGACTGAATCTAATAAAAATCATGTCCTAGAAAAAAGTCACGTTGGATACAAACCAACACTTTTTCATGACAAATAAACAAAATATTAAACATCGCGAAAAGCAGAAGTCACTACAAGTTGTGAGACTAAAGTATATCCTTATTTAAAACAATTAAATGTTGTTTGGTTAGTTGTTACTTGAGCCTTCATGGGGTATGACGTCATGTTACAACAATGCCCAAGTCTTCGCCTTAAGGGACTTGCGTCAAGGACAAGAGATTGCATAGCCATGTTTGACAATTTGACTGTGCATTGTATAGGTTAAAAGTTATTTCGTGTAAGTTTAAGCTTATAGTATAGTGAAGGATATGCCAGTTATTCGTATAATTATTTTCTGTTACGTGCTGTATTGATATTATAGTTTATGAAATTTCATTACATCGTGTTCTTTCCTCATTTAAAAATAGAATATTTTGCCGAAGTTATTGCCTTTCTAACAGTGTAGATTTAATAATAAGGGAGGTAATGGGGGCTACTACTGACAAGCAGCTAACAAAATGTCAAGCTTTCAAAATATTGAACAGGGAAACTCGTTACCTGTTAAACGTTCTACATTAAAAAAGGTAACGATATATGTTGTGAAAATGAAGTTTCTGTGGCAAATTTACATTACGTCACGTCACGACAACCTTTAAACGCTATATTTTTACAAATTATAAAAGTTTACAAAAAAGTAGATTATTGTTTCAAAATAATGTGGCACCTGCTAGAGCGCTTAATATATTACAAATAAATACATAAAGCTTTTGTTTTGTTTATTGTTGATTCGCTTGAGGACGGCTCTGAACAGTCAGAAACTGCAAACGTTGAAATAACTGTTTATACCGTCCCAATAAATAATAGATCCGGATGTTTACAAACATAGAGTTACAAACGAATGTTGATACTAAACTGGATTTGATGTTTACATTTTTATATTATAATCCAAACTATTTGAACGGAACGCATCCATTCGTTTAGATTTAGGTACTGAGGATCTACTGGTGAAATTGCAATTTTCAGTTTGAACAACTTAATAATATTTTACAAAAGTCAGCATTGCTTTAAAAAATAGTTAGAGTAGCTCGTTTGTCTATTTGTTAATGATAACTTTGACTACTCAACGATTTTATTGATTCTTACGCCATTAGATTAGCTACATTATTTTATAAAAACCGCAAAATAACTGTAAATATTTTAGTATATGTAGAAAATACAAATGAAAGGGCCTAAACGTTTCTAACAGATGTTTTGAAAAACTGTTATGATTATTTTTTTATTGAAAAGACGTTTGTTTGTCTTCTATCTCACCAGATGGAAAGTGACGATGAAGACCAAGGTGTTGTTATTGATATTTCAGTTTGTAAACGTCCTACTCACAAACATACAAAACACTTTAAACGAGTATGTTGGTATGTTTCTCATTTCATTTGTTCCGTATTTACTGATGACTAATCACACCGTACTCTTAATTCCGATATCTCGTTTTTATGGTGGATATTAAAGTCAGAAGTGATGCTTAACATTCACACCCGCAGAGCTCAAAACGGCGCTTGAATTATTCATCTTTGTTTTAGGAAAACTTCTTTTCAAATAGTAGATATTTGCTCGCAAAAATCACGTGCGTGAAATAAATGTAAATAAATAAAATGAGCAACGATATAATGTATGAATTCACACTGCAGTATGGAGGTATTTTGGTGAGAACATCAAATGTTCATGATAGTTAAGGAGATGAGTAAGACCTCGCGAAAGTTACCAAGCAAATGTTAAAAAGTTCTGAAAAAAAATTATTACTTATTATCAAAGCAACTACAGGTCATTTTTAAATAATTCTTTTTATAGACATAACTTATTTAAGTATTATAAATTATCCCCTTGTAAGGAAGTTAACATTCATTCAAATCTCCCGGGCACATGTACCAATCTAAGGAATTTGAAATGACTTAGGTACAATAAAAAAAACATATATATTCAAGGGTAATTTATAATGAAACAATTTCCATTTATTCGGTGTATACTACATATTTCAAATATATTCGAACCTTAATAAACGATTATTACTAAATAGGCACCGCCAAGGGACTGTACATTTAGGCCGTGCCAATCAGCAACGTTTGAAGTATCTAAAAATGACTATCTTTAGCCACAAACTACCTTAATTTCAATTATATATGGATTAAAATATGTAGCATTAATAGTTAGGTGTTTGTAGACAACCTTAATAAGGATTAATAGTTTCTGTTTTGAGGCTAAGCTGAGAAAAAGTATATAAACCAATATACGTTACTACAGCACAATACTGTAGCCCATTGGAAATTAAGTGCAAAAATATAAAAAGTACTATTAAATTGTGAAGTATAGAAGAAAAAAATTACCGATTGACATTTTAACGCAGAGCACGGACCAAACTATAAATTAATCAGTTCGAAATTGGGCATTTATTATGTTGTTATTCGACCACTGTGACTATTCTACAAATATTCATGTACTTTACTTCATTTAACAAGGATGAATAAATTAACGTGTTAGAAATCGTTGGTCAGATTTGAAAAAAGAACAAGTAAGAAGTGTTCAGTAGCTAATTTATTGATAGCGATTAGGTATATTCTCAAGACAGTTTGCGCAAAATCAGCGTGCGAGTTTCACCGCGAATAAATTATTATAATAAAGTATTAAACCCATATACATCTAATAAACATTTGGGTGAAGTAACAAATAAAAATATCATCACACTTGGTAAACATGATTACTAGAATAGTTTTAAAAGTACAATTCTTTTCTTTTTTTTAATAATTTACAGACACCGATTCATTGCGACGGCCGCAAAGGGAATGTATTTCTATTTGAGTACTAACATATACAATCAGACTAAGTATCTTAATATAATAACTATAAACATTTAGGTATGGTCCGTGTCGTAGGCGCGCCGCTGCAGCCTTGGCGACTATCACAGCGAGTAACCGCTGTTCTATTATAGTTCTAATGTGGATTTATTGCTGTTTGGTATATATTAAGTTATTGTTTTAGATGTTCAGGTAATGGAGTTTACAATGCCTTGAATATTGCATTGTTTTTATAAATTGTACCACCAAGTACATTATTTTTGGCTCTGTCACGCCCAAAACACCTTCCGCTGCTGGGACGCCAACAAACCTAAGCAAAGTAGATTGCCGTATCGCGTTCTAGTTTAAGTTCATTTTTGCATGCTGTCCTCAGAGAGGTTTAGTTAGGAACGCTATTTTCACGGAACGACGGAGTAACTTTTGTTATTTCTGGCATCTTTAGATGGAGTATTATAAAGAGGAAACATTTATTTGTTAGTTTTAATGTAATCGATGACTACGAACCAATTTCATAAATTTATTTACAATTGGCTATGTTTTATTAAGTAATTCCCTCAAAAAGCGGAAGCGGGTGAAACCGCGCGGGAAAACTAGTATGTAACTTTGTACAACAAATAAGGAACATTGTGCTGATGTGCCCGTTATAAATAAATAACATTCAAAACTCAAGGAAAAAGACATAGAGAATACGTTCTCGCATAGCACATAGGACAGGCATCGCGCTAAGGAAAATACATGATTTACTTTATTTATTTACGTTCGCGTACATTCCCAATTTGTATAAGACTTGGGAATGGAATAAAAATCCTCACCAGGTTGTCTTTACCTACTTCTGAAAGAGGAAGATACATTCACAAATCCACACAAGCTTTCGCATTTATAACACTCGGCAAAGTTAAATTCGGTTAAAAACCATATCAATGAAAAGTCGTAATATTTGTCAGCAAGCGAGCATTCAACTCGTATACTTTGATTCGATATGAGTTAGTTACGCCAGAATTACCCCATTGAAGGAAAGTTGCTTAAAGAATAAAACTGCATTTATTTTGCCGCAATCTGGATAGTTTTTCAGATATGTCTTTGAGATGCAGGAAAAAGTCCACCGGTTAAACCATCAACGTATTCAATTCGTTAACCCAAACTGAATGTTACCAGCGTAAAAATTATTATTATTATTATTATTATCTCTCCTTACATTGAACACTTATGAGAGCAACGCTAATGATTAGCAAAGAGATTGGTTACCTTGGCTCGTCACACTTTGTTGACTCAGGTTAACCTCCAAACACAATCTGACTATCAGTGACGGGAACTTAAATTCGAATTTTAAAAATGATGTAAAAAATTAAATAAGTTTATGTATTTGTACATCAAAGAGGCTGCAGTTAATAACTCTTTTTTTTCAATTGAATATGACTTTCATTTCGTACTAATGTAGTGTGAGAAATAGAGATCCTAATATTAAATATATAATACTTCCTGTTTATTGTTTTCATTACTGAGTAAAGTAAGTGCAATTTAGAGAATGAAAATATATATATTTCTATTATATTAGAGAACCCGCTGCGAGAACCCCTGGATAATGTAGCTTACCTATTTCAGTTTCAGCGTTGATGAATTACATATCAACAAACAAACCACTGTCTCCTCTTTATTATATATAGCTTAGGATTGTAAAACAGTACTTATAATTTTCAGGTAAAAACAATATTAAGGCTTACGTATGTGCATATTATTATAATTATATTATTATATTATATTATTATATATTATATTATTATATTAATAAATATAGTTAATAAATAAAAATAGGACGAAATAAATTAATTATGATTCAACTTACAAGTACTACACTTGTATTAATTGACAGCTATTAAACTAAACATAAAAATTGCAGAGTAATTTTATTGGTAGACAGAAGTCACTCTTGCCCATTAAAGGACCAAGAATTCATTTCGATACATTTCGACTCATTAATTAATGTTAAAATTACAGCAATTACGTCAATCAACGGAGATAATTGTTAATTATTGATTACTTTTTTGTAATTAAAACAACAAATTGCTACCATTTTAGTTACGTGTAAACGTAGGTGGTGCAGTAAAAGACCATAACGATTTTTTATCGAAAATGTTTGTGCTTTTGTAGATAATGAAATAAGGATGAATGCCACTTATCGGCCGTTCAAATATTTGAATTGGCTATATTTGTTGTGATGAGTAATTTGACACATTTGCGGTAGGTAGGTAAATCTTGTTTTAATGGCAACCGTTGTCATGGTACAGTGTTTTGACGATTGTAAGTTATTCGCGGCCACAAGGTCTATTTCACCAGGATTGATGTATTGGTTCCCTCTAATATGGTTCAAGAGGGCGATGGCTGGATCCCGCGTTAACTCATGAACGGGAGCCATTTGAGGGTGTTCGTCGTTTGGATACTTGGAGGAGGGAGACTGGCCGAGCTAACAGATGCAGATAAGAATAATTTTGTATAGACATAAGAGACATTGTAATTTTTTTTTTAATTATACGTGAAGTAGTTCTGCCAGTTCTTCTTCACGAAGGTTATTCCGAACTGGTGCTAGGTCATGCTTTAGTTTACATCAATAAGAAAGTAATTATCAATGTTGAGAAATAAATATTTGAATTTATTTTTCAACATATTTTTCAAAATTTTAAAAGGCCACTGAAATCAGCCAGCACCCAGAGAACCGTCTAGAGTGGCTTGTTTGTAAGTTTATTGTATTTGAGCTATATCTAACATTCACCATTTCGGAAGGCTGTCGAGCCCGTCTTTACAGCTTTCTCCAAAGGCAGGCTATATTGAGTAATATATTTATTAATACTCTAAAAGAAAATTGTAATTTATGATTTAATGAAACGAATTAATTAAGACATTTCTATACAATATAAAATATGAGCGAGCATATGTTTTGTTGAAATTTAATAAAAGAATACAATGCTAAAGACATTAATGGCTGCGTAGCTATTAAGAATAATTTATTAGGATTAAATGACTCAACAAAATACTTTGTTTTTAATGTTTTGTCACATTGTAGTTAAGTCTTATTCGACTTCTAGATACATAGTTTCCTTTCATTCTCGTTCTAGGAAACACTAGAAGCCCCTGCTCGTGGTTTAATCCGCGTTACAACAGGAATGATTATTATTGATGTTCTTTCAAGTCATGGATGTTTTCTCTTTACTTATATGTATATGTTATTCGATGTTCGCCCAGCTCGCTGTCTTTGTGGTTGGTAAGATTTCCTGGGACTTATATTATCATGGTAGGTTATAAAAAATATTATCTTCAATCAGACAATAGCTACATAGAGATTGTGTAATAAAAAATCAGTAAGTAAGTTCTTATATCTTATCTTTGTAAAAATTATAATAACTGTCGTCGTAAAACCTACTAACGTCTAACGTGAAAGAAAAAAATCTGTGTAAGTATAAAGTATAGGTATGTGATTTATTAGAATTGTAGTTAGAAAAGCAATTACTTGACTGATTCGGCGGAACCGAACGCGGGATCTGCGTCGTATATAAAATAAATTTTTTTTCACAGAATACCTATTATAGTAATTAAAGAATAAATTTTATATGTACGAAAATAAGTACTTGTTTAAAAAGCTAGAAGTTTGAACTAGACATATTTTTTACAATGCCTTTTTAAAAATGTATAACACACTACCATTCATACATACCTACATAAAAATCACTTAACTGCATATCAGTATTATTCAGCAAAGCAAATAAAAGTATCAGTCAGGGAGCATTAAGTAGGCTAGAACGATATAAAAAACGCGTAATTGTAGCATGGAGATAGCCGCTAATGGACAAGCAAACACCATTTATTTGTTCCACAAATAAAGTTACTTAGAAAACAATTAGCATGGGAAAATAATGGAGGCGTGTTAACTGTTTACTTAGGAGAATAAATACAGAGAGAAAGGAAGGGATAGGGAAATAATCTTGACTATTAAGGTATTCCGGCCTTCTGCCTCACATAATTTTGTACTATTTTTGTATTTCTTTAGTTATAAGAATTTTACTCAAAATCCATTAACTTGTTGTTTGAATACCAACACACTTTCACTTTTATGTTGTACATATAAATTTAACATTTTTATTTTAAACTGCATAAATTCTTTTTACTATTTTGTTAATAAATCCAATATGATATGATCAATTTCTTGACCTAGCTTTTCCTACACATTATGGTGTATAAATAGAAGGTTCTAGTTATTATTAGATACAAACAATACATGAAGACACCCTCAAAAGTATGTGTCTCCAAAAGAATGATACAAAACCTAGATAAAATTCTTTGATATGAAGTATTGTTGGACAAGTTTGGCTCTAAAGTTAGCTAATCATCTGTTATGGTTGACCATAAGACCAAATTGATGGTACAGGAATTTACTATAATGTTCATGACTTCTCGAGCCATGGGACTGGGACAAAGATTTTAAAATTTTGAAAAACAATACATTTTAATAATGTATGAATCAGATTAAGTACCTCAGCATAAGTAACTAATTTATTAAAGAAGGCATGTAGAAAGTATTTTGACCACCTGAATTTGGTTGTATTCTTTTTTTTCTTCACTTATTGATTTATTGATAGGTGATATTTTTATTATTTCAGTAAACATAAGAATATAATTTCAAAGATGAGAAAACATTCACACCTTTTATCAATCAATGGGTTTAGTAACTTACATTAAAATTGTAATGTACCACTGAAAATAAAATAAAGATGAAATAAATTAAAATATAAAAGTAGTTCAATATGTTCAGAAAATAACTAAATAAGGAGCTATATTTTAATAAAGCGCTGCATATCAGGCATTTCTGATTAGTATAAATATTTTTGTAAAAAGCGTACCTACCTAGGTGAGAAGTCTACAAATGCATTATATCATAATATTTTATAGGTAAGTATATAAATAATAAATACAAGCCTTACATACAGTATTATAAAATATTACAATATTTTGCAATTGCTATTGTTGTGCTTTGTGCCTAGATTAAGGCAAATTATGCAATTTATTTTAAAAGTATTTTGGCTTAAGATTTTGTACTAATTCAGTTATTTAAATCCCATTTTCAAAGTTAAAATAAATAAATAGTAAATAAAGTTATAATAAGAAAATGCATTCTCATAACTCTACGATAACAAACTTAGAACGAAATAAAATTACTCATTGTATGCCCATAAAAACGTTCATGTAACACTCTCGAACTTGCTGAATAACTAAGATAGAATAAAGAATAACATTTAAAATGCGTAGATCCAAAATAAACCTTTTTTATTACAGCTCCGTATCAGTAAGTTATCGGTCATTTCACCGTCACTTCCATATTTCCATACGATTTTATTTCATAACACAACACAAAAGATGAAACTTCACGGATAAACTTTTTCAACAACAACAGAAACAAAACTTTTACAGCGACTTTTAGAACGTCACCGAACGAATTTTCAAATTTGACAGATACGCAATCGAAAAGCTAGGTACACAAAAAAATCGCGCACTGATACAGCGCTACGTGAGACGGCTGCGTTCCAAATGACAAACGTTCGGCGCCGTGCGACACAACCCGTGCTTAGTCAGTTCGCGCTTTGCTATTTGTTTACGTCTATTTCGCGCACTCAAGTGAATTGAGTTAAGGGATTCGTTCGACATGATGGAATGTTTAATCTAGCAAATCTGGAATTCAGCTGAGCGGTTTAGATTCGTTTTATTTTCTCCGCGCAAGGGTAGGGCGTCTTAATATAGAAAAATGAGTAACTTTAGTAGGTAGGTACCAAAGTAGTTCAATGTTTATCGTTAATCTGATAAGAGAATGAGCTAAGGTGATGTCATTTCCACGATGTGGCTAGGTATTCAAAGTTTTCCTTTATAGTTAGTTAAGTTTTATACCATGGAAGTTAAACACTTACACACTTACCGAACACTCTGTTTTATAAGTCGCTTTATCGTGCACATAGTTGTTCTATTTTATTAACAAAAACATGTAAATTCAAAATGTAGACACATTTTAATGTGCAAGTTAGCCCTACAGGTATATTCTTAGTGTCTAAGGTACATATAAAACCTCTAAGTAGATTTAATGAAGTATTTTTAGCCATTTCTGTTACTAGAGATATAACTGAGAGAGTTATTGAATCTAAAATGTTTTATAACAATTTAAATTCTTCCATATTATTAAGTCAGACTTATGTTTCTTTTAATGTACAGATAGGTAGGTAGACTAGGTACTCTGCTAAAGATTTTTGCGAGTTTATTTTATTTTGTTTTTCACTTTCAAATGTCTTTAAGTTTGAGGTACATGACATCTAGTATTACAAATACAATACTCGAAATTTAGTCTCTGCTGCTATTGGACAACAGATGGCAGTAAAAAGTTTATTTTATGACTAAACCATAGATGGCGGCACTGCTGCTTTGAACGATATTAATAGGAAGGTTAAAAAATCACTTATTTGAATCACATGTCCTACGACCATTTTCTGAAAACTTATATTCTGAATTACAAAAGTAACTTAATTCAAAAAAGTATTATTTACATAAGTTAACAAACTTCTATCATAATTAAGTTTATATTAGTAATTCAATATAGTAATTACCTGATATTTCGCACATTTCACGTCACTTTTCAAAGTTCGTAGCTGACAATCATGAACTTCAGTCATACATATTGCATTATGCTTAGGGCATCTAAGCATCGGGTGGTGTCTTATGATCATTTGAGTACCTTAATACCCTATTTTATTAATAGTACATTATGATATTTTGGTATTTCCATTCGAGGCGGTATTATTCCGAGTGTGTAAGTATCAATGCACGCGCGTTTCATGCGACGTTTTTGTTATGGTATTGGTATTAATGATAATTTGGTTATTGTCATTTTCTTGGGTAAATTTCGGCGATGATGAATATTTTCATAGGAGTTGGATGAATGTTGTAAATATAAGGGTGGGAGCAGAAGGCACTATAATAATTAACCACACATTTTAACAAACATTTATGGAAAATGGGGCGCTGAATCTGGCTTTTCCGCGCGTGCGATGCGCGATTTCTGTCATTTACAAAAGTGCAAATCGTATATGTTGACAGCTCTAACAGTGTAGAGAAATATAGTGACGAAAACGAAGTCATTTTAAATGTTTGTGTTAGTCTGCAGTTAGTATTGATTGACGGCCGAATAGCTTTGTAGCCCTGTTCCGTACACCGGAGGTCCCAGGTTCGAGTCCTGGTTGGGGTATTATTTGTGTGATAAAATGCAGATGTTTGTTCTCGGGCCATGGTTATTTACATTTATATGTGTACGTTTATACTGCCCCCCCCCCCCCCCCCAGTTCGCTGTATGGTCATCAATGACACAAGCTCTGCCTACTTTGGGGCCATACAGTTGCTGTGTTTGTCTGGGGAGTTTATTTTATTTATTAGTAGTATGCGCGGAGGACACGGAGGGTAACGGCTTTTCCCGAAACTACCTCCTCACTTGGGTGAGCCTATTATTGTGTGTTATTGGGTTGTATGTTTAAGTTAATCTGGAATTTCTGGAGCGTATCTTTTTTTCAGCGAGAGGTAATATACGAACTACCTGCATGCCTAGAGAAACTGATATGTCGTCGTAAGGACAGAATAAAGACGAGCATAATTCTCAGAAATCACGATTACTAAAATTATCTGGTCTAAAACCACATATAATGACGTCTATATAAAGTAGGTATTTTTACTAACCACTTATGACATTACTCAACTGTGGTAACCTACCCATATTTTAATGTATTAGATCTATAAAACTGTCTAAACACAATAACTCTAATAGAAGCGGACGTAAATGAAGCTCTTACAAACTCTACAAATAAAACAAGTTGGCTGAAGTGCAACCTTGGAAGAAGTCATAACGAAATCCTTTACAAAGCCTTTGTTCGCTGTGGACGTTTGTAATATTATATCATAAAAACTCCCAAACAAATTTTGTAAATAAACGTTTTCATCCAGCGCTGGATGCTGGACTGCAACTGTTTACCTTGATCCAGTGGCGATCCAGCGAGGGAACCAGTGACACTGGCGCCAGCTTTTGGATTAATGTATATCGATCGACCTTTAATAATATCGTAGATTTTACGCGTCCTCGATGTTTTACGGGTTGAAAAGGGGGTCTGCCAGTATGATATTATACTGATAGTGCGTTGTTAAGTTACAGTGAAGGAAACAAAGAAAATACGTGTATTATACAACATATTATTAAGGCACAGCAATAAGTTACGAGGAAAATATTGAGTAACACAATTTTATACTTATAATTAAATTATCTTATGATCCCATCGAAATTATTCACCAACAGTAATCAGTCTAATTAGTAAAGACTTGCTATTCTAATATCGTGCGGGTTTAAGAAGTTTATCAAGGTTTGTCAAACAAAATTTCAATTAGATTCGATGCAGTGTTTAGGTACCGAACCACGTCATACTCGGAGTTGTTGTCAGAGCCTTTTGGACGCACAATAAATCTACAAATAGGAAATATATTTTTACACCGGGCACCCTGACTGGTTCCATGTTTTGAATTTGACAGTTACACTAGTAGCTGGTGTTTTTAAACAAATGAGTGCTGCTTATGTTAACAAAGACATATCGATTGGTCTAGTAGAAACCATCGACCAGTCGACTACGATCGACGGTCGATCGCTTGGTGTGGTAATACCCCAAAGCAGATCTTGAGACATAATCTTTTTGTTATGTTATTTTTATTGTACTTACTGTATTTTATTTGTATTGTATTCTTAGGTATATGTTTTATATTTATTTATACGTTGTATAAAAGTTTAGGTAGGTATTTGCCTTAAATTATAAAAAAAAACTAAAAAGTTTCTATCTATTATCTCATTTCAAAGAACAAAGTATTTTTAATAGTGTTCACGATTCAATATTTTAAATGAAACTAAATTTTAACTATATTTATCGCGTTTAATAATATTTACTTACATAACAAAACGCAATAAAATCAGATTCAAAATTGTTTTATTCAAAAGCAATATTCTTATCACAGAAACGGTCCTACTATTTTCATATCTAAAGCATTATTTTTCTAGTCCATTTTGTATCTGTAAATAAACTTCATGAGAGCAAAAACATTTTTCAATTAAAGCTGATTAATAATATTTAAAATAAAACAAAATATAAATAAACATTTAAAAAATGAATAATCTAGTCCGTATCTGCCGACGTTCGGAAGATTACTACTTATTTTTTTGTTTCTTAGTACGTACGTGATTAGATTACATTTCCATTGATCGGAAACGTTGTTTATAAGATATTGTATAAAAAACGATAGTTCGCCTCGTATTTAACATCTTTTACGAAAACAAAACACAATACCTACGTGTTGTGTGTCGTGTTAATCAGATAAATGTCGTCGTGGATCCGGGTTCCAATCAGTTTATTTTAAGCGATGAATTCAGTATTTTGTGCAGTATCTTCTTTGGACGTTACTGTTGATTCGCCATATTCAATATATTGGACATTTTAGAAATGTTTATGTATAGTTTTTTGTATTTGTTATTAATAATAATACAATTGTTTATATTTGTTGAGATCAGTTCAGTTACTTATGTATACATATAGTATGATCCCTCCAACCAGTTTGTAGTATGGTCCTCCAAACTCTGCTTATGTTGAGGCCATACAGCTGGTGTAATAAAAAAAACGCGGGATAAATCTACAAATTGGACTGGATTAGGAACCATATTTACGAGACGCGCGTTACCTTAATATACCTGCATTTTAGTATAAAGACAAATATCGTTTTATAAAACGCTTTAGACAATAGTTTCAATCAAATCGAATAAATTATTTTAATTATTAAATAACATTAAATGTATGTCATTTAATGATGTTGAATCATAGTTTTTTGGTCGGTAGATAGTGTTGAGAGGTACCCAATGATACAGCTACTTTGAGCTCTAAATATTAGTTTTCCTTCCTCTATTAACAATTATTATTGAACTCACTGCCATCTTAGTCTCTAGGTACTTTTAGTTGAAGGAGCGTTGCTTACCTGTGCTAGTGTTTTGTTTCCGGGGCTCTTCGATTTGCAAAAACCTCTTTGGTCACGTCGTTCACGTAGCCTTAGTAATGACGGTATACTACTCGTAATTATGATCTATTATGACGTAAATTATTAAACAGAAATAGTCATTGAGAGAAAAGGTCGTATATATCAGCATAAAAACCGAAACCTACCTATTTAAAATAAGAATTGAAGCTCTTATTGATAAAACAAAGACTGAAAAGACCTGGTGTGTTTTTACATCGTATTTAGTTTTCAGTCTATTTAAAAAGGTAAGTGATGTAAAAATATAAAGATCATAGGATAAGGGGAAAAATTAGAGCAAATTTATTTCACCATTACCTTTAATCAAACATTGGTTTGGCGATGTTATATAATGATATGTTCTTCGAGTCAACATTGCATAGATAGGCAAGAGTTACTGATACCGTCTAATCACATTTAATGTTTTTGATCTTACTATTATCGTTAATGTATACGGTAATGCCGCAGAGCTAATTACAAATATTACAATATTTAAAGATCTACTCATTTCACGTGCGCGCGCGCACTTCATTGTTTGCAAACCTTTGTTTGCAAAGCTACTATTTTTCTTTTAATATAGTCTCCCTACTTAATCCTTTGTCCTCTACTGGGAACATTTAGCTGCACTTTGGATGACTGTGTCGGTTGGCGTACGGCCATTGTGCGTCTCTGCTGTTGATAGAGTAATGACCTCCGATAAAAGGTTCATTATGCATTTGTTATAGAGATAGTAGCCCTTATCTGGGTTTTGAGTAGTTTTTCTAATCTAAATGTTACGTGAATTCTTTGACAGTTCTTCGATTTGATTTGAAATTAGGATACGATTTTAATGATTCAGGTATTGCCAAGTACGGGTAAACATAAAAATAAGTATATTGTATTTTATGTTCCAGGAAATGGGATCGAAAAAGAAAATGCATTATATTTTTTATGTTATAATATTTGCTGCTAAATGTATAGGTACAAGAATAAACAAACAAAAGTATGCGTAGTATATATACAAATAATAATATATATAAATAACGTTTTATAGTAATATTTATTATAACTACAATTCCATGGTATAGTGGTGCATTTTGGCAAGAACCTGCTCTTTGATTTAAGCTCTAAATTAAAAACTTTAGTATCTGAGTTTCTTATCTTATGTACACTACAAAAAGCTGAGATGGGGCGACTTATCTGCACATATTAGTTTCATTTGTATTTGTTCTAAATACATAAAGCGACTGTTTGTTTACACCCATTGGACTTTGATATAATTATTTATTCAATTGAAATGTAAAATGAAATCATGTGTCAATTGATTCATGTGCACGTGTAGATGTGTTAAAACCGGATGATAACATCATGTGATTTTGTACAGCAATGGTTTGTTTTGGTCGAATACTTACACCAATTTTCTCATGAACATAAAAAGATATTAGTAAAATTGATATTTAAATAGATAATCCCTATGCACCTATATGTTTACTTAATTTTTTAAGCCTATACATATAAATTTAGGCTTACAATTTATCACTTTTACACATTTCTAATTAAAACTAAATGCCTTATTTGAACATTGAATTTTGAATAAAAAATATCGCTGAATCTAACAATATCTGTAGTTAGTTTTAGATGCGTTTACTCTGATAATACATGGGGAGTTAAAAGCGAAGTTCACAATCGTCCATAAAAGTTGAATTACAGCATTGTTCTTTATTTTTGAACACATTCGTCTATCACACAAACATCACGAGTATAGAGTACATTCAAACACAACGTCACAAGCAGTAATCTAAATACTTCGAGTTCAATAATTGTGTCACTGCATCACGTATTCTCGCGCTGGGCTATTTTGGCGCAACTGTCACAATTGGCATGAGATCTCCCGTTGTTATTATTCGCCTTTCTCCTGCGTACCGCATAGTGCCTTTCCCTAGACGGGAATTTCTGGATCTTCTTCGGCACATCACTTTGTTCCCTCTCATCGCCGACTACGCGACGGTAAACTTCCGTTAACTCAAACGGTTTCAACGACAAGCACATAATGGATAGGTCAGCCGGGTCAACACACTACCGCTCTCGACTCGGCAGTACTGGCGAATGAAACTGTTTACACGCTTTTTGTCATGCGCTTGCGACTAAAACGAAGGCCGATATGTTCCTCTTACGTCGATATTGAAACACGTTTGATTATTATGAACAACGCAAAGTGAATGAGGCCGACCGACACGTATGATAAGGCTTTATCTTCGACCTGAACGATGCCTCGGACGGCTCGCGTGTCTCGGACGATAATGAAACCGATAGTTACGAGTTAACTCAAATGATGGAAATGATACCTAATTTGTATGCAGCGATGCACCGCGTACAAGCTGGTTTCCATAAATTGTGTCGAGGTCGAGTTGCGATCTTCCTTCTATTGGTCATTGGACTTCCTAGCTACAGTGTTGGAATTCTATTTAGAATTTAAATAAGTAGAATCAGACTGTCGGAAGTTATTTCTAGATATATGCATCTTACCTCCAATGGTGTGGCGTGAATCCAGGACACAGCTCGGGGCAGTTGTCACATGGCGTGCCCTCTGATATCTCCGATATCTGTGCACCCTGCGGACAAATGTATGCGAAGTTAGTGTTGGCTACATGTTACACAAGTTCCGAGTAAACTACATTTCTAAGGGTAATTTCGGCAGCACAAGTAATTCGATATATATTTAAAAGGCTGTCCATACTAATAAACAATTTGAAGTATATTGTAAATTGAAATATGAACAGATTTCTATGATTGTTCTGAAATTTATCATTTTAAAACCGTTTTGTAGTTCTCAGACCAGTTTAAAAAAATATTTTACTATCCTAAAGCAACTATAACTACATTCTATCTAGAAATATCCACGAAATCAGTGGATACACGGGTAAAGGACACTTCTAGTTTAAAATTATTTAAATTTAGAATACCTCCATTAATTGACACATGTTGTAAACGTCACTCATGCTCAAGTTGTTGAGGCGATCGATAGCGTCCAGAACGAGATTATCTTGGCTCTCCGCATCCTCAGCAGACACTTCAGCACAGGACTCACATTCTGTGTAACTCTCAGAGGAGGAATCACTATCTCTTTTATTGACGAATAACTTTAGTATGCCAGTTTTTTCGCACAAAGTCCTCGCGTAACTCTGCTTGCGTGAGTTTTTTTTAACAATCCTGAACGGGATCTGCTTCAGTTTAGGCGCGACCCTGAAGGAAACTGTAGAATTTGATGGATTTTTGTTAACTCCCAAATAGAAATCTAGATCGTTCATTCCTAGATCTCGGTCCTCATACCTTTTGTTGATTCTTTTGAATTCACCTCGGTCCGATTCCTCAACGATTTGAGCTAATAATCGATATTTTCGAATATTTCTCCACTGTTCGAGAGAAAACTTTCTATGCTTTCTTTCGTTTGAGGAACAAGAATTTTTCCTTCTTTTCGTGTTATACATTTGGTTTGATTATTTTTAACGATATTAGTGGGTACAATAATTATTTTGGGCCAAAGAAAGGCTGTTTCTGGTTACAGTGTCACCGGTGTACTAGGCGAGCCCGACAAACATTTTACGATGCCGATTTCATCGGCAGGGTGACGTGGTGTGATACTTTCATTGAACCGACAAGGTCCATCAGTACCAGTATATCATGGCCTTTTCACTGAACATTATCCCCAGACTTATTTCCTCCAGAGCAAAGCAATAAGGATCTAGTAAACTGGTCTACGAATAAACTAGGGTGCGGATGGCTACTTTATGGCCATGCAAACAGAACTATAATCGTATATAGAGCTACAATAGAGTCACTCTTCCCAGTCGCGTTCGCCAATTACTGGATGAAACGAACCGTATTTGTAAACTGTATATCTCGTATAATAAAGTAGGTGAACAAAAAGTGTTTGAGAATCTCTATTTTCATGTTCATTAATATTTGAAGAAAGAAAGAATATGTTTAAATGCCATTTAAAATTTATTTTTAAAATTATATATTAACTTGTACCTACTTACTGCGTACGGAAATGTTTCCATTTTAATTAAACACTTACATATAAAAATTAAAATAAAGTTATTCGTTCTGCCCTAACTAAACTAACTGTCCTAAATACCTATCACAACCTGCCTAGGTAGGCACCTCCCTAGTTATTCATTTTATTCTCAAGTTGAAATAAAAAGTGCTTGTCAACGCCACCTCGCGGCGTATGAAAATACAAATAGCTCACTCCGTTGTAGACGCGTTGAACTATTGTAGAGAGCAATAACGCGACATCTATCGTTGAGTAGGAATACTATTATAATAGCAATAAACCCAGTGGCAGTTAGTCACCGTTCGTAGTGCTAGTGTTATTATAGTCTGGAGGTAATATACATCATTCCGATACTGATAACATCTCTAGATTCCTTATTTATTGTTCTATGTATCCATAAAGGAAATGGGCTTATGCTGTTGATGAATATTACCTATTTTGCATTCTTGCTATTTCCTTGTATTAATTATATTTTAACTGAGTATGATTTTTAGATTAGAATGTGCCTTGGTTAATATTCTGGACCTTGCAAAAGGTCGGTATGTTGAATTTTTAGCTTCTGATACTTAATTGTGTCTTTGTTTAGTAATGTTAAAGTATTTGGCCTGTGCGGCTTCTTTATCAAAGCGTTTTAACGTCGTTGGTTCAAAATAAACATTAAAATTCATCATCAATATCCTGTTCGAGCAAAAAGATTTTGTTATTGCAAAGTAATTTAACCCGTACTACTAAGATAATACACAGAAATAAGATTTTAGAAGTCTTTTTACATTTCTATCAGAGGGAGGGGAGGGAGGGTGATGTTTGTCGAGCGTTTTTTTTTGGCACGCTCTACCTGCAGCCTGCATAATGATGTGTCATTAAATTCGACTCAGTTTGAGAGGGACATAGTTTTTTTCCCGGAAAACCCACTGCACAAGAATTACACGGAAGAAAAACTTCAACGGTACGAGTTTTTTAATTTGTCGTATTCAGCAGCTTGTCACCGTTCATCACAATAATGTGGACATACCAAAGCAAACATATTGTAACGGTGAAGTTGGTGTTTAGTTTTCACATAATAGAAAAAGTTACAAAACCTTGCTCAAGAACGCTGGAAGGCAATGGATATGGGTAACACTCATGTAACAATAGACCAAATGGTGCACACCCAATGACAAAACTTTGACGTCCATTGGAAATCTTTCAGCTGAGAACAAAATAATAAGAATCAGGTGTACTTTTTTTTTTTTTCGTTTGATAACAAACAGTGTATTGTATATACTTTGAATGGACTTTCTTGGTGTGTTGTATACCTCACTAAGTGCGTTTGATTGTTCTATGTTATTTATTAGCGAAGCTGGTTTCTCAAGCAGCCCATAAATAAAGGCCCTATAATTTTTTGAAATAAACAATTGAACAATCGACTATGAAATAATAATATAATCTTTAATTACCTAATAATCTTTGAAACATATGTCGACTTAACTTATTAAAGTAGGGATGCTAATGCAAGTAGGGCTGTTTACAGTAGTAGGGGGTAGCTAAACTCGAAATAGGTTACTGAGCTGCGGAAATTAACTAACTCTATCATATGTTCCTCTTTTAAGGCGGGCTTTATATTTCTTAAATAAAAATATACAACCCTATAGATTTGCAGCGTGATTTTCTATAATATAAATGAGAACAATTTTTATGTGAACATGCAAAGATGCATACAAAATAATGTCTTGAATAAAATATTTTTATTTAGGTATGAATACCTAAACAAAGAAAATACCCCTTTTTTAAGGCCTCTTAGGAAGCAAAGCTTACCCTATAGCGAAATGGAGAAAGGGGTAAATAAATGGAACTGAAACAACTACGACCGTTGTGACGGAACAAGCTCGAGTCTTGTGTATGGAGTGGAAGTATAATCTCAATATACCTGCTGATAGCATTTTGCAATACTGATTTACTGAAGTTATCATAAAAATATCTGTTTATATATTGGTATATGTTAGCAGATATAATTGTTGATATATAGAATCTTTAAATGGAAGAAAAATTACTCATAAAAGGATGTTGTGACGGGACAAGCTCGAGTCTTTTGTATGGAGCGGAAGTATAATCTCAATATAGGTACCTGCTGATAGCAGTTGGCAATACTGATTTACTGAAGTTATCAGTTAGTTCAGTTAAATTCATTTACCTTGCTAAAGAATAAAAAAATTAGAAAAAATTATTAATTTAATATTGATATCTGGTTCTCAGAATTTATGTACTAATTTGATATAGATAGATACATCTAATTAATGTTCCTAAAGGAAAAAAAAGTATAGCAGTTTGGGATGCCTATTTTTGTTATTAAGTTTCCCTTCCGTTGTTGATACGATCTTATGGGTGGTAATTAATTGCAGGAAAATATTTGATGATGCTTTCGCATTTACACATAGATTTTATTTATTCATTATTTATTTATTTATTTATTTGCTAAACAAAATAACTCTACAGTAGTTACACATAAATTAAATTAAATAAGTAATTCAAGGGTGCATTCTTTTATTTTGTTGGTAAATATGACTGGAGATTGTCGCGGGTGTGTGGTGCATAAAGTATAGCAGTTTGGAACGCCCACTTTGTTATTAAGTTGCTCTTCCGTTGTTGATACTATTTTATGGGTGGTAATTATTTGCAGGAAAATAATTAATGATGCTTTCGCATTTACACATAGATTTTATTTATTCATTATTTATTTATTTATTTATTTGCTAAACAAAATAACTCTACAGTAGTTACTCATAAATTAAATTAAATAAGTAATTCAAGGGTGCATTCTTTTATTTTGTTGGTAAATATGACTGGAGATTGTCGCGGGTGTGTGGTGCATAAAGTATAGCAGTTTGGAACGCCTACTTTGTTATTAAGTTGCTCTTCCGTTGTTGATACTATTTTATGGGTGGTAATTATTTGCAGGAAAATAATTAATGATGCTTTCGCATTTACACATAGATTTTATTTATTCATTATTTATTTATTTATTTATTTGCTAAACAAAATAACTCTACAGTAGTTACACATAAATTAAATTAAATAAGTAATTCAAGGGTACATTCTTTTATTTTGTTGGTAAATATGACTGGAGATTGTCGCGGGTGCGTGGTGCATGGTGCCTCGTGGGAGGGAGTTCGGTCGTTTGGGTATAAATAGGGCAGTAGGCCGCAGAGCGGGGGTCGGAATTTCAGTCTCGGGGAATGGAAGTTGGAGTCTCGGTCGGGAAACGAAAGTAACCCAAAAGTTCTGCCAGTTTGTACCCAGTTTAATATTTAGTTTTTCAATTGTTTAAAAATAGAATATAGTGTTGTATTGAACGTGGGTCCAGTCTTTAGGTGAGTGTTTATTTTAGTACACATTAATAGGGAATTTCGTCTTCAGGAAAGTTCTGCCAGTTCGTAGATAAAAGGTTAATTTTTGAGTATTTTAATATTAGATTACGTTATTGCGTTAGAAGGTGAATCCTGTTATAGAAGAGCGTTTATTTCGTTTAATACTGTAGGGTAATTTAACAGGGAAATTAACTTTTATAATATATTTAAGGTCTTGATTTATATATTAATATTTCGTGTACTTTATTCTTTATATGTATTTTATTATATATATTTATTTATATATGTAAGTATATATACTTACATGTTATATTTTATCTTACTTTGTATTAAAAGTAATTACGCACACACACACAGAACACAATACATCTATAGGTACTGATAAACTAAAAATGCTCATTTGTGACGTGTTTATATTCGTCTAAATATAATGTATGTAATGCATTACAATGGTGAGATATACTAGAAGGTTATTTGATTGAGTCAAAATAATTTATTTAACACACTCAGCGTGCTAATCTCCAACTTGGTGAAGTTTATTTACTCTTTATTTTCTCCCTTTATCCTCATGTCAATTGGCTCACAACCACACAGTCGTTGAGGTCTCTTGTAACCATTTTCATTGATCTGACTATCTGTTGTTGCTACAAGGACGAGTTCCGGCTCATCAGACTCAGGGAGAAAGTTGGTTCAGGAACTTCTTGGCTGAATAATTGACAAATATTAAAAACTCACATTTCCTTCCTTCATTTATGTTCATTCTGCGACTTGTTATCTGGCATAGGACCAAACAGTGGTTGAAGTCTCTTGTTGTCAATTTCAATGATCTGAGCTTCTGGTGTTACGACAGGATGACACTCCGGTGCATCAGACTCAGTGAGGAAGTTGGTTCATGAACTTCTTGGCTGTATAATTAACAATGTCATGGAATGAATTATAAATCTATTTATTCCTCTCCTTCATTAATATATTTATTTCATGAATTATTAACGAACATAATACTAAAGTCATTGGAGTTTCTGGTTTCACTTTCATTGATCTGACTATCTGTTGATGCGACAAGGACGAGTTCCGGCTCATCAGACTCAGGCAGAAAGTTGGATCTAGAACTTCTTGGCTGAATAATTGACAAATATTAAAAATTCTTATTTCTTTCCTACATTTATGTTCATTTTGTGACTTGTTATCTGGCATAAGACCAAACAGTGGTTGAAGTCTCCTGTTATCAATTTCAATGATCTGAGCTTCTGGTGTTACGACAGGATGACCCTCCGGTGCATCAGCCTCAGTGAGAGAGTTGGTTCTGGAACTTCTTGGCTGAATAATTAACAAATGTCATGGAATGAATTATGAATTGGGTTTGGAAACTTTTGCCTGAATAAATAACAATTATCATGAAATAGATATTAGAGTTACCCTTCCGAAAATGATCCAACTTGGAGATTACACTACTTAGATTAAATTAAAGTATCTGCAAGGTTTGGGTTTGTGATATAAATAACTTTATTCAAGATTGTGGAATTTATTGTTAGCTTTATTTATTCTTACAATCTCACCATATTCCATCCTCTACTTATCTTTATAAACTTATTTACTTACAAAGTATTTTTATTTTATCATTATTATTCAGTACTAACACTCGGGTGTTGGATTGGTGAATCCTGGAGAGAGAAATTCAAAAAAAATGAAAGGATGTCTCTCACATGACTAGGGCGAGGATAGGGGCCCTACTCACACCCATTTTTTATAAATTTCCAATTCATTTTAATTTATCAAATCCATTTCAACAGTTCTTTATTACCTCTTATTATATATTGTATGTATTTATTATATTATATATTTTTATTACTATAATAATTTACATTGCATTCTTAAAACATTCTTTGTTTCTTATCTTTGTCACATACCTCGGAAAAGAACTTGGTTACTATGCAACACAACGAAGAGTCCTACCCAACCTTAGACGATCACGCCAAATAAATATTGTATTTTTTATTGATAAATCTTTATATTGTGCCAATTACAATTTCTCATTCTGTAGTTTATAACTGAAGGTTTTATATATATTTTGAATAGGAAGTATTAGAATAAAGTTGACAGATATATGTTAGGTTTTATATTATATTTATGTATCTATTTCAAATTTTTATTTATGACATTCCCTTATATGATCAGAGAGCAGATCAGGAAGGGGTGGTCGTTACAATTTGGTGCCGTGACCAGGATAAGTAAAAAAAGGTAGATCATTAGTAAAATTACTTAAATATTACTGTGGTTTAGTATAGTTACCTCAGTAGTAGCTAAGTGTAGAATGAGTAAGGTAGAATGAGTATTATTGGCATAATTTTTGATTAAAATGTATTTAAATTCCAGTGGCTTCAAGGCCACAATTTGTTGCTTGTGACCTAGGTCGAGGTTTGAAAATGTGACAAGGGTTTGAAATAAGTGGGGGCGACTATTTCAATGTTAAATATATTTAGTATTTATTTGTGTTTATATACATCAAGACAATTATATTATTTATTATTACACTAAAACATTCAACACACTGTTACTCCACCACACTAGTTAGTTTATATATTTTATTTATTTCTGTTATATATTTTGGATTCAACCATTTAACAGTTTAATGTTGAGTTCTTCATACATACTAGTTTACATGGCCTTTGGATGGTATTTTTCCTTTCTTCTTTAACAGTAATTAGCTGGAAGGTACAAGTAGTGAATTAGTAAGCAAAGTGGTAGTCTAGGTAAAACTTAGGTAATATTGTGAAGATGTTATATGTATATTCCTTCTTTGATAATTGGCATATTATTTAAATTTTAATTGTAAGTTTTCAGAAAATTTAGGTAGATATTTCTTGCATAGATTATAATTTTTGCTTCGCTGCCTTTATTTTTAATTACTTGTTTTCTTATTATCAATAATAACTGAAATATTCAATTACTGTGTTTCTATTTTTATTTTTAATTTATTATTTCTTGTTTTCTTATTTTACAATTTATTTTGAGTGTTACTTTCAGGAATTTTTATTTATAATTATTTTTTTCATTGTTTGTATTCTTTTCAGCATTTAATTTATTTCATTTAACACTTTGTGGTATTATGACTAGAGGTTAAAAGTATAATACATAATAATTTTATATTCTCACTATATTCAAATGTACTGTTTAATATAATATCAATTTTCTTTTTGGACTTGATAACATGGTTCAATATACTCTGTCATTCTGTTAGAGCAATCAATTGATTGATCTTATTGTTTTACAGCCTTCCTTGATAGATTATTTTAGAATTTTGATGTGTTTTACAGGTTTGATTATTAGATTTAATCAGATTTAGGAATGTTGCAAATTAGGTTATGTACTTAGGGGATGTAGGGTGTTTTAGTTTTTAATTACTTATTTAGGAAAATTATTGGTTTTATTAGATATAGATTAGTTGATTGAATATTAAAATAACTACAAAATTGAATAGTTTCTAATGACTGTTATATTATTTTGTTTTACTGGAGGTCTAGATAGGCAGTTCCAAGTTAATTGTAATAGGATCTTATTATGATTCGTATTACTAAACACAAAATGGTAACATAGTGGGCAATTCATGAGATGAAGCACGCACAATTCATATCTTTTAATTCGGTTGTTTATAGTTTTACAGAGAAATTCTTAAAATGTTTCATGTAGTGATGAGTTACATAGGTATCATATAGTCGAATCATAAAAAAAGTTACTCAAGGGCAATGTTTGACAAAAATAGTGTACAAACCAAGCACTTACCCCAATATAGAATGTTTCAACTCACACGTAATTCATAGGCCCAATAATAAAGCTGTTTTCACATTTGATCACATGAGTGGATATTTTTAATTAGTGTAAATAATCCACTTTTAAACGTGTTCAAGTGGAGATTCTTAAGTGTTATAGCATTTAGTTACAGTTCTTTAGATTAGATCGAGTGTTGCTTTTTTAATTACTTGCGATGACATATTTGTGACTAGTTGACAGTCAACTAAAATGAAATACTATTTATGTGGTTGGGTCATAATTGTCATTGGTTTAATGTTTAATTTTATTTGTGTCATGTGTTAAAAAAAAAAAAAAATATAACTCTTACATTGTTTATAAACAATACTTTCACATCTTCATGAAATATGGCGAGATAAAATATTCGGTACAATTACGGTTTTACTATTTTTTCGGTGTGACAATAATTTCAACAGAATCAAATATGTCAGTCAAATAAATCAGTTAGGCAGTCAATCAGTCAATAAAGTTATAATAGTATCTACGTAGAATATCATACTAGTAGTGATAGAGATAAATAACATAAACTTTGCATAGAGAAATAGGACTTTTGGGTTGCTTTTCCTTCATGACTATCAATTCATTATAGGTATTTTGTGAACTCATGAGAAGCTGTGTGAATAGTGAATGACAGTATTATTCTAAGTTTCATTTAACAATTTCATGTGGAAGTGAATGACATTGAACAGTGTATTTTATTATAAATGAATTTTCCTTGGTACTAAATTAGATTTTGAGTGTCAAAATGCGTCCAAGAAGAAATGCTCGATCAGTTATTGACCAAAATTTGCCAGTTCAGGATCGTAACACTACTACCTTACCTAATCAACCTGTAAATAAAAACACTTCAAAGAAAAATGTCACTTTGAGGAGGAATAATACATTAAGACTCATAAGACGGGTGATGGAGCAAACCATTAGTTCTATAAACAATAGAATATCACAACTTGAAAATAAAATAAACTCTGGTTCATCGACTGGGTCTAGCTCTGATAACATACATGAGGTGACTCCACAGTTACTGCCTTCTGGGTTGACTTCTAATGCAGCAGTGTATTGCTTACCTCAATTATCAAATGTTGAAAAACCGAAGTTTCCTTTTAATAACAAACATCCTGTTACGTTTATTGAAGACTTGATAGTTTATTTAAAGAAGATTTCTACCAGTGACACAAATATGATAGACTTGATTATTGAATGTTTGGAAGGAGACACAAGGAATTGGGCCAGGATTTATAGAGAAAGATGGTCAAGGTTCGAAGATTTCAAAAATGATTTTCTTGACACGTATTTTGGAGAAACGGAACAAAATGAACTTCGAAGAAGAATCATAAGTAATTCCTGGGATGGAACTTCAACCATGCTTTCGCACTTTATTTCATTATGTGGACAAGCAAAGATGCTGACATACCCAATACAGGAGAGACAATTAATCAGTAATATCATGCAACACTTCCCTAAAGAGGTTCAATATGCCTGGTCTATAAGCAAGGTTACAACTATACTTGAAGCTGCTGAGTTTTTACGCAAGTTAGATGATATCAACAAACAAAGCAATCATCCAAATCAAGAATCAATGTCATCAGGAATTGCAGATTTTCGCCCTAATGTTAACAACTTTAATCGTAAAAGACATATTGGAAAAAGTGGGTTTGGTTCTCAAGTAAATAAAGTGTTAAGACCTAATAATGTAAATAGTGTAAATATTGTTCAGGATTCTAATACTGACAATATTAATGAATTTCATAGCAATAATTTAAACTGAATTCGGTTGGTGTTTTCAGCCCCCAAGCATCAACTGAATTTGGGGCTAATCTTGTTCCTATTTCATTGAACATATTGCTTTCTTTGGGATGGAAACCTGGACAAAGTCTAGGTATTAGGGATAGTGGTATTTTGAGACCTATTGTTACTTTAGGACAAAGTGGTAGGGCAGGCTTAGGGTCAACCAATACTTATTTTGATCCCTTCAGTGTAGAAGATAACATTATTGATATTTTAAAATCTCATTCGTCATTAATTCATGAACATTTAATACAACCTGAAAACCTTGTAATGTCTTTATTTGAAGAAGAAGACAATAATGTTTTAGTTAGATTAGAGATAGTTAAATCTGAAATTGAGGTAGAAATCTTAAATAGTAAAGTTACTTGTTTGGTAGACACTGGGAGTGATATAACTTGTATTTCTGAAATATTTTGGAAGAAGATATCTTCTTATGTTGGAAATAGGGCAGCTATGTTGCCTGTTAAACCTATTCGAATTCGAGGTGCAGTTGGACAAAAGAGTGCCAGAATACAACAAATGGTTTTATTACCTGTTCAATTTAAAGATATTATTTTAGATGTTTCATTTTTGCTAGTACCTAATTTAATTCATTCTGTTATCTTAGGTTTTGATTGGTTGACCTTAAATGAAGTTTATATTAGCCTTCAAAAACCTTGTGTTGGGTTAAGATTTATTAAAGATGGGTGTGATATTTTTATTCCATTCAGGGAATATGATTTTCTAGATCATGATATGAAGAAAGTAAATGAGATAGATCTTATAACTTTTAAGGATTATATAAACCAAATCATTCCAGGTGTTCCTCTCGATAAGATAGACTTGGAAAAATTAAAACTAATTTTGAAAAAGCATAGTGCAGTGTTTCGAGATGAACTAGGTAGAGCTAACTGTTACGAACATAAAATAAAAATGTCAGAACATACACCTTTTATTAAACGTAGTTATCCTGTTCCTTATGCATATAGGGCTAAAATGGAAGAAAAATTAACTGAAATGAGTAATATGGGTATTATTTCTAGAAGTCCCACACCTTACAGTAGTCCTTTAACTTTTACAATCAAGTCTGATGGTACCTTAAGGGTTTTGTTAGATGCAAGAGAAATTAATAAATATATGATTTCTGAGTCGGAAGCTCCTCCTTTACAGATAGATGTTTTAAATTCATTCCATGGAGTAAAGTATATAAGTATAATAGATTTAAATAATGCATACTTTCAACTACCAATCTCAGAGGATAGTAAAAAATATACAGGTTTCACTTTTAATGGAAAATCATACATTTATAATGTTCTCCCACAGGGATTAAAGACTTCAGTTGCTAGTTTTAGTAGGGCTATGGATTTAATATTAGGACCCGAGATTAGACATTTTACTCTAAATTATTTGGATGACATTGCTGTATTCACTAATGGGACTTTAGATGAACATCTAGGACATATTGATATAGTTCTTGGTAAATTGGAAAAGGCTGGTCTTACATGTAACATACAAAAATGTAAGTTTATTTGTAAAGAAGTAAAATTATTAGGACATATTGTTTCAGTGGAAGGAGTTAAGACAGATCCTGAAAAACTAGGGGCCATTAAAAATTTTCCAGTTCCTAAGAAAATAAAACATTTAAGAGCATTTTTAGGATTATGCAACTATTATCGTAGATTTATCCCAGATTATAATCAGTCTATTCAACCACTTTGTCAATTGCTTAGGAAGGATCAAGTTTGGAATTGGTCAGAAAACGTTCAAGATGCGTTTGAACAATTAAAGTTAAAATTTTTAAGTACCATAATGTTACATCACCCAAATTTTACAAAACCGTTTTATTTGCAAACAGATAGTTCAGGAGTTGGTATTGCAGGGGTTCTTTATCAATATGATAGTAATGGTGTAATGAAGATTATAGGATTTTGTAGTAGGTCATTAAGAGGGGCTGAATTAAGATGGACTGTTACTGAACAGGAGTTTTGGGCTATAATCTATTGCTTAAGGAAATTTGAAACATATTTGAGAGGTAATAAATTAATCATAAGGACTGATCATAAGGCATTAACTTTTGTTCGATCTTGGAAGTTATATAATAGTCGTATTATTAGATGGATATTGTATTTAGAACAGTTTGACTATAATATTGAACATGTAAAGGGAAAAGAAAATATTGCGGTAGATGTTTTGTCCAGGTTTCCACCTAACTCTGATATTATTCAGGAAGACAGGGTGTTTTGCCCCGAAATTCATTACATGGAAGTTAGTAGAAATAAATCTTTAATATCCGATTTAAAAAATATTGTAAAATTCCAATATAATGATAGTGAGATCAGGAAAATTATAGATATTGTACAGAACGTATATGTTGAAAAAAATGATAAAAAATTGAACAGGGTTGCTCAACGTTGTTACTTGAACGATAATATTTTATATTTTATCATAACTAATGATAAACATGCTATTTTTCTCCCAAGTGATCTAAGAAGGAAAGTAATTTTACAAATACATGAAGAAATGGGTCATCAGGGGGCGTATAAAATTTTAAAATACCTTAAAGATAGGTTTTATTTTATAGGGATGAATAAATTAGTAAAAAATATACTTAGGAGTTGTCATATCTGTCAATTATCAAAAAGTGATAATGTAAGGTATGTAGGGGAATGTAAATCTATTGTTACCGAAAATGTAGGGGATTTAGTGATGGCAGATTTGTATGGTCCATTGCCTAAGGGAAAATTCGGGGCCTCTTATATTTTAGTTATTCAAGATTCTTTTAGTAAGTTTGTTAAATTGTATGATTTACCTAGAGCTACTTCACGTGCAGTAATAACCAAACTTAAACAATATGCTACTAGAATAAAACCTAAAGTCATGTTGACAGATAATGGTACACAATTTAATTGTGAAAATTGGAAAAAAGCTTTAGAAGAATTAAGTATAAAACCAATTTACACTACTGTTAGAAATCCTAGACCAAATACAACAGAAAGAGTGAATAAGGAATTAGGAAGGTTGTTTAGAACGTATTGTCATAATAACCACAGAGGGTGGGCGACAATTTTAAATAAAATAGAGAATTTATATAATAATACTTTTCATGAAAGCACCGGTTTTACTCCTAATGAAATATTGTACGGTATTTCTAATAATATGACCTTCGATATTTGTTTGCCTAAGTTTGATAACAAAACAGAACTTGAGGTTATTAGGGATAAAGTTAGGGAAAACTTGAAGATTAATAGTGTAAAACGACAATTTAAGTTTAATAAATCGCATAAATTGATCAATTTTCAGATTGGGGATCTAGTCAAAGTTAGGAAGGTAAATAAGTCTGATGCACAAAAGAAATTAATAAAAAAGTTTGAGTTACTTTATGAAGGCCCTTATTTGGTTGCAGCTATACCATTTCCAAATGTTTATACCTTGATGAATCCAAAGACAAAAGAAATATGGGGGAATTCTAACACAATTCATTTAAGTAAATACTATCCATAAATGAAATGAATTGTGTTGAAATTAATGTTGAGTTGTGTACTATTCCTTCTTGTAGGTCACAAACCTAGTTCTGATATTTATAATTTTGTTAATTATTCCTATTATTAAAAAAAAAAAAAAAAAAAAAAAAAAAAAAAAAAAAAAACACCTTGAAATATTTAAACTTTTTGTTGTGTTAATTATAGTTTTGTGTAAGGATAATTGGAATTTGGGATTAGGTTAAGAAATGAAAATTTAGAAGTTGTGTTTTGCTATTTTATAAATAAATAAATTTTCTTTTTCAACTAAGAGTTTATTTGAACTAGGGAAATACAGGGGGAACATGGTTAATAGATATTGGGGATATAATAATATGGTTTTAATTTTGTTTTTTTTTTAAATTTAAAAACGTTAATCTTTACCAATGAATATTTTCTATGTTTCTCTTATATATAGAGGGGATGGGGAAGTGATTCAAATATATTTATTTAGCTACATGATTAATTTGTTAATTCATTGCCTTTTCACTCTCATTAATATCTACATTACTCAATTTATATGTACATGAGGTAAATGTTGTACTAAACCTTGTTTGGGTTTTGCAGGTTTGATTATGGATCACATAAATAAACCTGAAAGGATGTTGGGCAGTCATCAAGTGGGTGCCAACTATTTATTTTATAGTAATAAATGTTTCTATTTGTTTTTCTCCTTTGTAAATTATCACTCCAGCGAATATCGTGATAATTTAGGGGGCGATTGTGACGGAACAAGCTCGAGTCTTGTGTATGGAGTGGAAGTATAATCTCAATATACCTGCTGATAGCATTTTGCAATACTGATTTACTGAAGTTATCATAAAAATATCTGTTTATATATTGGTATATGTTAGCAGATATAATTGTTGATATATAGAATCTTTAAATGGAAGAAAAATTACTCATAAAAGGATGTTGTGACGGGACAAGCTCGAGTCTTTTGTATGGAGCGGAAGTATAATCTCAATATAGGTACCTGCTGATAGCAGTTGGCAATACTGATTTACTGAAGTTATCAGTTAGTTCAGTTAAATTCATTTACCTTGCTAAAGAATAAAAAAATTAGAAAAAATTATTAATTTAATATTGATATCTGGTTCTCAGAATTTATGTACTAATTTGATATAGATAGATACATCTAATTAATGTTCCTAAAGGAAAAAAAAGTATAGCAGTTTGGGATGCCTATTTTTGTTATTAAGTTTCCCTTCCGTTGTTGATACGATCTTATGGGTGGTAATTAATTGCAGGAAAATATTTGATGATGCTTTCGCATTTACACATAGATTTTATTTATTCATTATTTATTTATTTATTTATTTGCTAAACAAAATAACTCTACAGTAGTTACACATAAATTAAATTAAATAAGTAATTCAAGGGTGCATTCTTTTATTTTGTTGGTAAATATGACTGGAGATTGTCGCGGGTGTGTGGTGCATAAAGTATAGCAGTTTGGAACGCCCACTTTGTTATTAAGTTGCTCTTCCGTTGTTGATACTATTTTATGGGTGGTAATTATTTGCAGGAAAATAATTAATGATGCTTTCGCATTTACACATAGATTTTATTTATTCATTATTTATTTATTTATTTATTTGCTAAACAAAATAACTCTACAGTAGTTACTCATAAATTAAATTAAATAAGTAATTCAAGGGTGCATTCTTTTATTTTGTTGGTAAATATGACTGGAGATTGTCGCGGGTGTGTGGTGCATAAAGTATAGCAGTTTGGAACGCCTACTTTGTTATTAAGTTGCTCTTCCGTTGTTGATACTATTTTATGGGTGGTAATTATTTGCAGGAAAATAATTAATGATGCTTTCGCATTTACACATAGATTTTATTTATTCATTATTTATTTATTTATTTATTTGCTAAACAAAATAACTCTACAGTAGTTACACATAAATTAAATTAAATAAGTAATTCAAGGGTACATTCTTTTATTTTGTTGGTAAATATGACTGGAGATTGTCGCGGGTGCGTGGTGCATGGTGCCTCGTGGGAGGGAGTTCGGTCGTTTGGGTATAAATAGGGCAGTAGGCCGCAGAGCGGGGGTCGGAATTTCAGTCTCGGGGAATGGAAGTTGGAGTCTCGGTCGGGAAACGAAAGTAACCCAAAAGTTCTGCCAGTTTGTACCCAGTTTAATATTTAGTTTTTCAATTGTTTAAAAATAGAATATAGTGTTGTATTGAACGTGGGTCCAGTCTTTAGGTGAGTGTTTATTTTAGTACACATTAATAGGGAATTTCGTCTTCAGGAAAGTTCTGCCAGTTCGTAGATAAAAGGTTAATTTTTGAGTATTTTAATATTAGATTACGTTATTGCGTTAGAAGGTGAATCCTGTTATAGAAGAGCGTTTATTTCGTTTAATACTGTAGGGTAATTTAACAGGGAAATTAACTTTTATAATATATTTAAGGTCTTGATTTATATATTAATATTTCGTGTACTTTATTCTTTATATGTATTTTATTATATATATTTATTTATATATGTAAGTATATATACTTACATGTTATATTTTATCTTACTTTGTATTAAAAGTAATTACGCACACACACACAGAACACAATACATCTATAGGTACTGATAAACTAAAAATGCTCATTTGTGACGTGTTTATATTCGTCTAAATATAATGTATGTAATGCATTACAATGGTGAGATATACTAGAAGGTTATTTGATTGAGTCAAAATAATTTATTTAACACACTCAGCGTGCTAATCTCCAACTTGGTGAAGTTTATTTACTCTTTATTTTCTCCCTTTATCCTCATGTCAATTGGCTCACAACCACACAGTCGTTGAGGTCTCTTGTAACCATTTTCATTGATCTGACTATCTGTTGTTGCTACAAGGACGAGTTCCGGCTCATCAGACTCAGGGAGAAAGTTGGTTCAGGAACTTCTTGGCTGAATAATTGACAAATATTAAAAACTCACATTTCCTTCCTTCATTTATGTTCATTCTGCGACTTGTTATCTGGCATAGGACCAAACAGTGGTTGAAGTCTCTTGTTGTCAATTTCAATGATCTGAGCTTCTGGTGTTACGACAGGATGACACTCCGGTGCATCAGACTCAGTGAGGAAGTTGGTTCATGAACTTCTTGGCTGTATAATTAACAATGTCATGGAATGAATTATAAATCTATTTATTCCTCTCCTTCATTAATATATTTATTTCATGAATTATTAACGAACATAATACTAAAGTCATTGGAGTTTCTGGTTTCACTTTCATTGATCTGACTATCTGTTGATGCGACAAGGACGAGTTCCGGCTCATCAGACTCAGGCAGAAAGTTGGATCTAGAACTTCTTGGCTGAATAATTGACAAATATTAAAAATTCTTATTTCTTTCCTACATTTATGTTCATTTTGTGACTTGTTATCTGGCATAAGACCAAACAGTGGTTGAAGTCTCCTGTTATCAATTTCAATGATCTGAGCTTCTGGTGTTACGACAGGATGACCCTCCGGTGCATCAGCCTCAGTGAGAGAGTTGGTTCTGGAACTTCTTGGCTGAATAATTAACAAATGTCATGGAATGAATTATGAATTGGGTTTGGAAACTTTTGCCTGAATAAATAACAATTATCATGAAATAGATATTAGAGTTACCCTTCCGAAAATGATCCAACTTGGAGATTACACTACTTAGATTAAATTAAAGTATCTGCAAGGTTTGGGTTTGTGATATAAATAACTTTATTCAAGATTGTGGAATTTATTGTTAGCTTTATTTATTCTTACAATCTCACCATATTCCATCCTCTACTTATCTTTATAAACTTATTTACTTACAAAGTATTTTTATTTTATCATTATTATTCAGTACTAACACTCGGGTGTTGGATTGGTGAATCCTGGAGAGAGAAATTCAAAAAAATGAAAGGATGTCTCTCACATGACTAGGGCGAGGATAGGGGCCCTACTCACACCCATTTTTTATAAATTTCCAATTCATTTTAATTTATCAAATCCATTTCAACAGTTCTTTATTACCTCTTATTATATATTGTATGTATTTATTATATTATATATTTTTATTACTATAATAATTTACATTGCATTCTTAAAACATTCTTTGTTTCTTATCTTTGTCACATACCTCGGAAAAGAACTTGGTTACTATGCAACACAACGAAGAGTCCTACCCAACCTTAGACGATCACGCCAAATAAATATTGTATTTTTTATTGATAAATCTTTATATTGTGCCAATTACAATTTCTCATTCTGTAGTTTATAACTGAAGGTTTTATATATATTTTGAATAGGAAGTATTAGAATAAAGTTGACAGATATATGTTAGGTTTTATATTATATTTATGTATCTATTTCAAATTTTTATTTATGACATTCCCTTATATGATCAGAGAGCAGATCAGGAAGGGGTGGTCGTTACACCGTTCATTGTGCACTGGAGGGGGGGGGGGCTATGTTTGTTATTTGATGGTTATAGAGCAGAATCTTTGTGAGTGGCGTTTTTAGAATTTCCTTCAAACGGGGAAATAGATTTTTATTAATACATATACATGTTAAAAGTAATAATATATAATTTTAAGGTAAATGTCAACCCAACACAATTTTTTATATCTAAGTCTATTCACCAATTAATGTATTCCATTATACCACCATCTACAACAAAGGCGCCAAAACGTCTTATCCTCATAAATAAGTACCAACAGCTGTCCCCAGGGCCACACCCACACCTACACAAACAAATATGTGTAAAAACTAATAAGATCATAGCCTAAAATAATGATTAACGATTACGCGATCCATCGACCTTGTGCGCCTTATATGGGCCATCGAGTTGCGGCTGCGCTTCCGACCTTGGAACTCAGCAGACAAGCAAATAGGTTTAATACTTTGTCACCTCTTTTATTCTTTGTAACTGGCAGTTAATTAAACTAGGGATGTAAGTTTTTTTGTAGGTAAGGCAGTTGCTTTTTCCTGATGGAAAGTGACGATAATGATGGAAAAAGATTTTGCAAGCCTATTGACGCACTATTTCTTTACTCTACTTCTACAAGAAATCAAAAATTATCGACATCATTTTATATATTTTAGGTGAGTTTCAGTTAGATACTTTGTATTATAGTATGTGTAATAATTCGACAGGTCCATAAACCGGTTCAAAAAACTTAGTATTTATAAATAAAATCTCAAATTGCCTTATCTAATATACCTAATCTTATCTAAGTATCTTACTAAAGTCTTAAAATTGTTGTTCGTGTTCAAATTGTACATATCGTTGCTATGAACTAAGTAAATTAAAAAATTATGAATGTAAGAATTGTGTTAAATCTAAAAGTGAGTAAGTACTTACTTATTTCTTACGATAGATCTTCTATTTATATATTTAGACTGTATAGATACAATATTAGAAAGACAAAGCGTTTGGTTGTTGATACTTATCCATACAATCTGATATTACTGAACCGATTCCGAAAATCCTTTCACATTATTCAGAAGTAATATATTAAATATTATATCCTGACATTCCCACGGGAGAGTTACGCGAGAGAAACCGCTAGTGTGTTTATACGTGTGCATAAAAGTAATTTGCAAATTCCAGTGATAAAAATATTATATGCTTATGCCATATGCCTAAATGGGAGTAACGAGAAATATTGTGACCGTATATGGTTAAAATAAATATGTTTGCCTTGTTACAATGATTGTTAATTGCCATCAACTTTAAGAACTTACGCAATCCTGTTATTATTATATTTATAATATTTTCACACAATACACGAACTTTTATGTCAAATCAGTGTTCACTCTCTATATGGAAGCCTGCCACCCCTTAACTAGGGGAAATGAATTACTGACTAAATTCAAAAAGTAGGGTGTTGACCAAAAACTAATATGGTAAATGTGCCTAGGTAGGTACAGACATGCTGTTGCTATCAGTTAATTCAATTAATCAACAAAATGGATTGTGGCACGCACGTTTTTTTGGAATTTAAACTAGAAATACCTATTTTTCTACTAGCTTTTGACAGCGGCTTACACATTTGCCGCCTCGTGAACCAGGTGGTGAGCCAACTCTGAGGGAATCAATAAAATATTATGATTGCGAAGTGAATTTGTTAATTTATTTTGCTTTCATGCACGAGTAGGGTTAATCGAAAATGAGTACTGATACGCGATAGAACATAGCTAAGTTTTGACAGGAAGTCGAATGCAGGATTGCGGCGTAGGGGGCAGGAACTGCCAACCTTGCCAAGAGGCTGTCTACGAACTAGAACAATTTTGTAGCGCTGTGCGTTGCTCTTCTGTCTACTTTATACCTTTTTGGCACAATATGCTTTCTCGGCGTTTATTTTACTTTTAAAATTGGGACGTTTGGAACGTCAATTCATTTTACCTTTGTCAAGTGTATTTTTATTTTTAATAATATCAATTGACTTGACAAGTCAATATAATATTTTCTAATACGTGCAAAAGTTTTAAAAGATTGAAAAATTTTCCTTCATTATTATTTACTTTGATCGATTAAGATATTGTGGAAGCCGCTAGACGGTGATTTTAAATTGTACAAGTGTTTGTATTTTCAATATTTGGTTGCTATTTCCGTCGTCGGAATTTACTTTTGTAATGATTACGTATTTACAGGCTCCTATATTTTATGCATAAAGATTTACTGGCTCACTGTCGATTTCTTCTTTTCCCGCCTCATTTTTTTGAATCTCATTATAGCATACAATAATCCATATTACTTTGAATAGGTTAGAATGCCCATTATATTACTATTGTACCTATTTATTTAAACTTAACTTTTATATTAAACAATGGAGGATTAAATAAATGCAATTCGTCCCCTCAGAACGCATATGTCATTATTTACAATAAGCAAAACAAAATTATTGTCCAAGTAATTAAACGAAATGCTTTTTTCTTAAACCTTGCAACCTCCAAACCTAACCATCGAATAGTTTGAGTATTGCAGAAAGGGTGCTAGTTGAGTGGGAAACTGTCACATTGTTTGACATTATATTCTAGGAAATTTTATTGTTTACATTTATAACATTTCTATGAAGCGTTTAGATTACACGTATATGTTGCAACACTTGCAACTCATAATCAAATGTTTAGTTCTCAACATTGACAATTACTTATTCTTATTGGCGTCAAATAAAACATGACTCTACCACCAGTTCGGAAAAACCTTCGTGAAGAAGAACTGGCAAGAAACTTCACGGGTATAATTTTTCAAAAAAAAAATTACAACATCTCTTTATGTCTGTACAAAATTTTTCTTATCCGCTACCATAAGAAGACGTATTTTAGTGAAAATGACGCTTTAGACATTCTTCTGAAACTAATATCACTTTTTGATTCATTTCTGATGTCTATTCAAATAATGACCTTCTATGCACAAAAGTCCCTCGCATTTAATTGAAGCTTTAGTAGTCGTACAACGACCAAGTAGCAAGTTACTGGCAATCCAGTTTATCGATAGTATAAATCGTTTGGTAGTATTGATTTGTGTTTTTTTGCACATTTTCTAAGGGAAAATTCATTTGATAATGAAGACGTCGATACTTCGAACGTCTTTCAGAAGTATCATTTCACTCGACTTGCAAAAGACGAAAAAGGCCTAGCCTAAACATTTGTTTGAAAATTCAAACGGAAGCGAAATTCATTGCATACTGGAAAAAAAACTTATTCTTTACAGATAATATAGTTTGGTATGTAGGTTTTCTTTTTACAAAGGGCATTTAGATTTCCATCAAAAAATTTGGAAAATAATTTATTTATAGTTTCCCTAAAAAGAGCTTTTAGCTATTGAATGTTATATTGTTTTTTTTAAATCTTTCGCTCCCATACTTTGAGGTTTACACTTATTTTTTTTCTAAACTAGCAAATATATTATGCATTTTAAGCTTAATCAAGAACATAATGTTTGGATTGGAATCCAGCCCGCGTTATCACAACCGGTTTAGCAAAGCTTGACCGTTAGTATGAACGGATCAGGATAATATACAATCAAAGGTAGAATTCCAGCATGTTGCTTTAAATATATAATTCGGTAACCAGCACCTGCCTTTTTTATGATGGGCCCCGCGTGTATCGCGGCAGCTGTCTGCTGGAGATGTAAAATTCTTATTGTTTGATTTTAAATCACCAGTGTTGATTATCTTATCACCAAAGTAAAACAAAAAAGAAATTAACGTACAAGCATGACCATAAATTAAGAATATTAATGTACTAAATAGGCACTAACATCAAAAACTTAAGAAGGTGAATAAAATAAACAAGTAAACCGTGACAGTTGACATAGTAATTACTATTGGCTTTCGAACGTATAGTAAGATTACTGCTATTATGTTGGCTAAACTGAATCAATCTACAGAACTGATGTCTAATTACCTGAATTCGCCAGTAAATACGGTATCAAAAATCACGATTATTTTTTCTTCATTTTATTTTTCGAAACACTGTTACATTGATGTTTTAATACACATTGAATATCTCTATCTAAGCCACTACTATGCTCACAAGCGAGTGATACCAATTTACATGATGTTATTGAAAATAGACCCTTCTTTACATGCAAGTAAATATTTCAATTTACTGATTTACAATTCCATTACAAACATTTATTCAAAAAGGATACAACGTCTTACTGTTTGTTAAAACGATTCCACTTTTATATTGTTTAGTAAAAAAATAAACAGGAAAACCCGTATAAATGTATTCATATACCTATCAAAAACTCTATCCGAACACTGGTTTCAATAAATTCCAGTAAAAACACTTTTTTGTAAAAAGAATTCCAACATTAATCACTGGTTCCTATTTAACTTTCCTTTGTTTCCAAGTTGGGCCGCGAGTGGTCTTTTCCATATTCACCTCAGGAATCTGCAAGTTTATGGTTCCAATAAGACCCGGCTCTGGCTGTTTACTGGACGAATCAATTGATTTTTGTTTTCGACGCTTGTCCCCTTTCCAAATTGGGGTATTCTTTTTGCGACCTTGACGTATACGGCGGCGACGCGCTCCATCGTCACTGCATGATGAAGCTCTGGATCCACTCCTCTTAACAATGTAGCTCGGCATCATTTGCAACTTCTTTATTAAAGCGTTTTCTTTACACGCTGCTTCGTAACCCAAAGCTATCTTGACAGCGTCATCGTAGGTCAGATCAGTTTTCAAGAATAACTCTTTACGCATAGATTCACTACGAAGGCCGCAGACTAACTGGTCTCTGAGATTCTCTTGCAGAGCAGATCCAAAGTCGCAATTACGGGCGAGTTTCTTCAGTGCTGTGTGGTAACGCATAACAGTTTCGTTCGCACCCTGAAGGCGCTGTCGAAACTTATACCGCTCCAGAACTACCGAAGTTTTTGGCTGAAGATAATCTCCAACAAGTTTGATGATCTCTTCAAAAGTATAAGAAAGAACAGGTCTCGGAGTCGTCAAGTTCGTTATTAATTCGTACGTTTCATCGCCTACGCATGTCATCAGGGTTTCGAGATACAAATTCGCTTGTATCTTATTAGCTCTGAAGTACATTTTGAGGCGGTCGCAGTAAGAGTTCCAGTTACCTTTGGAGAGGTTGAATTCCTGGAGTCTTCCAACGATGGGCATTATGGTTAAATATACTCACAATTTAGTTAAATGGTGAATATATTTAATCAACACACGGTACGACACTTTTCTACCGACGCAGGAGCAGTAACTGAGCACTTGCACGTACGAACAATGCCACTTTGACAACCAGATGACGTAATCTTTGATATTGTGTGCCTTATTTAGATAACATATGTGATTTTGAATCGTATTGTTATTGTTATATTCGAGTAATGTTTAAGCATTAAGTCGCTCCATAGCAGAGTTATTGGTAGCATTATTAGCAACTTACAAAGTATATAAAGCACTTATAAAATACAAAAAGATACGGAATTTTGTTCTCGTGTGTTCTTGTTGATGTTTTTTTATTGTCTTTGCAACGATGAAAGCATATGACTTTGTCATAATTAATTATCCTTATTTTTATGGTAAGATTTTATTATTGAATTAAATTGCTTTGATTACAATTAAATATGATAAAATACCTCTTTACGGCAGCTGCTCATCAAGGTAGCATAAATGTTCTAAATGGAAAATTCTTTACGAAACAACAGTTATCAGATTTCTTTGAAATTGAAAATATTTGCTTTCTAGCTGAAACACGTCTCCGGTCCAGTTACCACGTGCAACACGCGAGGCACATGACCGACGCAGTTGGTTCCACTTGATTGGACAATGACCACGCGTTATTTAAAAACCCACAAAATCATCAGTATTGTAGCTATTCCTAAGTTTTTGCACTGATTTTATAAATGCTGATTTTAAATGGCTGGTTGAGAGTAGAAGCCCGGATAATACATTATTTACTACTCTAATATCGGCCGCAAGTTTGTTTACATTTTGCTAAGCAAATCTAGACTTAGAAACAGTGTGGATAAATCTGTACGGATTCGATTAGCAAAATCTATAACTAAGTTATCTTTATATAACTATACGACGAGCGCAGTGGTAAGAGAACTAGACAACAGCCAGAATGCGGCTTCTCCTTCCAACCAGTCCTCTGACCTCATAAACAAAACAAAATAACTGTTTGGGATATAACCGAAAAAATAAAAAAAAGTTGTGTTCCTGTATTGTATCCGAAATCCATGACGTAACATTTGACAATTAACTTGATTGAGGAGTGCCGCTGACATTATTAAGAACACTAGACTATCTATTGACAAATATATTTGTCCCTATTTGATTTTCGCCGTTTCGGCAGAATCTTTATTAACTTAATCTTTTGAGACCAACTTTAAAGTTTCTTTTTAAATAAACTGTTCGAATAGAATATCAGCAGTAAGGAAAGAACTTTAAGATAGATATTATTTTAGATCTATCAAATAATTTTTACTAACCTTCCAGTTGAAAGAAAGACATTCTGGCCTTAATGCCTAAATTTTTGCCCGCACTACGAAAATCTGTTTTGTTATTTATCTCCGGACTGAATATATTTTTCTAAAGCTGTATCTAGTGTCTTATATAGTTATTTAAGCATCTTTGTAGCTAAAATCCTATTGGATTATTATGAGTTATTTCAGAAGGTATTTAAGAAAGTACCCGTTTTTGAAATCCAAACTTAACTGTAGCCAATAAGTTTTTTTAGGTTTAAAGGTTTAACCAACTAATCTTGCCGATTTTTTGTGCATATTTCATTTGAGTACGTCAGGCCCAAAACCGAGTGTTAACTTTAAAATATGAAAACGGCAATTACATTTTTATATCAAATGTTCACAACTTCCTGAGAGTACTCGCTAGTGGCGCTTCAAATTGGTGTCATTTACAAAATATTGGTGACAAAATATTGGTGTCATTTGTTAAACAAAGCCTGTCCAGTGTTTGTAGAGTGTATACAGGTCAGTGAGTACCAATTTTAACGGGACTGGTTATTTACGTTAAATATTATACGTAAAGCATTTAACGTACTTTCATTGGGAAATCTCTAGAAACTAAGTGAGATTATTTGTAATGGTGATAAAAGTGCACGTGATTTATGCTCACCAGTACATTTCAGTAATTTTCATACTTTTTTATCAGTATAAAGAAATCCAATGCCATTAAAATTTTGAATTCCAAAATTAACTCCACTTAGTTACTGATAAAGTTCATGAATGCAAATTACGTACTTTACGTGTGTTTTTTATTATTTAAATATTGAGTTTAATAAAGTGCTGGGGTTATCACACGGCGTATTTCATTGCTTTAAGTAAACAAGATTTTATCTCTGGTGCAGGAATTTTGTATTTTTACGAACACAGTTTCATCAGGTGATATAGAAGACAAACGTCTAGTCCTTTTTCAATAAAAAACAAAATCTCACCCTTACAGGATAAGAACTTAGGACCTCCAGCTAGAGGGTATGTCCTATGTATTTTATGAATTATAAAGAATTTATTGAAACTTATTGTTTGGTAGAACTATGTTTTATAAAATAGACATTTTAACGATGCAGACCTAATAAAGAACCAGTACGTAACCAGAATATATTATAATCTAGAACGGAAGCACCAGTTGAAACAAAGTAAATCTTTTACAGAAGAACCTTGTGTTGGTAGATTTGGCAATGTATATGGAACTATCAATGATTTGTAAGTTATAGGTCTCTATTTAATGGTTGTTTTAAATTGTTGCGGTTTTTCAAACAACCATAATTGAAGGAATGTTATGGGAAATTAATAAATCAAAATCGAGGTTCAAATCCCCTTAATTCCGTAAATATTAATTTAATGGAGTTGTCAATGGAACTCTTCTTAAAATCAGGTCATTTTCAACAGTAAGGTAGGAATCTGGGACTGCGGAACAACTCTCGTGAATCATTACTAAAACGACATTTAGTTACAATCAAAGGGTACCAATCGATATGAACGTCAGCTATTAACACCTGCTTTCAAATTGCCTTATTTAAAAACTAATTTCATATACAACTTTCAGAATGAACTGCATAAAAGCAGGTTTTGTAAAGAGAGTAGCACCCACGGAAATCCACCCTGTTTGGTTCCACGCTGCCCTCTGCCACAACCTCTCGGTGGTGCTGGCCGCATCGCCGAAGATCACAGCTTCATTTCAGGCTTGGTCCTCAACACAAAATTTTAAGGATTCATGCAAATATTAATTCAGACTCACTCTATAATAACTTAAATTAGACATTATTTGATTTTATTTTGTCCAAGGAGACTCATAATTTATTCATTTTACAATAGTTACTCTTTGTAATTTATAAGATTTGTAAGTATATTTAGTTTAAATATACTTACTAAATATAATGAAGAAGAACTCCATATGGGTTCGAAACTAGGAGTTATAAGTTACATAATACATTTATACTGACCCCGTTACTCGTATTTCTGACCTACAACAGAACGTTAATTCCTCGTCCAATGTTTGTCACGCGCTACGAATCTTAGTAGATGCTTAGATATTCTTACTCCAGTGTTAAATTGATGATGTTAAATTGAAAATTTGGAATTAGTGGTTAAAGTACCCGAGGGAGTTGTACTTTAACTAGTAATTCCAAATTTTTTTGACCTCAACATAAAGATAGAGTCAAATAACTTGATGTAAGCAGACTGGATTCATTATTTGAGTAAAAGCGATGTTTAAGCAAAGCTACATTTTGATCTCCCAATACCACCTATAATTTTGTTTTTTTTTACAAGGAATTACAGGCGAAACTTAAATAAATCTCGGGCAGGAGAAGTTGAGATTCAGCCGACATTTTCTACAGAAAATGACACTTGCTGCAACATGGACTAATGTTTAAAACATGCAATTATCTTCACCAGCTCGCACTAGGCTTCGTGTGTTTCAATCAAACCATGCCAGATAATCATAACCTTACATATGCAGTTTAAGCAGTTTTCTCCTCGGCTGGGCAAGAGAGAAAGTTGCCGGCTCTGTGAGCTCAAGCCAGATGAAGGTAAATGCGAAGACAATGGCTAAATTACCCTTTTGTAGGTTGTGCTCGCCTGGTACCCTCGTCGCTTTCATATTTGTTTGATGTTGGATTGTTGATAAGATACACTGTTAATGTTGAAGCTTGCGTAAACTGAGTTGTCTTGGTGCTCTCTTAGATTTATATTTTGATTTGTTTGGAAAGATATGAAATCACTGTCGTGTTACAGCTGTGTCGGTTTTGCGTAGAATACGTTTTGATTTTGTAATGTATCCTAAAACATCACACCAATTGTGTTCGTCAATAAATGTATTTATTTTCTTTCTTTCTTTCTTAATAATATACCTAGCGTCTTATATAATATTTTGTGGTACTTCCAAATCTTTTAAAATTGATGTATAGTTTTTGAAGTACAGGGTAGCACAAGCACATGTGGTACTTTTTTAGGTCCTTTGTGGTGGCTGTATGATTAAATTGCACTATTACCCGAATGGTAAAAAAGTACCAGGTAAGTATATCAAGAGCAGATTAGCTTCCTCCTTAGGATTAAATTTACAGAACTGGCTGATTCTCAAATCTAAGTACGATTGAAGGCAACTTGTAGAACATCTACAAATTTTGCGATTCAACCAGGCCTTAACCTTTTTAGTATGTCTAGATTTAGAATTAAATTTCATTATTTGGATGATGAAACTGATGAAATGTTGAGTAAACTCAGTGGACATTATATGTAGCCAATACAAGTAGGCTAGGAGATTGTTGGGATTCTAGAGGCACCTAAGTCAAAAATGTGACTGCAGGCAGCTCTTACTGCACTTCAATTTCAATATAAAAGTCTTGTGAAGCATAATCTACATTTTCAATTATTGTTGTCCTTGAGTTTAAGTGAGATTCCTCATGAAGTAGATTTGGTATTCGACGATCGTTGATTCAGTAATCTGAACGCAAATTACATTGTTGCTTAGGAAAAGTTATGGAAGAAGATGTCTTGCTCTTGCTTGTCGCTTCAAAGTTTACATAATTAATAAATAAATAAATAAATCCCCAGACAAACACACCAACTGTATGGCCCCAAATTAAGCAGAGCTTGTGTTATGGATGACTATACAGCGAACTCTGGGGACCCAGAATAAACATACATATATAAATAAAAACAACCATGACCCGAGATCAAACATCTGTGTTCATCACACAAATCAATGCCCCGGCCAGGCTCGAACCTGGGACCATCGGCGTACGAGGCAAGGCTACCTACCACTACACCACTCGGTCGTCAAATTACTATTTTTATTGTTTATTGCCATGTCTTTTTCTCAAAAACAAGGGAAGTAATTAATGTTCTCGAGGATATTCTTGTTTTAATAGACGGGATATCCCCTCCGAGATATTGTAACCTCAAGATAATTCTTGAGGACTAATGTCTAACTAAAGACTAATGTCCTGACCTTGACTGGCGAACCTTGCTCGAGGTTTTAACACGAAACGCAGATCTTTTTTTAAATGACTCACAAATGTGACTTAACACTTTGGGCTTGAGTTCATTTGTACTCGAATTGGTAAACGATGTTGAATCCATACATTTTTTTTAATTATTGAAAAATGTTTTGCGCTGGTCGTGATTTAGAGATCAAAAGCTAATTAACTGATAAACCTTATCCTTTAGTTGGGTATCGGCATGGTCTACACATACTGTCCCTGTCTTTCGAATTAAAAATATCGTCCCACTTTACTTTGCTAAAGTTTTACCATATCTGAAATATATAAAGATTCAGTTATATCAATTTATTTTCAAAATAAGTAAAAGATTAAGAGTTAATTTGTTTTAACATTGCACATGCTTGCGTAAATACTTTGTTATTCTATCCTTTTTTCTTTTAAATCTTATTTCTAAAAGAGGCTTTTATTCCATGAGAATATGGCAGCCTCATCATAACCTATACTTAAGATAAAACAAAACTCTAATTATGACTGAAGGATCAGAGAGAGAGGCTTGTTTTTGTAAGAATATATGAATTGGAAAGTCAAGACATCAAAATTTGGATTTGCTAATAGGTCAAGAATATATCTACATCAAATGTATTAATATTATATTTTTGCAACAAAGATTCCCTTTCTCTCTGATACTTTACACATTCTGAAAGCATGTGCTGGACGTCATCTACAATATTACAGGCTTCACAATAAGGCGATTCTAACTTTTTCATTAAGAAACCAAATTTCTTAGATTGTTAATGATTGGATCGAAGTCTGTGGGCTGTAATATATTCTATCCCTAACTCTACAGATATAACAATAGGGACACATTTACAACGTATTATTGAATGCAATAAACTAGTAATTATCAATAGCTACATCAAGTTGATATTTATCTCTATATTGGTATCAGACAGCTTATCAGTACCTACTGATAATAAATAGGCACTTAGTATACATTTCGTACACATAATAGTCGTTGGTTCCAACTATGTAGAGTCGAGAGAAACTTAATAATAATAAGAAGCATTCTAAGCCTTGCTAAGTCAACGTTCTAATGTTCGGGACTTATATTTACCGCTCGAAAACCAGTAGAGTAAAGGACTTGTGTTTTGTCTCACTCTTCGTAAACTTGACTCAACATAAACAGGTTAGGTTCCAGAAATGTTTACGATAGCTATTTAACCTCGCAACTATACTTACAGTGTCTAAGAAGGCGGTTTTCGGGTTTCTGGTTGGTGTTCCATTCATGTTTACTGAAGTTATCACAGACACAATTCAAACACGTAACTTTTTCACGGTCATAAACTTGACCTAAAGTTGGGTTTGTAACTTTTTGTGTTTCGCACAATTTGACGAAGTTAGTCACTTTTTGGTTGTAATATGATAATATGATTTTAAAGTACAATGTAATCGATGACTTCATGAACGTATTGTTTGGTTTAGTTCCGTGGTGCGGGATAGGTGGCGTAGTGGCGCGTGCTCGCCTTACCACGGTACATGCGCAACTGGTCGCCAGGCGGTCGCCGGCAGCTACCGGCGGTCGCCGGCCGGCGCGGCGCTACACGCATGCGCGCTGACACCTCCCAAAATCATGTCTTGCTGCATTTTTTGCCGGCAGCCGGCAACAATAGACCCAGTTTTTAGGTTATGTTTTGGGATACATCTCAGCGGGGGTTAAATCTAAGTTATTATAGACGTTTTGGATGATTCTACATTTTAGAACATTCGCCTTAACGTGTTTTAATCAGGAATAGAAAAATTTGCTTACTCTACCTATGTAGAGCATGAGCGTTTTAACAAGAGGTTCTTAATGCGCATAAATTGAAAAGTACGTAAACAATGGAGGGATTAGACCGATAAAACCATTACTCATCAAACAATTTTACTCTAGAGTAAAATTTTATGTGCAATTCATGTAATCTTATAAATAATAAGTTTAACTAAAACACACGAAACTCAATTAAGTGCACCTTATCAAAACGCAAATAAATCACCCACCTATTTAAACATACTATTTCAAAGCAACATGAAAACCAAATATAACTTCAAAGGAGCTATATCAAAAGAAATGCTTAGCCAATAATGATGTAATTACATACTACTGAGTTTACTTAATGATGTACAAACAGTAGGCCATGAATCATTTAAGATGTGTTTGCATGCTATATTTAGACAGTGGCTGATGGCTAAGGTTGCGCCTGCGAGCATGACGTCATCGCGCGACAAGTAATGGCCGCTGTTGTAGTGATAGAAATTGTTCATTAACTGATAAATGATGATTGAAATTACTTCGAATTATGGAGGCAATTACATTGAAACGATCCATATAAAATGAGTCTTTATTCAATTTTTTTAAAATAATAATCGTAAATTTTAATCTATTTTTTGTACAGGGCATCTTTTTATGGCCTTACCAAAGTGAGAATTACGTATATTGTCAAACTGCAGACGCTATTTGAAAAATGTATTTAGTCCATAAAATAATCAAATTTATTATAGGTAAAATTCCGGTGTTTTTCTTAAAATTGGTCTTTATTTATTCAAATATACAAACAAGAAATAACAAAATTCAAATGTTATTGAATATTTATGTTACATTTGTTATTATTGAACTTGTGTTAGCTTATTTTGTGTCGTAGGCATTATACCACAAGCGATGATGTCATACATTTAACATTTGTAGAATACGAGTGTAAAAAAGTATAATTTCATAAATAAAACTAAGTAATATTTATTAAGTTTTTACAATTCAAGGAATTTGTTTAATTGTATAAAGTGATTTATAAATCATTGAGCCATTATTATTGTTTTAAGTGTATCGTATTATATAAACATTGTTGGAATCCTTTCATTTTACTGCATTGAATATGTTTGTCTGGAAGAAATCGTTATCATGGAATTTCCAAATCGACATTTTAGTAAAACTGTCGTACTGATATAACCTCAACTTAATGTATTAAGTGTTAGCAAGGATTTTCGAACGATTTTACCAATGAGTATTTTGTTTTGGCAGGCAAGGGACGTTGTAAAATCCGATTGATTTCAATATAGGGTGGAAAACTATACATAAATCTAAAATTTGACCTTAAGCACGTACCTACTGATAGCAAAATTGGTTTATATGTATTTTGAATTAATTTCTTATCATCATATCGAACTTAATGTTGGCGACGTGGACATAAACCACACATACTTACTTACTTATTAAATCGTGAGTTTACGTATTACTTAACAGTTATTATTATATTGTATTCCCGAAGGTAGTAATAAAACCCTTGAATTAACTTTGTAAGTGGGTTATCCTAATGTATATGTCAGCGGCCTTGCCCTACACACCATGTTTTGTATTTGTTCATATAAATAATGAATACTTCCTATTTGGGCAGGACACACAAGATGGATCAATGATATGTTCAAAGTCATTGGAAGAAACTGGATGCCACACTAGATCGAGCGCTGTAGGAAATCTTTGGCGAGCTGTGGGCGTCTGTGGACAGACGAAAAGGATGTAGTTTTGATAACTATCTGTCACCATGGCCATTGCACTGTACCGTCCAGCATTCAGATTCTCATCACTCTTCAGTTTAGACCTCTCACTTATGTTTATGCAGACCTCAAACTTTGTTTACTCTGGAGGCAAACGGTTGGTTTTTGTTTCATGCGATTTGTTTTTTTTTTATTCTCAACTTTGCGCTCAGAAGTGACGACACATATTGTAGAGTCCTCTTTAATTTATCGGTAGTTTGCGAAATGTGTAGGAGTAAGTCTCGGCCATGAGAAGATACAATTGATTGTAAACTCCATACATAGAATCATACGTGTCAGTATAAATTACAAATAAAGTTGTATTATAATTGGTTTGCTGTTTACATCTTTACTAAGGTCTCAATTCTTCTGGTGTGGAATGTAAGCACAGTTTCTATCTCTCCTAAAGCTTGTGTATAAATTCTTCAAAAGATCAATTACAATGACTCTTTTATTTGATATTTTTGTAGTGAAAGAAGAACCAATTCAAGTTTAGCTTGTGCTGTTGTCTCTTTTCTTTTCGTTTACAAATACTTTAAATACTTAAACTTGTCATACTTATCTCAGCCTGAGATATTTATTCTAAATCAGCTCAAACAGCCAGTAGTACAGAGAAAAATATCCACAATACATTAGGTTTTATATTACACGACTAACTCGAAAACAGTGATCCTTAAAAAAATTTACCGAGCTCTATAGCGGAGCTACTAAACGCATTGCAACTATGACAACCGCGCACTGAAATTATGGAGCTCTACCTACGTATTTGGACTGCACAAACTGTTGAACGACAAAGCCAGCGCGAAGCAGCCACCATACATATTGTATTTTATTTGGGTAGGATCGGGTAGTCCGTTTGAGTTAGTACCGACTGACATAAGCCGGGCAACTATTTTTCTGACCATTCATTCTTTTTTGGACGCCTAGGCAGCACCCTCCGCGGGGACGGAGGTGGATGACGCGCCATGCAGACCTCCGCAGCCGATGTGATGTGCGGGGTGATTCGGACTTCAACAGAATGGCACCTACCCACTAAAAACCACCTTACTGGCTGAGGCATAGGAATGCTGTGCCTTTTCGGAGTGACACCCGGTTAGGGAAGGGGGTGCGCCAACATTCATCCACATACATTAGATTTATAGATACATTAGTCCGGCTGTGGCGATTAGTCCCACCCGAATAATTAGTGTCCCTGAGACTGACAGTCGAGCATCCATAGTTTCTAACCGGACTTGGTATCTCAAACTGCTGATATGTTAATGTGACAGAAGACCTTTCAAATTGGAAAAGAGTAGAAATACAAACTCTCTGTAAACTTTTGTGTATATCAATATTTATAAACAAATGGCTTTTTATATTGCACCAGTATCGAACCAGGCAATTTTAAAGACTTCTTTACTTATTGACTCATACATTAGTCAAATAGTTCGTTTTTAAATGAACCCCCAGACAAACACACCAACTGTGCCCAAAGTAAGCAGAGCTTGTGGTATGGAATGGATGACCATACAGCGAACTGAGAACCAGAATAAACATACATATAAAAAATATAAACAACCACGACCCGAGAACAAACATCTGTTCACAAACAACTGTGTTCATCACACATATGAATGTCCCAGGACTCGAACCTGGGAGCAGGGCTCATACCCACTACGCCACTCGCCCGGTGGGATTGTAGATTTTTTTTTAATTTTCTGTTACGAATAAAACTGTTGGTTTTTCTGTTAACTACAACTGCCTCCATTACAGCGGCCCTACACTTAGTTGGGGGAAGTCTATTTACAAAACATGCGTAGATACTTGGTCATCCAACACAAAAGATTTTCATACTTTTGGCACATAAAGCTGATATATTTATTACTTTTATTCATAAAACTGACTAAGTTTTGCTGTGTCAAAATAAAACACACCATCATCGCTTAATATAATTAAGCAAAGACAAGTCCGAACAACAGTGCGTTCATCAGCAGCGACAATCGATGCTGCATCCATTAATCGGGATCGTGGCTCTTCTATTTTGCATGCGTACTGTGTAGTGCAGTTTGTAGAACAAGAAGTGATCTGGCGGCGTGAAGCCAGCTGACGAAATGCAATCCAGTGAAATTAAATGAAATATTTTTTTCTCAACATTGACAATGACTTCTTCTTATTGATATCAAATACAATATGACTCTACCACCAGTCCGGAAAAACCTTCGTGAAGAAGAACTGGCATGAAACTTCACGGGTATATTTTCATAATAAATTTACAGTCTCTTTATGTCTATACAAAGTTATTCTTATCTGCATCTGTTAGCTCGGCGAGTCAAGCAGCTCATGTTCGAATATTAACCACGACCCTACTTAACTTGTGGGTTATTGATGACAGTTGCACAAACATATGTAATCATTCGTGATTTTGGCCACGTGGTATCGTAGTAAGAAAATAATAAACTCCCAAACAAACACACCAACTGTGTGACCCCAAAGTAAGTAGAGCTTGTGTAATAATAAACTAATATTTCAATGTTCACAACCTGGTGTCAATGGTTATTTCTAGAAACGTCTGCGTCATACGAAACAAATGATGTAAAATAAAATAAGAGATCTAAATGTACTAAGTACCTTAGAACTTTCTGGTAAACTTAGTAATGTGTATATAAACGGGATCAAATAAGAAAAAAAGGAAACTATAAAAAAAATTTGTGAGTGATTTTTAATTACAAATGTATTAACGGCCCTTTTTTGAAGGGATAATCTACACTAAATTAAGAGTTTTATAAAATCATGCCAATACAACAATTTAAGTAACACCTCAAGCTTTCAAAAGCTCAACTAAATAAAGAGAAAGATTACTAACATTCACACCGCTAAAGTCTAGACTTCAGAATTAAAAAATAAGCAATCCAGTGTCGAAACAGGTTTCAAGTGAAAGTTATTTAGCTTTCTTCATGCCTTTTACCTTTCCTTTGGATCTATGCAGTAGCTACACGCGAGCTCGGCAAGCCTTAGAGGCGGACATTATTATGCCGGTCCTAAACATGCACATCGCATTTACTTAAGGTTTATTTTAAACTGGAACTTTTAATCGACTTAAACTTTATAAGATTTTTGAAGAAGAATTCGAAACCAAACGTTTATTTTAATTTTTTTATCGATATGTCCCGATCTGTATCTGAAGCGTCATTGTCACTAAAGTCCGTCTTCTTATGGTAGCGTCGGGTGACGGGTCGCTCACTTCCCTCTAATATGGCTGAGGAGGGCGATGGCTGGATCCCGCGTTAACTCGTGAACGGGTGCCGTTTGAGGGTGGAATCCACATATTTGGATAGTATGTGGGGCAAACTGTCGTCACGACGAACATGCTCGAAGGTAGACTTGCTGACGCTAGCAGATGTAGATCAAATGCTTTTTTGAGACAAAGGAGATATTATAAACCCCTGAACCCTCTTTCCAGTTCTTCTTCACTACCATCTTTCCGAATTGGCGGTATATACATGTATACTAATAATATTATGAAGAGGAAAGATTTGACTTTTTTGTAACTGTTTGTAACGGATGAACTCAAAAACTACATAACTGATTTTTTAAAATTAATTCAGAAATCAGCGAGTGACATGAGTTGTTTTATGTTTAAAACAAGAAGAGAAAATTACAATAATAAGTAACGTAATTTATCAAGCATTTGCTTATAAAAGTCATCATTTGCGAGCGGGAAAATGCAATGAAAGCATAAGTGTGTGAAGAAAATTTGATGACACTGTGTCTTGTAGTAGTATTATATCGATAAAAGTTTTTTAAAACTGCAATGTGCCGGTAAGTTTAGTTTTCTTATATTAAAATGGTTTTTATTTTTATCTTTTTATTTTTTTATTTTACTTGTTCAGTACAGCCACATCATACATATTCACACATTAAAACTAAAATATAGATTAAGGTATCTAATATGTATGACTCTTAAGGCGTACACATCATTCTTAGGATAATTGGTAACATCATTAATCTAATCTATAACAAACAGAAAATGACAATTCAAAATATATAAGCTTAAAAAATAAATTCTGATGTTACAATTGTAGCTAACTTGTTTATTTAAATGTTTATTTTGGCGGCAGAACAAAAACACTGCGCAGTTTATTTTTGAAAGCATAAAACGCATCGTAAATCACGTCAATTTCCGAATTCCGGGTCTGAATTGTATTGTATTCGTTTAATATCCTGTAAAGGGGTGATTGTGTACCTAAATTAGTTTTAGCAAAGTGTGTCTTAAATATTTTTGTTATTTTATTCGTCGGGTAAGAGTAAAGGATGAGCAGGTTAATTTTTTCAAGAAGTTGTGTGCATTGGGCGCTATCATTCAGTCACTCATGAAGGAAACTTACGTCAAGAATTCGCCTTCTATTGTAAAGTGTGTTCATGTGATATTTCGATAATTTTGTCTGGTAAGGGTTTCTGTGCGAAAAACCTCTGTCAAAAAAGCTAGATGTCTTGTAACGGACGTTGGATGCTTTCGATACGTTGAGAATGGAATATTGTATTAAATCTATTCTGGAAATGTCACGTTTTGGAAAATAAAATCTACACATTTATTGTCATACACTTTGCTTAACAATAAAACATAATTTAAAATGCTAGTAATTGCCACTGTATGTTACTCGTATAATAAAACACTACAATATTCTGAACATAAAAAAAACGTACGTAATAAGTTATACGCAATCATCACACAAATGTCGTCGAAACTAAGGCCTTATTATATTGATTTTCTTTGCCAAAATAAGAATTTTAATTTAAAAAAATCTTGAAATTTAGCGTAAAATATTCGGTAGCTAAATATACCAAACGAATTCACAACTTTCAGACCCCCCGTGGTCTTAAATTAGTAGGTCGTTTTCAAAAAGGAGGCCAAAAAGCGTTACACCATGGTAACATCAACTCTGTACACCTGTATTAAAGAATATTTTAGAGTTCTGAAATAGTTTGTGTCTGGAACAAAGCTATTAAAGCTGCAGGTAAAAAGGATCGAATATGTGTAATTAAGTTTACTGTTTTGAAACTACGTAGTTACGAAGCTTTCAGTTGTTTTTACTACATTCACAGCCGGCAAACGAGCACGCCACCCACCGTAGTGGTAAGTGGCTTCCGTGTCCATGGTCACCGTTAGTCGTAGGTTAGTTATTTATTAAAAGTTATTGTGATTATTATATCGACTAATAATGCGTAGGCTTCATTTGAAATTGCCTTTGTTCCAGTGATTGACTGTTCCTTGCCTTTGCCCGGAACACAACCACGTCAATGGGATTATTGTGGTGGTTGAAATAGGAACGACTGTAGTAGGCCGCCCCAGATTAGATCTTCACAAAGAATCACTACTAAATATATACCTATTTAGTTTCTTGCAGCATGATCAGCTTCACTAACCAGCAAGTTTTAGCGGCCTGTTTGGTATGAAGGTAAGAAGCTTTGCCACTTGCCACTTGCTCATGCCAGAGGTCCCGGGTTCGAATCCTGGTAGGGGCAGATATATTTTATCATATTTGCTTTCTAGTCATGGATGTGTATGTATGTTTATTTAAGTTTATTTCTAATATTTATATTAAAAAAAAATATCTATGTGTGTTTATATATTTCTTAAGTTTATTTATCCGTTATCTAGTATCCATAACACAAGTTCTTAATGATACTTAATTTGGGCTAGATAATGTGGTGTGTTAGTTGGAAATATTTATTTATTATTTATTTATTTATTTTAAGTTTTCTGAGCGTTGAAAATGCGAAGAAGATAATTGAACTCGAAATTTACCACAAGTATCTAATTGACAGAAATTGAATTTACAATACATGAAATGCATGTTGAATTATTTTCAGATTTAGCCAAATTCTATTACAGTGATAAAACCCCAGACAAACGCACCAACTGCATGGCCAAAAGTAAGCAGAGCTTGTGAGAGCAACCACAGCCCGAGAACAAACATCTAAGTTAATCATAAAACTTAATGACCTGACCAGGACTCGAACCTGGGATAGAATTGGATGCTACCACAGACGTCGCTCACTCGACAGTTTACTGAAAGGGTCATTTCAACAAAAAAACAAAAAAACAACGACAAACAAAAGTTAGCTATATCGGAAACATCAATTATCATTTAAAAAAGGGCAAAATACGCTGAGTTTAAGGGTATATATGGTACATATAAGGGTGACGATATGGCACACGCCATAAGCTTCTTCGAAAACGTGTAAAATCCCCAATACCAGTGTAATTGACACGGCATGTGTAACCCACTGCAACGATGGACCGTTGCCCATCTCTAGAGGAAAAAGAGCAAGGTTCGTCTTCTTGTACGGCTGATTTAACATTCTATGAAGGGGCGAAGGCTTCAGTTGCGGAGCATTCATCTGCAATGAAGAAACTATCGGCAGTGGACACGCATCCACTGAAACCAATATAAGATAGCTTAGGTTAAAAAAATTAAGTTCCGTTATTAAAACGACTTATAAGATTTGGCACCACGCATGAGAGCTTATCGAAATTTTTTTAACGTCTTTTGAATATACACATAAAAAATTTTATTTTTATTTTAACGATATATAGAAACTACAATACAAATAATTATTTTAAAACTAACAAAAATAACATTTTCCTATGAAAGAGCGTATACACATTAGTCCTTCGGTGTGTTTTACATGTGTTATTAATATAACTTTGTATCATTTCGGACATGAACCAGTTTTTATATTTTCTGTAAACTTTTCAAATTTGAACCCTTTTTTTACCAGAGCCACAGAGACATTACCTACCTCGTAATTTCTATTTACCTCATTATACGGCATATTTTGACGATTTTCATATGTGCTGCCACCTAGTACAATTTATTAAAAGTATGTGGTACAAAAAAAAGATCCACAACTGCAGAAATGCAGGTCCACACTATTTTATTTTATTCATGTACAGAGTTTTATAATTTTGAAACCTCACGTTTAATATTTTCATGTCCGTCCTTCACGAAAGCTTAATATTTTTATATCACCTAAATACAAGAAAAACATTAAAATAGTAGAGAATTTTTAGTGATAATTTGAATGCTTTTAATGGTAGGTATTGAAGTAATGTTGTTTATCAAACCAAATCAAGGCACCTTGTGAAATAAGTATAATTGTTTTATTGCCACACATTATTTACTATCCAATTAAAATTATAGTACCATCTATCGTTGAGTAGAACTACTTTATAGTTGTAACTTACTGTACTACGTGGCAGCACTCATAACACTGCCCATAACGCGAATCAGCCTGCACTTTCTCGATAGTATCGTGGAGTGAATATAAATTGCGAGGTAGAGGTACCGTAACATGGGGTGAATAGAAACATCCTCGCATTCCATTGCGAATTACACAATTGATTTTGTGCTTTCAAATAATTGCAGACGAAAAACCTTTTTTATATGGTTTTAAATTGAAAAACCAGCCTTAAGTCGTTGAAAGTACTCGTATTTATTTTATTTCAAATTACATGCAAATTTTAACGTTAATGCTAAAATTGAAGTGCTGAAACATCTCTATCCACCCCATCAATTGGGGTGGTTTCTGGTTCTGTTCTGTATTCGGATATCATTAACTACTTTATTAATATAATAATATCTTAATAATATAAGAATAAAAGTTCGGTTTACCTTAGTTAAGTGAAATGTAACACATGGCTGAGGGTATTTACACTCGGGAGCGTTTGTGCATGCTCAGTTTCGCATTCGCATACTCTGTTGTGTGTTTTTTCTTAGCTTGGGTCTCCGTCGAGTGAACAACCTTGTGTTATCCGTAATACAATAATTGCTTTCTTTAAAGGCGTGTCTTTAATTTAGTAACGTTCATATTTATAAATTACAATTTAATCTACAAAGCTCAATGGCCGTGGAATGTAAACATTGTCACATATGATCGATAGAGAGTAACCTGATGCTTATAGATGAACAGTTTTCGATCATTTTTTGATAAATTATTTGTGATGTTTAAACAATAAAAAGTGCATTAGATCTAGCCTTATAACTAGGTATGTTTTCGTTCATAATATTGTAGTTCCGTAATTCTTTAAAAGACTATTTCTTTACGAATTATTTATATTTAGAAAAAAATCATTATTTCTCATTTAAGCGCCATAGGTAAATGCAAACAAAATAATGCTTTACAATAAGCACAGAGATTAGCAAAGATTAAACAACTAGTCTCGCCCCGAAGTGTGCCATTTGTTAGCTACTACCACAAAATGTAGTGCTGCTCCACTCTCATATCTGAGCGTAAAAAATTACTTTACTGATATGAGGGTTTCTTGTTTGTTTGATTTATACCGATTCATAGATTCCCTGGACGGTAAATAATTAAATATGTTTCCGAAGTGGTGTGATAAGACTTTAAGTTAAGGAATTTGTCATACGAAAGTTTTCAGTTACTTTAAAAGTTCTAAATAAGAATCTCCGGAATTCATACGTCTATAGCTTTAAAATGGGCTTAAATTTCTAAAACTTTGCGCAAAGAGTGGTTAGCCAGTTAATTTATTTATTAAATACACTTTATCGCCATAATATCGCTGTGTGAGATACTGGTTGGCAATGTTTGCGTGCGTGTCGAGATCAACGCAATGTTTTTTTATAGGTTATTTGCCTTGACGCTAGTATTCCATCGCGCCAAATAAAAATGTACAATGAAGACGAGGCTGGAAGTATGGTATGGCCTATTGTTTCTATGGGCAGAGGTAAGTTTATCGACACTAGTAAATCTAACGGAAACGAGAAGAACTGCAAATAATATTAATATGTAGATATTCACTTAAACAACATATGATGTAAGTTCTTGCAGGTATAGCTCTAACGGCCTGTTTGGTGTGGAGGTAAGTAGCCTTGCCTTCCATGCCAGAGGTCCCGGGTTCGAATCCTGGTAGGGGCGGATATTTTATTATATTTGCTTTCTAGTCATGGATGTGTATGTATGTTTATTTAAGTTTATTTCAATATTTATATATTTAAAAAAATCTATGTGTGTTTATATATTTCTTAAGTTTATTTATCCGTTATCTAGTACCCATAACACATAAGTTCTTAATGATACTTAATGTGGGCTAGATAATGTGGTGTGTCAGTTAGAAATATTTGTTTATTAACTCGCACCCCAAAGTTCAAAATGCTTTAAGTATAAAGCAATGTATTAAGAAGAAAGAGCAATGTGGAACGTTGCAGTATATCTAATCGACGTAGCTTACAAAATATTAATAGTATCACAAACTTTCGTTTCGTTGGTTGTTTATGTGCTACGGATTAAATTCAAGAAAGTAAGCCTCACGCGTGTAGACGCCTACTCGCCAATATACAATAAAATTAAAACGCCTAAGATAAGAACGGAGTGACATGAATATATCTAGTTCTTTTGTTAAAATAATTAGATGCCCACCAAAGAGCAAAGATCAATCTTAGAGCAAGTCTAGGAATAGCTTTTGACTTTCTCTTACTAGAATAGCTTTTGTACAATTAAAGAACTAATTACACAAAATGTTTGTTAGGAATTTATATCTTTAATTAGAAGCATATGAAAATTAATTTGTTGTGAACACAAAATGTGAGACTTCACAAGAGTGAAGTCCTTTGAACTTTTTAGCTTCATATACTATTGTGTGTTGGCTAAGCGTATGTCTTCCATCGAAGCAGGTGCCTGACGGTCTACCTCAACCTCCTTGCATAGTTATAATTTTAGCAAACACACTTATAAGATAAATGATAAAATACCAGGAGATAAATCACACTTTGAGGAGAAACGGAATTATGGCGTAAGGTTTGTTTTAGAGTTATTTAAATCATATATTTTTGGATTAAACTTTTATTTCAAGCAACTCTGTGATTGTCTGTTTACAACGACCAATAAGCCGAACCCGAGGGTTACCTCAGCCGAAGAAGTCATTCAAGTTAGGAAAACTTGAAAACTTGTATTTTAGGTGTTTCTAAAGCTTTTAAAGATAACTACTGTGGTTATTCGCTAGATAGCTTGGGTTCTTTATCACAGATTTAAATAGAATGCTCGAATTTTGAATATTGTTTACCTTCACAAAGAAACTTGATAGTGCTTCAAATGAAATGCTTAACTAGAAATAGTTAAGTAATCATTGTATAATGAACCAAATAGCTTGTATAAACAGTTTATTGTAGACCAGAGGAATTTGACTTTGAAGTCGCCGCCTCCGAGTTCCGATGTGGAATTGCTAGATTAGGTCAGTGTGTTGGTGGAACACAAACTGTATGTTGGAAAGAAGTTGCGTATAGATTTGTGTGTTTAGTAAAATACTTATTTTGCTGTTTTATGGCTTAAAATCATGATAGGATTATGAAGGGTATAGTAACTTTACATGTAACTTTAAATTGCCAGCTTTCCTAAATGTGGTTTTAAGCAGTTAATATGTTTAATGTCGTTTTTTTTTTTTTTTGGTTCCCCTCCACGGTAAGGGCAGGAGGACATAAAAAATGCTCTGCATGCTCCGCGCGCGTGCGCGCGATCGGAGTTATGTGGGACTTGTCCCGACGCCTACCAGAACCATACCCACTAAAAAACCCCCTGTCGGCTCGTGCATTTTTGCCACTCAGCCTTCATCTGAGCGACGGCCAATTGGAGAAAGAGGCCGCGCTAGCGGGGCCCTTAAGGGGTCACCCGCTGAGATTTACATAGCACTGAAGGTGCTCAAAAATGATAAGTAAATAAAAACATTAAAAATGAAAAGTAAATAAAAACATTAAAAATGAAAAGTAAAATTGCATTAATTCGGATTTACGTTAGAATTAGAATTTACGTTAGAATTAGGATTTGCGGCCTGAAGGGCCTCGAGAGCTAAAGTTAACTGCGTAGGTTCGCCCGTGTGCGCGTTTCTCGGCCTAGCGACTTTGAATTTCGAATCTAACACAGGAGCAGTATATGAGACTGAATCTCGAACAAGATGATTGGGATGGGATTCGGCGCGTTTGAAGAACGATTCTGAGAGTGTTTTGAGGTGCTGTTGCACTGTAGGTAGTTCAAGATCTCTGTGCAGGTCCGCGTTGCGCACATACCAAGGTGCGTCTGTGGCCCTGCGGCAGAAGAGATTTTGAACTACCTGCAGCTTATACAGGACGGAGGGATTGGCGTGGGCAAAGACTGGCGAAGCATATGACATGACGGGTCTAATGCAGACCTTATAGAGCGTACGTTTATTTCTAAAAGACATTTTACTTTTTCTACCTATCATACTATTTAGGCGGCTTAAGTAGAAACGCGCGAATTTCGTTACTCTATCGACGTGTGGCTTGAAAGAAAGCGTCTGATCTAAGGTGACGCCTAAGTATTTAATACTGCGCTTCCAGGGGATGGGAGTGCCTAACATTCGAATGTGAGGATCGTTGTAGCGATTACGACGTTTGTGGTCGAAATGAATAGCAGAACTCTTTTCCGGGTTGACATCGATACGCCATTTTTGAAACCAAACACCGAGGGCGTTTACGGCCTTTTGGAGTCTGGTGATGTTATACGGGATCCTTTGACCTTTAGTGTAAAGGGCGGTATCGTCTGCAAAGAGGGCGAGTTCGACGCCTTTCGGCGGGATGGGGATGTCGTTAGTGTACACGGTGTCCAGCAGAGGGGCGAGGACTGAGCCTTGCGGGACTCCAGCCTTTATGGGACGAGGCGCGGAGAGCGTGCCTTCATGTTTGAATCGAAACGTACGGTCTTTAAGAAACGACGCGACTAATCTGACTAGGCGAACCGGTAAGCCTATTTTATAGAGTTTAAAAACGAGACCGCTGTGCCAGACTTTGTCGAATGCCTTGGCTACGTCAAAGACAACCGCGATTGATTTTTTACGATGCGGATAGAATCCTTCAAGAATGTACTCGACGATTCGATGGACTTGCTGAGGGCAGGAGTGCTTAGCGCGAAAGCCGAACTGGTGGGGAATAATGAGAGGGTCGCCATCCGTTGGAAACAGATGGTTCCGCATTCGAGAGAGTATGACTCTTTCGAAAAGTTTAGACATTGCCTTGAGGAGGCTGATGGGTCTGTGATTAGCCGGAACGTTCAGAGGTTTACCCGGCTTGGGAATGCCTATGACTGTCGCTTCTTTCCAGGCTTTTGGAAAGTAGCTATGGTCGAAGCAGGCATTGAAGATGATAGCTAACAAGGTAAGCACCTGCTGTGGCAGGTGCTTAAGTGCGTGGTTGGAAATTCCATCCGCACCCGGAGCCTTTTTGGACTTTTGCTTTCTAATGAGAAGCAAGATTTCATCATTGGAGACTGTGACGGGGTCGTCGGTGATAGGGAGAGATTCTCTGCGGAGAACTTCGTCCTCCACCGCCTGGATGTGGGAGGGATCCGCGGATTGCGTGCTGGGCGAACATTGTGCCGCTATGCTGTCGGCGAAGCATTCGGCTTTCTCTTCGACTTCGAAGGGAATAGTGCCGTCGGGACGAGTGAGAGGAGGAACGTGAGAGGCGGAGTCTACGCGTAAGGCTCGGGCCATTCGATAGTACGCTTTGTGGGACGGGGAGATATTCTCCATGAGATCGTTAAACTGAGTGTCTCGGAGTTCCGCGAGGCAAGACCTAACTTTACGTTGAAGCTGATTCGCAGCTGTTCTATATACGGGCGTGGGATATTTCTTAGCTCTCCGGAGAGCCGCGTTTTTAGCTTTAATGAGATTGCTAATGGCTAAGGGAAGCGCGGGTTTGCCTTGCTTAGCAATGATTACGTTGTCACTGATGGCTGAGTTGATAGCATCAGTGAGAGTATCGACTACTGAATCTATTTTAATCGGGCTATCTAATTGGTCGGGCGAAATCGCGAGCGGAGAGTTCCTTTCCAGTTGGTAAAGGTCTTAGGAGATGTGACGTTATCGTTAGGCGCGCCTAGCACGAGGGAGACGGGGCGATGGTCGGAGCCTAGGTCATCGAGCGGTTCGATGGACCTGAGATCAAGATTGATTCGCTTGATAATTGCAAAGTCGAGGATGTCAGGAGAATAGGTCGGGTTGTTGGGATAGTGAGTGGGAGTGATGGGGGATATGACGTCTAAGTCAAGGGAGTTAGTGATGTCGAGGAGAGCGATAGGCACGTCCAGTCAGTATGTTTGGAGTTAAAGTCTCCGAACATAATGACTGAATGGCCGAGGGCGAGAATGGCCTCAAAGTCGCTGCGGATTGGTCTGGAGCCGCACGGTATGTAGACTGAAGCTATGATGATGGTCGGATGACCAGTCATAGCCAATCTGCACACAGTGGCCTCCATGTTGAGGAGAGGAGGGGTAGGGAGAGGACAGCAATGGAAGCCTCTTTTGTAATATATAGCGGTGCCGCCGTAACCGTCGGAGTTGGGCCTATCGTTGCGAGTAAACGCGTACTTAGGAATAGCGTATCCCCTGGAGCGGTTTGGAGTAAGCCATGTCTCCTGGAGAAGGAATAAGTCAGGTTCTTTGTTCTGAAGGAACAGTTTAATCTCGGGAAGGTTGGTGCTAAGGCTACGAGCGTTAAAAGATACTAGGGATAAGCCCTTGGGTTTGATACGACTGGACGCGGGATTCGCGGGTCTAGACATTATAATTTACTTGTTTACGAATTTATACAAAAATAAAGATTTATAATGAACTTAAAAGCGAGTGATGCTCGGCTAACGCAAATAAACGCTCTTGAGGAGAGCGGGCGGCTCGCAGTTTGCGTGCGAGTATGGAAATTTCATTAATGTCTACGTTTTGGATGACGTCGAACACGGTCTTCATGTCCTCAGCCAACGACGACTGAGGTGCAGAAGACGGAGCGGGACGCGGCCCTACGGAAGCTACGGGAGCTGGGATGGGTCGGGAAGGTGCTGGCGGGACAGCCGGACGCTGCCTCCAAGACAGAGCCTGAGTAGGCGTTGGCTGAACGGGCTTTGCTTCCGGGGGACCCCGGTTGCGCAGCGGCGGGAAGTTAGCGGGAGTGAGCGGCGGCGCCGGTTTAGGCGCGACCCTCTTGGCGGTGGAGCGCGGAGCGCGCGGGCAGGCAACCCCTGTAGTTAGCTGTGTGGCCGGACTGGCCGCATAGCACACAGGCAGGGGGGGAAGTGGATTCGGGAGTGCGAGTGCACTCCTTAGTGATGTGGGGATCCAGGCACTTAACGCACCTGGGGGGAGCTGAACAGTTAGCCGCTGCGTGGCCATATAGCTGGCAGCGGTGGCACTGCCCGGGGTGACCGCGGGGGTTGGGACGCTCGACGGAGATGTTCGAGAGTCCGCAAATTGTGCGAGCCTCTCTGAAAATCTCCTTCGAGTTGGGAGTGTTGGTAAGGATTACTAGAGCTAAGGGAAAACGCCTACCGCGGTTGGAGTGCATCTTGTGCACTGCTGTGGCCGGGAAACCCTGAGACTTAAGGTCCTCGAGAATGTCTTCGTTACTGAGTTCGAACGGGACGCCCCGTAGTACTGCGCGGATCTTACGCTCCTCCGGGAGGGTGTAGGTGTGGTACGCGATTTGATTTAACGAGAGTAACCTGGTAAACGCGCGGAAGTCGTCGACGGTCGCTACTTGAATTTTGATTGTATCGCCAGCGTTGGCGGCTTTTAAGTAATTAATTTTGTGCTCTTTGCACAAGCTAGAAACCGCGGTCCAGCGCGCTTTTTCACGCAGGAATACGGGCGGAGGGAGCTGAGGCTTCGGCGGGACGGGAGCGCTGCGCGTCGCTGGCTTCGATGTGACCGACGGACACGCGGTTACTACGAGCGATTTTAACGGCGCGGGGGCTGGTGTTGAAGACACCGGGGAGGGCTCGGGTATTGAAGATACCGAAGCTTTCTTAGAGCGCTTCTTGGAGCGCTTGGCAACAAGTTGAAACGCGGGCTCAGGAGAGCCGGTTAAGGTGACGGCATCTGACGACGTATCAGACGCGGGTTCGGAGTCGCTCCCGGGAGCGGTACGCTTACGACGTGACGTGTGAGAGGATGCGACCGATTCGCAGTCCATCTCGGACGAGGCGGGAGACGCGGGTGAGCTGAAGACCTGAGGGGTCTGGACTTCGGAGGCCTGAGGGGCCGGGGTTGAGGCCTGAGGGGCCGGGGACGCGATAGTTGCCTGTAAGGCCTGCGTTATTAAGTCATCCGATATGCTGGCGCCGGACGCAACGAGCGCCTGGGCGAACGACCTAGCAAAGTTTACCAAGCTTTGCTGGTCCATTGGGAGGGCTTGGTCCTTAGATATATGATATACAAATAAATAAAAATGCCTAGGTTCCCTAGCAAATCTAGCACCTAAACCTCCCTACCCGCGGTACCCTGGGGACGACGCGAAGTGGTGCCCCTAATTCGGACAGCACTATACCATCACCCTGGGAAAGGCCCAAGTGCAATGGGATCGGGTCAGCCGGTTTCTCCTTGGCCTGAAGGGCCTTGGAAGCGCACCGGGGCAACGCTATCAGGCTTAGTTGTCACCGTTAAGTATCCACCTGCTCAACGCGAGTCTGCTACGGAGTAAAAATAATTTGTAATAAATTGACTACTACAAAGTGTGTCGTCAATAAATTGACAACAAAAACCGGCCGTAGACCTGACGGAGTTGGATTGCACTAAAAGTGCGGGATTGACTACGTTACGACCGGCCGGAGCCGGCCGCAAAGCGAGTCTCTGACTACGTACAGGCGCCAAGCGTCAAGTAGTATTGCGAACGAGTTGACGTCGTGAGACGACAATCGTGACTCAACGGCTGGAGCGACCGCGAACGCGTCCGAGCGGGGCCGGACGCAGAACGGATCTGAGAGTGGCGTTTGAGTATTGATACGAGAGAAGTCGTGAGACAACAATCGTGACTCGGCAGCCGGGAGCGACCTTCAACACGTCCGAACGGGTCCGGACGCAGATCGGGTCTGATTTGATGTCTTTTTTTTTTTTTTTTTTTGTTCCCCTCCGCGGGAAGGGCAGGAGGATAAAAATGCTCTGACGCATACTCTGGCGCGATTCCAAAGTTATGTGGGACTCGTCCCGACGCCTACCAGAACCATACCCACTAAAAACCCCCTGTCGGCTCGTGCATTTTTGCCACTCAGCCTTCATCTGAGCGACGGCCAATTGGAGAAAGAGGCCGCGCTAGCGGGGCCCTTAAGGGGTCACCCGCTGGGATTTACATAGCACTGAAGGTGCTCAAAAATTAAAAGTAAAATAAAAAATAAAAACATTAAAAATGAAAAGTAAATAATGAAAACATTAAAAATTGAAAAATTAAATTTGCATTAATTCGGATTTACGTTAGAATTAGAATTTACGTTAGAATTAGAATTTGCGGCCTGAAGGGCCTCGAGATCTACGGTTATCTTCGAACGTTCGCTTGTGTGCGCGTTTCTCGGTCTAGCGATTTTGTATGCCGAATCTAGGACAGGAGCAGTATATGAGACTGATTTTCGAACAAGAGGATTGGGATGGGATTCGGCGCGTTTGAAGAACGATTCTGAGAGTGTTTTTAGATACTGTTGTACTGTAGGGAGTTCAAGATCTCTGTGCAGGTCCGCGTTGCGCACGTACCAAGGTGCGTTTGTGGCCCTGCGGCAGAAGAGGTTTTGAACTACCTGCAGTTTGTGCAGGACGGAGGGTTTGGCGTGAGCAAAGACTGGCGAAGCATATGACATGACTGGTCTAACGCAGACCTTATAAAGCGTACGTTTGTTTCTGAAGGACATTTTACTTTTTCTACCTAACATACTGTAAAGCCGGCCTAGGTAAAAACGTGCGAGTTTCGTTACTCTATCAACGTGAGGATTGAATGAAAGCGTCTGGTCTAAAATTACGCCTAAATATTTAGTACTGCGCTTCCAGGGGATGGGAGTGCCTTGCATTCTCAATTGGAGATTGTCGGGGATACGACTGCGTCTGTAGTCGAAGTAAACCGCAGAGCTCTTCTCTGGGTTCACATCGATACGCCATTTTTTAAACCAAGCACCGAGGGTGTTAATAGCCTTTTGAAGTCTGGTGACGAGACCCGAGGCTCTGCGGCCTTTGGTGTAAAGGGCAGTGTCGTCGGCAAAGAGAGCGAGTTCGACGACTTTAGCTGGGATGGGAATGTCGTTAGTGTATACGGTATACAAAAGAGGGGCGAGGACTGAGCCTTGAGGGACTCCAGCCTTTATGGGACGAGGCGCGGAGAGCGTGCCTTCATGTTTGAAACGAAACGTGCGGTCTTTGAGAAACGACGCGATTATCCTAACTAGGCGAGCCGGTAAGCCTATTTTATAGAGTTTATAAACGAGACCGCTGTGCCAGACTTTGTCGAAAGCCTTGGCTACGTCAAAGAAAACTGCGATCGTTTTCTTTCGTTTCGGATAGAAGCCGTCGAGTATGTACTCGACGATTCGATGGACTTGCTGAGGGCAGGAGTGCTTAGCGCGAAAGCCAAACTGGTGGGGAATTATGAGAGGATCGCCGTCCGTTGGAAACAGATGGTTCCGCATTCGAGAGAGTATGACTCTCTCGAGAAGTTTAGACATTGCCTTGAGGAGGCTGATGGGTCTGTGATTAGCCGGGACATTAAGAGGTTTACCCGGCTTGGGTATGCCTATGACTGTCGCTTCTTTCCAAGCTTTTGGAAAGTAGCTATGGTCGAAGCAGGCATTGAAAATGATAGCTAACAAGGTAAGCACCTGTTGAGGCAGGTGCTTAAGTGCGTGGTTGGAAATACCATCCGCACCCGGAGCCTTTCTGGACTTTTGACTTTTGATGTGAAGCGAGATTTCGTCATTAGAGACTGTGACGGGGTCGGCGGTGATGGGGAGAGAGTTTCTACGGAGGACTTCGGCCTCCACCGCTTTGATGTGATTGGGATTCGCGGGTTGCGTGCTGGGCGAGCATTGAGACGCAACGCTGTCAGCGAAGCATTCGGCTTTCTCTTCGTCTTCGAAGGCGATAGAGCCATCGGGACGAGTGAGAGGAGGGACGTGAGAGGCGGCGTCTACGCGTAAGGCTCGGGCCATTCGAAAATACGCTTGGTGGGACGGGGAGATATTCGCCATGAGATCGTTCATCTGGGCGTCTCGGAGTTCCGCGAGGCGAGATCTAACTTTGCGTTGTAGCTGATTCGCAGCTGTTCTATAGGCGGGCGTGGGATATTTCTTGGCTCTCCGGAGAGCCGCGTTCTTAGCTTTAATAAGATTGCTAATGGCTAAGGGAAGCGTGGGTTTGCCTTTCTTAGCAACCTTTTCGTTTACACTGATGGCTGAGTTGATAGCATCAGTGAGAGAATTTACTAACGAGTCTATTTTATCCGGGCTATCTAATTGATCGGGCGAGATCGCGAGCGGAGAGTTTGGGGCCTCTAAGGCAGAAACTATCGTATTTTTAAACCCTTTCCAGTCGGTAAAGGTCTTAGGAGAAGTGACGTTAACGTTAGGCGGTCCTAGCACGAGGGAGACGGGGCGGTGGTCAGAACCTAGGTCATCGAGCGGTTCGATAGACCTGAGGTCGAGGTTGATATGCTTGACGATTGCAAAGTCGAGGATGTCAGGAGAGTGGTTCGGGTTGTCGGGATAGTGACTGGGAGTGATAGGGGAGACGACGTCTAAGTCGAGTAAGTTGGTGATGTCGAGGAGAGCTATACCGCTTTGGTTGGTTGATAGGCACGTCCAGTCAGTATGTTTGGAGTTAAAGTCTCCGAACATAATGACTGAACGGCCGAGGGCGAGAATGGTCTCATAGTCGCTGCGGATAGGTTTGGTGCCACAAGGTATGTAGACTGAGGCTATGATGATGGTCGGATGACCAGTCATAGCCAATCTACACACGGTGGCTTCCATGTTAAGGAGAGGAGGGGTAGGGAGAGGACAGCAATGGAATCCTCTTTTGTAGTAGATAGCAGTGCCGCCGAAACCGTCGCAGTTAGGCCTATCGTTACGTGTAAACGCGTACTTAGGAATCGCGAATCCCCTGGAGCGGTTTGGAGTGAGCCATGTCTCCTGGAGAAGAAAAAGATCTGGGTCGTTGTTCTGAAGGAACAGTTTAATCTCGGGAAGGTTAGAGCTAAGGCTACGAGCGTTAAAAGATACTAGGGATAAGCCCTTAGGTTTAATACGACTGGACGCGAGATTCGCGGGTCTAGACATTAAAATTTATTTATTTAAAATTTACAAAAATAAAAGAATTTACAACGAACTTAGGAGCGAGTGATGCTCGGCTAACGCGAATAAACGCTCTTGAGGAGAGCGGGCGGCTCGCAGTTTGCGTGCGAGTACGGAAATTTCGTTAATGTCGACGTTTTGGATGACGTCGAACACGGTCTTCATGTCCTCAGCCAACGACGACTGAGGGGAAGATGACAACGCGGGACGCGGCCCTACGGGAGCTACGGGAGCTGGGATGGGTCGGGAAGGTGCAGGCGGGACGGCCGGACGCTGCCTCCAAGACAGAGCCGGAGTAGGCGTCGGCTGAACGAGCTATGCTTCCGGGGGACCCCGGTTGCGCAGCGGCGGGAAGTTAGCAGGAGTGAGCGGCGGCGCCGGTTTAGGCGCGACCCTCTTGGTGGTGAAGCGCGGAGCGCGCGGGCAACCCCTGTAGTTTGCTGTGTGGCCGGACTGGCCGCACAGCACACAGGCAGGGGGGGAAGTGGATTCGGGAGTGCGAGTGCACTCCTTAGTGAAGTGAGGATCCAGGCACTTTACGCACCTGGGGGGAGCTGAACAGTTAGCCGCTGCGTGGCCATATAGCTGGCAGCGGTGGCACTGCCCAGGGTGACCGCGGGGGTTGGGACGCTCGACGGAGATGTTCGAGAGTCCGCAGATTGTGCGAGCCTCTTTGAAAATCTCCTTCGAGTTGGGAGTGTTGGACAGGATTACTAGCGCTAACGGAAAACGCCTACCGCGGTTGGAGTGCATCTTGTGCACTGCTGTGACCGGGAAACCCTGAGACTTAAGGTCCTCGAGAATGTCTTCGTTGCTGAGTTCGAACGGGACGCCCCGTAGTACTGCGCGGATCTTACGCTCCTCCGGGAGGGCGTAGGTGTGATACGCGATTTGGTTTAATCCGAGTAACCTGGTAAACGCGCGGAAGTCGTCGACGGTCGCTACTTGAATCTTGATTGTATCGCCAGCGTTGGCGGCTTTTAAGTAATTAATTTTGTGCACTTTGCACAAGTTTGAAACCGCGGTCCAGCGCGCTTTTTCACGCAGGAAGACGGGCGGAGGGAGCTGAGGCTTCGGCGGGACGGGAGCGCAGCGCGTCGCTGGCTTCGATGTGACCGACGGAGACGCGGTTACTACGAGCGATTTTAACGGCGCGGGGGCTGGTGTTGAAGACACCGGGGAGGGCTCGGGTATTGAAGATACCGAAGCTTTCTTAGAGCGCTTCTTGGAGCGCTTGGCGACGAGTTGGAACGCGGGCTCAGGAGAGCCGGTTAAGGTGACGGCATCTGACGACGTATCAGACGCGGGTTCGGAGTCGCTCCCGGGAGCGGTACGCTTACGACGCGACGCGTGAGAGGATGCGACCGATTCGCAGTCCATCTCGGACGAGGCGGGAGACGCGGGAGAGCTTAGGACCTGAGGGGTCTCGACGTTGGAGGCCTGAGGGGCCGGGGTTGAGGCCTGAGGGGCCGGGAATGAGGCCTGAGGGGCCGGGGTTGAGGCCTGAGGGGCCGGGGACGCGATAGATGCCTGTAAGGCCTGCGTTAGTATGTCATCGGGTATGCTGTAGCCAGACGCGGCGAGTACCTGGGCGAACGACCTAAGTACGTTGACAAGGTCCATTGGAGGGCTTGGTCCTACGATGTATAATATATAAATATATAAAAATGCCTAGGTTCCCTAGCAAACCTAGCACCTAAACCTCCCTACCCGCGGTAGGGGGGCTGGGGAGAATAACTTAAAACTAACCGTAGTATGCGGAAGGCCACTACCTAGAAACCTAAAAAGGGTGCGCAGGTAAAGAGTTGACCGCGTTAGGGTCAACCTTTACCGACAGGAAGGACAAATACACACGAAAGACACACAGATATGATAAAAATTAAATATGAAAAATAGAAAAAAATAAATAAAATAGAGAAGAGAAATAAATAAAAATAGAGAAGAGAAATAAATAAAATAAAAAGGACTGGTTCAGTACAAATTCGTTGTCACCGTTAAGTATCCTTTGCACTGAAACCAGACTACTTACGCTGGGCACAACACTGCACTCAGCACAAGCACAACACAACTTAGCACAGCACTTTGAAGACTAAGGGGCTTAGTCGCAAAGAAAAATACGCACTTCGATAGCACTCAGAGGGAGTAGAAAGAACCTTGAAAACCGTAGCACGGAACCAACGCTAAACCGTGACGTCAGTAGACTGAGCGCCACGGAGTATCGGGAAGGGACCAAACAACGGAGAACGGGGTCTTGCACGTCCGCACTGGGCGGCGATCGGAGCGAGAATGTGATTTGATGTCGTAAGATTGCTTGTTTTAATTACCGAAAGACAGCGTTAAGCCTCCGCTAGCAACTAGCGCGCGGCCATATTGTTATCTAACCTTGTTCTAATTACTTGGTAAGGGTTATCACTAATTGGCAACTGAAAATTAACTGATATACGATATTCATATTAACGGAAGAAATATAAGTAAAAAGGTTAAACATTATAAATTAAGAGAATTGTTAACATACATTCGGATACAATCGTAAGTCGTAAATAGTATGTAAGTTACACTTCAGAATGAAAGAAAAAGTTACAGCGATAAGGTTTTTTAATAGACCAATTTTTGCAATTGGTCTATAAAAATAGCACGTAACATTCACCGCGCTCGAACCCAGGTCCTCCCATCGAGAAGCACTATCGAGAAGCTCTGAAAAAGAGTGTTCCATGAGTTCGAAACGAATACTTACTTAGCAGAAAGTATTCGTTCTGTTTCAATCTAGAGATTCTAGCAAATTCAACCATCTATTTTCTATTTATTTTAATAAAGTATCAAAACGATTCTCAAGCGTATTCTCATTGGAACTCGTTAGTTCTTGTTAACAAAATGTTCGTTTTTAATTCTAGACTCCACACTAATTAATATATTGCTGAGGATTTCCTAATATTTATATGTATACTGTCTCAGACCAATTTTATAGAAATTCAACAAACGACAGATGCATGCGGCATAATGTGACGTCTATTATGTCTATGGCATTATAAAAATGGAAGAGCGATGTTTTAATTTCTTGTTTGTAGTCTCAGGCCTGTTGGAAGAGATTTCTTTTAGAAATAAGCAGTTGCTTTTTACATTATTTAGAAACTACTTTTATTAAAACCTGTGTGTATATACAGGGTGAAATTTTTTAATGCGACCTGGAGGGAAAGTACTCTAAATAATTGGGATACCAAATTTTACTCCAAAGAAACATTCCTTTATTTTAAAAAAGAAATAAAATCGCATTTAAAGATTTTCGAAAATTCGTTTGCTTCACCCGGGAATCGAACCGACTAAAATCTGAAAAAATTACACCCTATAATTTTATTGCATCGATCGTTAGGGTCAATCACAAGAATGAAATCTCTCTAACATACTTGGTAAATTTAATGAAAGGAAAACCATGAAATCTGTACTTACAAATTCAATGGGTCAAGCAAAAGCACTTTTACTCAAAGATCCATCTGTTTCTGGTTACTTATGTTAGTAATTATTAATTTACCATTGACGTCATTAACTATTCATTCAAATGACAAAACAATAGGTCTTTACCTATGAAACTGCCGTTTTGCCGTACTGGCCATTTCAAATGAAAATATTTTTTTTTGACTGATAATTCTAATTTCAAATTAATTTTATTTGACAAACATGGAATTCTTTTTCTAAAATCGTCATTTTTTTAATAGTTAGTGTTTTGTTTTCAACGCATTCGAACATTTTTCGTCATCATGGATAAGTTAAAAATTCGAGTAATTATGGAGTATGAGTACCGTCGTGGCAGCAAAGCGGCACAAGCGGCACGCAACATCAACGACGTTTACGGAGCGAACACTACAAACGAACGCACCACCCGTTATTGGTTTACCCGCTTCCGTTCTGGAAACTTTGACCTGAAAAATGAACCCCGTGGTCGTCCTAAAACTTTGGTCGACAATGAAGAATTAAAGGCAATTGTGGAAGCTGATGAAACTCAATCCACGGCTGAATTAGCAGCAGCTTTCGACGTTAGCATCAAAACATTATTGGTCCATTTGCGTCAAATTGGCAAGGTAAAAAAGCTTGACAAATGGGTACCCCACGAACTCAATGACCGCCAGCGCGAAGTACGCGTGGAGACGTGCCTTGCACTGCTCAGCAGGCATACAAATGAAGGAATTCTGAATCGCATTGTTACTCGTGACGAGAAATGGATCCTGTTTGACAATCGTAAGCGCTCAGCAAGTTGGTTGGACTCTGGTTCAGCACCCAAACAATGCCCTAAACGAAAACTTACCCCTAGAAAAGTGATGGTCACTGTTTGGTGGTCTAACGCGGGTGTAATTCATCACAGCTTCTTGCCAAACGGGACAAGCATTACTGCAGATGTGTACTGTGAAGAACTGAACACAATGATGGAGAAGCTCGCACGTCTCCAACCAGCTTTGGTCAATCGTTCGGCTCCACTGCTCCTGCACGACAACGCGCGACCTCATACTGCACAGCAGACGGTCTCCAAGCTACAAGAGTTGGGGTTGGAAGTTCTCCGTCATCCGCCGTACTCACCAGACCTTGCGCCTACAGACTTGTACTTTTTCCAGAATTTGGATAACTTCTTGGCGGGAAAAAAATTCAATACTCGAGAGGCAGTACAAAATGCCCTTGAAGAATTTGTTGCCTCCCGTCCAGCTGATTTCTTCAAGAAAGGCATCAATAAGCTACCAATGCGTTGGCAAAGATGCATTGATTGCATGGGTGATTATTTTGATTAATAGAAATAAAAAATATATAAAAAAATTACGCTTCATTTATTTCGTGAAAAACGGCAATTTCATAGGTAAAGACCTAATATATGGTGGCATTCAAAAATTCCACCCTGCATAATATTAAATAAATAAAATTAAAAAAATTGTTCAAATTACTTCGATAGCCATCTATCGAGGTAATTTGAACTACATTACCTCGATGGATGGATATCTCACTCTCTCTAATATGGTTGAGGAGGTCGATGGCGTTAACCCCGTGAACGGGTGCTGTCTGAGGATGTTCATAGTTTGGATTGTTTATGGGGAGGGAGACTTGCCGAACTAACAGATGCAGATAAAAAATATTATGTACAGACATAAAGAGATATTGTAAATGTATTTTGAAAAAATTATACCTGTAAAGTTGTTTGCCAGTAATTCTTCACGAAGGTTGTTCCGAACTGGTGGTCAAACTTTATGTAACATCAACAAGAACAAGTAAATGTCAAAATTGAAATGAGAAATAAATATTTGAATAAATTAAACAAATTGTATATTATACATTTTCCATTAATAAACTAAAAAGTCCACGGAAGCAAACTAAGTGTTGTTAGCCTTAGCCCTTTCACCACAACAACCCTAATGAACCCACGACAGGGGCATCGGCTCCACCCAACCGAGGGGTGGTATCAGGCAATTTATAGTCATTGTTTGCCTACCGCGGGATGGCAGGCTTTCCTCACGACGTTTTCTTCACCGTTCAAGCAGTCTCACTCAAGTCCTTACCTACTGCGTTTACCACGTCACTTACCATCTTAAATCATTGCGCTGTAACAAAAAAAAATGTATACCTTTTTTATCTCACAATCAAATTTAACTTATTTAAAGGGATCATAGTCCTAATAAGTAATTAATGTATCTACTAGCTATGAAAATGCTTTTTTCGTTATCCATGATAATTTTCTAGGAATTTTTAGACGTAGTTTGGTTGGTAACAAACGTAGTAGAACAAATACCTACAGTTCTTTTTTTAGTAAAAGTTGTTGTCAGTATTGCATAATATTTAATGACTATATTTTAAATTATGAAAAGTGATTGAGAATCATAAGTTTTCTGCTTGATGAGATATTGAAATATTGAGACGGTACAGCTTTTTATATGGATAAAACTATTTTATTATTTTTACTTACAATGTCGTTTATCTCCAAAATAATAAACAATTTATGTCGTTTACATAATAAATGCCGTTTTTAATAATGTCAATAGATAGCTATTCGTCGAAAGTTTCCACTATACTGAAAACAATAAATTCAAGAAAACTGTACTGGAACTTTATATCGAAAAGGTTTTTATACAATCAAAGATTATTTGGATTCAAATCCAAATTCAAATATTTATTTCTCAACACTGACAATTACTTGTTCTTATTGACGTCAAATAAAACATGATTCTACCACCAGTTCGAAAAAAACCTTCGTGAAGAAGAACTGGCAAGAAACTTCACGGGTATTTTCATTTTACCACTTTCAACAAGTGTAATTTTTTCACCTGCGATGAAAGACTGTATACATTCTTTTAAATATTTTGATCGGCCGTTAACATTTTAACACGTCTGTCACCATTACATGATGTACTGGTGCATACATCAGACTTTCCTTTTGTATACTTATTTATGTTTTGTCGTGTTTTATAGAAAAATACAAATACTTACCCTGAAGGCGTGCCAACATTGGTGCGTAAAGTTCTGCAAAAATATAATTCAAATCATTTTTTACACGATTATAGGTAAAGTTTAAGATGTCATACAAGAAATGCAGTGCCATATTCTGCCATTGCGGCGTGTACAAGGTTTACATTTATTATTACAATTTACTCAATTTATACATTTGTCATTTAGATATTCTATAAATACCTAATGATGTAATGTCCTAAGCATTTATTTAATAAAAATGATCTTAAATTATATTTGAATTCGTTATAATTAGTTACATTTTTAATAGTTATAGGTAATTTATTATATATTCCTGGGGGCCATCCCAAAGAAGCTTTCTGAAAACAAAGTGGTTCCACGCGGTTGAGCTTTAAGAATATCCTTCCGGTTACTTTGTAATTTTTCAAACATATTGTAACTTTTCTTACGAACAAGGCAGTTTCGAGTATATAAAGTCCAATTTTCTAATATATAGTGGATTTCGCTATTGTTTTACTAGTTTTCTTGATATTGTTTTGAAGGCCCTACTGCAGGGTGATTGCCGGTGCACGGAGGTGAACTTCCTTGATATTAGACGCCACGGCCTCGAATTTCGGTATGGATATAAAAGTATCTGTGAGGAACATTGATGTTTGTTTACGAGTCGTAGCTGTTTCTATTTTCAAACTATTTATGTTGATTCTGTGTTCCCAAAACAGTTTCGCCATTTTGTCTTAGTTAAAGCGAAGCGGTTCTTTCTTGATTAAATGGATTGTTTTGGTGACAAAAGTGTATATTTACTTTTTCTTGATTTCTTTCATATTACTCGTATATACCTACTTTAAATTTTTTAACTTTTGTATTCTGTTATTTAAGCGACAATTGGAAATAATCTATATTTTTATACTATAAGTGAAAAATTTTTAAATGGTTCTATTAATTTTTATCCTTTTTGTTTATTTTTTTTTAAGTAGCTGTAAGTTTTCCGAAAATGTGAAAATAAAAAGGTTTGTTGTACATTTTAAGTAAAAAATTAATTAAAATAACTGTTCATTATTTTGATTGAATTTGAAAAGCTCTAGAGATACCTGAAAGACAAATAACCAAGCATATCTCTTCATCTTTCCCAAGAATACAGCGTAAAAAGTCTTATCTAGCCCTATCGAAGGACATCGCCAACATGTTTTATCTTACCCGAGCCCGTTACCTACATAACTACATTTGTTATCTTGTATTACAACATCATGTAATATCTGAGGTAACTGCTCCAAAATAGTTGTTTTTATCTCGTACAACGGCTCAAAAAGTCGCAATGTGGACAATACGAATTGTAAGGTACAAGCGGGAAATCAACGGAGGCTCCTACGAAGGTGAGAATCGTTTGCGCATTGTTCGGTATTTTGTAAGCGCTCTGCAAACTAAGGGGCGACAAAAGTACAAGGAATTTGAAAGCAAATCTGAGCCAGCACCAACTTGTTCACCGTTTGAGGGTCAAACAGTTGGTGTGTTTGTTTGTTTGTTTATTATTTTTCTTACTACGATACCACGTGGTCAAAATCACTAATGACTACATATGTATGTGCAACTGTCGTCAATAACCCACAAGTTAAGTAGGGTCGTGGTTAATATGCGAACTTCAGCTGCTTGACTCGCCGAGCTAACAGATGCAGATAAGAATAATTTTGTATAGACATAAAGAGACTCTGTAAATTTATTATGAAAAAAATGTACCCGTAAAGTTTCTTGCCAGTTCTTCTTCACGAAGGTTTTTCCGACTGATGAATGTTTTTGTATGATTGTTGAATGTAGAGTCATGTTTTATTTGACGTCAATAAGAACAAGTAATTGTCAATGTTGAGAAATAAATATTTGAATTAGAATTTGAATTTGACTGCACCTGAAGGTTACTGCTCTGGATTTCTTTGAGGGTAGGTTGTCAAGTATCGAATATATGTTTAGATTATTTTTATTAATACTATGCAAAAAATTAAATTAATACCATTTTTTATATTGTTAATTAAAATTATTAAATGTAGTGGCCACGGGCATAGTCATAAGTTCGATTTGAATTGTAACGTCTCATTTTATACGAATTATGTTTCTTGGTAAATAAATTTTGAATTTCAAACTCACTATGTTTATGCTGGAACACACATATTTGAATATGATGCAGACACTATTTCATAATCATGAATATTCAATTAACCATTACTATCGAAAAGCTGTTTTCGGTCAGCGGTCGTTATTCCATAATGCGACAATTCAGCCGGTCACCACGCATTAGCATACTAAAAATTTTAGCAAAAAAAATATTGTTTCTTTCGAAAGAACAAAATAGAATGAAAGTGCAACAACAAATGTACTTAAACATAAGAATGTTTCATAACTAAGAAGTATTTTCATCAAATTAGCTTTTGACCGCGGCCTCTCAGGTAACCTTTATGAAGGGCTATAGTGTTTATATTATTATTATTATCTATCTAATTATTTCAGGACCCGTTCTTTGTAATTACAAAAATCGAATACGATATGGATAAAGATAAGAACTAAGAAAACTAATTTTGGACCGTTATTTGTATATCGTGGTAATTATTCTAACGGACTTTATTTAAAATTAGACCTTGTAAGGTATTTGCAAATTATGCTCAAATACTCATTACTTTTTGGCCTTTGCCCTTATTTACTATAAGAATACTTTGACATTATTTCATGCGTATGTACAAAACGTTCCTGTTTTAAAATGATATAATGAAGCTTGGACATAGCTACTCATCACAAAAAGTTTTATTTATTAAATTATTTTTTATAAGTTAAAGACATTTCTCTCAACAAATCCACAAATAAATACACTAAATATCACAAAACAGGAACCATGAAGTATTTTTTGAATTATATCCATAAATGGATATTGGTTGGATTAATAAATAAATGGAGGTTTAGATTAACGAAATTTGTAGAGCGGTAGAGTCAAATACGATCGGCTACAGTCAACTCTATCACTAATCCTGAATTTCTATTTCGCGGAGGGAAACTATCAAACAATGTTATACGTGCCTCGTGGCGCGCTCAAATCGAGCGCGAATTCGCTTCTCCGATCTTACAGCCAGTTGCTTTCCCAATTCACCCGCGGTCGGACGCCCGGCGTGCTCTCGCCCCGAAAAACACAACAAGTACACAAAAATCATCACTTAAAACCTACGGGATAAAATATTGGTTAATCCATGAACTGTTTATGAACCTTTTTAGTGATATTCCAGTGTTACTATCAGTGAAAATAATCCAGAAACAGCAGCATTCTTGCCGGCAACGTGATTAAGGTAAATACGCCGGTTTTTTTATATCCATGATAGCTGATAGCAAAATTAAAGGTGTAACCGTAAAATATTAATTTGTCAATTTTATTTTTGTTTAAAATATTGTTACGGAAACAACATAACATTTTATTGAAACTTATGCTGATATCACAATGAAATTTGCATAAATTAATAATTATGGTTTTAAATGCAATTATATTCATCGTAAAGAAATAAATATTTATAAAATATTTTTAGGATAAAGTAAGGTCAAAACACATTTTTTAAGCATAGGTAAATAATTATGAGTTTGCGAGAATGCATAGGTATAATATAAATATGGTAGTATGAAAAGGTGCCATTGTTATACTGTAACTAATATTACGTTTATAGTTAAGTTAAACTTAAATGATCCTATGTTCTTATCCCGTATTTAATTACTTTATCTTTTACTGCTGTTTTTTTCAATTATTCACAGTCTATTATACTCAGAGTAACATACCTATTTTTCCACCGCTGACTGTTACTGTCGTTAGTTGGCTGTTTTATAACTTCTGCAATTTTATAACAAGGTGAGATATATGCGTTTTATTTTAGAAATCTAACTTTTGTTTGGCACGGAGTTATTACAGAAATTCAAATTTTGTCAAGGATATGAAGTCAGTGGAATCAATAAAGAAATACATTTGGAACTAGTTATTAACGCATCACGATATCTTAAGTCAGCATTAGGAATTAACGAGAATATAATGTAAATGTAACGAAAAAAACATTTCTGCGAATATCGCTGTTATTACATAACTTGAAATTAAAGCGAATCTAAATATTTATAAAGTTTTATGCAAAATTTTAAAGTAAGTTATAGCTGTAATTTAGATATAACTTTATTTATAAACATTTGCATCCATTATAAAACGAGGTCATTTAATAAGAGACGGCTAAACGCTGAAAATAAATTTATAATTAGATAAAGATAAGAGAATATTTTCTTCTTTTCATCACATCTTGTTGTACCCTAAGAATAATACTTCTGAATGTATTTGGCGCTGCTTACCTAGTGGAAGGGATGAGGAAGTTTAATGGACGTGTATGAAATGAAATGAAATATTTATTTCTCAACATTGACAATAACTTGTTCTTATTGACGTCAAACAAAACATGATTCTACCACCAGTTCGGAAAAACCTTCATGGAGAAGAACTGGCAAGAAACTTCACAAGTATATATATTTTTCAAAATAAAAGTACAGTCTTTTTCTGTATATACAAAATTATTCTTATCTGCATCTGTTAGCTCGGCAAGTCTCCCTCTCCCCAAGTATACAAACGACGAACACCCTCAAACGGCACCCGTTCACGAGTTAACGCGGGATCCAGCCATCGCCCTCCTCAAAGATATTAGAGGGATAGAGTATTGAAAATTAACCTCTTAAATTTTGGTAAATTCAAGCATTACGGCCAACACAGGATTCATGGTACACCTTCCATATCCTCGTTAAAATCAGATTTCAACAAGCCAAAGCCAGGCACCGTAACATCGTTAAGTTATAATTTAATTACCTTACTTACTTTAACAACTTTGTTAAGAGATAGTCAGTCGACAAAAAGTAAAATAATAATAATAATAATCCCCAGACGAACACACCAACTGCATGGGCCCAAAGTAAGCAGAGCCTGTGTTATGGATAACCATAATACCCAGAATAAACATACTTATATAAATATCAATAACCATGACCCGAGAACAAACATCTGTGTTCATCACACAAATGAATGCCACGGCCAGGACTCGAACCTGGGACCTCCGGCGTATGAGACAGGGCTACTGACCACTACGCTACTCGGCCGTCAAAAGTAAAGTAAAAATAATTTGTATAATAATCGTGACTGACGTCGAATGAAATACTCTCAAGTAAGAAAAAACTAAATTGATCGAAATCGATTCAAACGAATTGTAGCTTCAATATAATTCAATAAAATTTACGGGATTCTCACAACGATTTTCGATTTTTATCGCGCCCGATATTTCGATGCAAGCACCATGATCGCGGATATTGCTTGCAACAGCGTCGAAATATCGGAGTCGCGACATAAAAATCGAAAATCATGGTAAGAATAGTGAAAATAACCGCGACAGTTTTAGAACACTTATTAATTTGTAGCTTCGTTGGCACGGCCATTTCAACACACCACTACCTCAGTTAAAAATTGCCAATTATTTATTTCATTTATGAATAGCGGGAATTTAAAGATCCGCTGCTCAAAAGGAAACAAGAACCAAGATCATCTTTCCGACAACTAAATAGGTCATACGAATCTTTACAATAACCTGCGTGGGATTCGATCTCAGTGTTATTACGATTATCGCGGTTGTCGGACGATATCTTATCGAACTATCGTTATCGATGACAGGAAGTTAAGACTAGGAGTCGCTTTTTCGCAGCAACATTAATAATTACGGATTTCATATCTACGTTTGTAGGTATGTAATGAAATTACAAATATTTTTTATTATCTCTGTACTATCGCATTTATAAATCAAATGGCATAATTAAATTTACCTATTTATACTTTTTTGAAGATCATATCTTTGTAAGTATCTCCTGCAAGTTTGTGGACTACCTAACCGTTTCAACCATTTTAAAACATTCGGTATAAAAAGTTTGTAGAATAGAAACATGCTTTTTTGGTCATAAAGATCGAAAAATTAAAAAAGGTTTATTTCTTTTCGTAGTACCTAATAAATATGACGTTTTTAAAAAATAAAATTTCTTCAGTAACTTCAAATTTATAATTTTAAATCATAATCTTTAATAATGAAAAGCTATGAATTTTGATTAGATAAGCATGACAAAATATAACATGTTTTTTATGAGTGTACTTAACAATATAATAACAATATGAAAAAAATATATAAGTCTGAATTATATAATAAATAAATCCTCAGACCACAAATGGTCTCAAAGGATATTTTTTCCTTAAATGATATGGATGACAGTACAGCGAACTATAATACATATATTGGGGAATATAAATACATACAACCATGACCGGAAAAAAACATTTGTGTTCATCAAACAAATGAATGCCCCAACCAGGACTCGAACCTGGGACCTCCGGCGTATGAGGCAGTGCTACTACCCACTACGCTTCTCGGCCAATGTAATTAGAAAGAAAAAAATATTTTGATCTTGTAGACTTTTTGAGAATAATCGATCCATTTAACTATTTGATAGGTCTGAAAATGATGGTGACGATTAAGTTGAAATGTCTCCTAGACCGATCTATGTTGCATTCATTATGATCACTAGTGGACACTGGAAATCTGCATGGTCTATTTTCACAATCACATTCTTTATAACTTATAAATTAAGCCGCAGAAATAAATTCCAAAACTATTTACATAACCCAAATATCTGAGACAAACAAACATACATGCATACAATCGACGGATCTTTCTCTTATTGGCATTCCTCTGCGTTCTCGGAACTCGAACCTGAGACGCTCGGAGTTTATGGTGAACAAAATAACGACTGCACATAAACGTATTGGTTTGTTTATTTGGGAATATTTGTTTCTTAATTTTGATTTGGTTTGGATTATACATTTGAATCGAAAAAAGGTTTAATCAAAAAGGATGGAATGTTTTATTATATCAAAGATGGTGTAGAATTTATATGGTTTAAAGTAACTCTGTAATTACTAATTAGATATATTAACGAGGAAGTTATAAGATTATATAAGTTACTCGTTAATATATCTAATTCATAATAAATCATAATATTTGTTGAACAAAAATCGCAACAACATAATAATTCTTGGCGCTAAAAAGGAAAAAGTACCTACTTAACAAGCTTTTTCCGTTGGTTTTGTGGTTGAAAGTCAGAAAAAGAATTTGTCTTGTTCATTTTTGGTCGATTTGGTCGAGCTTGGTAACTACACCTAGGCGAAATATCATGAATAGGAGAACATTCGTTTACACACAAACGAACCCTTTCTTAGGTCTTCTTTGCCAATTACGACACCAAGATTTGATTATGTTATAACACCTGAAAAACACAATCGCTTACTTTGTGATTGTTAAGGATATCAGCTGGCGGTATAGTTGGAAACTTTGAATAGTTCAATGGTACCTTATTACCATTGTTGAGTGAACATATTAATTTTACGTCATGTTAAAAGTTACGCCAGCTGATCCTTTTATTACGAACGCAAACACGGGAGCGAATGAAATGAATGGGTTAAACGAAATTGCAGATTATGCACACTTTTAGATCGCGTAATTGTAACAACATATTTTTGATTGACATTTCTTTCATTATATTGATATTATTCGATTGGTTAAAAATTCAATACATGTAATTTATCGTTAAGTAAAAACCCTTTTATGAACCATATACCCTCTATGTAAAAATGCGTATACTAAAATATATGTTTACTCCTATTTTTATCGTTTACATCAGTTTATATAATACTTTTCGACCGGGGTATTGAATGCCGTGATATGTTTAGATAATAATAATAATAATAAATAATAATAAATCCCCAGACAAACACACCAACTGTTTGACCCCAAAGTAGGCAGAGCTTGTGTTATGGATGACCATACAGGGAACTGGGGGGGAACCCAGAATAAACATACTTTTATAAATACAAACAACCATGACCCGAGAAAAAACATCTGTGTTCATCACACAAATGTATGCCCCGGCCAGGACACGAACCTGGGACCTTCGGCGTATGAGGCAAAGCTATTTACCACTACACCACACGGTCGTCATTAGATAAATATGATAATAATTTATATAAACTATGGTATGATTTTAAATTAAATTGGATTTGCTTTCAATGGAGTACTTATCAGTTCTAGACAATTAAATTATGCTTAAAAAAGTTTTTAGCTGATGAGAAACTCAGGGTGACTTCAAAACTTCTCATTTTTAAATATTGTTATAATTAATTGACGACGTACATATCTCCGACAAACTTTTTTAAATGAATAAATTAGTGCAAATACGGACCACTTGCGCGGCTCTGACGTAGCTTGCATTAGGCTAAATACTGCTTCATGTTTCTATCAGTTCAATAGAAGTAGCAAGAGACAGAGGACATTTCAACTTCCTAACCGGCTAGCTCAGATCTCTGCAAGTGGGACTTACAGTATTACTCGTAGTACAATAAATCCTTACACACAAGACTTAAGGCCTCATGGTGACGACATGGTGGATTCGGTTCTTAATTATCAACTTTTAAACTGTTGTTAGCTTATATTGTGTATAATAACTTACAATTTGAAACGTATATATTTATATAAAACTGTAGTAATAAATGTCAAAAATGACAACTTAAAACCAAGTGAGTGATCAATCGGAGATTGGCGTTAATTTGTTGACATTATCTCATCCGAAGAGTGTAAGAGTGTTTGTATCAACGTCTTTTGAAAGTTTCAATTTCTTGTCCAACAGACGGCCGCTTAAGGTTTGTCTGTTTGTAGAAATTGCACAAAAAGGTTATATTGACAGATGCCAAATGTTGTCGCGATAAACAGTCGCACGCATCGGGTTTTGTGTGTTTAATGTGGTCTCAACAAACGTGCTTTTCATTCTTATTGGAGTTCCCAAATGTGTGGTGTAAGCCAAATTTGGTTTAGAATAGCATATATCCACAAAGGTTTTGTATTACAAACATTTATGACGTCCTCATAATGTGTTATAGTTTATTTTATTCAGAGTTTCGTTCAATATTCATTCAACTGTCGTAAACTTATTTAAATAGTTATAATTACAAAAAAATACATAGCTAGAATTAAATTATTTGGCACACAAACACACAATACAGTTCTCGTTGCCATTTCTAATTACGACCAGCATTATATTTAACTATTATTACTATTTAATAAACGAAACGTGAACGGCCCCCTCGTTCAATTCAACGCGCCCGGGCGGTCACATACGATAAATTTGACAATTTGGACAACTGTCAGTCGAGTATGGTCCGGCCATAGCACTGTCGAAATGATTGTATTTGCTCTCGGAATATAGATTTATGCGTCTGCAGCATATTGCCTGAATCGATATTTTCATTAGCTTATTGTGTAACACGTAATAAAGCGAATTATCAATACGCTACTATTCATAGTCTCGAGCGTTGTCGCAAATCTTGTCTCTGTTTTTAGAAGAATACTGTTTAAGGAAATAGAAGTTTTGAAAAAGAATTTAGCCATTTGATTCTCCGCCGATTTACTAAACGTAGGCGCAACAGATGCAGGTAGTACTGATGTTTTAATAAGATCAAGTCTGGGGTGGTATTACAGTGCTTCCTATTGGGACCGCCGTAATAACCACGTGGTTGAGTTCCAGGTCAAAGAAAGGTATAGCTAGGTAAGGCAATTTCAACTGAAGCCTATGGCAATGCATCATCAGTCGATATAATAATCAAAATTAGTATTAATAAATAAATTAGGTCCGGGATGGGTGCGGATGCTACTTAATGTTGGCCGGGAATTAAAACTAAATGAAAAAAGGTCCAACTGTCTATGGCCAACAAGAGGTCACCCGCGTAACCTCTGATAAAGAAAATATAGCCTATATTACTCCTAAATAAAGAATCTTTTGAATGGTCAAAGAATTTTAATAATCTGAGCTTTACTTTCGTATATAGTTTATGTATAATATAAAAAAGGTTATTTATCAAGAAAACTTTGATGGTCGAGTGGTATAGTGGTTACTAGCCTTGCCTCATACGCCGGAGGTCCCAGGTTCAGGGCCTGATCGGGGCATATATTTATGTGATGAACACAGATGATTTCTTGGTTTCGCCCCAGTACGCTGTATAGTCGTCCATGATGCAAGCTCTGCTTACTTTAGGGCCATTCGTTGGTGTGTTTGTCTGGGGATTTATTATTATTATAAATGAATACTAAAGTAAAATTATTTTACATGTTTTGAAAGTGAACATCCTCCATTGCCATAAAACCGTCACCAAAACATAAAAACGCCGAGTAATAAATTAGACGTGGTAAATCCATCAAAGTTCAATACTACGATGTAACGTATCGATTGATAACCGAAAGCCTTTGTGAATGAGTTTAGAATTTTTTGTAGATCATGAATGGGCGTTTCTGATTTACGGTACTGTCCGACCAGCTTATTTTTCCAGTAAAGTGTGGCGCTGCGTTCTATCCGTATGTGACATTTAGTTACGTAAAATGCATTAGTTCCAGTTTTTGCTACTAAAAAGAGTAGTGAGCGGCACTGTTCGTGTAGAGTTTCGTGCGTAGAAACATCTGTCAAATTGTGAACGTATTGAATGAATTAATGAATGGATGGAATTTTGTTAAATGGCGGGGGATGACGTTTGTGGAGGCTGACTAATGGTGCACTATTACGTGTACAATGATACATAATAATTTGACAATTTGTAAATATGTAAGGTAAACATATTTTACAGTTTGGTTTTGTCAAAATGTAGTATGGGTACTAATAACTTTGCGGATTAATCTGTATTTCATCTTGTGTTTTTCTATGTACTGTGTTAATTTGGAGTTGAATTATTATTATTATTATAATTTTTTTTATGTGTGTTGGGTTTAAAGATTAGGTTTGTAAAAATATAAATAAAATTAATAACATCTTAAATGTTTTTGAAGTCGCGGGTGTTTTATACCTATTTATAATATTTTTTTATGATTTGATAGATTTCATCGGTTATTTGTTTGAATTCGTAAACTACTTAAAGTAAAGTAAAACAGTTTTATTGATTATCAGCTATCCATCAAAAACTTTTGAAAAAAAATTAATTCTTTTCAATATTAAACCGATGACTCAATATTGGAAAAAAGATCAATTTTATCAATACGTTTCTAACTACATAGAGTAATAGAGCCTCCTTCTAGGCGTGTATGGACTGTGTCAGGAGACTCCGTTCTTTCATAAGACAATACCTACTTGTAAATATATGTAAAATCAATGACACTCATTTTTATAAATTACGATAAAATTCTTATGCATATATTTTAGTAATCTAATCATACAGAGAAACTAAATTTCACAAAAAGAGATTTATGAGTTTTTTAATTCACAAAAAATTTAATTGAAATTGAAAACAATAATTGAGCATGTAAATAGTAATAATATAAATAGTATTCTTTTATGACGGTCTATATAATGTGTGTGCATTAGGGTGCGAGGGTGTTTGTGTATGTGTTTGTTCGGAAATGTGTGGGATTTTTAAGTGTTGCTTGTTATAAGTAAATGCCGAGTAGGCACCTCATAACGAGGAACATTTTTAAATTTAGTACAATTTGTTAAGATCAAGTTTAATAAATATATAAAATTATAATTATCACAAAGAAAGTTTCAGAGACATGTTTAGGTACAATATTCGTATGGGTGGTCGCGAAAAAAAGGAATATTGAAACGAGCTTCTATTTTTGTACCCATCTCACACAATTACCGACGACTGGAACTAATAAAATGTTAACTTCAGTGGTCATAACTGTACAGTTTCATTAAACAGGCCTTAACTTATCCTTTATATCAATTTCTTAGTCAGCTTATCCACACTGATATAGTTAAGTATTAAAGTATAAGAAAATCTTGTATATTTTTACTGACTACTTAGCTACAAATAAGCGAATTCGCTTTTAAGAGTCCGTCTGCTATTTCAGATTTTGAAATAACTGGATAAGTTTGGTGCTCGAGAACGAAGAATCAATTATAAGTTAGATAAGGTTAAAACTTTAATTATTAATTAAGTAGTTCAAGGTAAATGTTACAAATTTCAAAAAAGAGTAAATATAAGATTATACAACCATTTAGATATGTTTTGAAACAATATTATTAACAAAATCTTCGCTAGCAAAATTCTTCAAAAATCAAAAAGCAAAAATCTTTAATTAGCACATAGGTAGTCTTTATTTTACTTGAAACAAATGAATAATTTCAAAGCGCTTTTATTAAAAGTTTGTGACCGGATGGGATGTCACAATCCCGCCAAACTGGTTGTCAATTTAACGTCAAAAATAGAAATATAGCGCCGTATAAGAACCGAATAAATACACATAAAGCCATTGTTTTCTGTGGCTATAAAATTTGAAATGGACTCCGTATTGTTATGGATGGAAGTGGTTTTGAGCAGTTGCTATTTTTGATTTTTATATTTTACTTTGAACTATGTAGTATGCATTAAAATGATTTGCGTGGAATATTCTTTATATTTTTCTAATAAATTATTTCAGCATACGTGGATTAATGCACATTTATTAACGATCATAAAGTTTAAAATTATTCGTTTTTGTATAGACAAAATAAATAACCCCGAGCGACGGGACAAAGCAAACTTTCGAAAGGATGAACCGATCTTTAAACTTGGCAAAGCACACCCACGATTCAATCAACTTTTAGAAAATTTATATCAAAATTGGTTCATTTGTATGGCAGAGATGACGGCATAGACAGAAACACATAAATAAATGGACAGGTACACACGTTACACTTACAGCACCCGTCGGAGGATCATAATTTCCTATTATATGTATATACCACCTCTTTAGTTCAAGGATAGACTATCAGTATCATGGACTACCAAATATATGAGCACCTGATATAAAACATCACCCATGGCTAGGAAACAATCATCTGTTTCCAACATACAAATATTTGACTCAACCCGCAAGCAAGCGTACTCTTTAAACTAATTTTTCAATTTCAATTTAAAAGCAATCCAAGTTCGTAGATAATTCAAAAGTTACCTGACTTCTTATTGTTTAAAAAATGTCAAAAATGTCCTCATAGGTTTAAAATTAAGATAGTTGTTGAAATTGCATCCATGCGAGTAACGTTGGTTACGATTAATATTATAAAAGTACCCTTTAAATTACAGCACCTGACAATTGCCAATGGGTTAGCCAATACCAATTGTAATCTCAACTAGTTCCATAAAATGGCCACAAAATAATTAAAGAATTGGCGCTAGTATCGTAAATTTCAAAATGTGATTGCCGATCCATCGCGGTAGCGTCGGGTGACGGGTCGCTCACTTCCCTCTAATATGGTTGAGGAGGGCGATGGCTGGATCCCGCGGTAACTCGTGAACGGGTGCTGTTTGAGGATGTTCGTCGTTTGGATACTTGGGGGGAGGGAGACTTGCCGAGCTAACAGATGCTGATAAGAAAACTTTGTATAGACATAAAGAGACTCCGTAAATTTATTTTGAAAAAAATATACCCGTGAAGTTTCTTGCTAGTTCTTATTCACGAAGGTTTTTTCGAACTGGTGGTAGAGTCATGTTTTATTTGACATCAATAAGAACAAGTAATTGTCAATGTTGTCAATGTTTCATTTCATCGAAATTGTTTTCAAGAGTGAGCCTATATGCCTTGAAACCGATTTCATGTGTAAACAGAGCTCTCATCACACATTTCGCTTGTATTTCAGGCACCTTCAAGGTTGCCTGGAAGAGATCACTCTTTTAGTGATAAAGCCGCCTATATTGTCATTCTTTATTGGTTGGTTAATTTCAATTTTTTTTGTGTATTTTATTGTAAGGCATTTACCATCATCTAAAGATTTGATTTTCGTGAATACGCTATGGCCCGTTTACACGGGTTTACAGGTTGCTGCCTCCTCACCGTCCGGACAGTAGCTCGAAAACAACTGGACACGTAAGTTATAAACAATGCGGGAGTGTAACAGTAAACGGTGCATTGTGCAAGTGACAATAAAGATGCACAATGCACGTTGGAATTAAATGAACAATTTTTTAATGTGTTTATACTCAACCTTCGGTTTTATATTTTCAGTGAGATCAAAATTATCTCTGTATTCAATGCATGTGTTTGTGAGCAAATTCATTCGTATTTTTAGAGGAATTATATTTCTCATGTAAATTTAAATAAGCTTCGATTTTTAAATACAAAAATTTATCATTATTCAAGCTTCAGACAAAATAGCATTTGTTAAAAAAGTCCCTTTTGTGATGATTATGACCAAAGTCTCATTTTGAAATAAGTGTCGCAACAATTATAATCGACTCTTAGCAAGTTTAAATAAATATATTTTCTCTATTTAGCAAAAAATTTGAAGGAAATAAAGCAATTATATTAATTTTTATCAATTTTAATCGGTATATTGATAGCGTACAATATTTAAACTAAAGTTTAAATATTTTACTGATCAGTTCTATGGCTGAAACTAATTAATTTTTTTATAAATCTTTTCATAGTTTATGCTATAGCTAATGTAATGCTATTATTATATAATATATAAATATAATAATAGCATTACATTATATATAAGAAACTGTAAATAATAGACGCAACTGCCTGCTGCCACAATAGCAGAGTCTATCATAGAATATAAAAAATATACTACATTACCTGCGGACAAAATGTATTTTTATTAATTGATTAGCGTCACGCTAGGAGGATTCCAACATGGGATCCCTAAGAAAGCAGACCTACTAGCTTCTCTACTTCGCAAGATGTCGTGTAAATAGAGATACGTAAAACTGATATGTATTTAGTTAAAACTAACTAATACTGTCCTAGTCAGTTGCTACGTTCAGATATTCCACACTTTTCCAAAGTGAAGCTGAGCCATCTTAGTGTAAACGGCCCTTTAGCCGCAAAAGACATTTAAATCCAGAGTTGACAGTTTGACAGGAAACGGAAACACCCACCTGAGTGTAATCCCGGTCAACTTGACATCGGAATTTTACTCGAAATTAAGCTGCGATTAAGTAAGTGAAAGTATCTCATTTAAGTCTCTTGTAAACGTTCGTACGTATTAAGTATTTTATTATAAAACTGACATTGTTTGTACGGTTTTCAGGAATCCGAATTTAAATCACTTTAAGTGAATATAAATGATTGCTGAATATAAGTATTAAAGAAATATTTGAGGATGTATTATTTAGAGAGCACATGCACTGCATATACAACACACACATAATTTTACCTTAATACAATGAGTTCTTCTTTTCAATCTGTTTAATTGGACAAACTAATTATGCATAGGGAGAGACCTGGTGATGCCATAGCCACCAGCCCTCCCACCTATCTACATTGTTTCCTTTTGATTTGTTCATAGATGCTACTTAAGTGTTTTCTTAGCCTTTGAAGCATTGTTATTTTAGTACGTAAAAATAGAATTTTTCTATTCTATAAAGCAAATCTTTTTTATTCAAGTTAAATTTAAGGTACATCTCATTTGATAAATAAAACCAGCCGTTACTCAAGCTGTCTCTTGTGCTTTCCAATGCAAAAGATATAATTTTTGATTCTAATTGATAGATTTTTGTATATAAGTTCGCTGTGAAATGCACAGAGAAATTGCAAAATCCAACAGTTCCAATAATCAGCACATTTTAACTATTCTTCTATTTCCCACTTGAAGTAAGTTCCTTGAATAATTTTTTCACCGTAAGCCATTTGCCAAGCAAATTCTTTCACAGATATAATTTAGGCAGTGATGTGACTGTGACGTCTAGACACTGGCAGATTAGATTGATAAGATCGAGATAACCAAAAAGTTATGCATATATTGTATACTTCCATACACACTAACCAAGTACACATGTGACGGCATACACATGTTAGAATGTTTACATAATTTGTTATCTTCTTTTCCCGATAGTATTATCCGTTTTGATAGATATGGAAATTGACATAAAATATTTGTCCTATCGACCGAGTTAAGTTAATTTTAGGACAAATTTTTTACTATTTGCATACGCGGTAAACGAGTTCACAATCCACCTGATGGTAAGTCGTTTCCGTGCCCGTGAACAGGTTATTTTGTTAATTTATATATATGTAGAGTTTGTTCCCGTAATTTTACTGGCCGTTCCTCGTGGTTATTTTGGCGGTCAAAATAGATACTGTTGTATCGCCCCAGAAGAGATTTTAAGAAAAACTGCTGCCACTCGATTCTCTGGAAGAGAGTGTACTAGTTCATGAAAGTTTTTGTTACATCAGATCTTCGTTTATCGAGAATGCAAATCTCGAAATTCAAATTTGAATATCAAGATAATCTAGGGTATCCAAGCCCAAGTAACAACTATATTAAGCAATTATCACCAGAAGCTGACCTCTCGATTGCAGCCAGTGATTACCACCATTTACCACGTTTCCACTGTTTTATGTGTACTTTGAAATCCTTTAATACTGTTAATTACATCTTTCGCTTGTTACTGTCGTTCCGTTTCGCAAACCTTTTCGAAATCGGTTTATTTATTTGCATATTCTGTGTCTGCCTACATGGTCGTTTTTTTTATTATGGACAAGAAGTTGATTTGTGGTTGGTGATAGTAGTCTTAAGACTGTTTGTAAAGAATGGGTTGAAAATAAATTTGAATTATTGTTTTTTGTTATTTAATTTGAGATAGGCACCCTTGAACTAATTTATTTTATACAAAACCTGCACGCCGTATTAGGTCCTGCAAACTCCGTTAAAAGCAAGTCATTTAGGCCCTTAATATAAACGTTTGAATTTGGAAAGTCCAACTTAATATTCATAATAAATAAAAAAACAAAAATTAATGTCACAAAGTACGAGCGATCCAATGAAATTATGTTCTTAATTTGAAATCTTTTCTTGACATTTTATAAAAAGAAAACAAGGCTGTTCTTTGCCTCTATATTTCGATTCTAAATGATAAAAAATGGCGCAATTTTAAGATCTTTGTTATGATTTTAAGCTGTATGGCTTAGACCCTTTGCCAGAAATAAAAAATTATTGAGGCATCACAACAATAAATGTTTCTCTAGAATGAATAAGCCAAGTATGGTGCACTTAATTTTAAATTTATAATACGAGGGTGGATTGCGACCTAAACAAGAAAACATTGGAATAATGCAATTTTGTATATTTATTTTTCTACATACTCTTCTCTTAGGTCACAGCACTTAGTCCAGCGGTCCTCCGAAGCCTTGATCCTATTTAAATAGAAGGTCTCGTCAAGGTCTTCAAAAAAGGCATCTACGGCCTCTTTGACCTCCTCATTGGTAGAATATTTCATTCCACCTAAGTGTTTTTTTAGTTTTAGAAATAGGTGGAAGTGCGGGTCGCCAAGGTGTGGAATGAACTACCTGCGTCTGTTTTTCCAGAAAACTATAGTCCTAGTTCTTTCAAGCGTCGAGTGAATAGGTATCTCGTGGATAGACGTGTAACACCTTCGTCTTCATCGTCACATTCCATGAGGTGAGATAGAAGACAAACGTCTAATCCTTTTCCAATAAAAAAAAAGTCAGAAGGTGCCAAGTCAGGTGAATAAGGGGGATGAGGAAGCAATTCGAAACCACAATTCACTATTTGAGCCATCCATTCTGCAGATGTGTGAACACGAGCATTGTCCTGATAAAAAAAAACTTTCTTGGTCAACAATCCTGGTCTTTTAGACTTTATTTCTTCACGAATACGACGTAATAGTGTGCAGTAGTATGCAGAATTTATAGTTTGACCTCTTTCTAAGTATTCTACCAAGATGACACCCTTAGAATCCCAGAAAACCGATGCCATTACCTTGTTTACTGAAAAACACACCTCGGCTTTCTTAGGGGTCGGTGATCCGAGTCTCTTCTATTGTTTGGATTGTTGTTTGGATTCAGGAGTATAGTGATGAGCCCATGTTTCGTCCATTGTAACAAACCTTGCCAAAAATTCGAATGGATCAGCTTGAAAAAGCTCTAAACAGTCTCTAGAAATCGTGAGCCGAGTTCGTTTCTGTTCAACTGAAAGGAGCCGCGGAACCCATCTTGCAGACACCTTGTGGAACCCTAATTCGTTAACGATCATGTTTTGTGTACGTTCATATGAAATCCCTAGAGCTTCAGCTATCTCAGATACCTTCAATCTTCTCTTCCATGATGAGATCACATATTTTTTCGGTGTTTTCCGAAGTCGTAGCTGTAGAAGGCCGTCCAGAGCAAGGGTCAGAGTTGATGCTCTCTCGTCCACGTTTAAATTCAGCTGTCCACTTTTTTATCATTGTATACGACGAAGGTAGCCACCATATCTTTATGAATATGTTTTGGAGTTAAGTGTTTCTTGTGGAGGTATTTGATTACGCCACGGTATTCTAAACTATCCATTTTCAAAATTAATGAAATTTACTCTCACTTAATGTCCAATAAAATAAACAATTACGCATGTATCTTAGAGAATAATTGCACAGAGGGTAGTTTTGTAATAATATCCAACGCTATCTATGTTAGGCCGCGAACTTTTCAATCCACCCTCGTAAATTTCTGATTTTATTTATCTCGGTAGGTGTGAAAGTATGCTTCTCGGGGATTAGAGTGTTTTGGGCAGGCTTGAATCCTTCGCTTAAGTTTGGTCTTAGTTCCATCTCTTCCCTCGTAAATTATCCTTCGAAACCTTCATTTCGCTTAGGATTCAATATTGGTATAAGACACTGCTTATATCCCCTTGGTTTATAATGAACTATATTGTTAAATAATTATTAAGATGGAGATTTGTATGACATGTCTTATGAATTTGATATTTATGAAAATTTTATCGAGCGTTCTTGTATATGAAAATAATTTATTGTAATTTTATATTAAAAGTTGTTTAACGTGTCAAGTCAATATTTTAAGTTCAGGTATTTCTGTAACTAAATAGGTATACTGCATGATTAATTTCGCTTAACGTAATTATTAAATAGATTCAAAAATAAGTTGTTCAGATTTGAGTAATTAATTTGTAAAAGTACATTTAATGTTATCTAAGCAAGTGAGCACTAAAACACGGCAAATTTAAGTTAAGGATGTCTAGGTTCGACCCTAACCACATCGTATTTAACAGTATTAAGCCTGAAGGCTTAAAAAAGCTATTTATAAAATCACTAATGAAACCGAATCTTAAGTAGCATCTAAAATAAATCGCAATGAAAGAAAGAAGGATATTTATTTCATTGTTACGGAACAAGCAAAATGCAGAATTACACAACACAAGAAAAAAAAAAGGAAAATATCAGTTGAGCTACAGTAGGTAGGTATGAGAGGCTATGGTGGGCTAGCTGATGTCAATTATGTCAAGTACATTCAGTATTTATTTATTTATTTGTTTATTACATCGTAAGTGCGCCAACATCCGAAGACCTCAACAGCTACTTAAAGTTAATGCTCCATTAAATACTTACAATCATTAAAACATTGCGCAGTAATAAGGACAATATGCGAAGAATAAACTTAATTTAGCAGTTAAAACAATTAACATTTTACATCTTCATATGAAACTCAAAATTACTTCATGCGTTAATTTTATTTGCTTTTTGTTAAACTTGTCAAATCGCATGATAATCTCACATTTTAACGTATTGTTTCGTTTCATTTCAGTTTCTCGTCACCACGTTCCATGCAATCTTGTTGAAACGTTCTGGTAAGTTAGACTAATTTTTTAAAATGTATGTACATAATTTACGCAACCGAAACCCAACAAAAATAACTTGAGCCTAGCAGTTCAGGTATGTATAATAAAATTGTTTAAAATACTAATTGAAAGTAGTATTTTAAATTGTATATTTATAGGAAACATTTTATATTAGGTATGTCTTAATTTCCAATGTAAATAATAGAACTCTCTCCTTTTCTTCTGCATACCGGACGCATGTTTCGGGTTTTCGAAGTGTAGCTTTTGTATCTCTATTTTCACAGACAAATAATGTATATGAAACATTTGAAATGGAGTGAGTTGCTTCTACTTTAGAATAGCAAGAGCCTAGTCTTTATTGTCACTAGCCGTCAGACACCTATCCACAAAACAACGCCCAGCCAAAGCAACTAAGAATTGTATCCAGTCGTTTAAGTCTTTCGAACCATTTAACCAATTCACAGCCATTTGATTCAACACGATTGCACAACCAGCCATCCGTAGAGCCTTGCTCACATCATACCTGTGTAGGTATTTGTTTACGGAGACATTGTAATAAAATCTATATGTATTTCGTGAGTACGCGCTCCGCGGTTAGCGCGGCAAGGTTGCATGACATCATGCCGTGAAAATGCCGCGAGAAAGTGCGCGTGGTACAAATGTACGCTGCTTACGGTTTGATAAAGAAATTTCGTGCCTTAGTGAAAGTATTCCAACGATAAAACAAATTTTGGTTCTAATCTTATTTGAGGTTATGGTCGAATTTTTCATAAAAAATAATCATCTATGAGTGAAACGAAGTGGTTTTTTAAGACAAAAACATAAATGCCTGGCGCCAAACCCCGAAAGCAAACCCGGTGTTCAGAACCACCATACAGTAACCAGTATGAAGCAAATAAGTAAACTAAAAATTGTCAAAATAAAACAACAAATATGTACACATATTTAACACTGAATCAGACCATCCAGGATACGAAACCAGGACATCTCGCGATCACAAACTTATAGGACTAACCTATAAGGCCATAAATAATTTGACTTTTAATGAAATGTACCTTTACTACAATGTTATGATTTGGACCACAGTATTGTCATCCCGTCGCATAACATTACCAAGATTTATAGATTTACCTACTCTAGATTCGTCAGAAATACTTTTATGACGCTCGTCTTTTGCTAAATTTATTTTATATTGTTATTGTAACCTATATTTTAATAACTTTATGTAACTTGGCTTTGAACTACAATGTGTTATTGTGTCATTAAATCAGACAGTCTGCTCTAAGTTTTATAATATGTGCAAGCTGTACTTAACTCATAAAGCATTAATAAATGTTTTATAGATTTAGTAGGTGTCAACAGCCATCGCAATTTCACTGCAGGCACATTCGCCTCAGCGAACTAAAGACCACCCCTGACTTAATGTAAAGTTAACCACACTTGCTAACTACAGTTTGTAAGGTTCTCCATGTTCTTTCGAAATATCTTCTTTAATTAATCGATCGCTTTTGGAATAAAGCGCCGATAATTGGCGATTTGACTTTCATCTTTTATCAACTGCTTCTTTGTTGAACTTGTGTTGACAAGAAGACAAATCTTAAATTTAAATAACTTGAAAAAGTGTTCCTGTAAATATAAACCGATTCTCCCTATTGCAACACCTTTCATAAATCGTAAATCATTCAACAAAGCCCTAGAACACTCACGAGACGGAAGATCACATATTTGAAGTCCATCCATTGTTTTGTGTAAATACTAAATTGTAGCGTCAATGAGGACTGTCAATGAATATTAAACAGCGCTTTGTGTTGAGTCCCCGTTTGTCATAGATAATGGAGGAGGCAGCATCTGTATCAACAACAATATTTCATGCATTCCGCTTAGGAACTATGTGTAACGGTTTGGCGTTGTTCTTTGCAGATTGGTACCTTCAGTTGAAGTGGGAAATTATTAGAGGTAGATTATGCATTAGTTAGTACTGTCTGAAAATACTTTATGACTGCTTACTGGCTTTCTTCTTAGCACGTGGATTGTGTTCTTAGCTCATAAGTTCGTGGGAATTTTCTCATGATTATGAATAATGTATGCTTTTATGAATGAAATAAGGATTTCGGTCGGTTTTGTACTTAGAGATTTTGTGATCTCAAATAAGCGAAACAACAAAAATCGTGTTCATAACGGAAACCATGGTTTACAAGTATCATATCCATTTTGGTTAAGAGGGGATTTTCTTAAAAACTAAAATGTTTCCGTGTTCAGGCGGTTGGAGCCCTGCCTCTATTACCAGAAGTTCCTAGGTCTTCACTTAATACAGTAGTATAAGATAAAATATCTTGGAATCTGTGACGTATAAAAGCCATTGAGGTATGATACGCTGAGTCAGAAAATCGTAGTAGTTATGATTATAATGAGTATCATCGATAGGCTATATCTATTCTACCGCTATAATTATCAGATTTTTATCTCAAAGAGAAATTATAGTTATATAGTCGTACTAACAATTCTTAGAATCGCCAAATAATTGTAGCTGTTACACTTTTATACATTAGCTTACATCTGTTTGATACATTTGAAAGTGGACAATGTTGCATACAGTCATTAATACACTATAGTATTAAAATCACAGAGCTGAGTGACTACATCATTGAAAAACTTTCGTTACTCATGTTTGAATTCTAGGTAACTTGAGAATATATGAAATTACATTGCATAAAAAGAAATCGTACAAATTGTTTCCTGCTTACTTTTGTTTGAAACATATATTATATATAACTCAAAAAGTTTTGTAAAAAAATTAATAAAAATGTTCTATAGGTTATATTTTTTTATTATATCTTTTCAAAGAACACTTTACAAGCGTCTGGTTTTTAATTTTAGAGAACAGGAAGAAGTTACACGGTGCTATATCAGGGCTGTGAGGAGGATGACCCAAAAGTTTTACCGGAGTGGTGTTTAGGAAGTTCCTCGTTCGCTTGTTGTTCGCAGCAGCAAATACTTCTGCCAAGCATTTGGTAGTGTACCACTAGGCATTGATGCTACTTTGTTTTCTTAAGGAAATAGATACTAAATAAAGAAAAATACTGGCAATCAACATTTTTGAAGTACTCCTAGATCGTTTCAATTTCCTAGGCGTTGGTTCGTTTCAAAACAGCCATACTTTTGCCTGACAATTTAAGTCTGGATCATATTCATAATTCCAAGATTCATCACCTGTTATAATATCGTAAACAAGGCGGAAAGAACCTGCTTGGATTTATCAATCATATTATGGCACAAATCCACGCGCACCTGCTTGTGAGCATCGGTGAGTTTACGGGCTAATCAGCGCGAAACAATACCCCTTACGCAGGATGGTTGTGTAGAATATCATGAACGCTTCCCAATCCAATCTGCAGATTGTGCTGAATATCCTCGTATGTGATTCGCCAGTTTTGTTTCATCAAATTTTGCACTAGTAGCACGTTTCCTACCCTAATAGCAGTCAAAGGACGATCCTTTTATGTCTTCATCCTTCAAACTTAAACGATCACACTTAAACTCGTTTTACCAGCGGAACAAAGTCGCTTTTGAAGGCGCCTTGTTCATAAAAGCCAATTTTTTTATTTTATTGAAAAAGGATTAGACGCTTGTCTTCTATCTCACCTGATAGAAAGTGACGATGACGACGAAGGTGTTACACGTCTATCCACGAGATACCTATTCACTCGACGCTTGAAAGAACTAGGACTATAGTTTTCTGGAAAAACAGACGCAGGCAGTTCATTCCACACCTTGGCGACCCGCACCAAAAAGGAACTATCGGAGCGTTTGGTTCGACTTCTTGGGATATCTACTATAAAGGGATGGAAGGCCAGTCTGCCTCTAGTAGTCCGATGTAAGAAGAGCATTCGCTTACTCTCCAAAATGTAAACTGTAGAAGACTGCTTAATTTAAGTGGATTAAACGATTCCTTAGGTTTCAGTTGGCCTTATTAATTGCACGAAAATGTTTCCGATTTTCCTTTTTCTATGACACAGTTTCATAATGCTGGAAAAAAATTTTGAGAGAAATTTAAACTTAAGTTCCATGCATAAAACTTTTTTCCAGAAAACTGTCTGTGTGGCGTGGTATTATTAGTTAACTTCACCAACGAAATACTTAGTATGTCCTACTTTACTGACGAACCATCGTAGAATCCAAGACAAAGGGAAACTTCACAGAATGTGTAGAATATATTCAAGGACATAAGTAATTATATCGATGCATACAAGGAGTTATTAATATAGATATTGTGACCAGAACAAAGACGTTCTGAAAACATTGTTTACCGATTAGAACCACCCCTAACAAATTAATATTCATAATTCTTTGCCTAATTATTCAAACTAAGTTGACACGACAAACAACGGAGGCTCAAGTGTCACTTAATCTCGTCTTAATTAATGTATTGTAGGTGACGCGTGATAAATGACAGCATGTGTCATTCCCATGTGTCAACAGCGCGGGGTATTAGGAGAGTAAACATAGGGTCTGTCATTGGCGTAAATAACAAATAAAGACATGTTCCTATGGTAGCGGAGCGTGGAATACGACCAAATTTTATTTCAGGTCTTTAATTGGTCTGAATTTAAATTGAGTTAAAATAAGATGAACGTTAAAGGATAAGAATTTAAAAAATAAGACAATAACTGTTTTAATTAATGTTATAATTTTCAAATAATGTAAAACTTAAAATTTGTATTTAAATAGTAAACAAATAAATAAATTTATTATATATTTTCGATAATTTTTAACTATGTTGGGTTTAATGGCAAATAATACAAATATAAAAATATTATATTGCTTCTTTGAATATTGAATAATAAAATACCTTCCTCTAATATTTTAGGATTTATGTCTTACAGGTTCTCAATTCGTCATGTTCAATACGCATATTTATACATCTTCAATTTATGAGATTTCATGAAGCAGGTAATTACATTTTTAAATTCTGTATATCACACAAAACAGATATTTTTTACTCTTATTGCATTGTATGAGTCAAAAGCCAAAACATAACAGAAAACCACATATTCAATTTAAGAAGCTATTCGATATTTACGCCACCACAGTTTCCATTGTGTTGTCAACAAGAAAAGTCGGCACCTGTAAAGCTGGCTACTCGTGGTACATGCTGAGGCCCACGAATAGCCGTGACCCAGTCTTGATGACGTCATGCTGGCTGTATACATACTGGAAACAGCGATATTGAAACTTTTTAGAAAGAGATTATAAATAATAAATTGGAAAGGAATTTGAAAATGGAATTTTGGTCACATTAAGAAGCATATTGAGCTAAGATATGGCGTCAAATTCAAATTTGCTTAAAAATGTATTTGAGGATTATAACTGTTTGTGGAGTAAGTGGCTAAAGCCGAGTAGACTGCAGAACAAGAGCTTCAGAGTCGTATTCCTTATTATTGTTACATTTTACATTTGCATTGATCTTCCATCTTAAGATAGATGGAGCTAATATAGAAATAAGTTCATATTATTTTTCTACTTATACTCAGTCTAGTAAGTCTTTTTTCAAAGAACAGAGTTCAATAACCGTGTAGTATAAAGCTGCACTAACAAAAATTATCACATAAATACAATAGCACATAATATTTCACAACCGCCTGCCACTTAAATCAAAAAGAATCCATTCTTTGCAGCCGTGTTGCACCGCTATAAAATTAACAGTTTACAAACCCATTGAACCAAGCTCAGCCATTTAGCGTCGTGTATCTAACTCTGCAGATATCTAAAACGTTTTATGATGTCATATGATTCTAATACAAAGGTGCCTAAGAACCGGTCGACCGACTTTCTGAAAACTTGATACATTTATTGTAACTCTAGATTTACACTCTTAAGTTTTATAGCGTTTTGCTAATCCCATTACTGCTATTTGAAGGAAGTATAAATTAGCAGGATTAATTGGGATTATTGTGGGTTGAAGTTGTAAGGACTCTACCGTGTTTAATATTATGCAAATCGGCTTTTCATTAATAATCGAAGTTAGTGCCATATTGTAAAATAATGTTAAGTCGATGTTTAACTGTCACTTAAAGCTCATGTTTCGTTTTTGGTAGCTTCTTTTCTAGAGATCCTGCGTTCGAAGGTTACACTCAGCGGCCCAGGTTTGTTACGAATTGTTTAGTCTTTTGTAGGCATGCGTGAGGACAGCGACAATAACGGGGAATTGAATACTTTGAATGCGAATATGAGCCCGCACCAACGCTACTTAGTGTACCAAACGACATCTGTGTGATAAACAAAAGATTTGCAAGTAATGCGTATGTTTCAGTTCTTGAGATAAGGATGTAAAGTCACGTGAGGTTATTATTTATTTTATAATATTTAATTGACGATGCTAAGCACAAGACGTGAATTAGTCTAAGTAAGTATCTTTTAAAACAGGGCCTTCGTGTACCTATATCGTTATTTTTAATTTTAATATTAACTAGTTTTATAACTTAACTCAAACCTCTGCCCATGCATACCTACAATTTTGAATTTAAAATAGTTTTAGAGTTAACAGCGAGAATATTGTAATGTATGACATCACGCTAGGTCACGGGTAATAAAATATTTTTTGCGCGTGTAGTTAACGCGGTTATCTATAGAAACCGTTCGCACGTGAACAGTAGTAAGAAAAACCAGCGGATACAATTAAAATTTAATGTGACAAAAGGGATAGAGGACAAAAAGTTATGTGTTTTTTCTCTTTCTTTTTTCGGGTGGATGTCAAACACCTGTTGAGGCATTGTGTGCTGAGATCGGCCTATAGATAGCGTGGTTTTTCGGAGACAGACTGGCTACATTCATTACGTTTTTTAGCATTTTCGTTAGATAATATTTTATTGACAATATTTTATGGCATAGGTACTGTGCCTCTGATTCAAATGTGTTGTGAGTTTTAATAGTAATTTTATTTAACTTAGAATTTTATAACCAAAACAAATATATTAATTTGCGCATCTTTTTAGGTTTAGATAATATTAGATTATTCTTCCAATAGCTGTAACTTTAATCTGAAGTACCTACTACATCTACTGCAATACCTCAAGGTTAGTTTATGGATGAAAATCAATAGGCTATTAAATGGTAGGTCGTATTTGTAGTTACGTTCAATAAGGCTTAATTTCATATACTCAAAATTATAAACATATGTGTACATGATTTTTATACATAAAATTGATTTTTTTACTATTTTCACAGCCGGTAACGGAGCACTCGACCCAGCTGGTGGTGAGTGGCATCCGTGCCCGTGTTTTATTTGTTAATATGAAATGTGATAATAATGTTGACAATGCCTAGCTGACCGTTGGCATCAGTTGGAATTGCCTTTGTCCGAGTGACTGCACTGGCGGATCCTTTCCTTGGACCGGAACACAGCCACGTCAACGTTGTTATTATGGTTGTCCAAACAGGAAGGACTGTCGCAATAGTATTAGATTCTTACAGACAAATATGATACATATTTTTTACAGATAAATATTTTTTATTAATATTCGTTATTTCAAATATTTAAATCATAAGTATTCATACATTTTTTATACACAGATATAACATTTAAGAATTAAAATATCGAAATAAAATTTTAAAAATTAGACTTTATCATTTGTTAAAGTCACAAATATAAGTAAAAATAGGTACAGCATAGGTTTATTTATAGCAAGTATAAATCTAGAATAAGTTGTACCTCAATCTACATAAGTTACTTGCTTGACTTTATCACGGCCTCATTTACATACAGTTACTCACACACTAAGGGAGTCACTCCTTCAGTGATTTCATCAGTGAATCATCTCCTTTACATCTTAGAGAATGGTATTTATCCTTTTTGACGCATGTGTGTTACTCTTTGGAAACCCCATTATATTAGCTTATGGGGATTAAAACCTCTGAAATAAATGTAGTAGACTTTCTTATGTTATTAACTAGCCTGGAGCGGTACTACAGTACATAAGGGGGGTTTGAAGCTTCACTTGACAGATTATTCACTTGAGTGAAAGATGCCGAATGAAATCTAAAGCGTCATTGTCTCTAAAGTACGTCTTCTTGCGGTAGTGACGGGTCGCTCACTTCCCTCTAATATGGTTGAGGAGGCCGATGGCTGGATCCCGTGTTAACTCGTGAACGGGTGCCGTTTGAGGGTGCTGAGCTAACAAATGCCGATAAGAATAATTTTGCATAGACATAAAGAGACGCTGTAAATTGATTTTGAAAAAAATATACCCGTACAGATTCTTACCAGTTCTTCTTCTAGAAGGTTTTTACGAAGTGGTGGTAGAGTCATTTTTTATTTGACGTCAATAAGAACAAGTCATTGTCAATGTTAAGGAATATATATTTGAATTTAAGTTTGAAAGACAAAAATGAATGAAAAAATAACAGTCTGATAGCCCGTAAACCCGTTAGCGTGGTTATATTCCAATTCAAGGCAAGGAACAGCCAGTGAAAACGACAGGAAAAAAGGCCATACCAAGTGGTTGGTGCGGCATCATGAATCGATATGGAAATACGAATTACCTACGATGGACACGGGTGGCATTTACCACCAGGCGGACCGCTTGCTCGTTTGCTGGCTGTGAATAAACTAAAAATGTCTCTAGTTTGCAGGTAAAGAAGTCCTTTTTTACAGATGTCACCATTACAACACAATTGACATGCAATTCGTGTTCAAACTAAATCCGGGTGATTCGAAGCAAGGACGTGGTATAAACTATATAGGTTTATTGAGTCATTTTGGTTAGTCAAGAAGGATCATAAATTGCAACGGGCTTAGTCATGCCAAAACACGACCTAAAAGAATACGGTATTCGAATGTTAATTGGATTTAGGTAAACATATAACTAACTATGGACTCGTGTATCCTTAAAATTCGAAACTACTGAACTAATTCCATCATTGCGAAACTCAGCCATCCAGGAGTAATGTGGCTACACTTTTTTATATCAGAACTGGAATTACTGATGGTAAGTGACATCGGCACCCATGGATATCATTATTCCTAGGTGTTTTATTTTATAATAGCAATTGTGTTTATCATATCGACTATAGTTCGTTCGCGTTAAGAATACAGTGATGTATCGTCTCAGCATTAGGTTATAGCCAATAGCGTCACCGACAAAAACAAAACTTTTTCTAATACGGCAATCTCATTGGCTAGTATTTGTAGTTGCACCGCTGATTCACTGTATTCTTAACGCGAACGAACTATAATGAAACCTACGTGCGGGCTTAAGTTGAAATTGGCTTTGTTTCAGTCATAGCATTCCCTTCAAACGGAACACAGCTACATACATTCTTATAGTTATATGGCTATGTTTATATAGGCTCATAATACGGGTATTATAAAGGTAGGTTTGTCACTTTTTTAGGTTTATTTTCATTGATAGACAAAACCAAGGCTTTTAACATTGTATATTTAACTATAAATAAGCGGTGGGTAAATCAAACATAACCATATACCAATATGGTTCCCTTTCTGATAATTAAATAACGACGAACGAGTAGCGTAGTGGTTAGTAGTCCTGCCTCATACGCCGGAGGTCCCAGGTTCAGGTGATGAACATGAATATTTGTTCTCGGGTCATGGTTGTTGATATTTATATATGTATGTTTATTTTGGGTTCCCCTCCGGTTTGCTGTATGGTCATCCATTACACAAGCACTGCTTGTTTTGGGGCCATACAGTTGGTGTGTTTGTCTGAGGATTTATTATTATTATTATTTTCAAATTCAAATTTCAAATTCTCACATTTATTTAACATACTACAAGACAATTAATATATTATTATTTATTATTATTATATTTTGTCTCAAGTATGACCTTACTTTACTTTTACACCTCAGCAATAAAAATATCTCCATTTATATATTTGAGTGATGATTGATGACCATTGATCCACTTATCCAAAAAGTAGTTTATTTACCAAACAAACGACAGATGACTTCAAAGGCAGCACGAGTACCTAGTTCATTGACCAAAGATCCGGTAACCATTGAAAATCAATAACTAGTGATTGATTCCTCTAAATAGTACATGAAGTGTTTCATAAATAATTACTGCTGCTCCAGTTATGCACACGCGCATTATTTCGCGTAGAGTTAGGATGCATTGCTCATGACGGAAAAATTACTTTTAGTAACGGAAATTTAAGAGTAACAAAAGATTTTCTTAGAACTTAACTAAAACACTTACGTTAAGTCACTGCTGTACAAACAAATAGATACGAATTCGTACATTCGAGTCGGAGCCTCGATGATAAATATCGCAAAAGTAATAATTAAGTCATTCTCTTTAATTTTATTGGGCATTAAAATATGGCGTATGTTGTACGCACTTAAATGTAATGCAACATCTAGCATATAAAATTTAGATACATTTAACTGGCATAATTATAATTTCAAATATATAATGAAATTGTCTACCACATGTGTATTACCTATGATTATGAATAAATAAATGATTTGCTGTGATTTGATTTGATTAGCTTCTAGCAGTCTGTTGTGATGTCACTGGTGCAAAAGTAAGTTTATTAGACGTAAATTATTAAAAATATTTCGTATATTTTTTTTATTTAATATTCAATTGAACACACAAATTGTACATATTTAGGAAACTCATTGATGGTATAAATAGTCGGGTTGACACAGACCAGCACCCAGGACTGTTGCCAACTCTGCATGTCATCTAATATTGTACTCCCATTACGCAGGTCTCCTGTATTGTACTCCGTGCAGTCTATCATTCTCATTACTAATATTATAAATTTGAGAGTGAGTATGTTTGTTTATGTGTTTGTGACGTTTACAACGCCCAGCTTCTGAACCGATGATTTTGAACCTTAGCTTACACTGTGTAGGGCTTAGCACAGAAAAGAAATAAGGATTTCTTAAGAAAATAAAGTACTGTAGAGACGCAGGAAAATCTTGTACTTTATATATCTAAAATTTTTCAGCTTTTCTGTGTTCATTTATTCAAAAACATATAAAAAGAAGTTGCTTTTAAAGAAAAAGGTCTCATGAACCTTTTTAACCAATTGAAACTTTCCGGTTGTGCATTTTTTTGCGAGTATATACAAAGAAATAAACAATAAATTAAGGTAGCAATTAAAGGAGGGCCCTATAATAAATAATAAATCCCCAGACAAACACACCAACTGTATGGTAAAGTAAGCAGAGCTTGTGTTATGGATGACCATACAGCAAACTGGGGGGGATCCCGGAATAAACTTACATATATAAATATAAACAACCATGACCCGAGAACAAACATTTGTGTTCATCACACAAACGATTGCCCCGGCCAGCACTCGAACCTGGGACCTTTGGCGTATGAGGCAGGGCTACTTACCACTACACCACTCGGTCGTCACAACATGGTACGACAACCTCGCATACAAACTGGAAATTCGGAGCTGGCAAAATATGGACAGGAGTCAGGTACAATCGGGGAAATTAGCGGAGACTCAGGCTAAGGCGAGAATCGCTTGCGGTTTGTTCGGTCTTTTGTGTGCGCTCTGCATACTGATCCCCTGACTGTACTACACCTGTGTTCAAAAACACATAAGCAGCAATTTACTTGCAATTTCATAAGTAATTTTTTTAATACATTTTTAATTGGAAAATAATGTTTGAAAAGGTTTGTTGAGAAAAATCAATAATCGATTCAATTATTCTCTTTTCGTTAAGTAGGTACTAAGAAACGTAGAAATAATAGGCCTACCATTACCAAATTAGGATATTGCTGATAAGGGAATTGTTTAGTAGAAAATTTTATCCATGCTTACTTGATTTCATAATTGTATTAATCTCTCATTGGTATGTAGTACAAACATATTTGGACAATAAATTTTTTCCATATTAATTACAATATGTAATAACTTTATGGCTAATAAATGGCCTTAATTGATTACTATTACTAAATGTACCGGTAAGATTTCCTGTTCACTGTGCATCTACCGTCAGTAAATTGATTAAATAAACCAAACACACATATCGCAAATAAACACAACCTCATTTTGCCTGCCCCAAGCGCTGCGCAGGAGTGCAATGGAATGCACTGCTCACTAGGAAGTGCCGCCCATCTGCTCAGCACGGTATGTCTAGAGAAATGAATCGCAATCTAGAGGAAATCGCCTGAGAGACCCGGTTTGTAGGTTAATATTGGTAGGAAATTGGCTTATTCAAATTATGTGTGGCTGTTATTGATTTAATACGTTTTGGGGTTTCATGCACGGTGTTTTGTTTGAAATGAAATATTTATTTCTCAACTCTCACTCTGCCGTTTGTATTTGTTATTGTGAATTTATTACGATTAAAGGATTGTTTAAAGAATATTACTCTTAATTTTTACGATTAACTTGAATGTTTATTCATTCCAATTTAATACGTAATGGTTTTTATTTATATACAAAAGATTGTATGCTTTCCATGAATGAACTGTTTGAGAGTGCTAAGAATGTACAATACAATTGAGATGATTATAAGGCGTTACGAGGTTTATGGTAAATTTTAACAGACGCACACAGTACTTTTATACTTTTATACAGTAATTGTATTAATACTCAAACAATGCCATCATTTAAAAAATCATTCTAATACGACATTAAAGCTCAATTAATTTAACAAGATAACCGTTATAAAATCTAAGACAAGATAATCAGTTTAAACGATCTGTCAACATAAATTATCCCCCCAAAAAGACGTGTGTCAGAAGAAAATCCGAATAATTTGTCAAAATTTATCCTCGATCAATCTCTGCGCGCCCAAAAAAGTGACAGAACTGTGTCAGAATCGCCGCATACGCATACCGGTGTGGCGCAGCGGCGTGGCGCGACCAATGGCGGGAGTTATACGGCGTAATTGATTACGGATATCATATGGTGTCCAGAGGCTCATTGATATAAGTAATTATTGGTATGATTACTATGATGCGGTTTTAGGTGATTTGGAACGTTATTTTTGAAACTTTAACTGAAGTTAAGAATGTAAAGCCGAATGTGATTTTTTGCGAAGTTATATGCAATAATGTTTTATTTCATCACACATTTTCTATCACTTTTAATCATTTGTTGTAGAATAGAATTGAATTTTAGACAAGTGTTATGACATTTCATAATACATATAATAATTAATATTATTATTAAAAAAAAATAAAAAATATTCCTAGCCCCGTAGCTACTGCAATGACGCAAAGTATACATAGTTTTGTTATGGATGGTCACACAACAAACCGAGGAATAGAGAGGAACGATATGAACATGCATAGATATGGACTAAATGTTATTGTCTATGTTAAACACAAAAGATATAGGCTGCAAGATTGTAACCAAATTCCCTAAGAAGAAGGCAATGATATTATCACCGACATCACAAGGCCATATAATTGCTTTAATTTGAAATAGTGGCCATAGTTTTTTTGCAGAAGATAACTGAACGGGTGTTATATATGAAAATCCAAGTTTACGAGGATATGAGAAACTTGTCATCGTACGTAAGTAAAGTAACATAGTAATGCTACTCTTAACAAGCCAATAAAATGAACGTTTTTCTATTAAATAATACTACTGAACAAGTAGGTATAATATCGGATGAAGCCATGTTTATAAGCACAGTGTCAGAAGACAGCTTCAACTTCGCTGCATAGCGTCGTTTTATGATCTCAGCTTGGAATTAGATGCAATGACGTGATCTTCATTTGTCTTACATACCTACGCATTTTGTAACTTTATCTTGATCTCTGCCATAAAATATACAAACAATAATAATAATAATAATTTTATAATAGCCATTTTAGGGGAGAATGTTTATTGTGAACATTAAATTCAATCATTCAAATGTAACAACTTCAGCAATTACTTATACAAGTATGGAACAATAACCGAGATTATCTACTTATGAAATTAGTTGAAATCAAAACATTATTCTTTCAAATATATTTTTTAAATGTATCTAATTTCCTTAAACACAACAATTTACATCGATGTTATAGTAGAAATGATTGTGGTATAAATCGTCCCTTTTTAAATAATCCTATTTATTCGGTTCAAGTGAATTGACGACAGAAGCGAAGATATCCATTGATGTCGGAAACGAGTGCAGTTTTATGATTGTGAAATAAATCATTTTTTTATTTATGTTTAAATTATTATATTATTGGAAGAAAAGTTTGGATTTAAAAAGAAACTGATTTATGATTTGTATCAAGAAAAATTGGTACATGTGGCAAAATTGTATGTTATATAAAAATAATGTAAGCAATACCTTCTTCAATTATCATACAATAATATGACGCAATTTTTTTTATTGGAATCCGTACACGGGTTTATCCACCATCTCCCCTGATGGCAAGTGATGATGAGGACGAGCATATTACACGCCGTTCCAAGAGGTGCCTCTTCACTCTGCCCTTGAAGATATAGTGCAGCAGAAATTTTCATTTAGGCACGAATGCTTCCCTCTTTATACTGGAATGTCATCGTCCATTACAAGTATCAAAAGTGAACCACTGCAAATTTTTCATGTACAAATTAAAATTAATGTACTCTTAACAAAATACTTCATCATTTAATTCAAGTGTAACATATTTCGAGATGTCATCGTAAGCCCTTTACTTAATAAATTAAGCTGCCTTGGGCGCGGCCCCAAATTGTCTTTTGCTGAACTTTTAAAAAAGCACATACAGTCGCAATCAACTGTGTTGATTAAAATGAGAAAAAGATTTTTTTTCAAGATTGTATATTCATTGTTTAACTTTGATATTCTATGTTTGGTCTAGTTCATTAAAAAACATTGGTATTTTACTGACCGTATATCGCAAATTGAGGTATTTTTGAGTTCTATTTATAATATACTGTATAAAAATACACAAATCAAAACAGTCTAGGGATCAAGGAAATTTTTTTATAAAAAAAACGTTATCCAATCAACATTTACAAAATCTAGTCTACCAGAATGACTTTTTACTTTAATTCCTTTGTTTAAATTAAAAATATACTTTAAAATTTTGTAAAAATAAAGGAAAAATGCTGTTTTTTCGGATTGAAAATTGTGGGAAATTAATTGAAATTAACGCCGTCAATTAAATGGTAAAAGTGGATAAAACTGAAGAATTTATACTTTTTTATTGCATTGTTCAAAAAATGTATACTGTTTATTTTCGTTTATTTCCACGAATAACACAATCGCAGTGATTTGGCATGCTCAATATTAGTTTATCAAAATCCATTTGAGGAATGGATCCAAATAAGACCGCTTCCTTCAAAGATGCAAATAACATTATGGGGGCCACACGAATGAGCTTCCTGACAAAATCTTAAACGTTCATGAGGTCCAGACGTTCTCTTAACTCGAATTTCTTCTTCTTCCCAATCTCTGTGTGCATGTAAACGGGCCCTAAGATTGCATAGTTCTATGGGTAAGACTCTCAGCGGCCTTCGGGAACGCAGACCCACTTCACGTAAATTATTTTGGATGGTTTGATCGCTTATTACAAGCCTGTAGAGCTGTGGAGCCTCGTAACTAACATCATGGCGGTCATGGTATGGTTCCGTCGAGCAGTATTTCAGATGTACCGGTTCCAACATTCTGATGGCTCTCATCATCTCTTCTCGGGTTAAATGACGTCGTCACTCCTTCTCAGTGTAATTTTTTACAAATTATTTGATATTGAAATTTAAACAAAATTCTTAATTCAAATAGTGAAATTCACTAAATAAATTCAATAGAGATCCAAAAAAGTCAGTATAATAAACCTCATTTGCAGAAATACTCTAAATCGTACTTGGTCCCTAAACACTTTTGATATGTGTAATAGCAGACCTTGGAAAAAGTTACTGTGACATTCAAAAACTTTCATATCATAACAAATGTGAAACATGGTTCTATCAAATAGCAATATTCGTTAATTAATCAACTCTTCTTTGATTTTTTTAAATCAAAAACGCTATGTCCCATTTTTCAGGCATGAAAACATAGACTAAATCGCACCGACCGACAAAAGGCCGATATCAAAATAATTTAAATTCGTATAAAAACTTCAAGCCAACAAAAGTACTACTATGCAGTTACCATCCACTGTACCCGACCGTTGTACCGTTGTAATACATTTTTAATTTAATTAATACAAGTACATCAGTACTTCAAGTTGGCTGCGGTTGTATCTGTCACTATCTGTGACATGAGCGTCTTATCAATGAGTTACTGCGCTCGGCGTCGTAGTCGTGGCCATGCAATTTGGAGATAAAAAGAAAATTAATGGAGAAATTTATTGGAACAGCAGGGCTTTGAAAAATCATTCCATTGTTGGTTCGTATGTAAAGGCTAAACGTGCCTTGTAAAAAAGAAATAGGAATCACAAATGTTTACGCAGTAAAACAAGTAAATTTATTTTAAAAAAATATGATAAGTGATTTTGTAACTCACCTCCTAAAGCACTAAACGAATAAAACTTAAATTCCATCAGATTTTAATTTGAACTTAAACTCATGACAAACTCATGTCAAGATGTAATTATATGCAAATGACTCAATACAAATGACATTTGTCACCTATTATGACAAGTTATTTATAAACACAAATTCAAAAAATCTCGCATACATTTTTGAACGGTTCAACTGGTTTTCTTAAAGAAATGGCTACAGACACTCTCGATTAACTCAGCTTTCAAACAAAACAGCTGCATCAGAATCAATTCATTCGTTTCATACGATGTCACAGCAGACAAACAGATACAGTGACACTCGAATAAACACATACACAGATCAAGCTTATACTATATATTTTACGTTGGGGCTTGTATTAAAAGCTCTATTTAAATGATATTAAATGACACCTGTCCTTAAGCTAACGAATATAGTCAGCAGCCTTAAACGTTGATATAGTTAATAGGGGAAGTAATTACGTCATATTATTTAAACAATGACAAATATAAACCGATAATGAAAATTGCACTGTAAAAGCTATAGATATATTTCCAAGTGACAGTATATGTTAGTAAATAATGGAAAATGTTTATATTATAACACATTTCCCAAAACAAGATTTGTTTTAACTAAAATTTGTAATCTCGTAATAGACATAATAGACGCCATCTATTCAGCTTGAGGTGTCGTTTGCCACACGCTCTTTTCAGGTTATGGTACACGATGCTGTTCTTGCTTGAAGAAAAAGTAAAATTGAAAAGAAATGTCCATTTACTTAGTTTCATATTACTTATTTCCGTTCAGGAATAAGGAACCTCTCAACTTATATCAAGTCTAGCCTGCGGTAATAGACTTAGCGTTAATATATCTATTAGTCATTTACAAAGTATTTTTACATCTATAAATTATCGTTCCCAGTTTCTAGGTAAAAGAAGTTTCACTAAACTTGAAAAATGGTCTGAACCTAACGTTTCATAGATCACGTAAAACTATAGATACCCATTTTTCGATTCTAGCGAGAGGTGGAATGAAAGTTGTTCTGGAAGAAATTATATTGGGTCGAAAATGTTAATATTTCGATTCATATTTGAAGATAGTAAGGAGACTGAAATGTTTATCATTCACCTTAAAATTTCGAGATAAAAGTTATTCTGTGCGTTATTCCATGTCCAGCTGCGGTTTTATTCTAACTCCTACTCTATCCATATACAAAGTTTCTTCTCATGCAGCCGTTTAGTCATGATTGCGTGAGAAACGTCGAAACACTTAAAAGCACTTACTTTATTTCCTTAAATTAAAATTCAGCTTAGTCCACAAAAACAACACAATTTCTATATTCAAATTTCTAGATCAAAAGCAATGCACAAAAGCGGTTGGCTTCGTTTAAAATGTAACCTAAATTACATTAACCAGCCAACGAGTATCCAACGCAAGTCAGTAATACCAAGCAAAATTGGTCTTATTGTAAAGGTGTTAAGGGTTGCCAAGAAATTCCAAAGTAAAACTGGATTTGTTTATACCATGGAAGGGCGTAGGGCGATATTGCAGATACGGGTACAACTGCGCCCTGTTTGAAGTAATAGTTGTGTAGGCAGGAGATAGCCTAAAGGTCGGCAAATGCCGTTGCTTGGAACTATACTTGGGTAGTAGCAAGATATTCTAGAAATGTGTTATTACAATTTAAGTACTATTTGTATCAAGTTTGTAGAGCCACAAAAATCCTGTTGAACAAAATTATACTAGTAATAGAGCCGAAAATATTGATGATAAACCTGTTTTAAAATTAGACATATTTTACTTAAAACTTTCACTTAGTTTTTTTGCAATATGATATTAATCATTTAATTGTATTACAATTCTCGGCTGTCTTTTATAAATATTTCCGCGTTGAAAAGTGTTTCCATTTTGTCATAAATTTTAGAAAAGCTTATTCTCTTTAAGCGCACCTGCCCCTTCGCTTTCATCGTAATTGGCACCAGGTGAAACGAGTTTGGAGGTCAAAAAGATTTAGTACAAAAAAAGATGAAACGTGCAAAAATGAGAAACTTCTGTGTAATATAAAGTAGACCTGCGGAAGCCAAATTACTTTTTCATGTTGGTACATTCATCTCGTTCTATATGTATATAGATATCGTCATTTGGATGAAGCATATGAAATTAGCTCTGTATGAAACACTAGAGGTTACGTTATTGAATCCAGGGAAGGACAAACGTTTATATGAAAAACTTAGAAGTTACTTTTCGAGTAATAGATATATTTGTACTGTAGATAATATGTAAGCATATTCTAAGAACAGCCCTGATTGAAGTAACATCATGCGTAACTCAAACTTTACTGACTATAGTGTCACAATAAAAGTCTGGGAGGTATCTCACGGTTCTTATAAGTATAGCTCTTGAGTATAACATACAAAATGTGCTCACTAATTTCAGAGTTTATCAATTAGAAATAAAGAAACACACGGACAAACAATCAAGACTTCCTCATCTAAAATATATAGATAAGGTAAAAACATAGCTTTTTTTATAAAACCCATACAAAAAAATCTTTTGTGCAAAAACAAACGTTTCTCAAATATGGATCTCAAACTGTATAACCAAAAACAGGTTTGCTAACTCATTACTGATTTGTTCCGAGCCGTGGTCATATTACATAAGTACGAACGTTTTCGGCATTAATGGTGAATATTTTCGTTCCTGATTTGCATGAATGTATTCGTTATTCGTCATCGGTACAGTCAGACCACGTTATCTATTCAGTAAAGGGTGGCGCAAGTTCTAAGCGTAAATGAAGTTTCATATTTAGTTACCTAACGAGTGATTTAGTTCCAGCTTTTGCTACTGACTATATTAGTTGGTGGCACTGTATATGTGACGTGATGTGACATGACAATGTGATTGGTGTGTGGGTGGCGGCGTGTCGTCGGCGTTATGGCTGTGTCATCTTGATTGTACTCTACGACGATCTGATATAATATCGGTGTTCCTGTGATGTTTATGATTTCCTATTCCGGAAGGAGTTTAAGTACTTTTTACAGTTACATGTACACAGTTACAGTACAGTTACACAAACAAAAAAGTGATTGGAATGATAAGAATAGCTTTAGATGAAAAAAAATTCTAATGACATTTTCTTACAAATGAAATACACCTATCTTTATTATTATTATAAAGTTAATCAAATTTTGTAATGGCAACAGAACGCAAACTTTAGTAAACAGTTAGCCTAAAAAGCTGAACTAAACTAAGGGCGAGAAACGTGAGTGGTGATGATGTACCATGTTCGAGTCCTGGTCGGAGCATTCAATGTGTGAAAAACACAGACGTTTGTTATCGGGTCATTAAGTTCGCTGTATAGTCCATATAACATAACACAAGCTCTGCTCACTTTGGGGCTTGGGTCAACACTTGGTGTGTTGGGGAATTGTTCTTATTAAAATATAAAAAACAGGAAGTTTACGAAAATGCTAAAATAATTTGAATTTCGAATTTCATGCAATTATCTCATGAAAATGGAAACTTTTATATTATTATTCGAGTAATAAAATATTCATAAGTACCACTTACAATTATATATTAATTGATTGAATTTTGATAAATTGATTTTGAACTCTTTGAAAATGAACTCTACGTAGAAAAATTTACATTTTGCGGTAAGTTGATGCGCTGTTGACTGTACAATTATGTAAATAGGTACTTATCTATATTTATTATTATTGCAGTAATCCCGTAAAAATCCTAAGTAAAAAAAGTGTAAAATACATTATCATTAATTATGTTTATTTTAATTGCGTAGGTGTTACGTTCGTTGTAGTTTTATTATTAGCCATAAAGGTAATTATTGTAGTTGCGGATTAAACACGTAGTTTTCACATCTCACAAGGACACTGGAGTCATACTACAAATATAGAGTTTTAAAATGCGTATGATTAAATGAGGCCCCGTCAATAACCTAATGACTTGTTTTGATTGACTTTTATTGACTAAAATTCTAATACACTTATATTTGTGGTCATTTCATTCGATGGTGAGAATTTTATTCCTTCTGACTTACGCAGTTTATCCTGGGTGCAGGCGCAGTTCCATAACAAAGCGCTTGGTTCGGGATTATGTTCCTGTCATTTTCTGTCAATCATTTTTATTTCTTTACTATTATTATCATCCATAAATTCTTCGCCTTGTATTTTTTAAACCATAGTTACCTAATTTTATCCTATGAAATAACATAATTTAGCCAAATAATGAATTTACTCAACAGCAATCTATTCGAGCAGGCGCTTAAATTCAACGACCAATTACTGGTTACGAAATAGCCTCGCAAAAACCCGAGTCGATGACCTATGCAATAATCGATTACATTCATCGAGATAATATTATTGAATCTTTGATGTTTACCTTTTTTATGTAAGGAATCGGATGCCAATTTAATTGAGTTATAATTTGACATCAATTAATCAGAGGTTATCAATGCAGAAAAAAGCTGAAGTATTTTCTTTGTAGAAGCAATGCATCTTTCATTGGATATTTATTTTATTGGATACGTTTATGATATTGGGGTTTCTCTGATATTTGCCTGCAGACAAAATAAGCAATTTATAAGCCATCAGGTTTCTTTAGTGCGTAAACGTGAGCGAGCAATTTTATTGACATAACGGTTTTAGAAATAATCTAAGAAAAGCAGTTATTTGAACAAATATTACATATTATTAATTGAATGGTAAGGCTGATGTAATATTATACTAGAAAATCTAATGTTGTACTAAAAAATTCACAAAATATAGGTATAAAATATTTTGGCCTATAAAGATTACTTGCCAGCGTTAATTCCATTTTGTTGTCACGTAAAATGGAAGACGTGTTACTAATTTTAAATAAATACGAAAATATTTCACTTTTAATTCATCATATAGGCTACCATTATACTGTATAGATTATTGGTAACTTATACATAAGCCTTTTTTAAATCTAACTTCATACAAACCATAATCCACCAAATAAAAAAAACAAACAACATAATCCTGATAAGTAATTGAAAAGATTCCATCTGGTCGCGTGACTACCAACGACAGATGCACTGGACATAGGGGATCTCCTGCAATTACCCTGGTGCCACATACCAGGCTGGCCTCCTCGTTCCTATTCCATTAAAAGTGTTGATTTTTATATTATGATTGTATGTGTGCGTAGGTAATTTATTTTTATATGTGTCAAATCCATAATATCCCATTATGTGCAAGTAATAGTTTAAATTTAAGTAATTTAAATAAATTAAAATTATAATTGCTATAAGATTTTCAAACCTTCATGTTAACCTTTAAAAAACATATCAATAAAATAGAAACGAGTATATTTTCAAATGTACTCATAAGATAAACAATAAGTTATGTAGGTATTTGTTGTTTGGAAATATCCTTAGGGTAGTTTAAAGGCTAGTCTTTAAAAAATATTGCATTCATGTTATTATAATATAATATATTGTATCATCAACCTTGTCTGCAATTACGCAACTTACAATCATTTATCAATTGTACTTTAAAGTGGTCTTAGAACCTAAAACAATCTTTGAGGAATAAAGTTATTGATACCTATTATTTTATCTAACCATCTATATATATACTCACGTTCAACCACCGCTTATTTCAAAATAATCACAATCGCACTTAATTAACCCATAACTATTAAAAATGAATAAAACCCGTAGCGCAACCTGATATTGCACTCAATGACGTAATAAATTCCAAAACATTTGCTCATCTTTTTAATTCATACCATATTAAGAATCAACTATTACTAGATTACATATTTTAGTCGTATTTAATTAAAATTCACAATGAACCGGCATAAAATCAGAATTCATTAATCCCTATAACTATTGCCCATCTTAGGTTCTAACACCATAATTGGCGCCAAGAATTTACTGAATACAAAGTAATCGCTTCGCAAGATTTTTTTTCCAGTTTTTTTTTTCAGACTCATTGACTTGTCAACCACCGTTCCGTTTAACAGGTTTTTTTTGACTTGACGTGTCATCGTCCCAGTAAGACACGCTAATTGCTATGTTTAATCATAAATTAGACAAAGTATTTTAAGGCCTGACGTGTTTATTACTAGCGCAGTTGAACTATTTAAATTACAATAATTAGGTTTAATTTGTGTTTGAGTTCTTGATTAGAGAAAAATAACCTTTTTTTAAGTATATTTTTCTAGCGTGCTTTGAACTTTAATGCAACACTATACTAACACGTTGTGTCTTTTTATATGAGAGAAGACATGGGTAGTATTTCTAATTGGCTTCGTAACAATAATGTTGCCAGACGATAGGAACAAATAATAAATTGTACCCAATTTTTGGTTGGAGGTGAACAGTTTGCTTTGTACCAAACTTTTTCAAACTCTAAATACTTTCTTACTGGGCCTTTACAAAAACAATTGTAAAAACTACTTACTACGGGGTCGTCGAAGGATTAGCATTCGTATCATGATCATGAATGGTATTTTAGTAATTTCTGTTTTCCAAATCTCTTATAAGCTTATTCTAGGATATCTATGGATGGTACTTGAACAGTTTGTTTATCTGGGGGTTTAAACAATTTAGCTTAATATTTATTTAAGAACATGTGTAACTAAACAATTAATTAAGGTAAATGACACGTTAATCACTTTTATCCATTACAATTTTTTTCGTTGAAGACATTGTACGTTAAATATTTTTATACTTATTATTTGTATCATTCATATAGTTTCATGAATGAATGAAAGAATGAATTCTCTCGCAACTAGTAATTATTTTCTTTGTATTTCAGGTACGAGCCTGTGTAGTTGGATATCAACTTAGTTTTCGTGGATAATAAACTTAGTAAGTAGCTGTCACTTTGGCAATGCGGTCATTGTCGGAATTTCCAATATTATTTTTCTTCATAATCCTGATTTTTGTAAGAATTAAAATTTCGCACACCTGTTTTTTTATCAGTTTGGCATACATAGAGAAGTTACCAGAACAGATGTCTGCTGTGGTTTCTATAGACTTGTAATCGGTCGTTGACGATGATGATAATAACCGCTTTGTTTTCTGGGAATCCGATTTATCTTCTGATAAGAGAATAACCTAAGCAATCTTAATGATGAAGCAATTTTGTAGGTAGGAATCATTCATAACGATTTTTCCCAATTCAAACTGGCGTTTTCTTTGCTCTCTTGATCGCAGCTTCCCTGGCTCAACTAATAAAAAAAAAACAAATGAATTTTTCCGCTTTATAACGTATATATAGATGAGTAACAGATTTCGAATTTTAAAGAAGAAACAATCTTTCGTTAAACATTATCTATTCCTAATTCGGAGTTTTTGCAAAACTGTAAATCACAAAGAGTCTTGGAATAACTGGATTCATTATAAAAACTATAAATCATAATTAATATTAAGATCTTGCCCGTTATGACATTTGCTAATATATTTAATATTGTGCATGCTATAAAATGCCAAGAGCCTACCGCAGTACCTACCCAAAGTGGGTTATTTTTTGTTTGGCTCTTTGGAACATTTATTTTTTTGAATAGCTTTATGCTTAAATTGGTCTATTTCAAGTTTTCCCTATCCCTTAAAAAAGTCAATTTAGTTTGAAGTTTTGTGCAAGCTGATATTTTGTTAAATAATTTGTTCAAAGCGTGTATCTATTGGCACCATTAAGTTACAATTACTTAGGAACTAAAACTCTATGGTAGGCACATTATAAATCTTTGAATCATTATCAACCTATCAATGACAAACTGAAACCGTATTCAAACAATTACTCTTCGTGAAAGAGACTTAAACTTTAAGGTCAAACCCATACCAATACAAAATAACAAACAGAATTCAAAATCAGTAAGCAGTTTTCACTTTCAGAATGGCATGGTAATGGCATTTGTCCGATGCGCCCACGCACACCGCGCAGTTTCGAACTACCCGCAGATAAGATGTTATCTCAAGTGCTTGCTAGATCGGAGATGTTGACAGAAGAGGCCCTATTTCAGAACTATGGTTTTAGTTACTTTGGTGATGAGGAGAATGATTCAGCTTGTACAAATATTTCGTCGTATCCAAACATATATGTCGCTTATTAGGTCTATTACTTTCGACACGAAACGATTTCAATGTAAATTAAGTTTCTGCACGCAAGCGAGTTTGAACAAGCGTTTAACTTAGCATAGAATAATCACACAAATATTATTTCAAATATACCTTAAGGGCTTCTTTTCGTCGTGCAGTAGGCGTTTAGTGCTGCAGAGCCCCAAAGAAACACCGAAAAAGCCCCTGGAAAGTGAACTCGCTTGACACCTTTGACGAACCACAGTATAAAAATTATTTGCAGTAGGACCACTGCACTACTTGGTAGGAGTTAGTAAATTAGTACAATTATTGCTATGAAGTGAGCATATCGTACTATTTTCATTTTATATTGCCCTTAGAACAGATTATTACATAATCTAGTAGGGCTTTTGTAATGTATCATACCACTTACTTTCATGTTGCCATAATCATAAGAACAAAAAAATTGTTTTTTAGTTTGATAAATTATGGAATGAATAAAGAAATTTTTTTAATAAGTTTTCTGAGTTGCACATGTATTATTTATAAAAACGAACTTTGTAATCCACTATATAACACTTTAATATAATAATAATATAACTAACTTATAATTAACTTTAACCATTTAACCTTTTCCGGTATTAGATAAATTTTAGAAGCTTTGAAATAAATTTGACTTTGAGATAATTTATAACTTACAAATGCAATTTTCGTAACTGTCACTGTCATCAATACATTTTTGTTTGAATTTAAGGTCTGAATTTCGATTTTCTAAAGAAAACTGTTTTTATCGTAATTTTGTAATTGTTTAATTCAATCAAACATTCTATTACTACTAAACCAGAAAGATACAATTGCTATTTTAACACCTTGTGTACACAATGTTGAAAGTCTACGATTAATTATATTCCAGTACAATCTTTTACTGCGTCAATTATCAGTCTGTCAACTTTATAAAAAGTGTAGACTTGGAGTAAAAGTTCTCAGTGTAATTGTATAAGGACTTTGTAATTTAAGATAATATGGAGTTTATGTGATTCTATATTGTCAACTTTTTTCACTAATTGAGCAAAAATTACTCGTTTAACAGTTTAGTTTTTCGTATTTTTTTTTTACTTATGATTAATATCAATAACCCAACGGACCGAAATAGATACGAATTCTTCAGCATTTTTTCGACTTTAGGAAACTATGAATGGTCCTTGTCTTGAACAAGGAATACATTATATATACTATTTACATATTGAAGCGGCACTTTAATTTCTAAGTTTATAAGAGTTATTTATTAAATATGTTTAGTTTTGAGTAACTTCATGTACAGTAGTAAAATATTGTTCATCAGATTCCAATGCAGAAGTACCAATGCAACAATAATCTTTTTACTGAATATATTAAAGTTCTCAAGAGTCTGATTTCGATGTGTACAATACTATTATATTGTGTACTATACAATACTAATATTATTGCACTTTGAATAAAAATATTACTTGAAATTCTATTGCAATCTGTGATACTGTTTCGTGTCTGTACTATGTACAAGTTTTAATATATTTGTTTAATACGTTGCCATGATTTGCGCAAAAAACAATGCAGGTCTTACCTTTACAACGCCTGAACGACGACTGACATTAGCCGTGAATGCCGCGATAGCAAAACTATATGTAAACCGGATTTTTTCGATTGAAAATACTAAAAATAAAATTACAAATAAAACCGCGCTGAGTATAATTATAATCTATGCATTCTGATAAAAGTAAAACTGAAAAAAGAATGTGAAAAGACCTCTGGTCTGGTCGTATTGCTTTTCTATCGAAGAAAATTTAATCCATCTCGTTTTCATCGGCAGTTTCGTTTAGATAGTATCTTTACCTTTTTAATTTTTGTTGTATTACTAGTTTGGACCCAGAAATTATCATTTGAGTCTGTAATATTGATTAAAAAATTGTAAATCGAGGATAACCAAGCCGTAATATAACTTGGAGTTTTGATTTTTATGATTTGTTTCTCTACTTCTTTAATTATTTTACTGATATAATGCATTTTATAAACACATATCAATATATACCGAGAAATTGATATCCTAAATAAGCTTCTTAAAAGTAGACTATACCAATAGTTATAAGTATACACATTTTAAATTCGTCGTCTAATCGAAGTACAATCAATAAGATTTGTTTACCCATAATAAAAACATTATATTAATTAGTTGAGACATAATTTGTTTTCGTTATGTATCAACTAAGTATGGATCGGCCCAAATCACGTAAAATACAGATTTAGATGACATCAACATAATGATGACATCCGACCATTACGCCTACCTCTCTTAGTATGACAACACAAAGAGCCCGATGCCAAGAATACTGTTATTATACAAACTTATGACAAAGATTCACTTTCTATACATTCGCCTATATTTATAGTGATTTATGATTGCTATATAACGGTGAGTGATACAAATAATGATAAAACCCACATATGATTATCAAAGGATTGTAGTACATTACATAGTTCGCAATCATTTTGCTACGCGCTGACAGACTGACGCTCTTTTGACTCCAAATATAAAAAGACCGGGAATCAATTTAAATAAAAATACTCATTCAACAACTATGTTATCCAAACTTAAAATAAGGCTTTATCATTCAGAATTTTTGGGAGAACCTTTCAGAATATCGACTACAAAATAATAAAAAAAATCAAATCATCAAATCATTTTATTTGCACAAATATAGGTATATACAGGGTTCATTACAGGGGTCATTACAGATATAAAAACACAATAATTCAGCCATATTTCACCATAAAGGCATGTACATTACAGGTTTATATCAGTATTTTTCAGTAAAATAGAATTCTTAAAACAATTCTTAAGTCCAATATTATTTGTCATTAAAATAATCTGGTACAGAATAATAACATTTTTCTATTAGTAAATATTTCAATTTTTGTTTGAACTCATTAATATTATTAATGTCCTTTATATAATTTGGTAGTATGTTATAGATTTTGGGAGCCATACCAAATAAACTCTCAGAATATAGCGTGGTTTTACGAGGTTGAGATCTAATTTTATGCTTAAGTCTCTGGCTTTTTAAACATTCAAATTTGTCTAAGTTATTCTTAACAAATAAAACCGTTTCTAATATATAAACGCAAGGGAAAGTCGGAATTTGCAACTTTTTAAAGAAAGGCCTACAGGAATCTCTACTTCTGAGGTGACAAACAGACCTTACGCATCGCTTCTGTGCTTTGAAAATTTTTTATTCGCAGTAGAATTTCCCCAGAATATAACGCCATAACGTAGGTTACACTTACTTAGACTATGTAGAAGGTTTTAGTCCTGGGTTTGCCAACTTTATATCCACAGGCTACTCGATCAAAGCTCCCACTTGAAAAAGAGGGATTTGAGGATATCTCTCGAGTTTTAGGTTCCCTTTTACTTGTCATTCTGTTTCCGTCCACGAGGTTTCGTTATCCATCTCATCTATATTTGAAAAATATTTCTTCTAGAGGTTACCAGAACTTAGTATCTATTGTGCACTCATTTATTGTTATGTACGCGCCGTTGTAGTTAAATAATAAATACTTACTAAACCCAACGCTTGAAGAGTTTACATAATAATTGTTACATTAATTGTATAACTTATTACAGTTTGAAGGCTATCTATTTTTAGGTTGAACACAAGTGTGTTAGAAGCTTTCGTGCCTACCGTACACGTTCTCACGTTTTATGAATACGATAGATATATCGTGATAGATTTAAAATATAAGTCATATTTATGTAACACAAAAGTAAGACATTATTTAACTAACATAACACCTTCAAGGTTTTCATACATTTTTAGTTGTCTGTGAGGTTTTGCTACATCGAAATGGATTCCAACTTAACAATTCTAACTATTTAAACAAACAAATACCCGGAGAAGGTCGACGGATAGTAACAAGTTGAAACTAGTCAACTTTTCGAACAAATTTGTACAAAACGACTTATTCATGATAATCTTTGCCTACCTAACCTTCGAGGCAATATACATTGCGTCGACAGTGAAGTCACCGGCTTATCACGGTCAAGGGAACGCAGCAGGTGCTTATAAATATAAAGATCACTATCAAAAATTACCAGAAATATGTATGGAACCGCTATTCAATAATTTGCAAGGGTTAAGGTTTTAAAATCTCTTATTTAATATATGAGACTAAAAGCCACAAAAAAGACTTTTGACAAGTTCACAGTCACAAATATTTTTCGTCGAATTTTTTTTATTTAATAAATAAAGCATATAAATTACATAGCTCCAGAGTAAGCTTGTGTTTTGGGGAACCGTTTCCCAAAACACAAAATCAAATGAAAAGACCAAAGTTTAGAAGCTCTGACGTTCCTAATTTTAAGGTACCCTTATTATTCTGTTTGTAAAGTTACTTTAATGTATATTTTTTTATGTTTTTCTGAAAGAACTAGGTTATTTGAGAAACAATTTGAATATTTCTGATTTCTGTAGGGTTTAAAATTTTAAAACAATTTTCAAAAAATGTCGTCACTGAGCAAAGTTTATCATTAAACCTGGAATGAACAACTCTACAATTTTCTATGGATTCTTGTGATAGATATTATAGCAAAAATATACATGATAGTTTAAACAAAAAGAACTTAGAAAATGTTCCTACTCAATAACGTCATAAAGAGGTTGGCTGTGAGTCGAACTATTTAACGCATTATCGCAAAAATAAGCTTAATCGCATATTTCTGCCAGCCGTTCTGTTCAAAATATATTTTTTAAAATTACATCTCAAACGGATTTTTGAATCAGATCAGATTTTTTTTAAAAACATACCAAATTGGAATACCAACGTGGAATCAATTTTAAATAAATTTGACACTGACATTCTGTTAAATAGCCGTCGTAAATAGGATCCAACTTTATTGCATCACACTTTGAACTTTAAAATCCAACAGCTGCCCATTTACGAGTATGTCAATAGCGATACATTCAAAATCAGATAGCAAATAACGTGAAGGTAAAACCGACACTATATTTACTAAGGTAAAACACAAAATATCCATATTTTAATATCAAACGGATACAGACGCAGATGTTGCCTTTATCTTTCCAACACTATTGGTATCAAATAATTGGTAGAGCTTTCAAAAGTCTGAAAAGATACTTGTAAGATAGGTGCTTAAGAGTAATTTTTTTGCCAGGCAACATAACCAATAAACAATAGTTAAACCTTAAATGTTTAGTATGCAAAAATGTATTTATATCCGTTTATTACGCTTTTACACATACAAAACGAGACCGATGGTCACGAAGTTTTGCAAAAGAACTCATTGTCAGGTTTTTAAAATAAATTAATTAAAACTTAGAGTGTTTATTCTATCTGCGTACTCTGTTTCTGTGCGAGTGTTTGGTCTGGTGTTCTGTTATTGGTTATGTAATGAAATAAAGTGTGCACGGGACTTGCCAATTAACTTTACGTTTTAAGCAAGATGGTTCCCGATGTATTCGGATTACCTTTCTAGATCATTACTGTTTTTGGTAAAGTTTCTAATTCCATCCAAACTTAGTACAAATTGTACTGAAAATTGTTTGTTGTTCAAAGGATCTAATAAAATGTTGATAACATTTAAAACACAAATATCTAGCTGGAATTAGTTCAGGGAGTAAATGTTCGCTTACGTAGCTATATTAAGAACGTTCACAGAGAAAGTCTATTATAATTAGTTTGAACTTGGTCTCTATGCGTCTCCTTACGGTCAACTTAATTAACGCTAATGTATGCAGGCTGCTTTCATCTTAGTTTTGTATTTATGACTTTGTTTCTTGAATGTTTCTTTAACTATCACTTACTTACTCGAGGGCCGGTGGTGCGGCGGCGCGGCGGCGCGGCGTAGAGGGTAGAAGCAGTGCCTTATACGCCAGGTCCCAGGTTCGAGTCCTGGTCGGGGCATTCTTTTGTGTAATGAGCACAGTTGTTTATTCTCGAGTCATAGTTGTTTATTTTTATATATGTTCGTTTGTTCTGAGTTTCTTTATGGTCACTTTATGGTCATCCAAAACACAAGCTTTGCTTACTTTGAGGCCATACAGTTGGTGCGTTTGTCTTGGGATTTATTATTATTATTATATCATTATTATTTTTGTGCTTATAATTGTGCGTAATCTAAAATAGTGAGCTCCAATTTAAAAATGAGATTATTACTACTTTTTTGGAAGCGATGCTTTTCAAAAGTTATATTTTTAAGTTACGAAAATAGACGCTACTGAAACATGGTAGGTGCAATGTCAGTATGAACAAAAAATTGTCAATATTAAAAATTAAAACATGAATGCCTTCGCAAACATTGATTCCTATAAAGTTATACAAAACAGTACACAAATACTTGAATTACAAGAACAGTTTTCATAACGGAGATTTTATCTAAATATGTACTTGTAATTTACAACCGAGCTGGCGGATACGCGAATGACCAACAGATTGAGCAAACACCCTGTAGGTGTCAGGTGACACAGACAAACGAAAGTCGGTATTCACTAACTGCACAACAATCAATTCTACCTGCTTAAGAATAGAGTTCAAACATTAATTTTCAAAGTTAGCTGTTTCAATATGGGTGTACATTTGTACACTATTAATATTTTATGTTATATTGTGTAAGTTTGTAAACAATAGGAAATTGTTATAATGATGAATGTTTTGTACCATTAATCATTAGAAACAGCTTTTGCCAAGGTAGGTGGTGCAAAATTGACGGCTTTTAGCTTTTGATCGATTTAGCTAATAATGGTTATTAATCGATATATTTAGAGCTTGTTTAGTTCAGTCAAACTGCGTATAATGATAAGAAATAGTCTTCTTTTAGTTAAATTATGATTAATTGTGTTACATTTAGAAGTACGTAGTTTTATATATTTAAGGATTATTTTTATTTCAACCAAAATAGCTCTCTATTATATGTTATATATGCCGCACTGCAACGCGAAATGTGTGAAGCATAGGAAACATAATGGTTATAAATTTGCGGCTTTGAGCTTTGAGACTATGGGAACTTGAGGTCAGGGTGCTCAAAAGCTCGTCAGTTAGTTTTCAAAATGACAGGTGAGTGTAATTCAAACGTACCGTAGGATTGAAACTAATGTTGCACAGCGTTTTCCGATGCAACCCAACGCCGAAATTTGTCCTAAGTACAAAGTAATTTTGTTGTGGATATCTTTACTTACTTTTATTTCCCTGTTATTCCTTTTCCTTGTGTTAGTATGAAAATAATTGTAAATATTGAAATATTAAATGAGATTTTTTTAAAGTAATGAGTTAAATATAGAACAGAATGAAAAAGAAAAATGCTTAATACAAAATTTATACAAAATTCTACGTTAATGTGAAGTTGATCAAGTACAATTAATTAAAAACTTATAACAAACTCAACTGTAAAAATACACTGATTAAGACTTCTAAAACTTCTAAATCCAGTACGGAAATGCATGAAGTAATCGATAGCTTAGAGCTTCGGAATTAAATCAGTATTAAATAAAACTAATTCAGCAGATCATCTTGCCGTCCGGTACCGAGGTATGGAATGCGATGCGTAAAGGTTCCTTCACACATTCCAGCTTCCATCGAAGAATTTTGTGAGTGTTATTATTTCTTGTCAAACACTGGTCTCGGCTCACTCAGCTGAAAGAAACGTTAGCAAAAGACTCAGGACCACACGAAATCTACTTTTAAAATTTTCAGGGCTGTTTTTGTTGTAATACGTTGGCAGTTAATGGAAAAAGTCCGAATACTGTACTTTTCAGGTCCTATCGTAGTAGGTTGTTCGAAACATTACTAAATTAATTTAATTATTAAGTTTATTCAGATTAGTTGAAACGCGCTCGGTTAAAATTAATATTGCCTCTACAATCGGTTAAGTACTCGTAAAATACAGCACTTGACGAGACATAAAAATTTTTTTTTTCTTTAAAAAGTACATAAGAAGAGCTTCAACAACCGGTCACAATAATTCAATACAATAACTGTCCAGTAGATTTCAGAAAATTCATTGGCGGTATAAGGGTGTTACCACACCAATCGGTCGATGTCGACCGACGTTGCCTGCTCCATGCTACCATCGATCGATTAGTGTGGTCTAAAACCCTTAGAGATCTGTACAAAAGCTAATTCTTAAAAAGTAAATTACGTGCGCCATCGGCTTGCTCTAGCTCATGTGCAACGTGCCAGTACGTATAAGCTGTGTTAAAAAAAATGTGGTTAATGTCATTCGGAAAACTCTGTGCGAACGGCCCCTAACATCTAAGACGAGATGCGTTTAAGGTATAATGTTACAAAGTCCCTGATGTGGAGATGTTGACAGGTGTGATATGGGATAGGGTAAAGGCTGTCTATGGTTTATTGTCAGATTCATTTGCAAAAATATTAAACTAGTAGGTATTCATTTCCAAATAAACAAATAATCGCATTGTCTGATATCGTTTATTCTCAAGTTAAATGTAAGATTTTCATGCTTTTATTGTTTTTAAAATTGCTAACACAGCTCGCTTTCATGTTATGTCTATGTCAAATAAAATTTACGTATAATTTAAGGCGTATTTATTTTTAAAATGTATTCTTTAATGGCACTTGAGGATTTTCAATATTTAAACGTAAACCCTTTGAAGTTCAATATTTTTTAAATTGGAATAAAACACGAACGCGTAGCAGTATCAATAATAATTTTTGTTTTGTTTTAGAAATATAACAACATTGCGATAGGAGTCGCTGGCAAAAGTTCATTCTTAAATTGCAAACTTGACACACAAAATGCATGTTTAATGTAAAATGATAAATCATCGTCAATTATTTTATTCTGATGATGTATTCATTCATACCAGTATTTATATGCGTAAATCATACACGACCTACTATTTATTGCAGAAGTTCTTGTGTCTAGCTAGCTTACCACGTCTTTTGTGTGGGTTAGAGATTATTTAAAGTTAATTAAAATAAATATTCAACATTCAAGGACAAACATATTTTAAAAAAAATCTTTATATTTGATACAAGCAAGCAATTTTATACAAGTTATACAATTTGAGGGATAATGAATGTAAAATCGAGAATTATTTGAAAGGCTTCATTTCTTTAATTGTACAATAACCGGTATCTTTGTACGTGGAGTAAATCTAAATAAGTGTGTGTCTAAATATTGTGTCCAATCTTCAAATTGATTTCAGAAATAATAGTTATGACATTGAAAAATCGGCTCATAGCATACAAATGTAACAAATTAGATGTTAGTTTAAATGCGATACATTATTTTTAAACCATATTTGCTTTCATTTAGCTAGTTTCGAAAACATACACAACGATACCTAAATAGCATTTTCAAAACTAACAACATAAAAATATTCATAAATTGCGGCAACTATTTCAGTTGCGTTCAATAAATCTATTATAATAATTACATCACCGTCCGAAGAGACTTGGCCTTTACGTTTTATTAAATAATTTATAGTTGCTATGAATTGGTGAGCAACCCGTCGATGAACTTGACCGCGATCAGCACGGGCCGGAGCTGAGCGGAAGCGGATCGACAGCGGGGTGTTGAAGTGTCAGAAGTTATAACGGTTTTTAAAACGTTTATTGAAACTTAGAACGACTAAAGCTTAAACTTAAAAACGACGATCTGTTATTGTAAGTATTAGTTCTAAATTATTTTATTTGTCAACATATAATAGGAGTTTACTTCTACACTGAAAATCTTAATATTAGGCTTTTAGGTAAATATTAGGTAAATGTTAGGCTACTTCCTGCACCCAATGTGTCGGTAAAGAATCTGGTCAGATATAGGAATTTAGGTTACAATCGGTACTTCGTAAATAATAACGTTTTCTGGTAGGTTCGGGTCATCCACTACACAAATTTTGTTTACTTTTGGCTCTTACAGTTAACTTATTTATGCAAAAAAATGGTTTTTATTAGATATCCAATCCAGGCAATCCCCTCCAATTCCCTCCTCTCCGCTACCGCTACGCACAACACCCGCCATCAACCTAACCTATAGATTGATTCATCCACTTTGGTTCAACCGTTATGTGACAAATGCAATAGGTATATTGAATGATAGAGTAACAAGTATAATTCTGCATGGAGGAGTTTTGCAATCGACCAATCGCGTAATAAATGAGCCAAAGTTTTAATTTCATTTTCCATTGTAATGGAGTAATTGCGAGGGGATATGTAAGTTTTATTGCTCGTGAGAGAAGTTTGAAATTAGTGGCTTTTACTCTAGTTAATTATAAGATATTATTTAAACTAAGTATTGTATATGTTTATTTAAATGCACTTTTTATTTTAAAAGAAATTAGGGGTACTAATTTACCGGTGACTATTGTTACCGTTCGGAAAGTCCCAAAGACACTATTGACGACCGAGTAGCGGAGTGGTTAGTTGTCCTACCTCATACGCCGGAGGTCCCAGGTTCGAGTCCTGGCTAGGGCATTCATTTGTGTGATGAACATAAATATTTGTTCTCGGGTCATGGTTATTGATATTTATATATGTATGTTTATTCTGGGTTCCCCCCAGTTCGCTGTATGGTTATCCATAACACAAGCTCTGCTTACTTTGGGGCCATACAGTTGGTGTGATTGTCTGGGGATTTTTATTATTATTATTATTACTATATATTTGACGGCCGAGTGGCGTAGTGGGTAGATGCCTTGTATCACACGCCGGAGGCCTTCATTTGTGTGATGGACACAGATGTTTGTTCCTGTTTCGTGGTAGTTTATATTTATATTTATATGAATGTTTATTCTGGGTTCCCCCCCCCCCAGTTCGCGGTGTGGTCATCACACAAGCTCTACTTACTTCTGCTTACTTTGCTTCTATTATATTATTATTACCATGTAACGAAACTGAAAAAAATCAACTCTTCACACAATGATTTGTATCTATAACCGATTTTTCTTTACATTTTACATATTTTTCCTTTATTTCAACCATAAATTATGTACAGTCATTTCTCCCAACTGAAAAAAATTCTGAATAAAATAAGTTTTAGTAGGTTTTTTACATTTGTCTTAAGAATGGTCGGAACCCTGGGTTTTATTTTAAAAACAGTTTACTGCAAACAATGCAGTTCCATTTGGCGACACGAAGTCCTTTGATTTACTGTTCCTTGTTTGATGTTGTTATGGCTAACTCGAGTACCACTTGCAAAGAATCTACGGTTTGGAAACCGGTATTATGCGGTTTACGTATTTGGCTCAAATATCTTTGAAATCATATAAATATGGCTGCTGAGACGATACTCAACATGGCAACACTACAGGGCGACTGCGGGGTGCCGGGTCGGGGTGCTAATGTCGCCGAGCGCCGCCAGCCGCCAACTGGGGCTCGGCTGTCAACGCATATACAAGGCAGTCGTGCGCTCACGCCTTTCAGAAACCTTCTTTATAATATTGTTTAACGTTCCGAAGACGTGACTTTTTGTACAGTGCTATAATCGAATCTTCGATACATACATATTTAATCTGAAGTCCACTGCATGTTATTTATCCAGACTGAGTTCATTACAATGCGGGGTTCCTCGCGGGGTTGTTGTTACAGAGACGCAGAGTTCGTATTCCGTCAGGGACAGAGCAAACATTTTACAAAACAAAGTTTTTATTTGACTTTTACATATACTTACTTATATATACTTAGATACTTTTAGTTGACCCTGGGTGATCTACTTACTTGTTCACACCACCTGCACGATATAAGATATAAACTAATTATTTTCGTATGTCATGCAAAATCCGTTTTAAGTAAGTTATCTAGGCCCTCAGGCACGCCTGTTTCATAATATTGTACAGAATTTTTCATTTAATAATAAGGTTTGAATTTAGAACGTCAACTAAAAGTTCATATATTTTAGAAGACAATAATAATATCACTACACGCGGTCCAATAATAAGATGTTGTAAATTTGATATCGCATACTTGAGAAATTTTGTAAAAACAAAAGCCTGAATGGCTCTGTTCTTTGCCTCAATAGTTTTATTCTATCGAAAACAAAAATGGCGCAATTTTAAGATCTTTTTTGCGAATCAAGCACTTTAATGTAAACTCAAGAAAAATGTGTGGCGATGACAGTAATTTCACTCCGGAGCTTATTACATGGGAAGCTACGTGCGTTGTCTAGAGTAATATTTTACCTGAAATGTCAAAAAATTTGTACTTTAAAACCTATGAAGATTTGTGATGGTACGAGTATGATGAACAAATGGTAAAATAATAAAGGCGTCAAAACTGTAAGTTCCATTTCAACCTTTATCTATAATGAACACCGTACAGAACATACGCAAAAATCAAGTATGATTTTAGTTAGACTTATTTTTATTATATCAGTCGGAGTGGATAATCCATACAGTTTTTCAAAGATTTTAATACTACTATTATTATTTCTTTGTAAGACTTTTCCCGCCCTCGATCAGCTTTGTCAGAACGATCCATTTTACTTTATTTTCAACTCATGTATTATATTAATAGTTAACAGCATAAGCAAACACTTGGAACCAAATTAAAACTTCAACGTAAATGCCAATATATATGCAAACCCTCACGAACAGACGCCCTCTCATTAAACCTACCGCTTTTAAAACAAACTAGGTACTCAGTAATTTTATTCAATAAAGTATCAGAGAACCTGCAGGAAACAGGGACCTATACTTACACTTGAGCTGCTATGCGCGGGAGCAGGTAATATGGCGGTATCTACGTAAGCGGAATGTGGTGCGATTTGCATGTAATACGCATCTGCTGGAGCTTGCGATGCAGATTTTTTGCTTTTTCCTGAAATTTGCCAAGACTACATGCACCTACAGATTAACGATGTTTACTTTCGCATTTCTGTAAATTGATATGAGAGAAGTAGAGTGTATAATGGTAAGATCGTTAATAGTATATACAATCGCGCTAGGAAACCTTATGGCACTTGAAAGATTAAAATTCTATAGCGCGATCTAGACTTAACTTGTATTATGAAAGAGAGATTATTTAAATAGAAAGCAGAAAGAAAACTACATAGTAAATACGCTTCTGTAACACTATGGATGCATTCATTTCTTTACTGAAGAGGGAAAACATCAACACTTAAATATAAAAAAATATCACAGAATTGCACAGTTTTATTTAAACTTGTAATATAAAAAATAAGAAGGATTTACCACTCTAAATAGTACTTTCACACAACACAAAAACCGCGAAAACATGTTCAAAAAGAATAAAAACAATAAAGGTTTTTAATTTACATTGCTCTCGTTTTTCCTGAACTTGCGATCCATTTAAAAAGCAATATATTTACATTAAGCGCTTCCTAGCTATTTATTTAATTTACGACTATGCGAAAATAAAATAGGATTGGCAGAGTTGGTGTTTGGAAACAGTGTGAATTCACGATATTTCATTAAGCTCGTGTTAGACTAACGACCATATAACGTATAGGCACCGCGTTTGAGACGAGCTTTTGACAATATATCTAGTAGGTACTATCCAAATTTGATTCATGTCAGCTGAACATTGTTTCTTTTGAGTTTATTTATTTATTACAAAAACAATAACATATAGATAAAAACAGGACAATCTGAGAAGTTTTATTTTCATTTGGCATGATTGAAAAACATTTTCAATCATGCCAATCTAATGTCATTAAATAAGTTTCAAATTTTAACTTAATCAAATACCGGTAAACCAGAGCTTTTAAAAAAAATTGAGAAACAGTACAATTATGTAGAAATCAACGCATATAAGGTCACCATTTGTATAAGCATTCATTTCCGTGGAATTGAACTTGTTATCATTAAATTTATAAAATGACTTAGAATGACAAATGGTGAAAAACCTTTTTTTATCTAAAACTCAACTAATGCAATGGTAACAAAGGTCAAAATTGCACAGATTTTTTACCAGTGCTGAGCTCAATATTACAATTAGAGATGCGTGTTGTTGATATATTCATATAATTGATAGATTCACGAAATAAATTCAAAACGGAACAGGTTTCGATATCGCCAATACCGCATATTTACAAAGGATCATTAATAAAACCCAACACACAACTAACTAATTGCAAAAATATGTAGATATTTGTTTAAATTGTTGGTATTTCTATTCTCCTATAGGAGAGGCAGGAGATGTCCTTATTCTTAAGTAATTTTTCTGGAACATTTTTTTAATGTTTGCTGAAGTTTTAGACAAGAATTGTTGAGCTAACTTTAAATGATAAAATTGTCGAAGAGGGGTATTAGACTTCATATATCTATGGCCATATATAGGATCCTACCTCGAATTCTACATATAAGACCTTCTAGAATGATATCTGATTATAATACTATCATAAATCTATGATGCTATTTTTATCATGTGGTTGCGGAGGACGAGTCGGTTGTGTATACTATGCTATTGCTTCGTTAGTGTGGTATGGTGTTATTATTTAAAAAGAGAAATAACTAGAGAAAATTAAGAAGAAATAGAAAAACACTAAAATAATGGATCTGGCAGGTGCAGCAGGTGGCTTTTTTTAAATACAGCACTGTTGCCAACAATAATTTTAAAATAACACTAAGCATTTGTGAACTTACGCAAAAAATTCGTTTTGCTTACTTTTTATCCGTCACAAAAATTTTGAAAATTAATTTTATATTAGGATAATATAACAAAGAGAAATTAAAAATTGAATCTATAATACAAGACCTGTTTCTATGATCCTATCTAACATTAAAGGTAAATCTAACATTGAATCTTTGATTACAGACGATTTGACTCATATGTGTATATTACATTGCCATATAAATATGACTCATAGGTCTATGATCCTAGATATATGATAGTGTAATACCCTCCTAAGGGTTGTGTTGTCATATATTTAGACCCAGAAACTCAAGGCTAAATTACTAGACGCTTATCTTAATTCGATATTTCCGCACTAAACTGTGCTACAAATGATTGCAGCTATTATTAGGTAGGTTGGTATTGGTTATGAGTAAAAGCAAAGCTTTTTGACCATACGTTCATTAATAAATGTTATCTAAAAAAATCTTAATAAAGTTAATAAATAATTCTTAATATTTTCGGTATTTTATTTATAGACAACCAAATTTAATAAAAATAGCATTATACCAAAAATTTTCTAAAACTTAAAGGCTACTCACATTATATTTATTAATATATTAATTCAAATTGATATTTTAACATAAAATTACCATTCACGAAATCTCTTTCGCTATTCTTAATAAACAAGTTTTTAATTTATTTCGTAGTTTCTGAGAAACTGATAATTCGAAATAACGATTCACAGTTTTTGCAGCATTTATGTGCATTTAAAGAATCAATGTCTGATTTTGCTGAGAAAGTCGTCAGCAGTATCTGGATGTGTCGGTATTCAATATTCTTTTAAATATAATTGAGGTAAACCACATTTTCTCAGACTCTGTAATGTCGTTTTTTGTTAAATTAACACTGACAGATTCTGTTTATGTCGATAAAAGTATTTATTTTTTATCAATAAATTGTAATCTTTATGAAATTAATTTCTTTAAAACCTTGTTACACTCGAATAAATACTCGTAAGCCAGGTTGAGCTGACCTACACAGAACATACAGTATATACATTTCGTTATGATACAAGCCACATTAAATTATACCTTTACCCCTACCACAACTTCAAGACTAGACTATATATTTATAATAAAAGCACCAAAAACCAATAAAAAATATTTACACAAAATCTAAATAAACAGATATCGACACCACAACTAATAGTAAACCCACATTGAACTCATAATCCCACACGCAAAAACTATAAACAAGGGTAACCTTTACAAACTTAATAATCATGAAAACAGCGCAGAAAAAGCGCTGTAATACGACACGATACAACTCCACGATTCTGCCTCGTTTACGTGATGTGTAGGCGCGACAAACCTTTGATTTTAATGCAAAGCGGAACTGTATCACTTTGCGACGTGCGGCACGGCTATAATTAAACTGTTTAACTTGCTTGTATTTCATATTTAACGTGTGATGTAATTCATGGAAACTGTATAAGGTCGATCGTTTTTACTGTAATACAATATATATTTTTGTAATAGAACATAGATATTTCAGACAAACAATATGGCTCCAAAGATGGCCAAACGACCAACAAGGATATTAAATGTAAAATAGAGAACTACCAAGACTTGTGGTCAAACACTAGAATTATTTATTGTCAACCATACCAACATTTTGGTTTATCCATCGCATGTGATTATTATACAAGTAAACATCTTAAAGTTTTCGGTACATTACTAAGCGTAAGAGCAACAAGCGGTGGCCGCTGAAATATTATTATTTATTATATAATCTACACAATTAATCAATTCTTTATGTTCTTACATTAATAAAGGCAAATAATAAATCCTCATATCCTTTTAAAAGGCAATAAAAGAACGCCCTAGACTACTGCAACCTTGTGATTTTATCTTTCAACCATTCCTTTTCGTTTCACCAGCCTTAATTTATAAACTGCGTTCATTTTACAAATCCCAGGTTAATTGACTTTTATGTCAGATTTCATGGTAACTTTGTAATCGGCGACACGTTTCAAAACAAGGCATACATATGTATGTTTTAACCGTTTCTTCAAGTATATGCGCTTACGTCGTCTCAACATAGTTATCTTCTCAGGTAAAGTCATCGAGCATTGCCTATCTCTTGAAAATGTTCTTTCAAGTGGACAGTATCTCATCTTCAAACCAATGCAACTCAACCTCAAGTGCGTTACGTGGCTTTTTGTACCCCATACAATGCCCAACACGCGCACTCAAGCAGCCGAAACGAATGGTAAGACATAACGCAGACAGTAATTTGGTGCATTGTCCAATTTCGTAAAAATACTTTGTATGCAACGTTTGTTTGGAGTTTTGTAGCCGGATCACGTGTTAGCAATTTGAAGCTGAGATAAAAGCCTGTTACAGTTAGGACTTAACATAAAAACTTGAAAACGTAGTCGCCATTGTGGTGACTTCTCGGTTTTCGATAAGGTGTATCAAATCAATTCACACGTTGCCGCTGGGTAGATAATAGACAAGTGCATTAACATTGAAGTAACCTAATCTTATTATAGACAAAGGGTCGTTTTAAATCTCAGGCTTGGATGACTAGCAAAAAAAGAAAAACGTTCGTATGTTACCACGAGAGTCATGAACCATCCATCTTCATTTTAACGTTGCACGCTCCACTGCTGCTGCGGTCAGAGCGACCCGTCCTGTAAACTGCGGTTAAGACCACAACTAAACCGTCGTTAAATTAACCGTCATACACTAACATAAAATTAAAATTTACGAGTGAAACTTTGAGTGAAATACATTGGCTTTTTCTTAATGAGTTAAATAGTTTACGATATCTGCTTTGAAAACCACCTTAACGAAGGTATAGTCAAATAGAGGTCAGTTAATATATGGTAACACTTGGAAAGGCGCGATTAGGTACAAATCTTAAGGTTTCCCCAAATGCTTTTGATTATATTAGTGAAATGTTTGTAAAGATAATTTGGTGCTTTTGTCCGCCACACAAATTCAAATATATTCTCTTAAATACACGAGCTTTCACGGACGTTTACTTAAGTTTATTACCTACAATACCTCTGTCTTTATCGTTTCTTTCCAATACAAGAAAAAAGCACATGTTCATGACATAATCCTCTTTCGCACTAACAATTTGACATTATTATATTTGCCATTTCAACTTAGTTAAAGTTCAAATGCTTATTTATCTGTAACATAAATTACCGATTCGAAATGGCTTTTAAAAATGTACCACAATGGCGGCGAGTCACGACGCAGGGCTTAGATAAAGGGAATACTGAGGTTTAATGGGAAAACTTGATTTATCGTATATACTGCGGAGTTCGATCATTTCTCTTAAACAAACACGCTTCAAGGCGCGACTATCAACTTGAAGGTAATGATTTTTGAGTTCCATGAAATGATAACTACCTATATATACGTAAGGTTCCTTGTACAGGACTTGATTCTGCATTTATGATGCCCTAAGGAAAGAACGGTAACTGTGCCACCTGTTTATCATTTAAAATCTTGAACAATATACGATTGTGCCATGATTATTGTATTTTTGTCGTAATCTTTACTATAAACATAAATAAACGAACTTTACGTTCTAATTATAACAGATCGTAAGAACCGTTAAAAAAGGGACTGTATAACTTATAATATAATAGGTATGTGTTCTAAGAGATTTTGATTAAATTATTATAAATATCCCATCCATCATTGAATTTAACTTTGGCTCTATAAAAAAAAATATATATATATACAAAAGTTCCTAGATATTGTAATATTACAGTTGGTAACATTGTGTGTCTATATTTGAACATTGGGAGTTCAGTTTATGGCTGTCCTACGGCATATTCAAGTTGCCCATGAAATCGCTAGTTCCTTTGAAAGTCTTTGAACTTGCCGACTTTTGCTACTCCCATGTAATAACCATCGAAAATTGTGTTGCCATTTAAAGTTTCTCGCGAGAAATAGTAACACATGTGCCATTTAAATGAAATACCATTAAAACCAACACATTTCATTTTCTAAAGATATTAAAAATTCTGGTTCAGTAATATCGTCTACTTATTTAGGTTACGTTAGAAAGTGTAACTAGAATCTGGAATCTCGTAAAACTTTCTTAATGGCTAGTTAGGTCCACGTAGAAGAAAGATCAAGAGAATTATAGTTCCCTGATAAACTTTTATTAACTGTGCTCTCTACGAATGTAGTTCGGGAAGTGGAGAAAAAGCTGAATCGGATCGGATACAGAACCGTTTTAACGTACTTTAACTTATTAATCGTAAGCATTCGCACACAAGAAATCGATAAACTGTGAAACTACCTTTCCGATTTCATTAATATAGAAAGGTGCTTTATCCAGAAGTTAAATCAGCTAAGTTTAATCAAAAATCAAATTACGGGGTCATTAGCAAAGTGGCTAAGTATTACGTAAGAAAAACGATTAGCGATCATCAAAATTTATAATGCTTACAATTTATTTGCCATCGCGCTGCTGTCGCTGGTTCGCAATGCGTTTTTTCGACGATATGATTACGAAAAGAGCGGCAGAATGTTGGCTATCGCAAGTTAAATAATAAGTCTTTGAATCAAACTACGCGTAACTTCTACTTATTCTACTTCATACTCATGTTATTCGATCACGCAAAAATTTCAAAACTCGACGAAGGAATTCCGGCAAAACTTACTCCTTTCTATACAATACGTTATAAATGTTTTAATGCCTAATACAACTCTCAATTTGTATGTCTGTCTTATAGACATAATATTGATAAAAATTCTAATACGACTTAAAAAAAATTATAAAGTTAAATAATTAAGTGCGAACAAAGTTAGTATTTCAGCATTTGGGCGTAATATTTATGTTCCAGACTACCTTGAGCGAATGCAAATCTAATTTAACATTTTTGGTTGCAGGTCCGAACATCTACTACCGAAACTTCTCGCAGTGCTAACATTTACATTTAAAATGTGTCTTTTAAGTGACTTTAAAAGATGAATTTTAAGTAAACTGTAAACAAGTGGATAAGTGTCAGTGTAATAGTGATTTGTTTTGTAATTGTCGAGATTGTCGAGGTGAGTGTGGAGTTGATTTGAAAATGGAAGCATTAGAACGAAGAGGCAAAATTTTAGCAATCTGTGCCATCGTTTTCATCGTCTTTTGGTCACAATGTAAGTTATTTTTCTTATATCAGTGGTAGAGTTTATTTCATTACAGAAAATGGCAAATGAGATAACCAAGAACGAACAAGGACAATTCCAACTGAAACCTACGATCCACAACGCATACTGTATCAGTAATCGTACAACAATATAATAATATAATTCAATAACACCCTCGATTAACAATGTTTATGAGCAAAGATGCCACTCAACTACAGGGAGATGAAAGTGAGTTCTTCACAGATTTAAAAGTGTTGAAAAGCACGAACGGAGAACTCAAAAGTTGATATTAGATCAATGACCTAAGACGTACCCGATCAGTTATTGTATAACAAGCCTAATTTAATTATTTATTAGTCATGGCGGACGTAAAGTTTAGTTGAAATATATTTTTTGTTGCAACGCCAAAGGCTTTTAAACAGTAATACGAGTTTATTATTCTTTAGTAAAAAAATTGCAACAGATTGCGATAATTTATCAATTATCGAATTATCGAGTTCCAATCAAGGAAGGAACTTGTGAAATAAAAATATGTAAATCTTCTATATTTCCTCACATAAAGATGCTAGAATCTAGAACAATAAGCTTTTTTCACGGTATATTAATAGACTTTTATCGGGTTCTAAATGTGAAGGCTGTGCGACCGCAACAACCCGTCCAGATTCATTAGCAACTCCTTCTTAAAATACTCGCCACGTTTCGGCTAAGTTCAGCTTATACGACAGACAGACTAATTTACAATATTTGGAATGTGAGATTTGGCTAACAGAGTGAGATAGTCTTGAATATATTGCTAATTAATATTTATTAATGTCGGTATTTTTGTATAGCCGTATTATTTTCTCCAGGAGTAAAAAAAAGTTATTTTATTAGATGCAGGAATGCAGAGAAATAAGATAAAAATGATTTAAACATCTCGCACAACTTAACTGAAATATTTTCTTTTATTTAGTTTTCTATATTAGAAAACTTACGGTTAAAAACTCTGTTTGCCCTGAGTTATAAACTGAAAGCGATAAAATTTTGTAGTCCCAGACTGCGTATCCACCAAACCCGTGCCAGGGAGCTCTGCGGGATTTATTTTTCTACCTTTTTAATTATATTTCTTAGTAAAAAATTTAATATGAGGTCGATATTTATATCGCATACCGCCGTGCTTCTTTGCCCAACTTTGATGGACTCATAGCCTCATAACGTCTAAACAGTTTAAGAGATCCGTCATCATCCGCAGGCAGAGGAGTGGAAGGGCACCGCAACTACACGCGGATGTCGTACGTGTGTCCTCCGAACTTCATCCGCCTCGGACACAGCTGCTACTACTTCAGTGACTCCAAGACCACGTGGCAGAATGCACTCTTCGCTTGCAAGGTAGGTGGTAATCATGTACACAAAGTACCAGAATTATATAAGTTTTATTGGATAGACCTGGAAATATCAAAAATAAAAAAAACCTCTTGGTTTCCAGGCGAAAAGTAATATCACTTACATTTTAATCATCACTCTTTTCAAGTGAGTGACCTAGCTAGCTAATATTACATTATTTATAATCTTACTCGTAATTGAAAAAGGAAAATGCTTACTCTCTGTAAAATTTTAATCAAAAGTACTCGTAAATAACGAATGATTTGTCATATCTGTGTTTGCAACTGAAATATCTATTTAAGAAATTTTTATTTCTATACATTCACGTCATGATAGAAAAATATTCACCTAATTAAAAATTCGTTTGTATCTGATAATATCTATATTTGTGAATTGCAAATAGTGTTCTTCCACATTTTACATATTTTATGTTCCGCTTGATGTACGATTTTTTAATGAACTCAGTAAATTGATTCAAATGATTCAAAACCACAAATTTTTACAATGGTCTTTATGTCTTGAAATTCAAATTAATTTATTTCATCAATATGCATTATTCATCTTCCATGAATCAGGTTGAATCAAGTCCTTTCATAACAGGATGCTGTACGATATCGACAAGCCATTTTGTTTTTAATCAAGGTATATTTTCTAATCTATTTTCTTGAGCATTACACAACATTTTGTCTCCATTAGGTACGAACCAACGTTTCACGAAGCATGGTGACCACCACATACAAAACAACGCCATCAAATTCAAAACAATTTCGTAGACAAACCTTAATTGAACCACTATAAAACACTCCCAAGTTTTCTAGCAAGGAAGGCCATTCCCACAGAATCCTGCGCAATTAATTCGATTACCCCAGTTAACACGTTCGAGATTGATTACGATTTACGACTCGTCATAAAATTCAAATGGATCGTCCTTAACCTACGACCTGCAATTTTCACTTGTCACATTTCGAGCATTCGTTTACCAGCTTAATGAATCTGTATGAGATCGGCCTTGATTTAACAAACCTATATTAAAGAATTCAGACGTCAATATCAATTTGCATATACTCGAAATTGTCATTATCGATCATACTTTAGTTTCATCTGCTTCGGACGTTATCGTTCTTAGTGTACTCACGTTTATTCTCTAACAATTTTTAAACCTTTTTTGGTCGTTTTAAAACTAAAAAACATAAGACACATTTGCATCAATAAATTCATACGATTGAGAAGAAAGCTTAGTAGTGGCAGTGTGAACCCTCGTCTTTGTCGTCATATGTTTTGCCAATATACAGAAAAAAACATTTTCGAATAAGAAACAAATGACGACCATCGGCTGAAAACTAAAGTAAAAGAGGAGGTGTGAAATTTTTATCGAACTTCCAGATTACAACAAAACTATAGTCCCACACGCCTTGAGCATCTGCGAATACAAAAATGCCGAAATTCCACATGTAAAGTTCGGCAGAATCCTGCGCAAGGCCAAGAACAAGATTCAGCCAGACGGCGCTGCAAAGCGCGTTATTTATGCGATTCCAGCCGCCAAGCTACCGACATTTGCATTTCAATAAGTTCTTAAGTTTACGAAGTATAGATAGGTATAGATATATACGAGTATACGGTTTGGCGTAAAACTTCCATACATGCTGAACACTTCAAAAGTTCACACTTCGCTAAAATTATATTTTAATAAATTTAGTGCGCTAAATTATTTTTTATTTTTTTAACCCAAATGTGCCCATATTGTTATTATGTGAGTAAATTTACTGCAATTTTATAGTTGATCCGTATATATTTTTTTTCCAATAAACTAAGTAATAAGATATTTTATGTAATAAATCGGAGGCTTATACCTCATTGACCCTATAATCTGAGGAATATGAATCTTCTTAAAAATGGGCTACGATTAGCAAATCCGTAAAATGAAAGAGATATTTTAAGTGAATCCACGTATTTTCATGGTTCCAAGAATTTAACAATAAAATAGCAAAGATACCTATAGTGAGCGTACGCTGAATTTAAACGAATTTTTTATCTGTTAAAAGATTCAACGATTTAAAAATTTGACGTGTTTATGAAACCAGAATGACAATACAGAGAGCGTACTCCCAAAAACCACACAAATAATGCGACTGAATAAAAAGTTTATCGAAATCGATGAATTTCAATTGCTTTTGGAATGGCTTGATCAAACAATCGACATATTATTAGACGGTCTTTGGTTTGTCAAGTGCATGTTATGGTATCCATGGTGTATTATGTGTGTCACATATCAATTAAGTCCAACAATGTCTATCCTTTAAAAATCATTTTAGGCTAAAAATAAGCAAAGTTAACCACTGTGTCTTATTTAACTCGATGTGTTTCTAATAATTTTATGGAATAAGCTTGCTAAAAATTTTAACGCACATTTAAAATCCAAAACGTTCCTACCAAGTATTAAAAATAACTACGGTTACTATACACATTGCAAGGAAAAATCCAGAAGCTGCATAATATATCAATAAAGAACACCTAACAGTTTCTTTTCACGCGTATGAATTTTTAAATAGACCACCCCAGTAACATAGGTTGCGCGTGGGCACAGACTAATAGCGCTCCTAGTTGTTTGTACAAAAATTGTTATCGCTAGTATTTTGGATCGCTGTACCTACAGCCTCTTACAAAAATATTGGCATCAAAGAGTTTGTTACGTCAGCATCGTTGAAATAATCAAGATGCTTTTCTAATTTAATATTTAGCGTTAGCTTTTCGTGTATCAATCAAGAAAAAATAGTGATTTCGTGGTTATAGCCGGACGCAGAGGGATAGGATTTCAAACTTACAGGATAAACATGGTATTTTTGGTGTGGAGGTAAGTACCCTTGCCTTTCATGTCAGAGGTCCCGGGTTCGAGTCCTGGTAGGGGCAGATATTTTATGATATTTGCTTTCTAGTCATGGATGTGTATGTATGTTTGTTAAAGTTTATTTCAAATGTTTATAAATGAAAAAAAAATCTATGTGTGTTTATATATTTCTTAAGTTTATTTATCCGTTATCTAGTATCCATAAGACAAGTTCTTAGTGATACTTAATTTGGGCTAGATAATGTTGTGTGATTGTTGTAAAAAAATTATTATTATATTATTATTAAATATTATTATATTATTCAATGAATTTTATATATGAGTTGAACCTCAGTTCACTGCATGGTCATTCATAGTCTCCTACTTTTTCAGACACTAAACTAGGCAGTTTATTCGTTTGTCATTCTTTCAGTTTGGTCATTCTATTAAATATCTTATTTATAAAGAATGTGACACGTATTTTAATTTAATATTTGGAAACCAAACGAACAAAAATTTGGCACGTTGGCATAATCTATAAATTTTTATGCGAGTTAGATCGTTTCTTTCCTTTCAAAACGTCACGCTCAGTTAAAATTTAACTACAACCAGTAGTTAGCCCTTTCATAAACCCACGCGAGTAATTTGGTTGGTTTAATGTGTAACTATGATCCAGATTTAACGTCCCACAAACAACAGGAAGAACAGTAAAGTTTTATTGATATCCCGTATTATCGGACGACGTGCCAAAATCTTAAAGCGTATGACGATTCAGGTATCGGTGACGAGATCCGTCGATTGAGTCATTGGCGAAAATATGGAGAGGTCGTAAGTAGCGGAATGAGCTAATTACGCCGGAATATGATCTGTATACTGAATTATCAAAAAATGTATATTTAAATGAGCGGGGTGTTGCGCCTCTATATCTTTTTAAGCTTTGTAATAAGTTGGATGCTTATTTCTACCTCACTTTCCATATCTTAAGCCTTTAGTTGCAGTTCTTGCCACAACTAAGAGCTGCAATTTAAACTATTTGAGTTATCAGCCGTGACTTGCGTATAAGCGGTGTTATTTATTTAATTTAATTTAATTTATTTAATATGAATTATTAATATTCATATAATAGATATGAATAAGCAAATTTTCAAGAACTGAGAATATGTAAATATTAAAAACTAAGAAAATGTAAATCAAAGACTGATCAACAGATATTTTCAATAATCTCATCAACAGGAAAAGTAAATAAAACATAATAAATAAGCCAAGATTTACTAATCGCTCCAGCCGTCGAAAAATATGTTTATTGCGTCATGTGTACGGTAATGTGAACGATATTGTGTATCAATATATAAATTTATTTCATGTTGTATAATTCTCGTAACGAGTCTTCAGCTATTTTAGCGGTCGGCCGGCCTTCAATGATCAAATGAAATTTCAATGGCAGATGTATCGAAATTAAAAGTTTCAGAGGGCATTTGTGTTGTTTGTCGGGTGTCTGTCTAATTTTGATAAAAGGTGAAATGTGACTTAATTTTATACAGCCTTATAAAATATATCTCAACGGAAACAAATAAGGGGAATAAATGTAAAACAAAGGTTTAATATTTTTTCAGGAATATACATTTGGTTGTAAATATGGTTATTGTATCAATAAGTTTATAAAAAACGTTCCATTCAATGGCAGAATAAGAATTGAAAGTCTCAAATAGTCTGGTGAACTTGTTTTGTTATTTTCATCAAAGCCATATGAAGGCTAGCTTGATTTACGAACTGAACACGGAATCATCAAAGCATACAAACCGATTTTAATTAAAATAGCCATCGTCTCAAATAACTTTATCTTTATTACAGTTTTAGCTAAATTAGTCGATTACTAGCCAAATATACAATCGTACAAGTATTTATTTGATATTTTTATTGACACTAATTCAGATAGGTCTCACCTAATCAAAACGAATGATAACTATAATGCGACACGTCTACGCATGCATCCAACTACGACGATACTCTAAACCAATCCAGAATTGTAAATGCGAATAACTTGAAGTCAAAATCATAAATCAAAGTTTTAACTAATATTTATATTCTGAACAAATGGATGACTTCATCGCATTTCCAAAAAGGCCAAAATATTTCTTAGAATGACAAAAAATCTTTACACGTGGATTTCGTTGAATATCCTATTAAAGCATTTTTATCTCTACACTAAGTTTAGCATATCGTGGGACAGGGCTCATTGTTTGGTAACGTTTGAATAACATAGGGCTATATCCTGATAGTTTATCTAAATATCTAATACAATTCCATTTCAGAAATACAGTATTCATTCAAAATCATATTTGAAAAGTTTCATGTTGAACGTAAATCATTGGTTTCAAAAATAGAACTTCTAAGCACTAAGCACTTTCTTATCCATCTATAGTGTATAAACATATTTCGATACATCTTAAATATTAATATGTCTTCAACTCAGTTGCATATTTCGCATTCGCAAGCGTAACCCAGTAGCCTAGACCACACATTAACTAAACAATTACCTACATATGGTATTTAATGTGAACGAAGACGTGACAAAACTACATATCCATACATCACAGCAACGTGCAAAAGCTTTCGCAAATTCAATCTAATTAAAGGTAATCTAAAGTTGAAATTGGCAGAAACCCTTTGTTTGTACAGGTGTTTACAGAATAAACATGATGACCCAAATCCACAGACATTGGGCATATCGGGTAACAAACGAATAATCTTTACGCTTTATATTTGCTTGACATTGGCAACTGAATACAATTATGCTCAACCGACTGCCTAGACGTGTATTGTAGTTACGTCATGCTGGCAGTTTACTCTCATAATTGAATTTATTAAGTTCCGCTTTAAGTGAAATAATGAATTCTTATTTATGATAAGAAATTACATATCCTCTTTCAAAACAGATTTCAAATAAAAAATTATACTTAAGCGTACAAGTTTTAAGGATATAGTGCCCGGGCTGATATGTGCGTAGGTCAGTGAGTCATCGAAATAAGGTCCTCTGAAAATCAGCAATTGGCTCAGCCTTGATCGTCTTGTGCGGGCCTTGATGTCACGGCGAACACAATTGCCTTAAAACTCGCTCGACCCACATTTGCATTCTGCAGCCTTTTGAAATTATAACTCAGTCCAGCTTTATTGATTAATTAAACTTCTCAAAATTGCTTTTAATATTTACGTAAGAACAGTACTCATTATTTATAATAAAGAGCGTATATCTGGTCGATATGTCAGAATGGAGTCGTAAAAATGATCACACGCGATCAAAAGTCGATATAATATCAATAACAATTTAACAGTCAATCGACATATAAAGTCGAACACTTCGACGATAGATCTAAATCCAAAGACATAAAGACGATAGTTACAAAGACGTTGATAGCTTCTTTACACTGCGTTATTTCTATGGGTGATACGGTAGTTGACCTTTAACCGATTGATAAAAATAGCCAATTACTTTCATTGCTATTAGAATTCTTGTTTCTTTTAAGTGTTATATTGCAAATAGAAAACTAGCTTCTAAGAAAGTTTCTACGAATACCTATAAATATAGATCAGTATGCAGTTTCTTGTGTTCAATTCGCAGAAGTATTTGATCATAAATTTCATTTATCTTTTAGATGGTAATCGTGCTAAGTAGACTTGCAATTATATGAATACAGAGAAGTGACTCTTTCAAATAGGTGATTTATTGAATGTCGACACATATAAATCGTATGTTAAGCTTGAAGAGGTATTAGTGGATACACGGAGCTCTAGTATTGATACAATGCTAGTTCTGTTGTTTGTTTTAGCTGCCCACAATAGCACATAGCGCGGGCTCCGAGCGTGCTTGGAGTCGCCGGCGCGCCTGCGGCGTGTGGTCACGCAGTTACTTCTTACAAATTAATCTAAATTAAGAAAAATTGTTTACGCTCAGTAAATCTAATCTCAACAATTCATTTCCTTATCTCTCATTAGCGGGCTTGAGTCTATGGAATGGTATTCAGAACGAATGGTTTCCTAATCAGCGGTGTGTGTAAATCGTTCATTAGGAATGATTAATAAGAGTGGCAATACAATTAAAAGGATAGGTTTTTTGAATTAGGTCAAAAGCTACAACTACAACGCATTAACACGGTACATTAATAAAAGGTCCTTGATCCATATTATTTATTTTTAAATACATATGTCTCTATTTATTCCTAACATCTTAGAAATAATAAGTTAGATGGCTCTGATAACATCTGGCAATAGCTATTACAAGTATGTACGGGCTGACACTTTAATAATTTTCTCACGCAAGAATTACCGTTTTTGTCCCTTATTACAAAATATCTGAGTTTCATGGTTCAATGATTGACTGTCAAATATTTGACAAACCTTACATCGTACATGTCAAATCATTATAAACCTCTATAACATTCACAAGCTCCCAGATCCCAGTTCTCTGAATCCCAGCTATTGCAGAGACATGTCACTGGCGCGGTCATAATTGACGGCACGCGCATTGCTCTATGCAAATAACCGCATTTCGATCATTCTGCACTCGCCGCTGACATCATGCGAGTAATCACACCTTTAGAGAATAGATAGTATTGAACTGTTATAAGAAGAATTTGTTATGAGCTTGAAGGTTGTGTCTTGGAACTGCAATGCTTTGTCGCTTTCGTTTCGACTTCCAAAGGTATCTAATATTCTTACTTAGGTATTTAATAAAAAAAAATCTGCATTAATCTATTGCATCTGTAAAATAAGCATATTTTGGTTGTAAAAACTTCAGAATGTTCCTTGTTCTGGTTAACCACGGTTTGTGCGAGCATGTTGTCGCATGTGTTCGCATGAAAGTCTTGCTTGCTCGAAGCCGAGAAACAGAAATTCAACGTTTACTTTTATTACGTTTAGAAATATAGTCCATTTGCAGTAAAAATCCTACTTGGAGTGATTCTTTCATTTTATTTGTGCACTAAAAGGAATAATCTTATTGATGTTATCGAGACAAGTAGGTTTATGAAAATTGTATTCTAGTAATACCAATACATTACTGTTATCTATTTAAACTGAAAGCCATAAAAATATAACTTAAGTCAAGTCGTAATTAATTATGTAATTAAAATTTTACAACCTAGCTTTCTCTAAAGTTATACTTAAATAACCATAAGTCAAAACATGAAAGGCCATATCCGAACAGCCAATGAATTACAAGACAATAAAGTGGGAAAACGAACAGATAAAAAAAATCTAAAATAAACATTCAATAAATAAGTTATTCATCCATCCATCAGTGAATTATTAATAGAGGCTAATTGGTATGTCTAAATATAATGGTCAGTTATTTCGGTTGATTTCTAAGGAGGTTAGCGACCTCTGCAGTTGAACCACCTCTTAAATATTATTGCAGGAGGATAATAGATAGGAACCGGTTGTGTGCAAACAATGATGAGTAGCAGCAAAATGTGCAGGTTAATGTGGTGTTACAAAGGACTAGGTGTTAGATTTTTTTTGTCTTCAAAAATTGTCTTGTCTCGTAGTTTTGATATTCGAAAATGTTTTCTTACAATTTGTGGCCTTTGAATTTAATTTTAGAATACGAGTCAGGTACTTTTTCGTGACAAAATAAGTAACGCAATTATTTTGAATTATACTTACGATCACAGTAATAGCTTAATTTTCGTTTTGATTTAAAAACTAGATATGAAAAGTTTTTAGCTCATAGTTTATTTCATAAACTTACTCCTACTTTATGAGTCAGTAACTTACTAAACTACAAGGGAGGCGTTTGAGTTACCGGGAGTACTCCCGCGTACATTTCAGATCTACGTTTGAGGAGACCTAAAATTAAAAAATAACAGTCGCTGCCATGACTGTGCATATCTGGAAATCTAAACCAAAAAGGATTTTTCTATCATTTAGTCAGGCCTACTTTCAAAACTCCAAGTAACGAAGATCTGAGGAAAACCGAAGAAGGCGTTATAACTTAGGTGACTATCTGCTAGAATCTAAAACGATCGGGTTTTCGTTTTGATCATTGGTGTCATAAAAATTTGGGTTACTTGTGACTTAAGACATTTAAATGAGCAAATATTGTATATTTGATCTTTCGTTAAATTGTTTAAGTTGAGGCTGAAACCCAAGAGTTATTTGCATAATCTGCAGCCTGCAGTATCGACATTTAAAATATTGCGTCATTTTTTTAAAGTGAAGTTAATCTTAATCCAACTTTCACTGACAGCAAGGACTGCCAACACCGCAGCCTTTTGAATAATGGGTTAATTAACTCTTTTACTGCAAGCCGTTAAATAGGCATATATTTTAATCTGTTAATCCTGTTTACTTTTAACAGCCAGTTATAAGTGTCATTGCGCAAGTAATATTTTATGAAAGGAACTATAAAACGTTGTCTTGCGTTTTAACAGAAGTATTTTAACAAAACAAATCAATGTATTCGTTTAATGCCTTAGTTTGTTAAGAACTTGGTGAAATCGTAGATATAAAAAAGAAGAAACAAAAAATTATTATTGTTTACTGAGAAAAGATGCAAACAACTAGATAATATTCACACTTTTTAGAATACTTCTCCATCCAATGAATATATAGGTATACATACATATATAAAATAATAAGATGCACTAACTGATAACATGGCTTATAAAGTTTTATACAATATATATTATTGTTTTCATCACACAGTTTTATGCCCTACCAGACTGCGGACCCCACATCTCTAATAAAGAACGCAGGGTAATGCAGTGCATGTTATCGCAGATCTTGAACCGTCTACGTCTGCGATGACGTCGCATCTTGGCTCTTGATACACATGGTACAGTAATCGAAACTACGATTACCCAGTTTTATCGATCAATCAAACACATGACGATCGCAGTGTATTCTTACTATCTATGACAAGATTTATTGTGTCATTTGTAACAAAAGCGAATAAAAAACTATCGGTTGTTAATTATCAAAATCAACCATAAATTACAGGAATAGTTATAATATAAGCTGCTTAATACGGCTGACCGTGAGCATCCAACTTTCAGGGGTAGTAAATCGTGAAATTGAATTACGAGTAAATTATACAAGGGGTGGCCTACCGTTTAGGGCCAAGACTAAATACAGGTCTGGGTCTCAATCCTGATAGATCGGAGTCTGTTCAAGAGATAAAATACATTAGTCGCTATCACAAGGTTTACTTTTACTAACTTTGGTTCATTTAGAATAAGGATTGCTTATTTTCTTTATTTAAGATAATGATTTATGTATAAAGGCCGTAACTACGATTTATCCTTTATATGTAAGAACTAACTAGACCATGCATACCATTTTATAGGTCAAAATCAACGTCCCCTGACATTTGAATGGTGAATCAATTAAGATCAGTCAGTGCAACGTCAACGCTCAAACTGTCATCTGTCATGTGTCATTAATCAAAATGATTACGGCGATCTGTCGTGTTCTCATTTGCAACTTGTCCACGTGTCACTTTGACATGTCGTAGGTGTGACGTATGCAGTGCCATTAGGGAGTTAATGAATAACTGTTAAAGCTACCGTTAATCCAATATGTTAATGTTCATTCAAGGTAATTTATTTTTATTAGGGAATTTGCAGTTTATCGTGGCTTGGCCCGCGTATCTCCTGATCTCATAATATTGCGTGTCACGTAATAACAGTTTTTAAAAAAAAACTATCACGGACATGCTTTATCGAAGAGGATCGCCGCGAAGGCTTCCATGTTGAAGGTGCTAAGGCGCGTGCAGGACCAGTGGCAGACGCTCAGGCCCCGACTGGCGCTCTGGCGCGTGCAGGATCGGTGAGAGTCGCTCAGGCGCCAACTGGCGCTCTGGCGCGTGCAGGATCAGTTGAGAGTCGCTCAGGCGCCAACTGGCTTGGATCAGCAGGCAGGATGAGGCGGTATACAGGATCAGCAGGAACAATGGGTTGAAGTACCAAGTAGTGAAGATTTGTAGTAGTAATGTTTATATCTCCGAAGCTCGAGATCGACTGGCTTTCTTCGATCAGTATCGGCTTTTATAAGAAAATCAGGTTCTGTCGAAGCTGTTGTTTGAAGTTTGAATCTGTCTTGCCGGCCAGGGATAATGGAACGATTTCTTACTTGTGAGGGCGCTACTGTAGTCATGTTCATTGGTGAGAATTCGTCCGGGTGGGTATTATCGCCGCCTTGAGTTTCATTTTTCATAAAGTATGCATGATGTGCGGTTGCCTTAAGGTATATAACAACCTCTTTGGTTTATTTTACATTAATCAAAAATTACAATTTGACAAAGTCATCAACATCAACTAAATAGTCCAAGTGACATGACAAATATTTTTATTTACTATGAAAAAAAAAACATTTAGAGCTAATCTATAAAAGAATTAAATTAGAGTATAATCCAAATAGAGAGGAAAACAAGGAAAATTTTAAAACGAAATATATAGAGGACCGAGAACAGAAAGTTTCATAGTTTCATTATGCTACATGTGAACGTTACTTCTAGATAGGTACTGAAAATTCAAGACGGTGTAGAATTATAACACTCTTAAAATGCGTGTGGTATGAATATGAATATGTGGTATGAGTATGAAATGACTAACGTATTTTATAATACAACAGTTACAAGTTACAACAGTTTAATACGACATTATGCTTTATAACCATTCCTTGCGTGATATACGTAAAATGATGATACATATGAAAACAGTAATGTCCAGTATATTAGAATGCAACCTCAAAGCAATGTCAAGAATACTAGAATCAAGCGATTGTTTTTGTCTCGTGCTCCAGTTTGAAGGCGGAAGCGGACCAAAATATATACCTACGAATTAAATTCTGGGGAAGATCTGGGACGGTACCAAATTTTATAGATCATAATAATCATTTTGTTAAAATAGTAAAAGCAAGTGAAATTACAGGAATTAAAGCAATAATAACTGTAGTTTACGTCCGAAAAGCCATTCCTTCATGCCACTTACCATTAAGCTTGCTCATTTGGCGGCAAGTTATCAAGTTATTTGTCAACACAAACTAAAAAAGATCGACTGATGGGACGCAGATTGCCCACTCTTTGTACGGCTTGATCGATTTACTTTAAAAACAGCTAAGAACTTTTTCGATTAATTCGATTTTAAAGCAAAAAGTACGCCATCAAACTCGGTCCGTACATGACAAATGTCACAGATGTGACAGACAGACACACATGCTTACATTATAACACCGCTCAATTTTCGGCGTGAATTACCATTTTAGTGTCAAATATTCTACCGTATGTTTATTAAGAACTGAAAATAGGTATTTTCTGAATGTGCGTGCAAAATCTTCATCTTCGTCGTCACTGCTCATTAGTTGATATTTCTGACACGTGCTCATCATGAAACAAAAGCCCAAATACCTATCTTTACACGTCGATAAACCGAAGAAGGTACCTATAAGTCCAAATATCATTAGTACCTATTGTTCACCATCAATTGTACCACAATGTAACCCATATTCCGTAACGACCTGTAGGCGCCGCGGTTGACGCCATCGCCCGCAAACAGAAGTACTCAAACAATAACAATGTTAAACGATGTTAAATAGGCCATGTCACCAGCTCACAGTGATATCATAGAAATGCTACACTTCCTACCTACTGACACTGTCAAAGATTCTAAATAAATTTAGATTATAATTTATAAAATAAATAATTTTCCCATGTAGTTCCATTGAAATAATGCAAATGTAAAATTTTAATTTTTCTATGTAACACGTCACTTAGCTCGGTAGTTCTTAAGTTTATTCTGTAACTAGTAAAATGTGGGCATGGTCTGGTATATTTTAAGTATTTTGTTTTGAATTTAATTAAATGTAATGACTGTTTGATGCCAAAATAAATAGAAAAAAAAGATTTGTCGTTTGGTCAATATTTTCTTGTAACGGCGCTAATATTTATTTAATAACTGTTTTAAACTATCGCGGTTATTTTCACTACAATTAAACGAATTTACGGAATTCTTACCACGATTTTCGATTTTTATTTCGCGATCATGGTGCTTGCAACAGCATCGAAATATCGGACGCGCGAAATAAAAATCGAAAATCGTGATAAGAATCCCGTCAATTCATTAAATTATAATATTTATTTAATTTTAATTTAATCATATTGTTTGAATCAGCTTGATATCGCACGGATACATGTGACGACGCAAGTCGATAAGTTTGATATGACGCTTAATCAAATGGTTAATTTGTCATTCTATTGGTAGCTTAATAAAACCTTCAAACTTTTAAAGCAAACTCACAAATAATTCATAAGCTTAGACGTGGCCTCCAAATATTTGACAATGACTGGCGGATTACAATATAAGCCCAATAAAAACTTACCTATGTCAATAAGTTCTTAGATTTCACATGGATGTCATAAAAGTCCCATCATCTTCGTTATATTCAGCGCAGAACATACTTCCTTAAACTGTCTACATTATAATCGCCTTGACAAATTCACACTCAATCACAATTTGAATAAATCTTAATAAAAAAAATTTACATGACGCCATCTTATCGAGTTACTCTGACTTGTGACATATTCGTATTTAGATGGTAATTCGAATGATCTAAGACGCCAATTATTGAAGTTATGAATAAAAATACGCCATGATGCAAACACCGTATTTGATATTTATTTTATTTCATACTAATTTAAACGTCTCCATAACTATGAAATTTATGTCTGTTACTTCTTCTTCTTATTCTTACTAAGCAATAAAATATCTATAAACGGAAACAGGGCCGTTTTGATTGGCTTTAATGATTTAAGTGTCATTCTTCTTTGCGTAAACTATACGTTCTAAATTCCATGGTCAGTATATGATAATGAAATTTGGTAATGTTTATTATCAATTGAGCAAACGAAATCAATTATGCTGTTTCAATTAAATTACCCATTCAATTACTATTAGGAATCATATTTGTTCATCTTGGCAATACATTTTAAAATGAATAATTCATTTCAGAGAAGTGTGAATAGAATAAAATCAAAAAAAATACGCAAATATAATAATGTAGAACTTGTAATTCTGCGAAGCGATTGCTACATTTTTACTTAACCTAGTCTTAAAGAAGCTGAAAAACACTACAAAATCAAAGTTATATTTAATACAAGAATTAAGAAGAGAAATTGAAGATTTCTTATAAACATCAAAATATTTTTATTTAAATATAATCAATAGGATAAATATTTTTTTAAAAGCAATCTCATACGTAGACAACTAATCAAGTCACCTAAGGAAGGGCAAAAATTACCTTCGCCCAGGTATTAAATGCCCCTGAAAGTAATTTCATTTCAATATATGAATAGTAAGCGGATTCCTAACTATGAATATCTGAATAAATCATATCTAGGCATGGTAATGACGAAAATTATTCTGAAAGTAATATTCTCTTCTGCTATATGTGCTTTAAATGGAATTCGTCGAATGCATCCCGTACATATTTATATGAAATCTACCATTATATGGCTAATGTACGTGGAAAATTTGAAATTCCTGAATCGTTATTGAAGCATTTTAGAGCCAGGCATTTGAATGGTTGTTTTATATTAATGTAGAGTAGGTACAACGAAAAAAACACAAGTTCAACTTACTTTGATGGCATACTTTTTTTTTTGTGCCGCCGAAACAACACCCTCACGGGAGGGAGGTGGAAGATTCGTCATGAATACCACCGCAGCCGTCTGCGGGGTGATGTGGGCCTCACCAGAGTGGCCCCTACCCACTAAAAACCACCTTGCCGGCTGTAGCATGGGAATGCTGTCAGCCTTCATCGGAGCGACACCCGGGTAGGGAGGTGGGTGCGCAAGCAGGGACCCGCTAGAGGGTCACCCGCTGAGAATACTAATCACTGTCACACAAATAATTTTTTTTTTTTTTGGTTCCCCTCCGCGGGAAGGGCAGGAGGACATAAAAAATGCTCTGACGCATACTCCGCGCGCGCGATCGGAGTTATGTGGGGCTCGTCCCGACGCCTACCAGAACCATACCCACTAAAAACCCCCTGTCGGCTCGTGCATTTTTGCCACTCAGCCTTCATCTGAGCGACGGCCAATTGGAGAAAGAGGCCGCGCCAGCGGGGCCCTTAAGGGGTCACCCGCTGAGATTCACATAGCACTGAAGGTGCTCAAAAATGAAAAGTAAAAATAAAAACATTAAAAATGAAAAATAAAAATTGCATTAATTCGGATTTACGTTAGAATTAGAATTTACGTTAGAATTAGGATTTGCGGCCTGAAGGGCCTCGAGAGCTAAAGTTAACTGCGTAGGTTCGGCCGTGTGCGCGTTTCTCGGCCTAGCGACTTTGAATTTCGAATCTAACACAGGAGCAGTATATGAGACTGAATCTCGAACAAGATGATTGGGATGGGATTCGGCGCGTTTGAAGAACGATTCTGAGAGTGTTTTGAGGTGCTGTTGCACTGTAGGTAGTTCAAGATCTCTGTGCAGGTCCGCGTTGCGCACATACCAAGGTGCGTCTGTGGCCCTGCGGCAGAAGAGATTTTGAACTACCTGCAGCTTATACAGGACGGAGGGATTGGCGTGGGCAAAGACTGGCGAAGCATATGACATGACGGGTCTAATGCAGACCTTATAGAGCGTACGTTTATTTCTAAAAGACATTTTACTTTTTCTACCTATCATACTATTTAGGCGGCTTAAGTAGAAACGCGCGAGTTTCGTTACTCTATCGACGTGTGGCTTGAAAGAAAGCGTCTGATCTAAGGTGACGCCTAAGTTTTTAATACTGCGCTTCCAAGGGATGGGAGTACCTAACATTCGAATGTGAGGATCGTTGTAGCGATTACGACGTTTGTGGTCGAAATGAATAGCAGAACTCTTTTCCGGGTTGACATCGATATGCCATTTTTGAAACCAAGCACCGAGGGCGTTTACGGCCGTTTTGGAGTCTGGCGATGTTATACGGGATCCTTTGACCTTTAGTGTAAAGGGCGGTATCATCTGCAAAGAGGGCGAGTTCGACGCCTTTCGGCGGGATGGGGATGTCGTTAGTGTACACGGTGTAGAGCAGAGGGGCGAGGACTGAGCCTTGCGGGACTCCAGCCTTTATGGGACGAGGCGCGGAGAGCGTGCCTTCATGTTTGAATCGAAACGTACGGTCTTTAAGAAACGACGTGATTAATCTGACTAGGCGAACCGGTAAGCCTATTTTATAGAGTTTAAAAACGAGACCGCTGTGCCAGACTTTGTCGAATGCCTTGGCTACGTCAAAGAGAACCGCGATTGATTTTTTACGATGCGGATAGAATCCTTCGAGAATGTACTCGACGATTCGATGGACTTGCTGAGGACAGGAGTGCTTAGCGCGAAAGCCGAACTGGTGGGGAATAATGAGAGGGTCGCCATCCGTTGGAAACAGATGGTTCCGCATTCGAGAGAGTATGGCTCTTTCGAGAAGTTTAGACATTGCCTTGAGGAGGCTGATGGGTCTGTGATTAGCCGGAACGTTCAGAGGTTTGCCCGGCTTGGGAATGCCTATGACTTTCGCTTCTTTCCAGGCTTTTGGAAAGTAGCTATGGTCGAAGCAGGCATTGCAGATGATAGCTAACAAGGTAAGCACCTGCTGAGGCAGGTGCTTAAGTGCGTGGTTGGAAATTCCATCCGCACCCGGAGCCTTTTTGGACTTTTGCTTTCTAATGAGAAGCAAGATTTCATCATTAGAGACTGTGACGGGGTCGTCGGTGATAGGGAGAGATTCTCTGCGGAGAACTTCGTCCTCCACCGCCTGGATGTGGGAGGGATCCGCGGATTGCGTGCTGGGCGAACATTGTGCCGCTATGCTGTCGGCGAAGCATTCGGCTTTCTCTTCGACTTCGAAGGCAATAATGCCGTCGGGACGAGTGAGAGGAGGAACGTGAGAGGCGGAGTCTACGCGTAAGGCTCGGGCCATTCGATAATACGCTTTGTGGGACGGGGAGATATTCTCCATGAGATCGTTAAACTGAGTGTCTCGGAGTTCCGCGAGGCAAGACCTAACTTTACGTTGAAGCTGATTCGCAGCTGTTATATGCGGGCGTGGGATATTTCTTGGCTCTCCGGAGAGCCGCGTTTTTAGCTTTAATGAGATTGCTAACGGCTAAGGGAAGCGCGGGTTTGCCTTGATTAGCAATGATTACGTTGTCACTGATGGCTGAGTTGATAGCATCAGTGAGAGTATCGACTACTGAATCTATTTTAATCGGGCTATCTAATTGGTCGGGCGAAATCGCGAGTGGAGAGTTCGGTGCCTCTAAGGCTGAAACTAACGTATTTTTAAAGCCTTTCCAGTTGGTAAAGGTCTTAGGAGATGTGACGTTATCGTTAGGCGCGCCTAGCACGAGGGAGACGGGGTGATGGTCGGAGCCTAGGTCATCGAGCGGTTCGATGGACCTGAAATCAAGATTGATTCGCTTGATAATTGCAAAGTCGAGGATATCAGGAGAATAGGTCGGATTGTTGGGATAGTGAGTGGGAGTGATGGGGGATATGACATCTAAGTCAAGGGAGTTAGTGATGTCGAGGAGAGCGATACCGCTGGTGTTGGTCGATAGGCACGTCCAGTCAGTATGTTTGGAGTTAAAGTCTCCGAACATAATGAATGGCCGAGGGCGAGAATGGCCTCAAAGTCGCTGCGGATTGGTCTGGAGCCACACGGTATGTAGACTGAAGCTATGATGATGGTCGGATGACCAGTCATAGCCAATCTACACACAGTGGCCTCCATGTTGAGGAGAGGAGGGGTAGGGAGAGGACAGCAATGGAAGCCTCTTTTGTAATATATAGCGGTGCCGCCGTAACCGTCGGAGTTGGGCCTATCGTTGCGAGTAAACGCGTACTTAGGAATAGCGTATCCCCTGGAGCGGTTTGGAGTAAGCCATGTCTCCTGGAGAAGGAATAGGTCAGGTTCTTTGTTCTGAAGGAACAGTTTAATCTCGGGAAGGTTAGTGCTAAGGCTACGAGCGTTAAAAGATACTAGGGATAAGCCCTTGGGTTTAATACGACTGGACGCGGGATTCGCGGGTCTAGACATTATAATTTAATTATTTACGAATTTATGCAAAAATAAAAATTTATAATGAACTTAAGAGCGAGTGATGCTCGGCTAACGCAAATAAACGCTCTTGAGGAGAGCGGGCGGCTCGCAGTTTGCGTGCGAGTATGGAAATTTCATTAATGTCTACGTTTTGGATGACTTCGAATACGGTCTTCATGTCCTCAGCCAACGACGACTGAGGTGCAGAAGACGGAGCGGGACGCGGCCCTACGGAAGCTACGGGAGCTGGGATGGGTCGGGAAGGTGCAGGCGGGACGGCCGGACGCTGCCTCCAAGACAGAGCCGGAGTAGGCGTCGGCTGAACGGGCTTTGCTTCCGGGGGACCCCGGTTGCGCAGCGGCGGGAAGTTAGCGGGAGTGAGCGGCGGCACCGGTTTAGGCGCGACCCTCTTGGCGGTGGTGCGCGGAGCGCGCGGGCATCCCCTGTAGTTAGCTGTGTGGCCGGACTGGCCGCATAGCACACAGGCAGGGGGGGAAGTGGATTCGGGAGTGCGAGTGCACTCCTTAGTGATGTGGGGATCCAGGCACTTGACGCACCTGGGGGGAGCTGAACAGTTAGCCGCTGCGTGGCCATATAGCTGGCAGCGGTGGCACTGCCCAGGGTGACCGCGGGGGTTGGGACGCTCGACGGAGATGTTCGAGAGTCCGCAAATTGTGCGAGCCTCTCTGAAAATCTCCTTCGAGTTGGGAGTGTTGGTAAGGATTACTAGAGCTAAGGGAAAATGCCTACCGCGGTTGGAGTGCATCTTGTGCACTGCTGTGGCCGGGAAACCCTGAGACTTAAGGTCCTCGAGAATGTCTTCGTTACTGAGTTCGAACGGGACGCCTCGTAGTACTGCGCGGATCTTACGCTCCTCCGGGAGGGCGTAGGTGTGGTACGCGATTTGATTTAACGAGAGTAACCTGGTAAACGCGCGGAAGTCGTCGACGGTCACTACTTGAATTTTGATTGTATCGCCAGCGTTGGCGGCTTTTAAGTAATTAATTTTGTGCTCTTTGCACAAGTTAGAAACCGCGGTCCAGCGCGCTTTTTCACGCAGGAATACGGGCGGAGGGAGCTGAGGCTTCGGCGGGACGGGAGCGCAGCGCGTCGCTGGCTTCGATGTAACCGACGGAGACGCGGTTACTACGAGCGATTTTAACGGCGCGGGAGCTGGTGTTGAAGACACCGGGGAGGGCTCGGGTATTGAAGATACCGAAGCTTTCTTAGAGCGCTTCTTGGAGCGCTTGGCAACAAGTTGAAACGCGGGCTCAGGAGAGCCGGTTAAGGTGACGGCATCTGAAGACGTATCAGACGCGGGGTTTTTTTTTTTTTTTTTTTTTTTTTTTTTTCTTTACTACTACCTCCGCCGGCAATGGCGCAGTCTATGTTTGCTAATTCACATTCATACCAGTTCTCACTTTTATGCCTCTCGCACTTTCATTCTACATACTATATCTTTCTTTCATTCATCTCTATCATTCTCTATGGCGGGTGGGATTTCCCGTCTTGTCGACTCAACTTCTATCTACTTCACAAGTTTCTTTATTTTTTATTTCATGGGTGTACAGGGTAGAACAACAACACTTTTATTTTTATTTCGACATTATCATTCTTATTCTATTTACATATTTCTTGTTTAGTTATTATTAGTGGCTACTTTCTAATTCTTAATCTACTTTTACATTTGCCTTTCAGCACCTTTTTAGGGTGTTGTTACATTTCTTACTTAACTAACCTTAACATTATTTACATTCATTACAGTTTTTTATGACTATTTTTGTTATTTACAAAATTTACTTATCTCTACAATTTTATTTCTTATTAATGTTGTATATTGTTACAAATATTACTTATAATATTGGTTCAATATACTTTCTATATCTTATTGCGATTTATTATCTTTCTGGCTATCATTTTAGCAAATTCTATAAATACAAGTCTATTTTTACTAGCCATAATTTCTGCGGCATTTTCCTCTACAATATTCATATTTATCTTTTGCTGGACATTGTGTCTGTGCGAGGCGAAAATTGGACACTCAAAGAGTATATGTTGCATGGGTGAACGCGTTAATAGCGCTTAGCGGATCCATTATGGAGGGTTGGGACAATAATATTAATAAATATAAGTATAATAAAAGATGCCTAGTTCCTAAAAACCTAGCAAAATCCTAGCGGCTAACCTCCCTACCAGCGGTAGGGGGGCTGGGGAGGAAAACTTAAAACTAACAGTAGTACGCCGAAGGCCGCTACCTAGAAACCTAAAAAAGGGTACGCAGGTAAAGAGTTGACCGCGTTAGGGTCAACCTTTACCGACAGAAAGGACAAATACACACGACAACACACAGATATGATAAAAATAAATATGAAAAATAGAAGAAAAATAAATAAAATAGAGAAGAGAAATAAAATAAAAATAAAAGGACTGGTTCAGTACAAATTCGTTGTCACCGTTAAGTATCCTTTGCACTGAAACCAGACTACTTACGCTGGGCACAACACTGCACTCAGCACAAGCACAACACAACTTAGCACAGCACTTTGAAGACTAAGGGGCTTAGTCGCAAAGAAAAATCGCACTTCGATAGCACTCAGAGGGAGTAGAAAACCTTGAAAACCGTAGCACGGAACCAACACGCTAAACTGTGACGTCAGTAGACTGAGCGCCGCGGAATAGCGGGAAAGGACCGATCAACGGAGAACGGGGCTTGCACGTCCGCACCGCGTGGCGATCGGAGCGAGAATGCACACAAATAAGGTGCAAATGACATTTTATATGATGATAATACGGCCTGGGCAGCCTTAAGTTGGTTCAGATTAGACGAGAGCTGATTGGGGGATCCGAGAGTGCATTTCTCGGTCTACGGACTTTGTACCTCGACGGCATGGATGGAGCAGTATAAGCTACTGACTCGCGTATTGGGGGGCTAGGATGCTCTTCGGATCGCTTGAAAAAAGCGGTGGCGAGCGTCCTAAGGTGTTGTTGAACTGTAGGTAATTCGAGATCCCTGTGCAGGTCTGCGTTTCGTACGTACTACGGAGCATCCGTGGCCCTACGGCAGAAGAAATTCTGCACTACCTGCAGCTTATACAAATCGGAGGGTTTGGCATGTGCAAAGATTGGGGCGGCATACGTCATGACTGGTCTGACGCAAACCTTATATAGCGTTCGCTTGTTCCTAAGAGACATTTTACTGTGCGTGCCTAACATACTGTTTAGGCGGGCCATGTACAGACGGGCGAGTTTGGTGACTCTGAGAATGTGAGGTCGGAATGAAAGCGTACTATCGAGTGTTACGCCTAGGTACTTGGTGGTTTGTGCCCACGGGATGGGCGTACCTAGCATTCGTATATGGGGGACGCAGGGACGACGGCGTTTATGATCGAAGCGCATCGCAGAGCTTTTCTCTGGATTTACATCGATTCGCCATTTTTTGAACTAAGCTTCGAGGTCGTTTACGGCCTTCTGGAGTTTGGTAATGAGAGAGTCGACGTACAAGCCCTTGACGTACAGGGCGGTATCATCGGCAAAGAGGGGGAGTTGAACACCTTTCGACGGGATGGGTATGTCATTGGTGTATGTGGTGTACAAGAGAGGGGCGAGTGCCGAGCCCTGAGGGACGCCCGCCTTGAGGGGGCGGGGGGTGGAGAGCGTTCCTTCGTGTCTGAAACGAAAGGTGCGATCTTTTAGGTAGGAGCTGACTAGTTTGACTAGTCGGTCGGGCAAGCCTGTGTTGTACAGCTTGTAAATGAGGCCCGCGTGCCAGTCTTTGTCGAAAGCCTTCGCTACGTCAAAGAAAACCGCGACTGTTTTAAGTCGTCTAGGGTAGAAGCCGTCGAGTGTGTACTCGACGATTCGGTGGACTTGCTGAGGGCACGAGTGCTTGGCTCGAAAGCCGAATTGGTGGGGGATAATGAGGGGTCACCGTCCGATGGGAACAGGTGGTCCTTCATTCGAGCAAGTATGACTCTCTCGAGAAGTTTAGCCATGGCCTTGAGTAGGCTGATGGGTCTGTGATTAGCCGAGATATTCAAAGGTTTACCCGGCTTGGGAATGCCTATGACTGTAGCTTCTTTCCAAGCTTTTGGAAAGTAGCTAAGGTGAAAGCAGGCATTGAAGATGATCGCAAGCAAGGTAAGCACCTGCCGAGGCAGCTGCTTAAGTGCGTGGTTGGAAATTCCATCCGCACCCGGGGCCTTCTTGGATATCTGTCTTCTGATGAGGAAAAAAATTTCATCGTTAGACGCTGAAATGGGGTCGGCGGTGACTGGACGGGAGTCTTTGCGAAGGATTTCGTCTTCCACCGCCTGGATGTGCGTAGGGTCTGTGGGTTGGGTACTTGGGGAGCATTGTGAAGCAATGCTGTCGGCGAAGCATTTAGCTTTCTCGTCGTCTCCAAAGGCGATAGTGCCATCGGGGCGAAACAACGGAGGGGTGTAAGTTCGGGCGTCTAGTCGGAGGGCTTTCGCCATCCTATAGTACGCCACGTGAGACGGAGAGATATTAATCATGAGATCGTTCCTTTGAACGTCTCTGTATTCCACGATGGTGGATTTGACCTTACGTTGTAGCCGGTTAGCGGCTAGCCTGTAGGCGGGTGTGGGGTATTTTCTGGCTCTGCGGAGAGCGGCGTTTTTAGCTTTGATTAGGTTGCTAATGTCCAAGGGAAGCTTGAGCTTGCCGTGCTAAGTAACCTTTTCATTCTCACTGATGGCCGAGTTAATGGCGGCAGTGAGCGAATCGACTATCGAGTCGATTTTATCCGTGCTATCGAGATAGTCGGATGAAATCGCGAGGGGGCAGTCTGGGGCTTCCAAGGCCGAAGATAGGGTGTGCTTGAAACCTTCCCAGTTGGTATAGGTTTTCGGAGCAGGAGGGTCATTTTGTGCTGGTATTAGAGACACCGGGCGGTGGTCTGAGCCCAAGTCGTCTAGAGGCTGTACGGTCTTAAGATCGAGGTTGATTCCTTTGACTATGGCAAAGTCAAGGATGTCCGGGGAATGAAGGGGATTATCCGGGTAATGAGTGGGTGTGACGGGAGATATGACGTCAAGATCGAGTGACTTCGTGATGTCTAGTAGTTTAACACCTGCGGCGTTGGTTGACAAGCACGTCCAGTCGGTATGTTTGCAATTGAAATCGCCGAACATAATGACGGATTGCCCTTGTTCGATTAAGGCCTCGAAGTCACTACGAAGGGGCGGTGTTTTACAAGGTTACATACCGAGGCTATGATTATGGTCCTATGACCTGTCATAGACAGCCTACACACAGTGGCCTCCATGTTGGTGAGTGGAGGCGTGGGAATCGGTGAACAGTGAACTCCTCTTGTAGTATATGGCAGTGCCGCCTCGTTGGACGAGTACGGGCCTGTCATCACGCACAAGAGAGTATTTGGGAATAGAGAGACCCCTGGTGTGATGGGGTTTTAAAAATGTCTCTTGAACAAGGATTAACTCCGGCTCGATGTTCTTAATGAACAGTTTGAGCTCGGGAAGTTTGTTGATTAGACCTCTGGTGTTAAACGAGATCAGGGATAAACCCCTAGGTTTCGTACGATCAGTCGTGGCTCTGGTGGAGGATTCAGAGTACCATCAATCGTTCGTGGGAGTTGCGGGCCGCGCGCAGTTTGCTAGCGCACTGCGCTACTTGAGACATGTCGACACCTTTGATGGTGTCGAAGATAAGTTTTAGCTCCTCGGCCATTGAAGGCTGAGGAGAAGCTTGTGGGCCTGCTGATGGAGCAGGGCGGGTGAGTCCAGCCGGACGTTGTCTCCAGGCGAGCACTGGAGCGGGCGTGGGCTGGGCGGGCTTTGCTACCGGGAAATCCCAGTAGTGCAGCGGCGGGAAATTCATGTTACTAAGGGGAGGGGCCTGTCTGGGTGCCGCCCTCCTTGCAACATGTCGGATAGTGCGGGGTGCTCGGGGGCTGCCCCTGTAGTTAGCGGTGTGGCCGGACTGGCCACACAGCACACATGATGGAGGAGAGGTCCACTCTGGAGTGCGGCTGCACTCCTTCGTAAAATGAGGCTCCAGGCACTTTACGCACCTGGGGCTGGCGGAACAGTTGAATGCCGCATGCCCGTACAGTTGGCAGCGGTAGCACTGCCCGGGATGGCCGCGGCGATGGGGCATCTCGACTGAAATGCCGGAGAGGCCGCAGATGGTGTTGGCCTCTCTGAAAAAGATCTTGGATTTGGGCGAATTGGCCAGAATGACCAAGGCCAAGGGGAAGCGTCGGCCGTTTTTGCTGTGCATCTTGTGCACAGCCTCGGCGGGAAAGCCGTGGGACTTGATATCGTCAAGGATAATCTAGTTTGAGAATTCGAACGGGACGCTTCTGATTATTGCTTTAATCTTACGCTCTTCGGGGAGAGTTTTTTCTTCTTGGGGAGTAGTTTCGTTTCCCGTAGGAACACGGGGGGAGGGGTATTTGCCTTAGCGAGGACCGGCGAGCAGCGCGATGCTGGCTTGGTGGAGGCGGCGGTTGAGCCGGCGGGGACAGTCACGTTGAGTAACATTAGAGGGACGGGGGGGGCGACTGTGGCGCCGGGCAGGCGGTTGGTGTCGGAGACACCGGCCTGGAGGTGGGTGTCGGAGACACTGGGGACTTCTTTGTCCGCTTGGAGCGGCGCTCCACCAGGGTGAAGGTGATGGTGGGCTCAGGGGAGCCGGTGAGAGTGTCCGCGACCGACGCGGATTCAGCACTGCTGCTTGACGCAGTGCGCTTGGAGGGACGGGCGGCGGATGAGGCCGAGGTTGAAGTGGCCGTCGAGGCGGCGTCCGTAGTATGATGGCATACAATTAGTCTCTAGATATATTTGCTTTTTAACCCCGACACGAAAAAAGAGGGGAGTTATAAGTTTAACGAGTTTATCTGTGTGCCCGTCTGTGGGATTTTTACTCCCATACGGTACCGATTTAATGCGGTATTTTTTGTAGCCTTTGTAGCCATGTTTAAAGAAAATCAGGCCGTTCTAAAGTTATGCGAGCTTTTTGTTAGTCGCGGGTATAATTAGTATTTACAAATAACTTGTTATTTCAACGTCGACAAAAAAGTGTTGTCTTACCATCAGTTCAGAAAGACTTTCGTTATGTAGAACCTGATGTAACTATAGGGTAGTTATTCTTCAGCCACCCGTAGACAACCGGCTTATTTTAGCTATTACATATTACAACAAATATATATTTAAGATTTATAAAAGTGAGAAAGTATATATTTTGTTAAGACATTGTACACCCGTTTAACTCGTTTTCAAGTCGGCTATAACATTTATTTTCATACTCATGAATCAACATTTTTCACACTTAAAACAAAAAACATGAAACCTTGACTTTTTTCGCGAATATCCAATTGAATGTGGGAGAAATCGGAGAAATAATGAAAGTGAAGATATGTTGCATTCTGGAGAAGTGCCAACTGTTACACCGGGGTTAATGAGTCAGTACGCCGCAATGACAACATAACTCATAGGCGTACTAAGTGGGGCAAAGGATTAGTCTTAAATGCTGTCATAAAATTGTTAAATGAGTATTTTGTGATGTCATTGTCAGAATTTTTGTTATAACCAATAAGTATTGTCTGCTGTCATGGTTTAATGAATGTTACGTTGAGAATATAATTTGAGTACTGATAGTACTAAAACCGAGCGTCTGTAATGTTGTTAGATTCTTTTGAATATTAATAAAACTGCTGATATTACAAACAGGAAAGTAAATTATCCAAGTCAAAGTCATTGATTTCGCTAGGATAGTGAATCAAACAAAAACATCCATAATAAACAATGGCTTTCCTCAGCATTTAACCCAAAATTAGTTAATTTTTTATCAACTAACCAGTACCTAACGCCACTACGGAATAGTAGCCTAATCTAAGCTTTCATTAACCAACATTTGCGTTAAAATTCAAGAGTCCATCCATCGTGCTGAGGACGTTATTGCGAATGAATGAATGCGTCGCGTCTCAGCCTGTAAGGAAACTGCAACTCTACCTAAATTCCTTTGCTCATATGGATAATTTCATCTCGGATTATATTCGCCAAAAAGACAACTTATACCTTTTTCGAAAAAACTATTAATATACAGTGTCTACAGATTGCATAGTCAACCAGAAGTTAGCACCACCGCGGCGTCGACGACGCGGCGGCGGTGTCACGCCGGCACATGTGATGAGGATATTCGCACTAACTCTACTGACCCACTGGTTTGGTTTAGACGGAGAAAATAGCTGAACTATTCTTGTCTGTAATTATTGCATTATGATCGCGTGCGCTGATAACGTTTTGGCATTTTTCAATGTATTTCAGTAGAATATCATAGCAATACAATGCAACACTAATAAAACATGCAGGCTTGTCGCAATTTTTTTACATTTTGCGTAAAGCAAAGTATATATAGTGTCTTAAAATAATTTAATTTTATGTTAAACTGTCTCAAAAATGTTCTACGTTTTATTCAACGGTATTATACCGGCGAGCATTTAGGGTGGGTTGCAGAGGGTGCCAACCATACTTAGGTTAGCGTTACCTTCAAAGGCTTTTGATTTTTCTAACACTTGTTGAATGACAAATTTAACAAGGGACCTCTACCATGTCGATAAATTTGACATTCTAGTAACACATTTTAATTTTAAGGGACATTTACCTTCACTGGAATCGGTAAATACTGAGATGGAACGCCAAACGCAATAAATTTATTACTACAAGCTGCAAACACAGCTTTCAACAAACGTAAAAGCATGAGAATAACTAACGATGCAAACATAACTTCCTTAACCGCGAAACGGTTTTATTACGATTTCTATCCATATATATCACTATCTGTCACCATTTACCAGCACCTGCCGGAAGAACGGACAGTGTACTTCCGGTGCACTATTGTTTAACTTATCATTAAGAACTTTCTTGGTCTGGATCTAGATTTCTACAGCTTCTCAGAAACCGTTTTATTCTTATGAGCCATGATTTTAGCTCATATTTTTTTTTATTTTTTTTATAGTTTTGGATTATTATGTTAGCGTGCAATATTTGAAAATGCAGTTTATTTTGCATTAACTAATGATTGATCTGGCTATATGCTAATTAAAGGGGATTACATTTTATGGTAACTACCCTCACAGGATTGAGCTAATACGCCATTAATTGTAACTTTAACGAATATTGTCTTTATATTTTATCGACCCTTTGTAAAACCCTTTTCAAGATTTAAGTTTCAAGGTTACACGGCAAAGTTTATTCCTGCGAGAAATTTCTCTCACTATCATAATACAAATCTGCCACGATCTCCTGCCAAACTGGCAGGGTTAGTCAATCTGCAAACTAGACACGCAAACAATGTTACTAAAATTGTAACTGTAAATAAAAACTATACCTAACTAATTTATTCGTGTAAATTTCAATCTTTATATATATTCAATACGAAATCAAGTTACTTAACAAATCATATATTGCTAAGAAAAAAAAATGGGGTGCGAGAGCTGCAGGTAAAAGCTTGTCAAAAATGTTTTATTATGTTTTACCTACTAAGAAACTGGAACTCATTACTGTCACACTGCAGAACCTATAGAACCCTAACCACAGACACTGAAAATGAACAAGTACTTTCTACGCGCCATTCAAGGGGAAACCGTTAGAGAGAAACTCCTTGCGAAAGCTTCATTTGGTGCTACATAGAAGTATGTGGCTGGGTTTATTAGATGATGAATTATTTTGTATTATTTGGCACTGTTTTAAACGACTGAGACCTCGTACGCTTACAGTCAGCTTTGAGGAGTTATAGACAAATTAATTTGGTCCAAAATTGGTTACATTACACGCATACCTTAAAGTTAGCAGGGCTCTTGATATACAAAGATCCAGTAAGAAAGGTAAGGTCCATACGGTATGTATGTAAATTAATATACAGTGGCCACAATTAGTTTGAAACTTATTAGATGTCTCTGCGCAATTTATTTCTACGCATATGACATTTATTATTGGCTTGTAGAAACTTATAAATACTTATAATATATAAATACATGTTATAGTTTGTTCAAGGTTGAACACTTGGTATGAATAGCAAAAATCTCATTTTATTTTAGTTTACCTCATTAGGTAACACAGATATTATTATAAAGTTATAAACAGAGAACTATTTACAAGCCTCCACAGTAAATGAAATAAGAAACATCCTTAATAAAATCTGTAGTTATCACATAAAAGTTTGTCACTGTCTTGGAATGCGGCATTTCCAAACTCATAGATGTACTTCTATTTATACTTTTACCTTTAATTTACGTCAAACTTATCCACTGTATAACTATCCAACAGTTAATAAATCATATTAAACTTTACATACACACAATTCAGCAAGCCAGAAATAAAAAGATCTTGAATAAAATTGAAATCAACACTTGTCTTAGTATTAATTAAATGCGAGATACCCTAACAAACTTGTTGGGCAAATATTAATATTTTAATAACATGTGTTGGGAGTAGTGGCAGATTGGACCCCGCCCCCGGCAACAGGCGCTTGAGGCGAATAACCTAAGTGACCTCTGTCAAATCCTTAGAACTGAGACCCATGCTGAATATGTTTAATAGTGAGAAAACAAACTTATAACATGAATCCCAACAACAAACGTTGTGAAACTCGATGTAAGATTTACCACGCTACAAGAATTACCACGGCGTTCATATTTCCCTCTTCCATCGTTCCCTCTAATATGAATGAGGAGGGCGATGGCTGGATCCCGCGCTAACTTGTGAACTGATGCTGTTTGAGGGTGTTCGTCGTTTGGATACTTGGGGGTAGGGAGACTTGCCGAGCAAACAGATGCAGATAAGAGTAATTTTCCAAAGACATAAAGAGACATGGAAAAATTATACCAGTAAAGTTTCTTGCCACTTCTTCTTCACGAAGGTTGTTCCGAACTGGTGGTAGAGATGACTCTAAAGCATGAGTTTTATTTGACGTCAATAAGATCAAATAGTTGTCAATGCTGAGAAATAAATATTTGAATTTGTTTTTACAAAAAGGACTCAAAAAAGTGTTCAAAAAAGTATTTTACAAAAAAATATTCCAGATTGAGTTAGTCTTCACCATTCGACAACAAAAAACCGGTTTTTATTTGGATATATTCTTTATATAGGATATAGTCTTTCCATAAAAAATTCTAAACATTTAGACTTAAAGTGCGCGGCCACACACACCTACCCAGAAAACGCGCGGACCTTGCGGACAGCTGGGAGGTCGTTGCACAATAGAAAAAAAGTAAACGTAGATAATTAGATACCTTCCTACTTACTTGCATACACAGTTTTCCACCCAATTTGCAATCAAGCACTGTGCGGTCAACAGACAGTCGCGTATTACACACACAATACAACAGATAATAACAAACACTGGTAAGTACTTACTTCAATACCATTTTTTTTCGATTCTTATTAGAAGTCTTACTGGACTGGAAATGTAAGAAAGCTGTGTAAAATACTTTTTTGAACACCCTGTATAACACTTTCGTCCTCAAAATAATTTTATATCCAAACTTTTCACCTCGCTATGTATGCACAATATTAAGAAATACCTACAAAAACTAAGTGCACGTTCTCTCGCTTTGATTCAGTAACGACTTACCAATTTATTTTAGTTTTATATTTCTTTTCAAAACAGTGATATGTTACAGTTTTTTGTCAGTTTAAAAGAAATTCTAAAAACATGCCTTGAAAAAAGTTTGCCTTAAGGAGGTTTATACAAATAATTCATGTTGGTGTTATGGGCAGCAGGGTAAAATGCAATGGAAGCTTGGAAGTCAATAGATGTATATTATAGGAAGTAAAGAAAGCTAGTAATAAAGGGAAAACGATACACAATAACATTTCATATCACGTCACAGAACACTATTTGACCCATAATAGTGACTTTTACCGGCCTATTTCAGTTGCAAATACCTCGACAATTCATCCGAACAAATTAGACCCCATTAATTTAAATAATACCTAATAAGTCGCACAAAAACGAAATGGCAACTCTTCTGTGCAAATCTTCTTGTGTGTTCCCACTACATCCATGTCACTAATGACTTCCGTAGAAATGGCAACACTGACTTTGTCATTGGATCTAGGACAATTGGCAATCAGGACAGCCCATGGTGCGCCTGATGACTTCATTCTCCGATCGAATCACCGAATGATGGGCGCCCCGAATGAATGGGACCAAACTATCAGAACTGATTAGCTTCAGTGGAAGTTTGATAAATTGATATGTTGATTGTAGAATTGGGGTTTTGGCGGGTTTATTGTCCATTGAATTGTCCTAATGATCGAGCGTAATAATCGTCGTCTCTTTGTTAAGATTCCGTCTGTGCCAGTGTTACAGTCCTTCCCATTTTAACAGTCATAAAAAAAACGTTAACGTGATTGTACATATAATTGTAGATATAATTGAACAGCCCGTGCAATTATAGAAACAAAACATCATTACCAAACTAACACCTACGACACGTCATCATGCCCATTGACGAAGATTCCACTTACTATCAGGTAGATCTTATGGTTAAAAAATATCTGGTAATTTTTACAGTGTAGAATTCCTTACATCGCAGATTGGCGATTTAAAAATAATTTTTGCCTACAACTATTATGAATAAGCCAGTATCTAATGGCGGGACAATAATTCAAATCCAGTCCAAAGTTCAAAAATGTATCCATTAAACATAAACAAACTTTTAACTTTAAACTAAATAACTTTTCTTTGTACTTTATCGGTTACTGTTTGTACGTGATACATAATATAAACGATTTTCTGAAAACGATTAAATTTAAACCTCGAAATCTAAAAGTATAACTGACAGTTTTCCTCAACACAAAGAACAATGAATAAGATTTACTAAAATTATAAATCATAAGAAATTCCTCGCAAAATTTGACGCCTTCCACCCGTTCACTATAAATCAGCATTTGTTTAACATTTATTTCAGTCACATGGATATTTTAGTATGAATGTTATTATTTTGACTCAAATAAATACTAAAAAGTAGGTCACAGTCGTATTCCATCGATCACTTTGATAATTTTGACTGGTCAAGGTTCCATTTTCTTAGAATTGAGAAACTGTATCCTACGCTCGTAAAACTGTCCTACGCGGACTGACTCTACCATTCATTCATTAAACTAGCTTCATCAGGAGTGTTGAAAGCAAAAAAATATTCATTGAAAACAGCGATATATTTATAGCTACTTTTCAAGTCCAATATTTTTCTGTCGTGTTCAGTTTAGTCCGCATCATCTTTTGTTGGTGGAACTAATTTGGATGCTAATTTGATTTGTGACAGAATGTTTAGACGTTTTGTTTTTTGTTTTATTTAACTTTTTTGAATAGACAGTTTTTTTTATCTTAGGTGATAATTGATTGATATATTGAGATTGAGTTCTGAGGAAACGGTAAACGCATACGAAGCGAACTAAATAGAGCTGTAAAAATTACTAGAGTCTAGCCGTCGAGTCGCGACAGTCGAACGAGGCGGGAATTTATAAAAAAACAGGCTGACAGAAAATACTGTGTAAAATCATTTTGATACTTTCATTTTTTTGCGAGTTTTCTTGAAACTAGGAAGTAAAGTACCTTATTATCTCACAAGCTCAACAATAGGTAGATAAATTACTTTTTAATTTAAAAAAACAAAAATAATAAATAACAACAGTTCATGAAAATAGTGTTGCCAGATTCAATACTCATAAAAATTCAACAGCCACAACTGGCTGGCTAGAATCTAAGAAGTTATTGTATTTCGATATTTGATGATTGATAGTTTCAATTTAAATAACACTGTATGTTTGTTTGTCCTAGGACCGCGACAGCAACCTGTCGGTCCCGTTGCGGTGGGAAGACCGCAACCTACGCAACTACCTCAACAAACCCGACGTCGGTATGTACTGTTTTTCCTTTGCCAACTCAAGCGCAATATTACAGAAGCGCAAGTGTGTCGATCGAAACATGTCAAGGAGTTATAGCCCATACGCTTACGCTTAAGCATACGCTGGACTGTCCGTGACAGAACCCAAGTTAATTAAACAATGAATATTTCGTTCGAATAGTAAGTGAATAAAAAATTATATTATACAATACTAGAAACCCTTGCGTGGTTTCATCCGGTTTACTTCTTATTTCGTGAACATTTTGGGACAAAATATAGCTTATGAGGCTCTTGGGTAAAGTAGCTTCCCAGTGGTATTTTTTATAACCAGTCCAGTTTCAGAGTTTTTCGATTACATATACAAATAAAAAAACAAATGTTTCCTCTTACAACAGTATTAATTACAATACCAAATTTAAACAGATCTTCTATCATCTTACAGAAAAGGCGAGTCGCTGGATCGGCGGCATATACGACTTCGGCGCGCGCGACTGGAAGTGGGGCGGCGAGTTGCGGCGCATGCGCTACCAGTCCTTCTCCAAGATGCAGAAGCTGTCCCCCGAGCAGTTGCAGTGGCACTGCATAGCCATGATGCCGGAGCTCCTGTACAGGTCATTTATTAATTTATATATGTATAGATTATTGCCAACGTATGATGACGCACTTTATACGTAAAGTTTGCAATACTTCATTTTTTTTATCGTCAGGCATATACACAGACTATGGCTCCAAAGTAAGCTGAGCCTGTGTTGTGGATAACCATACAGTGAACTGGGAACCCAGAATAAACATTCATATTTATTTTCTTATTTAGATAAAGGATCACCAACAAGTCATATACCATATGTACATATATAACACTACATATACACCCATGACCCGAGAACAAATTCATACAAATAATGAATTGAGTGTCTGAAAATATCCTTAAATTAGTTACTTCTAATACAGATGTAACGCGATTTATGGATGGATTCTAGTTGTCCATCACACATTGAAGTTCCCATGGCGTGATACTTCTTTATACAAATAAGAGAGCAATTACGATTGCCTAGACGCAGTCTTAACTCAAGCCGTCGTCTTGCAAACCAGTGTCTCCGCCTTCTATAAAGACGAGCAATTCAATGCTTATTTAGCGTTACTAACTTAAAACATTTCATTTCTACTAGAAGCAGAAAATGAAGATGTTAATCTGGTTGAATATAAACAGGTATGAGTAACATATAGCAAAACCATTCCAAACTTATTAAAATTCTATTAGGCTTTAAAATTTTGAGTTACATTTCGTAACATCTCGTTTTGTCAAGGGCAGCTCATAAAACATATCCTGCGGAAGAGACTGTCATACAAATTGCCTTTTTATCTGCAATAAAATAAGAGCGAAATGACCTAGGCACCTACTTTAAATTTAGTGCCAGGCCGTCTGCAAAATTTCATCAACATTTCCTTTGGTTGGTTTCAAGTGAAACGCGTGAGTCATGCGCATGCGATCGTTGCTAAACTTAGGAATACCCGCATTCTCAATGTCAATCTGTAACAGCCGTAACACAACAGCTACAAACGTTACATACCGATAGAATCGTTTGTTGTTATAGTAAAACAAAACTTCCAGCACTGCTTCGTGGGTAGTTCACAGAAATAGATCGATTTTGCTGTGCGGAACTTGAATTTTTTGCCTTTTGAATATTTTTTTTACATGTTATTTTGAATTCGGTGGACATTACTGTATACCTTACGTAATAATTACTAAAAAAAAGTTGTTTAGTAAGATAGACCCGCTGCATTCCCATTGTAATTTTATTTTATGTCCCTAGATAGATGAAAATTAGGATTTACGACACAGACTCGGTGTCATAAGAGTAACTAAGTTAAATATAATATAATGCATTTGTAACATTTCATCTCCCGACAGCAGCACGTTCCCCAGGGACTACAAAACTAGTAGCACAATATCTGGGATGCAACAGTTCACAAAAAGAACTTTTACAACGTGAATGCGGAAAGAAAACTTCTCAAACTGTAAAATTAATCTGTTTCCTACGTAGTTGTTTTTAAGTTTCAGTTGACACAACAGCCTCGCCTGTAAAATCTGTCGGTTTAAAATACTTCACAATACCAATCGATTTGGCACCTATATTATTATTAGTTAAAATGTTCTGCACCATTCGTAATTACATTGTAGAAAACAGCTAAAATTTGTTACCAAGATAGAGAAACAAATAAACGTCGTCAGCTCGACACAGGTTTAGGCAGTGAGTCAGCGAGCGCCGGCCGTGACAGTGAGACAACGCGGCGTCAGATGCGGCAAAGCAGTGCTAGTACCTATAATAAACGATGTGTACTTAAATTTTTTATCAATGTCTCGACATAGTGATATTTATATCATAGGATCATTTTGTTCTTCTTCAATAACGAGTACGTTCATAAAAAATAAATATATTAAATTTGACTGATATCTATTTGTAAGAAAAATTTCAAACGAAATAAAACGAAATATTATACTTTTTAGTGTATCATTAAATTTACTAATGTCCGCATAAAACGTTAATAACCTCTACAAATTTGTTTTAATTTAATGTTTCTTTGAAAATTACACATTGCATAGATATTTTCTTAAAATGATATTTTGTGAAAACGAACTGGCGGTGAAAGTCTGCACGGCCATTCGTAACTAATACACAAATAGCATGTTTCTAGGCACAGAAACCATAACAGATGTACAAAGTTAACCACAATAATTTTACATTGTTTATTTTTCTGTTCCTTTTCCAAAAACTATGAGCAACATATGATTTCGCAACAAATTATTCACCAGCCAGCTCTAAACGCAACATATCAATTCGCGGTTTATTTTATAGATTCCATAGTCTATAATGGCAACCCCACTTGAGTGGCCTCAATAAATTGTTGGCTGTAAAATTTATGGACGACACACCTAGAATAATAAAGTATTGTTTAGTTAATTAAATATATTTTCTAAAAATACTGAGGTGGCTGCGCTAAAATAATATGGTACAGATTGAATACTACAATCATTCCTATTTTGACTGCCACAATATCCATATTTGCGTGGCTGTGTTCCAGATAAAGGTTGGAACAGCCAGTGTGATAGTGAAGGTAAGGAAGCCGACGGTCGATGATCGATGATCAACAAACATCATCAATACTTATCATGTCGAATAATGATGTCTATGCGCATGGATGCACTTGAATTGCACTTGATGAATTTGGGGCTCGTCTGCCAGACAACTCCAAAAAAAAGATTCAATAAAGTTATTTTCTATGTCGCGTCTGTCACGAAAGTTGACACTTACTCTACCATTTGACAATAATTGACATTATTTATATGGGTGATGTCGAATCGTGTTACTAAATTAGCGTAACACTAGGTACAAGTCTGGGTAGTTTCAGAAACAAAGTGATTCCTAATTGAATCCTAGGTAGACAACAAACGTTCGATGCGGATTGCGGCATTAACAATTATTCAATATATCGATGGTAGATATCTCTGAACTCAAATGGTCACTATGCCTTTCTAGGTATGTTTTAGAAATTTATTGATGTATTTAAAAATATTTTATTGTTTCATTAAAACAGTAAAATATTTTATGAACGTCGTTCTATAAGCACAACCTAAAATATATACTACTAAACTAAGAACAACCTCATTAAAAATCGAAAATAAAACCAAACCGTTTTTACCTAAATGCTCGTAAAAGAAAACAAATGAAATTCGAAAGTTGCAAACCAAGTGCCCTTTTGAATGAGAACCGAAGGACGTGACTGGGAACAAAAGAATCGCAGACACACTCCGTTGAGCAGGACTGTTGGTTACACACCCCATTTGAGTCAAATCTCATTTGATGCACTCTAACTGCATTGCATTATCCAGGAAGTGTTGCTGTAATACGTTGGAAGACTTTAGATAATACTATTTTTAGGACAGAAACTTTTTTGAAATATATATTATTTTTAACTTAGTCACTGGCGACTAACTAACATGCGGTCCACCTGTTGGTAACTGGCATTCGTGCCCATGGACATCATGTATGGAAGAGATTATTGATTGATTATATTTGTATTTATTGATAATCGATTATTGTTATTTATTTAAATATTTAAAGACCACCAGTAGACATTACATTATTTCATGAATTGAACATAACTTTCTTACAATGCAATTCAATAAATATAAATGCAATTCTTAATAAGGTAGCCACATCATTCAAACAAAATAAAACAAAAATTAAAATATCAGTTAGTTAAAACAAAACCGAAATAATAACAATTAGCATACGTCTATCCATCGTCTATATATCGTCAAATTGTTCGAAAGTGAAGTTTGAAATATTAAATACTACGTGATGCATCACTGAAAAACTCTACTAATTTCTTTCTGAACACATTGAGGGAATCACGAATATCTACATTATTAGAAAGTCTATTGAAGCCATCAGGCGGGCGGTAAGAAGCAGCATGCATGCGGGCATTAGTTCGAGGTCGCGGCTTGTGGAACAAAGGTAAAAAATTACCCGGTTGTTGACACTACTAGTTATGTTGCAGACCGTGGCTTTAGCTGGAATTGCCTTTGTTCCACTAGCTGTTCCCTCTTTTTAATGAGGGTAAGATAGGAAGGACTGTAGTATAGCCCCGGACGAGATTCTTAACGTTATAGATCTTATAATCTTAACATCTTAACTCAACTAGCACTGACCATAACCTTCTATAAAAAATAATCTACTGCGGTGTCCTTCTAACAGTTATGTTAACTATGACCTAAAATTAAAACAGCCATCATAACTGACAATAATATTTGTTTCGAGAAATGAAAGAAGCCATTAAACCGACCGAGTCAAGTTTACGTAACTTTCCCGAACCATCGAATCCGAAAATATTTCTTAACGATTATTGCTAAGCGGATCAATACTGCGAAAGCAATATAAAACTTGAACGTCCCCGCAAATATTTAGAACAAACATTAAGTTCCCCTCAAAGCTATAAGAGTCCCCTAAATCCCTTTTAGAAAGAGAATTGTGTCCGCCAGACTAATGTAGAGATTATATTTAATATATATTACAACACATTACTGCGGATAATGTCTGTCTTAAAGCTTATATACGCAATATCTTATCAAAACGATGACGTAAATGAGTTTTTGGGACAGAATATTGTGTTGAGTGCAGGAGAAATATTAGTAAGAACTAAAATATTACGGTTTCGTTAAACCAGAGATAAGTTATGTTGTAGTACTTGTTGATACAATTTGACGGTGCTGAGAGGTGAAGACAAAGTACCTCTGTACAGTTGGATTGATCTTTAGATTCATTTTAGGTCATTAGGCTGATTTTCTTCTTTAATTATCTTGAGAAAAACTGCATAGAAAATTTTCGATACATCTCTTGAAACTAATAGGAGGTATAAACGGTTAAACTGTTTTATTTATTTTAAACCTTTTTTCTTATATCTATTTTCACTTTATATCCACTTATAGGCTTATCCGGCTATACATTATCACGGTACAGTGGTTGAAACCAGTTTTTTTTTTGTTACTAAAACTGTAAAGCTTATCGGAAAGTATATATTTAATTTTAAAATGTTAATTTATAAAATTTCAGATGGGCACCTCGCAGTTGCTTCGAGCCGCGGCAGTACATCTGTCAGACGAAACTGCGCAAAGTACCAAAATCTAAGCTGAAGGATCTCCGCAAGCGCTGGCACCGCATGGGCAAGATGAACGAGATCACCGCCCCCCCACTGAGCCGGGAGATCAATGACGTCAACAACAATGACGTCACCATGAACCCCGTCATCAATCCCAAGTCGTACGACCTGCAACCCAGCCCCATACGAGCGCGCCCCGTGGGAAAGAACAATTCCATGAGAAATAACTTGAAGGCTCATAACTTGAGACCTACTGAACTGAAGAAACGATCGAGACCTCCGCAGAGAAAACTTAAGAGACCATTCCCTGGGTTAGTATTTTAATGACAGTGTTAGATACACAATCATAACACCACGTTTACCTTGAAAGATATTCACATTAATAAACATTCCGAACATGCATATCAAAGCATAATCTCAACTTTATGTTCAAACATTGCATTTCAAACAATGTCCCAGTTTTATCTTGATTATACAGCCATATTTGCTAAAACGCCGTACAGTATTACACAACATAACTATCTATTAATTCCAGGTACCATTGGAACCGACGCGACCCCGAGGCTTCGTACCGTTTCAACGCCGAGCTGCTTCGCTCAGGGAAGACTGGCTTAAGTCCGCAGCAGGTGAAGACTCATCTCGCGAGACTCGAGCGCTTGAGAGACAAGCAGCTGGCTCGGAGGAAGCGGCTGCGTGAGCGCGGCGACTGGCTGGTGAACGAGAACAAGCCGCCGGCCCTGGCGCGCGCGCATCCCCACACGTACACCATGGCGAGCAACATCTCCGCACTGCACCCCAAGACCATCATTGAAGAATTCGACATGGGGCTTATACCCCCTCCACCCCCCGCCTTATCCGCAGCTAGAGCATAAGCAAATCAAGTAATGTAATTTCTAAAGATCTGCGATGTAATTATAATACGTATCCTTATTCTACGAGTCCGTTTCCCATTTCATTCTGAGATTTTTACTACTTTAAATGTGTTTTATTCACATTGTTTTTTTTTATAATTGTTTATTTAAAAAGCAATTTTGTAATATAGACTTTTTCAGTTATTAGAAGTTACCTACGCATTTCTAATTAATTTAAAAAGCTTTTTTTTATTCCATTTTGTAAGTTTTTTTTAATTGTGTTTAACTAGTCAGTAAGACATTGTATACAGTAGATGTTACGTAAGCTTAAGATTTCTTATAATTTGAAAGCTGTTTATTTTACACCAAAAGTATTAATACTTGACATAGCTTGAAAGTTTAAGTTAAGTAAGATGTTATGTCGTACAATTGATTTGGCATTTTTGATATAAGTTTAATTCAACCCACCTGGTTCTTAATTATAAATTTATAACATTCTAAATTTCGCTATTGTTTGAAGCAAAGATACATTTAAAAATTTTCTGTAGAATTCGAGGAATAATGAACAGATTAAAACTATTCATTTTACCTTAAGGTAAGAAATTCAATAATCTTCAAAATTGTATTCAACGGAGAATACAATTTTAAAGTACATTTGATTACAGACCAGAGCAGGAACACGGTGTCAAAAAGTGGGTCAAACACTCAATATAATCTTGATTTAAATAAAGTCGATTTAAGTAACTTTGATCATGTTTTATTAACTTTAAATAATTTGTAAAGTTATCGTCACTTTCCATCAGGTGAGATGGAAGACAAACGCTTGCTAATTTTTAATTAAAAAAAAAAGTCATCGCGAAGAATTATCATTTAACAGACTGAAGGGATTTGAAGCCTTTTACAATGCAATTTTCAATCAAACTAAAATAGGTAGTATCGTAACAATAAATTTAAAGTAGCCTAGTTGAAAATCATTAGTTGTCCGAGTCACAAAATAGTACGCAAACGTGATTCTCTTCCACAGTTAAATAGTTTTCATACATATTAAACGAATCCAGGTTTTGATGCCAGCCGAATACACATTTAAACTATTATATAGGATACGTTTCCACTCAAGCAGAGAGGAGTGGATTGGAAATGAGGTTATCTTCACAGATGAAGTATTGTAGACAGCCTTGCTTCCTACATTTGATTTGATTTCAAAAACATTTGTGTGATTAACACACGTGTTTGTGTTCATGAATATTGTCTATCCATATTTAAACTGATGAATCACAATTAGGGTATCTGTGTAGCGTACATAAATACACGCTTTACCTACGTTTATGCCTTTCGATCATGATGTAATCGTGACGTTTTTTGAATGTAAAAGAAAGGAAGAAAACATGTTTATTTGACAGCATACACAATTTAACCTTAAAATAAAAATATAATGTACTCACATAGGTTTCTACGCTAGCAAGTTCGATTATTCGCAGTAAACGATACGGGACTTATTTCCTCATAATATTCGTGTACACATTTAAATTTTCAAAATAACATTTATCTTTAAAATACTTTCTTCACTCGAATGGCAGCGAACTCTATACCTACATAACCTTGTACAGATATACTTTTAATACAATAGTAATATAATTTTATTGTTAGTTTTTATGAAGTTCTGTCCTCGCATCTATTACAATTAATAATTTATTGTATGTATGTTTAGTATGTATAAAGCTTAATTTTTTTAATGCTAATGCTAAATTTAAAAGGATTTACTCATATGCTCTGATAGATATAACAAATTTATTAACCTTATAAAATTTTAAAAATGTAATTTTCCTTAGTAATATGTATATTAAAATGTATGCGTGTTTGGAAATAATACCTGTGTCGTAAATATCTTGTCAGTTAAATCTTCTGTCAAAAGTAGATACGTATCTACACCCAGTAGACTTAACGAATAATCACTTTTGAAGCACCAACCACTATTGATACTTGTTTGTTATTTTCGATCATACAACTAAAATAGTAAACTGTATCTCCGCAATGATATACAAGTTACCTATATATAATATATAAATATTTTCAAACACTCGATACTATACGCACTACGTTAGGATAAAGAACATTTTGAGAATTGATATGTAATATATAATATTTATTCAAAATATAAACGTTTTAGAAAGCATTTCTAGGTATTTTAATAACTTTCCCTTTTTTTATACCTTTTTACTATTACCTAAATGTGGTATAAAGTTTGGTTTTATAACTCAAATTCAAAATAAAATATTTATTTCTCAACATTGACAATTACTTGTTGTATTGACGTCAAATAGAACATGGCTCTACTACTGGAAAATCCTTCGTGAAGAAGAACTGGCAAGAAACTTCACAGGAATATTTTGTTCTCAAAATAAATTTACAGTGTCTCTTTATGTGTATACAAAATTATTCTTATCTGCCTTTGTTAGCTCGGTAAGTCTCCCTCTCCCCAAGTATCCAAACGACGAACATCCTCAAACGGCACCCGTTCACGAGTTAACGCGGGATCCAGTCATCGCCCTCCTCAACCATATTAGAGGGAAGTGAACGACCCGTCACCCGACGCGACGCTACAACAATTGCATAAGTAATTCAGTCTGACACAGAGCTTGACACTAGTTATACAAAACTGAAAAAGTTCCACATTTATTATTAAATAACAATATTTAACTAATAGGTATATAACTACACGTGACAGCGCGGCTTCAGCCGCGGCACTTCTTATCCCTCAGGAATTTGAAGACCTAACTCTCTATTGGTGAAATAAAATACAGAACAGATATTGGTCATGGCCAGCTATGCCAGAGAGTCTGCCAGCTCATCCCCACCGATTTCCATATGCGAGGGAAGCCCACAGTCGTTCCTGGTATCTAAGTCTAACACATTCCAAAAACATTTAATGATGCAGTAACCTGTAACCTACGGAAAGCGCCCTGAGCACAACTCAGTGACTGGGCAACAGTGGGAATTTGCAGAAGTAGAAATAGATTATATGAATTGTACAGTGAAAGAACTTATAATCATAATAAGACATTTTTTGAATATGTTAAAAAGTATTCAAAATTATTTAAACGAGTATGCAGTGTAGCTAAATGTAATGACATTAATAATAAAATTAAATATAGTATTAACATTTCAAAAACTGCATGGAATATAATTAACCAGGAAACTGGGAAAGCAAAAGACCCCCACACCAAATATAATTTAAAAATTAATGATAAAGTGTTGTCAACTGACAGAGAAGTTGCTGAAGCATTTGAAAAAAATTTTACTACCATCCCTGTGTCAACTACTTCGAGTATTAATTCATGTTCCACTCTTGCACAGTCATAGCTAATGGAAAATTAAAATTCTTGCGATATTGATTTCATTTAAAAGCATTAAAGTAAAAAATACTGCCAATTTAGATGGCATTTCTGTTAAAATTATTCAATTTTTCATTGATGGTATAGCGCCGCACTTAGCCAGTATATTTAATGACTGTGTTGATAATGGTGTATTTCCTGATTTAATGAAATTGAGTAAGGTCATTCCAATATTCAAAGCAGTTAGTATGTCTGACCCTAATAATTTTAGACCTATATCTATAATACCAACGCTCATTACTTTCTTATTTATATGGTTTAATGAATTTTGAACAATTTGGTTTCACCCGATGCCGGTGTTGAGCTCATAAAACACGTATTCAGCGCCTGGGAGGAGCCGTGTGATGCTGTTGGTGTCTTTTGTGACTTGTCCAAGGCGTTCGACTCTGTGGATCATACTACTCTAATGAAACTGCACCATTGAAAATCAGACGCTTGCCTTGATTACATCATATATTTCTAATAGAAAACAGAAAGTTGCAATAAATGGAGATAAATCATCAGGATCGGCAGTGACAATGAGTGTGCCCCAGGGCTCAGTTCTTGGTCTTTTCCTTTTTTTTGGTATGTGTCAATGATCTGCCATCGGTCGTAAAGAATCAATTCGAGGTCATATTGTTCGCCGACGATACTTCCTTCTTATTTAAAATCAAAAGACAAGAAACCGACTATCGAGCAGTAAACAAATGCATCTCCAACACAGAGAGACAGAAAAGTAGTTCTTAGCTAATAATTTGCTCCTCAATGAAAACAAAACTAAATGTGTTAAGTTTACATTGCTAAATGTCAAACAAGTTAACACAAACATTGTAGTTAAGAGCCAGGAACTGACTCCTGTAATCAACGGTATTTCTGGGCATAATTTTAGACGCCAAACTCCAGTGGGGACCGCATGTTGATGGTTTAGCCAAAGGCTTGGCTCTGCCGCTGTTAAAAAAAATTAGACAAATTTCAAATGTAACAACTGCTCGATTAGTCTATTTCGGTTACTACGGTACACAGCCTCATGACATATGGCATTCTGTTGTGGGGGAGTGCTAGCGACATCGATACTATGTTTATTCTGCAGAAAAGGGCTGTTTGGGCAATCTATCAGCTCGGTCCAAGGTTGTCACTTAGAAGTAAATTTAAGGAAATAAATATTCTTACTTTCCACTCACAATATATTTTAGAAAATTTAATGTATGTAAAAAAGAACATAACCTTGTTCAAAAGAAAATAAGATCTGCACAATGTTAACACAAGAAGAAGAAATATGCCGGCAGCGCATAATAGTAGGCTTCATAAAGTCACTAACTCATTCATGAGTCAATGTTTACGCTTTTATAATAAGGTTCCTGAGGATATCCATGGTCTTCCTATTGACAAATTTAAAGCAGAAGTGGTGTGCTAAAGCATATTATAAACTATCCGGTTATTTGGATGATAAAAGCCCTTGGGTATAATCCCCTCATTAACAGGATTTTACTAGTATTTGTAACAAAACCTATGTGACGTGTCTGTTTGTTCGTTGAGTTCTTCGTACCAATAAATATCTAAAACGTCATTGTCAATAAAATACGTCTTCTTATGGTAGCGTCGGATGACGGGTTGCTCACTTCCCTCTAATATGGTTGAGGAGAGCGGTGGCTGGATCCTGCGTTTACTCGTGAACGGGTGCCGTTTGAGGGTGTTCGTCGTTTGGATATTTGGGGGGAGGGAGACTTGCCGAGCTAACAGATGCAGATAAGAATAATTTTGTATAAAGAGACTCTGTAAATTTATTTTGAAAAAAATATACCCGTGAAGTTTCTTGCCGTTCTTCTTCACGAAGGTTCTTCCAAACTGGTGGTAGAGTCATGTTTTATTTGACGTCAATAAGAACAATAATTGTCAATGTTGAGAAATAAATATTTCATTTCATTTTAGGAAATGCTGTAAAGAAAATTCTGATCTATAATCTGCATGATCCAAAGTGTATCATTTGCATTGCAAACCGTATTTGCGATTTATACGAAACCTTCTTAAGCTTATTTTGTTACGAAGATACCTACCAGGGGATATGTTTCAAATATAAATGGAAGCTATTCTTGCAGCAAAGGACTCAACAGAATTAAGAAAGAATCAAATTATAAATATCGAAATCTGATCAACAAAATGAGATAATCAATTTCATCTTTCTTTGAATAAAATTTTTGTTACCAGCACCATCTATTGCTAAGTAGCAAATACTACCAATCCAATCATTTTGAATATTTTCCTGAAACGGGGTAAAAACAGTTGAAACCAGTTATTTTTATATCTATATATCTACGTTTATTCTGGGGGAATCCAGTTTGCCATATGGTGCTTACTTTCACTGTTTACGTTGGTGTGTTTGTCAAGGAATTTATTATTATTATAAAAGCCTGATTTTGGACGCAAATCAGTCAGACATAATATTTGGAAAATAACATAACAACTTTAAAAAAAATATTGACACTTAAGCACATTAGGAATAAAACTTTCATTCACAATGCGAATCTTCCGGTCGTGAGGTTGAAGAGGGAAACTTTGACACATTTCAAACACGGAATTCCTATTGCTTTAGTTACGTGCCAGACCACCAACGCTGTCTGACCACGATTGCCCTGTCTGCAGTAAAACAGATAAACAAAAACAGTATATGATTTTAAAAAAGACTGAAAAAACATGAAAACAAATAATATTTTCCACGTTTTTTCACGTTTTTCCTAAAACCTTGGTATCTTCAAAAATATATTTCAGTTTATGAATGAATGAATGACTAATGAATGAATGACTAATTTATTCACATAAACACACAACAAAAAAATTGAAAATTACTAAATAGATTTACAAAGAAGAGATATTATATTATATACGACAAATAATATATATTAGTACTTAGACGTAATAGTAAATAATAAATAAATAATTGATTATTATATTTAGGTATCTATAATAATATAATATAATAATAACTTTATTGACTCTTTTCAATTTACAATAAGTATACTTAACCTAATAATAATCTGAGATACTTATCTATGATGTAAACAAAATACATATCCAAAATACTTTTATCCTAAATTAATATATTCTTTTCAAACATAAACTTAAGCTTTACATATAAATATTAAAGAAAGTGTTAACAAATCAACATGATAGCATGAATTGTCAATGCGGGTATACTTATTGACAAGAATTTCTTTACCTTCCGTGCTAGTCGAGACTGTGTTACGGCAAGGTAAGAATCTCACACAATGCAAAATCAACTTTATGCTCTTCCCACAAGCAATGTATTACTCATTAGCAAAAAAAAAATCGACGATGAATGACGAGTTCTGCGTCACATACGGACAGCGTAGTATATGCAAGTTATTCAGATGCAATTCGTATAGATATTCGTTCAGATAATTTAATTTGTAAAAAAAAAAATATAGTTATATCGTATTGAAATGCAGAATTACTATATTTTTTCTCACTAATTTTTAATGTTGCTTTATGTATTATAGGTACCTATATATTTTTATTTTTTTTTTTTTCTTTTCTTTGCCGTATATTAGTTAGGCAGACATTAGAATAAATAACATTCATTTTATTATTTATAAATATTTTATCTTATATAAAGTATAATATATTATAGTTAATTTTACAAAGTACATAATTATGTTGTAGTTATAGATAGTATTAGTTAAAAGGCGTGTATATAAATATAAAAATAGATATACATATTATTTAACTATGTATTTAAATTAAATAATAATAATAATAATAATAATGTACCCTATATTTTTGATATATAATCTTTATATTTAATATATAATCTTAATTAGGTCCTCAGTTTGCTCATAACTCAGATTGCTCAGAAACATAGCCAGCTGCCTTCTGCAACTAAAACTGGTCAAAGAATACATTTTTATATCTTTATTGATACGGTTGTACACCAAGGGTGCTAAAAAGAATGAGAAGCTCTGTGCAAATACGGTTTTGCATAGGGGAACATCAAAAACCTTGTATGGTCTTCTGGCTGACTCGTTATTTCTTTCTTTGTTTTTGTGTTGTCTCAGTAAAATAGTTTGGATAAAAAGTTGACGAATATTTAGAACTCCGAACTCCTTGTATATCTCAGACGTAGGATACCTGAAGTGTTTAAAGTTTATTACTTTGAGAATACACCTCAGTGCCTTTTCAGCGGATAAAATAATAGTTTTTTTAGCTCCGCCCCAGGCAGAGATGCCATAAGTAGCTATTGATTGACATAGAGTTAAGTAAACGATTTTGTTGGTTCTGTGGTCTTTTAAGTTTCTAATTTTTTTGAAAATTGGTATTAGTTTGCGTATTCGACTTTTAAGATTATTAATATGTTGTTTCCAATTCAAATTATTGTCTATATCAACACCAAGATATTTCAGACTAGTAGTTGCAGACAATACAAAACATTTACATTTATTTATATTGGATTTTATATTAGAACAGTATTCGTCATGCACTTTTAATTCAAATCTCTTATTAGGTTGTTGATTACTTTTTATACTAAATGTAAGGTATTTAGTTTTTAAAAGATTTAAAGTAAGTAAATTGTTGTCAAGCCATTTTATTATAGTGCGCATTCCATCTTCAGCAGTAGATTTTACTTTAGCCCAAGTTTCGTCCTGAAACAATAAAACTGTGTCATCAGCAAATGTTACTATTTTTGAGTTTGGGAGTTGAGTATTACAAAGATGGTTTACGTAAATTAAAAAGAGGGTAGGTCCCAGAACTGATCCTTGTGGAACACCGAAGTTGACGTTAAGTCGAGAACTAAGAACCTCTCCTAGTTTTACTCGCTGAGTTCTGTTATTTAAGTAATCCTTAAACAAATCTAGTGGAACTCCTCTTATTCCAATAGATTCCAACTTACGTATAAGAAGGGGAATTGAGACCGTATCAAAGGCTTTGGCTAAGTCCAAAAAAACCCCGATACATTTTTTCTTGCCATCGAGACCCTGCGCTACATGTGCAACCAATGTCTCAATTGCATCTATAGAAGATTTTCTCGCCCTAAAACCGTACTGGTTGTTCGAAATTATATTGTGTTTTTCTAAGTAATTAACTAAACGAATGTTTATTGTTTTTTCCAGAATTTTAGCCAACGTGGGCAATAGAGATATTGGACGATAGTTAGTTATACTGCCTCTATCACCCGATTTGAATACTGGTATAACAATAGAAGCCTTCAGCACATCAGGGAATGTACCAGACGATAAACACAAATTCAAAATGTATTTTAAGGGAAAGAGTAAGAGACGTATATGCTTTTTCACAAATATAGAGGATATTCCATCCCATCCTGCTGCATTACTGTTTTTTAGCGACATGACTATTTTTAATACTTCTGATTCGTCGGTATCTAATAGCACAAACGAGTTCAAAAGAGAATTATTATCTGTGTTCTGTAGAAGTAGGGCCTCCTCTGTAGTATTACGCTTTTGTAGAATACTTTTTGACAATATGGAGCCCACGTTATTAAAATAATCATTGATGTAATTAACAGATTCTGCTGTATTTTGTTTAAGTTTAGATAATTCAAATAGCTCCTGAGAATTTACTGAACAACCCAAACCGCAAACCTGCTTTATAACTTTCCAAGTACTCTTAATATCATTTTTTGCATTTACCCAACTCTTGCTTATCATGCTCATTTTTAAGTTTATGAAGAATATCATTGCAATGATTTCTATAACGTTTATAGAAGACTTCAAGATCTTTGTCGTGAGGTGATTTGCGATGTCTTTTATGAAGAGTATCTCTAAATCTCATGCAACGCAATAAGCCAGCTGTTACCCAAGGCTGAACAGTCTGTTGCCTATTGGGTATCTGTATGTAGGATGTTGATTTCTTTATTATATTAGATAAAACCTCAATGAAATACTCTGTAGCACGATTAGGATCCTTTATTCTTAATATAGTATCCCAATCAATTTGTTTAATCAATGCACTAACTCTGTTATGATTGAGTATACTTACACTTTTTTTAATGGTTTTGGTTGTACATTGATTAATTACTGGTATGCACAGATACAAACACCTATGATCTGTAACAGATGATTCACAGACAACAGTTAACATTTTGCTGCTTGATTTTACAAAGCAATGGTCTAAACATGCATTGAGGCGGGTAGGTATCACATGGCTTGGTAACATGCAATGCATAGCTAGAAGGTCCGAGTACTCATCAGATTGCAGATTGGTGTTATTCTGTTTTATATCAATGTTAAGATCCCCAGTTAAGTATATATAAGGTACGTCTTTTAGTTCAAGCAAAAGTTCATCTAAAGATTTGATAAAATTTGTGATAGAAGCAAACGCTGGCGATCTGTAAATACAAACAAAAGCATGTTCTGCACCTATTTTTACTATAAGGCAGTCAGCATCGCTTATATCAGGTTCATAGACTGTAACCTTAGGTATATTTTTTCGAATATATACGACTACACCACTATTCTGATTAATATGCTGGAGGCTGCTGAAGGCTCTGTAATTTTCTAAATTAGGTATCAAATTTTATTGTTTCAACCAGCACTCAGTCAAAACAATAAGATCGTAGTCAATACTACTTCTGGCTAGAAATATCATAAAATCATCAAAATTTCGGTTAATACTTCGTATGTTTTGTACAATGACATTAAGCGACTTTTCACAATTAAGCTTGTATTGCATAAACACTTCTGGCTTGTCGACCAACACCGAATCACCGAGATTGACGTTTGTATCAAAATCTATAATATACATACATATACATGTATCGTTAATTAGATTTTGAACTAGGCCATTGAAGTTATAGAAATTGGATAGATAAATTCTGCACTATCATCATGACAAATGACAAATAAGTACCTAAATAATGTCAAAAGTATGAGATTGTCTAATCAAACCTGCTAACTCTTGAATGAAATAGATGCAGATCGATCTTCCATTATCTTTTTTTAATGTGAAACTGCTTAAAGAAAAATGCTTATACAACGGAATAGTGAAACCAAAGGAAATTATATCAGAACAACCAAATTCTGTAATTTTTTGTCATTCTGTAATTTTTTGTCATTCTGTAAACTGAAAAATACGTGTCTGTTTTATTAGTCCGTTTGTCTGAAAGAAGTTACAATAACAGTTCTTAAAATTCTCGCCTTTGTTCTTTGAATTTAAACTTTATTTGGCATATTCTACCAACAAATAGATATAGCGTATGTATCCTATATTTCAAAATCATTTGTTATGATCGCGTCTGAGGCTTAGCTGCGTCCTTTCTATGTTCCTTCCCATTGTCACAATAAATAAAGTGGCTTCACACCAATTACTCACTCGAACACTCGAACGGTTTGTGCAGGCTCAGATTTGAATTCGAATATCCTATATTAGTTGTATACTTGTATACTATAATAAGTTGTATTGAATAGTTGTATACTCCTAATACGCGCTAGTATCTACTAGTTTGTACTAATTACACCTACGAAAGACCGAATAACGCCCAACCTCATCCGAGTGCACCCAATGTTGATAAACACACAACACGCATTACTCGAACACAGATATAACTATGTCTTAGTTCATCAACCAAATGTATTATCCTACCACACATCGAGAGTGAGACATAATACTATTCATATAATAAAACATGCATTACACAAAGTATTATTCGCTCAAATACTTTTCTAGGCTTTGTAATCATTAAGTTCAAAAATTACACACCAATCACACCTAGCTTTCGTGCCATTATGATCATCATCAATCAAGGTAAATATTTTGGAAATTACTTTTCAACGCTTTACCCTTGAAAACAAAATAATTAGGCTGTAAATTATAATAAATACGAAATCAGTGATACCATATAAGATCATTGACCCGAGCTCAAGTATTTCTGGCGTGCAAAGAGATGTCCGATACGGTTACCATGGTAATCAAATAACAAACAAGTTGTAACGTACAGAGCGTTACTGTAAAACGCCTCAATCATACCCAGTAACCTGTTTGAATATTATGCATATATTAATACTAGCAACTGAATAATACGTGAAACACTCAATAATTATTGAGAAGAAAATTTTTTTGGTTCTATTTGTTATATTTTTTATAACATCTTTTCAAAGAACTCTCCACCAGTTTCTATACAAAGATTCATGCGTCTGAACCGATTTTCAAAATACACATGACATTTTCCAGTCTGCTACAGGTACTCCCTCAACGGCCTTATCGAGCGCCACGAGAACATTTTCTGACGATGAAAACTGTATCCCTTGAGCTGGTTTTAATTGTAGGGAACAAGAAGAAGTCACGCGGTGCCAAATCAGGTTTGTATAGCGGATGACGTTTTAGTTTTACCAGTGTGGTGTTTAGGAAGTTCCTCGCCTTGATCGCGGCAGCAAAAAATTGTGGCAGTTATTTGTTAGGGTACGAATCAGAGTGCATTGATGGTAATTTGATTTCTTAAAAGAATTGATACTAAATGTCCCGAGAAAAAACTGGCGATAAAAATATTTCCAGCGCTTCTCGACCGTTTCGTTTTCGTAGGCTTTGATCCTGGAACATACTGATTAATCCAAGATTCGTCACCTGTTATGATATCATGAACACGGCGGGAAGAAACTGCTTTGAATTTATCAATCATATCATGGCCCATTTAACGCGCGCCTGCTTCTGAGCATCGGTGAGATTGTGGGGTATCCAGCCGAAACAATCCGCCTTCAGAGAAGAATGTTTAGTATATCATGAATGCTTCCCGTTCCAATCTGCAGATTGTGCTGAATCTCCTCGTTTGTGATTCGCCGGTTTTGTTTAATCAAATTTTTAATTTGTAGCTATCATCCGTAACAGCATTCAAAGGACGAGCACTTATTTCTTCATCCCTCAAATTGAAGCCATCACGTTTACGTTTCACGTTATACCAGCAGTACACAGTTGCTTTAAAAGGCACCCCGTTCATAAAAGCTAATTGAAATTGATTAAACGATTCGAATTTTCAAAATTAATTATATGTTGCCAGCTTTCCATACATGCAAACTTTTTTTCGAAAAACTTTCTGAGTGGCTTTCTGGATAGTAATCAGAGTGTATAGATTGCAAACGATTTTATATTTTAAGATTAGGTATAAGCTTCCATCTTTAAACACCAATAGATTCTAGGCTGACGGTTTCAAAAAGCTCGCTTCAGAACGTCCCACGCGTGCTTCATCAGGTTTAAGTCAGGTGAGCCGGCAGACCAGTCTAATATTGTAATGTTTTCTCGGCATCGACTTGTTGAGCTAGATATGGGTACAATATAATCAACCATTAAGAATTGGAGCCCCACAATTCCATCAATAGCGAATTTTTTGGATATACCTGCAGTCATAGTCATAGTTCCGATGGCCTTTCTTTGCCTTTCAGAGCCTCTTGGTCTTCTCTAGACATAGACAAGTCTCTTATCTGGATGAGTACTGACGCGTGATTTATCAACGAAATGTTTTGTCCTCATCTTCTTCATTTCGACATAGCCTAGCCCGCTTCAAACGTTTTCATTTATGTGGGTTGAAAGTTACTTGTAAGGATGTCCTTGCTGATAATACAAACTGGTGTAAACAATTCCAAATAGTCTTAGTGCTAACTTTACGTTCGTAGGCAGGCTACTTCAAGCTGACGTTCACTTTCACGTGCGTAGTCAAAATGTATATCTTAATGCCTATTTTATGTAAAAAACAATTTTGACAAAGTAGTACCGAAAGGTATTTTTGGCGGCCTTTTTTTTCGGTATACCTATAATGGGTAGGTAAACCGAAGTGGCAGTGGGCGGGGCACGTGGTGCGTCGAACTGACGGCCGGTGGGGCCGTAAAGTTCAGGACTGGAGACCACGTACCGGTAAACGCAGCGCGGCGTGGCCTCCGGCTGGATGGACGGACGACATAATAAAGGTCGCAGGAACTCGTTGGATGCAGAGCGCGTGCGACCGGTCGCTCTGGAAGTCTTTGCGGGAGGCCTATATTCAGCAGTCGACGTCCTGCGGCTGATATGATGATGATATATACCTATTAATGGCCAAAGAAAAGGTGTATTTACGCAATCTTAAGACTTTCAACAAGCGTTATTTTTTCACCTTTGAGGAAATATATTTTTTTTTAATTTTTGTATTGGCAGCGTTTGACCAAACTTCTTACATCATCTTCTTGAAATGAATTAAACTTCAACAGTCTAACAAAGCATTGTCTAAACACAGATAATATTATCAGGCACTGTCGAACAATCAGAAATTGACATGTAAATAACTTATTTTACCAATTAATCAGATAATAAAGCGTTTTCGATATAAATAAAACGTTGTCAACAATTCGAACGCTATTTTATACAAGTACAGAAATAGGTTTTGTGGCTTGACTCATGAATCCCTCAGGAGCAGCCAAAGCAGTAGTCTTTTTTCTGGATGAAAGTAGTCCTTTTCATCACTCCGAGCAATAAACGAAGAAATAAACAAATTTTCACATTTATAATACAATAAAGAATAGCAAAGTATAAAAGTTTAACCACATTAGCCGAAAGCGTTTTAGACTTTTAACATTAGAAAAAATTGTTATTTACGAAAGAATTTAATACTTTCACAGTTGACATGCAGATTCATGATATAAATTGTGAAGTGCACACGGTGGACCCCTCGACCAGAATTCAAGGCAAGATTCGAATCCATTCAAAATACCCGTGCGCGTGCTTACAAACAATATTAGGGGAGTTTTAGTTTCATGGTGAAATTTGAACAGCAATATGATCGAAAAAGTAAACTTATGTCCGATATGTTTTCTTACAAAAATTCGTACTGATATTGTATCGTCAGACATATTGCGTTAGTGTTACACATGTATCTTAAATATTTCGATGTTTGTTCGAACTTAACTTAACGATAAATGTTAAAATTGTATGTAACGCATTGCCAGAAAAACTGAGTAAGTATTTAACCCGTGCTCCGCGATGAGTCCGATAGTTTAGAAGAATGTCTGGAACTTGACGAACTCGAGTTTGCCAATGATTGAAAATAATCATATTTAATCAACAAGTCTACTTCTTATACCTAAGAAATTTAAAATTGACTGCCGTACGTTGTTTGCCCTTTAACCTTTAAGCACTGCAACTAAATACAGATATAAAATTAGCCAGAATGTAATCTGCTACTCCAACAGGTAGCAATGTTGGCATTTCAACGTCACTCGCCAACAGTGGATATTCCGGTCAACTATTTCAACGAGACATTTTGCATAATAACATAGTTGAATAAATGTTTTATGGTAAGTTATATATTTCACATGGTATTTTAAGCACATATTTCGTAGGTTAAAATTTTTATGGTCTACATGCGTCTCAACATCTACACACACAACTTCTTGTAAATTAACGACCATTAAGTGTATATACCAAATAAAATAAAAATCTAAAGATACACCGCACTATTTGGTGTAGAAAACACGTATACTTATAAAAGTATTTACAGTGCTTAATATAAAGTGCATGTAAAAATTAAATAATAAAATATATAAAAAACACGACTTAAGTTTTGGGTGGTCTTTAGATTTTTGATTTGCGTTAATTGCATCACGTATTTGTTTAATACGCAGTTACAATTTTTAGGCAAATTTGCGGTAATTCAGACTTTTATTGGAACCAACGTTCCTTCCACAGATACCAACAAAATACGCAACAAATGTACAGTGCATTTCGCAAAACTATTACAGACAATCAAAAAGTTTAACAGATCAATAACTCAAATCTATGCTAAGTGCATGAGTTATTTCATCTATGAGAATTTTCACCTGACTTTCCACCCTCTGTCATGACCTTAAGACCTTCAGTGACTGGGCAAGTCATGGGGAATTAATCGATGCGCTGGTAAACAAAGCCACAGTTGACCTGAATAACCTTTAACTATGCAAAAATAATAACGGCCATGGGCGTTGATCGAGGGGTAATTTGGAACACTTTCCTTGAGGGGATGTGGACGCATGTTCCATTAACTAGCGTTAGTGCCTACGTGTTACTTGTTGGGTTATTCTGACTTTAGGTGCGTTTATATTAGTTTGGGTAAAAAGATTTTTCGTATTTTACACACTGAAGACAATTACACTTCCCATCCATACTTAAAATAATATCAGAAACAGAGATTCTAAAAAATAATTAATAACATTAAAACAAAAGCTATGGGAAACGACTATTTAAATATTGATATGATAAATTTAACTTTAGACGCAACACTTTCTACAATAACCAATATAGTTAACAAATCCATAATTACCAGCACTTTCCCTACTGGTTGGAAGAGTGCTTTGATAACTCCGATACCAAAAAAGACAATAATAACTGGCTTAAAAGATTACACAAAAGGTAACACAATATTGCAGGTACTCTTAAAGGTTTTAGAGAAGGTGGTGTTCAACCAGTTGACACTATACTTAGATAGCCATAATATAATTCCAAAACAATCAGTCAGGCTTCCGTAAGGGTCATGGTACTGAATCTGCTCTATTACATATAACTGACGATCTAACACAGGCTTCAGACTCAGGATGAACTTGTATATTAGTGCTCTTAGATTACTCTAGAGCATTCGACTGCGTTGTCCCAGAACTACTATTGGATAAGCTTGAACACTACGGATTCTCCACTGACATGCGTCTTTGGTTCCAGTCCTTTCTTTTAGATAGAAAGCAAGGGGTAGTTGAAGATATGAATGGAGAGAAAAAAATACTCATCTTCCTTGCCAGTACAACGAGGTGTCCCAAAGGGCTCCTTGTTAAGTCCGATCCACCATTTATACGCAGATGATACACAAATATATTACTCATTCTTTGGTAAAAATGTAAAGGAAGCAATTGATAAAATAAATAAAGATTTAGATAATATTTATAACTGGTCAAAGTGGAACTGTCTGAACATAAACCCATAAAAAATACAAATGTTAGTTTTCGGGACTAAACATTAAATCAATTATGTTTTAAATTCAGATGATTAAATTATGATAAGAAACACTGAAATAGAAATAGAAAAAATGGCCCGGAACTTAGGACTTTTTATTGACGGCGAACAAAAATTCATGGCACGTGTAAAAAAATATTAAAAACTCTGTATTAAATAAGGCCCTACATCAAAGGCGAACTCCGTCATCTTCTAACAGAGTCTCTCGTGCTATCCCATTTTAACTACTGTAGTTCAACTTACGGTCCCAGATTAAACCAGAACATGCAGCGTGCTATACAACGTGTGCATACGATATTCGTTTAACATCCCTAAACGAGAATTTATTACACCATGTCTGAACAAAAAAGGTATCTTAAACATGAACGCTAGAAGGGAATACGCATGCACAATTCAAAAGATAGCTTATAATATAAAACCAGAGTATCTTTTTAAAAAACTTAACTAATATCAAAAAGTGTCCGCAGCGCCGTGAAACCCTTTCTTAAAGTTCCTATTCACAAGACTGCGCGATACAAGGGATGTTACAGATATTTATCAGCAAGCATATGGAATGACCTGCCTCCCCGTCTCAGGGAAAGGATGAGCCCGGATTCATTCAAAATCAAGTTCAAAACCGCCTTGTTGAAACGCCAACTTGCTGCTGAAGGTTTGAAACACTCTTCTATGAAAGATTGGAAATTAAAACCCTTTTTATTAAAATTATAACCCTTTTTGTATATGGCTCAATTTGTATTTTGTATTTTACTGTACACTAGACAGGTACCACACACACACACGCGCACACACTCTCTCTCTCTCTCCCACAAACACACACAAACATAGATCTACATAATGATATTCCAAATTTATAAAAGTATATTTTTTTAAGAAACAAAGTTTTTTTTTATATTGTTTAGTTAATTTTGATTTTGCGCTAAAATTATTTTACTTATGTTTTTATTTTTTAAGGATTTTTGCATTTTGATTTGTTAAGAACGTGGTGCCTAAACAGTACCTATTTTGAACGAAGAGAACGGGGGTGTCCGAAAACCAGCGCTTTTCGGACCCCGAGCAGCTCAAGCTGAGCCATTAACCCTTTGTTTTCACTTTAAATTTAAAGATAAAATGTATTTCTCATTAACCTAATAATTATATTATATTATCTACTGTTAACAACCTTGTGAAAACAATAAATGTTGTTTTTTTTTTAAGATTTCTTAAAAATAGAACAGTACTGACACGTGAGTGAAACCACGGGACAACCTAGTATTATGTAATTTGTCTTCGTCTTCTTGCCTTTAATCACGGTTTCAAATTTTATGAACGACGCGAAAAAAATTTTATATGCAGTATTAATTTTCATTTCAATATTTCTTTTCTCGATCCATTCAACAAGTTTGCCTAGCGAAGAAAAAATAGATTCGCCCAATTGAAAGTTATGTCTACATAAGATAGAGGATGTGCATCACTTGCTAATGGAATTTGTCTGAATTGAAACTGATAGGAATCATTTGTTCCACAACCTTAAAATTAGCAAAAGTATTGTAGGTGCATCAGCATGTATTTTGTCACAGCCTTTATCGCAGGAAGCTAAGATGGTTATAGCTCTATGTTTTAAAGAATAATTAATTTAAGTACTTAAAATATAATTAACTCGAGTGTAATAGATTTAGGCTAAGTTTCATTGGGCTGGCATGTTTGACAAAAGCCCCTAAACAAATGTTGAATAAAAAAATAAAAAAGATATATCGCGACAAATATCATGTCACTGCGCAGAGAGGTTAAGAGATGTAAGTGGAATAGTTAGTAGTGTTATAGTTTAAAACATAGCTCAAATACAAATCGACCTTTCGTTGTCATATTATTGGATCCTTAAACTCACTGGCTGATAGCATCCACCTGGAAGAATACCGAAGAAAAAAAATTATGCTGACAGCTATTTGCTTTACCTACAGGACCAACTGAATGTTATGTAAAGTATATTGGTAGAAAAAAGAGTATGTAAATATAGATTGTAGACAACGATTTCCACCAATATCATAAAAAAATCTTACATGTTTAAGCAAATAACTTGACAGACATATGGACTGAAATTGTTATGTTCAACAAATTCCAACGAAGAATGTATCGTGCATGATAAACAGAATTATATAGATAAAATCTCGCGTGATGTGGGTCACTCCGTCACAATCATTGCACTGCTGTACGCCATATTCCTTCTGACAAGACTGATTTATTTACTGTCCCTATTTTTTTTCAATACTATTCAAATGTTTAATATCCATACAGCTTCACAAAAGCATGTCTTTTTACTGTGGCTTAAAAAGATCCGGAACAATATTTCTCTTGAGAAAACACATGCAAAAGTTGATCTACAAAGAATGGTTTCAGTTTAGTTCTCTTTTGTTATTACATTTAAATCAATTTCTTTGTTCCCTGTGAGAAATTTAAATTAAAAACCTTATCATATAAATGTGTTAAACATGGTATTTTTTATTTATTAGTTGTACAGACCGACACGAACAATGTATACGCCGATTACACGCAGGCGTATTAATTACGCTGAAAATAGCTTATTAATAACTTCATAATATTCTATAAACTCATGCAATAAAACGGACACTAATATTCTTACATGCTAAAAACTCTTCCATGAAAACCGTCTACAAATACCTCGTTTCAGCGACGCTGGCGGTCATCGAGTGCGGTTCAATGGCATTAAGAGTTCACGCAATAAACTGCTGTTTTACTATTCAAAGAGGGTGGTTTCAACCCTAAGTCTTATCGGCAAGTATATCCAGTACAGCTCACCCCGAATTTCAACGAAATATAACTTAAGGAGGCTATTAACTTTTGTTAATAAACTGTTATAAAAGCTTTCGGACGTCAAGAGATTTTTTATTATAGCTTAAATATCAAGCATAATCTTGCCCTTGAAATAATATTTCTTGGTAACAATTTTTATTACCCTTTTTTTTATAAGTTTGATGGGTGACGCAGAAAGCTAAATTGTTTCGCAGTGACTAGTAGACTTAACACAGTTAGAAAATTTCTCACCTTACTTCCAAAGGAGTATTCACTTTATGAAGAAAAAGACTACAATGTTTATGTTTCATAGTTTTATTTTAAAGACTTAAAAAAAGCTGGCTTGAACAAACGTGTCAGTGCTACAGGACACTGACCTTTACCAACCCTTACTAAAGAAGATCGCAGTAATCTAAGTATTGATTACGGTACACGCACAATAAAGTTATTCAGACAGCTTTTTACACTAAAGTAAGTAACAGTGAATGCGTTGGTTAGCTGGTGGATGTTGATTGCTGGTCGTTAACAAGCAGATTGGTTTCAGGGCTCGAAATCTGGAACACTATTAGATCACTGGGTACCACTCATAACTTGTAGTACCCGACCGGACGTATTGAAACAGTCATTATTACAAGTCATCTGACGAACATCAGACCTTGGACAAATAACTATAAACTGTACAAAGGAGGAAGAAAGTTGTGGGCTTGGCGGTTAACAAAACGAAATGTATGCTAAAAATGCCTAAAATTATTCTATATTTGCATCAAAAAAATCTACAAAAATATGAATGTACTATGAATGTGCTATGATTACGGTGTCTTCACATTTTTATGATTATTGTTTTGGAAGAATTAAGAATTCATCAAAACAAATATATGCTTAATACTCTTTTGATTATTTCTCACGAATATTGAAACATTTTTACACATTTTATGAAGTTATCAATAAAAAAACATTAGAAAAATATGTTGGATTTTGCTCCAACCGTCAATTGTTTCGTTTCTTTTCGTCAAATCTCCAACCGTCATTTGTTTCGTTTCTTTTCGTGCGTCACGAATGCTCTCTATAAAGTGAAATACGTGTTTCAATTGATTCTCCACTATTCAATATCAAGTACCAGGACGTGTACCAAGCTGATATTTTCTTGAGAATTATTTATTCTCCTTATTTAAAATTACAAATATATGTTAATGAACTATGTGTATTAGTTATAATTCTAAAAAAACATGTAGCGTTAGTACAACCTCTACTGCTAATTTTTCTTACTTTTAAGTATTTAACTGTTAAGTATTTATAACTCTGTTTTCAGATTGCAAAATGTTCTGAAACTTTCTTTATTATGTTGTTGATATTATATCTATCTGTAGCTTTAAATTTCATAATGTTAACTCAACAAAAGCCGTGGGGCCCAGGCATGTATGGGAAGGTTGGTTTCTCCGTTCCTGTTACGCGAAATCGAACTTTGGACCACTTGCGTATAGAACCAATGTAGTCTATGTGTAGCAGGCGGATGGTTGGATGTTCTACTAAACACCTTACTGTTTGGTTAAATGGATTTTTACAGCTAACCGGCTAGTCGTGATGTAGAAAAGTTAATTAATTCTTGGTTTATACATTCCACGAATAGCCCTTTTCTGCAGAATGAAAATAAGTTCGATGTCTGCGGCATTTCCCCACAGTAGGGTACCATAACACGTGAGACTATGAAAACAACAAAGCCACTGCTCATCATTGGAGATAGGATTGTTTAAATCGTCAAAATAGATTTTTTGTTTATCAACTTTAAATATCACGCTAGGGTTATGCGATTTGTTAATTATTTTTATACAAACTTATTAATATCATGCAAGCCTAGAAGAGAATACGAAGTCAGCGTGGTGCCGTAGAACCCATCGAAGCGCAATCATGAAAATTGAAGACAAAAAAAGAGCATAAAACTTTCAACCGAACGACTAAAAATCTAATACAACCTGCGACATATGTACATTACAAACGTGTCTTTTGTTCAGAATTTGAGGTACTACAGACTTCCAATTTTAACTGGCATAATGACCATGCCAACATGGTTGTATTTGGGTTAATATGAAGGAACGAAGAAAGGAAATAAATTATATCCATGGGCACGGATGGCACTTAGCATCATGTTCGTGAGACGAGAATATAAAAATAAAACCGTTACAAAGAAAACTACGATTCAAAACAGAGCTTGTGACATCACCATTTCAATTGCAATATTTAGTTCGTGAGTTCATTGTGTTATTCCATACACCATTTGGTTAGATTTCGCATAGAAATAGATGTTAAACTTTAGTTAAAGATAAGAGAACTTAAGGACCACTAAGATATATCTATTCAAACATTAGAAATTATAAGTTTAAAAGTAATGTTCTAAGTTCGTGAGTTAATTGTGTTATGCCATACATAATTTGGTTAGATTTCGCATAGAAATAGATAAGTTAAACTTTAGTTAAAGATAAGAGAACTAAAGGACCACTAAGATATATCTATTCAAACATTAGATATTATAAGTTTAAAAGTAATATTCTAAGTTCGTGAGTTAATTGTGTTATGCCATACATAATTTGGTTAGATTTCGCATAGAAATAGAAAAGTTAAACTTTAGTTAAAGATAAGAGAACTAAAGGACCACTAAGATATATCTATTCAAACATTAGATATTATAAGTTTAAAAGTAATATTCTAAGTTCGTGAGTTAATTGTGTTATGCCATACATAATTTGGTTAGATTTCGCATAGAAATAGATGTTAAACTTTAGTTAAAGATAAGAGAACTTAAGGACCACTAAGATATATCTATTCAAACATTAGAAATTATAAGTTTAAAAGTAATATTCTAAGTTCGTGAGTTAATTGTGTTATGCCATACATAATTTGGTTAGATTTCGCATAGAAATAGAAAAGTTAAACTTTAGTTAAAGATAAGAGAACTAAAGGACCACTAAGATATATCTATTCAAACATTAGAAATTATAAGTTTAAAAGTAATATTCTAAGTTCGTGAGTTAATTGTGTTATGCCATACATAATTTGGTTAGATTTCGCATAGAAATAGAAAAGTTAAACTTTAGTTAAAGATAAGAGAACTAAAGGACCACTAAGATATATCTATTCAAACATTAGATATTATAAGTTTAAAAGTAATATTCTAAGTTCGTGAGTTAATTGTGTTATGCCATACATAATTTGGTTAGATTTCGCATAGAAATAGATAAGTTAAACTTTAGTTAAAGATAAGAGAACTAAAGGACCACTAAGATATATCTATTCAAACATTAGATATTATAAGTTTAAAAGTAATATTCTAAGTTCGTGAGTTAATTGTGTTATGCCATACATAATTTGGTTAGATTTCGCATAGAAATAGATAAGTTAAACTTTAGTTAAAGATAAGAGAACTTAAGGACCACTAAGATATATCTATTCAAACATTAGATATTATAAGTTTAAAAGTAATATTCTAAGTTCGTGAGTTAATTGTGTTATGCCATACATAATTTGGTTAGATTTCGCATAGAAATAGATAAGTTAAACTTTAGTTAAAGATAAGAGAACTAAAGGACCACTAAGATATATCTATTCAAACATTAGATATTATAAGTTTAAAAGTAATATTCTAGTTTCACATTCTAGTTTGAAACGTTTTAGAACGTCACCATAAAACAATTTACTCAAGGTTCCCTAAACCTTTTAAGAACTATTTACTAGCATAACACAACATATCCAGTCAGGTATATCTGTGTCATCAACACGATAGTTTAAAATAAGGGCGGCACGTGGTCAGTGGTCAGTCAGTACCGCGCGCGCGGCCGCCCGGTCGATCCGCGGCCATGCTTCTTTTTCCCGCGTTTTTCCATTTCAAACGCCATGGCTGAAGACATTCCAGGTGACAACCACAAACGTTCGAAAATAGACCGCGAGTTTGTTTTGTTTTTCTTTATGTTTGAGAAAAGAGTTTGCAGTGGATGACGCCTTTTTTTATTTCATATTATTTTTCATACGATATTGTTTTGTTTATTTTTTTGCGTGCTTACGAAACTTTTCTTCATTACAACGAAAGGCAACGAAAATATATGGATTTGCGTTACTAAAATTACAAAACAGGTGTTATTTTAATAGTGTGTAAATATTATCGATTGTAATATCACATTTAATTCTAAAATTAACTTACTACATGTCTATTTTTGAAACACTTTAATTTCCGAACAACCTAAATGAATGAACATATAATATGTAAGAGGTCGCCGGTGTGTATTTGATTGTTATAATATTGATTCGTAATGCCGAAATCGAGGTCACGATAAGCTCAAATAAGCTCGTTCGCGTTACTTAAGTACGTGCGACATGGTTCTATGTGATCGGTACATTCACTGTAGTAATTAATAGGGATAAGGAAATCAACGAGTCTAAATCTTAAATATTTGTAAATTGTTGATATCATTAGGTTAAGACTTTTATCATAATAAATATACAACCAGCACACTTTAAAATCAGCGCAAGAATATTAAATAATATCATTCAAGAACTTAAGTAAAAGAAAAAGTTAATTTTAATCTTCTTTTCATCGATTAAAATGTTGCATTAGAAATTTAAAACGAATTTTAAAAAAATATCTATCTTTATCTTAAATGTAAGTTCATATTGAAATATTTTATTTAATGTGTATTTAATTTATCTATTGTGTTTTAAATATATAAATATACTGAGAAACTTCGAAAATTCAATATGATTGAAAATGATAAGGCATATTTTACGCTGACTGGAAGTATGAAAGCAAGAAAATGAAAGAAAACTAATAAGTTACAACTTATAACGTGTCATAGATCCCGCGTCACCTTTATATACTGATGATGACGACCTCTTACACGATTTTGGCTACTGTTTAAGTCTATAACTATGTACATACGTACAAAATACATGAGACTTGTTAACTTGAACTCTAGCAACCGATAATTTTAACAAATTTGCTACCACATTCACAGTTCAATCTGCACTGGTTTTCAATTAGCATGTAATAATAAAAATACCATAAAGTACAATTTAATGCTACTATTGCATGCTAGAGCTGACCTCTCACACACAACCATAATAATATAAAAAGTTCTTTACTAGTGTTACTGCGGAACCACATTAATATTTTAATTGTATAATTAGACTTTTGTTAGGCATTTTACAGTGATTTCAACAGTAATTTTTTTAATGGCAATTTTTATGTTAAGTCTACGGTTGTAGTAGACTACGAGTTCGTAGCGCTTTAGTTTGTGCTTAAATTTTAATTTTGTCGTAAATTATATTTAGTAACTAGGTACTAATTAATAGTTTGTGGTAGTAAATTGTTGTAAACCTTTTTAATTCTAGTTGTAATAGTATTGTTGACCGAGTGGCGTAGTAATCAGTAGCCCTGGCTCATACGCCGGAGGTTCCGTGTTAGACGTCCAGGACAACGCGACGGGGCATTTATTTGTGTGATAATCATGATATTTTACTCTTGCCAGGGACCTTGTTGTCAGGGTCGATAAAAAGACATAGGGCTAATACTCATCAAAAATGCTGTATTTGAGGGACAAGTAAAGCTGCGGGCAAAACCTTGGTCTGTATAAAGTCGTTTTTCAGTGGAAGAACAATTCACTCACTTCTTAACCACACGGATCCGAAAAACTATTCAGAGTTTTATCCGTCTACTCATAGCCTTATAAAAGTTTTAATTGAACACTACTGTCAGTTTATTTATATTGTTTTTATTCTAAAATATGGTATTAATACAGACCAGCTACGGTATTACGTAAGAAATGTGATAACCGATAATCGCGCGATTATCGCTGATCGTCAAAATAACTTCATGTTACATACAGTTTGTTTGCTATCGCGCTTCTAGGCTGTCGCTGGCACGTTACACGGGTTATTTATTTACCCATTGAAGATCAAATGTCACGAGATGTTTGTGTATTGTGTTGATTTTTTGTGTGAATGTAATATTACTATAGTTAATACTATATACTAATAATACGAAATACTAATAATATAAATACTGTAGGTTTTAATTATAACATGTTTACTTAAAATTGAAGTGTTAAATAATGAAACAAAATATTAAATGAACCAATTTAGAATATTCTGAAATTCGTAATATATCAACTAGATTGACAAAAGGTAAATTGTGAAACTACCGAACCAATTTTAATAATAAATAATTTTTATGTCAACAGCAAAAACAAAGAATACATTTTGTACGTCAGGTTTCTACGAAAGTATTTCGAAAGGTACCAAGAGCTTCGCTCGTGAAAGATAGACCATATAGAAATTAATGAAAATCTTCATAATAATTTGACAATTACAATAAAAGCACAAATTACAGGTTCAAACCCAAAACCCAAAATGTTAACTAAAATTTTGTATTAAGTAAAAAGAAAAGAACTAAAACTGGATCATTAGTATATCACTATTATAATACAATACTTTTCCATAACCACATAACAAAAGGATTAAAACCACTGCAAATGCCTGCCAAATTTTCAACAAAAGGTTCAAAACTCAATAAAACTTACAGCTTTCTGAAATCTAGTTCTTTGTTAAGTACCATGGCGATATGATCTCCATGACGTGGCGAAGCTTGGACCTGAGCAAGGTCAGAACTATGGTACGAAAGGAAGTTGCGTGATTCAAAATAATCTATGGATTTAAGTTTTGGTGGAACACTTGTGAGTTAATCTGAAAGTGTAGAAAAAGTCTTTAACTAAAATGTTTGATTGAAAACTATACTAAAGTAATAGGAATTTCTATTTTTTTTTACTGTCAGCATTTAATTTCTCTTATTTACCGCCGAGTTCGCTCGTGTAGCCATCGAAAGGAGCGGCCCTTTTCTTTATGAACGCTGTTCCTTTTCTGGACATCTGACAACGCCTGATACAAGGTGACGGCCGAGTGGCGTAGTAGGTAGTAGCCCTGCTTCATACCAGGTCCTAGGTTTGAGTCCTGGTTGGGGCATTCATTTGTGTGAATAACATTTGTGTGTTAATTTTGTGTTTCTCCCCCCTCCGCTCAATTCACTATATGGCTATCCAAAACATAAGCTCTGCTTACTTTGGGGCCATAAAGTTGGTGTGTTTGTCAGGGAATTAACGGAACTGGGTCGAAACTAACTTATTAGTAAGCAATAGAAAATCATGCAATATAGTGGAACATATAATCTTGTCGCTGTATATAGATACTAAAACCCTGCCTTTAAATATTTTATTAAAATCTAAACATAGGTTAAAACAATCGACCCAGACTGTTCAATACAGTAAAGAACATTGTAGTGAACATCTAATTTTTAGTTTAATTAAAAATAATATTGTGACGCTGAATCAAATCCTACCCGATAGAACGTTACCTGGAATCGCTGGCAATTTTACCTGACGGCAAAATCGGCGGTATTGTATAAGTTTTTAATTATTAAATTTAAGTCGAGACACTTGAAAATATTGTTTTAGACCTATTGCTTCCACTTTTATTTAGGTCAATGATTTTGATAACCCCCGACGCAAAAAGAGGGATGTTATAAGTTTGACATGTGTATATGTGCGCCTGTTTGTGGTATCGTATATTTCATGTTTAAAGAAAATTGGTTTAGCCGTTCAAAAATAATGTTAATTAGTATTTTTTAATTAGAGTTTACAAATTTAATAACTTGTTCCTATTCCTATTTCGACAATGACGTAGGCAACAATCTAGCACGCAGTGTCAGAACTGTTATCGGATCATGTCAATTACAATAAAATTTTACTGGTGCTGCTATATGTCAATTAAAGAATCAGCTAAACTTATTGATGATGTACACAAGTGAAAACTACAAAGTATCGAGCACCGCCGCGCTGTCACTTGTTTGTCGGTATTTTATAGGATGCAATTTGAAAAGTGCTCTCTTCGAATTCATTGAAACCCAAACATAGCATCGGATGACGAGGCGCAGGCAGGTTCCACCCGTTTATAGTTAGGGTAATATACCTAAAAACAAACCAAGCATTTCGACGGCTGTTCGCGCCACACTAAGAATGCTGACTGCTTTTTTTTTCTTAAAATATATAGTTCTGCAATCTTCAATAGTAGAGTAAATGTATGTTGACAGGCGTGTGCCTTTCTCGCCTTCATCATCTCTGTCCGTCAGGTGGGATAGAAGACTAACGCAAACCCTTTTAACAATATTAAAAACATTTACAATTATATTAAAGTATGAAAAACGTTTGTCGATAAATTTGTATAAACCACACGCTGTAATATATTACAATATGTATGACCACAACATGAAAAACTGTAGACATAAATGTGAAAAAGATAAGAAAATCAAGAAAAATCTATTTTATTATAAAGCAAAGCAAAGACTTCAACGAAGTTATTGACCTGCATCATACGCCCAAGGTACCCGGTTCTAGTCCTGGTCGGGTCATTCAACTGTGCGATGAACGCAGATGTTTGTTCTCGGGTTATGCTTGTTTATATCGGGTTATTTTATATATGTATTTTTATTCTGGAATCCACCCAGTACGTTGTATGGTCATCCACAACACAAGCTCTACTAACTTTAGGGCCATACAATTGGTGTGTGTGTGTCTGGGGGTTTATTAAAATGGTTGTATATTATTATTACTATATATTATTATTACTATTCCACTTCACTTCAATTAAAAAAAACCTCAAACAAAAATATATTTTAAAGCATTTATTATTTTTAGTCACCATCACCAGCCAGTTATCACCAATCAAATATATGTGCATAAGTTTAGCTATAATTTAGCAACATCTAACTATCAATAGCACTTCATCATAATTGTAACAACCTGAGTAACGGGGACCCCACACGAATTGCCTGAAAACCTAACATTTACGTCAGCGCTAAAATACAATGATACTAAAAATGAACGCCCACTTAACTAAAGGTTAAGTTATGTGAAATGTAGATGTCAGCTGATATTGAAAAAATAGCGCTCTTGATAAGGGTTTCCTAGTAGTAGCTGTTTTAAAAAACAAGTTTTTTTCTACAAATAATAAGACTTATTGACTGTGTGGGTGGATTATTTAAATACAACAAACATAACAAGTTAAATTCTTTTCCGTTCATTTAAATACAATCGTGTTTAATATCTCATATCCATAAACAGTACTTTTTATCTATAACTTTTGCCTTATCGCAAATATTTTATTAACTCTACCTTAGCTTAGAACACCTTACTAATGAAACAATTACTTATGTATATAACTTATTAACGAAATACTCGAAATTTGAAGCGGGTATATTTTCCTTTGGAGGAATACCACAACAGTGAGGTTATTGGATCAAAACATCAAATTAACTTCACAATTCTATTTCTACATTTCGTACAGCCAGTGAAAATATGATAAAAGGTCATCTCAACCCTAAGCCAGTGAAACTAATCATTATAGGTTACCCATCAACCAATTGTGACTCATAATCTTAACATTTAGTGACTACCATATGAAGGTCACTCATACCAACGAAATTCATTGTTGGTTTTTTTAATGGTCCACAGTCTTAGCATATAGTAATTCATTTCCATGACCATATGATCGTCTTTCTAGCAATGAAGCAGATCAAAAATCCTAAATTTTCCCCAGACACGGGCGCCGTGTTCACGTTCGGCAAGTCTCACTTCGCAGACAACGAGCCGAGCCACTTCTTCATCAAGAATGATCCCGTTGTCGCCATCTCGTGTGGTGATGAGCATAGTGCCGCCATCTGCCGTAAGTATATATGAAGATAATGTAAGCTTTTGATGACATTTTAACTGACTTCAAAAAAAGGTTCTAAATTGGTCTGCAATTTTTTTTATGTTTCTTGGGGTATAGCTTTTTTGTTTCTGGACCAATTATGGTAACTTTTGTGTTGGGTTCAGTTCAGCGTCAAGTGCACTTTATGGATGCTCTTGAACTTCGGAGTTGTACCATGGAAAGCCTCAAAATCAAACAGAGCACTCTCTTAGTAACATACCCAAACCAGAAAAGTAAGTAACTATGGTCAAGGATATCCTGGACTAGACCTGGACGCATACAACGGAACTCCTCATCGATCGATTCCTTATGATTCGATCGATTTGCGCTAATGTAGGTACTTAAGGGTGTCACATGTAGTATTTTAAGTTAGTGATCCATGGTCGAAGATACCCTGGACTGGACCTGGACGCAAACAACAGAACTCCTCAACGTCAAACAGAACATTTGCATAAACCTAGCCGTTTGTGAAAGATATTTCGATCGATTTGTGCTCATAAGGCTATTTTTTAATTGCGCTGACTACTTTTTGTGATGAAGGTCTGATGATGAAACTCGGAGCTGGACATAAAACTAATAAGCCCTGTGTAAGTGTTTGGAGTTTTTAGTAAAAGATTTAAAAGAAAAGTTAAATCCATGAACCAGGGTATGATTGTTTCTTGTGATAAATACAAGAAAATCTCAAATTCTAACTCAAACTTTACTAGTTGTACCTGCCACTTAAATTTACAAAATAAAATAATTTAAAAAGTAAATAGGAATCGACTTCAAAACGTAAATTAACTAAAACTTTTCATGCCAAAGGGGTTTCTGCCTAAGTAGTTACATCGTCTAAATCATATGAAAAGAAAACATCATAAAATAGAAAAAAAAATACTATAAAGTGAGGGGTTCGCTCAGGGTTCGGTCTTTTGTAGGCGCTCCCATTTAAAGGTGACAACACTGCAGGGGAATCGAATGCGAATTTGAGCCTGCACCAAGTTCCCCGACTGTACTCACTTCCCTCTAATATGGTTGAGGAAGGCGATGGCTGGATCCCGCGTTAACTCGTGAATGATTGCCTTTCGATGGTGTGTCGTCATTTGAATACTTGGGGGGAGGGAGACTTGCCGAGCTAACAGATGCAGATAAGAATAATTTTGTATAGACATAAAGAGACTCTGTAAATTAAAAAATATACCCGTGAAGTTTCTTGCCAGTTCTTCTTCACGATGGTTTTTCGTTTGACGTCAATAAGAACAAGTAATTGTCAATATTGAGGATAAATAATTCATTTCATTCCATTTCATTACCTACTTAGGCAGACACACATTTGGCATGAAATTATTTTTAGCATAGTTAACTTACGTTTTAAAGTCAGTTTCTATTTTTATTATAAAATTATTTTTTGATGTTCATGACTAAATTAGTCAAACCGTTAGTTTGTTTCTACGCCAATGTTAAAAATCACAACAATTTGAGAACGTCTTTTGTTTCATGCTGTTTTTCCCCTATCTTTCTTTTTTGAATTTTGGATTGGATAAGCGTAATCTTTTCTTCTAGAAAATGGGCGTGTGTTCGTGTTCGGGGCGAACGCGTGGGGCCAGCTGGGCTTGGGCCATAAGGACGAGACAACGCGGCCCAGCTGCGTCAAGTGGCTCAAGCCGCATCGCGTCATGTTCGTGGCTTGCGGCCGGGCGCATACTGTGTTTGTTACTGGTTTGTACCGTTTACGTGTATTAATTAATTACCTTAGAACTTAACAAAAGTAGACCAAACTGAATAGCGTCATGTGTGTTTGAGCAGACAAGGGACGTACCATCATCGTTCAAACCTGGGCCCTCCGGTGTATGAGGCAGGGTTATTACTTCCTATATTTTTAGCTTAATAAACAAACTCCAGATGCATTCTTGAAGTCCTTTGTGCTGTCCATCACTTAGCTCCCAATATCGTCTCATTTTCGAAATGTTACCTACATTACTTCAGTCTAATGAAGCTGCCTAATTCTAAATGAAGTAATTTTTATCCTTTCAGTAGTTTCTAGTCACCTGGTGGTAAGTGGCAACCCCGCCCATGCACATCATTAGTCGTAAGTGTTATACATATCAATATTGCCTTTGTTCCAGTAATTGCACTGGCTGTTCCTTCCCTATGTCTGGAACACAACCACGTGACCGTGATTATTATGGCAGTAAAAATATTAACCACCGTAGTACCTCACGAAACTCTACTGCCTAAAAATCTTTTCACTTTATAGTACTAGTATAAAATAATATAGAAAATTAAGTAAAATCAATAAAATAAAGTTAAAGAAAAATATACTTACAATAACATAAGATAAAGTATATCCCAAAAACAAACTCTATTTGCAAACAAGTACACCCTATTAGTGGGAATACTTAAAACCTATGGAATACGAATACGACACCCTGACAACCCGCTGCCTCTCCTTTCAGACACGAACAGCATCTACACCGTTGGCTGCAACGATGAAGGTCAACTAGGAACAGGGGACATGGAACACCACATGGTACCACAATACGTAGAGCTGGAAGACCAGGCCCCCATTTGCCAGGTGTCGGCTGGGAGCAACCACACGGCTATACTTACTGGTTAGATCTGTGGCCGATTTGAGCATATCGGATTAGTTTATTCTGACACGTAAATTATGTTGTTTGTACAAATAAAACTTGTATATTTTGTTATCTGTTCAGATAAAATTATAAGACGCTTTTTTAACGTTGTGAGGTAAATATCTATAGGAACCATGATAGTCTAGAAAGAGAAAAAATATTGTTTGTTACATTTGATATAAGGTTTTATATGAAAATAATAAAATTAGAAAGCAAGTTGTACCTACCTACAGTAAAGAGTCGGAAAAACGAAGTTAGTGTTAGGGAAAATCAACCAATCACAAAAGCAATAACATCATGTAGTACGTACACAACGGTATTAAAATAATAAAGTCTTTTGCGTCATCAAGTTTTTATGAAGTCCTTTACGTTGTAACTGCACATTCACAGTGTCATTTCGTAAATCATTATGACCAACATAACAAAAGGATCGATATGCTCTAAATAGGTAAGTACTCGTAATTGTATAAAAAACTCAACCTTTTTTTAAGAACACAGCTATTTTATTGTAGTTTGATAGTCAGTTTTAAGGCGAGGCTACATACCTAAGCACCCAATACCAGAATATTAATTTAATGCTTTAATGAAAGGATTATGAATAATTATTTGAAAAATACCAGAGTAAACTAAACTTAATTTAAAAAATCTGCGTGAATTTGTTTTAGTACACACCTCTGATCGCAAATTACTTATATTAACAATTAAATATAATATAATAAAATACTCGTATTTAAAAAATTCGCTACAAAGATGTTTTCGTTCTTCGATAAATCAGTTCCAAGGCGTTTAACATTTTAAGATAACTATTTTGTAAGTTCATCTACATGTTAAACTAACATATAAAATCTAAAATCTTACTCCACAGACCAGGGTCGGGTCTTCGTTTGCGGGTCCAACACGGAAGGCCAGCTAGGACTGGGTGAAGCGACTAAGTCCAGTACTCACTTCACCGAACTCAAGTTTATGGAGAAAATAGCCTTCGTTGAGTGCGGATATTATCACACGGTCTTTATTACAAGTAAGGAATTATTTGGATATGGTATCTGAATTGAAGGTCGCATAAACTATTTTCATCAATGCTCCCCGGTGGTGTGCACACTGGGTTGTGTTTAGGTTTTCTAGTCATGGCGAAAGACTTTTTTTAGAAACAACAGTAAATAGGCAAAGATACTAGATTTTGTCTCTGGATTTAAGTTTATTGAAGCTATAACAAGATCGTGGAAGCAAAGTATCTATTCTTTTTCTGTTTTGCAGCCGGAGGCGTAGTTTTTGTAACAGGTGACAATGAAAATCAAAAACTAGCCGTCGCCGACGCACCCGCCACGATCTTCGTTCCCGTTGTCCTGCCTTTAGAAACACCAATAAAAAGTGCCTGCTGTGGCGCTGCTCACACTTTCTTACTCTCTATGGACGAAGGGAAAATCCTGGCTTTCGGTTCAAATGAAAAAGGACAATTAGGTCTGACGAGCGACGTAGAGTTCGTGACGCAGCCTACAGAAATCGATATGGAGAAGATGTTTGATGGCTTTCAACTTAAATTAGTAGCCTGTGGCGCCATGCACACTGCCTTTGTAACAGGTACTTTACTTCAGAATTCAACTATATTCTCACTTCGTAGCGTTAAGGTTAAATACCTCGATTCTAAGGTCATGACGCGACAGTAAAGAAATAGCCACCCCCTCCCAGTCTAATTGGTCCTTCAAACTACACCCATACATTTTTCTGTGAAGCTCGGACTTAATTCAGTGTAAATACAATAGCCAGTCAGAAAGGACGTCTAATGATTACTGAAACATAATTGTTTTCACTGAACTGCTGACGTCATCAAGTAAATTGTAGTGCTCCGGCTGAAATCAAGAGAAAGTTTTCATACGTGAGTTGACACGCAACTGTAACGTTATAAAGGTAGAAAGTTTGTACTTACCAACTTCGATATTATTTATATTTGTTTATCAAGATTAGAGATGTTGTTGGAATTTGGAATTACTCTACTTTAACATCATATATATGAAAACTTATTTTTTGCTATGCAGTTAGGTTTATTTTATGATATAATTATTTTCAGTTTACTCATATTTTTCGAGAATATAAAATTAAAGTTGTTGAATCTAAAACTGTGGCCTGATTAATATCTTCGTAATATTTCATTCAATCCATAAATAACGTGACCGCCTTTGAACCGTTTTATGTTGAAACTAAACGTTACATCGAATTCTTTTTCAGATAACGGATTGTTGTACACATGCGGGGAATCGAGACACAATAAACTGTGCTTTGAAGGTATCGATGCCGCTCACAATTCAAATGAGGCGCCCAATCAATACTCACCGAAGCGGGTCACTTCCATGAATGGCTACATCGTAGACAACGTAGCCTGCGGCGGCTGCCATACGCTTCTCACCGCCACGCGCGGCTCTAACGCTGACTTTACCAACAACGACGTCAGCGTCATGAGCGCAGACACCAGACAAATACCCACAACTGAACTACCTCCCCTTAAAATCCCCACAATGAATAAAACTGAAGAAATAACAAATGAAGATGCCATGAACGCCAACGCCGACGCTGCGAACAAAAATATGAATGGGGAAACGGGATCGATCAATTCCTTGGAAGCGAATGTCAGCGGTTCCCCCGTGGCAAACATCAGTGACCTTGTCGCTGAAACTACCGACTCGCTCGATGTAAATAAAGATGGAATCGACCCGACTACTCATGTGAATGGGGAAACGGCCAAGGTGATTGATTCTATGGACAAAATGATTGAAAATATTAGCGCTACAGTTGATAATGCCGTTGAAGATCTTAAAAATAAAGCAAATGAAACAGAAGACAAAATAACAGACAACATTAAAGACCTCAAAGAGAAAGCTAATGAAACTATACAAACACAAAAAGTAGCAGTGGAAGATGTGATGACAAAAATTGAATACATCATACCTGGAATGCATTGCGATGAGGTGAAAGCTTTAGACGTTCCGGACAAAACGGCGGAGATAGCCAACTCACCACCTCCTAAGTCTCCTCTGATCCAGGACTTGCTGCATGTGCCAGATTTGTCCCAAATGAGCCCTAATTTAAGCAAAGAAAGTGACGACGGTGTGAAAAGTGAGAATGGGCAATCTGAGATTGAGACCATTCCCTGTGACTCTGATAAGTCAAGCCCGCAAGGTAAAACTGCTAAGATGCAGGCAGTGATGCCAATAGTTCGTAGTGAGGACACAATCGACTCGAATCTTGAAGACGAACACCACGAAACTGAAGATGTAGTTGTGAAAGACAAAGGTAGATTTGCTCGAATATTCCAATCAATAAAAGATAAAGAAAACTCTTGTATGGGTAAAGGAAAAATAATTGAAGAAAATATTACTGGTAAGTGTCTTAAACAACTCATTCGATAAATAATTTCCTACTAAAATAAGTCCAACAGAAACTATAATAATCGTTTCAGATTGTTTGCGTGGCAATAAGCTCGCGGTATCGTTCTTATATCAGAAAATCTTTTTAGAACTTAAGTAAATAATTTCATGTTATATTATTAGAGTTTGTATAGGAAGCTCACCGAAAGTAGGATCGTTATAACTAAACAAATATGAGAGGTCAACTCCGCTGTACAATAATTTAATAATTTGACCTTGGCTTTAGAGGGTTTTGTCTATGCTCGTTGAATTGTTTGATTTAATAATTAGGTATACAAAATTTATGAGAGAAAATAAGTTCTAATGGGCGCACTCACAGACATAAACTGGTATCTTAAGGCGCCGCTAATTTTACATTTTGCTAAGCGAATTTATACTTTCTCTAAGCTTATATTTGCTAAACAAAATCTGTCACTAAGGGTGGGTTGCACCAGGGTACTATAACCGTTATTATTTTTTGTTATTATTCGTTATTGTTAAAGTCTATACGTCTATACTTGAAATTAATTTTACTAAAACTATGGCATTAACCGTTCAAAATCGAGCAGTTATGGTTAGCGTCGGGTATGACGCAATTTTTAACCATTACTAAAATGGTCAAACCCATGTTTGACTTAACTATAGATTTAACTGGCAGTTAGGCTTTTGTTATGGTTATAGTTACATGGTGTGACCCACCCTAACTGTAAAAGTTATTTTTACAATTTATTTTTAAATAGAAACGACACCCTTAAGTCGTCACGCAATACCTAATAAGAAATAGGCCGATAAAGGACTCGCTAGTCAGCCAGTTTCGTAGGGGTACAGCGTTGCATGTTAATTTCGAAACCCGTTTGGTTTTTTTTAAGACCTCGCCTGATCTTCATAATCTTCATCAGGACCTACCAATATTCTAATAGTATATTATGCAACTAGTGAATAAAGGACGGATTTAAAGCGAGGGCCGTAGATGAGTCACGAGCAAGTGAAGGATTCTAACGATTGAATCACGAACCCAGCGAGTGATTTAAGATGATTGAATCACGAGCGCAGGGAGTGATTCAACTGTTAGAATCCTGAGCGACGCGAGTGATTCATGGCCCTCGATATAAATTCGTACTTTATTCAGGAGTTGCATACTATACTTTATACCATGACTACGAAAATTTAAGCGAAAATTGAAATTTAATCAAGAAATAATAAATGTTACATTAATTGAAATGGACATTAAAATTAGAGCAATTTAAAAAAAAACCAGGGATTTTTTCGGTTTAGAGCCTTCTGATAGCCTTTTAAGGTAGGCTTGCAAGTGAGAATATGTTTTTATATCATTGTTATGCCTTGTTTTTACAGTACACCGCAACATAGAATATATACTCCATAATGTCGATGACTTCCTTTTCTTCGAAAGTTCATTAAAATAAGTTAAGAAAACAGACTCAGAAAATGTGCCCGAAGCTTGATTTTCATTTTTCCATTTACAAAACTCATCGTAGGTTTTGATGTAAACCAGCCGTGATTTGTTGGGTAGCAAGTTTTCTACAATATCGGCCGCCTTCTCTTTCATAAATTCAGGTGTTAACACAATATCTTCTTCGTCACTTGAATGCATAATCGATTTATTATAATTCGATCGATTTAATTATAAACTTTGTGTCCGTACAATTCACAGTAAGTATTTGAAATGGCGCCAATTCACTATTTTTTTTTTTCTATAATGGCAGCAAAGAACACAAAACAGTTTTTAATCTAATGCCAAACTCCTTGTCGCAAATATCGACCAATCAAATCTCGAGAATTTATTTGCACCAAAGAGTTTGAATTTCGAATCTTAGCGCAAGGAGTTTGTGTAAGCATTGAAATGGAGATCGGATACCTATATTTTGTGTTCCAAATTCAAACACCAAAACAGTGAATAAAAACAAAACAGTGAATAAAAGGCCTTTTTATTCACTGTTTTGCGTGAATAAAATAAGCTTTTTAGAGTAGTTATGGTATAAAGAATATATTATTAGCCTGTTACAAGAACCTTTGTTAGGCACCATAAAATATAAGATTAATAGAAATAATTAGAGCCGCGGCGTGGTTTCTCTCGTGTTATTCCTTATCGAAATATAAATATAGCCTTTTTTCTTATTTACGGCCATGGATACAAGGTATTAACATTTCTTCTTTTTTTATTATAAATGATAATAAAGACGATGAAGGTGAAAAACAATAGGAAAAGGAATAAAACGAAAACCGCTGTCTCCACTCCTGATTGCTTTTTTTCTATTCAATGCACATACATATGATACCGTTTTCTTTGCACAATACACTATCATCATAGCACACTTAACACTAACTTAGGCATACAAAAAGAAATCAACAAGAACACGACTTGCTCCGTCCATTTCCCGCCAAAAAGTCCAAAGTATAGCCAATGTAGAGTGAGATCCATCCACAAAGACGCAGTATTAATAAAGTAATAATAAAGAGTTGCAATTAAGATTTTTTTTTAGTTAATGCCAGAATTTTAAAAATCGTTTTATACATTCGTCTCTCTCTCAGATAAAATATTATAATTTTTTCAACTTTAATAAAGTAAAAAAAATGTATAAGTCATCCAAGCGAATGTTAACGCGACTGTTGCACCGACCTATTCATGAAGATCACGTATTTAGCACTAATCACGTTAGAAAGTTAAATTTTTGTTAATTTTTATAAGTTTATTCATCAATCTTTCCTTGAAATTATCTCCCTTCTGCGGCCTTACATTTTTTTATATGTAAAATATGTAATCAAACAAAAAATGTGAAGGTATTAGTTGTAGTCGTAGTGAAATTTCGACAATAACGACAAAAATGAGAGCCGAGCAGCAAAGAATATTACCTATTCTTTTTACTTTCAGAAAGCGTCCACAAGGGAATCGATAACGCAGAAGAGTCAGTGCACAAGATTGAAGAAACCGTTGAAACCGAGATCAGAAACCAGACCAACTCGCGAGCGTGCACTATACTATGAGTTACCTATATTATTAGTAGATGTTTCTACCTAACTTGTCTTCTCGAAAGTTTTAGATTTAAAATAAACAAAGTTTTTATAGAAAATTTGTTCTTTTTTATTTTGCTTATATTTCGCTATAAATATAATTAGGAAATAAATTTCAATGTCATCACGAAAAATAAAATAAGTTTTATAACTAGCTTTTATAACGTGTATGTGATAACAATAAAGAAATATATTAACGTACTTATCTATATAAATGCTAATTAGATATAAAACATTTAAATTTTTGTTTTCATTCATAAGACGACTCGACGTTAATTGTTTCCTTCGAAGTCTTCGTCTCACTTTCCCTCTTCTTCCATCTACCTTTCCTTCTATGTTCAGTGAGACTATGTAACCTCAAATCAATATAATAAAGTACACGCTTAGAAAGTAAAGTAACTGATTACTAACTATATATAACAGAACATTAGACAGTATATAAGTCAGCGGTTTCGTTGTGAGCTCGAAAATGCAATTTAATTCTGTCACCGAGCTGTTGTTTCACTTTATTGGCCACCTCGATATTTGCTTCCTTTCTTTTAGAATTTGTCATCCAAATGCCTGCAATTAGAAAATAAGACTTTGGGCTTAATAAATAAGTAAGTAGCTTGTAAGTAAAATATCTTGGTAAAAGTATGACTTTAAGTTTAGAATCGATAACGCATCTATTTTTTTTCTAACTTCTATTACAGATTAAACATTAGATTCAAAGTAGTTACCTCATTCGTAAAAAAACGATTTTAAAACTAAGAATGAGCCAACATTTTGTAAAGGCTCTTGAGTAATAAAGCACCAAAATTATAACAAATCAGAAAAAAAAAATTAATCCATTAATACGAAGTAATACGACAAAACGTACCAAGAAATGCACCTTTCAAATCAGATTAAATGTAGAGTATTTGTAAAAGCATACCAAGGTGTACACTGTAACGGCCACACGTTAGACGCTGTTAATTATAGATTTTGCTTATCAAATATAAAGTTAGATAAAGTAATGGTAAAGTACAAATTCGCTAAGCAAAATATATCGTTAGGAACGCCTTGGGTACACCTTTTGGCGTGTTTGACTGCGGAACTAACTAACTAGCTAATGTATAAACGTACATCTTACCGAAAGACATGCAACTAAGCACGGGGGACTAGGACACATCTAAGCCAATCAGCGGGTCCATCATGACATATAGAAGACATAGCCGACTTGTCAACTAAATGAAGACATCTTTCTATAATCGCTGTCACGTGACTTGTTTTGACCATACTAACTATGCTGCGTTCCGTTTGCCGATTACAGCGCTCACAGCGCTCATATACCGATACGTCATCAATGACGTCATAAACGCCGCCATCTTCCCGCTCAGTGCCAACGCTACGGAGCATGGTCGCTGTGAACGGCCTGTCAAAACTGACACATGACGTTACTTTGTTGATGTTTTTATTAGTCGATTAAAGATTTTAAAAGCTTGCATATGAATTTTCTTTTGGAATAATATAAAAAAATGGCTCCTGCTTCATTCAGGATCAAAGATCTTAATGAAATTGTAACTTTAGACTTAAGCAACGAACCATAAGAATGTTAGCGCGATATTTACCGTTCCGATTGCAATAGCACTAATAACACTTTTAGCACGCTCAAACGAATCGGAACGGTTTTGAGCACTCTTAGCGCTGTGAGCGCTGTAATCGGCAAACGGAACGCAGCACTAGACGACTGTCAAACGTGACGTCATGTTTTTCTGATACAGAAAACAGTTTTATTTTTTTAATGCCAGCATTCATTTGCCTGACTAAATAACTAAGTATGTATTTTTTTCGTAGGGCTTTTTTTGTTTAATAATCGTGGCTTGAAAGGATAAGCCCGTTCATCTAGTTTGCTTGGTAGTTCAGTACTTCTTTGGAGGAAAAGACAGCGAAAAATTCTCTACTTTTTTTTTTTTTTTGTTCCCCTCCACGGGAAGGGCAGCAGGATAAAAATGCCCTGACGCATACTCTGGCGCGATTCCAAAGTTATGTGGGACTCGTCCCGACGCCTACCAGGACCATACCCACTAAAAACCCCCTGTCGGCTCGTGCATTTTTGCCACTCAGCCTTCATCTGAGCGACGGCCAATTGGAGAAAGAGGCCGCGCTAGCGGGGCCCAGAAGGGGTCACCCGCTGGGATTACATAGCACTGAAGGTGCTCAAAGCACTGAAGGTTAATACATAGCACTGAAGGTGCTCAAAATGAAAATCAATAATTAAAACAAAAATTAAAAAATTGCAAAATAAAATTGAGTTAATTCGCATTTACGTTAGAATTAGGATTTACGTTAGAATTAGAATTTACGTTAGAATTAGAATTTGCGGCCAGAAGGGCCTCGAGATCGCGTGACAGTCTGGTGGATGAGTACGCTTGCGCATTTCTAGGCCTAGCGACTTTGAACTTCGAGTCTAACACAGGAGTAGTATGTGAGACTGAATCACGAACTAGAGGATTGGGATGGGTTTCGGAGCGTTTGAAAAACGCTTCAGAGAGTGTTTTGAGATGTTGTTGTACTGTAGGCAGTTCAAGATCTCTATGCAAGTCCGCGTTACGCACGTACCACGGTGCGTTTGTGGCCCGGCGGCAAAAGAGGTTTTGAACTACCTGCAGTTTGTGCAGGAGGGAGGGTTTGGCGTGGGCAAAGATTGGCGAGGCATACGTCATGACGGGTCTAACGCAGACCTTGTAAAGTGTACGTTTGTTTCTGAAGGACATTTTACTTTTTCTACCTAACATGCTATTTAGGCGGACTAAATAGTGACGAGCGAGTTTCGAAACTCTTTCGACGTGTGGCTTGAAAGAAAGCGTCGGATCTAATGTGACGCCTAAGTATTTAGTACTGCGCTTCCAGGGGATGGGAATGCCTAACATTCGAACGTGGGGATCGCCATCGGAACGACGGCGTTTGTGGTCGAAGCGCATCGCAGAACTCTTTTCAGGGTTCACATCGATGCGCCATTTTTGAAACCATACACCAAGGGCGTTTACGGCCTTTTGGAGTCTGGTTACAAGGTGCCGAACACTGTGGCCTTTGGTATAGAGTGCGGTGTCGTCAGCAAAGAGGGCGAGTTCGACGCCTTTCGGCGGGATGGGGATGTCGTTAGTGTACACGGTGTACAGCAGAGGGGCGATGACTGAGCCTTGCGGGACTCCAGCCTTTATGGGACGAGGCGCGGAGAGCGTGCCCTCATGTTTGAATCGAAAAGTACGGTCTTTAAGAAACGACGCTATTAATCTGACTAGGCGAGCCGGTAAGCCTATTTTATAGATTTAAAAACGAGACCGCTGTGCCAGACTTTGTCGAAAGCCTTGGCTACGTCAAAGAGAACCGCGATTGTTTTTTTACGACGCTGAGAGAATCCTTCGAGTATGTACTCGACGATTCGATGGACTTGCTGAGGGCAGGAGTGTTTAGCGCGAAAGCCGAACTGATGGGGAATAATGAGAGGATCGCCATCCGTTGGAAACAGATGGTTCCGCATTCGAGAGAGTATGACTCTCTCGAGAAGTTTAGACATTGCCTTGAGGAGGCTGATGGGTCTGTGATTAGCGGGACGTTCAGAGGTTTGCCCGGCTTGGGAATGCCTATGACTGTCGCTTCTTTCCAAGCTTTTGGAAAGTAGCTATGGTCGAAGCAGGCATTGAAAATGATAGCTAACAAGGTAAGCATCTGTTGAGGTAGGTGCTTAAGTGCGTGGTTGGAAATTCCATCCGCACCCGGAGCCTTTTTGGACTTTTGATTTCTAATGAGAAGCAAGATTTCGTCATTAGAGACTGTGACAAGGTCGGCGGTGATGGGGAGAGAGTCTCTGCGAAGGACTTCGTCCTCCACCGCCTGGATGTGAGAGGGATCAGCAGGTTGCGTGCTGGGCGAGCATTGTGCGGCAATGCTGTCGGCGAAGCATTCGGCTTTCTCTTCGACTTCGAAGGCAGTAGTGCCATCGGGACGAGTGAGAGAAGGAACGTGAGAGACGGTGTCTACGCGTAAGGCTCGGGCCATGCTATAGTACGCTTGGTGGGACGGAGAGATATTCGCCATGAGATCGTTCATCTGAGCGTCTCGGAGTTCCGCGAGGCAAGACCTAACTTTACGTTGAAGCTGATTCGCAGCTGTTCTATAGGCGGGCGTGGGATATTTCTTGGCTCTCCGGAGAGCCGCGTTCTTAGCTTTAATAAGATTGCTAACGGCTAAGGGAAGCGTGGGTTTGCCTTGCTTAGCAACCTTTTCGTTGTCACTGATGGCTGAGTTGATAGCATCAGTGAGAGAATTTACTAATGAATCGATTTTATCCGGGCTATCTAATTGTTCGGGAGAGATCGCGAGTGGAGAGTTCGGAGCCTCTAAGGCTGAAACTAACGTATTTTTAAAACCTTTCCAGTTGGTAAAGGTCTTAGGAGATGAGACGTTATCGTTCGGCGGTCCTAGCACGAGGGAAACGGGGCGATGGTCGGAGCCTAGGTCATCGAGCGGTTCGATAGACCTTAGATCAAGATTGATTCGCTTGATAATTGCAAAGTCGAGGATGTCAGGAGAGTAGGACGGGTTGTTGGGATAGTGAGTGGGAGTGATGGGGGATATGACGTCTAGGTCAAGGGAGTTAGTGATGTCGAGGAGAGCGATACCGCTGGTGTTAGTCGATAGGCACGTCCAGTCAGTATGTTTGGAGTTAAAGTCTCCGAACATAATGACTGAATGGCCGAGGGCGAGAATGGCCTCAAAGTCGCTGCGGATTGGTCTGGTACCACTAGGTATGTAGATTGAAGCTATGATGATGGTCGGATGACCAGTCATAGCCAATCTACACACAGTGGCTTCCATGTTGAGGAGAGGAGGGGTAGGGAGAGGACAGCAGTGGAAGCCTCTTTTGTAATATTCAGCGGTGCCGCCGAAACCGTCGGAGTTGGGCCTATCGTTACGAATAAACGCGTACTTAGGTATAGCGAATCCCCTGGAGCGGTTTGGAGTAAGCCATGTCTCCTGGAGAAGGAATAAGTCAGGTTCTTTGTTCTGAAGGAACAGTTTAATCTCGGGAAGGTTGGTATTAAGGCTACGAGCGTTAAAAGATACTAGGGATAAGCCCTTGGGTTTAATACGACTGGACGCGGGATTCGCGGGTCTAGACATTATAATTTATTATTTACGAATTTATACGAATATAAAAGAATTTACAACGAACTTAGGAGCGAGTGATGCTCGGCTAAAGCAAATAAACGCTCTTGAGGAGAGCGGGCGGCTCGCAGTTTGCGTGCGAGCACGGAAATTTCGTTAATATCGACGTTTTGAATAACGTCGAACACGGTCTTCATGTCCTCAGCCAACGACGACTGAGGTGCGGATGACGGAGAAGGACGCGGCCCTACGGAAGCTACGGGAGCTGGGATGGGTCGGGAAGGTGCAGGCGGAACGGCCGGACGCTGCCTCCAAGACAGAGCCGGAGTAGGCGTCGGCTGAACGGGCTTTGCTTCCGGGGGACCCCGGTTGCGCAGCGGCGGGAAGTTAGCGGGAGTGAGCGGCGGCGCCGGTTTAGGCGCGACCCTCTTGGCGGTGGAGCGCGGAGCACGCGGGCAGCCCCTGTAGTTAGCTGTGTGACCAGACTGGCCGCACAGCACACAGGCAGGGGGGGAAGTGGATTCGGGAGTGCGAGTGCACTCCTTCGTAAAATGTGGATCCAGGCACTTAACGCACCTGGGGGAGCTGAGCAGTTAGCCGCTGCGTGGCCGTAGAGCTGGCAGCGGTGGCACTGCCCAGGGTGACCGCGGGGGTTGGAACGCTCAACAGAGATATTTGAGAGTCCGCAAATTGTGCGAGCCTCTCTAAAGATCTCCCTCGAGTTGGGAGTATTCGACAAGATAACCAAAGCTAACGGAAAGCGCCTACCGCGGTTAGAGTGCATCTTGTGCACTGCTTCGGCCGGGAAACCCTGGGACTTAAGGTCCTCGAGGATTTCTTCATTCGCGAGCTCGAACGGGACGCCCCGTAGTACTGCGCGGATCTTACGCTCCTCCGGGAGGGCGTAGGTGTGGTACGCGATTTGATTTAACCCGAGCAACCTGGTAAACGCGCGGAAGTCGTCGACGGTCGCTACTTGAATTTTGATTGTATCGCCAGCGTTGGCGGCTTTTAAGTAATTAATTTTGTGCTCTTTGCACAAGTTAGAAACCGCGTTCCAGCGCGTTTTTTCACGCAGGAAGACGGGCGGAGGGAGCTGAGGTTTCGGCGGGACGGGAGCGCAGCGCGTCGCTGGCTTCGATGGGACCGACGGAGACGCAGTCACTTCGAGTGACATGAGCGGCGCGGGGGCGGGTGTAGAAGACACCGGGGTTGGCTCGGGTGTTGAAGACACCGCGGCTTTTTTCGAACGCTTCTTGGAGCGTTTGGTAACTAATTGGAAGGCGGGCTCAGGAGAGCCGGTTAAGGTGGCGGCGACCGACGAAGCTTCGGACGCGGCGGAGTCTGAATCGCTCCCGGGAGCGGTACGCTTCCTACGAGATGATCGCGAGGATGAGACCGACGCGCAGTCCATATCGGATGGAACGGGAGACGCAGGAGAGCTATAGACCTGAGGGGTCTGGGTGTTGGAGGCCTGAGGGGCTGGGTTTGGGGCCTGAGGGGCCGGGGACGCGATTGATGCCTGCAAGGCCTGCGTTAGGATGTCTTTTGGGATGGAGATGCCTGCCGCAGCAAGCGCCTGGGTGAACGCGTTCGCGAAGTTAATAACGCTTAGCGAATCCATTAGGGAGAGTTGGGACAATAATATATATAAATATAAGTAAAATAAAAGATGCCTAGTTCCTAAAAACCTAGCAAAATCCTAGCGGCAAACCTCCCTACCAGCGGTAGGGGGGCTGGGGAGAATAACTTAAAACTAACCGTAGTACGCCGAAGGCCGCTACCTAGAAACCTAAAAAAGGGTACGCAGGTAAAGAGTTGACCGCGTTAGGGTCAACCTTTACCGACAGAAAGGACAAATACACACGAAAACACACAAATATAATAAAAATAAATATGAAAATAGGAGAAAAGTAAATAAAATAGAGAAGAGAAATAAATAAAAATAAAAAGGACTGGTTCAGTACAAATTCGTTGTCACCGTTAAGTATCCTTTGCACTGAAACCAGACTACTTACGCTGGGCACAACACTGCACTCAGCACAAGCACAACACTACTTAGCACAGCACTTTGAAGACTAAGGGGCTTAGTCGCAAAGAAAAATCGCACTTCGAAAGCACTCAGACGGAGTAGCAAAACCTTGAAAACCGTAGCACGGAACCAACACCTAGCGTGTTGCGTGCTCAGTAGACTGAGCGCCACGGAATGGCGGGAAGGGACTGATCAACGGAGAACTGGGTCTTGCACGTCCGCACCGCGTGGCGATCGGAGCGAGAATGTTCTCTACTTGTTAGACCTGCAGATCATATACCAGTGTTAGGTCTTTTAGGTCTTCTAGTTGGAGATAATTGATACACAAGTAGTCAGGGAACAATTGAGTGCTTTATTATGGTTATTTACATATAATATACAATTTAGCTGCATACTGGTAGTACCAGGTCAAAATAGTGTACGTCTTACTTCGCTGACCAATCACAACACAGGAGAAATGTTCATACAAAAATGTTTTGCGTGGATAATGCACGAAATTATAAATAAGACCCGCACAGAGCGCGCGCGCTCCGATCGCCGCCCAGTGCGGACGTGCAAGACCCAGTTCTCCGTTAATCGGTCCCTTCCCGCCATTCCGTGGCGCTCAGTCTACTGACGTCACAGTCTAGCGTGTTGATTCCGTGCTACGGTTTTCAAGGTCTTTCTACTCCGTCTGAGTGCTTTCGAAGTGCGATTTTTCTTTGCGACTAAGCCCCTTAGTCTTCAAAGTGCTGTGCTAAGTTGTGTTGTGCTCGTGCTGAGTGCAGTGTTGTGCCCAGCGTAAGTAGTCTGGTTTCAGTGCAAAGGATACTTAACGGTGACAACGAATTTGTACTGAACCAGTCCTTTTTATTTTTATTTACTTCTCTTCTCTATTTTATTTATTTTTCTCCTATTTTCATATTTATTTTTATCATATTTGTGTGTTTTCGTGTGTACTTGTCCTTTCTGTCGGTAAAGGTTGACCCTAACGCGGTCAACTCTTTACCTGCGTACCCTTTTTTAGGTTTCTAGGTAGCGGCCTTCGGCATACTACGGTTAGTTTTTAAGTTATTCTCCCCAGCCCCCCTACCGCTGGTAGGGAGGTTTGCCGCTAGGGTTGCTAGGTTTTTATTTAGGAACTCTAGGCATTTGTTATTTAATTAGGTGCTAGGTTTGCTAGGGGACCTAGGCATACATTATATATTTATATATTACATATTCAAGCCCTCCAATGGACCTTGTAAACGTTCTTAGGTCGTTCGCCCAGGCGCTCGCGGCGTCCGGTTGCCCCATCCCAGATGACGTACTAACGCAGGCCTTACAGGCTACTATCGCGTCCCCGGCCCCTCAGGCCTCAACCCCGGCCCCTCAGGCCTCAATCCCGGCCCCTCAGGCCTCCGACGTCCAGACCCCTCAGGTCTACAGCTCTCCCGCGTCTCCCGCCTCGTCCGAGATGGACTGCGAATCGGTCACATCCTCTCACGCGTCGCGTCGTAAGCGTACCGCTCCCGGGAGCGACTCCGAACCCGCGTCTGATACTTCGTCAGATGCCGTCACCTTAACCGGCTCTCCTGAGCCCGCGTTCCAACTTGTCGCCAAGCGCTCCAAAAAGCGCTCGAAGAAAGCTTCGGTATCTTCAATACCCGAGCCCTCCCCGGTGTCTTCAACACCAGCCCCCGCGCCGTTAAAATCGCTCGTAGTAACCGCGTCTCTGTCGGTCACATTGAAGCCAGCGACGCGCTGCGCTCCCGTCCCGCCGAAGCCTCAGCTCCCTCCGCCCGTATTCCTGCGTGAAAAAGCGCGCTGGACCGCGGTCTCAAACTTGTGCAAAGAGCACAAAATTAATTACTTAAAAGCCGCCAACGCTGGCGATACAATCAAAATCCAAGTAGCGACCGTCGACGACTTCCGCGCGTTTACCAGGCTACTATCATTAAATCATATCGCGTATCACACCTACGCCCTCCCGGAGGAGCGTAAGATCCGCGCTGTACTACGGGGCGTCCCGTTCGAACTCAGTAACGAAGACATTCTCGATGACCTTAAGTCTCAGGGTTTCCCGGTCACAGCAGTGCACAAGATGCACTCCAACCGCGGTAGGCGTTTTCCCTTAGCTTTAGTAATCCTGTCGAATACTCCCAACTCGAGGGAGATCTTTAGAGAGGCTCGCACAATTTGCGGACTCTCAAATATCTCCGTCGAGCGTCCCAACCCCCGTGGTCACCCTGGGCAGTGCCACCGCTGCCAGCTCTATGGCCACGCAGCGGCTAAATGTTCAGCTCCCCCCAGGTGCGTAAAGTGCCTGGATCCTCACTTCACTAAGGAGTGCACTCGCACTCCCGAATCCACTTCCCCCCCTGCCTGTGTGCTGTGCGGCCAGTCCGGCCACACAGCTAACTACAGGGGTTGCCCGCGCGCTCCGCGCTCCACCACCAAGAGGGTCGCGCCTAAACCGGCGCCGCCGCTCACTCCTGCCAACTTCCCGCCGCTGCGCAACCGGGGTCCCCCGGAAGCAAAGCCCGTTCAGCCGACACCTACTCCGGCTCTGTCTTGGAGGCAGCGTCCGGCCGTTCCGCCTGCACCTTCCCGACCCATCCCAGCTCCCGTAGCTCCCGTAGGGCCGCGTCCCGCTCCGTCTTCTGCACCTCAGTCGTCGTTGGCTGAGGACATGAAGACCGTATTCGACGTTATCCAAAACGTAGACATTAATGAAATTTCCATACTCGCACGCAAACTGCGAGCCGCCCGCTCTCCTCAAGAGCGTTTATTCGCGTTAGCCGAGCATCACTCGCTCCTAAGTTCGTTGTAAATTCTTTATTTTTAAGTTCAACTTCAGCGTCTTCTCACCGTAGGTTTTGATCGGTGTATTATTTGCGGCGAACAGTTGATAAGTCGAAGTAGTCGGTATTCGCTTGTTTTTTACGGCTAGTACCGATACGTCTGCGCCGGTATCGACCAGAAAGAGTTCTTGAGTGTTGAAATCTCTAACGCATAGGCGGTTACTTCGCTTCGTTACACCGACTTCCGCCACAGTCGATGTAGTCTTTAGTTTCCCTGTCTCTTTGTGCTTTTCATGCATTGGGGTTCACACCTCTTCGCTCTTTCACCGAATTTCCGTCGTACGTTCTTGATCTCGATCTTGATCTTGCGCGATCGTAGTGTTGACGACGGTAAGGACGGCGATGCGCATGAGTCGTGGCTTGTCGAAGTTCTGCGATTTCAATTGATAATTTCTCCATTTGCTTCGTTAATGTTTGAAAAAACACGTCTTGAGCTGATGTTGATGATGATGGTGCTTCGATGCTGACTGCCGCGATAGATCTGCCCGTGTGTTCCATCATCTTATCTGCCATGTTTGCCAGAGTGTCTAAACTTGATTCCGTGCTTACAGATAGCACAGCTCTTACTTGCGGTGGTAGGTGTCCCATCCATAGTACCTTTAGTGCGTCATCCCGCACCTTGTCTCCAGCCAGGTCTCGCATGACTCTTAGCAACTGCGACGGTTTCTGATCTCCCAGCTCGAGTCCACTGAGTAACTTTTGAAATTGTTGCGACTCTGATTCTTCATACACCGAAAGTAATCTGTTTTTCAGTGCTAGGTACTTTCCCGTTTGCGGCGGTTTGCAGATAATATCACTTATTTGTTCGATGTCGATTCTTTCTAGTACTGGAATCACGAGGTTAAACTTCTGTTCGTCGCCTGTTTTGTATGGTGCTACGACGGCTTCAAATTGTGCAAACCAAAGCTTGGGTTGCGCGCGCCAAAAGGGTGGTATTCTGGCCTGCAGCGAAATAGTTGCGACTTCAGGTTTGGTACTAGGGCTTGCTGCTGCGTCTTCAAATTGCTCCATATTTGTATCGGGATCACGTCGGGGTCACCACTGTTAGGTCTGTTAGGTCTTCTAGTTGGAGATAATTGATACACAAGTAGTCAGGGAACAATTGAGTGCTTTATTTTTTTTTTTTTGTTTTTTTTTTTGGTACCCCTCCACGGGAAGGGCAGGAGGACATAAAAAATGCTCTGACGCATACTCCGCGCGCGCGATCGGAGTTATGTGGGACTCGTCCCGACGCCTACCAGAACCATACCCACTAAAAAACCCCCTGTCGGCTCGTGCATTTTTGCCACTCAGCCTTCATCTGAGCGACGGCCAATTGGAGTAAGAGGCCGCGCCAGCGGGGCCCTTAAGGGGTCACCCGCTGAGATTTACATAGCACTGAAGGTGCTCAAAGAAGAAAAGTAAATAAATACATTAAAATTGACAAATAAAATTGCATTAATTCGGATTTACGTTAGAATTAGAATTTACGTTAGAATTAGAATTTGCGGCCTGAAGGGCCTCTAGATCTAAAGTTAACTGCGTGCGTTCGCTCGTGTGCGCGTTTCTCGGTCTAGCGATTTTGTAAATCGAATCTAACACAGGAACAGTATATGAGACTGAATCTCGAACAAGATGATTGGGATGGGATTCGGCGCGTTTGAAGAACGATTCTGAGAGTGTTTTGAGGTGCTGTTGCACTGTAGGCAGTTCAAGATCTCTGTGCAGGTCCGCGTTACGCACGTACCAAGGTGCGTTTGTGGCCCTGCGGCAGAAGAGATTTTGAACTACCTGCAGCTTATACAGGACGGAGGGTTTGGCTTGGGCAAAGATTGGCGAAGCATATGACATGACGGGTCTAACGCAGACCTTATAAAGCGTACGTTTATTTCTAAAAGACATTTTACTTGTGACGGTTGTCTATTTCGACCTCTTTTTGTCAGTAAATTTTATTTTTTTTGTCGTTCCCGACGTAATTTTAAACTAGGAATTACGTAGTGTCGGAGAACGGCAATGTTTTGATTTGACAAGTCAGTCACGAAATATTATCCATCAAAGCAACTTGAATCTATTTATTTATTATTGTTTCCGAGTTTATTATTCAAAATTACATAGTTAAGATATTTTATTATCTACAATCAAAGTTTTTTTTAAGAAACCTATAATTTATTTTTACGTTCACGAGTGTGCGTAGCCAAAATTTTTGGTAAGGATTCTCATTCATTAAAATTTTATTTTATTGTTATTTTTTTCTTTTCAGATCAAATTTAATTGTATTAATATTTCTGTTCTATTTTGTGTGACTATTTTTTTATTTCAATTTTGTTTATATTTTTCTGTTTGTATTTACAGGCATTTTTGTATATTTTTAATTTTACCGAAAAAATAAACATAGAAGAGAGTTTTGGTGTTTTACTGGTACTACGTTACATACTGGCGCCCGAATATTCAAACGTAGTTTATGGAGAAGAGAGGAGGAACTATATCAACAGAAGAATTGCAACATTAAAAATAATTTTTTTATAATTATTATTGAGGTCAGGCATAAAACTTTATTTGTTACCATTTTCAATCATTAACATTCACTATAATATATTTATAATATATCTACTATAATATATCTACTATAATATATCTACTATAATATATCAAAATACTGCTAAATTATTCAGACATTTAAGTTTCTTTAGTTTCTTTCGTTATAATATCCTTGAAGAAATTTTCTGAAGACACAACATTCTATAACCCAGTAATTTCACTATTTAAATAACATTTTCTATTCATTTTCATCACTCGAAAATACGTATATTTTTAAGGCTCTATTCTGCATAACGACTATTAACAAATTTGTTTCACTTTAACATTTTTTTTTGATTTTGCAATGAATTTTTCACAATTAAATAAACCTGAAATAATTTATGAATTAAAAATCAGAAATATAAATTTTTCTTCGACGCAATCTGTAGACGAACTACGATCATTATTATTAAATATTAATGTAGATTCTGAAACAGAAATTTTACAAAATAGCCCTGAAGAATTTTCAGAAGATATTAATACCATTAAAAAAAATTTAAAACTTGTTGAAGCTTGTATAAACTCTTATCCTATTAGGAAACAAAAAATTTCACCTTATTTAACTCATATAAGAACAAGATTAGGCCTCATTGACATTACATCAGATTTATCTTCAGAGCAGTTAGATTTAATAAATTCATGTTGGAATGATTTAACTCAATTAGACTCACGTTTTAAAAATTTGGAAAAATCACCAACACATTCCACATATCATTCCGCAGAATCTATACAAAATATTAATCTACAACCCCTTTCTTTTTTCGAAGCATTAACTGATAAGGTCAGTAAAATTACAGAAAATCGAACTAACAATGATTTAAAAAGATTTATTTATAAAGGTGAAGGTTGTCCAAAGGATTTTATTCAAAAACTTGAAGAATTTTCACAAATAAAAAATATTTCTGAAAAATCTTTATTCTCACATATTTATGATATTTTATCTGGATCTGCTCTTGATTGGTTTAGAGCTAGAAAGTCGACTATTAATGACTGGTCATCTTTCCGATCGGCATTGTTCAATGATTTTGCAATTACCGATTACGATTATAAACTAAAAAAAGTAATCGATGCTCGTAAACAAAAACATAATGAGAGAATTATCATCTACTTTGCTACAATGGAATCTCTTTTTTCAAAGCTCTTGGAACCAATGTCCGAAAAAGAAAAAATTAATACTCTTGTTAGAAATCTTAAACCTGAATTCACATTACGTCTTTCACCTACTGATTTACATACTGTAAATTCCCTCTTGGAATCATGCAAATTTACAGAAAGCATTCTCCAAGTTTCTAATAATACATCTTACTACTCTTCATCATCACCACCAGATCATTATCATTCTTTTCCTATTCCTTCTACATCAAATTCTAATAACAAATCGTATAATAATACTCTACTTTCACATAATCAACCATATATTCCTGAATTTCCTTTTAAAGCTTGTACATATAATTCCATAGCAGCTGTAGCTAATCCATTACCTAATACTGTAGCTGCAATTAATAAAAATCAGAATTTTTATAAATTCACTTGCCCACGTTGTAGATCTAATACACATTTATTAAAAGACTGTACTAACACTAATATAGTGTGTTTTCGTTGTGGAAAAAAAGACTTTATTACTAGTAAATGTCCTAATTGTAATAAGTCGATTTCAAAAAACTAAATTACGAGGAGTGCATAAACAAAAATAATGGTATTAAATCATCAAATTTTGACAAAAAAGATTGGGATACATGGTTAAAAACTTTAACAATTTTTTTTAAATCTTATAACACTTGTGCTCTCCTCTTTAATAAAACATCAGATTTTGAACGTCCTTATTTACATATAAAAGTAAACGATTTAATTTTAAATGGTCTTTTAGATAGTGGTAGTGCTATCACTATATTCGGTAATAATTCTCATAAAATTTTATCACAACATGGTCTTTTTATGCAAAAAAACTGTTTAATAAAAGGTAATGTTGCAAACGGACAAACTATTTCTTCTATCGGCATTATTACTCTTCCTACTTTTTATAACAATAAATTTGCGTTAATTACAGCTCATGTGATCCCAGAAATCACTGAATCACTCATTTTGGGTATTGATTTTTGGAAAACTTTTAATCTTGCTCCGGATATTCTTAGTAATATCACATTACAACCTTCAAATTTAAACTCATCTTTTCTCATTAATACAGATTCTAACTTTCATTTACATGAATACCATTCTTTAACAGACACACAAAAAATTATTGCAGATGCAATTATGGAAAAGTTTAGGTTGATTTCAACTGAATGTAAACCTTTAGGTCGTACTCATTTAGTCGAACATTTCATCGACACTGGAGACCATCCACCTATTCGTCAACGCTGTTACAGACTTTCTCCTGAGAAACAAAAAGCTCTTTGTAAAGAAGTTGATGATATGTTACAATTAGATGTCATTGAACCCAGTGACAGCCCATGGCTGAACCCAATTATTATTACACCTAAAAAAGATGGTACTTGGCGATTTTGTATTGATAGTCGTAAATTAAACGATATCACAAAAAAAGATGCTTACAAACTTCCTTTCATTTCTGATATATTAGATAACCTTAAAGATGCTAAATTTATATCATCTATTGACATTGCTAAAGCGTTTTGGAATATTCCCTTAAAAAAAGAGGATAAACTCAAAACTGCATTCCATGTTCCAGGCCGAGGAATGTTTCAATTTAAAGTTATGCCATTTGGTTTAACTAATGCACCTGCTACTCAACAAAGATTCATTGAAAATCTACTAAATGATCTTACAAATGATAATAATGTTTTCTATTTTATCGACGATATAGTCTGTATCTCTCAAACCTTTGAACAACATGTCGATATACTTACTAAAATTCTTAAAAAACTTTCAGATGCCAATCTCACAGTCAATTTTCCAAAATGTTCATTTTTCCGGAAAGAATTAAAGTACTTAGGCTATGTAGTTAATGAAAATGGTTTAAAAACGGATCCTAAAAAAGTTCAAGCTATTCTTGATATACAAACTCCAAAATCTGCTAAGGAGGTCAAACGTTTTTTGGGTACTGCCAGCTGGTACAGACGTTTTGTACCTAATTTAAGCACCCTTGCAGCACCGTTAACTAAATTAACTTCTACAAGCAAAAAATCACCTCCATTTAAGTGGTCTGATGAAGCTGAAATTGCTTTCAAGGCTATTAAGCAAGCTTTAATTAGTACACCAGTTCTGGCATGTCCAGATTTCTCTAAACCATTTGCTGTTCATTGTGATGCCTCTTCCTATGGCATTGGCGCAATGTTAACTCAGGAAGTCGATAATATTGATAAACCTATTGCTTATATGAGTAAATCACTTACAGGCGCTCAAAAGAATTATTCAGTCACTGAACGTGAACTTTTAAGTGTTATTACGGCACTAGAGCATTGGCGTTGTTATTTAGATAATGGATTACAATTTACAATTTATACTGATCACGCAGCCCTTCAGTGGTTTATGCATTTAAATAATCCTACTGGCAGATTAGCTCGGTGGAGTATTCGTTTATCTATGTTTAATTTCGTAATTAAACACAAAAAAGGCTCAGATCATGTCGTACCAGATACTTTATCACGGATAAAACCAATTGATTTAATAAATTTTTCTACTTCTCAAACTAAAGACACTTGGTATTTAGCAATTTATAATAAATGTTTATCATTTCCTTCTAGTACTCCGGATTACATGATTCATAATAATAAATTGTTTAGATTTTGTAGATCTAACACATTATTTAACTCTGAATTTAATTGGAAACAAGTAATACCATTAGAATTTAGGGAATCTGTGATTACACAAAATCATTCTACTCCCCAAACGGCACATTTTGGTACTTTTAAAACATACCATAGAATTAAAAATCTCTATTTTTGGCCTGGCATGTATAAAGACGTAGCCATGTTTATTGCTAAGTGCGAGACTTGTTTAGCTACCAAGCACCAAAATCAAAACTTAATTGGTTTAATGGGCAAACCCAAACATTGTTCACGCCCTTTCCAATGTTTATCCATAGATTTGATAGGTCCACTTCCTACTTCACGTAAGCAGAATAGATTTCTATTTGTAGTTACTTGTTGTTTTTCCAAATATTGTTTGTTATTTCCAATAAAACATGCAACCGCTTCTATTATTCGCCATATATTGGACAATTTAGTTTTTATGGTTTATGGAGTTCCAGAAACTATTATATTAGATAATGGTCCTCAAATGATAAGTACAGAATTATCTGAATTATTTAAATTTTACAACATACCAAAAATACATTACACCCCACGTTACTGTCCACAGGTTAACACCGTTGAGCGTTACAATAAAACTATTGTAACGGCGATTGCAGCTTTTATAGATAAAGATCACAGAACTTGGGATACCTATATAAACAAAATACAGTTTGCTATTAATACTGCGGTTAATGAAACCACAAAATTCACTCCATCATTTTTAGTATTTGGTAGAGAAGCTGTTACATGTGGATCTATCTACAAAAATAAAGATTCCAGAGATGAACTAATTTTCAGTCCTAGGGATGTATATGCTGAAAACATAGGACAATTAATACCTATCTTTTCCGAAGTACAGAAGCGGTTATTTAATGCACATCAATATAATGCAACTTATTATAACAAACATCATCAGAATTTAGAATTTAATAACGGTGATATTGTTTGGAGGCGAAACCATGTAATAAGTTCCTCTAAAAAACATTTTTGTGCTAAGTTTGCACCCAAATTTATTAAATGTAAAGTTTCAAATAAAGTTTCACCATTAATTTACGATTTAGTGGATATGAATAATAACCCATTAGGTCGTTGGCATATCAGAGACATTAAACCTCTACCGCGTTTAACTTCTTCTTTGAGTGATTAGATTGGTTGTTACGAATTACTTTATATGAATTCATATATAATTATTGCTAATTATCTCACGGCGAGCATAAGCCGATTCTTTTTGTCTTATTTTTTTTTCTCTATGCACCTCATTATCGTTTGGCTATACCATTAACATTGACGTTGGTCAAAACTTATAATTAATTATCATCATCGTAGTATTAGATTAACTTTTTGTGTAATTTATTTAATATTTGCAATTCTAATTTTTTCTTCTCAATTTTTTTTTTTTCAAGCGGTTTGCAACTTGTAAAATTAAGCCTTCTGCACGAGTGTTTATTAAGGTAACTCGTTAAACTAAACCATACCTATGTGTATTATTTATACGCTTGAATCACTTTCCTGTGAGAATTATTTTCATATGTTTATTACATAAATATTTTAATTACTTCACAAAAGACCCTTGGATTTTATTTAAAAGTCAATATTTCACGACTGGCTATGATTTTCTTTTCTTTCCGGCATATTTATTTCAGTCTTTAACTGAAACTTGTTTATAGTAATCACCGTGCGGGAGTTAGCGACACGTTAAAGAAGCCATAAGCTATTAATATTTTCAGCGGATAGCAACTATTAAAGCCTTTTGCCGTTGCGTTCAACTCTGTTGAGTTGACTTATTTAGGATACGATTCCTCATAAGCAACTCTAACTGCATGATGTTTTATTTCCAGTAGTTGGAATAAGACTAGTATGAAAGAGAATGTATGTTGTAATTATAATGTACGTTGATGGAGTTGAACGATGTATATTAACATTGTATATTCCAGGAACATGTTTAAAATTTTATCATTCATGAACCATGTAATTTAAGATAATTATTTAGGATTTTTTTTTTCTCTCTCTCGTCTGTTTTGTTTTCTTTTTCTATTAAATAACTTGTTGATATGCAATATATCAGTATTATTTTTTTTTTTTCTCATATATACAGGATGTTTTTTTCAGAAAAATTCTTCTATAGGATGTTAATATTAATTTTCATTTTGCTTTTAATTATTTTTTTTTTTGATTGTTCTTTCATTTAGCAGATTAAATATTAAAATTCGATATGTATATGCGGTTTATTTTGATTTGGTTTGAATTTGAAATTTTACTAAAAAAAATCTTTCAGATTTTTTTTTTCCCGGCCCCCGGGGTATTGTGACGGTTGTCTATTTCGACCTCTTTTTGTCAGTAAATTTTATTTTTTTTGTCGTTCCCGACGTAATTTTAAACTAGGAATTACGTAGTGTCGGAGAACGGCAATGTTTTGATTTGACAAGTCAGTCACGAAATATTATCCATCAAAGCAACTTGAATCTATTTATTTATTATTGTTTCCGAGTTTATTATTCAAAATTACATAGTTAAGATATTTTATTATCTACAATCAAAGTTTTTTTTAAGAAACCTATAATTTATTTTTACGTTCACGAGTGTGCGTAGCCAAAATTTTTGGTAAGGATTCTCATTCATTAAAATTTTATTTTATTGTTATTTTTTTCTTTTCAGATCAAATTTAATTGTATTAATATTTCTGTTCTATTTTGTGTGACTATTTTTTTATTTCAATTTTGTTTATATTTTTCTGTTTGTATTTACAGGCATTTTTGTATATTTTTAATTTTACCGAAAAAATAAACATAGAAGAGAGTTTTGGTGTTTTACTGGTACTACGTTACATACTTTTTCTTCCTATCATACTATATAGACGGCTTAAGTAAAAACGCGCGAGTTTCGTTACTCTATCGACGTGTGGCTTGAAAGAAAGCGTCTGATCTAAGGTGACGCCTAAGTATTTGACAGTGCGCTTCCAGGGGATGGGAATACCTAACATACGAATGTGCGGATCGTTGTGGCGATTACGACGTTTGTGGTCGAATTGAATAGCAGAACTCTTTTCTGGGTTGACATCGATACGCCATTTTTGAAACCAAACACCGAGGGCGTTTACGGCCTTTTGTAGTCTGGTGATGTTATACGGGATCGCTTGACTTTTAGTGTAAAGGGCGGTATCGTCTGCAAAGAGGGCGAGTTCGACGCCTTTCGGCGGGATGGGGATGTCGTTAGTGTACACGGTGTACAGCAGAGGGGCGAGGACTGAGCCTTGCGGGACTCCAGCCTTTATGGGACGAGGCGCGGAGAGCGTGCCTTCATGTTTGAATCAAAAAGTACGGTCTTTAAGAAACGACGCTATTAATCTGACTAGGCGAGCCGGTAAGCCTATTTTATAGAGTTTAAAAACGAGACCGCTGTGCCAGACTTTGTCGAAAGCCTTGGCTACGTCAAAGAGAACCGCGATTGTTTTTTTACGACGCTGAGAGAATCCTTCGAGTATGTACTCGACGATTCGATGGACTTGCTGAGGGCAGGAGTGCTTAGCACGAAAGCCGAACTGGTGGGGAATGATGAGAGGGTCGCCATCCGTTGGAAACAGATGGTTCCGCATTCGAGAGAGTATGACTCTTTCGAGAAGTTTAGACATTGCCTTGAGGAGGCTGATGGGTCTGTGATTAGCCGGGACATTCAGAGGTTTACCCGGCTTGGGAATGCCTATGACTGTCGCTTCTTTCCAGGCTTTTGGAAAGTAGCTATGGTCGAAGCAGGCATTGAAGATGATAGCTAACAAGGTAAGCACCTGCTGTGGCAGGTGCTTAAGTGCGTGGTTGGAAATTCCATCCGCACCCGGAGCCTTTTTGGACTTTTGCTTTCTAATGAGAAGCAAGATTTCATCATTAGAGACTGTGACGGGGTCGTCGGTGATAGGGAAAGATTCTCTGCGGAGAACTTCGTCCTCTACCGCCTGGATGTGGGAGGGATCCGCGGGTTGCGTGCTGGGCGAGCATTGTGCCGCTATGCTGTCGGCGAAGCATTCGGCTTTCTCTTCGACTTCGAAAGCAATGGTGCCGTCGGGACGAGTGAGAGGAGGAACGTGAGAGGCGGTGTCTACGCGTAAGGCTCGGGCCATTCGATAATACGCTTGGTGGGACAGGGAGATATTCTCCATGAGATCGTTAAACTGGGTGTCACGGAGTTCCGCGAGGCGAGACCTAACTTTACGTTGAAGCTGATTCGCAGCTGTTCTGTATGCTGGCGTGGGATATTTCTTTGCTCTCCGGAGAGCCGCGTTCTTGGCTTTAATGAGATTGCTAACGGCTAGTGGAAGCGCGGGTTTGCTTTGCTTAGCAACCTTTTCGTTGTCGTTGATGGCTGTGTTAATAGCATCAGTTAGAGTATTGACTAATGAATCTATTTTATCCGGGCTATCTAATTGGTCGGGCGAAATCGCGAGCGGAGAGTTAGGGGCCTCTAAGGCTGAAACTAACGTATTTTTAAAGCCTTTCCAATTGGTAAAGGTCTTAGGAGGTGTGACGTTAACGTTAGGCGTACCTAGCACGAGGGAGACGGGGCGATGGTCGGAGCCTAGGTCATCGAGCGGTTCGATAGACCTTAGGTCAAGATTGATTCGCTTGATAATTGCAAAGTCGAGGATGTCAGGAGAGTAGGTCGGATTGTTGGGATAGTGAGTGGGAGTGATGGGGGATATGACGTCTAAGTCAAGGGAGTTGGTGATGTCGAGGAGAGCGATACCGCTGGTGTTGGTTGATAGGCACGTCCAGTCAGTATGTTTGGAGTTAAAGTCTCCGAACATAATGACTGAATGGCCGAGGGCGAGAATGGCCTCAAAGTCGCTGCGGATTGGATTGGAGCCACACGGTATGTAGACTGAAGCTATGATGATGGTCGGATGACCAGTCATAGCCAATCTACACACCGTGGCCTCCATGTTGAGGAGAGGAGGGGTAGGGAGAGGACAGCAATGGAAGCCTCTTTTGTAATATATGGCGGTGCCGCCGTAACCGTCGGAGTTGGGCCTATCGTTGCGAGTAAACGCGTACTTAGGAATAGCATATCCCCTGGAGCGTTTTGGAGTAAGCCATGTCTCCTGGAGAAGGAATAGGTCAGGTTCTTTGTTCTGAAGGAACAGTTTAATCTCGGGAAGGTTAGTGCTAAGACTACGAGCGTTAAAAGATACTAGGGATAAGCCCTTGGGTTTAATACGACTGGACGCGGGATTCGCGGGTCTAGACATTATAATTTACTTATTTACGAATTTATGCAAAAAATAAAAATTTATAATGAACTTAAGAGCGAGTGATGCTCGGCTAACGCAAATAAACGCTCTTGAGGAGAGCGGGCGGCTCGCAGTTTGCGTGCGAGTATGGAAATTTCATTAATGTCTACGTTTTGGATGACGTCGAATACGGTCTTCATGTCCTCAGCCAACGACGACTGAGGTGCAGAAGACGGAGCGGGACGCGGCCCTACGGAAGCTACGGGAGCTGGGATGGGTCGGGAAGGTGCAGGCGGGACGGCCGGACGCTGCCTCCAAGACAGAGCCGGAGTAGGCGTCGGCTGAACGGGCTTTGCTTCCGGGGGTCCCCGGTTGCGCAGCGGCGGGAAGTTAGAGGGTGTGAGTGGCGGCGCCGGTTTAGGCGCGACCCTCTTGACGGTGGAGCGCGGAGCGCGCGGGCAACCCCTGTAGTTAGCTGTGTGGCCGGACTGGCCGCACAGCACACAGGCAGGGGGAGAAGTGGATTCGGGAGTGCGAGTGCACTCCTTAGTGAAGTGGGGATCCAGGCACTTAACGCACCTGGGGGGAGCTGAACAGTTAGCCGCTGCGTGGCCATATAGCTGGCAGCGGTGGCACTGCCCAGGGTGACCGCGGGGGTTGGGACGCTCGACGGAGATGTTCGAGAGTCCGCAGATTGTGCGAGCCTCTTTGAAAATCTCCTTCGAGTTGGGAGTATTTGACAGGATTACTAAAGCTAAAGGAAAACGCCTACCGCGGTTGGAGTGCATCTTGTGCACTGCTATGACCGGGAAACCCTGAGACTTAAGGTCCTCGAGAATTTCTTCTTACGCTCCTCCGGGAGGGCGTAGGTGTGATACGCGATTTGATTTAACGAGAGTAACCTGGTAAACGCGCGGAAGTCGTCGACGGTCGCTACTTGAATTTTGATTGTATCGCCAGCGTTGGCGGCTTTTAAGTAATTAATTTTGTGCACTTTGCACAATTTAGAAACCGCGGTCCAGCGCGTTTTTTCACGCAGGAAGACGGGCGGAGGGAGCTGAGGCTTCGGCGGGACGGGAGCGCAGCGCGACGCTGGCTTCGATGTGACCGACGGAGACGCGGTTACTTCAAGCGATTTTAATGGCGCGGGGGCTGGTGTAGAAGACACCGGGGAGGGCTCGGGTATTGATGATACCGAAGCTTTCTTTGAGCGCTTCTTGGAGCGCTTGGCGACTAATTGAAACGCGGGCTCAGGAGAGCCGGTTAAGGTGACGGCATCTGACGACGTATCAGACGCGGGTTCGGAGTCGCTCCCGGGAGCGGTACGCTTGCGACGCGACGCGTGAGAGGATGCGATCGATTCGCAGTCCATCTCGGACGAGGCAGGAGACGAGGAAGAGCTGTAGACCTGAGGGGCTCGACGTTGGAGGCCTGAGGGGCCGGGTTTGAGGCCTGAGGGGCCGGGGTTGAGGCCTGAGGGGCCGGGGTTGAGACCTGAGGGGCCGGGGTTGAGGCCTGAGGGGCCGGGGACGCGATTGATGCCTGCAAGGCCTGCGTTATGATGTCATTCGGGATGAAGACGCCTACCGCGGCAAGTGCCTGGGTGAACGCGTTAATAACGCTTAGCGGATCCATAAGGGAGAGTTGGGACAGTAATATTAATAAATATATGTATAATAAAAGATGCCTAGTTCCTAAAAACCTAGCAAAATTCTAGCGGCTTACCTCCCTACCAGCGGTAGGGGGGCTGGGGAGGAAAACTTAAAATTAACAGTAGTACGCCGAAGGCCGCTACCTAGAAACCTAAAAAAGGGTACGCAGGTAAAGAGTTGACCACGTTAGGGTCAACCTTTACCGACAGAAAGGACAATACACACGAAAATACACAGATATGATAAAAATAAATATGAAAAATAGGAGAAAAATAAATAAAATAAAGAAGAGAAATAAATAAAAATAAAAAGTACTGGTTCAGTACAAATTCGTTGTCACCGTTAAGTATCCTTTGCACTGAAACCAGACTACTTACGCTGGGCACAACACTGCACTCAGCACAAGCACAACACTACTTAGCACAGCACTTTGAAGACTAAGGGGCTTAGTCGCAAAGAAAAATCGCACTTCGAAAGCACTCAGACGGAGTAGAAAAACCTTGAAAACCGTAGCACGGAACCAACACGCTAAACTGTGACGTCAGTAGACTGAGCGCCACGGAATAGCGGGAAAGGACCGAACAACGGAGAACTGGGTCTTGCACGTCCGCACCGCGTGGCGATCGGAGCGAGAATGTGTGCTTTATTATGGTTAATTACATATAATATACAATTTAGCTGCATACTGGTAGTACCAGGTCAAAATAGTGTACGTCTTACTTCGCTGACAAATCACAACACAGGAGAAATGTTCATACAAAAATGTTTTGCGTGGATAATGCACGAAATTATAAATAGGACCCGCACGCAGCGCGCGCGCTTCAGTACGCGTCGAGCGGTCGCGCAGATCGGTCGACTCAGGAGCTGCTCACGCGATGTTATTGAAGTCCCACAGTATGCGGCGGTGCAAGCTGGTCGTCTTGAGAGCTCTGTGCAACGATATCCCACACCAGTAAGACATCTCGATTTCGAATTCGGGTGCATTTCGGTACATTTTGTCGCATAATTACTCCCATTTAATATCCGCTTATTGTACTTTAATTCTTAAAACTCTACATTGTTTTAATGAACATTTGACAGTCGCCGGGATCGAACCCCGGGCAACCAATGCCATATAACTCAATCGACGCTCTATACTACTTTTATTGCTATACAACCTTTTACCCCGTTGTGCGAACGCGACAAGTTTGTTCCGATTAAGGCTTATATTTAAAATTAAACACATATTTATTTTATTTTTACAAACATAGGTTAGCATAAATTGAAGTAGGTGAGGAACATATCCGAAAACTCCAAAAACAAAACAACTGCAACACGCCTACATATTTTGTCATTTCGCATCGATCTTAACAAAGCGATGCATTAATTTTCTTACTAAAACAAATTATGTTATGCTTTTGTCGTCGCTAAAAGTAGTAGGTTAATGTAAATATGAAGCCAGATTGATTTCCACAATTTTATTGATTTGAATAAAAAAATTCATGTATATCAATTCTCTAACTGTAGAATTGGATTTTCAACGCCTATTCAAATCGAGAACGACTTCATAATCAGTTTATTTTTGTAAAAAAAACTCTACGGGAAATTAGCTTTAGTGATATCCTAGCGACCTCTAAGCGAAAACAACACGATTTGATGCCTATCGCATCAAATCGTGTTGTTTCGCTAACCATCGCTCCTACAGGACGCGGAAGGGATATAGGTAACTTACAAACTTTACTCCGACCAGCCGGTCTAACATTGACTACTGCGCCGCAAACATCGTCATTGTTTTCAAATGATTCTCCGATCATAAGTAACACCTGAAAAAAATTTGGTTGTTGGTATAGGTCGTTCACTACTCGTACGCCTCATATTATCGAGGTACATTGCATAATATGATTAAAAGGCTGGGAGAACTACCACAATGAATATCATGATTAGTCAATTGAATTAGCGCATTAATATTGAAATAAAAAAACTCGCTAAGAACGTCCTTGATCAAGTTACTTTTTAAACAAAATATCTAATGTTGAATCAAAAGTGGTTTAAGCTACGTTGTTACAAATAAACTGAAATGTCCAATTTATAGCAGCCCTCCCTTTTTGCGTAAATACCTAATAATCCAAAAGTTAAACAAATTTATTGTTTGACCCCAAAGAATACAAAGCTTGTGTTATAGATAACAATACAGCGAAGGAGAGGGACTTAGAATAAAAATATATCTACATCATCCAAAATCAGATTGAGTCTGCGTGTTGACGCTAGGAAAAAATCGACCAATAGCAAAGTTCAATTTAAATTGTCTTTTTTGGTTAGGAATCTTATTGTACATTAATCTTATTGGTGGGTAAGCAAACTTCACGCAAGCATCGTTCGCAAACAGAATTACAACTACTTCTAGTTTGGCGTTTAATGCTGTATGGTAGAATAAATAGGATACATTCCGATGACAGCCCCTTCCAAACGTAAATTAAAATTTATAAAAATCGAGTAATTCGTTTGAGAACTAGGATGTGAAAAACACGTCAAATTAATAACATCCTCCTGGAGGTCAGAAATAGGAGTAGGCGAATTAAAAGTAAGTATTTTTGCTGATAGCAAACCCTTTATTAATAAATATTGGCACATACCTGCTGTAAGGGAATTGGTATCAAATATTTGCATTTATAAAAAAATGATTTGCTAAAATGATTACATTAGTACAATCTTAATATCTATGATATATGTAAGTTAGTTTCCGGAGGTACTTTCTAAAGCTATTCCCGTCTTTAAATAATTTAAAGAATCAGCTGTTACTTCGCTGTTCCAACCGTCGCGGAAGTAGCAGTCATTATCAGTACAGTCCCACCTTTACAGTTTAATTACCGAAGATATATTTATAATTAAATAGTTTATAAATCAGAATAAGGTAAGAATGGTTTTAATAAAGTCCCTAAACAAAAAAAAGGATTTAAAGAAATCTATTACCCACCACATCCAACCAATATCGGTTTAAGTTTGCAGCGTTACTCGCAGAGATGAGCCACCTGCCTCCCTGCACGTTGCGAGCGTCCTCCCACATCGGCTGAATACCCTGCTTGAACATGTAGTAATCCTGGCCTGCCTCCAGCTCTGATGGTAACTTCATGTAGTGGTACAAACTGGATGATAGGGAAAGGAAATCTTTGCTCTTTATTTTAAATTAACTTTAAGTAAAATTAAATATACAATTTATTTATTTACTCACATTTTTAATGTATGTTAAAATATTCTCCCTTAATAATGAAAGTAAATAGTTTTTTTTTATTTTACATAACTAATAGTTACTTTAATATGTAAGACAGTACAAATGAAACAATTGGCTTCAAGATAAACTATAAGGAACAAAAGGCAAACAAAACAATTATACAGCAAAACAAACAGAGATAAAACATAAAATTAAAATAAAACACTTGTTTCAGGCAGCACACAACCAGTTGATGCCCATGTTTTATTGGGACATCAGAAACACCATAAATTTATTTTTAAAAACGTGGACGTTCTTGGTTTTACGTTTTTTTTTTTCTTGAGGCACATTGTTCTAACACCTGGTTGCATGATACCTGAAGCTACCCCGCTGTGCCGCGGTATTAGTAATTAGTTTACACACGATCTAATACCATAACGAATGTTAGAAGACCATCTCAAAACAATTTGATATAACATAGCTAAGGTGGTAAGTTGAGCCTAATTATACCGAATGATATAGATGTGTAAAATAAATTTTGCCTGCTTTTCATATTCAAAACATTTCCCTCATTAAGATAAGGCGAGACATGGGTTCGTGGAGGAATATTGAAACAAAACCGTGCACATGCATTCTGGATTCTTTGTATCAAACCCTGGGTTCTCTCCAGAGCACAAGGACCATATACGTTAATTAAAATTTGATTCTATTCTATTCCAAAATATTATTTAATAAAAAAACAAACCCATGTGAATAGGTTTGATCACAGAAATATATTTTGTGGATTCTTTTATTGTTAATTTTTTTAGATCGGTCGAAAACTGGTTAGGGGAGTTCGAGAGTACGTTTCTAGGTCTAGGGACTTTGGCGCAGTATATGAGACTGTCTCGCGAATTAAATGATTAGGATGCATTTCGGAGCGCTTGAAGAACGCGTCCGAGAGATTTTTGAGGTGCTGTTGAACTGTAGGTAGTATCTCTGTGCAGGTCTGCGTTACTCACGTACCAGGGTGCGTTTGTGGCCCTGCGATAGAAGAGATTTTGGACTACTTGCAGCTTGTACAGAAGGGAGGAGTCAGCGTGGACAAATATTGGGGAAGCATAAGTCGTGACAGGTCTAAGGCAGGACTTAAAGAGCTTTCGTTATTCCTAAGAGACATTTTACTGAGTTTACTAAACATATTGTTCAGGCAACCCAGGTAGAGACGGGCAAGTTTAGATGCTCTTTGTATGTGTGGCTTTAAAGTAAGGGTTTGATCCAAGGTGGCGCTTAAGTATATAGTGGCCTTTTGGAGTTTGGTGATGAGATCCGTGACTTGGGGGCATTTTGTGTAAACGGCGATGTCATTGGCAAAGAGGACGAGCTCAACATCTTTTGACGGAATGGGTCATTGGTGCAGATGGTGTACACGTATAAGGGGCAAGGAATGAGCACTGGGGTGGAGAGCGTACCTTCGTGTCTAAAACGAAATATGTGATCCTTGAGATTGAGATTCAGATCCGGCTATCCTGATTAGGCGTCAGGTAAGTTTATGTTATAAAGTTTGTATAAGTGTCAGACTTTATCGAAAGCCTTGGCTACATCGAAGAATACTGCGGTCGTCTTAGATCGCCTCGGATAGAATCCACCGAGTACTTTACTATAGATGTACTCAAACATGCGATGGACTTTCTGAGGGCAAGAGTGCTTTGCACAAAAACCGAATTGATGGAGAATGCTGAGAGGGTCATCCGTAGGAAACATACAGCTTCTCATTCGAAAGAGTATAACTCTCTCGAGAAGTTTAGCCATTAGCTTGAGGAGGCTGATGGTCTGTGGTTAGCCGGGGTGTTCAGAGATTTACCCGGGTTGGGCATGCATATGGCTATTGCTTCTTTCCATGGCTTTGGAAAGTAGCTAAGGTCAAAGAAGGCATTGAAGATGATTGCTAGCAAGGTAAGTACTTGCTCGGGCAGGTGCTTTGGTGCATGGTTGGAAATTCCATCCGCAACCAGAGCCTTGTTGGATTTTTGACTTATAATGAGAAGAGAGATTTTATCATTAGACACTGAGACGGGGTCGCAGATGCTGGGGGAGCATTGTGAGGCAATGCTGTCCGCGAAGCATTCAGCTTTCTACTCACCTTCGATGGCTATGTGCCAGGGGGGGAGGAGTGTAAGCGAGAGCGTCTACTCGTATGTGTAGAGCTCGCGCCATTCTATAGCACGCTTCGTGGGATGGAGAGAATGAGATCGCTCATCTGAGCATCTTGAAAACCTGAGACGCAGGACTTGAGTTTTCGTTGTAGCTGATTCGCAGCAATTTTAGGCGGGGGTGGGGTAGAACTTAGCTCTAACAGAGGTCCGTGTTCTTTGCTTTGATAAGGTTGCTAACGGCTAAGAGAAGGTTTGTCTTGCTTACCTTTTCGGTGTATTGTAACTGATCGCAGAGTTGATAGCTTTAGTGAGAGAATCCACTATCGAGTCTATTGTGTCTATGGTGTTGAGTTATTCGGATAAGATCGCAAGTGGTGAGTTTGGGGCTTCCATGGCCGAAGCTAGGGTGTTCTTAAAACCTTCCCAGTTAGTAAAGGTTTTAGGAGAGGGGGCGTTGTTGTTAGGGGTCTAGTACAAGGGGGACTGGACGGGAATCCGAGCCTGGGTCATCGAAATACCTGAGATTGAGGGTGATTCGTTGACTAGGGCAAAGTCGAGGATGTCAGGATACTGGTTCGGGTTGTCTGGATAATGAGTGGGAGTGACAGGGAATATGACAAGTCAAGTGACTCTGTGATGTTAAGAAGTATAAATCCACTGGTGTCGCTGGATAATCACGTCCAGACAGTACATTTGGAGTTGAAGTCCTCGAACACAATGACGGATTGCCTAAGGCCGAGAATGGCCTCAAAGACACTTTGAATAGGTGTGGTGGTACTGGGGTATCATAGCCAGCCTACACACAGTGGCTTCCATGTATATGAGAGGAGGCGTGTGGCGAGGAGAGCCGTAAAATTATAGTAAAAAGCTGGACGCGATGGACGAACGCAAGCCTGTCTTTTCATGTAAGAGAGTATTTTGGAACGACGAGTCCCCTGGTGTGGGTTGGATAGAGCCATATCTCTTGGAGGAGCAGTAAGTCTGGCTCAATGTTCTGAAGGAACAGTTTGAGGTGACTTGTATGACTTGTCATGCTGTTTATTTATTTATTATAAGGATCGCCAACAGGTAAAACTCACTAAACACATACAATTGAAATCACAAATAACAAGGTTTGTGCTCACCCACTTATAGGCAACCACAGCTAACACTGATTGTAACGTACTTTTTGATATTTGAAAAAACAGAGTAACTACAATTTTACAAAAATTAAATTAAATACAAAATTTAAAATTAAAAAAAAATTGAATAATACATTGATAAAAATTAACTTAAATTAACATTTTATTTAACATATTGAATTATAACGGACTATGTTCCTTATTCAGGTAATTGGTAATTTTCTTTTTGAACTCAATTAAATGATCATTAAAAATATCTATATTTTCGGTATATAAAGGTATATAATTGTAAAGTTTTGCCATTCTACTCAAAGGAGCATGCATGCCTAAGTTAGTTTTACTACCAGGAACTTTGAACAGTTTGTAAGCACTTTTGCGTGGCAACCTAGAAGGTGCACTTATATTAATTTGGGCTACCAGTTCGGGACAATCTATCAAACCATTGCATAGCTGGTATAAGAACCTAAGATCATGAAGTTTCCGCCTGTTAGTCAGTGAGGATATGCCAAAATATTTAAGACGTTCAGTATATGATCTTAGACTACGATGGCATTTCAATTTAAATGCAAGTAAGCTGTGAAATCTTTTCTGCACTCTCTCAATTCTGATTTGTGTATCTCATAAAAAGGAGCGTAGACTTGTGAGCAGAACTCAAGGACACTGCGCACCAGACCTCCGTAAAGGAGCAACATTGTTCTGGCGTGTTTAAAGTGCTTTGTGTTACGAGATATAAAACCACACATTTTGGATGCTTTTGCGACTATATTATTTACATGTAAGATTAACGATAGTTTACTATCCAATAGTATGCCTAAATCGTACACAGTGTTCACTTGCTTCAGTAAGCTGTTATTGATTGCATAGCTAGTGGGTACCGGCATATTTTTACGAGTAAACGATATGTGCCTACATTTATCTGTATTGAACATCATATTATTCTGCTTACACCAGAAACCAAGTCTATTCAAATCATCCTGTACCAGCCGACTGTCTTTTAGCGACCTTATTGGTCGTATTATTTTAAGGTCGTCGGCAAATAGATATATATCTGTGTTCTGAAAGCATTCAGTAACTGAATTTATTGATATTAAAAAAAGGAGAGGACCCAGGTTCGAACCCTGTGGAACACCAGAGGTTGCTACAAAATAATCCGACTCAGCACCATTAACAACAACATATGACTTTCGCTTAGTCAAGTACGACCTGAACCAATCCAGAGCAGAGCCATCGACACCATAATTATAGAGTCGCGTCAATAATATTTCATGATCAACTTTGTCAAATGCCTTACTAAAATCCGTATATACGGCATCCACTTGTGTTCCTTTATCAATGTGGTAGACGATGGTGTTCGTAAAAGCAATTAGATTGGTGGCGGTAGATCTGCGCCGGATGAATCCATGTTGTCGATCAGATAATTGAAATTTGACCAAATTATAGAGATGTAGGTGAACTAGTGTTTCAAAAACCTTGGCAAAAATAGATAAGATGGAAATAGGTCTATAGTTCCTATATTGTTTTTTTCTCCATGTTTATATGTAGGAACGATTTTGGCAACTTTCCAGTATGATGGGAACGGCGCAGATCTAAGGGACTCATTGTAAATAATAGAGAGCGGAGAAGACAGTTGCTTTGCACACTGCTTTACAAAAATGGCTGGCAGACTATCGGGACCTGGACCTTTATATATATTAATATTTTTGAGTTTATTGGAAACTTCACATTTGGATAAGATTATATTATTTAAGGAAAACTGATTTGTGCTTCTACTTTTAATTTCCGGGGCGTGGCAATTTAAAGTATCATTAAAAATTGAAGAAAAATTTTTTGCGAAAAGTTGGCTCATATCGGATTCATGGGTTGCTACTTCATGATCTAAATGCATACGTGATGGTAAGTTGCTATGGTTTTTGCGTTTATGCTTGAGAAACGTCCAAAAATACCTTGGGTTGCATGAAATATTTTGTTCCAGACGGTTACAATAATTTTTGTGGCACTGTTTTATTAAGAAGTCGCATCTACTTTTTAGGAAATCCAGAGCAACTTTATCCATTGGATGATTATACTTTTTAAAGCGTAATCTAATTTTGTTTTTTTCTTTTAGACATTTTATAAGGCTCCGAGTAAACCAAACAGGATAATTCTTGTTTTTGGGTTTAGTCATTGGTACCCATTTTCTAATAACTTTACGCAATATATCATACAATTTTGAAACCATTTCATCCACATCACCACAAGATGACAACTCTTTCACCCAATCAACGCATTCAAGATCGCTTGTGATAGATGCATAATCAGCTCTGTAAAAATTAAACCGCGGTTGCTGCAATGGTTTTAGGTAATTTATCGAATCAAATTTTATTTCGATATCTAGTGGGGGATGATATTTATCTACAACCGTCAATGCTTCTGCCGCTGGTTGCAAGAATATGTTAGTAGCTGATGATAATACTAAGTCTAAAATTGTGTTTTTATGATTTTCGATAATATTGAATTGTTTGAGATTATTTAAGGATAAAAATTCAGATATGAGATAGTAATAGCAATTTTGAGAATTTTGTAAAACAATAGATGAACTGTCTTCGCTTTTTATCCATCTCAGGCCCGGCAGGTTAAAGTCCCCCAGAACCAGAGAGTGTTCGTAATTTGATAAAATTATACTAGCGTCGTCTACAAACTGTTCTTAGTTCGAAAGCTAGTAGCAGGTGGTATATAAAGGGCACATATACAATACTTTTCAATTTTCTTGCCATTCTTAACATTGATTGAGATCCAAAGGTTCTCAATTATATTATCATTAACATTAACATATTCACTAAGTCTACACGAATCGATTTTTTTCTAATCGAGTTTTCTTAGAAAACTTTTTGCTTAGATCCCTGTCACTTCTATAAACTACATATTCATCATTAAACAACTCCGAATCGCTAATATTACTTTGTAGCCACGTTTCAGTTATCACAATAATATCATAGTTATTTAGGCATACATTCGTGTAGAATTCGTTAGTCTTCGTATTCAAACCTCTACAATTCTGGTAATAACAATTTACAGAATCGAATTTTATACAAACTAATATAAATTAGTTTAAATTGTGAATCGAAGACATATCCTTAATGACAATTGCCGGTGTAGTATCCGATTTTCTAACAAAAATGCGGCCAGCTCTCACCCATACAAACTTGTAGCTCTTTTCTTTTGCTTTAAGTCTTGCAGCCTTGTGAAGATCTTTATTAAAGGATGAGAGATGTTCAATCACATATATTGGTCTTCTTTCACCTCCTATGCCTAAATGACTTGAATTAATCTTATCAGCTGGATGGGACTTGTTATACTTAATCACAGCCGCAAGAAACCCATCACGTACTATCGGACTTCGAAGTTTGACAATTATAGACTTTGGCCGAGGAGAGGATTGATTTGTTTTTGCTATTCTCGTGCACATGTCAATATCCGCATCTTTTAGGTCGAAAGATACCCAAGTTGGTGATACCACCTTTTCAGGTTGACGTATAGGCGTGTTCGTGTTGTCACCTTTTGGCCGCTTACTTGTACAACTTGGACAAATCCAGGGTGACTTGGGTTTGTTAGGTTTCTTTGGTGCCAAGTAAGCACATAGCTGGTGACAAGCTTGCTTGCAGCTGGTACATCTACTGTAGTTATTGTCTTTTATATCAAGCATACAACCCAAACAACTTTTCGGCATTTTAATTTTTTATTTTTTCAACTTTTGTTTATATGTATGTGTGTATATATTATTTATCTTCCAATATATCTTGTTATGAGAAAATAGCAAACAGCTAGCAAAAGAAAACGTCAAAAAGTTTCGGAGACCGTAGGTCTCGAACCCACGACCTTTCGAATGTAGTCCTCTACGTTTACCACTCGTGCACGACCGCTTTGGAAGTCGTGATGAAATAAAGCTAATTATGCAACGTGTATTATAAATCCAACAAGTCCGTTAGTCGATATTTGTTTGTGGATTGTCACTTTCACAATAAGTAAATTTATAACTACCGCACGTTATACACTTTAATTCACTGTAAAATCACATAATCACCGAATTTTAAGTAGTATAAAATTTGTTTTAATTTGTCTTTGTTTTATAATAATTGTTAAATGATTTCCTTATTCACGTAAATTTATATTTTTCAACGATATGGAATTAAATTGTCAGAGCACTCTAAACATGACTGTACGCTAAGATAATTCATATGTGAACTGAAGCTGAATGCTGTTGGGAGATCTGTTCAATATGGAAGTTATAATGAACCGAAAAGGAAGTGGTGTGTAACCAGAGCTAAGAGACGCGCTTGAGAAGAGCGGGAGACTCGCAGTTTGCGTGCAAGTAAAGATATTTCTTCGATGTCGACGTTTTGGATTGCATCGAACACATCATATCCTCAGCCAGTGAGGGCTGAGGTGAGGATGGAGAGGGGGCGAAGGCCTACTGGAGCTGGTGCTGGGCGGGAAGGAGCTGTCGGGCGCTGGCTTTAGGCGTCAGCTGGAGTCGGCTTGGGCTGCGCGGGCTTTGCTTCCGGGGGAACCCGGTAGCGCAGCGGCGAGAAGTGAGAGGGTGTGAGTGGCGGCGCGGTTTAGGCGCGGCCCTCTTTGCAGAGGAATAGTAGAATAGTCTTAGTTGGTTAAGACCACAGAAGACCCTGAAGTCGATGAACAAGACTTGTATCAGAATAGATTCATCGTAATTTATCTTGTGCTCTTTGCACAGATTCGAGACCTCAGTCCATCGCGCCTTTTCCAGGAGAATGACGGGAGGTGGGAGCAGAGGTTTAGTGGAAACGGGGGTACAGCGAGTTGCTGGCTCGGAGGAATCCGAGGGGCACCTTGAGTGACATAAGCGGGACGGGGAGGCAGTTGAAGACACAGGAGCTTGCTTACAACGCTTCTTATGCGTTTCGTAACTAAAGTGAAAGAGGGACTGGGTTTAAGAGACCCCATTAGAGTGCCGGCGTCCGACGACGGTTCGGACGGGGGTCAGAGTCACTACCGGGAGCGGACCGTTAACGGCGCGACGAGAGTTAGGAGGTGTCCGGCACACACTCATTTCACTAGGACGCGGGGGAGCTGTAGGCCTGATGGACCGGGGGTGACGCTAGCAAGGCCTAGGCGAAGACCTCATCGCCAGACGCGACAAGCGCCTAAGCGAAAGTTTACCATGCTTTGCGAATCCATGGAAGGGCGTGGGAAATAAATAACTATATAAAGATGACTAGTTATCGAACCTAGCTACCTAAACGAACTGGGGACGAAGCGAAGTAGTGCTCTGAATAAGGACAAGCAGTGTGCCGCCTTCCTGGTAGAGGCCCAAGTAAAATGGGTCGGTTTCTTCAAGATCTGAAGGGCCTTAAAAGCGCATCGGGGGAACGCTAGCAGGCTTATACCAGAGGGTGCTAACGAGCACCGTTTGGTATCTACCTATTCTACGCGGAGTCTAGCGCAGAGTGTTTTCCAGTCGCAAAGTTGGGATGGAGTGAAAAATGCAATTGGGGGTGCGACCGGACAGGTCGTAACCTATGAAATTGGCGCGCTCAATTCGTACAGGGACGAAGAGAGGGTGGAGCGACCACAATACGTCCGATCGGGACCGAACGCAAAGCGCGTCTGGTGTGAGTAGAGGTGATCGTTTAAACGAAAAGCACTTAAAAAAGCATGCTTTTCAACATAAGCGCTCAAGCACGCTTTTCATTTTAAGCCGATAACTTTTAATTGTTACAATAGTTTTATTGAACGTTTTATTTCGCGGCAATATGCACAATTTCTCAACTTGTTTTTTCTATCCACATTTAATAAGAATATTTCTTGACATAGTAAATTGCCTTTCACACAGAATTCGGACAGGTTACCCTCGGTTATGAAGCGAACTGTTATGAGGCAGGAGATTGGAGAGTTTTAAAAAAAAAACTCATTTATTCGAAACACACTAGTTTATTGTAAAACTTTCCAGAGTCAAACTTTTAATTAGGGATGTTGATTAGTGTTGTCAGTTTGGAGTCTAAACGCGCACTGATAGTTAAAAACAAATTCTAATTTACGTAAACTAAAAATGATGCCCAAACAAAATTAAAGTAGGACGTTAAGTAGTAAACAACTAAAAGTGTTTGTTCAGCAATATACCCATACTAGGGTAGGATATAACAGAACGCTCGACAATTTTACATTAAACTAAACCAGTAGCTATAACAATATGAGAAACCTAAAATAAAAAGGTAGTTTATTTTGCGTTTATTTTAACTCTTTACAGCAGATTTGCGTTAGGACGTTTTGTATAAGTTTGTTTATGTAGATTTAAGTACACCTTAATGCACAATATAGCTTACCACCAGTAATCCTCGACAGTGTCGAATGTGCTCAGAAGTTCAAGGTTCTTTTCCCAGTGGCGGCGGTGTTTATTAGAGAACAACCAATACGCCCACGTATGTTCCAGAGGATGCTTCACTTCGTCATGGAATAATCCCACCTCACTGGTCTCCTAGATAAATTTTGTTTATAAGTTATACTCGACTTAAATGAATAATTATATAAATATTTTTTTCAAGGTGTAACGGAGGGTTGATCAAACCGCCATGTATGTTTAGTAATTCTCATAGTTCTTAATTTATTTGATATTTTGTACATTAATTGGATCGATATTTGCCATGGTAACTAAACTATCAGATAAAAGATTTAAAAATTTTAACAATGCGACTTTCATGCTTTTGTTCCTGTTAAATTTATAGCAGGATTTTGATTCGGATTTCTTGAGATTAGGGATATATTTTTTAATTGCGAAAAATATTCCACTCGTATATAAGATAGTAAAATAGTATTAATTAACATAATATTGAAACTTTGTAAAACCAACAATCTATCATTGATAACGTGATGCTCCATACGGTTTACGAGTTTTCGATAGCGATTGTACATTGCAACATAGCTGGTTCCCTCATCAGCTATAGAATATAACGAGTCTAGATTCCAAACCGTAAATCGTAGAAAGAAACTCTCTAATAATTAAACTTCCGTATTACCATAGAAAGCTACTTACCAAATTATCTTTTTCCGCTGCGTTCATTTCTATTTAATAATAATAATAATTTAATGCTCTCAACTCAATATCACTAAAAAAAAATTTGAATTAAAATGCACCAACACCCCCATTCACAAGCGAATAATGTATGAATCATAAACAATTACCAGAACATTTAACAAAGATGCTTATTCGGTCACACCCAATAAAAACCACGAACAATACATAAATTGTTTACTGGTTGGAGTGCGGGAATCCCGGAATTGCAACGTTGGAATTGGTCGACTTTATAATAGAGGACCAATCAAATTACTTGTCGTTCCGTTTCATACAAAAATTATCTATATGTCAAGTTTTTTATCTAGTGTTTTTTAGGAAGTGTTTGGTACATATTTTATTATAGCATAATTCGCAAGTTTATTACATGTTTATTCGTTTTTCATATTATTTTGATTTTATTTTAAAAAATTGGCGAGGAAGCAATTTTATTTTTGGGACATGTAAAGGTGTCGATAGAAGCTTAAACCCAAGTTTGTTGGGTTGCCACCATTGTCCCGCGGCCGCCATCTTGGAAAAAGGGGTGAGAACACTTTTTTCGCTATATCTGTTAAAGTATTAATCCGTCAAAAAATTTGTAAAAACATATTTTGTAGCAAATTGCTTTGTCTACAATTTTGTTTATATAACTTTTTACCGTAAATCAAAAACAAAGAAGGGGCAAAAAAGTGCAAAATTTTTTTCTTTTTTGCTTTTTTGCTTTATAACTTTTTACTTCAGACCAAGCTTGTAGATGGTCTTTTGAGGAATATTTGTATTTAATATTTTTCAAATTATATTCATTTATTACGCTTTTACAGCGCTCCAAAGTTGACCAGGTTCGTGAATACTTATGAGAATCCGGTCAAAACGAAATGTTTACCTTCATTTTGTTATTTTTTTTTACACCTACTTTCAAAAGTATTTTGTTACATCCCTATAATTTAACTTATTCATTATTGACCTATAAAACCTTAAAAAAATTATTGTTTTTTACAAATAATTCCTAAGAGGAGTGTACATTTTCGAGAATGTTCAGCAGGTAGAAAAGGTCCGAGTTACCGTTTGGGGACAAATGAGCATCTGCCTGCTACGACTATTATTATTATATTATGTAGCCTTCGAAGGTTCAGCTGTTCCTTTTTCCTCATTTTATTCTTTTAGTTGTGTTACATATTTTGCTACGTATACAGGTATTGAAGATTGTGGAATTGTATTTTCAGTATAATCAATAAAATTGCGAGTTTTGTGTGCTGAAATTTTCATTCAGTGATACAACATTACGACTTTCTTTAAGCTTACATTATGAGTTTTTGTTTTATATGTAAAAATCCTCTTGGGGACATTAAAGTTCGAAATGTGAAAGCTGAAGGAGTGAAAACTTTGCTTGATCGAGCAAAATTCAAAAACGATTTGGACAATGAATTATTTGTACAAAGTGTTTCTGAAGTAACTGTTCATATTCCCTGCTACCATTATTATAGTGATAGTCGAACAGATAATGTTGTTCGTCTCTCAGCAGTAGCAGTTCATCATCTTCAGTATCAGAAAATTTAAATACAGATTTCGATTTCTTAAACAATTGCTGTATTTGCGCCGAAGTATTCCTGGATCAGAATCACTTGTGTCAAAGCCGTCAGAGGAAGATATGTCATGTACGTCATGAAGGGGCAAAAAAAAAGCATTTGGACCTTGTTCTCAAACGTTCTGACGACGAGGCAAAGAGCAAAGCTGATCGCATAGCTAATGTTTCTAGCTTAGTCGATGTTGGAGCTAGGTATCACAAGGATTGTAGCAAGCAATTGTACTCCAAAAAATGGAGTGACGAAAATAGACATGGTGAGCGCAAGAATAACATTGACAATGCCATAGAAAATGTTTTTGCTTACTTGCATGAAAATAGTGAAGAGTGCCAATTTCTAATTACGGATTTAATGAAATCCATTAAAGGAGATTACATTCCTGAGAAGCGTAGTCATAGAACGATTGAAGGCGAAGTATAAGAATGACATTGTAATCTTTAATGTAAAGAAACAAGACAGCCCTGTCTGCTAAAAAACCATGTCATATAAAAAATGATCAACATGAGGAGAGATTGCAGAAAGTCAGAGATGCAGCAGCAATTATTTTGGAAGACATCCGTTCACGGTGCTACGAAACGAATCAGTATCCACTTTCAAATATACTTTTTTTAAAGTTCATTGTTTAATTCCCAAATCTTTATCAGTTCTACTTTCTGGAATTATCTGTCAATCAAAACGTAAGCCGTCGGTTGCAGCATATAGACAATATTTTTGAGAAATTTTTACATTTTTTTCTTATAACTTCTTTGTTTTTGATTTTACGATATTTATAATTGTATAAACAAAATTCTACAATTTTTATCGCTGTCTACACAGCGGTTTACTAAATTATGTATTTAATAATTTTTTGTACGAGTAATAAAATTTAGCAGATATAGCGAAAAAACCGTTCTCACCCCTTTTGCTAAGATGGCGGCCGCGGGACAAAGGTGGCAACCCCACAAACTCGGGGTTAAGCTTCTATCGACACCTTTACATGTCCCAAAAATAAAATTGCGTCCTCAAAGAAATGTAAATTTTATGTAACATTTCAATGGACTACTAGTATTTGTCTGCGACTACAATCTCGCAAATTGCAGGTCCCGTGTTATGTTTTGCCGAGTTTTATTGTCAAACCAAATTTTAAGCCGTTTCCACGTAACTCTACCAACTTTCAAATTTCTAACAGTATGATAAGGGCTTCAAAGCTAACATGAAGTATCCGACTATTGGATTTACCAATTTAAATTTAGGATCATTGTTGGGTTCTTTTTGGGTTGGGCCGTTTGAAACAAAATTAAGTATTGCAATCATCGCAACTTTTATACTGAGGTTTCACATGGTATGCCACGTGCGGGTGGTACGACCACGTGGTATTTTTCTTTGTTGAGGCTGTCCGTGTTAATTATACTTCACAAACTACAGCCCATTTACATTCTCAATAATATTATTAAAACTTCTCAAATGTCAAAACCTAAAAACAGCTTATTATTTTCGAGGCGACCAACAACTTAAAAGGCGACTAACTATTCTGGCAGTAATTATATTTTTTTATCCAATAAGTAGTAGTATATTAAACAAGTCAATTAAATCATAGGCGAGGTACTACAAATAATGGCATGGCATGGTTGTATGACAAACATTGTATAGTAACAACTATAGGCATTCGTATAAAAAAGACTTTCAGGCACTGATATGTGGGCATCTGCAAATATTAAAATGATTAAGAGTATGTTAGGTTGTAAAATGATATTTTATGAAAACGGCGCAAAAAAAACTACTTTTTAGATAATTAACTACCTAGGGCAGAATGAAAGCAAAGCTCATGTGATTAACCTCAACACTTCAAAGTATATCCCTATGTCGCAGACGGATGGTTAAAATTGAAAAAATGTACAAGAAAACTCATCAAATCAAATAATTAGTACGTATTTCACGAAAGAATTGCTGCGGGATTTAGTGAGTATGAATTGTGTTTCATTGAATTTGTAATTTCCTTTTAAATTTGTTTCTTCAAACAACTACTGAAATATACTAATTCTTATTTAAGGTCATGAAAAAGAAACTAAAACACATTTTATTTTAGTACTTTTTTTATATAAAATACCAAAATATTTTTTTGACTAACGGACACAAATAGAAAAAACAACTTGCTCATAAATACCAGCAAAAGATTTACACAATCATCCAAAAATATGTTCAGTAGAACTGTGAGCTAAATTATTGAAGCGTGATATGACTACATAACATAGACAGTATAATTTATTACATTGTTAATTATAACATTTTTCTTTAGCAATTAAGACTAAGGTCTTAGCTTGAGTATATATACTTATATCTATGACCAATAAACAAACACACCACTGATTTCCTTACATTTTAGGATTTATAATTATCCTAAGAATGAAATCTGCAACCAAGCACAGCTTTAGTATTAAATCAGACTTAACTTTAGTAGCTCATAACAATAACTTATTTGAGATGTCCATAGAGCTATTTTTTACAAGACAAGATACCTAATTATGAACTTAATTGAAAATACTTCTGTTATAAAAGAATACACCACTCATGAATACAACAAAAAGAAAACTATATATGTATATATATAATCTTTAAAATCTCACAACTCTTTCATGAATGGTGTTTTAAATTAAATTGAAATGCACATCGACAGACAGAGGACAGCTTTAAATATCAAAAGAAATATATATTCATATTGTTTTTCATAATGTAACAATAAAGTTTATATAGTTAAATTAGCTTCACCATCTGGTTATGTTTGCAAAAATTTGAAACATATAACAAATAAAAATAAAGTTTTAATTCTTAAACAGTACATTAGAATAGTATTAAAGCTATCCAGTGTGTGCCATTTTCAAACAAATTAAGCAGACTAAACGGTGTACAGATTCTTGGTAGCTGAACTATGCTTGACCATTGTGTCTCTATGTACTTGGAAACCAATTTTTCCGTGAATTCCGAGTTGATCTTTAAGTTTTTTGCCAATTTCTATGTTAGCATGTTGCTTAGATGCATCTGCAGTCCAAATACCTAGAAAAATTGTTATATGTATTAATTATGTGTCAGATAATAAATGAATTATGAATTAGATAAAAGTTTCACAAAACATTTTAATAATAAATTATAATCATTATAAGGAATCTATATTTAAAGACTAAATAACCAAACTGATCCATGAAAAGCTAAATTTTATTGTTCAATTGTTTGTTAACAAAAGAAACTATAGTTAAGAAGACTAACTGTAGTCAACATAAATTTTCCTTAAATTGTAAAATAATGTTTTTATAGTTTTAGTCCAAATCACCAAATGATAGATAGCCTACTACAATTACAGCTGAACAAATTGTATTTGAACTAGTGAAATTAATAAAATACAATATTTACCAATTTTATCAAATTTTGCCCTGATATTAACAACAGCACCACAAATTTCATCAGGATGTTCAAAATTTTCACCAATAAGAAGAAGAACCTGAAATTGAAAATCATTTACATTAATTTGCTTTACATAAATAAATTTTGATTCATACTAATTTGATAATATGGACAAATCCTATTGAGTTCATGTGAATGTAGTATTATTTGTGAGAATTCTTTCACAATTCAACATGTCCCATCCAAAAACTCATAATTAAATTTTGCATACAACTTATCAGGATATAATAGACAACTGGATAAGAAGAATTGTTCCAGAGGGAAACAGCAAAAGCTAGCTTAATAATTAATGTGGGAAAACAAGGTTAGCAAACGCTTAACCTCTAATACGCCGACAGTGCTGCCAGATAAGAAAGCAGGTGTACCGCGAAATATTCAAGCACCGAGCACGGGTGACGGGATTTAAGTTTTTACGAAATTTTACATTCACCACTTTGTTATGCATTATAATAGTACGTATTATCAAAAGCTAGATAAATTGACAATGCAATAAAACAAATATTTATTACAATAAAATGTTTTATTTTCTACAAGCTGTTGTATTGTGATAAACTATTAGAATCGATATGGTCCTAAGAGATTAAAGATTTTCAATGATCAGATTCAATGAATGTAAGCTTTTTCTAGTTTTTTTTTACTTTGGGGGATGTTATAACATTAGAGTTATATAAATGGTGATTTATGAGATTTATACACAGCATACTACACTGTACACAGCATGCCCGTATGAAGACAAAAATTTAATGGACAATAACGTTTAAACATCAGTTTCTTTCTCAAGGCATTTGAGCCACTATAGCTTAGTTTTAAAGACTAATTTTAAGCAAAATATAATCGGAAGTGCTTCAGGATAGATCTGTCCCACGGCACCTTAGTACCTTGGGATATCTCTATCCCTCTGTATACTAAGAGTTAACTCATTTTGTCCAGGCAGGTCTGTAGATAGTAGAGACTAAAGACTTATATTGAAGTAGATGTCGCAAGTAGCTCCAACTACTTGTCTGAATTTGATCTTCACTTTAATATTTAATAAGAGTTGATTCAACATGTTAGACGAAACTGAAAATAGTTTTTTGTGAAATATTGGATAACAAAAATATGACCAATTCATTATGATCCATAAAACTACACAATTTATTCACTAAAACCATGTAGTATGTAAAATCTGACATTCTAGGTATTTATACATTTTGAATAGTTTTCAGCCTCTAAACAATTTTAAAGTAAGGATAAGGAGATTATGTCAACACAGCTGATTATCCAGATAGATAAAATGGCGTATCTAGTGAGTCCCGGAAGTACTCTATTGCACAAAAGCAACCTCTGAAAAAATCACTCACAACATCCAACCAAAACCGGTCCAAATCTGAGTTACGTTGCTTCTTTTCTAAACTGATGAGCCATCTGCCACCCATTTTATTAGCATCATCTTCCCACATTGGTCTGATTCCATGTTTGAACACTGCATAGTCATGACCTTGGCGAAGTTCAGAAGGCAATTTGATATGGTGATACAGCCTGGAATAAACAAGAACCATGTATTATATTTGATACATATAAGAAGAAAATACTGCAACTTAAACCATATTTTTCATGCTTACCTCCAGAAGTCCTCAACAGTATCAAATGTAGTCAATTCAATCAAATTTTCTTCCCATGTCTTGTTTCTATCATTATCGTAGAACCAAAGACTCCATGTGTTTTGAAGCGGATGCTTGATAAGAAACTCTGGCGGAACTTCCGAGTTGGTTTTCGTTTCGGTGGTCACGGACCCCTTGAAGAAACAAGTCATTTTTTAAATCCTAACCTCTAAAATCATAAGCTACACTAAAACTCCTTACAAAATATGATTCTACGGTACTAATTTTATTAAAAAGACAACTTAGAAGTTGAATGTGTCGGCAAATAAGTATAGAATCAAAGCGATTGCTCGAGTGAAAGATGGTTAAGCCACATCAGCAATTTACTAGCGAAGGAATTGTAAAAACTAATATTTTATATTAATAAAAGACGGGTAGGCGATTCAACCTTCGTAAATCGTTGAAAATTTTAACCTACCTCTACTTCTTCGTTATTATTTCCAGCCATATTACAAAAATCTCTCGCTCGTATCTTCTCAAAAGACAGAAGCTTATTTGCCAGTAAAAAAACTTCAACATTTTATTTCTTTATGGCAACAAACTCATTAGTCTATTTTAATAAGGGTAAGGTACAAACAAACCCAGAAAAAGCTACTATTTTAATACGTAGTTTTAATTTGATCGTACTATTACTTTTAGAAAAATTTTTACTTATTATTCTCTTTAAAAATAACATCACATTTTATGATTACATTATAAGCAAGGTATGTTTGATTGTTCAAAATTTATATCAAGAAAGCGAAAGATATTTTTTATCGTACAAAACAGGCTACGATTTATTTAGGCTTGGATTTGATTGAAGTTGTTTTTTAACCCCTTACAGGCGGCATGGGCTAGATCCCCTTGCCTTCCCCTAAGGGTAAAGAATTAAAAACAAATTAACTACAGGCGCAACACAGGCGACATAAGATGTGACCAAAAAAAACGATCGACGAGTCCCAGAATACAAATCAGTTTTAACCCATTTATGCCTGCCGTGCCCAAATGAGGACACCTTCAAATCTACCCTCAACTTTTTGTGTAGCAACTAAGTTTACTAACAGTGTATTATTGTCGAGGTGATTAATGTGTCTTACGTTTTATACCAAACGTTTTGGATAAAATCATTTATAAAAAGTATTTTAGCGTCATAAATAAAGTGAATCAGAGGATTGCAGTGATTACCCAATGTAAGTAAGTTTGATTGAACATAAATATGTCGAAACGGCAATTTACAGTACGCGACAACTATCATAGACTCCAGGAGACCCTTGATACTGTTATCGCAGAAGAGGACTCAGATGTTGAATTCGATATCGTTGCTCTTCCTCCAGAACCAAGTGTCCTCACTGACGAAGAAGAAAGCCATCAAGACAATAACGTTGCCAATGACATACCAAAAGATATTCCTGGAAATGTTGAAGTTTTTGTAAACAGAGACGAAGAACATTGGGACCTGATGAAGAGCCTTTGTCAAATTCTGCTAAGAGGCGACGAACCAATCTTGAGTCCTAGCTACGATTACATAACTTTTGATGAGAATAATGTACAACAACGACTCGAAAACCTAATTACTGATCTCAAAGATAAAAATCCTATTTCAATTTTTGAGAAGATTTTTGACCAATAATTAATGGATATGATTCTGCAATATTCTAAATTGTATGCATCACAAAATAATAAACATGATTACGACATTACCGTTTCTGAGTTGAAAACATTTTCGGGCATTCTATCTCTATGTGGTTATCACACGTTGCCTCGCGAACGTCTATTTTGGTCTTTAGACGAGGACTGCAACGTACCTTTAGTTTTAAGATGTAGATATTCTGCAAGTATTTGTGAATTATAACAAAGGCATGGGCGGTGTTCAGTCTATCGTGACCACGGCAACTGCAAAGATGCCGAAACGTCGAAATAATTTTAAAATTAACTAAAATATACGCGATAATATCCGGTAAAAAGTGTTTTATTTAAAGGTGTTGCTCAAGCTGATCAGTCCAGTTCAATGTACCGCACTTCAATACGAGGCAAAAAGTGGTGGTGGGTGTTATTTACATATATGTTTGACCTGTGTATTAGTAATGCTTGGCGTCTTCACATGCTTAGTAAAGATGTGAAGATGGACCCGCTACAATTTCAACGTAGTATTTCTCGTTATTACTTGCGACTAAATACTACTGAACGTTCTCATCCATCAGCCTCGCTAGTGCTCAATTTACAATTTGATGGTTTCGGCTACTTTCCGCAGAAGTCGACAAAACAGCTGCGATGCACTGTTTGCCATTATTAGGCACTTTGGTAGTGCAAAATGTGACAAAAATACATTGTGTCTTGAAAAACCATGCTATGAACAATACCACACTGAATGAGCCCAGTGTCCTCATTTGAGGACGGCATTTTTTTTAGTAAATAAAAAAAAACAAAACATTTTTTATTGTTTTATTTTAAGACACCCTATTTTCTACTAAATAATATGGATTATTTCTATTTTCTACGAGTACTTTAGTCTTGGGTGTAAATGGGTTAAGTGGTAAATCATTTATATCGCCAAAATCGTGTTAGCGTCCGTGACATGAGCTTTATCTTGGCATGTCATGCTACGCCTATTGCATGGAATTTTGTCTCTTCGCGGAAAAAAAATATGTTATATACTTATCTAAATTCAAGGAATCTATAAAAAAAATTAAAGTCTTTCATATTTTTCATAGGCGCTAAAATATGCATTACATGGAATAAAATTGTTTTTACCGAATATGGGAGGATATGCAATTTGTGTTGAGAGTTTTAAGGGAGAGCACACCCGTAGCTCTGTACCTTAGGATCTTGGTCCGTACCTTATGATCTAGTAATAGAATCCGAATAATTTGCTTGCTTGAAAGCTTCAATGACTCAGAGAATGTGGAAAGGCGTTTCTTCTTTTTCTTCACAGCAGAATCTGCAATCGGGTCATCTTTAAGCCCTAGTCGCACTTTGTGCTTGTTGAGTCTTCAGTGATCTGTAAAAACGTTTTTGATCTCGGGTGAAGATGTTCGAGAACACTGGAATGACACATTTGGTTTGTCTCATCCCCTTTGTTCCGTGCCATGTTTTAAAGACTGTCTACTTTGTCATGTGCATATGTAGATTCCTGCAATGGGTTCAGGCCCATGAGGTATCCCTTCTTCCCCGTCACACACCAAATCATTGGTGGAATCAATTTACAGAAATTTGTTGTGTGCACAGGCACCCAAATAAAGGTCATGCTGTTCTTGAAACGCAGATGACTTGGGACTATTATGCAGTTTGACTAATTTTATTTCTGTTGCTTCAAGAGCCTTGGCTGTCCGAAAGTATGTTTATCTGTTTGCCTTTAAAGCCTGTTTGGAGTCGTATGGTTCGTTGGTGATTCAAACTAGTCTTTCCAGTGTGTTGACCCGGAACTATTTAGTAAAGCTATACTTCGTGTCTGTGGGGTCCGATGGCTCTTAGTTCGACCGTGAGGTTACGCGTGATCTTAGAATATATCTTTTGAAAGAAAATTAATTTTATTAAATTTAAGTTGCGTTTGTTATAATTAACGTCAAATGTTTTAATTGTGATGATGTGTGAATAATTTGTGATTTATTTGTTGTTATGCTTAACTATCGCTTTAGGCTAATTCACAAAATCTTATACAATCTTTACGAATGTTGTGAGTTTTGGAAATAAACAAAAAAGTAACATATTATGCAATAGTGCCCTAACTGACGAACTTTCTAAAAAATGAATAGTAATATGTTTCTTCATATTGTTTCTCCATTACAAACAGTGCGATCATCTACCTAGTCAAAATCTCGGGAGCGGGAAATATATTTTAAAAACTAAATTTAATATTAAAAATTACTTTAATGAGACATGTAGTCAGAGTTGTACAACTAACATGAATGAATCTTAAAGCTAGATCTTACAGTAGCTTAACTAATGCTTACTGTACTGTACTGTACTGTCTCTGTACTGTTAACGAACACATCCAACATTTTAGTTACCAAAGTCATTTTATTTTCTAATTTAAAAGTATTTGTTTGAACTTTAGATAAAAGGGTATCATAACGGATCGCGTCTTCATAGTCCAAGTTAGCGGTAATTGCTTGTATAAATGATCCAAGAGGGTAGAATAAACTACGTCTTGCTCTTTGCATGGGAACTAACTGTCTTAACTTGAATATGGTATTATTATTTAAATACTCTATTTGCGATATAATATCTAAGAATTCATGTACAAACGGTTTGTGTGAAGTTACAATACTAACAAATTCCCTGAATTTAAGTGTATTACTTTCTAAATCAATTACTAATCCATTAAGGTCAAGTCTTTTAAGTATGGTCCATCTATCTTCTTGCCTATGTGCATGTCCAAGTTTGATCGGTAACACGGTAACAAGGATTTGGAGATCTAGAGCCTCATTGTGAGCTAGAAGGCTCGTTAGGGCCAAGCACCACCTGTGGAGGGCGTTTAATATTTTTAATCGCTACACTAGTATCTCGCTTTCCTACTTTTAACGGAACTACATTCTAGCAGGTTTACCTTTAACTATTGCTTTTTGATATCTAGGTTTATCTTTGCTCTTCCTTGTATTTACGTCCTTAGAAAATACTATATCGCCTTCTTTTAGGTCTACATTTTCGCCTAATCGCTAATTTTCTCTAATCTTTTCTTTATTTTGTTTTATTTTATATGATATATATTTATACAAATATCGCGTTCGCTTTGCATGATCCTTTAAGAATTGTTGCATGTAACATTTTTCAAACTTGCCATCAAAAATGTTAGTGCTATCTGTATGACCGAAAAATGTTTCAAACGGAGTTAAGCCGGTGGTTGAGTGTATAGTGCTATTATATGCCATTATAAAATATGTCATTATAGATGCGGCATCAGTGCATTTCTGCTAATTTTTTGCTAACCTGTATATTTCGATAAGGGTTGAGTGAAAAAGCTCAACGATACCTGTAGAGTTAGGGTTGTGGGAGGTACAAATGTGAAGTTCGATTTTATACATAGCTGTTAACTCACGCATAAGCTCGTTATTAAATACCGTTCCAGGGTCGCTACTTATTTTGCGAGGTACACCGTACATGGAAAAGTATTTTGTTAATGCTCGGACGGCTTCTGCTGTTAATTTGTTGTTAATCTCTATTGCCTGTGCCAATTTACTGAATGCATCTACGATACTTAAATAGTGGCGGTTTTCTACTGTAAATATATTGATAAAAACTTCTTGAAAGGGAGATTGTTCGGTCTGCGTTAGTTGTGAAGAGGGTTTAAGAGGTTTCCTGCCATATTTCATCCTTCTACACGCTTCCAAACCATTAATAATAGCTGATATTAATTGATGCATGTTATTCCAAAAATACGTCCGTTTTATTCTTAGCATAATTTCCTTAATTCCCCTATGGCATGTCTTTCCCTCGTGGTGTTTTAACACAATAGCCTTTTGCTCATTTTCATATTCAACGTACACAACTCTTTTCGTACATTCATAAATATCTATCTTACCTTCTTTGAATAATTGAATAATAATCATGTTAAAGTCTATTTATTTTATTATTTCTACAATATTTTATTTTAGGTCTGATATATTCTTTTAAGAATTGCTTTATTAAGTTTAAATTATTTATTGGCATGAATACTTCTAAAACCTTCTGTTTATCTCTAGATAAGTCTGTAACCTGTAATTCATTTTTAAACCACGTAAAAACTAAGATTTGGTTAGGTTTAGTGTCTATAGCTTCGTTTAAAATTGGAAACCCTTAGTTTCTAGGTCAGCTACTGAATGTGCTGTTTCTGTACTACTAGATTGTGGTGGAAGAGGGTAAGAACGTTCTAAGTCAGATGTTTCACTAACAGTTAATGTTTCAGAGCTGTCAAGTATGGTTATAGTCTCTTCACTATCTCTATTACGTTTAGCTAATTCTGTTATTTTGTCAGTTATTTCTGTCACATAGTCTTGTATTTCTTGTTCAGTTTTGTCAACGTTAACCTTTATCGATTCTTTGTCTAAGTTATCTATTGCATTAAGTTTTATTCTAGAAAGAGCTTCAGCGTTAGTGTTTTGTTTTCCCTTTTTATAGAATAATTTTAAAGACGTATTCTTGTAGCGTAGTCTCCATCGAGTTTATTTACTGTTGGGTTCTTTAAGAGAATAAAGCCAAGCAAGTGGTCTATGGTCGGAAAATATTGTGAAAGTCACGCCGTAGGTACGGTCCGGGCTACCTACGGGTAATTCGGGCTAATAAGATGTTCAAATATGGACTATTTGAATTCGTTGATGTTTAGTTTTGTTAAAGCTTTTCGTAGCTCATAGTACTTATGAGATGTAAGAAATAAGCAAATAATGATGTAATTCTGTTAATTTCAGGAAAGTGATCGAGAGGTATACCTAGTCCGGAAACTCAGTGAAGACTCAGGCTAAGACGTGAATAGCTTGCACGTTGTTTGGTCTTTTGTAAGAGCTCCGCATCCTAAAGGGCGACAACGCTGCAGGGGAATCAAATGCGAATCTGAGCTAACGGACCGTAGGTAGGGTCTGAAATGTTTTATTGCTAATAATTCGCGTTCAATGGTACTATAACACATTTCAGTTTCGCTTAGGGTTCTGCTAGCGTAAGCAGCAGGTTTGTCATTTCCTATACTGCCTTAGGATAGTACGGCACCTAAGACTACTGAAGAAGCGTCTGTTGTCAAAATATATGGTTTGGATGGATCCGGATATTGTAATCGAGGTGAATTACTTAAAAGTGTTTTACATCGTTCAAACACGTCCATGTATTCCTGATTGATAATGATTTTGTTTCGTTTTTTTAGGGATGATGTCAATGGTTGGGTTATTTTAGCGAAGTCTTTGATGAAGCTGCTATAATATCCTATTAGTCTGAGGAAACTTTTTATCTCTGTCACAGTTTTAGGTAAGGGATAGTTAAGTATTGCTTTAATTTTATCGTCATTTGGTTTTAGTCCTTGGTCAGTAATTGTGTGTCCTAGATATAAAACTTCTTTTCGGAGAAATTCGGATTTGTCTAATTGTACCTTGAGATTAGTCGCCCTAAGTCTGTCAAAAACGTGCCGTAATTCTTTTATGTGTTCTTGTAAACTAGCACTGTATATAATTATGTCATCCATATAAACTTACGTGTCATTTCCTTGTAAACCCCTTAAAATATTGTCCATGAGTCGCTGAAATGTTACCGGGGCGGTTTTTAGCCCAAATGGCATCCTAAAAAACTCATAATGTCCATCTGCACTAAAGGCTGTCTTCTGTCGGTCGTTTTCGTCAGTTTCTATTTGATAAAAGCCATTTGCAAGATCAAGCGTAGTGAAGTACTTGCTCCTACCTAGTTTGTCAAATAAGTCGGTTATGTTGGGCAATGGGTATTTGTCATCAATCGTTATGTCATTCTCTGTAGTCAACTACCATTCTGTATTTCTTTTCACCTGATGCATCGGCCTTTTTAGGTACTAGGTGCACTGGAGCATTCCAAGGTGAATATGATTCTCTGATAACATTATTTTTCAAAAGTTTTTGTACCTGGGCTTCTATTTCATCTATTTGAGCTGGGGGTTGTCTGTAAGGTCTTACATAGATAGGGTCTTCATTTTTAGTTCTTATTTTGTGTTTAATTTGGTTTGTAAAGGTAAGTGGTAGTTTGTAACTGTCAAAGATGTCTTTGTATTCCCTACACAAGTCACTTATTAGTCGTCTCTCTTCGTCATTCATGTGGTCCAGTCTGAGTCTTGTCAAGTTTTCGTAAAGCGCGTCATCAACTTCAAGATCTTTCATTTCTACGTCAGTACAATTAACGTCCGTCGTACTTATGATCTACGTTATATACATAAAATTTATGATAATCGGTACTGTTAAATGTCGGCATAAGTGGTATTTGAATTACTTTGTCATGGGTACTTGAAGCGTGAGTGCTTATAACTGTAAATGGTTCGTGAAAGGTGTATGGTCTAAAATATTGCGTACCTTTGCAAGGGCTTATGAATGATCTAGTACATCATTATACGGCCCTACATATATGGGCACATATATAAATAATAATAAATAAATATTTCTAACAACCACAGCACCTTATCTAGCCCAAATTAAGTATCATTAAGAACTTGTGTTATGGATACTAGATAGCGGATAAATAAACTTAAGAAATATATAAACACACATAGATATTTTTATTAATATATAAATATTAGAAATAAACTTAAATAAACGTACATACACATCCATGACTAGAAAGCAAATATATTAAAATATCTGCCCCTACCAGGATTCGAACCCGGGACCTCTGGCATGGAAGGCAAGGCTACTTACCTCTACACCAAACAGGCCGTCTGTAGGGTAGTTTAAGTTTTGTATCACAATTAAGATATACTATTTTCGGTTTTTCATCGAGGCTTTGATGCAAAAATTTCCAACTTATTCTTTAGGCTCACTGTCATCGCTATCTATTTCATCGGGTTGTTCAACAATGCAATTTTGTTCAAAGTAGTCACTTATTTCGGCGTCATCAAAATTTTGGTAGTAATTTTGCTCGTCGTAATTATGGTTAAAGTTATAGTTGTAATAGTCATTGTCTAGTTCAATTTCATTTACTTAAAATTTAGGGGGTTGTGCAGTTCTCATTGACACATCATTGTCGTACTTGTTGCTATTTTGTTAAGGTTTATAATCAAATTGCTGTTAGGGTAAATTGAACTGATGGGGTTGCATGTAATTATTTTGAGCACCAAACTGTTAGGGTCCTGACTGGGGTCTATACTCTAGCTGGGTTCCTAACTGGGGCCTAAACTCTAATTGGGGTTTATAACCGAACTGAGGATTTGGATTATTAGGCTTAACGTTGAATGGGGCCTGAGCATTATTAAATTTGTAACCTAACTGAGGCTGAGGACCATCAAATTTATATCCAAACTGTGGCTGTGTACTTTGAGGTAATTTAGCCTGATTTGGAATACCAAAATTAAATTTAGGTACTTAGGTAAAACCGGATGTGAACTTGTGAATTACCAAATTTAAACTGTTGTAATGTACCAGTTGTCTGCGGTTTATTTACGTTATTAGTTTTATTCTTTAAATTATATTGTTCATAAAAGTTAACCTCCTCTAGAACGTATTCTAGGGCCTTCTCAAGTGTATCGGGTACCTTAAGCCTTACTACTCGTATAAAGTTTTCCGTGAGATTAAAGAGAAAAACGTTTAATGCCATTTTATTATAAATTACTATTTTAACCATTGGCCTCAACTAATGGACAAGCCCTAAGTACGAAAAAAACGTGCATACCTAAACTTGAAATGTAACATAAAATGGCGTCCATTTTTAGTGTTGCACAGAGAGTATCGAATCTACTATCGATATTTTAGAACTAAATATTACATAATGAACTTTTGTAAGAGTTGACGAAGTTGAAATAATCACAGTAATGATTTATCTACTTTTATTATAATTCTTTGAATATAAAAAATAAAGAACTACGCAATTTATTTTAGTAAGCCCTATTCTATTCTTGTCATATATGGCAATCAGCCGTCGTTACGACTCGACAGACTATTACTGCCAGTGTCAGGTATTGGAAGAGCCACGGTTATTGAATGACGATGGGTTCCTCAGAGCAGGACACACCAGACTCACTAAAACAACAAAAGCTCAAGTGCCTCAAGTACTGTAAAAAATACAAAGTGGTGGCACCCTTGGCTGCTTTCTGAATCAATATTATTGACGCTATAAGCGCTGAACTGAAAATCATTATCACGTTCGTGAGAAGTTTGTCACTACCTCTTGATATCAATTATAGTCTGGCTTGTCTTCAATGATTTAGAATCAAACATAAACAAAACAACTACCTGCCTATTCAATAACAAAATGAACAATTCTAAGCAAACTTAATTCCCTCTTTATTCACGTCTTTTTGTTTCAAAAATACACGCACAACGGCAAGCAAAGCAATAACCGTTTCGATATGATTTACTGCGTAAGCGCCTGTTATCATTTGCATCGAAAGTATGAAAAATAAAAAAATATTAATAATGATTATCGATATCTGGTTAAATAATCAAAGCTCCGGAACATCACTTTTGACAGCTTTTTTTGACAGAAATGTAACAATAAATGGCGATTTGTGGCACGCTAGCCACCTGCTATGACGTCACTACACGATTGATATTTTAGTGACAACATTCAAAAATAGTACTATCTCTTTCTTTTATTAGCATTTTTGTATAAGTAGAGGGAGACAACCAAGTTTTCCCTTTTCTGTGATTCGATATACATAAGTACTTATTTATATAGGACATTACGGCTACTCCATGTATTTATCACCTCGCTGATTTTAACCCTTCTAGTTTCGTCATCGTCTATTTCATTCACTTTGCAGATTAAACAAGAACGAACTGATTGGATTCTGTTGCAAAAGTCTAAATAACTTTCACCCTGTTTTATTTTTAATCCCTCTAACTCTATAGCTATGCAGTCTTCACTCCTAGGGTCACCAAAATGTTGGATAATTAGTCCTTAATCTGCATCCATGAAAGAATATCTTTTCGCTCGCTTATTAAAGCAGCAGCTTGGTCTACTAACCTACTAGTGATAATATGCATAATATATATGTTCTGTTCCTCACTACCATGATATTTATCAATTACGTATTCGCACTTTCTTAAAAATAAATTTAATTGCCTTTTATCACAATTAAAAAGCGGTATTATTTTTAGCGATTTTAGAGATAGTCATTTTAACGATTTAAAATATATCACACAATTAAAATCAATCAAAAATAAAAATAAAAATGTCACACAGAATAATATAACGCACAAATAAAATATGACACAAAATAAAAATCACCAAATAAATCAAATAAAGTTACAGTAAAATAAAATCAAGAAATAAAAATTTTACACTTAAATACAGAGTTTTTCGATGCTTAGAAAAACCAGAGAAATTAGTTATGATAAAAAAGGTTCGATTCCAAAAATAACAAAAAAATTAAAATAAAATTGGTTGGGAAAGGATGGTGAAAAATTGCACTCACCAGCCAGCCGCCATAATGCTCTCCTTCGATTCGGAAATTGGTTCGAGGATCGTTTCCAAAATTATGGTTATTTCTGTTACTTCTACTTTCTACAGCCACTCAGAAAGTTTTGCAAAATAAAAGTTTTTATGTATGAAAAGCTGGCGAGTTACAGTTAATTTTGAAAATTCGATTATCTAAAAGTAAAAATATATTTGTTCCTAATTTAAATTTCCCTCTAATTTTTTTTACCAGCATTATGAAACTGTTGTGTGTCAGAAAATGCAATGATTTTTTACGATTTCAAGTCCAACTTGAAACCTGATTCAAATTCAAATTCAAATATTTATTTCTCAACATTGACAATTACTTGTTCTTATTGACGTCAAATAAAACATGATTTTACCACCAGTTCGAAAAAAAACCTTCGTGAAGAAGAACTGGCAAGAAACTTCACGGGTATATATTTTTTTTCAAAATAAATTTACAGAGTCTCTATATGTCTATACAAAATTATTCTTTTCTGCATCTGTTAGCTCGGCAAGTCTCCCTCCCCCCAAGTATCCAAACGACGAACACCCTCAAACGGCACCCGTTCACGAGTTAACGCGGGATCCAGCCATCGCCCTCCTCAACCATATTAGAGGGAAGTGAACGACCCGTCACCCGACGCTACCATAAGAAGACGTACTTTAGTGACAATGACGCTTTAGATATTCATCGGGACGAAGAACTCATCGCACAAACAGACACATTACACATGCTTTGTTACAAATACTAGTACAATCCTGTTAATGAGGGGATTATACCCAAGGGCTTTTATCATCCAAATAATCGGATAGTTTATAATATGCTCTAGCACACAACTTCTCCTTTATAGTTTCTTTGAATTTGTCAGTAGGAAGACCTTGGATATCCTCAGGAACCTTATTATAAAAGCGTATACATTGACCCATGAATGAGTTAGTGACTTTATGAAGCCTGCTATTATGAGCTGCCAGCATATTTCTTCCTCTTGTGTTAACATTGTGCAGATCTTTTTTTCTTTTGAACAAGGTTATGTTCTTTTTAACATACATTAAATTTTCTAAAATATATTGTGAATGGAAGGTAAGAATATTTATTTCCTTAAATTTACTTCTAAGTGACACCCTTGGACCGAGCTGATAGATTGCGCGAACAGCCCTTTTCTGCAGAATAAATATAGCATCGATGTCGGCAGCACTCCCCCACAGCAGAATACCATATGTCATGAGGCTGTGGAAGTAACCAAAATAGACTAATCGAGCAGTTGTTTCATTTGAAATTTGTCTAATTTTTTTAACAGCATATGCGGCAGAGCCAAGCCTTTTCGCTAAACCATCAACATGCGGTCCCCACTGCAGTTTGGCGTCTAAGGTTATGCCCAGAAATACAGTTGAGTTTACAGGAGTCAGTTCCTGGCTCTTAACTACAATGTTTGTGTTTACCTGTTTGACATTTGGCAATGTAAATTTAACACATTTCGTTTTTTTTTCATTGAGGAGCAAATTATTAGCTGAGAACCACTGCTCTGTGTTGGAGATGCATTTGTTCACCGCTCGATAGTCAATTTCTTGTCTTTTGATTTTAAACAAGAAGGAAGTATCGTCAGCACACAATATGACCTCGCATTGATTCTTAACGACCGATGGCAGATCATTAATATAAACTAAAAATAGGAAAGGACCAAGAACTGAGCCCTGGGGCACACCCATTGTCACTGCCGATCCTGATGATTTTTCTCCATTTATTGCAACTTTCTGTTTTCTATTAGAAATATATGATTTAATCAAGGCAAGCGCTCGGTTTTTAATGCCGTAATGGTGCAGTTTCATGAGTAGAGTAGTATGATCCACACAGTCGAACGCCTTGGACAAGTCACAAAAGACACCAATAGCATCACACGACTCCTCCCAGGCGCTGAATACGTGTTTTATGAGCTCAACACCGGCATCGGTTGTTGAGCGACCCCGCGTGAAACCAAACTGCTTAAAATTCATTAAACTATTACCGTAAAAATGAGAAAGTAATTGATTTAAAATTAATTTTTCAAAAATCTTACTGAGCGTTGGTAGTATAGATATAGGTCTAAAATTATTAGGGTCAGACATACTACCTGCTTTGAATATTGGAATGACCTTACTCAATTTCATTAAATCAGGAAAAACAGCATTATCAACACAGTCATTAAATATACTGGCTAAGTACGGGGCTATACCATCAATGACAGATTCAATAATTTTAACAGAAATCCCATCTAAATCGGCAGTATTTTTTACTTTAATGCTTTTAAATGCATTTAAAACTTGTGGAACAGTAACATGTTTAAAAATAAAATCAATATTGCATGAATTTACATTTTCCGTTAGCAGTGACTGTGCAAGAGTGGAACATGAATTAATACTCGAAGTAGTTGACACAGGGATGGCAATAAAAAAATTTTCAAATGCTTCAGCAACTTCTTTGTCAGTTGACAACACTTTATCATTAATTTTTAAATTATATTTGGTGTGTGGTTCTTTTGCTTTCCCAGTTTCCTGATTAATTATATTCCATGCAGTTTTTGAAATGTTAGTACTATATTTAATTTTATTATTAATGTAATTAGATTTAGCTACACTGCAAACTCGTTTAAATAATTTTGAATACTTTTTAACATATTCATAAAATGTCTTATTATGATTATAAGTTCTTTCACTGTACAATTCATATAATCTATTTCTACTTCTGCATATTCCCACTGTTGCCCAGTCACTAAACCTAAATAAATTATTATTTATACAAATTTTCTTTTTTTTTAAAACAGAGTCATATTCATTTCTAATTATATTATGAATAGAGTTATATTGAGTAATAGGATCTGCACAGTAATCTAATTTAAATGTTTTTTCAAATACATTTTTCCTAAATGTTTCAAGCCGTCTCTCATTCAAGGGTATAAAGGTAATTTCTCTTTTTAAAGTCTTTTTTAGCCCAATATCAAAAGTGGCCAACTGCCCACTATGATCTGATTGTAGTTTATTAATTACTGACTTTGTACATGGCATTAAATTTGTAAAAATGTTATCAAGACATGTGGCTGAGGTCGCTGTGATTCGCGTAGGCTCTAAAAAGAGATTTTTTAGGTTGTAATAATTAAAAAGATTCAAGAATCGTTTACTTAGTGATGTCTCTACTAATAAATCAATATTAAAATCGCCGGGATGAATCATTTAACCGACTGCAATTAGCTTTTATGAACAAGGCGTCTTCTAAAGCAACTGTGTACTGTTCTTTAACGAGTTTGAGTGCGGTCGCTTTAATTTGAAGTATAAAGAAAGAAGTGGTCGTCCTTGGTACGCTGTTGCGGAAGAATACGTGTTACAAGTGAAAATTTTGATTCAACAAAACAGACGAATCACATGCGAGAAGATTCAGCAAAACTACAGATTGGATCGGGAAATGTTCATGATACTCTACACAACCACCTTTGCGTAAGGAGGATTGTTTCGCGCTGTAGACCCTCACCGAAGCTCAGGAGAAGGTGCGCATGGAATGATGCCATAATATGGTTGATAAATTCAAAGCAAGTTCTTCCCGCCGAGTTTACGATGTCATAAGCCGAATCTTGGATTATGATCCAGAAACAAAGTACCAATCAACAGTATGGCTGTTTCAAAATAAACCAGTAACGCATTTTTTTGCGCTTGTAATGCTTGTAATTGAAACGTTGTATCAAAAGTTCTACACGATTATGTTGAACTGCTCACGATCATACCTCAACGACAGCCTTGATAATCCCACTGCAGGGATATGAGCCTTATACCCCTGAAACCACTACCTTAGACGGGTATCCACCAATTATCATGAACATGTTCGTGTACCGCTCAGAAATGTGCAGTGCGCGAAAGCGTTAGACGTATTTAATATTTTATGGGTTGCTAAAAAATTTTATAGACAAGTGACCTTGTGATGCGATTTTTAGAATCATGTCAAATGCATCCCTGCATGGGACCCGAAACATGGCTGTCATGTTAACCGAAGAAACATAATGGAGATTTCAAGAATAGCCGGTGATGCATAGTCACGATAAAAAGAGCTTAAAAACATGACCATCTTTGTGTTCGAGACTGGCACAAATGTTCATGAATGTTCGGCATATTTGCTGTTCATGACGATTGTGGATGGTGTGTTCCTTATAAATGGAAACAGATATAACATAATATCATACAATCATATGCACGTGTAAAGCATTGTTACTCCAGGGTTAGAATTTTTGGTGGAATAATTAACTGTTGTAATACCTTTTTGTAAATGAAAACGTACTTTGTCTTTCAACTCCTTTAAAGTAAATCAGTTTTTCCTTCTCTTTGTGTGTGCAGTTTTACGTATTTGTAATATACTTATATATGAAATTTTCAGTTTGATCGTGTCATTTCAGTTACTTATAAAGAATGGGTGGACTTGGTATTCAAATGGCTCAATGTAATTTTTGTTTGGTGATAAGTTTTCCATACTCATAATAGATTATGCTATTTGACTTAATAGATGCGAGAAGTATGTACATATTTTGTAATAGTTTGTTCATTTCTCGGTTTTAATGATACCAAAGCCTTTTGCCTGTTAACTTTGTTTTCAAACACAAATTGCATTCGTGAAATTATCCAGAGTCAAGTTATATTTTAAACTTTGCTCTTGATAACAACTTGGAAGAGTAACTACATTCTGTTCTGTGAAAACTAATACGTACTTAAAATTAAATCTTTACAAAAAATGAAAATTTTAGAAGGGCCTGGATTCAACGAATGGGTGGTGCTCCAAGCATTGTGCTAACCATTATAATAAAAAAATGTGCACTCCGCACAAGGCACAATCCCATCCATATTCAGAAATAGAGGAGAATTGTCTAAGAAGTAAGTATCTATGGAAGCAACTATTATAATGCAATATCTAGAATTAAGGCCAGTGATTGTACAAAAATAATTTCCTTTTACTTAACAATTGAATTAATTTATGTAATCAATCATACAATACAAGTAAGATTATTTTCAAATTAGAAAAAATTGTATAATAATTTCACTTATTGATTTTATTTGCCTGCCGCCAATAAGAACTATCCAAATGTGAGATCACATTTGTATTTGACATCATCAAGCTTACTTGTTTAACGGGAATGATATACTTACTAATATAATATTTTATCACCTTCGCTCGAACCTGGATTAAACTGGTTTTCCCCAGACCTAATAGATTTTTGGCCAGTTCAAAAATGTACTGGTATGCCTAAGAATTGTGTGATACCAAATACAAGCCTTTTTTAGCATTACAACCTCGCAGAAGGTTCGCACCGCCTGCCACGACCTCTCACTTTCAACCATAGCGCGAACTACGGTCGGGAACCAAGCGCGCTGCGCTCTACATCCCACGCCGGGCATACCTGGGCCGCGTGTGCTGGGCCGTCTCGTGCAGGCAATCGTTGTCGCAGTGGTTGCACCTGGCAGTTGTGATGAAAGAGACTTAGTCTTTTAAGGCCTATTAAAAAGACTAGACTAATTTTTAAAGCCTTACCACTAAATAAGTGTTGTAACCCTTTAGTCTTTAGTCATAAGACTACAAACTGACGACTAATTTCAGTAGTAGTCTTTAACCTTATAACGTAAAAGGCTTAATAGACTAAAAGGACTAAAAGCGCCTTATCACCTTGGGCTAGCGTGTCACATAGGAATCGAACGTTTTGATAACTTATGAGTAAAATAAAATCGGAAGCAGCAACATTGTTAATTGTTTTTTAAATTACGATTGTTATCTATACTTAAGTTTTTTTTTATTTTCCTATAATATTTTTTGAAAAATAATTCAATCAAAACATATTTATTATTACCTACTTGTTATTATTATAATACAAAATGATTAAATAATTATGTTTTTTAAGTCTATCTTTGTGGTTAGAAGGACACAATAAATGATGGATAAATCATGTTCATGTATAATACTCGGGCACGAGTACTTTTAAAAACAACTTTAGTCATTTTAGTCTTTTAGTTTTATGAAAACAACTCTAGTCGTTTAAGTTGCTTAGTCTTTTAATACAACAAGTAAGACTTACTAATAAAAACTCGAACTTTGCGACTTTAATTTAGGGTCGAGTCCTTTAAGATAGAGGCTAATCTTTTTAATAGGCCTTAAAAGACTAATGCGCGGTTTACATGTATTAAGTAGTTAAGTTGGTAACTAAATTTTAACTAAATTTTAAGTTACTGCATGTCACTTGTGTGTCCAAACGCATTAAGTAGTTAAGTTCATAAGTTCAATGAAGATGAGCAGTGATGAATCTCAAGGAATTCGTCAATTCTGCACTTAGATATATCGTAAATGTGATTTTGGACAAATTCAGAGAAGAATTTTATTCGGTTATAAAAATCTTTACAAGAATATCTTTTTTTCCAAATTTTTATTCTACAAGCATATCTATTTTAAATATTCTTCAACGAATTTTAAAGTTGAAACTAAACCCCACTCCGACATTAAAAAAAAAAGAGTATATGCGAAATAAATACGAGCTCTTGCCGCCACCCACTTTGTCAACTTATGCACTTAACTAAAAAATCACGTCCAAACGTGTTTAGTGAGAAGCCCCGCCCACCCACTTATACCAAAAATAGAACGAATCCTAATCTACTTAATCACTTGCGTACTAAATTTTAAGTTACCACTTGTCACTTAACTGACTGTTTACACGCAACTTTTAACTTAAAATTTAGTTAAAATTTAGTTACCAACTTAACCACTTAACTCGTGTAAACCGGCCATAAGTCTCTTTCATCGCTACCTGGCAGTCTGTTCCCGGCCGATCCAAAACAGAATATAAGCCTTTAACCCAACCAGTTGATCGTTTTAACACTGCCATTATTCTTATTCACTGCCAAGGACGCCAATCGGCGTCTTTAAAATTTGTACTCAGACGCCGAGGACGCCTTGGGGCGTCCAGTTTTCAAACCTGATTTTCTCAGCCAAATTACAGTGAAAATCACTGACACTTTTGTAAATGCGCTATACAATAATAATCTATCCAACTCCTAAACGGCCTAGGGTTCCAATAACTATACTTGTTATTAAAAATGCGGATTCTTAACTCTCACGCCGAAGCCGCCCAAGGGCGTCTTCGTTTTAAAGTCAGAGTTTAACAAACTTTTTATGCCTGCAGAAGAAAATGGGTCATCTGTTTGAACAAAATTTTAGGTTTTGTATTTGCTGCCCGCTAATTGTTTGTGTTGTTTGTCTTATTAGCAAAAATGTTATTGCATAGTTATTAAGGAGTTAATTTCTCTAAGATTTAAATATATTCTTGTAATACGAGTAGTTTTTGAATAATTGTGAGCAAACAAACATAATTGTTGTTATAAAATAATTTAAAATGTTATTCATATTTCTTTTGTTTTTTTTGGCTTATTTTGTATAGTAATGATTTGCCTACTTTTGTGGTAAATTATCTTCAGATATTATGATCGCGTCAATAAAAATAAAACTTAAGCTAAGTGTATGTGGCATAAAATTGTTATGCTTGGAATCTTAACAAAAGAAAGCCGACCTCAAAGTGGGTTCACAGTCTTGTTTTAGGTAATTAGTTCTGTTTTCCTCTTTAGTTATTAATTTTGCTCTAATTTAAATTATCACAAAGGATATGGCGCTACGTTTACATACGTATGTGCCATAAAATAGATACTCATGCTCGGTAGATAATTTTAACGAAAGCTGCCCGCGACTCCATCCACGTGGAAAAGTTCGCAAACGCAATAGGCTTGTAAATGGTTTCGCTTCATATTTTATGTAGGCATTTTATATAGGGAATACTTTCATTAAAATTATCATTTCCTATTTTAACGAGTCCGTGGACCTTTTTTTCGTGATAAAACTGATTATGTATATTCAATACTAACTATCTCCACACACAAAAGTTATATCATGACATCGCTCCGGTGTGACGTGAAACAAGGACAAACAAACCTATACATGCCATACAATTTGATTCTTTATAAAACGTGATATTGAAATACTACAAATCTATACAAAAAATTGTAGTTTACAAAAAAGGCTGGTGACATCTGACTTTTTGAAAACAGTTTAAAATTATGCATTATTTATTTATTTTTTATTTAACAGTTCTTGTACACACATATGAAAACAATATAAAATACCTTAAAAACTAAATATGTACAAAGGTACGGTTTATTTCTAAAAGAATCTCTTCCAGTCGACCTGTGAGAGGAGAGATTAGTTTATAATAAAGTAGTGTGTACCTACTTTAAACATACACAAATTATATACTTAACACCGTAGATAAACTTACATATACTCATATACATACATATATAAAATAAAATATATACAATTTAAAGTTGTTTAAAAGGAAAACTTATAAATGCCAAAACAATAAAAAACTTACTTAATAAGGGAAAAGTAGTGGTCTTTAACTCTTTTTTTAAAGATAATTAGTGTTTCTGACTCGCGGATATTATAAGGGAGTGAATTCCACAATCTGACTGCATGAACGGTAAATGAATAGGAGAAAAAGTCTGTTTTATGAGGATGTATGTGAAGGAGAGTACGCTTATGTGCTCTGCATGGCGCCTCTTTCGAATGGGTAAAAGAAAATCGTTCTCGAAGATATTGCGGGGAGTTAGGATTATAGAGAACATTAAAAAGGAGGCAGAGGATTTGCATGTTTCTACGAAGTCGGATAGGAAGCCATAAAAGTTGGTTACGGAACTCCGATACATGATCATGCTTTTTAAGTCCGAATATGAAAGGTATGGAGAGATTTTGTAAACGTTCCAGTTTATATAGAAGCTCCTCAGAGACATCTAAGTAACAGACGTCTGCATAATCAATGATGGGTTGAATGAGACTTTGAGCAAGGGAGATTTTAGTCAATAAGGGAAGACAGGTTTGGAGGATTTTTATGGTATGTATTGAATGATGAACTCTACGACTGATCTCACTAACATTAGGTTGCCAAGTGAGATAAGAATCAAAAATTACACCTAAGTTTTTGGCTGTGTCAGTGAAATCAGTCCGAGTGCCATCAAACACAATAGGAGGAAGATCGGATAAAGTAATGCAACCGCGCATGTATCGACTACCTAGGATCATGGCTTGAGACTTGCTAGAATTTACACGTAATCCAAAAGACTTAGCCCAGTCACTTACGCGGCTGGGATCGTCATTAATAGCGAAAATGGCTGAGCCAAGATCGCAAACAGGAAAATGACGGTAAATCTGCAAGTCATCAGCATAAAGATGAAAGTTACATGAAAGGACAGAAGTTATAAAGTTAATAAAAATGGAGAAGAGTAATGGGGAGAGAACGCCACCCTGAGGCACGCCCGCAACGAGATCACACCAGTCAGAGTATGACTCATCGAGGCGGACACGCTGAGACCTGCCTCGAAGAAAGGATTGAACCAAGCCACCACAGAAGGAGAAACGTTAAGCGATTGCAACATACCGAGAAGGATATCAAAATCCACTGAGTTAAAAGCATTACTGAAATCTAGCAGAATCAGTAGTGTGAGAGATCCATTTTCCATAGCCCAGCATATGTCATATTGTGGTGTATTGTATATTTAAGTACATGAATCGTGTTTAATTTGATGCAATGAATGTTACCATTAATTTGGTCCACTTTAATAAAGAGTGTAAATCTCACTTTCGCAAAAGATCTGTATTTCGATTTTAACAAATTAAATTGTGTTTGCCAAACCTTAGGGAACACAGATCAACTATTCAAAAAAGTCTAAGTGCTTGTTTTGTGTACAAAAACAAACTTTTTTACGAAATCTAGAGGCTCACGCCGAGGACGCCCATGGGTGGCCAAGAAAACTATAACGAGTAGCCGGGGCCGTCCCGTTTTCGAATGTGTGGCGGCGTGCGGGTAATTTTGCACTTTTCTGAGCCAGCGGTGAATGGAATTAAGTACAACAAAAAAAATATTACTTGAACCTAATCAAATGCGACCCTGTGTTTGTCAGTGTGTGGGATATATGCTGGGTAATTGCCACGCAACATGATTGGTTAGGTTAGGTCTGCCACATGAGTAGATTAACGGAACAGAGACAAAGCTTCTTAAGAACGTGAAAAATTGTTACCAATTTTGGTAGGGTTGTCATAATAGGTTAAGACAAATTTAAAAAAAACATTTGTTAAACAGTTTCATTATTCAGTATGACAGAATACTTTACAAATTACTTACTCTAATAATTTTCTTTTATAATTTTTGTTTTTTAATAATTTATTGTTTCTTTTGATGGTGTGGTAAATTCTGAATTTAACATATAGATTTTTCAAGTAATCTAACGGGAAACGCTCACATAGCATATCAAAACAATCTTCATTACGCTTAAGTATTTTATTGCCAATACAGGGTTATTTTTTAGTCACCGGCCAAATTTAAATGTTATGTACTTTGGTATAATACAAACATTCCAGCATGTTTATTTTAGTATCACTCAGTACAAAAAAGTAAAGATATGGCTCCATACTTTTACGGGCTTAGGACCGGCAAATTGCTAAAAGTTTAGTGCGATTCAATGTGAGAAAAATGAACCTAATTTTAAATGATTACAACAAAAAAAAAGATTGAATCAACTTGTGTACAGTAATTAAAGATCTAATCAACTTATGTACATTATTTACAAATACATCACACGTATAACTTATGTATATTATTTATATTTAGTGTTAAAAATGCGTACCATTCCTCTCTAGGCAGAGTCTTGCACGTTATTTGCACATTTTCTATAATTTTATTCAGCACTAGCGTGTCACTTTTCACTTTATCAAACGCACGCTCAATTTGGTTTTTTAAATCAGCACGGCTTTGGGCCGCTTCTACATAAACATGTCTTTTTATTTCACCCCATAAAAAAAATCGCATGGCGTCAGATCCTGGGCCTTGGTGGCCATGCGACGGGACCCCCACGATTTCCACACAAAGCTTTGACTGACACCGAAGCGTCGCGCTGCATCGTTCGTACTGGTTACGCTCGAAGAAATCGAAGATAACTTCTTCGACTTCTACCGCCAGTCTCAACCTGTCTCGGCCTTGAGCATAAGCTGGCGTAGTGAATTGGCCATGGTCCAAAAGCCTTTGGTTGGCTGCTAGAATACTTTGGCGGTTGGGTATCGTAGCGTTAGGATAACCCGAAGACCTTAGTCGAGGAATGCTCTCTTATTCGTAAAGTCTTTGAGCATTTCGCCACTTACAATGTAACACCGAACCATCTCATAATATTCTCTATTTGAAAACATTTTAAACAGCGGCGCCACGCGCTGTCACACGCGAATTTCGGGCTCTCGCGAACGCATCAACGAAATAAACAATGCACGTGCGCTGACGGCGGGGATGCGCGGGCGACTGAAGGTCGGGAATCGGGATTTTTGATGGCCGGTCGGGTGCGAGCGGTCATGTACCTGCTCGATGTAATGGCACTTATTGTTAAGAACATTAGATTGTTTTTTGAGAATTTGTGCGGCTTGGGTAAGGCAAATCATTCTTTCAAACAGATTGTACCTCCACGCGTAGTCGTTTTCATTAATTATGGTATTCATTCATAATTTAGTGTGGCCATGCTGTGCTTACTATGTTAGCGAATATATTAATTTCCTTGTAAAAAAAACACGTACCTTTTTTTGCAAAAATGGTTTATATTAATGATACTTATTGCGTAAAAAAAATTTGGCCGGTGACTAAAAAATAACCCTGTATAGACAATATTTATTTCAAGATCTAAATATTCACAAAACTTTGGCTCGAGCAATTCAATTTTATTTTTTCTAGAATTATTCATACACACAGTACAATAAACAACCATTATTAATAAAAAATACAATATTTTTACATTAAAATAATCAAACTTGCAACTAACAAAACAAACAACGTGCGTCGCAATGACCCTGAGATTGTCAACTGGCTGTGCCTTTTGACAGTGTCTTTTAACTTGTCTCGCCGCGTACGTGACAAGCGGCCAGTGGTCACGCACACATGCCCCACGTGCTTGTAGTAGTGCAACCGATTCGTGCGGTTGTATGGCTTTGTATCTGTTCTGTTTATCTATTCATGTGGGTCTGCTTCCAAGTCTGTGATCAAAACTAGTGCTGCGTTCCGATTGCCCATTATATCGCTTACAGCGCTCAAATCCCCGTTCCAATTGCCTGTGAGCGCGCTCACAGCGATATCGATACGTCATCAGTGACGTCATAAACGCTGCCATCTTCCCGCCCATAGTGCCCAAGCGGGTCCGGTTAATGTACTACCAAATATTTGGTGTCATCAATTGTCAGGCTGTGCAATACGGTGCTGTACATTATTTGCACGTACCGATATTGCATGGCATTATAAAGCACAACACGTATTGTACACCACAATAATTGATGTCACCAAATATTTGGTGTCACCAATTATCAGGGCGTGCAATTCGGTGCTTCGTTTTAACGTGTTGTACATTACGGTGTTGTACAATATAGGGTCCGGTTAATGTACAGCACGATAATCCATGACACCAAATTGCACGGGCCGGAATGTACGCCCAATAATTCATGTACCTGGCCATGTCACGTTTTCCTTGTCGTACAATACGTGCTGTACAATATAGGAACGTGTCAATAATGCACAGCACAGGAAAGCACAACACGATAATGTACAGCCCGTATTTCATGACACAAATTAGACCACAAATATTGGTGTTGCGAATTATGGGTCGTGCTTTATCATGCCGTACATTACGGAGCGTGTGTTGTTTTGCATAGCACAGCCCGATAATTGGAAGCACTCCGTCTCTTATTGGATGATAGCCCTATGTTCTTATTGTTTGATGGTTTTCACAGAAGGCAAAACCATCAAACAACAACCTTGTACGTGTGTAAACGTCATATTTATAAAATAATGCATACCTACATAATGTAAAAAAAACAATCGCACAAGTTTCGCACAGGAGCTGTCATCGAGAAAATAAAGAAATGGAAATAATATAGTATGCAGGGCTACGGGGCATGGTCGCTCTGAGCGGCCTGTCAAAATTGACACATGACGTTTCTTTGTTGATGTTTTTATTAGTCGATTAAAGATTTTAAAAGCTCACCTACTTATTAATTTTCTTTTGTGATAATGTTAAAAAAATGACTCCTGTTTAATTCAGGGTCAAAGATCTTAATTACATTTTAAGTTTACATTTAAGCGACGAACAATCAGAATGTTAGCGCGATATTTACCGTTCCCATTGCAATAGCACAAATATCACTTTTAGCGCGTTCCAACGCAACGCAATAGCGCTGTGAGCGGCCATCGGAACGCAGCATAGGTAGCAAAAATGTATTAAATGTCAACTTTGAAATATCACTAATGTTAAACTGTCAAGTGTCAAGTTTGTCAGTGTCACACGAAGCGAGCGATCGGTCCGGCCGTCCGGTAGTACTAGATTTATCAAATAGAAAATTATTTTGACTTTCATCCTGCAATATTTGCGATCAGTACTACAGCTGCATTCGCTAGAAAATGTCTGTCCAAACAATTTTGTTAGATTTTTCAATTGATCCTGCGCGGTTAGCAGATGAGAGTGGCCAAAAAAATGTATTTGAACTACTGGAGGTCGTTCTCAAAGAATACGTGCCGAACCTTATTTTAGCAGCTGATATTAAGTTGGATGGTGGATCATTGAAAATTTTAACTGGTAAAAAGTCTACAAGTGTTTCCGTCCGTTTATTCGATCGCGGTCTTGTTACTGTTAATATTGAATACTACAAAGAGGACAATGAAGAGCCTGTAATAAACTTTAAGGTTAGTTAAAATAACAGAATAGTTATCGAAGTTCTTTATATATAAATATGTATGTTTGTGTGTTTCCCTGTTCATTGCGCTAAAAGGTTTCCTCTCAATATGAAGTGAAGATGCAATTCTTATTTTAAAGAATGAAGTCGCAGGCAAAAGATATTTTTATTAGATATAGTTAGTTGCTTAAAACCCACCAAATATGGAATTGTAACTTTTTTCGAAAATACTCACAAAAGTTTTATTAATGTATTGCAGTGCGAATTATAATTTCTCACAGTACTTTACTCTAAAATGTTTAGGTCAACTATTTGGGAAACAATTTACTATTAATAATAAATAATGTATGTCAATAAGGTTGAGCGTAGTCTTATTGTGTTCTAGTGCTCTAAACTACTGGCAAATTCTGTAAGAATTACTTTGGAGTGTGTACGTGTAAAGTTATTGCCAAAAATCCAAAGGGGCTATAAATATGATGTTTACTTAACTAGTTCAGGTTAGACAAGTTCATAAATACTATATTTAACCAATACAAAGAATGACTTTTAGATACCCAAGTAGCAACTACAATGATTGTATATATATCTTCTTACCAAAGTCTATATATAGTTATATATTTAATATATATATGAATAAATATTATCATCATATTTGCTACATCTTCTGAGAACATATTTACAAAGCTGCATTTCATTATTACATTGAACCTTGCACACACAATAATATGTCTGTATCTTACTGAGGTTAAGGAATTTTACAACTACAAAACTTAATATTTACTTTAAGTAACTTTATATCTGTATTTTTGTGTAAATTTGAACATTAGTTTGGAGCTCTGCTTTTAATGTTACTTTGTTGTGTGTGTGATAGGTAGTATATCCTATTAGCCTTCAAAAATGATATTTATTTTCCATTTCCAAGAAAACCTTCTAGTACAATTGATTCGCTCAACCTGTTGTACCTACTTAAATATATAAAAATTTACAAATACTGTGCATGCATCCATTACTTTTTCTTTCCTTTTTTACTAATTGTTCTTTTATTAGTCTGCAAGAGTATTGAAAGATCAGCTGACAAAATACATCACTGCCATAAAATCTCAAGCTTATGCTCCGCTTAAAAGATGTCTTTTTGGCAGGTATTACCCTACTTCAGGTACGTCAATTTTACAGAGAAAGATCTAAGACTGGAGGGGAAGTATCTAGAGCATTGGTATAATTCAAATAATAGTATGGTTGCCAAAATGTCAGTTGACTAAAAGCTGACTTTGAATCTTATTCCTGGTATTTTAAAAGCTAATCCTCAGTGCACTTTCTTCCTCTAAGATAAATATTTTTACTATTATGATACACCTAACTCTGTGACTAATCTTTCAGTCTTATGGTTCACATTTGTGTTAAACTTTAGTCTTAATTTTATGCTATTAGAATACATTGTACTTCTTACTTTAAGATAGTTATACATTACTAAATCTAGTTTAGTATTATTACTTATAGGTGTTATTATTGCAATAACTATAAATAAAAATAATTATTGTACACTATTAAGTGAAATATTTATTTTACTTATTCAGAAAGCAGTATTTATTGTATTCTTAATAAGTCACTATAGACTTGAACAACTTTATTTCAGTCACAATAAATCTATTACCTAACTTGCTTTGCTGCTGCAGCTTATTACCATGTATGAATATTTAAATATAATAACATAATGTATCTTTCCATAGAATCTAACAATCATGCAAACCTTACAACATAATATCATGAAAGTATTCTGCATTCTTACATTGTTGAATTGGAATTGTTCCATGGTTACACAATTTGGCTCTTGAAATCAAACTCAGGCCCGTTTCTTATGAAGAACTTAGATCAGCTGCGAAACATATTAATTAAGCGTGCTCTAGAACATTTTAGAAAAAGTTTCTCATACTCAAAAATTCATGTCAACCAAAGTTACTATCTTGAACTATTCCAGACTGCAAGTAGTAGGAATCAAACTTTTGTCAGGGAGACTAAACAATAAAGCTGTCTATTCCTCACATAACAAAGAACTTCTGCTATGTTAGTCAAAGTTATCTGCTACAACATTTTGCTGTCATCCTCTTCAATTAGCCATCATTTTTCATCAGATTGAAAGGGAGATATACAACTTGAGTGTATTGATAAAGTTCTGCTTTTGTTGATGACAGATCAGCCAAGCACTATCTTTGCTAGCTGATCTGTATATATCTTTTCTCTATTATATACCCCTTTAAAGTTTTGCATTTAAAAAATAAAATGATAAATGATATTTTTTTTCTGTAGGGAATATAATATTGCTAACAATATTGCTAGATTCTGGAAAAAGTTAACAAACATGGGTATACAATGCACAGACTATAGAAATTCGTGCACTATTAAATTGTGATATTTCTATTCTTTTCATTCCGAACATAGTCTTGCATGCAATGCCATTACATACATTTTTTATTTTTAGCAACAAAAGAACAGTAAAAGTGCACCAAGTATTACATGGGTAATAAATAGTATGGGGTACCTATAGCTATGTATCTAACAAGTACTAATGAATATAGCTACATAAATTATTTCTTAGTTGCTGTATCTGTACCAATTGCGTAAACCTAGAATAGAAAGTGACTGAGAGATTGAACTCATCTTCCTTCACTTAAATTGTTTATCAGTTGCATAAACTGTAATAGCTAGGTTAGCTAATAACCTGGGTTGACGCAATAGAGACTCAAAAACTAGAATCTGACTTCTATGATTTTTTTACATATTATTTGTAACATGCACACCTTTTACCGTATTTTTTGTCTTTGTTTATCTTAAAACAGTCACTTTGTATCATGTTACAGATGAAAGACTGTTAGAGTATGACATAGATGGGATGCTTTTTGACGAACAGTCACCATTTCAAAGGGTGCAGGTCGTTCATTCAAAGACCCTGGGAAACATGTTGGTGCTAGATGATTTACAAAGTGAGTACATCACACACTATATTTTAAATACTATCGTGATATGCAGGTTTTTTATCTTTAAATCCCCAGACAAAGACAACAACTGTATGGCCTCAAAGTAAGCATAGCTTGTGTCATAAATACATACCCATACAGCGAACTGGGGGATACCAGAATAAACATACTTATATCCATATCAACAACTGTGACCCGAGAACAAACATCTGTATTCATACACAAATGAATGCCCCGGCCAGGACTCGAACCTGGGACCTTCGGCATATGTGGCAGGGTTACTATCCGCTGGGCCGTAATCGGACACGTTTAAGCTTTACTTAAGGCGCATTAACTAACAAACTATTCTTCCCATAGACCTATATTGAAGTAGATGCCGCAATTTAATTAAGTTAAATTCGAATAAAGCTGTTGTACACGACGGGTGATGGTGCGCTAGTTAAAACACCTTCTTAGGGTCACAAAGTGCCTTTATTTCTTTTACACAATCTTAAATACTGTTTGAAAGAACTATGCACTACACTCGGCAAACAGACTTATTTAAAATTAAATTGGGATATAAAATTACACGATCGCGTGACAAAGAAAGGGGTGCGCGGTCTAAGAGTGTTACGTCTATACGAAATCTAACCCCCGAATCTAACCGGCGGCGCGTGAGTGTTCCCCGCGCACCCCCTGCATGTAAATAATTACTATTAGCCGAATCCGAAAATAATTTATTCCGTCATATTGAGTAGTAAAAGTTTCCACAAAATCAAGAAAGAAAAATTCATAAATAATATTCACTAAATTTGGTTGTTGACGTCACAGCCGGTATGTAAATCTGATGCACTTGGTTTTTATACATTTTGAATACATAGGGTATTTGACTAAACCTTTTTTATTATTTAAATAGTTTACTAACGGTAAAAAATATTGTAGAAGTAACGTCAGACTCGGCATACCTTTGTTACCCAGGGTACATCCTGGAGTCCAATTTCAAAGATACAATGCTGCCGCCAAGACTTGCAAAAAGGTGATCAGAAAAACTCGCTTTGACCACATTGGCCACAATGGAGACAAGATAGCGTCATATCCTTCAGGAAGCAAAGCTTTCTGGTCTCTGGCCAAGTCGGTTGAGTCGAACTTCTGTCGCCCATCGCTGCCACCTCTAAGGAAGCCTGACGGTTCACTGGCCCACACCGCAAAAGAGAAAGCAGACCTTTTTGCTAATCTTTTTGCAGATTGTTCACGTCTAAATAGTCAAGGTAAAGTCCCATCCCAGTTACCTCAGTTCGGACCCAAGATGGGTACCGTTCATATTCGCCAAAAGGAGGTTTTTAATTGGTTGCAGAATTTAGACGTGAATAAGGCCAGCGGCCCGGTGGCATACCTGCAGCTGTGTTAAAACACTGGGCAGCCCAGTTGCCTGCTATTCTAAAGCGCCTGTATCGACTCTCTTTGGAATCCGGTCAGGTCCCTAAATCCGGGAAGCTGGCTAACGTGCAACCAGTACCAAAGAAGGGAAGCCGTGCAGATCCTATCAACTACCGACCTATTGTAATCACCTCCATACTTTGCAAAGTTATGGAGCGTGTATTGAACAATCGTCTCCTGGCATACCTTGAGTCCAACTAGCTCCTTAGTGATAACCAATATGGTTTTCGCAGTGGACGCTCGACTGGAGATCTTCTTGTGTATGCTTCTATCACTTATGGAGCGAAGCATTGGAAGGTCACGGCGAAGCTATAGCTGTATCCTTAGGCATTTCCAAGGCTTTTGATAGGGTCTGCCATGATGGTCTCTTGAGTAAGCTTCCAGCATACGAAGGAATACCTAATGGGCTCTGCGACTGGATATCTGATTTTCTTAGGGAACGGTCGATTCGAGTAGTCTTAGACGGCTGCTCTTCTGACCTAATGGCAATTAATGCCGGGGTACCTCAGGGATATGTTCTCTCTGCAACGTTACTCTTGCTGCACATTAATGACCTGCTTACCCCAGGCATTATTGGTTACGCTGATGACAGCACCGTTGTAGAGAGATACATGCCCAATGCGCGAGCGAGTCCTCAAGAAATGCGGGCTTTGAGAGAGTCCATGATTGAGCGGGTGGATTTGGCCTTAAAGAAAGTGTCCGATTGGGGCGAGTCCAACTTGGTCAAATTTAACCCGTCAAAAACACAGGCGTGTTTATTTTCCGCCAAAAAGAGCAGTTTCCATGTAACGCCCACTTTCCAAAATGTTATCTGTATATATATATATATATATGTTTCTGGACGTAACTATATCGTCCCAACTAAACTTCTGGCTCAAACTGCTTCAAAGAAGTTGGGAATCATCTCGAAGGTCCGACGGTACTACAGCCCTGAACGGCTACTTCATTTGTACACAGCTCAAGTTCGATCTTGTATGGAGTACTGTAGCCACCTTTGGGATGGTTCTGCAAAGTACCAACTTGAAGCGATGGACGCAGTTGACCGAAGAGCCCGAAAAATTATTTTTAATATATAACTTTGACCTCACCACCAAAAAACTGCAAAGCCATGACCATCGTCGGAAAGTTGCCAGTTTAGCAGTCTTCTACAGATTACATTTTGGAGAGTGCGCGAATGCTCCTTTTGATCAGGTTGAACCCACATCGGACCACTAGACGCAGACAGGCCTTCCACCCTTTATAGTAGATATCCCAAGAAGTCGAACCAAACGCTCCGATAGTTCCTTTTTGGTGCGGGTTGCCAAGGTGTGGAATGAACTGCCTGCGTCTGTTTTTCCAGAAAACTATAGTCTTAGTTCTTTCAAGCGTCGAGTGAATAGGTATCTCGTGGATAGACGTGTAACACCTTCGTCTTTGTCGTCACTTTCCATCACATGAGATAGAAGACAAACGTGTTAGCCTTTTTCAATAAAAAAAAAAGTATGTTTACAATCAATAGTTTTCTAGATACAGCGATATGTTAGCGGAGCTGCTGCGAGTCGTCGAAATACGATACCGAGTTGTGACGTCACAACTTGTAAATCATACTAAAAACTGTATGGACGTATGGATAAAATATCTAATGGCTACGTAGATAATGTTTTTACACGCATGCTGTCTTAATAACAATTGTTAATTTATTGTAAATAAGCTAATCATTTAAAAAATTCACATAATTTATAAACGCTTACGTTTTTTGCTCCTTTTTAAGTTTTCTAATGTATATAATTTCGATATTTAATTCATAATTTTATTTTTCAAAATATTTTTTGGGTCAAAATAACTTTTATTTTCTAAATAAATGATAAAAATTGCGTTTTAAATAGTTGTCAAATGCTCGATTGCGGCGTACACTCGTATTTATTATAATAAATAAGAGATTGATATATAAGAGAATAACGATTAAAAATCTCATTCACAGAATTTCCTAATTTGCTCAGCTTCAGAAGCAGTTTCTGTCAAATTAGGTTTTCATGTTCGCCTGGTAGATATAATATTGTGATGGTAATTGAGTGCCGTAAGTCGCATTATGTTCACGTGAAATGGCTCATATTATGTAGGTACCGAGCAAAATATAATTAATTTAATTTTTCCGTTAAATCATTAGTAGGGTTTGACCAATAATCTAATTAGCTCTCAGTACAGCGAACATGAAATTACGTGATCAGTACTAGGTGGCGAGATATTCTAATCTTATTTTCCATTAATCTATCATATATTATTACACTATTAAATTTTTCGCAGATATATCGGAAGCTGATTTAGTATACACTGAAACGTTGATGCAGCGAGGAATTGAAAACTACGAGGGTAAAGAGATCGTTATTTTAGGTATCGATCGTTCCACTTAGTTAATAATAGTTATAATTAGTGGAAACATTAGAGTCTATACGCCAAGCGCCGTCACAAGACCCACATGTCGGTTGTTAGAAAACAAGGCGCCGACGGGTTCGCTGTTTTTGCGTGCAAGACACTTTTGTTTATTTTTTGTTACTTGATTTATAAAAGAAAGGAGAAACAAGCATATGGATATAAAAATAAATAAAAACTTATTCTAAATTGTATATTGCATGGCAACTATCAAAATTAATAAGGATTGGCATTATTTCCACTTTATTCCATTTCAATCTACTCATTTAACGACCGATAAAGCCAGTGTTTCCATCAATACAAAATTTAATTGAAGTTTTTGATTCTCAGTAATCTTACTGAAATAATAAAGTTAAAAAATATTACAAATTTACAATATAAAAAGCATTAAAGCAAAATAAAGGATATTTTGGGTTCTTGACATGTCACAATTTTCATATTTCAAGGCCCAATGTGAAAAGTTTTATAACGAGAAATGTGATTTAGGTACTTATATATATTTATAGCCAAATCGTTATCAATTCAGAAAAACTTTGTGGTAGCTTTTTCACTAAACGGTGTTTAAATGCAAAAGTTTGAATTTATAAAAAAAAGAACAATTCTATGTCTTTTTCCGTTGGGCCTTAGTTTCAATAGTTGCTAGCAATCGATACTTGTATCAAACGTGTGTATGAAATGGCGGAAGTAGCAAAATAACAATTTTGTAACGCGCTAAGTTACATTTGTACACAAGTTAGCTAATTGCCCGGGTATTATGGATTCCCTTACACGCAACGCCTAAACAATCGTGTCACTACGACAAACAGTGACAAACTTTACGTCTCTCGGCTTTGATACAAAACAGGTGGAAGCACTAGCGGTCAGCTTATTCACAAAACTAACAATTTCTTTAAAGGTGGTGGAGACGGTGCTTTATTGTGTGAACTGTTAAAGGAAAACCCTAAATATGTATGGATGCTGGAGATCGATGAGATGGTCATGAAAGCTTGTAACAAGCATTTGAAATCCATTTGTGGAGACGTTCTCGAGTCGAGAAATGGCGCCAATTATGAAGTAATGGCATTAAATTCTTATCTACTTACATTATTTGTGGCGTCTTTTCAGTAGAAGATAGTTGTGTGCAATCGTAGAGTAGTGTAGATTTACTAACTTTTTTGTAGTCATTGTTTATTTTTATGAATCCATAGAACAACGCGTAAAGCCAAAAATACATAAACAATTCGTTACTTTGGATAAGCTAACAGATTTAAGATCTTTGGATCCATTTTGCTTTAGTTTTGACCATAAATAGTTGATTCAGACTATTAGTAAATTGGTATCTCTAGTTAACGGCTCAATTATTTTTGATACACATGGATAAGTTTTCACTTGTACTTATATTTATATGCATGGAAGGGGCTCAAAAACCAGTCCTAGTAATCTCCTCACATGTTGTGGTTCTAGTTGTTTTCTTGTGCTTACTAAATTATTTATAAAATGCTTGGTCACCGTTCTTCCTAAGTTGCTCCATTTTTTAGTTTTTTACTTCGATCACGAATAAAAACTAAATACACAGTTTCATACAAATACCTCACTTTAAACTGTTCCACAATGGTTTAGTTAGACGTTTGTCAAAAAACTATTATTGGCACATAACAATCTAAGATATTGCAAATATAACCCTACTATGACGGACGACCGAGTGGCGTAGTGGTAAGTAGCCTTGCCTCATATGCCGAAGGTCCCAGGTTCGAGTCCTGGCCGGGGCATGCATTTGTGTGATGAACACAGATGTTTGTTTTCGGGTCATGGTTGTTGATATTTATATATGTATGTTTATTCTGGGTTCCCCCCCAGTTCGCTGTATGGTCATCCATAACACAAGCTCTGCTTACTTTGGGGCCATACAATTGGTGTGTTTGTCTGGGGATTTATTATTATTATTATTAAATGACACAAAAAATATTTAAAATATTTAAAAAACAATTCTCAATGAATTTAGAACAGAATTTAGAACGCCCATGATACAAATTGATTTTTTTTAATGAAACTCGGCTGTGATTTTTAGCTAGAATTGAACTAACGAACATGGATTTCTGCTGATTAATTGCCTAAATTCATGCGTATTTTAATAGATTGGTAATAGTTACAAATAGATTCGCCTAATGTCTGGTAATTCATTATTTATTTGAGAACCAGACGTGTAATTTTTAAATTTTACTTATATGTTTACCGTCGCAGTCAGCGAACGCTACTAAACTGCAAGAGAACCCAAATTCTCATTTGGGCACTGTTTCGGTGTGGACGTTGTCTGACCCTGGTTGTGTATCTAGTTTTCATATACGATCGATCTTTTCTTATTCATTAACTGCATTGCATGCAATAATTATTATCATGATGCATAACATTTTGATATTTGTTTTTATGCATATGAAAATGGGTGCTTTAAATTAATCATGGTTACGGTGCTGATTTTATGGTATCTACTTACCTACTTTATTATAAAAGGCAATCGGGCCAATTTCTTTTTATTACTCAAGAGATATTGATACCATGAAACATTTTAGATGCTCTGTTTTAACCTCAATGAACCCTTACCTTTCCTTTAATTAACTACTTACGGATCAGAAAAGTTTTCATCATGCTTGTAGTCGGTAGTGGAGTTTTTATCGTTGTGACGTCCTCTGGGATGGTACTGCAGTCCTCATTGTTTTAACCACCATGCTTAATGATTTCTGAATTACTCGTATTTAATTTTTGCTGTCTCTTTATGCATAAAATCCAATCCAACAGAAGACGGTGTGTTTTACTTGTAGTATTAAAAACGGATCTTTATGCTCTAAGAAATGTTGAAATTGTACTCCAATTTCTCTGGCCGTCACGACCAAATACCTCGATTAGATTCATATATTCTTTTCTTACAGATATTAGAAATGGTTATTATTGGAAAAATTATTTTATTTGGCATGATAGAGATTTTACTGAGGTCATTTGATGATATCAGTGAACCTTGGTATATTTAATGCCACAAAATTTGTGCATGTTCATTATTTTTATCTTCATTATTTTATCATTAGATATTATCAGAAATACAAAAATAAAATAAAGTATTCCTATCGATCGATTGCAGTACACGGTCAAACTCACTCGTACAGACGGCCAGAAATATGGTCTATCATACTACGGGTGCAGGTTAATGCACGTCATAAATCAAGAAGGTTGATTTTCCCTTGTAATAATATTCTGGCAGTTACTGACTCAACCTTACAGCTATTTTATTTACACAGGGAGTTTTGTAAAAAATGGTGGACCACTTTCTTGGACGAGTGTACAGCCTTGGTGGATATACAGTCTTAGGTTCAATTTTTTGGTATTTTTTTGTAATTCTAATAACTACCCCGTACAAGACTTGTTCAGTAAAATATCTATTAGTTTAATAGGTGTTAGTTAAGTTGCTTGGGCAATGTTAGTTTTCCGGCGGCAACTTGAAACAATACCTCTCGATATAGCTCCGATATCCAAGACAATAAACATGAGACCTCATCACCTGTGTTATTAGTGACAATTGTTTTCAAAAATACATTATCTATCGCTTTAAAACATCCTATACATTAGATACTCTAACATGTTTGTTAATTATAATGGGTTACAGGTTAAGTCGACCTATTACCGTTAAGGGCGTGTAGTTTACATCGTATCTGACTGATTTGACTATGAAACACACTATCCTAAATATAAACGTTTTCGAAATATTGAATTTAATTTTTTTTAAATAAAAAATTCCCGATTTTTGACTGTCAGCTTAGATATTTTGAAATGTGTAAGTCTTATTATTAAAATTATTTAAGTTTTTCATGTAAAATAAGATGCTTTATGACCGCAATAACCAATATTGTACGTAAAGTGAATAAATAAGTCGTTACTTGAACTTTTCCCTTATGGACTTATAACCTATGCGACGACCATGTGCCGAACGATGTAAACAAAACAGCATTTTTTCCACGAAGAATTAAACATTCATAATTATGTTTATTATTATGGATAAGAGATTGACCCCAAGTCATACCACATCTTCTAAATTACAAATTTGTCTTAAGTTAAGTGAGACCATAAAGCTAATTATAAATAATGTATGTATATTATTTTAAGTACATAGGTATAGGATACGCTATTGAAAGTTATTATTTACAATTCGCTAAATATATTTAAAAACAAATAAACATGGCCTTGGCCAGCAGTTGCTGCTAACTTTTGGTTATACCAAGTCCAAAAAAAGAATATTATTATGTCTAGCTCCGATTAGGTGCAGGGTACAAGTCACAAATTATTCCATGGTATCTCCACGCCTATACTATTTCCATTTCTTTATTTTCTCGATAACAGTTCTATCTATCTCGTTTATCGATATAGCTCCATCCCTATCAGTTTCTCCGACTCTGGTATTATATAATCTTGTACGTGTGTAAACGTCATATTTTTATAAAATAATGCATACTTATTGTAAAAAAAACGCTCGCACAAGTTTTCACAGGAGCTGTCATCGAGAAAATAAAGAAATGGAAATAGTATAATGATTAATATTTGATTTCCACATCAGGCCCAGTTAGGGTGTTACCACACTAATCGAACGATCGTCGATCGACGCAATCGATCGATGTTAGAATGGAACAGTCGACGTCGATCGACCGTTTTACCAGACCAATCTACATCGATCTATTGGTGTGGTAACACCCTTAAAGTCTAGTTTCAAAAGCCTCGTCCTTATATTTTATGCTCTATGTAGCAATCTTAATTCTGTCAAAGCGGGCAATGTACTGTGCATCCTGCACTATGGTCAAAAATAGGTATACCTATTGAAATATGCGCCTCAGATATGAAACCCTCGATAGGGTATATTATAAAAGTGCCATTAAGTACTTATATTCTGAGCTTTTTGAATTTTTTTCTATTTTATTTATCTCTTCATTTGTACCTTATGTAACTTTTTGGAATTTCCTTGTGTTAAACTTTTTATCTATCTGTTTGAGAAATGTATACCTAGGTACATAATAATAATAATCTACAAACCGAGCAAAACACGGAACTTGATAACGCCCATGATCCAGCGCTCCTCCTGGCTGCAAATTAACCTTAATGTATACTTGGGTTAGGCCCGTGTGCATTAAAGTGCCGGTGATATATCAGTGGTATGCCAAGGATATAAATAGACATAATAATAATAAATTTATAATAGTAATAATGCTCGTCTGGCCTAGGCGTGTGAAAAGAAAAATAATAATAATATGCTGTAGGTATGTCTCTGTCAGTTCGATAGAAATTGACTTTTAATAACCAATACCATAACAATGATCGAAACAGTAATTTCTTTATATATTTATAAACCCATACGGTAAACAAAAATATAAGAAGATAATAATTGAACTTTATATGAAAACAAAATACATTAATGACAAGTTTTCAATAGAGATATTGTTAACCGATTCCTTGCCACCTTCATTTTTCGAGCCTTTCCGCCCTGGCCCCATACAAAACTCAATGACGCGCGAGTCGCGTCATGGGCCTCCCTGAATGATAACGCACCTAGCGCGTGGTAGGCCCCCGGTAATGTTTTTACGCTATTTTAAGCAGTTTTAGCTATAATAATATAACGTGAAACCTTCTACTGTGTATTGTGTTGTATTTATTAGTTTAGTGTGTTTTAAAGTGTCTACGCGTTTTATAGGAAATGGAAGGTAAGTTACAGATTTCCACCTGGAGTTGTAAACCTTTTATACTTTTTTGTTGAATTTATTGTTGATATAGGGTGCTATTATAGCTATAGATATGTTTAGGAATCATATTGCATCAATCTGGATTAATTAGTTAAGTATATATATTTTATAATTTTGAACCAGAATTAATTAGAAAACGCAGATATATTCCCGAATCGGAAATAGAAACACAATGAGACGATGGCCATTCAAGCAGAACTATGAGTCCTTGAACCCGGTAGTGTAACATATTAGGGTGTCACCACACCAATCGATCGTCCGTCGATCGACGTCGACCCGACCATTTTACTCAAAATAAATCATAAACTAATAGGGTTTCTTTGGGCAGGAGACGTTTTAGATATTTGTTTATTAGTTTTTGATCTTGATGAGCTAAAAATTATTCCATGCAGTAAATATTTTAGTTAATAAGTTGCTTTAAGTTTTCTATCAATACGAATCTTAATTCTGAGGTGTTGTACAGAAATAATATGGATGTTCTTATTATTATCACGAATTACTTATGCATTTTGAACCAAATAGCCATGTACCATAAAAGAGTTGGGTAGATGGTACTTTTATTGGACATTTTTTTTATATTTTAGTGTATGAATTATGGATTAATAAACAATTATTGCATGTGTAGACGACCTCTGACAATTTAATGTTCCAAAAAAATGTCGTGGCCACAGATATTAGTGACTCGAATGTGTTAATTGTTATATAAAATAAAAGGATTTTATGTTTGAATTGAATAAAAATTTGATTTACAACAATTTTCTAACGACGCGCTCGTCGTTTCATGGGCCTCCCTGAATGTTTCTTCATGACGCGCTAGGTGCGTCATGGGCCAGAATCGGAGCGCAGATTTTATTTTATGTTTAATTTTTACCGTGAATATCGGATCATTTGTTTGACATTATTTAATGTTCGATTGCTAATGAATAGTTAGTTATACTACTTAACATACATTAATAACGTTATTCTGGATATATTTTTTATCAATTAATTCTAAGCAAACCATAAGCTAGGACGCAAATGGTAATTTAACTAACTAACTTACCCGAAGTTGTACGGAATGGTAACGCCACTCACACGCCACTTATAACCATTTCAGATAATAGTTGAAGATTGCATGTTGACCCTAAACAAGTTTATAAAGGATGGCAAAAAGGTTGACTACATTTTTGGCGATCTCACCGACATCCCGATATCGGACACAGCCTGTGGGGAACTTTGGGAGTTCATGATTACCATCCTGAATTCCTCCTTCAAGATCCTTAATCCGAATGGAAAATTCATGACTCATGTAAGTGGTTTTGTTACCATTAAATTACTTGTAAATGTACTAACGGTGTCAAAAAATTACGAGCGAGCTTGTTCTTATTATTTCCGTATTATTATTTTGGTAACATATTAATTTATGGTTTCTAATTTCACTAATAGAAATATAGTGTATTTCCTTTTTAAGAGCTAGTCTGACGCGGCAGGGCTGCGTATTTTCCAAAGCTTTGCGGGGAAGGAAGAATTTATTCGTAATTAAAAAGACAAAGACAAACGTGGTCAGAGATGGGCAATGTGTCTCTGCCCGGCAGGAAAAAATGGAAAGTTTCCGGGCATTCTAGGAATAAATCTTATTTGCCCGATCACTGCAAAAAAAATTGACTATTATAACAGTCTGTATTCAATTAACGAGTTTAAAACCTCGTTTATGTGAATGAACTGTGTAGCACAGTGCTAGAGCTTAAATAAAAATAAAGTAAACACTGAGAGAACTAACAAAAAGGGTTTCAGCGCCACCGTTGCCGTACGCCTGATTGGTCGACGTTATGTTTAACGCTAAGATAGTAGTCCAGGTAGTCGATTCCTTTGTAAATTGTGGAGATGGTAAAAAAGAAAACATACAACGATATACTGTTTAAACTAGTTTCTCAGAATAACACACATGTCTGCCGACCAACTAGTGTTCCATGGATTAAAATTAGTCAAAAGCTTAAGAAATACAACAAACATGTTTGATTTGCAAATTTGTTATTTTTATTTTTGTTATTTCTCAACTCCAAAAGAACATCGCGTGTAAAAATAAATATTTTGTTAAAAAATAGATGCCCAGATAAATGCCCAAGGGAAGGAATTTACAGGTACTCATTGGGAATATTCCCAACTTGCCTTAAATGCCTGGGCATTTGCGCATTTCTAAATGTGGTACTTAATCCTATTAGTATCCTATAAGTATTAGTATATTTGTTCACGCATACCTTGTGATATATAAGTGCATAAAAATAGTTAGGGATCAAGTAAATTTTTCGCGAAAAAAAGTTGTCGCTAAACATTCGCTAAACAGAATGAACAGCGATCCAAAAAGTAAGTGTGAAAAACCTCATTTGCGCAAATACTCTAAAACTTACTTGATCCATACACTTCAACGTGTGTGTATACATATTATAAACAATACTTCCTGATTTGACCTCTGTAGCAACCAAGTCAACATGGCTGTGGTTTAAAGCACACTTCGGTCACTCCCGGCAAAATGTATGAAACAAACGCGTTCTAATAACTTATAACGCACACAGTCATAAGCTCGTGCAGGTGAACGGTATGTGTAATACAGGTGCAGGTAGCGTCGGGTGACGGGTCGCTCACTTCCCTCTAATATGGTCGAGGAGGGCGATGGCTCGCGTTAACTCGTAAACGGGTGCCGTTTAAGGGTGTTCGTCGTTTGGATACTTGGGGGGAGGACGACTTGCCGAGCTTCGTTATTAATCAATAACACCTACGATAAAAGACATCTGTGGCTTCGGCTGCAATTTACCATGACGTGTATCGTGCTCATCGAAATTGGAAACATGTACAATCTGTCCGGTCTCGTATTTTTATCGTTAAAAATATACGACATGTAGGGTCGTCGACCCAACAACCCAAAAATCCAACAACCTCCATATGGCAGACATTTTTAAATTTTTTAATCCAAGTTTGGTAACGGTAATGCTTGTACATAAGTTCTTCGATTAAATCTAAAGCGTCATTTTCACTAAAGTACGTCGCTCACTTCCTTAAGGTTGTAAGGTTGAGGAGGGCGACGGCTGACTCCCGCGCTGTGCCCGTTAACGGGTGCCGTTCGTCGTTTGGATAGTTTGTGGTTAGGATCAAATATTGTTCATGCCTGTATCAGTTTAATAGAATTAGTGACGGAATGACTTTTTAACTATCTAGCCGACTAGCCCGGGCCAAGTGGAGCTACGCAAGTAGCCCTAATCGAGCTAACAGATGCAGATAAGAATAATTGATTATAGGCATAACATTTGTAAATTTTATATGAACGATAAGAGCCGCGGCAGTGGAACATGGGTTTTTAATCAGTGATAGGCCTTTTTATGAGAAGTCTTTCTGTGATAGGCACATGTCGCACTTTGCATTTTTTATGGAGAAAAAAAAACAAAAAAACGAGGCATGCACGTGGCGGTATCATAGGTAAAGATCTTTATAGATTTCAGACCAAAACAATGTGGACATAGGCGAAGCTATGAGACACAACTTTCTATTTGTTTTTTATTTACATGAAACCCGGAAATGAAGCAAACGATATAAATGGCGGTAAAGTCGCAAGTATATCACATCAAACCTATGGTGTTACCATAGATCAATGGTGCAATACCTACTCGGTTCTTTAATTTTGATTTCTGGGTATTTTTTAAATAAATAAGCATGAAAGATAACAAATAACCGTGACAGCAGACACTAAAAGTTATAGATTTTTGACAATAAACACGATTCGCGATAAAAATAAAAATCTTATGTACAAAACATTGTTATTATCTTTACAGGGTAACGGAGCTACATCCCGCGAGTCTCTGGATCTGTACGAACAAGAGCTGGCCAAACTCAAACCGGCCGTCCACTTCAACAAGTGCAAGGCTTTCGTTCCATCCTTCCTCGAAGACTGGATCTTCTACCAGATATCATTCAAACAGTCAGACGACAATGGTGATGCTTAACGACACCCAAAACCCAAAGCAATATCTGGTTCCTTTACTCAAAGCAATAATAGAATCTATCACTTATTAATAAGAGAAGAGTGGGTCTTAAAACAGCTTCAAAAAATTACTCTACGTTTTCTGTACCCATTTCTGATCAGTATTAAAAAGGCAACTCTAGACTATAAGCATTCGATATTAGTCTGTATAGTCTCTTATTGGTTTAACCAATTCTTTTTTGTTTGTGCTTATTATTTAAGTCGTTTTATTATTAATAAAACACAAATGATATTTCAACATTGATTTTCATTTAATTTTACTGTTCTATGTGGATGTAGAAACGTAAAATGTCGGGATCCTAAAAAAGTATTGCAACCAACTTCGAAAACTGGTAAATAATAAAATATTTGGCTCAACTGATAAGTGAGTAAATATTGTAAGGCAGCTTCGTCCGAATACACGAACACACCGTCCGCACATCCGGGCGTATGCGCGTGTTCGTGTAGCGTATTGGTCATGTTCTTATGAATTAGCGAATAATACACGAATAGAGCCACTTCACACCGTCGTATTTGCGCGAATAAGACGAATACAGCGAACACGAATAGCGATGTGAAGTGCGGGCACGAATATCCGAACCCACCCTCTTGTCGGTTTTTTGGAACAGATCAAACAGATGCGTGACAGCGTCGGACCAGTTTAATTAGTTGTCAGCTTACGAAATATGGACAAATGATCTTGTGATGCGATTTTTTAGAATCTCAGCAAATGGATCCCTGCATATGGACTGGAAACTTGGCTCTCTTAAAAACCTACCGAAGCAAAGTTAAAATAGTGATATTAAAAATAGCCTGGAATATATTATAGTGAGGGTTATTACCGAAGTCGCGAGCCTACTATTTTTTTTTCTGTCTATAAATCGTAGTGTGCGTGGATTACAGGCGCCACGAAAGAGCTTAAAAACACGTCAATCTTTGTGTTCTAGACTCGTCGTGAATGTGTTGGACATATTCGCTGTTCATGACGATGTGTTCGTGGTATTTGCACTTCAAAACGAAAATAAGCCGACAAAGGCGAAAAAGACGCGAATCACAAAGGGCGATGTGAAGTGCCATATAAGACGATGGTAATTTAAATATGAGTAGATCATTAGGTATGTAATATAATGATCGGAGGTTATATTATGTGTAGTTAGCCTTCATTGCGACACTTCCTTTACAGGAGCACCTACTGTTTTTATAATTGAGTATCAGTGATTAAACATAGTTTACTTGCATTGTGAAGATACGACTTCGCTAAGACAAATATCAATCTTGTTTTATGGCCACATTGAAAGAAGAATCTGAAAATGCTAGTATTCTACATATGTTGAATACGTCTGTCTGATGACGTTTATTTCGATTAGTCTATTTTGGTTACTTCCACAGCCTCATGACATATGGTATTCTGTTGTGGGGGAGTGCTGCCGAGATCGATACTATATTTATTCTGCAGAAAAGGGCTGTTCGCGCAATCTATCAGCTCGGTCCAAGGGTGTCACTTAGAAGTGAATTTAAGGAAATAAATATTCTTACTTTCCATTCACAATATATTTTAGAAAACCTAATGTATGTAAAAAAGAACATAACCTTGTTCAAAAGAAAAAAAGATCTGCACAATGTTAACACAAGGGAAAGAAATATGCTGGCAGCTCATAATAGTAGGCTTCATAAAGTCACTAACTCATTCATGGGTCAATGTATAAGGTTTTATAATAAGGTTCCTCAGGATATCCAAGGTCTTCCTATTGACTAATTCAAAGAAACTATAAAGCAGAAGTTGTGTGCAAAAGCATATTATAAACTATCCGATTATTTGGATGATAAAAGCCCTTGGGTATAATCCCCTCATTAACATGATTGTCTAGTATTTGTAACAAAACATGTGTAATGTGTCTGTTTGCTCGTTGAGTTCTTCGTGCCGATGAATATCTAAAGCGTCATTGTCACTAAAGTACGTCTTCTTATGGTAGCGTCGGGTGACGGGTCGCTCACTTCCCTCTAATATGGTCAAGGAGAGCGGTGGCTGGATCCCGCGTTAACTCGTGCACGGGTGCCGTTTGAGGGTGTTCGTCTGGATACTTGGGTGGAGGGAAACTTGCCGAGCTAACGGATGCAGATAAGAATAACTTTGTATAGACGTAAAGAAACTCTGTAAATTTATTTTGAAAAATATATACCCGTGAAGTTTCTTGCCAGTTCTTCTTCACGAAGTTCTTTTTTCCGAACTGGTGGTAGAATCATGTTTTATTTGACGTCAATAAGAACAAGTAATTGTCAATGTTGAGAAATAAATATTTCATTTCATTTCATTTCACGTCATGTTATATAGAACAAACGAGAACTACCCTCCGGTGAATAAACGGGGGAAGGACGCCTTTAATTTCGTCTTTTGGGTTCTCTGCTAAAGGTTGAACTACCTAGCTTGATACCTATTTTTATTTTTCCTACAATTTTTTAAACAGTGAAAATTTCATTCTGTTCATGCAGTACATAAATGAAACACTACAAATTATATAACAGCTTATATTAGTTTAAATATATAACTATAATTACAGAAATGACAGCACATCAGTGTAGGCAATACAATCAATTTAATTACACCTCATTGAAATTTCAAACACTAAGATCCAAAGATCTAGCACCCAATTACCATTCATCTTATTTATTCCATTTCCAGAATTCCAATTAGACCCCCACTCTAATCTTCTAAGAATGAAATGGTTGTATTGTTATTCAAAATTACACTCATGTGTTTGCCAATGTATTTCTTTTCCATTCTTAGATTAGAACAAACATTTCCTTAAGTTTCAACTTATCTGGAAATGCTCAACAAAACATTTTTAGGTGATGTAATATTACAATACATATTTTACAACTAGCTTGCTGTACAAATATAAAAAATGGAAATAATTTTTGATACTTAATATATTACCAAACTTAAGCTAAAGAACCTTATTAAAAAACAAGATTGACTTCGGTAAGGTTTTGCTTTATCCTATAAGTGAGTGTGGCTTTACGTAAGGCTATGTTACCAGAGCTGTGCGAGGAATCTCAATGGCATGATAGAATTAAATCAATTAATAGGATTACTTCATTCTCTTTATGTTATACATAATGTTTATAAAACATAATAGTTTTAGTGGTACTAGTTTCTAAACAACAAGATAACCAATCAGAACACCTTCGATTAATGATGTCCATCGGCGTAGATGCCACTTGCCATCAGGTGGGTCGCACGCTTGCTTACCAGCCATGACGTAATTTAAAAAAATTGTTGGTTAATTTTCTCCCAACACTTGAGCTTTGGTGAAAAATAAAACTTCATCTTAACACCATAAAACACTGCTTTTGAAATGATTTTTTTGGATAACCTAGATTAGTATTTAAGAGAAAGTTTTATTGTAACATTGTTTAAAGCCACCCTTGTTAATTAGTAAGGCAGAAATAAAAATTTGCAATATTATTCTGTCTGTCTTAATCTAGCAAGTCTTTGAGTTAGTTCATCTTGTTCCTGAGACACCACAGTGGCTGTTCCAATCGAAGTACTTGGGATCCCGGAAGGCAGCTCCATATTGAGTTCCAACCTAAAATAATATAAATACAATTATGAACTAAACATGTCATGAGACTGTGTTATTTAATAATAAACATATAACACTTTGAAATCAATCAATTACAAACATAACGGAAACGATATTCTTTTACCAAAGGTTAAGCTATTGTTTAGGGATGACAAAATTCTTTACATAAAAAAAAATAAAATTATAAATAAGTAGTTATTGTTGTCTTTTTCTATTATATGTGCAGAAATAACACTGAAACCTCTTTAATACTTATTTAGATACTTCTATTTCGTCACTTAGACTGTAAATACACATTGTTACTCTACACATATGTTTTAATTTTAATAACTTCATTGCAATATAAAAATAATTCATGAATACTGACCCAGCCTCATCTGCAACTTGCTGTAACAATGTGTCCACATCACCCTGAGGCACCGTAGTTGTAGTTGTTTGTGACATAGCATTCTCCATGTATGATGACTGGACGTCCAGATCTTCAAACTGGCTCTCGAATTTGTCCATCAATGTGGAGATCTTTTCTAGATTCATCGACTTCATTGCAGCATCCATGGCTTTTACTACTCCCGCCATAGAGTTTGTTACCTGTAGAAAAAGGTTATTTCTTTGAAGTTTACTAAATGAAATCAGGCAGTGATTATATACCAATATACAGGGTGTTTTGAGGGTGAGTAACCAAATGAAAATGGTTTTAAGGTGATGCTGTTGGCTTCTTGGTGCCTAATTAAATAACATTTTGCCTCAAATTTAACGAGTAATGAGATTTTTGCTGTTTTTTTTTATAAAATACCCATAAAAACGTCAATATGTATTTTTTTTACGGTAGAAATGACAAAAAAAGGTTTATTTCTTTAGTCTAGTGTTGGCTTATTCAGATTTAACCAATTTGTTGCGCATCACTTTTTTGCGTGTGGCGTTAGGCACGTGTGTCATTTCAAAATCGATGGTAACTCCTTCAATTAAGTTTTAGGGAAGTTTTTACCCGGAACCAAACTATCTTCATTATTCACGTATATTAAGCTCGTAGCCTTCGTTTCTGGGTATTGTAAGACTTTTTTAAAAATAGAGGTCACCAACCTTTTTGAAAGTTGCGTTATTTGATATTAAACCACCATCACCAAACGACTAACTCCCTAAAGCGGGGAAATCACTCTGCTTCGGTTGGTTTAGCTTGTCTTCTATAAAATGATACACCTTGTGATAGAGACTGACAAAAGAGTGATCTATCAGCAGATTCGGACAAGCTTAGGCATCGGTATGAGTCAAGTGCACAAAATCCTACATGAACATTTAACAGTCAGGAAGCTTTGCGCCCGGTGGATACCTCATAATTTGACCGAGGGCCAAAAACTCCGTCGTGTTGATTGGTGCCGTGAAATGGTTGAAAGATTTAACGTAGGTGACTCAAATGCTGTGTTCGACAACTTACGGGTCACGAAAGCTGGATTTACTGTTATGATCCCGAAACCAAAAGACAGTCTGCTCAGAGGGTGTTTCCTTCCGAGGAGTTGCCAACTAAAGTGAAGAGAGGTCGAAGCGTGGGAAAAAGAAGGATAGGTCATTTCGCGAAAATTGTTTTAGAAAATCGAAAAACAGTTGAGTGGTACACTAACAATTGTTTGCCACTTGTCTTGGACAAAGTACGGGAGAAACGACCTCGCAGTAGGATCCTCCTTCACCACGACAACGCCTCGTCGAACACCGCCAGGCGAACGATCGACTTTTTGGTTACGCCAAACGTAAAATTACTAGGTCCCCCACCGTATAGCCCCGACCTCGCACCTTGCGATTTTTATTTATTCCCGAAAATAAATAAAACTTTTGGGAAAACGTTTTATGGACGCCGCGGAAGCTGTGACTGCGTTTCAAAAGGGCGTCGAAGAGACCCCTAAGGACGAATGGGCAAAGTGCTTTTCTCAGTGGTTCCATCAGATGCAGCGATGTATTATAAATTTTATATAATATAAACTAGATACTTACACAGTTTCATACAAATGACATTTTAAACTCTCCACAATGGTTTAGTTAGATGTTTGTCAAGAAACGATAATTGGTACGGTTGAGGAACTTAGTGCAGGCTAATATTCGAATTTGAATATTAGCCTGCTAGAACCCAGCAGTGTTGTTGCTCATGACTATGCAGAGTGCCTACAAAAGACTGAACAACTCACAACTAATTCTCGCCTTGGCCTGAGTTTCTGCCGACTTCCCTAACTATACATAACATTATATGTTATTGCAAAAACAAGCTAGTTAATTACCAAAAATTGAAATTTTTATGAATTAAACTCAAGCTGTTGACTTCTAGCTGGAATTAAACTTTAAAACATGATTTTATACTGACTTCTTGAATAAATTCTTCTTTCTGGAAGTATTATATGTCTAGTTTTTATATGTGATATATGTGTGCAGCATACAATATACATTAATCTGCTGATGAGGTTGTTTATAAAACACACTAACTAGCTCACATCATATGTGGATCATGAGCAAATAAAGAGTACCACTAACAACAGCACTGCCTTTGCACAAGTAAATAACTGAACACTAACTAATTTACTGTTTTAGGCCCAACAACCATTAAGTAACTACATATACTAAAATCAATTTAAAAAAGTTGATATGACTTAATTAATTTTCAACAGGGAACCATACATACCTTTCTAGTAGTAAGAGCAGTTTGTACTCTACTAGAAACAGCATCAACTCTTGCAGACATACGGAGATAATTTAATGCTTGATTCTTCTGCCTTATTGCATTTTCTGCATGTATTCTGGCTCCTTCCATGTTACCCTTTTGAATAGCCTTTTTAGCTTTCTCCTTCTCTCCTTTTTCTTCTTTTTCACATTTCTTAGAATTCCTTTCTAGTTCTTTTACAGCAAACTTTAAATTGAACAAATGTTCTGACAAATTGAGTTAAGCATTTTTATGAATCCTCGCAAGACAAATTTTTGGGATCATTCTTACAAATCTAGTCATCTTGCAGTACAAAATATATAAAAACAAAATACTTTAAATATTTATGAAATTGCAGCTTTATCTTAATAACTAGAGCTCTTGGAATCTGTAATAAACTAACCAATGACAAGATGATACAAGCTCAATTCAGATATTCAATTATTTCTATCATATTTCTTAATCATGAAATGAAATTGGTAAACTAATGTGAATTGCAACTTTACCAGTCTGTTCCAACATAACAGTGGAAATCTTGAGACAAAGTGGATAGCTCATGAATAACCATAACACATAAACATAAAAACTTGAAGAGTAAAATTGTGCAACTTTTGATCTAGCCACATACTACCTCCAAGATGTAACCAGGATAATCAAGTTGAGTAAGCAATATAAGGGGTGAACTAGAGTAAAACAATACCTATCAGTCGTTTTTAATGTAAATTACTAAGTTCGTAGTATATTCGTGTGAAAAGGATACTTTCCATTGCAGATGATGACATTTCGTTCCCCATTTATTCCTCTTTTATAAAAAAGTAGACACAACCAAGCTACGATTTCCGGCCTGTAAATACAGAAGAAATTACTTCATAGGAACTATCAAAAAGTGAATGTTATTTCTTTACTTATGAGTCACACATAAGTTCAAACAGAATATAATTCCTCGCCTTGTTGTTGATTTCTCTCTCTCTCTCTCTAACCATCTGAGTTCTGACCAAGGAACATTGACAGCCGACAGCTGGTTGTTGTTGTTTCTTTTCGCTCGTAACAGCAGAGGTTCTAAGCCATACTGCCTTTTCATAGACAAATATGTCATTATTAGGTTCATTTAAAAGGCCGAAGCCATGGACTACAGAAATAGTGCAACAAGGCTTAGATTTAAATTGCAGTGATGATCTCCATCTCCATTCATCTCCAAAGATAGGTGAAATCAAATGCCTTGACGACATAACTAATGCACACACCACGACAGCATAACATTGCTACAGGGCTCGAATTTAATTATAGAGATAATGATGAAGATTTTGACTAGGAACCAAATCAGGAAAAGACCACGGATAATGGATTCCGGATCTGAAAATGCACCATTAAGGCGAAGAGGATTGGTATTAATGCAAGGTAAAAATTATAAGGGATTTAAAAAATATGAAGGTAAATGGCGTCAAAATAATGTAAGACCCGCAAGAGAAATGAAGGAACCAAAACTTCTAAATTTGAGTGTGGAAAAATGAAAGAAGGGAAATGCACAATAACTTTTGGCAAAACTTGAATGGGAAGCGACGAAAAGTTTATATTGCGAGTTTGGTTACCAAGGTATTAACAACTTCTAGTAGGAAAAACATTGAATTTGTCGTAGAAATAATACTTTGAATTATCATTTGCTTTTGAAAAATACGAGATTTCGTGTTTGTAAAAAATGTTTCTCCACAATTTTGATTTGGGTGAAAAAAGTGTGAGAATGTGGTCTATGAAAAATCAAAGTGGGATTCCTCATTCTTTATCACCCCGTCCAACACAAATGCATTCTGAACGCGATAATCACCCTAAATCGTTTCTAGAAGTTTTGCCAAATCAGAATCCCATTATTGTTGTTCCAACTCTACAAAGATTTATAAAGAACCTAATTGGGCTCTACAGTTCACTGAAAGAACTCTACAGTTTCTACCAACAAAAAGCTGCTGAAGACAATATAAAGCCTTATTCATGGCTTTATATGGGAATTGAAAAAGCATAATCACCTTGTTTCAAAACCGTACAGATCAGTGCGACGCCTGCTTTGCATTTACTGAGTCCAAAGTGGATCAAAATAATTTAGAATTACACATTCTGAGAGATTTTCATGGGTAGAAATGAATAATTAAGTGACAAAAGACATGCGGAAATGGATAATAAAATGAAAGTATTTTATTTCGATGTTCAAGCTGTGTCGTTGGCACCGAAACTAAATGTGTCGTTAGCATATTATAAGATCAAACTAAAACTTCATAGCTGTAGGTACTGCATATGATCTCGTGAGGCGACAAGATAGATGTTTATTGTGGGATGAAGTAAATGGAGGGTTAGAAGCGGAAGTTTTTGCAAGTCTCTATGCTGAATTGATACAGAATTCGAAAGATCCGCAATCCCTTTGACTAAAATTGTGTTATAGTCCGACGGTTGTTGTTATCAAAACTGAAACCAAGTGGTTGCAAAAGATTATTTTTAAGTGTGCTGTCATTCTTGGCATAGTCATTGCAAAAATACTTGGAACATGGGCATACTTTTATGAAGGTGCATCTGAGCACAGCGTGATTGAGAGAAATGTTCAGAAGACAAATATTTACATTCCTGCTGAATACATAAACATTATTAAAACGGCTAGAACAAATCCTAGCCCATAGTCTCAAATACAATTTTTTAAGGATTATTCTAAAATACAATATTACCATATACGAGTAACAGAGCTGGTGATAACGTTGTGAACGATATTCGCTGTTTATAGTAGAATCCTAACGGCACCATTGAGTATAAAATTATGTACGATGATGATTAAACTCTGTTACCTCGAAGAACGAGACTGCCAAATTTTTTTGACTGCGAAATTTGAACCAGCACTTTACAGTCCAAAGATTTTCAAGATTTACAAGACCTAAAGAATTTACTTCAAGAAAATTACTATCCTATTACGATTCTCTTCCGCATGAATACCAAAATCAGGCATTTCATATCAAAAGAAACTAATTAAGTAACTAAGGTACATATATACCGTTTTGACGTAATTAGTTTCAAAATCAACAGGTTCTTTGGTTAACATGTGTGTGTTATTATAATATGTTTACCAAAGATCTTGTTGATTTCCAAGTCAGATAGTTAAATCACTCCTTCACCTCATACTGATCTCGTTTATTATAATTTAGTTTTAAGTAAGGATTTGTTTTGTAAAGATAAAATGTTTTGTTTCGTGGTCTTCAGTTTATTGTTGTGTTAGATTTTTATTTCATATTATGTTAAGACGTAATTTTAACTTTGAGTACATATATATTTAATTTACTGCTTTTTTCGAATCGAGATAGTATATTTTATGGGAAGCTAGTTTAGTTTTCCGATATTTTGTAAATGCCGCATTTCGAAGTTTGATCATATTTTTTATAGTAGGGGTACCAAGGTAGATGTATTTTCCTTTGTAAAGTAACAACAATGATCGAAGCGTGTTTATCAAATAATTTAAGTATCGAATCATTAAAATTCTCTATTAACTTATTTATAGAACCAACGTTGCACATCGTATTTAAATCTATAGAAAAAAGATCTTTATTGAAGTCTTCTATATTGATAGTTTTAAATAGTCTATAATGTATAATTTTTGGAGAAAATTTATTTCGATTTTTACAAAAAATGCAACTTATTAATGAATGTCCGATTGGGCCTGTGATATTATTAACAGAAACGTTACAACCTAGATATTCGTACAAACTAAATCAATAAGAGTTTTGGAATCACCAGTGAAATGTCTGGGCTCCATGACAACTTGACTTAAACGAGTATAATTCAAGAATTAAACTAGTTTTTTGCGTACTGTTATTACTTAAATTAATATTAAAATCACCCATCAATAGAATATTAGTAAATTTTGAAAAACAAACAATGGATCCTGTTAAAGCCTCGATAAAATTGTCAACCTTAATTCAATGTGGACGATAAGCAGTACCGATCAGTAATTTGAGACCGTTAAAAGTTGTAGAAATCCACATTTTGTTCAACAGGTGCCTCCGGGTGTGACAATACACGTATTTTAATTCATTGCGTATGTAGAAACCTACTACCCCACCTCTTCCTTGAAGCATTCTTTAGGTCTAGATTTGTGGTGCAGTCTGTAGCCTGGTACAGATGGCGCTTTACCATCTTCACCGAGCCGAATCTACGTTTCGTTAATTGCAATAATATCGGGGAAATACTTTTCTAGGGCTACTATAAAATCCCTATGCCTCAAGAACCTGCATTGTGGAGGGCCAACTTTACATTTTTATTTTTATCAACCATTACATTGAACATATAATACCATTCTGAGAAATTTCAATATGATATTGACAATAAAATAAAATAACTAAGACTTTGCAGTGGATAGTGCAATTATAAAAAATACAAGGAACACGACATTTAACTTCAATGATGACATATGAACAGCAATTTAACATTTAAAAGAACAATATTTGGTCCTTTTATACAGGAAAATATGAAAGTAAGTTTACCAATATGGATATTATAATAGAAAGCACTTTATCCAGAAAAGAGGAAGTTTATGAGCTCATATCAAAGTTTACAGACTATATACCGAATTAATATATACCGATGGTTCTAAAAAGGATGATAAAGTATCGTGTGCATTCTATATACCTCATATTAAATATGGCCATGGCCTATTAATTCCTGCTCCCGCTAGTATTTACACCGCAGAAAGTTTTGCTATTCTCACTGCAATTCAGTATATTGAGGAAAAACATGTCGAAAAGAAAAGTTGGCTGCTGATTACATATTCTATGAGTGTTCTCAAACACTGAAGTCTCACACTCTCGATGATAAAACATACTCCGTTATATATGAAATAAAGAATATATGGTATAAATTGCAGATTAATAACTTCATAATAATAACTTTCATATAAAATTTACGTGGACTCCATCAGACATCGGTGTTTCAGGAAATGAAAATGCAGACTTCCTAGCTAAAACTATCGTAACGGTTGTAACAGATGGCAAGACATCGACAGGATTACTAATATAGTCGTACGTTACACAGACCTTTTCTCAATTTTAAAATAAAAATTAAAGGAAGAGTGGTAGACACATTGGAATACTGTTTTGGATAATGGTAAAGGACGCTGGTATGCTGATATAGAACAAGATATAGACTCTGCACCCTGATTTGCCCGCTGCAGTGGGTACACAAGTATATATTTTTATACAAATATATATATTTATGGAAAATCAGAAAATGCCCCGCGTGACCTGCAAGCATTTAAAAAAATGCTAACACCTATGCATGACTATATCAATTTATAAAAAAACACAGTAAAAGAAATTTAAAATATCTGAGTTAATGAAGAACAGATTATCTACAAAATTGTCTGCATACTAAGAAGAGAAGACATCAGTCATGGATTTGGCCTTATGGGACAATTTACATTAGATATTGAAGAAAATTGCTATGATTTTAAGATGATTATTACTAATTAAGATTTGAAGATTATTTGATGGTGTGTGAATTAGTAATATCATCATGGAATCGGATTTCACCTGTCCTTTAGTCCAGGTAAATATTATTAGAAATTGCTGGAGATGGCTTGTATGTTATGGAGGCGGATAAGGCTATTGTATTACTCTAAAATAAGCAAGGACTTTCACTTTTATATTTTTTTTCATCTTGGATACCTGTACTAAAAGTAGGACTTAACGAAGAAGAACTGACACAAGGTGATTCTTGAATTATGATTACTATTTCCTGTACAAAATCTCTAAACATATTTGATATCTTGAACATTGAAATGTTTTTCTAACTGAGCAGTCTCTGCTATCTCACATGCTGCAGCAAACTCCCCCGTCGTGGCACTTAGAATTCTATTAACACCTCCAACAATGTTTGCTGTATTTTCAGTTAAATTCACTTAAGTGCCAGGATTATCATATTTAAAAATTTTTATTTTTATTTTATATAATTTGCGACCGTGACTTATCAGGATAGCTATCTTGCATCATATTATCATTAAAATTGATACCTGATAGCTGAACTATACCAAAAATATGTCATATATCTGGGGCAAATATTATAAAAAATTCTCTGACCAAAATTTGCGAAATATGGAATTCCAAGTGTAACTGCCTGCCTATGTACGAAGTACTTTAGAATACGCTAGCCCAATTTGGTCACCACAATACGTTACTTATAAACATCGCCTTGAAAGGACCACCTTAATTATCGCAGTCGCAAGCATCCCGGAACTTATGAGCAAAGTTGCAAATTCCACGATATTCTCACTTTAGAGGAGTTTAAAATATATAATTATAAAAAAAAACATTATAATTTTAATTTAAAACAGTGTTAATATTGTGTGTGTTTTGGTGTAGGAGTTAACGTGTAGCTGTAAGAAAGTGTGTGTGTGTTGAGTATGAGTGAGTATCGCTTTGTATTATAATTCTAATTATTTATTTTATTTAAATAAACATATTTTCTGAGAAATCTAATACTGAAGTTTCTGTTATTTATCCCCTAAATTTTATATTCCATAATATCTCTAAGACATTTATCGATTCCTAGTATTTGTTGAATGTGTTTTATGTGTGTAATGATAAAACTATGTTTAATTGATCAGTACAATTTGTAGTAATATGTTTGTATGTATCTATAATAGTTTATATCTATATAATGTACAGTGTGTACATTATGTTACCTATCTAGGGGCAAACCTATTAAGTTTTAACCAGGCATATTGACATACAGGCAAAATACCAAGCCTTTACCAAAGGAACAAAGTAAGAAAAAGATGTCTCTGTTTTTGTGACGTAATGTTGGCTATATTGTTTACCATAACAACAAAATGTCAAAATTGAACAAAAAAGAAGTGGCTGTCTGTGTCGGCCGTATTTTTACGGCTGAATAGTGTCAAATTATCGCAATTAACTTGAGAAATCGTTTAAGAAAACTGTTTAATTGTATTTATTTTCCAAATTTTGTATTATTTCCTATTAAGTAAAAGCATTATTTCTGTCTTCTCTACGATTATTAATATTCGTTTTGCTCAGTGTTGAATCGTTAGTTGAGCTGAGACATTCACTGAGCGTACGTAAAGAAAATGGCGTGTGCTACATTGAAGAGGAGTTTAGATTGGGAGTCTATGAATCAAATGCCCCCAAAACGACGAAGATGTGCACCATTTGCTTCAAGTCCTTGTACCAGCCCAGGAATTAAAATAGAAAATAGAACGTCATCTTTTGGAGAAACCGTAACTGCACCTGCAAAATTGACCCCAGGTTTGTTTATTTTTGACGTTAGGTACTTCTACTGCTGACTTATTTTTAATCATTCTTTTGTCTCGTCTATTATAAAGGATTAACTTTAACAAATGTAATAATTTGTGGAAGTCATTGTAGGTACAACTGGCCATAAATTATTTTTATCGCGGTAGAGCGAGATAGCGTAGGTGAAAGACCGTTGGATTTTTTTTATATACTTGCGACCCTTTGTGTTTTTCTGCAAATTCGAGTATACGTCTAGAAAGAACCAACCATTATTTCTTTGTTGTTAACACCACCCACGAAATGAGGGTAGTTTCGTAAAAAATGCTGTTTCATGTCCTCAGTGCAAAACCCAACATAGGTGATTTGAAGTAAGTTTGAAATAAAGTATTCGTGGAATTTTTAGATTTCCTTACTTCCTTTTACTTATTAATTAATTCTTATTAATAAATTTGTCTTAAGTATATTTTAATTATAGCATTTTATTGACAAAAATTATTTGAAGTGATTCTTAAAACATGGAGAAATGAATGCTTTTACCCGATATCATCATAGTCCAGTGAACTTAACGGGAGTAAATTCTTGTATTCTACATAATAATAAATTTTGAGGATTATTAATAATAACAATAATACTAATCACCAGTATTAATCCTTCATAAATTCATACTAAAATGTATAATTAATTTATTTCTTAAAGTTTTCTTACATTATCCATGTAATTGTTTATTATTATAAAAATGGATAAAATTTACTAATGTGTGTCTTTGAACAGTTTTTTGATACTTAGCTTGAAACACTATTTATTAGAATTTTGTGTAAACAAATTATTTGTATTAGTTTTTTTATCGGCAAAAACTGTGTTTGGCCCCATTTACATAATCATGTCTTCTGCAATCTGTCATTGGCAGAAATTGTTTGCTGCAAAATAATGGTAGCCGATTGTCATAACTTTCAAGATTCAGGTTAGCCCAAATGATGAAATATAAAGATCCAACATCTTTATGACCTAACATCAATGGCTTATTCAATGAAAACTACTAGGTTATAGAAATTTTAGATTACATTTCTAGATTTTATATAAAAATTTTAATAGTGTTAGTAAGGCTTTTTAAAAATGAATAAAATGATTGTACATGAGGTTGATCAAGGCTGGCATAAATTGTTATTCATTTATATTCTCTAAAAGATGATTTTGCTAGCAAGTATATATTGAAGTTTTCCCCAATATAAATTGGATATTATATAAATTAAATAGTATGTTGTGTTTTGTCAATAAATTATAAAATGTTTTATTTAAACACTATGTTTATACCAACAGAGCGCATAACACAAGAGATCTGGAATGATATCAAACGGCTGCATCGTAGGCGCCAACTCCGCATGTCTACAGGTGCAGCTTCACACTCATCCTCAAGTGGCAGTGAAGGAGACAGTTCCCCACCACGCCACTCTCACACCCGCCAAAAGATCACAAGTTGTGCTTTGTTCACTTTTAAACAGGTAAGTTCATCTCTTTTTTCCCATCTTTAAATGCTAATCCTAAGGAAATGATTCATTTTGCTGATTATCTTTATTCTAGATACATAAATACAAACTAATTCAAGAAATTATTTTTGCCTTGTCCTTGTCCTCAATGAAACAATAACTATTACATTGCAACATTCAGCCTAAAAGACATTAGTTGTTTGAAAAGTTATGGATTGATAAGTTTTCTACAATGTTAATACTATTAGTATGACATTCATTTTTATGTCCATATGAATAAAATTACACACACTTTCTTATAATAGCTTTTTGTTTATTTCAACTGATTTATGTTTGTTTTATGTACATAGTAAACTATTCTTAAAATTAATTAATCTACAAACAAGAAACCATAATCAGAGTAATGTTAGTTGAGATCTGAGACTGAGGAACAGAAGATGTAGTGTGTGTGAAGTGTGTGAGAAAGTGTTATCCCTTTTTAACAAGCATTAGCTCTGTCTCTGAAGTGGAAGAATTTTGTGTGGTTATGGTTTTTGTTAGCATTATATGAATTGATAGACCTTTTCAACACAATCATGTAATCATTGCACAGTAAATGTGGTGCATTCATTTGTGTATGTATGTTTATATCTTTAATCTAAGTCCCCCCCCCCCAGTTCTCTGTATGGTCATTCATAGCAGAAGCTCTGCTTACTTTGGGGCCATACGGTTGGTGTGTTTGTTTATTGTTATTATTAGCAAAAATACAAAAGCATGCAATGTGAAAAATGTGTCAAGACTTCTGTTCCAAAAACTCTTGTTTTCTTATATAAAAATATTAAGTTACTGAATCTTATATTATGAAATTGCCGTTTTTACGAAATAAATGAAGCGTAATTTTTTTATATATTTTTTATTTCTATTAATTAAAATAATCACCCATGCAATCAATGCATCTTTGCCAACGCATTGGTAGCTTATTGATGCCTTTCTTGAAGAAATCAGCTGGACAGGAGGCAACAAATTCTTCAAAGGCATTTTGTACTGCCTCTCGGGTATTGAATTTTTTCCCCGCCAAGAAGTTATCCAAATTCTGGAAAAAGTAGAAGTCTGTAGGCGCAAGGTCTGGTGAGTACGGCGGATGACGGAGAACTTCCAACCCCAACTCTTGTAGCTTGGAAACCGTCTGCTGTGCAGTATGAGGTCGCGCGTTGTCGTGCAGGAGCAGTGGAGCCGAACGATTGACCAAAGCTGGTTGGAGACGTGCGAGCTTCTGCATCATTGTGTTCAGTTCTTCACAGTACACATCTGCAGTAATGCTTGTCCCGTTTGGCAAGAAGCTGTGATGAATTACACCCGCGTTAGACCACCAAACAGTGACCATCACTTTTCTAGGGGTAAGTTTTCGTTTAGGGCATTGTTTGGGTGCTGAACCAGGGTCCAACCAACTTGCTGAGCGCTTACGATTGTCAAACAGGATCCATTTCTCGTCGCAAGTAACAATGCGGTGCAGAATTCCTTCATTTGTATGCCTGCTGAGCAGTGCAATGCACGTCTCCACGCATACTTCGCGCTGGCGGTCATTGAGTTCGTGGGGTACCCATTTGTCAAGCTTTTTTACCTTGCCAATTTGACGCAAATGGACCAATATTGTTTTGATGCTAACGTCGAAAGCTGCTGCTAATTCAGCCGTGGATTGAGTTTCATCAGCTTCCACAATTGCCTTTAATTCGTCATTGTCGACCAAAGTTTTCGGACGACCACGGGGTTCATTTTTCAGGTCAAAATTGCCAGAACGGAAGCGGGTAAACCAATAACGGGTGGTGCGTTCGTTTGTAGTGTTCGCTCCGTAAACGTCGTTGATGTTGCGTGCCGCTTGTGCCGCTTTGCTGCCACGACGGTACTCATACTCCATAATTACTCGAATTTTTAACTTATCCATGATGACGAAGAATGTTCGAATGCGTTGAAAACAAAACACTAACTATTAAACAAATGACGATTTTAGAAAAAGAATTCCATGTTTGTCAAATAAAATTAATTAGAAATTAGAATTATCAGTAAAAAAAAAAAATATTTTCATTTGAAATGGCCAGTACGGCAAAACGGCAGTTTCATAGGTAAAGACCTATTACAATGTTATACACACATTAAATCTAACCAGGCATGTATATTATTTTTTTACTCTCTTTCAGGTCCGTATGATTTGTGAGCGAATGCTCAGCGACCAGGAGGCAGCCCTACGAGCCCAATATGAAGCTGTGTTAAGCTCCAAACTAGCTGAGCAATATGAAGCTTTTGTCCGCTTCAATCTCGATCAGGTAAGTTTTACTGATGGTATGTTAAAAATGACAATATGTGTAAAATTTTCAGCACATGGTAGAAATGTGTTAGTTAATTTGATTTTGCAGCTGGGTAAACAATATTTTAGTATACCACATAGGATCATCAGCAAAAAAAAGTAATTCATCCTATACTCTAATTTCACTACATTCAAAAGGCCAGAGAATTAGCTTAATTGCTTGCTATGTGTAGTATGTAGCTAAATCTCAAATTGAGGTTGGAAAAAAAAATGTCACTGTCAGTAATTTATATATAATACTCTAATTGTACAAAATTATTACAGGTACAACGCAGACCCCCACCTACTTGCATGCCTCACGGGATGGATGCGGAGAGTCACATGTACCAGGACACTGTACCCAGTTGTAAGTCAATTTATTTTTAAAGTAAATAAGACTAAATAGGATCCAATATTCTATGTCAGCACTTATGTCTAATGCTTATAATATGGACTTGCTTACTGTCAATTGCTACTGCTTTTTGTAAGAGCAAGCCAGAGTAGTAGTATTTAGAATAAGTAAAATTGAAATATGATAAGTTCCTCATCTCATTCCTGATTCGGTAGCATTTTGATCAAGTTGTTTGAATTTTTCAATTTTCCCGTGATGAATTATGAAAATTAGTTCAGTGATCGGAGACTTTGTAATATAAGTGTAGATTACTCCGCAAGCAATTTATTGCTTAGTGAATGTTTGCAAAGTCTATGTTTGAGCTTGTCCATACATATCACTGTCGCCCAAAGTAGGTCCTTAAAATACCAGTAGATATTCTTTACTTTAATAAAATGTCACATAAATAAATTAATATAACATCTAATTTATAAAACTAAGAGATTTTGCAGGCAAAATTTTTCGTATTTTTGGTTTCTTCTTCTATTTTTTGCCAACTATAAAGTTACTTATTTAAGATGCATTCTCAAAACAAATCATTACATTTCAGTATGTATGTAACCTTACTTTTTCTTTTCTAGATCTGTCCTAATAACAACTTTGGAGCATGCGGTGATATACTGCAAAATATATCAAGACAAACATATTTTGGTATATGTGAATAATATTATGCGGGATTAGTATAAAATAATGAAGATATTTGTGATTGCTTGTGGAATGACCCAATTCTAATATTGTTACATTACACTGCAGCAAAATTATTTATTGCTGAATTTAGTTAAATTTTAATTTAAAACAATCAGCATTTTGGCTAATTGATTTCTGATAACTTGTAAAATTTGTTTTACAATATTGTCTGGTGTTATTCCACAGCAGAGCTAGTTCATGCCACATAAACATAAATTAGCTTTTAATGCTTTAGGTAAGATTTGCAGGATAATGACTAATTGTGTTCATAGACTGATGGTTGGAAAATAATGAAAGGTAAGAGATGAATGCTATTGATGTCATCAAATAGGTTTCACTATTTTTATCAATACTTATACTGTATATTATTTGGAAACAATAAGCTGGATCTTGCAGAAAAAGGAATAAATGAATAATATGCACTACCAAATCGTTGGGAACATCTTTATTGAAGTTTCTTTATTCCTGTAAAATATATGGATCTCAATCATTGTTTCTGCCTTGTACACATATTTAATATTGTTAATAAATAAGAAACATGTAATATGGAGACACATCATAATTGACTAAACACATATTTTATAACTTCACTGGTTAAGCTGTATACTTAATACTTCATTGATGTGTGTCTCTGAGCAATAAATTCACACAGAGTGCCTGTAAAAATCATTGTCCTAATTGTTTGCGATTTAGTTAGCCATAATTTTTTTGTATAATTAATTTTATTATATTTCAGTGGTGTTGAATTCTAGTTCATAAATTATATAGTGCCAAGAGCACATGGCTACTTCTTACGACAAGATGGCCTCTTATTCACATATGTGAACTTTTCTTAATTTGTAAGACATATTTACATTTGTATGACTGTTAACATACAAAGAACAATCAAACATGATTTCTAAATTTACCTTTGTATCGCCATTGGGTTTTATAAAATTATTGAATTAGCTTTATTGAAAATTTCTAAGTTATTTTTTTTTCTCAATAATGTAAGTTAAAATGTTTCCTTTGTAAAGTTAGAAACACACAAAAACAATCATTATTGAGAATTTTGTTTGATATAATGTTTAGTTATGTAGTATTTTTTATTGAATGCAAAAGGATTTAATTTGTTACCAAGCATTATTCAATAAAAGAATAGGATAGGCCTTTTTAAAATTGTATTATCAGCTCATATTGTAGGTTATCTGCGTTTAAGAACTGAAATAAAATAGCTAAACATAAGTTCACTGTGTATTATTGAGATGAACCTTCTCTTTATAAGTTTGCACAACAAATGAAGAGTGTCTGTTCAAAATTGAACATTTACCTTTTCTGAATCATCTAGACTACTTTAAACATAATATAAAGTAAAACAAGTACCGTTGAGACGGAAACAGAACCAGGAATTCGAGTGCCAATTTTATGAAGAAAATACCTTTTTGAAGTAAATGCTGCGTTCCGTTTGCCGATTACAGCGCTCATATACCCGTTCCGTTTGCCCGTGAGTGCGCTCACAGCGATATCGATACGTCATCAATGACGTCATAAACGCCGCCTTCTTACCGCTCACAGTGCCAACGCTACGGAGCATGGTCGCTGTGAACGGCCTGTCAAAACTGACACATGACGTTACTTTGTTGATGTTTTTATTAGTCGATTAAAGATTATTAAAGCTTGCTTATTAATTTTCTTTCGTAATAATGTAAAAAAATGGCTCCTGCTTCATTCAGGGTCAAAGATCTTAATTAAATTATAACTTTAGACTTAATCGACGAACAATCAGAATGTTAGCGCGCTATTTACCGTTCCGATTGCAATAGCACTAATAACACTTTTAGCGCGCTCAAACGAATCGGAACGGTTTTGAACACTTTTAGCGCTGTAATCAGCAAACGGAACGCAGCAAAAGATTTTAAGGCAAAGGACTCATTTCCGTCACTAATAAAAAATTATGAAATTCATACATTTAATTATTTAAATGTACATTCGTTTAATTATTTAAATATTTTCTTTTCACTCCTCCGTAATGTCTGGTAATTCATTAATATAAAGAAGGAACAATATGGGTTCCATGATGCTACCACGTGGTAACCCAGACAATACTTCGTAATATGATCTATCTAGACAAGTGGCATTCGCCGATTGAATAGAAAGACAATTATGAAATTGACATAATATGCCTTTGATTGAAAGCTTCGTGTGGTGATGTCTCTTCGCAATACGGCATACAGACTTAGTACTTATTTTCATCTATGATACAGACCCAGGATGAAGCAGGCTTATACTCTGTTAGATGTGACGGCGGATCTTCTTTATCTCAGCTTATCTAACGGTAATCCTTCGAAGATAATCAGTCAGAACCGAGACCAACTTTCGTGGTCTCAAAATTCTCGAAGTCTTCTTGTTTGTTAATCTTCGTCACATAAGATTTTAATGGATTTTTTCAAACCAAATCAAATAATTTTTATTTCAGACCATGTCCATATGGGTTAGTAATACAAAATCTTACTAGTTACCTAGTTAGTACAATATTACATTACATTAAGTCAATTTTATAAGATATTACATATATATTTTTATATATTATATAAATAATTTTATAAGATTATGTATAAGATTTAAATCAAATAGTTATATTACATTGAATGAAAACATTATGATTAAAAATTAATATGACCATTGGAATTATTCAGATTCAGTTATAATTATAATTTTTATGTATTGACTGCATGACTAACGATTGCGTGGGGGAAGATAAGCGTGCACCTGCATCCAACGTGCGAGCATTGGAGAGTCCCAGCGTTGACACAGCGCGCTCAGGATGCGGTTGGGGCTATTTTTTCCAATACCGAAAGCGGTTTAGGAACAAATAAAAACCGGGGCCAGCCAACATTGTTAAAGGCTTTAACAATTTTGATCACGATATTTTATTTACTTTTATGCGCTGTTTAAACCATCCTCCATCAGTGATTCATTGGTTTCATGCTTACCTCGGAGAACGCGTGGTCGCTTTGTCCAGCAGGATGGCCATTGCTTTTCTTCATTTTTATAAACTCAAATTATCACAAAGTAATTTCTCTCTACCACATGCATGCTGACAATTTACAATCCTACACGCACTGACCCACTAATGGTTTGCTAAGTGCCTTTGGGATCAATCTCCTAAAATTTGTTTCAATGATGTACACCTCAGTTATAGTAAACTGTTAGAAATCTAGGCATCTTGGCAAACCTGGCCAGAAAGATATTTGCCGCTACTTATTCACTCAAACCGTTGCGCAAATTTTTTCCAATACCTACCTAATCTCTATTGAACAAAGTCTCCTTGTACCCGTCCTAACTTACTCTGATGACAGTTTTCTTGATTTACGAAGTCAAGTTAAACAAACTTGAGCGCCTTCAAAATTTTCTTTGAAATTAAATTTTTGGTTAAGAGAATACGACCGTTTCTGATTATCCAGCTAAGTTCAAGTGGCTGCCCATCCGCCTTGGCAGGGATACTCCTGTCCTTCCTTTACTGTACCAGGTGCTGTTTGATATTACAGTACCGAGTTATGTGAGAGTTAGATTTCAGTTTCTTACGCTCTAATGAATCGAATGCTACGTGGGTACTCCAATGCGAACGTCAAGTTCCTGCAATCATTAATACTGATAGACATTCATAGAGATGTTAAGAGATTATTACGAGTGGTGTCTCGGTGAACAAACTGCCATTAGAGCTCAGATTATGTCTATCTTTAAAAACCATCTCAGGAAACACTACTTATCCACATTCTAATAGTAATTAAACTAGCCATGGTTAAATTTGTTTCTTTACACAGGTACATCTCATCTACTATGTTCAAATTTGAATTGTATATGCCTTCGCCTTACCCGTTATTCGTAATAATTGAATATTCATCAACTACATACGGAACCTGGAAGAGGTCGCTCTTCAGCAATAAGACCGCTGTGTTGTATGTACTTCTTTTTGTTTTGTTTATTTCAATGTATGTACTTTATTGTATAAATAAATAAACTAATTTATATTTATACAAAATCTTCTAGCTGGCCCCTCTCGATAGCCCCCTCTTATAGAATTATTTTTGGAATAAACACTTTTAGCTACGTTTGGTGGCGGAAATTGTAATGTCGCCAAATCGCCGCCCAAACGTGGGACACTCTGTTGCTGACACAGCACACCATCACAGGAACCGTAGTTGTGGCAACTGGACATGGTCGCCGGATTTCTGTTGCACGGCTTACCAAGTTAAGTGTTGTTTGTACATACGAGCCCTAATGCAAAATAGTTCGTCTAGTGCCAAATATTTAACTTTATTAGTTCAATAAATACACAGTGGTTTCGAACATTTAATGAAGTTTATTTTCATTATAAAAAAGTAAAAAAATATTTCCCTATTTCAATAAAATATAATAAAACCATCCACGCAATAAACTTCGTCCATCGCATTCAACGGCGCAAAATCGTTCGTCTGCCACTCAGTGGCGTCACCTGTAGCAGCGATCACGGCCTTTATTCTTCGTGGCGCTAAGTTTGAGTGATCCACTTTATTGGCCATATCAATTTTATCTCAGGTTTAACAATTTTTTTTACTTTGCCGTGATGTTTTAACTATTTTTCATTCATATTCCATTTCCATCCAGATCAAATGATATCAAATTGGAAAATTCATAAGTAATGGTAGTCTGACCTCCACATAAAACACACGTTTTTGCCTCATAATCAACACTGATTGCATCTTCTAGACAAGAAATGCCAAGAACTGAAATAATATTAGTATAAATTTGCAGAAATTTACTTTTTCTACGTATTTTGGACGACATACAATACTCATTTAAGCACTTTTTTGTGTAAATGGCACTAACAATGTCATCAAATAGGCTATGTTCAAATATAAAGGTGACATTACAGGTACAGTCGACATTAATTTATTTACCACCGTTTTGCTCTTTACTGCTATAATGTTCAAGTGCCACGCGACACCACATTTCTAGAACTTGTAGCTACATCAGCCAAGCATTTGATGTATTCTAAAATTGTCACATTTTTAAAGTGTTCTAAAGTCTCTTTAATATTGTTGTTAATGTTATATCCAACAGCCAATAAGTACATTGCTGAGTCTAAACCGCAAGTGTTAGTTAACAAAATACTGTTACCATCGTTGAGCGGGAGGGAGCTACATAGATTGCCGTTTTTTATCAATTTAACTCCTAGTTTCAGTGAATTTGGCTTAACTTCTTTGACGACTCCACCCCGATTTTCACAAAAAGACGGTTTGTCAGGAAATATAGAATCTTTTTGGAATCGCTGATCATTGTTTCTCACATTGGATAATTTTGCTCACGTTTTCTTTTTATTTCGTAAATTTTCTTAAATTTTATGTTTTCTTGAACGTTTATCTACAGGTCTTTTGTTTAAACACCTTTACATAAATCACTGAGCGCGATTTTAACTTCCCCATCTAACTAAATTTTTAATGTGACTTCGAAGCTGAAGATGATGGAGATTTATTTTCAGATTTGATAACTAAACATAATAAGTTGGACCTATAACAACCTTTTCAGCGTAGAAATGAAATCGCCCTCCTCAACCATATTAGAGGGAAGTGAGCGACCCGTCACCCGACGTTACTAAGAAGACGTACTTTAGTGACAATGACGCTTTAGATATTCATCGAGACGAAGAACTCAACGAACAAACACACATTACACATGTTTTGTTACAAGTATGTACTAGTAAAATCCTGTTAATGAGGAGATTATACCCAAGAGCTTTTATCATCCAAATAATCGGATAGTCTATAGTATGCATTATCACACAACTTCTGCTACCACCAGTTCGAAAAAACCTTCGTGAAGAACTGGCAAGAAACTTCACGGGTATATTTTTTTCAAAATAAATTTACAGAGTCTATGTCTATACAAAATTATTCTTATCTGCATCTGTTAGCTCGGCAAGTCCCTGTTACTAAGTCTTTTATTTATGATATGTAACAGCGCTAGAAAATATTCGTAGTGTTTTTTTCTGAACAGTTACGAAATCCTGAGTTGCCAAAAAAGGTCCAAGGTATGGCTTTAGATGGTAATAAAGCCTTGGCATTCCATAGACGTCCGATATAGATAGCTTTCTTAATATTCTAGTATGACTTACTCTTTTTTTACTCCCTACGAAGTCGTTTTGGTCTGAAGTTATCAAATGGTGCTTTAAGGGCGTTACCACACCAATCGACGTCGACTGTTCCATTCTACCATTATGTTCTATTATATTATATTCCACGATCGTCGATCGATTGGTGTGGCAACACCCTAAGAGAGAAAATGTACGAGTTACTTACTATAAAAATAACCGAATCACTACAGTGCGCCTTGAAGTTTTCTTCAATTTCTCTAGGACCCCATCATCATACTATCCTGATTTGACGCCTGCGGACGTTAGTCCAACTACGCGTCAATTATGGTATAAAAAATGTGAAGTAGGCTACAATTGAGCTACAAACGCCGCGTCAAGTTTGCTTGAAGAGAGAGATTTGCAGAGCGTCGCATCGGTGGTACAGTGGTTCAGGCAATGGCTTGTCAATCGTAAGGTGCCGGGGTTGATCCCGGTAATGTGCCATAAGGTAAAAACTCCCAATGTGTTTTTACCATTTAGGTAAACTCATTGGTAATATAAATAGAAATATTTTTTTATTTTTTAGGTATATGGGTTTCTCAGGAAGTTTACAGTTTCTGCAATCTGCTTATACCAATGAGTTTTTACCTAAATGGTAATAAAAAACGATTTCTATATACACAGTAAGTGCGAAGTCTGCCATCCCGCTGTGAGGCTGTCGTTGAAACGACTCTAAAGCCTTGCACGGTTCTGAGTTACAAGTCTACCCGGAGTTAATAATATAATAAATGCCCAGACTAACACACCAACTGTACGGCTCCAAAATAAACAAAGCTTGTGTTATGATGACCATAGAGCGAACTGGAGGGGAATCTAGAATAATAATACATATATAAATATCAACAACCATGACCTGAGAACAAACATTTATGTTCATCTCACAAACGAATAACCCGACCAGGCTCAAACCTGGGACCTCTGGCGTATAAGACAGAGCTACTAACCTCTACGCCACCCGTAGCGAGTCTTGTCGTTTCGAAATTTCAAAGCTTCGTGCTACATATTTATTTTTAGAAAAACGTAGTACGATAAAGGAGCGTTAGCCGCATCATGTTTTTCGGTTGTTATACATCCTCCTGCGACATTTACATTTCACAGACGCCGCGAGGCGGTATTGTATTGAATTATATTTTGTGCAAAATACCCTGCATTTCCATTTCTTTAATGTTTAATGTTTTCCATCGATGAAAGGAACGTGAATATTATGACAGGTATATTTTACCCTACTATGCATGCTAGGTAAGTTATGAAATAAAACCCATTGAATTTTTAATTAAAATATATTTACATCACTTCAGTCAACAATTTTGTAAAATTACTTAGAAAGCTCCCAACATTATTTGCAGCAAAAGACAGCATGATATGCATGAAACAATAAGACACGTATTTGTTTACTAAAAATGTGTTTGTTTTTTCTATATTATGTATTAACAGGAAGACGATTCAACGCAAAAGGTGCTCAACGCATTTAAAGTGCATACATAATAACTTATTAATTATGCAGTTGATTAAAAGCAACGTAACTGTTTTGAAACCGTATTTTCTGGGTATCTCAAAACACCACCTCAAGGTTTCCATAAATTTTATTACCTTTCGTTTACATACAGGAATACATAATTACTGTCATAGAGCGTCAAATACGTGTACTACCACTGTGACAAATAATTGTACAAAGTTTAGATACACTATGCATGATTACACGACTGTTTATTGAAACTCTTGACCAAGCTAAGATATGAAAACAAATAAAATCCGAAACTCATAAGGTCTTCCTTGCTCCTGTTAACTCACACGTGTGCGAAGCTAACTTTTTGTAGAGCCATGATTTGTGACCGCAAATCAAACTCTGAAAACGCAGTTCTCGTTGTTCGATCGCACGTAGCAAGTACTGCTCGGAATTCTGAAAATCAAGAAAAGGAAGAAACTTTGGGTCTTATGGTGGAAATTAGTTAAATAATTAACTAAAAAACTAAATAAGCATAAGGTCAATGACAAGAAATTAATTTATTTAACAACGTCAACGGATGAGACGTGGTTAAATAAATTACCTCGAGTAATGCTTTCTCCTATTCCTTCCATATACATAAGAGGAGAGCCATGGCTGGATCCCGCGTTATCTCGTGAACGGGTGCCGTTTAAGGTGTTTATCGTTAGTTGGGGGGAGGGTTACTAGGAGAGCCTAAGCCGAGCTAACAGATGCAGATAAGAATAATTTTGTATAGACATAAAGAGACTCTTGTAAATTGATTTTGATCAAAATATACCCGTGAAGTTTCTTGCCAGTTCTTCTTCACGAAAGTTTTTCCGAACTGGTGGTAGAGTCATGTTTTATTTGAATTCAATAAGAACAGAAGGCCTACCATCAACTTTTAGTTGACCATTCAATTCCGATGCAATCCAGTTTAGGTACCTAAACTGGATTGCTAAGATTCGTACCATGAAGTGCCTTTAGCTAACTGGCGTTTGAATCGCTCACGGAGGAATGAAAGATCGAGATTTGTCTGTGGTCCGCGTGTGAGAAAGAGATGACGCTGTACACTCGTTGCATAAGTCTGTCTCTTTTACTCGAACCATATGCGTTGCGTTTCGAAATCTAATTGGTATGATTTTAGCGGTTTTTTTTGTGTAAAAATAATAACAAATACATTTTTAAATTGCGCTTTTTAGTGTCAAATTATATACCATAAGCCCGTTTTAGTACTCATTAAATAAAATAAATTTGTATAATTCTTTAAACTACAAATAATTAAAGGTTTGTTTAAAGCACTATTACTTAACTTTTAGAGACTATTGCAAAATATAATCGGAAGTATTCCGGGACAGATCTGTCCCACGGCATTCCAGTACATTAGGACAGATCTGTCACACGGCATACTAGAAGTTAAATTTGTCGTAAAAATAAATTGATTGTGACGAGTTTAGAACGCGCCCAAATTTGACTTCTACCTTTGTCTCTACTGATAAATCAGTTGATTTTGATCCCTTTGCCTCCCCCTAAGGGTAAAGAATTTAAAAAAAATCAGTTGATTTTGTTGTATTTTTCAAAAATGGGCGGAGCTCATCACACAGTTCGAATACCAATCGTTTAGACAACCGATATCCTTTTATATATTCTTCATCTTACAAATAAAAGGGGCCCGATTGTTTCCGTGTTGTCTTTATTTCATTATCATTGTCCAAGAAAACAAAAAGGACTAATTCGTCAGACATCTACAATAAAAAAATAGCTCTAGAAATCACTTTTTCAAACTTACAGCCTTTAAAGTCGTCGTCAAGTATTGCTTGTTTGTTCGTTTTTTTTTTATAGAATACATTTCTGAGTGGGTTTACGAATCGGGGACAGAAAAGGTAACCTATATTCGGTTTTAATTTTAAAGATTCAGTTTAAGAATCCTATTATATAATGCTATAAACTTAATCCTGATATAAGCCAGAATCAGCTGTATAATAAAGCGGCGTGCACCTAAGGTTCATTTTTGTTAGGTTTTAAAAATCTATGAAAGACAATGACAGAGCTAGTGCACACGTTTTATCACCGAATTTCTAATATTCGTTAGTGATTTGTTTTAAGTGTTTTTAACAGTAATTTATCGAAAAACAATATTTTCTAACAACATTCTGCGGTACATACATGTTTCAATAAGTGTAAACAATCGTGTGAATGTCAGTTTCTCGTATTATTTACGAGGTTTGTGATGTGTTCGATTTTGCGGGTAAGACTTTCTACATTTTAAATGACACTGCCCAACTAGCACATTAGTGATAATTGCAACTAAATATATAACTCAAAGGTCTATATAAGTGCTATTTAGGTAAAAAATGCAGCTTTTTGTTGCACAGGAGTAATAAATATGCATAGAGTCTACGAAATGAACTATAGGTTCTTAATATTTAGTCAATACCACCTACATGGATAAAGTAGTGGATCTTACCACTGCTGTACCACTCTTAGCCACATAGGAGTGTCAAGGGCTTCTTCAAGTAATCAATAATATCTAATTATACCTCTTATAGATCTTATAGTTACAAAACAGTAGCAATATAATCACCAATTGCGTAAACGTTGCCGAAAGGAAGCAAAATCAACTCTTTAACCACTAGACTATCTAGAAGGGCGGTAAAAAGTACCTTTATGCCACTATAGGTTCGCATGAAGATCTAATTCTCCTTTTGTTGTACGTAACAATCGCAAATAAGAAGCAAAGTGAACTAAAAGAGCCAGATGTTATACTCCAAAACTTTGATAACTATGTTCTTGTGTTTGGCGTCAATTAATTGAATCCTGGCAAGTTGAATAATAATTATTATTCTGATTGTGAACTCACGAACATGGATGGATGGGCAAAACTGAAACGAAGTGGTGGATATCGTCGCAAAGTCCTAAAAGCGTACAGAAGAATTAATCAACTTGTTGTTTCTGATGGAAATTCTAAACAAGCAGTTATCTGTGATAAGTAAATAAAATATACTGTTTAAGTTGAATGTGTTAATATTTTTATTTTGATGGGAAACCTTTTTTTTTGTAATGTGGTGAATATTGTTTTGTTACAGAGAGCCAACTGTAGAACCAACGCCGATACAAGTTTCAGAGAAGGGTTCCGTAGAAAATTTAACATTTGATATTGAGGAAGTTACACAAGGTTTAACTTGCGAAAGGTTATGATGGGCTTATTTGCTAGCTTTATTATAAAAATTTAATTCATTAGGTTCTTCGGGATACAATATTATTTTTATTATTTGAAATTAAGAGATGAGTAATTTAATTTCATGTGATATAATGAACAAACAAATCATTACTAGAAAATGTTTATTTTGTATTTATTTATGATTACCCAAGGACACTTTAGTCAAAATCAATGTGCATTCATCAAACTTTTCAATAAATATGAAAATTTCTTTTAAATATTTATGTTGCCAAAAAAGTACTGAGACATTTAAAAAAAATTTAGTTTTACTATCTATATTATCGAATATTCACAAACCATTCTATGCTTTTGCAGGTTTTGTAATTATGACCTCGAAATCGATAGTAATGGGAAAGAAGAGATTGCAAGTGGTATACATATTGTGGACTTTAGGTGCAAAATAAAGTCTTGGGCGCAACAATATAACATCAACCATATAGCTCTGAGATCACTTAGTCTTATAATTAATGAAAGAACACCAAACTTACTTCCAGATGATCCAAGAACAATTATGAATACACCTAGAACTGTTATTACCACTATTGTTGAACCCGGACATTACTGGCACAACGGGCTCATTCGACCCTTAACAAGCATTTTAAAAAACTGTGTAGACCAACAAGACAAGTTTTCACTTAATTTTAATATAGACGGTTTACCAGTATGTAATAGCTCAAAACAGCAGTTCTGGCCAATTTTGTGTACTATTTTTGAAAAACCTGAAGTCAGGCCCTTTATTGTTGGTATTTATGCTGGACTTGGAAAACCTAAAGATGTCAACAAGTTTCTATCACCATTTGTTGAAGAACTGCAGTCACTATTAGAAATGGGCCTAACTATTGGAATAAAAACAGTTCAGATTTTAGTAAGATGCTTCATTTGTGATTCTCCAGCAAGAGCTATGATAAAAGGTATTTAAATAAAAAATTCAAAACTTTATTATAATGCAACTTTGATGAAGTAAATATATTAACATAAACTCAATAATATCTTGTGTTATTTGCAGGAGTATGCAATTTCAATGGAAAACACGGATGTAACAAGTGTACCACAGTGGGAGAATATTCTCATACATCCCACACTGTCATATTTCCAGAAATTGAGCGTCCTTTAAGAAATAACGATGGTTTTCGAAATAAAGCTTATGGGGCTCACCATAAATTTGATTCAGTTTTATTGAGTCTTCCAATCGATATGATAGAAGCATTTCCAGTAGCTGATGCCTTACATTTAATCGATTTAGGAATAATGAAAAGATTACTAGTCGGTTGGAGAGACGGAAATTTTAATAAAAAGGATTCGAAATGGCGATCAAGTGATATTGAAGATGTAAATATTTTCTTAAATGCATGTAAAACTCCCCAAGAAATACATAGATCCATAAGAAATCTTGAACATTTGAGTCATTGGAAGGGCTCGGAATTAAGAACATTTTTTTTGTACTTAAGTGTGGTTATCTTGCCAAAGGTACTAAATGCAGATGTGATGTGTCATTTTTTAACGCTGTTTTGCGCTATAACGATATGTTCAAACGAGAATTACTTTGGACTGCTGTCTCTGGCACACAATTTAGTAATACATTTTATTAAAAATTATAAAGTATTTTATGGTACTGTTCACATCACGAGCAACGTACATAACTTGAGTCATCTTGTCGGTGAGGTACGCCGTTTTGGCAAATTACAAAGTTTTGACGCTTACCAATACGAAAACAAATTGCATGCTGTAAAAAGAATGTTACGACAAGGCAACAGGCCACTTTCTCAGGTTGCAAAAAGGCTCGGGGAGTTCGATGATATAGAATTGCAAGAAATATCTAATATAAATTATCCACACCTAAAAAAAAATAAAAAGAATCAAATTTATGTGTTGCATTTGAAGGGCTTTGTATTGTCTGCTAAACCCACCGATAGATATTTTTTGACTAACAGTAACGATGTTATGAAAATCAAATCCATCAGAACTCAAAATCATGAGATTCGTATAAATTGTGTTCAGATTACCGACAAAGAGAACATTTTTAGTGTACCTATTATGTCATCAATCTTAAACATGTTTAAGTGCACACTTAATAAAGAATCAGATGCAGAATGTGTATGTTTTCCTGAAGACGTGAAGTGTAAATTTTTTGGCATTGAGTACAAATTACACCTGTATTTAATACCGTTATTACACACTGTATAATTTTAAGCTGGTTGGAAATAAAATATTAAAAATTATAGATACAAGTGTTTTAAAACCTGATTATTTTTTCTTTGTACAAGTACAATTGGGTATTTGACATCATTTGAAAATGCAAGTTTTAATTATTTATTTAGAAGATGTAAGTTATTGTAACCCAAAATATGTTTTGAAAGATAAAGTTTTGACCTTAATATCAAAATTATATAGATAAGAAAACTTTTAAAAAGAAGCAAAGAAAGAAAAACTGTATCGTTACTTCTGCAATATTTCTTTGTTAAATAATAAAACAATTTTTGTCAAATACCCAATTAATTCCCAAGTATGCCCGGGTAATTCTGAATGACAGTTTAAAGTGGGTTTTAGTAAGTTTTGCATAAGAAACATATTACTTCTTCGTTCACATTTAGCCTAAAAAATAAATATTATTCGATTATGACCTCTGAGTAACCTAACATACCTATATTATATGCAATATTTGTGTTTCAGAATTACCTTTTTTGTGAAACCTTTATTAAGTAGGTACACCATTTTCACAAGTAGAAAGACATATGAAATAAAAGTAAAAATTAATAATAACAAAGTTTAATCAAAATGAGGTAGGTAATGTAGCATGTACATTCAAATAAGATGTTTAACTATCACACTTTCTAAACTATTCATTAATAACTGTTTCTGTCATTACAACAGTATTCCTTTACTACAAAATCTCTGTAAGAACATAAAGTTTCATGAACCAATAACATAGTACTAATACTGCAAATATCTAATATAACCTATTTTTACTTTTACAAAGTAGAAGTAGAATTAATGTCATAATGATATCAGAATTCTTATAATATATTTGGTATATTTAGTATTTGGTACATTTTGGTAGAAACTATCACACTAATATCATATCACACCTATTTCTCAAATAACACAACATCCAATACCCAAAATGACAAATTAAAGATATTTACTTAAACAAAGTTTCAAGAACAACCATACACAATATTTTCTAACTTTTTAAATATTTAGTAAACTATCGGCTCATAATCTTCAGACTAATAACATAATAATCTCTCAATCGATTCAATATACAAAATCTGTTTTTATAAACCAGTTTCTAAAACCTTATACTATCTATATTATGTTTACTTTCTATTTTTGTGATTTAATATAAACAAACACTAATATCATAATTATCAATTTCTCAAACAAAACAAAATTCTTCAAATAAAATTGCACAAGCAGATATATAGTTATAATTGTTACAATATTTAAAACTACCTATTTTCTATTTTACTTTTGTGGTTTTTAGTAAACAATTAACAAATCAAAACACAAATTTCACTATGTAACAAAATAAAGTTTTATAAATAGATAACATGATAAATATGTAATACCTTTTTTACTTTTGTATATAATACAAAAATAAGAATTCTTGTTATAAAATATAAATTTAGTTCAAAATTAAGTTAAGGCCTTCATCCGTATTCTCAACTTCTAAGATAACATCCACTGGAACATTTTGTGTATCCATGGTATGTTCCATGACTCTATCTAAAGACATCTTTTGTCTTTTTGGTCTATTTCGGGCTGTTGTTGTACGTTGCAATTTTGCATTTTTTCTCTTTACAGCATTTTTCAAAATAGCTTTGAAAAAGTTGGTGTTGTCTTCAAATGTAAAAGAGTTATCACAGTCATGCACCAGTTGAAAAAATAGGTGAAGGATATTTTTGTAAGTCTTAAAACTTATTTTCGTGCCCTCTCCTCTAGCTGAACCAGACCAAGAGCACTTCGTTAAAAATTCTCTATTAAAAATAAGGTCTACTAGTTGGTATGCACAGTTAATACCCTTCCCAGGTGAACATACCATTGAATATTTATTTTTATAATCTGTTCTAAATTCTTCGTAGTTCAATTCTTCTTCAAGGGATTCTAACTCATTAATATCCTTGATTGGTTTCAGGCAGAATGTGCTTTTTGTATTTGTTACATCTTGTAAAACATTTACTGATGTTTCCCGGCTTCGGTCATGTTGGATTTTGATTGTTTCTAACTTTGTAGAAAATTCTGCCATAGTCATTATAATTTTTTTTTGATTCTCTAGAACAGTATTTATCGATTCTGAGATAATTTTTTGGTTATTCATTATATTTGCCAGTACCGTTAAAATTTCACAAGAGGCAACTGGAGTATTTTTGCTACTAGGATTTTCATCAATTATTACATATTCAGTGCTTGGCTCAATCACAGTGTTTAGTTGGCATGGTATAGTATTGAGTACTGCACTGGTAGTTCCGGTCAACAGCTGAAATGTGAAGATTATTTTTATTATAAATACAATGTTAAATTAAAACTCACTATTGTATTGTATTTATCCAATTAATAGTTATATAACTCAGGTATAAGGTCATTGTTGTTTTTTTATAATTATTATTTGATCAATTTAACATTTATAAGCATATATAAACTGAAAAGGTATAATAAGCAGAGAATTCAAAAACTGATTTATAGTTAAGTACCTGTTCCGCTTGGTCGTTAAAGTTTTCTAACATATACTTTTTGCTGTTGGCTTGGTTTTGATCCTGCTCCAATTCTGTGTCGGTATTCTGTAGCATCGCTTGAAGCTCCTCCTCTGCAGCAGCATAGTTTAAAAGATTGTTCCTTTTCAAAATACAATTTATTTGTAGCCAATGTGGCTTAGGCATGGTCTCCTCGGCCTTTGATTTCTTTGCAGCCTTTTTTTTCGGCCAGCTGAGGACTCCAGCTTCTTCCCATTGTGCTGGACAAATGGAAAGCTGTGGCTGCCCGTTTTCTATTGTTTGCACGATCTTGAACGGCATTCTTTTAAACGTTAAAGATGTTTAAATATCAGTGGCCTAAAGTCTAAATGTAAATCTGTATTAGGCAATTAATACTAAACTACCTCAATAATTCACTAAGATAGATAAAAGTTATGGAATAGTAGAAAAACGGGTTTTATGTTAAAACTGTATAACACGCATAAGCAAACGACTTGGAGGATAGAATATTACCTTCGCGCACGTAACCTAACATCTACTTCAATCACAGAAATTATAGAATTGCGACAGTTACTAAGTTTAAAAGTTTCACAAATAGTTTTAAACTGCGTAATTAAAAACTAGACTACAGACTTAAAAAGTGACTATTAATAGTTTTCGTTCCGAAACAGGAATGGCACTATGTCATACGGTTTTGGTGAAGGTTTGAACCTTCAACTTGTAAATCAAGACTCGAGACAACCAGTGTGCGTTTTTTAATAAGCTTTACGAGTTAATTAAATGATAGGCAACGACTACTAAAATCCTTAGCTGCATAAAGACGAGTCTGAAATTTTTGTTTGGTTTTTATGACATGTTTTTGAAACTAAGGTTTTTGTTGACAGTCAACTGATCCCTAATCGGTTTTTCCTACTAAAGCAAAACAATGTAAAACAAGGTGATTTTTAGCACTTTGGTCCGCAAAAAGAGTATGAACAGGTAAAAGTTATAACCCATAGTAACAAAACTATTATCGCCATCTTTAATGGAATGTTTTTATGAAAACCAAATTCCTAATTTACACAATTTTAAATAACCACGTTGATTTGGTGGTTATTACAGTGATTCTACAACTTTACTACGTAAATTGACTATTAATGATTTTAACACCAATTTTATCGTTGTTCAATCATATTAAAACTAGTATAATAATTTTTATTTACACTATTATTTTCTTAAAACTTTCATAAATCGATGTGGCGTGAAAATTTACATAATAAACATATACGCACTTTACAGAAAATTTAAGATCCCACTTGGTTTTTTAGCACAGATAAAGCAGAAATTGTAATATTGGGTCCTTGTATTTTTTTATTACTTATAGGAGTTATCACTTCAAAACTGTCACACAGCAAAATTTCTCGCCATCGCTACTAAATAAACGAAGATTACATATGAATGAACGAATCTATCGTTCAATCAACAGTTCAATCAAAGTGGCAAATCAGGGGTACAGGCGCTGCAATTTACACCTTTAGGCACAATATGATACGCTCTAGACCTGTTATACGATGTGCCCATTTAGCGCCATATCTGTTGCATAAGGGGTCTAGAGCAGGATATAGACCTTATCGTTAGCACCTTAAGTTGCAATATGATACGCTCTAAAGCTTATACGCAACCGTTTGTGCTAGTTGGGTGGGCAACAAAGTCGGTTTTTGTGTGTGTGTTTAAGTGTTTCAAGTATATTCTTAAATTTATTAGCCTCCTCCTGGATAATAGAGTGAAAATGTTGCAGTTTTACATGGTTAGGAGTTTTTGGAACTAAATCTTGTTTTTTTTTGTGTTGTCAAGAGCAACTATAGCTTTTTTATGACTTAAAATAAACCAGGACCTAAAGCATACAATAAAATTGTTTTATTTTTCCAGTGGCCGGTTTTTTAATTAGAATTATTGAAAATCACCATCTCAAGTCATCTGCATTTATATTGTGGTGCTCTTTCGGGTTATTTATACAATAAAGTATAAACAAATACACTGCTTCTTGAAATTATCATATCTAACCGAGTAGGGTTCTGTTTTAGTAATTTACTTACTTACTAAAAACACCAACAAATGAACAAAAATCACTATAGTTCGTTCGCGTTAAGAATGCAGTGAGTCATCGATGCAACTATAGATGCTAGCCAATGAGATTACCGTATTAGAAAAAGTTTTCTTACTGTCGGTGATGCTATTGGCTATAACCTAATGCTCAGACGATACATCACTGCATTCTTAACGCGATCGAACTATACATATAAAGTGCACAGAAAATAATATTTGTAACCCAGCCAACCCAATCCGTTTTGTTTATTTATCTTTAACGTTGCTAATATACCATAATCGTATTGCTACTGAACAGCCAAATCCCACATCGGCCCAAACGTTGCGAAGCAAGTAATCGTAACGGTCTCCTGCCATGGCATCTTCAATCTATCTCTTCCTTTAGGTTTAATCATCAGTATTACTTTTGTTTACCTTTTTTAGGGTTAACCCGTAATGAAATTAAATATGAAATATTTTATTTTTTCTCAATATTGACAATTACTTGTTCTTAATGACGTCAAATAAAGCATGAGTCTACCACCAGTTCGCAAAAACCTTCGTGAAGAAGAACTGGCAAGAACTTCACGGGTAAAATCATTGTATTATATAACCGTAATCAAATAAAACGGGTTTTTGCCTAATTGGTTAACCCGTACACCCGATTAATGGGTTCTTGGTACGAATATCAATATACAGTTTGTTATACGAAACCAGAAAATAAAGTATTTTATTTAACTACCTTAACTTGGTTTCAAAATGCTTTATACCAAGGTAACTTTTATGAATTTACCTTTACCTTAGCTCATTAGATTTTTTTTTATACAGTCGCATTGTATGTGTTAGTTGATTTTAAATAGTAGCATCAATTATAAATGGATTGCCCTTAGCTAGTTCACTAGCAAACCCGCTCTGTACTCTTCTCTCTTCGTGCGATATCCAAACAGCGTCCTGAAACAAAAAGAAATCGCGAAATGTTTACTCTGAATAAAGCATGACGTATATGTTGGGCATCTTTGAATTGAGGACTAACTTTGAGCAAAGTTGGGAAAAAGATTTATAATGTTTTTACATGGAAACGTTTTAATGTTTCAATATCGGGACGCGTAAATCGAATGTCCAAAATGTTTTGTAGCAAATGCGAAGTAAAAAAATAAACTTTCAAAACGCCTTAACGTAGTGAAGTTGTTGGAGGTGTGTAGTGCTTGAAATCGTGATTAAAAATATAAAACTTACTGTAAACAGGTATGTTTTTGTGTAAAATGTAGTTTATGTAGTATCATTGTAAAATCGATATCCATTTTGATGTTAAATATTGTGTAAAACTGATAAAGTTTTGAGTACGTTTAAATCGAAGTTATTTTGATAATATTGAATGGTTCAAAGTTACCCGTATCATAAAAATATTATGTTGCGTAACTTCAAATACGTGCATAATGTTGCTTAGTTCTCATAACATTTTCCCACCAAATTGGTCTACCATGATTTATATGGCAAGACAAAGCGATCTATCGCATTTATGCGTCATTGTAGATATCATTTTCATAGATTCGGTTTTCCTTAATAAAAAGATACCATTAAACCCAAACCTTAAAATATTCCAACATTAAAGGTTTTTACATCCTAAAAAAAATATTCAAAGTTACCCAAAACTCATGATAACTTTAAATTTGACTTTTGGGGAAAATTGTGGGTAATTCTATTGTTTTTTCCGTAAATTCATCGTGTGAAATAAAAAAGACCAATTCAAAAGGACATTGTTCATTCAATAAAATAAAGGTGAAATAAATATAAATCATATGTAATATCTCAAATACTGTAAAAACAGTTCAAAGTTACCCAAATTGACTGTACTTAGTTTTGAGTAAAATAAAATTGAAAATTTTCGCATTCCTTGTTACTTTTAGATGAAAGATGGGAAAAAAAACCTCTTAACCAATATAAATAAGAAAAAAAGCAATATCACCCACTCGAAACCTTCTGTCCATCTAGATAAGGGATACATTGAGAGTTTTGTTGCGTGCAGGGCAAGTACACAAACTTCGCCGGCTCGACGTCTTAAAATGTCGCCGCATTTAACTTATATGTTTCAGCCACGTCCTGAAACATTGTATTATAAATATTTAACAATTTGTTATAATACAGTGCATATTTTAACTTTATTCAATATCTGTTTTTACTTAATGGGTGTTCAAGACTTAAAGTATGTTTATATGAGGAAGTACATAAACCGTATATTACGATTAGAGCACAAGTAGCATTATATGAGGTCACTTTTGGGGAATATAGAAAGTAGAGCTGCGCAAGACAGGGTGACAATAGTGTTAACAGCGCTGTTATACAGTCTAAGCCCTAAGGGTACGGTCTAAGAGGTAAGGAAATTCTTATTAATATCCTAAAATAAACAAAAGCGCAGCATATGAACGACCAAATTAATATAAAACTCCTAATAGCCATTTTAAAAGTAGTATATTCATGGCAAGAATGAGGTAAGTATTTCACATGACGGCCTGTTAAGATGATTGGAAACACAAATATACTGTGAATGTTTATATTATTTAATAAAAAAATATTTACTAACATCCGAAATAACTGAATTTCAACTTGACAAAAAGCTTTATACTTTTTTTTATGTCAATTTAAATAAATAACAATAAAAAAAATATTGGTTTTTAATAGAAAGAAGATCTTAAAATTACTTTTAAGCTGAAATCAGAAATAAAACAAAAAACAAATTATGAAAATATATATTATGAATAATTACCTATAATAATTAAGAATTAACTACCATAGCTAACAAAAGTTCACCCGAGTTCGTTTGTAACGTTTTTTTCAGTAAAAAATAGTATGATTGAACCAACATACAGGTTACCTGCGGTTATTTAATTTTATAATGATTTAGTTTAAGCGCTTAAATCTTTTATATAAACCACTCCAAGTTGTCATTTTTTAAATATTTAATTTATAGTTTCAGGGACACTTTGCAATAGAAATAAACCATTAAAATTCCAATAACTTAAATACATTTTATTAAGTTTCCTGAGTAGTCAAATTCGATTAGTCTGTAATGTATTGATGCCAGCCTGATTTCCATTTGTGCTTACTTATATTATTATAGCACATAAAATCAAGGCAAATATTGCTCTCTGTTTACTTTAAAATATGTACCTCTATTAAATCCTGCAACTAAATTAAACCTGTTTATTGATATTGATTCGCATCCACATTGCAGCTATTTTTTTGTTTCCATGTGTTAGTTAAATACCATTAAGTTGATTTGAAGTATTGTGTGTTGCATCCATCTATTTAGGATGCTAGCATTTCATAGCATTATCATAATAGGTCTTTACCTATGAAACTGCCGTTTTGCCGTACTGGCCATTTCAAATGAAAATATATTTTTTTTGACTGATAATTCTAATTTCAAATTAATTTTATTTGACAAACATGGAATTCTTTTTCTAAAATCGTCATTTGTTTAATAGTTAGTGTTTTGTTTTCAACGCATTCGAACATTTTTCGTCATCATGGATAAGTTAAAAATTCGAGTAATTATGGAGTATGAGTACCGTCGTGGCAGCAAAGCGGCACAAGCGGCACGCAACATCAACGAAGTTTACGGAGCGAACACTACAAACGAACGCACCACCCGTTATTGGTTTACCCGCTTCCGTTCTGGAAATTTTGACCTGAAAAATGAACCCCGTGGTCGTCCGAAAACTTTGGTCGACAATGACGAATTAAAGGCAATTGTGGAAGCTGATGAAACTCAATCCACGGCTGAATTAGCAGCAGCTTTCGACGTTAGCATCAAACAATATTGGTCCATTTGCGTCAAATTGGCAAGGTAAAAAAGCTTGACAAATGGGTGACCCACAAACTCAATGACCGCCAGCGCGAAGTACGCGTGGAGACGTGCCTTGCACTGCTCAGCAGGCATACAAATGAAGGAATTCTGAACCGCATTGTTACTTGTGACGAGAAATGGATCCTGTTTGACAATCGTAAGCGCTCAGCAAGTTGGTTGGACCCTGGTTCAGCACCCAAACAATGCCCTAAACGAAAACTTACCCCTAGAAAAGTGATGGTCACTGTTTGGTGGTCTAACGAGGGTGTGATTCATCACAGCTTCTTGCCAAACGGGACAAGCATTACTGCAGATGTGTACTGTGAAGAACTGAACACAATGATGGAGAAGCTCGCACGTCTCCAACCAGCTTTGGTCAATCGTTCGGCTCCACTGCTCCTGCACGACAACGCGCGACCTCATACTGCACAGCAGACGGTCTCCAAGCTACAAGAGTTGGGGTTGGAAGTTCTCCGTCATCTGCCGTACTCACCAGACCTTGCGCCTACAGACTTCTACTTTTTCCAGAATTTGGATAACTTCTTGGCGGGAAAAAAATTCAATACCCGAGAGGCAGTACAAAATGCCTTTGAAGAATTTGTTGCCTCCCGTCCAGCTGATTTCTTCAAGAAAGGCATCAATAAGCTACCAATGCGTTGGCAAAGATGCATTGATTGCATGGGTGATTATTTTGATTAATAGAAATAAAAAATATATAAAAAAAATTACGCTTCATTTATTTCGTGAAAAACGGCAATTTCATAGGTAAAGACCTAATATTTCAAATGCATATAAATAACCTATGTATTAAACTGTGTTATAAAATGCTAGAGGCAGTATTAAGAGGTTTTTGACATCTGTACTAATTCTTATCCCGTAAATAGTCCAATGCGCAACCTTTAGGCCACGGTTGAAACTAATAGGTCTATATTAATCCCTTACGTTCCGAATTACACTGACAGTGATCAATTATAATGCTATTTGTGCTACTTGGGAGGTCGATTATATTGCACTTGATGATCAAACACAGGATTCGAAATCATATATAAATTAAGGAAAATCCCATACTAGAATCGTAGCTTATTCGACAGTCGTCCTAGAATCCAGCCTTCAATTGTTCAAAAAAACATACTAAGACACAATACCGAAATTTGCAACCTAGAAAATTATTTAATACATCATTATTTTAGACGTAAATAAGCCTAAGTAGACCGATAAACTTAGCACTGCCGAAGCTATCGCGCATTAGTTCCCGGAGCTTAGAAATGGATACAACGCTAAAAAATCCAAAACCTGTGTTAGTTATTTCATTTACCAGCGAGCGATCGTGCTCGTTTAAAAACATCAGAAACAGAAGATGATACAATTTAAATGTAAGCAACGCAACGGCCTAAAACATCCATGGTTTGCCCTAAGCTAAAAAATACGATAATTTAGGGCGTCCGCTCGCACTATTAGAGACTCGCTAACACTGACTAGATGGTCAAAAGTCATCCGAACATCTTTTATTGTCACCTGAAGCCGAAAACTAATGAAGCGGCACGGAGAAACGCCAAGTTCACCGCGCAGCTAACGTCTGTGTGATAAGTTTCCGAAATTAGCAGATCACGTAAGATAGACCTCTTTTTATGGACACGCATTTATAACACGCCCGATATACTCAGAAGATATCTTTGTTCCAACAGCACCAGATGAGTCAATCAGCAACCATACCTAGACTTCCGTAACGGACACCCTAAATTATAGCAGACTTATGCATCATGTATCGTCCAACAAGTTGTTCCACCCACAAAAATCGAATAGCCTTCACATGCACCTCTAACAATAAATCTAAAGACCGATATTTGAACAAAATAATACTTACTGATCTAACGGAGGTAGGTATATACCAAATAAGATTCTTGAATTCTACTATATTTCTTGATATGACAACGCTTCCATATCGCATATTCAGGACGCTACTCAGGACAAATGCTTGAATATCACCTTGCCATACAGAATCGTATAATGGACCCCAGTCACAAAGATATTGTTCCAGTAGATATTTATTGGACAATGATATTTTTACAGCGAACTATATTTATTATTCAATAAGTTTCCGAACATTCGAACGCAGTTACATTTTTTTAACAAGCTTAGTGTGAATCAAGCCATGAAGTATGGAGCAAAGCTATAACATACACCTAAGAAGCAAACTTACAGAGATCACAATTTATATATTACAATAATACGAGTAATTTATAAGATAGCACTATTTTATTCTCCGTCGACATATGTAGTTCTGTACTAAGTACCTAAATTATTGCAGTACAGAACTTTTGCTTTGAATATTGATTCTTAAATTTTAAAAGCTAATCCTACCGCCCACTTTTCTCAGTTGAGCCCAAGCCAGAGTGATTTAATAAAATAATAGTTCAAAATAATTTATGGATCCTTCACAATTCAGCGTTTAATAAAGCTACTTTTTATTAGATTTTTATAATTTTTCATTTCACACTTTTGGAAATTATTTGAAAAAAATACTCTATCATTCGATAGTATATAGTGTAGAAGGTTTTTTTTTTAAATAAAGTCTTAAACATACATACTTATAAAACATTTCCACAACGGTTATGGTGCTCCGGTTTACAAAGTAATATCGAATTGGAACATATCGAAGTTACGGAGAAATTGAGACATTCAATGTGACCGGGAGTTTCACGGTTTGGATGCATATTTTTAGGTTAAGTACGCTTCTATTACAGCATCTGTGCCGATTACCAACCATCTAACTAGCGCTTCTACGCAATACCACCACGTCGAATTTCAGTAGCTACTAAGCAACTAGCTTCTGAAAAACTAGGAGTCATCGCCAAGACCCAACAGTACTTCATCTCTGAACATAAGCTCAATCTGTATACAGTCCAGGTTCGATCTTGTATGGAGTATTGCTTTCATCTTTGGGATGACTAGCAAAGTAGCACGTACCCTAGCCTGTCTGTGGCTTTTTTGACTTGACCCAGAATTAAGTAGGCTTATGCTACGTTCGATGGGATGGCTAATCGCCTTTATCACAGCTTATGTACCACAAACTCTTCTAAGATAGTTGGTCGGAACCGAGACCAGCCAGCTGGAGTCGCCGCTTTTTCGTGGTGTCTCAATCTCCGCAACGGAAATGTTCTTGACGTCTTCTTGTATGTTAAAGGTAGTCCCATAAGATTGTAGCGGACATCAAACAAGAATTTTTGCGATACCGATAGCTGTTTAAAAACAAATTACAAAAAACCGAGGCCAGCTTCAACTTAAAGTCTTGTGGCTGGCCTTTCTCAATATCGATTACTGAAAAAAGCACTTTGACCTACATGTAGTGAATTTGTTACTGTCAAAAAGTCTAGTGCATGACGTTACGTGTAATAAATCAACGATGACTTATTTTTTCAGACCACTATCGGTGTCGCAAAAATTCTGCAACACAGGCGATTAGCCGTCACATCTAACATAGTATAAGCCTACTTAACATATGTTCTTATTTGATAAAATAAACCATTAATTATTTAGTAACGCTGAATTTCATTCATTGTACCTACTTGAGTCATTGCAAAAAAACAGGCTGCGTTACGAGGAGTATCAACGTGAGGCGGTGGACTCTCTCGACCGAAGAGTCCACAGACCAATCAACAGGTTAATGACAGGTCTCGAACATGATCAATGGCCAATGGTTTTACAGACTAGACTTTGGTTAGTGCGCGAATGCTCTTTTAAGATGATAGAACCCTCCTCCTTTCTCCACCGGTCAACCAGGCGCAGACAAAAGTTACGCCCAGATAATAGACGTTTTGAAAAAGTTCAACAAAGCATTAGGTAAGTATTGGTTGGTTCGCGTCGCCAAAAAGTTGAATGATCTACCTGTGTCTGTTTTTTTAGATAATTATAACTCTGCCACATGTCACCTGATACCAGGGCAACATTACAGTCGAGGAAGGGTTCGTATGTTTAATACTTTATGTAAAATACCTACAATCTACACTATCGAATGCCATATTCTGGCAAGAACTGAAATGGACAAAAAGTGTTGTTGCATCCACCAATGAAGCCAAGTAGACGGCGGGAAAATCATACAGTATGCTAGTTGCCCAGACAAGTTGCTAGAATCCTATCAGGTACACACACCGTTATGGCAAAAACGCACTAACTCGCTTCATGAACGTGGGACAATAACGATCACAATGTTACTTTACAACAACATCTAGTTACAAAAATATATTTAACATAGCTATCACTTCAATCAATGGCTGAAAAACATCCAAAAATGCATTCACACCTTCAAGGTCGGAATAAAAACACCAATCTCGGCTCAAATGTTTGCTTAAATTTTATTGAGTTTCTAAAATTTGCAGTTTGTGACACTTACAATACAATAACTATTACACCTACACACGAATTGAATAATGTTAAAAAGAAAGACCCAAGAAATAACTTTGGCGCAGAGTTACTTAGAAAATACGAATTACGACAATGCAGGAAAAAGAGATGACTTCGATGCAGGCGTTGCCAATCCGGAGCGATACAAACAGCAAAAGACTTCGAAACGACACAACTCTGCAAAATAAAAATATAATATCCAAATTAAAATACTGTCCTGTTTTAAAAAGTGGACACTCGAACATTAAATATGCCAGCGTGTAAACCATCTTGGAAGTACGGTTTACAAAGGTAGCATTGTTAAGACATTATTAGATTTGCAACTATTATAAAACATTTGTATTGAAAATACGACTAATAAAATACTGTAATTTTTGAATTATTAATCATATGAAAAACTGGAGATTTATGTTACACATAAGACATTTTTCGTCTAACTTGATCGATTTGATAAGTCTATTTATTTTAAAAATATTCAACACAATACTAATATTTGTAATATTTTGATTTCTAATTTAGTTACGAATACCAAGACTGTAACTTGCATGTGTCTAAATATTCAACACAATTTTTATTACTATATTACTATATTTTTTTACCGCAAAACATATATTATAAGCGGGTTTTGGGTGGTCAAATTATAAAATGGCAATGTATTATGAAATGCAAATCACGATCTGGCCAACCATACCAGGACACAACTTTAAGATGATTTATGAAATGCCCAACCTACTGCTGGTTCAAGATAAATTTTCAAGTTGAAGACCTTATGATCAAATGTACAATTCCAATAACACAAAATTCTTATCTTCTGAAGACAATGGATTTATCTAAGCAAGTTTGAACCTAAATCAGACCTACACAGATAGTCGGACAATCCTTCGAAAAGCCAAAAACTTAAAAACATTTAAGAAATGTATATATAACTCACCCATGGTCCACTTTTCATGCTTTAATACGAACGGACGTCGATGGTTCTACCATCAATACGGGTCCTGTCAAACATTTCTGTACACAAGTATAAGGAACTTATCGCAATTCAAATTAATATTTTGTTTAAAGACTGTATTTTAATTTATATATAATTGTAGAAATATAAAAATTATGTGACTCAATTAACCATTTTTATTTTAAAACAAAGACATGGGACTCATCCTTAAAGTGATTTGAAGTGAGTTAAAAGAACAGATTTTTTTATTTGTATTCAGTGACTGATTGTCATTGTATCACTACAATAATAACTAACTATAACATAATGTACATAAGACACTTTTAACATAAATCCTTATTTAGTTTTTGTAACATTTTTTTTTCGAAATGGACAATTTATTTATGGCCCTATGGGCCTTTTCAATTTCACCGGACTTTGTAGCTTAGCGCTGACGGCGCTTAACTGGAATTTAACTACTCCTACATACGATACGCCTAAGTGCACCCGAGAGGGCACGGGCCTCGGCTTAGGTCGTCGTATATTGAAACTACCACTGGTTCAGAAGGGTCATCTACTGCCAAGGAAACAGCAAGAAAATTAGTAGGAATGCGTACGACGCGTTAGCCTGGCCCACCAGTGGGTTAGGCGATTCTGAATTCTACCGAAAAACCGGGTAGTTACGGAATAAATAACCGCGATGGTCTAAAACAATTAATGTACTTAAATTGTTAAAGTAATTGGTACATTTAACAGTCACTAGGGCCGAGGTCGGCGGAAAGTCGGCTAAAGCCTAACTACAGCGCCATCGAACCCGTTAGACATGTAAAAGGATACTGATAGCGCGTTCGGCATCCCATTCGTTGTGGAAGCGCACCACGGCCGTGTCCGGCGCCGTCATCTCAGCGAACTTCACGTCGCCGCATTCCGCGAACTTTTCACGGATTAGCGTCCAGGTTACAGTTGGCGGGAGCTGAAATTTTTAGAAAATTTGATTAAAAAGCAACTCATAAAGCCATTGACCTATAAAGATATGAACTTCGCATTTCCGCTCAAAACATTGCGAACCAAAGAGGTATAAATACCTAAAAAGGGTACGAAAATGAAGGTGAGTAAGGTGATTTTAATGTGCGATTAAGGTACCAAGCTGTATGAGGAAGTATAAGTATATTATATTCATGATTCAAATGTCTAATTTTCTTTAATCAAATAAAGACACTTTTTTGAAATTGTTGAGTTAGACAGACATCCATTTGTTTCTACGCCAGTGATTATAGCCAAAATAAAAGACTGTGGTATGTAAACCCTTTGCTTCATTGGAAAAAGTCCTGGATGTAGACCTCATCAAGCTTACCATACAATTGCTATTTGTAATTAAGTTAAATTGAAAAACAATTAATTACAAAAGCTACTAAATATATTTTGACAAGTTTTAGGAATAGTATTTTTTTTAACTTTGTCATAACCAGAACAGCGGGCGATCCACCCGTTTGATTGCTCAATTATTTATCAATTAATATTGTGCTGCCGCCATACATTCAAGTTAGACTTGCATTTGTTCCTGTAGTTTGATATGTAAAGTAATTTTGAAGTATTTTTTTTATATTTTTTCCCAAAGAATGAGGTATTTGAGAAAACAATTTGAATATATCTGAGAACAGCGCAGTCTTTAATATTAAATAAATCTTTAAAGAATATCGTATGATGCCGTCAGTTATGTTTTGAAAATCTCATTATTATTATTAAAGGAATTATTAAACTAAACATTTGTCAATGGATTCACATGACAGTTCATGCAAAGAGTAATTTACAAGTTGATGTTACTCGATGATGTCATATAAGTCGACTAGTTTCAAAAATGAGTTAATGATACAATACAGAAAATAACAAATGAAAACGTTTTATTATTGCATTACATTACAAATCCAGCAATCTGACATACAAAATACTCATCAAAGTTTCATGTTGGTTTCAAATCTGGCATTCTGCTAAAAGTCATATTCAAAAACGGCAATCTCAAACCATCTACCAATCAGAAGCGAGAATTCTTATGCGTCCTGTAACGGTTGTCGGAACATTGCTAGCATTGTTCAAAACAAAACAAGTGTTTTGTGAATAGAATTAATAATTAAAAGCCAAAAATATTATCATGCGGTTTTTTTTTCGAAATTGACCATTTATTTATGGCTCTATTAGGCTTTTAAATTTCACCGGACTTTGTGGCCTAGCGCTGAGGGCGCTCAGCCGGAACTAACTACTACTACTACATACGAAACGCCTAAGGGCACCCGAGAGGGCACGGACCTCGGCTTAGGACGTCGTATATTGAAACTACCACTGGTCGGAAGGGTCATCTACTGCCAAAGAACCAGCAAGAACTCAGTAGGAATGCGTACGCCGCGTTAGCCTGGCCCACCGGTGGGTTAGGCGACTCGAATGCTGTGTTGCCCTATTTCTGACCGGAACGCCGGCGTTCCGTGTTGTATTCAGTATAACCAAACATAGAGTGCAATATGTGATAAACAGATATTTTTATACTGGAGATATTATAATTACTGAACATCGAAGTAAATATTATTATTTTTAATAAATAAGTACACTGTAAAAACTACGTCATTAAAAGAGCATAGCCCGGATTGTGAATGGTAGACACTTAGTCATATTTTCGCTTAATTTTTAACAACATCTACAACCTTGGATTTGGCACTCCAAAAACAGATGCATGTTCTTAATGCTTAGAGCTTACCTCAAAATTTGCTTCCGAAACTGATGCTTTAAAGAAAAGTTTACTTTTAATAGAGAAAAGGGTGCACTCCTTAAGAGCCAAAGCTTTTTATTAGAAACTTAAAGAAGTGTCTAATGGCCTTAAAATATTCTCGTTCGATTGCCAGAAAAATCTTCCTTTGCCGAAAATCTCAGATCAAATGGCTCTTTATTCCCGTCAGCTATATTTTTTAAATTTCGCTGTGCAGGAGGGTGCATCTAACATTCATAAGTGTGCCTCGATAAGGCACGCGTATTTACTTACTACTGCACGGAAAATGAATTTAATAAAGACTCTAATTTAGTTGTTTCAGTTATTGTACACAGGCTTAACAATGCCGATTATCTCGAATATCCGTTTGGTCGCAGATGGATGCGGTGGTCAAAACAAGAATTGCATTCTAGTAGGCGCATGTTCTAAGTGGTTGGTGGAGCATAAACACATAAGTTCAATCGAGTTGGTATTTCCAGTGACAGGCCACTCATTTATGCCTGCCGACACAGACAGTATAGTTGAAAAGAAGTGGAAGATAGATGACATTTTGCACTCTGACGTAATAAAAGATTTAATGGGAGAAACTTCGACATTGGTCAGGTTAGGAAGTGACTGCCCTGTTTTCATCTGGAGAGAGGCCGTTAAAACGGGTTTAAAACCGTCTTAAACATCTTGGAAGATGGCATTTAAAGAATGCAAAAGATTTATCTTTCGATCTTATGATCTGAGGCGCTCAAAAACACCAGGCAATGTTTTAGTTACAGGCGAATTATATTACAAAACAGACATAGCCAAAGCTCAAAACGTATCTCAACGCAATAAAAATATTACAGATGTAAGCCCCCAACAAATACCGAATATAGTGCACGTTAATAAAAATAAATTGACTGATATTAATAAGTGACAAATAGTTGAGTTCATTCCAGGCCCTCAATAAGCTTTTGATTTCGTACCTTACGCAAAAAATGACTATACCTTAATTTTTATAACATTTTATAATAATTACTAAAATGAAAGTCAGAACCAAATTATGTATATAAATATATAAAAGACATAAAAGCAAATCAAGGAATACGTAACTGCGTGCATCTTTACGGATACAGACAAGGTTCTCGAACAATAGGTTAATCATTATGCAAAAAGAAATACTTGAGGTAATCTTTATGATTTAAAATAGATGACATAGATATTCAGTTGAATAAATTACTTTAAAAAAGGTCGAAATCATAACATATTAAATAATATCACTAAAAATACATTTATGTCAGGTTTATAGTCAAATATTTTATTTTTGTGCTTTTTACTTGCTTGGGTTTATGTGCGAAATTATTTTCTTTGATCGGCAATCCTCAATAAAAAAAACATTCGCTCTGTTTTTGTGCAACAAGGGAATGCAGCCTGCTTACTAATGAGATAGCAAACTAACACAATAAATAATGAATTAGTAGTTAATTGTTTATTTTCCCATTTTTCCCTATTAAATGAAGTAACAAATATTTTTAGATTAAAGAATTTGTGGTGCAATACAATATAGTTATTATAAGTTTACTCTAATGGTGGTTATTGTAACACTAAAAAATAAAAAAAACTAATTAGTATTTAGCTCAAGTGATTATAAAATCTGGTACTAACCTTATTGATTATTATAATAAAAATAATTATAACTGTATATTTTACTGAAACATAAGTGGCCGACGACACGAACATTTTGAACTCAACCCTTTATATTTTTATTTTGATACTTTGAAGAAAATTATAGTGAAGAGGCAATGGAAGAAGTCCAAGATCTTCGCATATAATTTTTGTTTGTGATTGTTTTGTTTTAATTATTACTTTGAAATAAAATTTAAAAATTTTTATTAAAAAATATATTTTAATAAATATAAAGTTATTGTTGATATCTTTGTGACAACCCTGATTATATGAAAAGAAATTTAGGATCAAAAATGGAAATCTGCACACTGATTAATTTTTAAATGCGGCATTCTCAAAAAATTGGTTTCAAATTTGGCAATCTGCAAAATGAAAATGCAATTTATGGCTCATTCGTAATGAACCGATGCAAAATCTACTTTTCAATTGTCGTCTTAGTTATTTGAGATTGGATAAAAACTATCGTTGTGACCTTATGAGCTTCAGACGTTTTTTCTTATTTACCAAAAAATCTCTAAAAGTCAGATTGCCATCCTTGAAACTAGTTGACTCATATAAAGGTTGAATGAGAGTCAATTTAATTTGTGTCTAATCATTAAAATAAGCCAATTCCATTTTTCTATGGTTAAGGGCATTTAATATGGATAACTGTTTTTATAGAAAAGTGAAACCTCCAAATGGTTTTTGGATTAGAATCTGAAATGTTTTCTTTACATACCTAATTGCACTAGCTATTCCTGTTAGATAGTCCTGTTAACTAGAACAGAACCGCGTAAATGTGGCTATTGTAGTGATTGAAATAGGAAGGGCTGTTGTTTGACCCCAGGCACAATTAAAGCATACTATATTTAGTGTAAACTAGCAAAGTAACATGATTTTCAAAAATTTTCGTTCCCTTTTCCTATAGTAAGAAAAAAAGCAAATATATTTAAAAGAGTTAACGAAATAATTATCTGTACAGAATGGATGAACATCATTATCAATACTTTACTTACATTAGTTATAATGACCATGTCTGATGATTTGTCTCTGGAGCTGATTTGGCTGTCACGACCATACCCTTGACCAGGCATAGAAACGGCACTACTTCCCAGAGATCGATTTGCTAAACAACAGACAAAAATCAGTAAGAGATTTAAAACAAATAAATAAATATTTATTATTGTTCCAAAATTATCTTTGTCTAGGCAAAAATCTTAAGTCAAAATTTACTGTCTTGGTGATGATTCAGAGTTAATCCATGTAATCAGATAAGGATCTCACTTACCAGATAGGGGTCCACTGCTCAATGGTGTATTTTGACTCATAACATTGGCATTCATAGCATTTTGGTTCAAGACCGAGTTTGTTAATCCAGCATTAATTCCCAGGGCATTTGTGTTGTTATTTGCCTGAGCCTGAGCTGTCAACATGGTGGCCAAGTCATTTGATATGTCAGAGAGGCCATGCTGAAGTAAATGGTTTTGAAGTGCGCCCAAACCTGTTAGTCCCAGAGCCTGCAAAATTGAAATTTTTGTTCCTAAATTTACACAATTTCTTGTACATATTGACTGGCTGCGAATATTTGTTTAGTGTTATAACTACTACAACTAATTTTAATGAAATATTAATTTTTTGAAAGATATATGTATAAATCTTTCCCTTTGTTATAATGAAGCTCTTATGTTTTACAGTGGTAATACAAGAACTGAGTAATCACAAAACAAAATAAATATTAGCAAAATATAATATTTCTTCTTTAACAATAAAGAGATTACTACAGCTACTATTACCTTACTGAAATTTTAACAAAAACTAACCTGTAAACCTAGATTTCCAGCAGTTAAGGCAGTGTTGGCATTCAGAGTATTGGCAGCCAAGGTGTTGCCCAGTCCATTGAGAGACATAGCGCCCGATGGGACCGCACCCAACACACCAGCACCCAGGGCAGGGGCAGCTGCAGCAATGTTCAAAGAAGTGGTGGCTGTGTCTTGCGGCAAGTTTCTCGCAACATCCCTCAGTGGTTCACCATTAGGCCCTAAGCCTAAACCAATACTCTTTAGACCTTCAGGAAGCTTAAACTCGTGTTTGTCTGCTCCTTTGTCCATCCTCACTGTCATTCTTCTCTCATAAAGCATTTGCTTATCAAACATGGATATTGCCTGCATGGTAAACAAATCATTTATTTATAAATAAGAAATAATTTTTTTTTCAAGAAAATCTATAACTTATTATTAAATGAATCCAAAAGCTCACCTGAACTGCCTCAACAGGGTGGTCATACTCAATAATAGCAAACCCACGACTATTGCCATCTTTATCCACAGCTAATTCTACATTTCTAACTTTGCCTGCTAATTTGAATACTTCTTTCAGTTTAGCTTTGTCAGCATTATAATCAAGCTGCAATATCACAAAACTTTATAATTTAAACATTTATTATAAAGATATATACAAAACTTGTAAAACAGTATTACAACTCTTACATTGGCCACGAAAACTCTTTTAACCAAAGGTGGGTGAACATTGATAGACTCCAAAAACTGCAGATTCAATCCATATGTGTTGAAATTTTCGGGTTCCCTGGCTTTGTTTGTCCAACTGTTATAAAATAGAATGTAAGAACAGTTATCCAATATATTTAATAAATATAAATACATGCCATAAATAAACTTACTTGTCTCTATCATCCCTATTATTCCTAATGTTTCCACCTCCACCTCCACCAGACCTAGGAGGGGGATGCCTATTTTTTTCATTACCTGCAAAACCAATAGTTGTAGGGAAAGTTGGAGTTAGAGTGAACCAATCATTTCCAGCAGATCATAGAAAGGAAATCAATTGTTATTACCACTTTCTTCTTTCAAAACCAGTTTTCTTCCATTGAGTTCATAACGATGCATCACATAAAGCGCTTTCTTCATAGCCTCTGTGTTAGTGAATTCTACAACACCACATCCTCGGGGCTTGCCATTTTCATCATTAAATAATTCCACATAAGCAACATCACCCACCTGCAGCAAGACCAAGTTTACATATTATTGCTTATAACGATGTAAACACTTAGTATGAAGTGAATACAAAGTGAGATGTGCAATTGTAATAAAGAGGTTATCATTAAAACAAAGCGGGAAAATTAGAAGACGAAGATCAGTACAGCTCATGGTTTTTTTTGGTTCCTTGGATTTGCAATAAAAAGGAAACAAAGATTACCTTTTCTTTAAAAAGATCTTTAAGCTCTGTCCAACGAAATTCGTAGGGAATGTTAGAAACGAACAAACGCTTTCCTTCTGACCGATCTCGATCCGAGGACCTTTCTCTTGGTGCGTCAGAAAACCTAGAGGGTCTATCACCACGTCTAGATCGATCACGTTCCTTTTCTCTTAGTTCGTCACCCATTTCAGAAGTTTATTTTATCTGTAAACGTGAGATTAACGTACTGAGAAACCGGCTAGCACTTAAAACGAATTTAAATTTTTGATGAATTCTTACAAAATTGCAGATTATTCGAAGCCACCAAAGGCACAGATATAATTATTTACACCCTAAGTTTATAATGATCAGAAAAGTTTTGGAATACAGTTTATTTCACACAGCAGCCCAAGTCAAATCGTTAGAAAACAACATGGACGAATAGCATGTATAGTGCAGTGTTGCCAGATGGTCTCGGCGACATACCGAGAAAACCGTAGAAAACCCCTAGAATTTCCCTAACCAACCTAACCAAGTAGATGACGGCATGCCGCGACTTTTTAAAGACGCGGTCATGTTGAGAAATGATAGGCATATAACAAAAAGTATTTATAATAGAAAATGTATTGACAGATGTAAGTTAATTTCGCTTTTTGGTTACAGAAGACTTTGGTTTTGATTAGTTTCAACATACATTCTACATCACAGGTTCTCAGCTCACAGTTACACTACCAGCAATATTACGATATCGTAAGTAGAAAATGGTACATGCTCATTAGAGGGGCTTGATATAACGGTTGAGTTTTACTGATTAGGACGCTGCGATTAATTTTTCTTTTAATATTCAACAAAAATATATTATTAAACTTTGTTATTGCTGCATTTTATTACTTATGGCTTTTATTCGTTATCTTCAACATCTCGAATCTCGGCCTAGACTAGTTGTGGCACTCAAGTAATTTAAAGATGGTAAAAAAAACATGAATAATAAAACGTCAAAAACGTGATATATGGCAAAAAAACTGTATCTGACGTGATTTTTAAATTTCCCGACAAAGTTTTGCCCTTAACTCGGTTGAAACCCCTTAAATCTAGGGAAAAATCCTGTGATCTAGCAACTCTGGTATAGTTAAATTACCGAATGAATGCATAGACTAGAAATAGAACAGCGTGGATATATGTGGTGCGTTCCGTTTGCCGCTGACAGCGCTATCAGAGCTAAAAGTGCTCAAAACCGTTCCGATTTGTTTTAGCGCGCTAAAAGTGATATTAGTGATATTGCAATCGGAACGGTAAATAGCGCGCTAACATTCCGATTAAGTCTAAAGTTATAATTTCATTAAGATCTTTGACCTTGAATGAAGCGGGAGCATTTTTTAACTTTATTACAAAAGAAAATTGAAAATGTTAGCGCAATATTTACCGTTCCGATTGCAATAGCACTAATAACACTTTTTGCGCGCTCAAACGAATCGGAACGGTTTTAAGCACTTTTAGTGCTGTGAGCGCTGTAATCGGCAAACGGAACGCAGCATAGCTTGGGCACTGTGAGCGGGAAGATGGCTGCGTTTATGACGTCATTGATGACATATTGATATCGCTGTGAGCGCGCTCAAGGGCAATCGGAACGGGTATATGAGCGCTATAATCGGCAAACGGAACGCAGCAATGAATGAATGCATTGGATTGAACTGGAAGTAAGGAAAGGAAGCGAATCACAAAAACAATGTAATCAACATCCAAGGAAATTATACACCATTCCAGGTAACTGGAAGTTCCACTTGATTTGAACATAAAATCAATTTTTGATTTTTTGGTAAATGCATAAAAGCTACTTTCTATTAAATATAAAACTTAGGAAAAAACGGTCTAGAGATGGACATACAACTAAGGCGTTGTGTCTCTTTCGCTTAGGTACTAGCATCATGGAATTAAATGTGTACTGTTGCAAGGTTCACTTTTTTATGCCAGCCTTACATACTGGAATTTCGGTAAATCAATCGTTAGTTTATTTCCAGGCTAAACATTGAATCTATAAAAATTATTACGACCGCTTGGTCTCTAGATTTTATTGGTTAACCCACCAACTTACTGCGGAATACACAGGATCCGGACAGTTTAGTTGGACTCGGAATTAAATAATAAATGTTTTATACTCAATATATTGGTTAAAACATTTGTGTATTTACACGACAACGTAAAAGCTTGAAGTATAAAATAACAAACAATAATAAATCATCACAAAACAATGTCAAATTTAATTTATATACGAGTAAAATGGCATTGACAGCAAAGTAGTAATACTCCTTGCTCTGTCACTCCTACTTAATTTTAGCTCTCTTCAATTCATACAACTTCATACAACACCCAATGTGCGTCATCCTAACTTTCCTTTTAGCAAAGGTTTGGTAAGTGAGGCAGCAACCGTACGCTGTGACTGAACATACTTCAACTCGATATGCTCATTTTTAACTGCCTTTCTCACAAAATGATGACGTACAGCAATATGTTTTGTTCTCTGATGATGCACAGGACTGTGCTTATTGCAATAGCAGATATGCTGTCACAGTAAATCTTTATTGGCACTTCAACTTGGCCAGTCATTTTGGGGACGGAGTCTTGCCAAGCTAATATACAGAGATAAGAATTATTTTGTATATGCATAATATAAAATACACAGTAAAGTTCTGCGAAAAATTATTCCTGTAAGTATACAAAATAAGTAATTTAATTTTAATTTTAACTTGCTAACAGTATAGGTGAAAGAAATGCAATTTAATAATATTTACTTAATTATCATTCTAAAATTAATTAAACTTGAAGAAATGGGAAGCTAGGTAAATAAATACGACTATAAAAAATGCATAGCTACTACCACAGAGTACATTACTGGTACTACAATCGATTAATTAGAACATCACTCTAATTGTAGCTATAGTTGAGCCATTACAAACGTGCGAACTGAGTCATAAAACATTACGACAAAGCCCTTCTTTGTTGTTACACAATACTAGAAGTGCGAGTGAGAGTTCCGATATGCCTATAAGTGTGAGCGAGTGACCTGATAAAAATGATTTGTGACTCAGTTCGCACGTTTGTAATGGCTCAACTATAGTTCTTAAGATCTAAAAGTTATTACCATTTTTATAACCTAAGTAGATAATTGAACCTTAATTTAATATTGTTAGCATCGAACAAATTTAAACAGCATAGTATATACTTTGGTATATGAAAATTTAGAATCAAACAAATAATTTATTAATAATACCTCATATTTGGGAAAAATGTACAGCGATCAACAAGTTAACGGCCAAGTGGCGTAGTGGGTAGCCTTGCCTCATACGCCTGGCTGGGGCACACATCATTAATTTTTTTAAGGATGACAAAGCGACTCAAACTTTTTCTATAACTTTTTTGGGTTGATATTCTCTCTCTGCACCTTTTTCTATAACTTATTTGCCATACATGGTAGTTTCTTGTATAAAATAATCATATCCAACATATCCACACAAATGAAGAATGTTCACCATGTTTTGTTTTGACCTCCGCGTAAAGTCGGTTTAAAATAAAAAATATGGGTGAAAAAATTATTACGATACGTCGCGTAGTTTCCGAGATATTTAATTTCCAAGTAAGCCGCGATATGGAGTTCCGCCAGGCCGGCGCTCGACGCGATGACGTCACAGCACAACGCAACACTCGCTCGCTCAGTTCACTCGCGCGCTTCGGTACCGCCCCGCCGATATAATTAATAATTGTAATTATATTAGATAATTGTGGAATAGAAGATGTAGCTCGATACTTATACTTTATTATATTTTATGTTCCACTGACTAAATGTGTTTGATGTATTTTCAGGTACGTAATAATACATATTCGCATTTTTTAACATTAATTTATTAATTTGTCAACAATATTTTCCTTCCAAAACATAACACACTTGTCAAAAAGATGGTAACAATATTTTTTATTGTGTATTACCTCATGCACATCAACATTTTTCAAGGTTTCGAAGTCAACATGTGCAATACAAAACAGGGGTTTTTTTGCCGGAAATATGCATTTAGGTCTGTATTGGAGCATAGTACTTTTTGCCTAATTTTCCTTTGTCATAGTACAAACTAAATGTATTTTCCTTGTACGGACACTTGGCTTCTACCATGAAGTCGTTTGTAATTTCAATAGGCGAGGCATCGATCATTGGTCTAGCACTTTTTTTTTTAAATAAATAATATCTTTTTCTAAGATTTTTCATCGCTTGATAGTAGCAGTTTCTTTAAATTTTAGGGCACCAAATATTTCTTCAACTAAAGATCCATCCTTTGTGGTATATTGCGCAGCTTCATGCATTTTGAAGCCGTTATGCGCCCATAGCGCATCACAAACCACAAATTCGAATTGGATTGCGCCATTGTATCCTTTTTTATTTGTAAAAATCTTGATTCTGTCATTTCGTTCTTAAAACTATTGGCAAGATTACCACACAAGATTTTTCGAAATGAATAATTAGGTAATGAATAGAAAATCTTTTTAACATCTTTTTTCACATACATAATGTGAGAGCGAACATTTAATTTGAAGTTCTCTTAGATTAAGTGCCACTTTGTCGAAAAAGTAACCTTTATCCTGCTCTAATTCATTATGTGTTTGAATGTAGTCCCGATCCCCGAGAGCTTTGATTTTTCCAATAACACTTTATAGAAATTGTTGAAGGCTCCTCGATTCTCTGATGTTGCGACATTAAAAAGGCTACGGGGCGTGCTTACAACCACTACTAGCAGCACAATCATCGCACGTTACGTTTGAAATTTAATTGTCTTTTTCATCGTATTCTAAACTGCAATGATATGGTGTTGCACGTACGCGATGTTTCGGTGTAATTCTACATTTGACTGTACAAATATTACCTACTCTTTTGACTTGAACGTAACCAATAGCATCATCATCGTAGTTGTCTCTTGCCGATCTGAAATAAAAAACAAACAACAAATATGTATAAAACCACATGACACATATACAGATAATAATATTAATAATAAATCCCCAGACAAACACACCAACTATTTGACCCCAAAGTAAGCAGAGCTTGTGTTATGGATGACCATACAGGGAACTGGGGGAGGAACCCAGAATAATAATAATAATAATATCTTTATTTTCCAAAATTTTAAGTACAAGCGAATACAAGCTCTGACTTCCAACATTGGTAAGCAGATCTGTTTTTCAGAAGTCAGTTCCTTCCTCGTTACGTAATTCTCATTTAATACTTCGTGTTAACAGATATACTTATACTACTTATACTTATACAAATACATTGTGTTATAATATGTTAATAATCTTCTTTTACTTTACATTCTTATACAAACACAAACAAATTCGGTGGGTAGTTCATTTCTTAAAATATAAATAACCACTGGTTCAACAACTAAACTCACTAAGACTTAGAACTACCCACTCTTAGTACAGATAACGGTAATTATTCGTAAGTGGGGCTCCTGCTAAAATCGGGGTAAACAATTATTTCTAAATTTTTTATGCATAAAGAACATGAGAGGAAGCAAAATTAAGGTGGCGCGTAGTTATGTTGAGTCTTGAAAGTAACAAATAATATTAGGTGCAGACGAGCGCAGCGAGGAGGAGCAGGTTAGTTGTGTAGGTCACGCCGCGCGAGCCGAGCGAGCGTAGCAAGCGTGCCGTGGCAGCGTCCGGCGAGTGCCAGAAGAGGGCTTGCATACAGAAGCTCATTGAGTTACAATAAAATAACCAGAACAGACCCAATTAGACTACAAAAATGTAGACATTTTTTATGCATAAAGAACCATGAGAGGAAGCAAAATAAAGGTGGCGCGTGATCTTTTTGGTATAAAATTTTTCCATAATGAAACGTCGCAATGAAATTGCGTTACATTTAAAGTAATATGTGAAACAAAAATTATGTTAAACAAATTCTGTCAAATTTTGTAATTTTTTTTGTGGATAAATTTTTTTTCATTCGCCACCTGAATTACAATGTTTTTTTCCTACAGGAATGCATAAAAAAAATTTACTCCCCGATTTTAGCAGGAGCCCCACTTACGAATAATTACCAAGATAACATGTGATAGTGTAAATTTGTCGTGTGGTACAAGTAAACATAAATATTGTTATATTATTATGTTTAATGTTACTATGATGAACAAAACACATTAAAAACTGCTTAATTTAGATATACAAAGAACACCTTATATAGTCTACCAGATTTGAGAGATTTCCTACATTTCTTTTTTTCACAAAATTCATAAAAGTTCAAAAAAAAAGTCGCTAAGTATTTGTTTTCCCTTGTGGCTTATATTTTTCTATTAATTATTATGATGTTAAACAATGTACGGTATCATCCGCAAACAAAGTTATTTGTGAGTTGTCTATTTTTAGTTTACTTAACTCATTTATATAAACCAAAAACAGAGTAGGTCCTAGGGCACTACCTTGTGGTATACCGTAGTTACAACGACTGGGATCACTAATATTGTTACCAATCTTTACCCTTTAAACCCTATTATTTAAATAGTTTTTAAACCACATTAGAGGCATGCCACCCAACCCCAATATTCTTGAGCCTAGTTAATAGAATTGGTATAGATACGGTGTTGAAGGCTTTCTGGAGATCCAAAAAGAATACGACACATTTATCCCCTTAATCAAGGCGGGAAAGAATGTTATTTAACTTACTATCTGCGACAAACTTAACAACTTGCAGGAGTACAACAATCAACGGTAAATAGCTAGCAAGACTAAGAATTTCAGGATCCATACTGCTGCTGCACCGATTCCCGTAACTGCAAACTTTGTAGCATCTGTTAGTTTTATCCAGAAAGTCTACCTCCAGTGTCACTGTGACATATCATTTGCTGGACATCCTGTATATACCCATATGTAGATACATATATGTGCACACATTTTAAGTGGAAAATGTAAGATTTGAACCTAAGTGTAGAAGTAATATATCTCATAATGAAATCACAAGCAGCTGGAAGCTGAGATAAAGGATTCACTATTGGAAAATGCACACCATACCATACAGATTTAAATCATGATAACAAATAAAATACCAATTTATTATTTAAATCTGTCCTTTAATTCCATTACTCCAAAAATCCCATTCATCACTCAAGAGATAATAATAATATGAATATTAATAGCTCTACCAAAAGGAACAACTCTTAAAATCCAATGTTTGTAGTTTTAATTTAAAATGAAGCCTTGCGACTTGTGATTTAATTTAGACATAAAGTTATTGATTAGCTGGGACCTAATGCTCAATAAGTGTAACTATGCCAGGAGATTCACTAAAATATTTGACTTAACTAAAACTTACAGTTAAAATATCACAACCCACCTATGAGCTTTTTAATTCATTTTCATTTACATAATTTCTTAAATATTTTTGTGTGAACTTTCAACTGATCAGTTTTTTTTGTCGCTTTTTTTAATGGCAATACAGTATTGATTTCAAAATGAATTACTTATATTACCTAAGAAAAACTCTAAATGCAATTTAATTCAAAACAATTCACAGATTTGTGATTCTCAGTAAAATAATAAAAATAAAACTATTATAAAATAAATGTTATATGTACAGTCAATTTGGGTAACTTTTAAAATTTTTTACAGTAAGTATTTGAGATATTACATCGGATTTATATTTATTACACCTTTTTTTTATTGAATGAACAATATCCTTTTGAATTGGTTTATTTTTATAACATGATGAATTTACGGAGAAAACAATAGAATTATTACCCGTCGGATATATCTGCGAACGTGGCTTGATGACGTCATGCAAACTGGAGAGATAGCTACGTTACGGATAGAGAGAGATGGCTACGGTACTGGATAGGCGAAAAAGGGGCGAGGTGCGGGGAAGCGCATTCCAGCGAGGTTCGCAGATATTTCCGGCGGGTTATACCCACAATTTTCCGCAAAAGTCAAATTCAAAGTTACCATGAGTTTTGGGTAACTGAATATATTTTTTTATAAGGTGTAAAAACCTTTAAAATTGGAATATTGTAAGGTTTGGTTATAATTAAATGATGTCTTTTTATCAAGGAAAACCTAATCTATGAAAATTACATCTACACTGATGTATAAATGTGATGTAAAGTGCCACTATTATGCGGTTTGACATAGGGACATTTTTAAATAAAACATATTGTGAGTGTCATTTACGCAGACTCGCCACACTACTTCATGGTCGAGGTCGGACGCTGCTATGAACAGACTAAAAAAATATTGGGAAATGTCTGCATGGGTGCTACTCACTATAACCTATGTTACTCTTAAATAAGAAAGATGTATAATGGTGAAATTAAACACATTCAGTAGTTTTAAAGTTTATCAAATACAGCATGGCAGAGCCTCTATTTGATTTTTATTACTGACTAACTAAACAAACAAATGGCTAAGAATCCAAAAACAGAATTGCTAAAAAAATACAAAGTCCATTTAATTATATAACCTAAAAGATTTTAAGACAATGAAACAATTTTTTAATACTTATACAATATGTACAAATAGCAGAGTAATATAGTTTGCTAGAGCATTTGAAATTTCAATATTACATCTAAACATAGGACGATTTGAGATGAATTCAAAATATATCCAAACAATCTATGGACACAACCTTAATAGCACTCAATACCTGAGATTCATTCTTTCACACAGCTCACATTGACTGTTAATTAAATAATCGTGTATTTAAAGTTATTACAATTAAAATGCAATCATCGTTGACTAGTTTTACGCGTCACTTGATAAATCACATAAAATTATTTTCCTACATTAAAATATGTAACTAATTTTATTTTTAGCTCGTTTGAACATAACCTTACGCTTTCTTTTCAGATATATCAATGCAACTACAACACAAATTTTTGTGAAACTTTTTTTAGGGTACCTACCCACTTATTCCGGGCGGCAAAATCGAATACAAGTAGATGAATGTTCGGGTAAAGAACAGCCCGGCTTGCACAGTTCGGGTATAAGCCGGGCTTGACGTATCGACGCGAACGTGATGACCTGCATGTATCCCGCATGGACTACATTCTTATATTTGAGCGCAATAGTTCACAAAAATTTAGTGCTTATGAACTAAGACAATAAGATTATTATTAGTTTGGGTTGACAGCATTGATTTGTAAAATACTATATGTTAGAGCAAAACCTCGCGCTACAACGCTACAATCATGAAAGTTTAACTATGACGAGTTTAACGTACGAATCTTTGTGTCAGTCTGTAGCATCTCACCTCTCATACTAATGAAACGACTACGCTGATTGTTCGAGTGTTCTTGATTTCAGTCGGGTCCCTTTTTGATTTGTATTTACAAGTAATGTACAATGAAATAATACAAACGTTGAACGGGGCAACAGTTCATTCTAACCTTTACAGCTGTTGAAAAAGATGTTTTTCTGGGTTAAAACATTTTTTTTTTAATTATAAAAATACATACGTAGTAATAGACAACAACTTTCCTTGAAGTGTTCGCTCTAGCCATTTTAACTCATCTGTTAACCACGTCATAAAGTCACATTAATACAACTTAGCTTAACATGTTCAGTCAAAATCACTGTCTTCTTCCGATGAGGATTCTGACTCGGAGCTATCTGGGTGGTTTTTGGTTATTTCGATACAGTTGTCCACATCGGTTAGCCTTTTTAATGACTTCCCTGTAACGACGAATTAATAAATAAGTAAAATCTTTATACAAAATCGCCAAGAATTTTATCCGAGTTTTTTTTTATTGAAAAAGGATTAGACGTTTGTCTTCTATCTCACCTGATGGAAAGTGACGAAGGAGACGAAGATGTTGCACGTCTATCCACGAGATACCTATTTACTCGACGCTTGAAAGAACTAGGACTATAGTTTTCTGGAAAAACAGACGCAGGCAGTTCATTCCACACCTTGGCGACCCGCGCCAAAAAGGAACTATCGAAGTGTTTGGTTCGACTTCTTGGGATATCTACTATAAAGGGTGGAAGGCCTGTCTGCGTCTAGTAGTCCGATATAAGAAGGGTGTGGGTTCAACCTGATCAAAAAGTGCATTCGCGCACTCTCCAAAATGTAATCTATAGAAGACTGCTAAACTGGCAACTTTCCGACGATGGTCGAGGCTTTGCAGTTTTTTGGTGGTGAGGTCAAAGTTGTTAATAATTGTTCGGGCTCTTTGGTCAACTGCGTCCATCGCTTCTAGTTGGTACTTTGCATAACCATCCCAAAGGTGGCTACAGTACTCCACACAAGATCAGACTTGAGCTGTGTACAAATTAAGTAGCCGTTCAGAGCTGAAGTACCGTCGGACCTTCGAGATGATTCCCAACTTCTTTGAAGCAGTTTGAGGCATGAACACAATTTGTTGCCCGAAGTTTAGTTGGGACGATATAGTTACACCCAAAAGCCCTAGGTGGTCGGTTAAGGGTACGGAAACATTTTGGAAAGTGGGCGTTAGGTCGAAACTGCTCTTTTTCGCGGAGAATAAACACGCCTTCGACGGGTTAAATTTGACCAAGTTGGACTCGCCCCAATCGGACTCTCTCAAAGCCCGGATTTCTTGAGGACTCGCTCGCGCATTGGACATGTATCTCTCTACAACGGTTAGCAGGTCGTTAATGTGCAGCAAGAATAACGTTGCAGAAAGAACAGATCCCTGAGGTACCCCGGCATTAATTGCCATTAGGTCAGAAGAGCTGCCGTCTAAGTTTCCTCAGAAAATCAGATATCCAGTCGCAGAGCTCATCAGGTATTCCGTATGCTGGAAGCTTACTCAAGAGACCATCAGGCCAGACCCTATCAAAAGCCTTGGAAATGTCTAAGGATACAGCTATAGCTTCACCGTGACTTTCCAAGGCTTCGCTCCATAAGTGAGTGGCATACACAAGAAGATCTCCCATCGAGCGTCCACTGCGAAAACCATATTGGTTATCACTAAGGAGCTCGTTGGACTCAAGGTATGCCAGGAGACGTTTGTCAATACACGCTCCATAACTTTGCAAAGTATGGAGGTGATTGCAATAGGTCGGTAGTTGATAGGATCTGCACGGCTTCCCTTCTATGGTACTGGCTGCACGTTAGCCAGCTTCCAGGATTTAGGGACCTTTCCAGATTCCAAAGAGAGTCGATACAGGCGCTATAGAATGGGAGACAACTCAGCTGCGCAGTGTTTTAACACAACTGCAGGTATGCCATCGGGCCGCTGGCCTTATTCACGTCTAAATTCTGCAACCAATTAAAAACCTCCTTTTGGCGAATATGAATGGTACCCATTTTGGGTCCGAACTGAGGTAACTGTGGTGGGACTTTACCTTGACTATTTAGACGTGAACATCAGCAAAAAGATTAGCAAAAAGGTCTGCTTTCTCTTTTGAGATGTGGGCCAGTGAACCGTCAGGCTTCCTCAGAGGTAGCAGCGATGGGCGACGGAAGTTCGACTCAACCGACTTGGCCAGAGACCAGAAAGCTTTGCTTCCTGAAGGTTATGATGCTATCTTGTCTCCGTTGTGGCCAATGTGGTCAAAGCGAGTTTTTCTGATCAACTTTTTGCAAGACTTGGCGGCAGCATTGTATCTTTTCTTCAGTTCATGCGAATCCACTGCTCAGTTTTTTTTATGGCAATACCAGGACTCGACATACTTGCGCGCGCTAAATACCTACACAGGTAAGGCCATATCATTATGTAAAATCTAAAGAAATAATTGATTTATACATATTTAATAATATATATTATAGATATTATCAGATAATATCTTGATGTCTTGTATCTTTTTGGTGAACATACCTGTTAAAGTGGTAAGCAGTCTATTTTCGTTCCCCGGCGGCACATTAATTGGTCCCAGCTTCTTAGCTAACTCTCGTGCTCGGTCTGCTCCCGACACTGAAATATAATTAAAATATTATCGTAATTAAATAACAAAATATATCGTACCTATGATAAAAAGCTAAAACCATATTATGTCTAATGTAGGCAAAGTTTATAGGTATTATGGCGGAATGAAAAGTGACAGTTCAGAATAAACATCCATGAATAAGTAAATAACACCAAAAATATTTGTCTCCAGTAGGTTTTGGCCCACTTGTCACGCCAAGTCGAAGGTTCCTTTTTTAATATAGCAGTTAACCAATATTTGTTGTCTTTGAAATCAGTTACAATATTGATCATAAAATGTTATTAGCGCTTATAAAGTATCAGGCTTTCCTTATAAAAGAGAGTAACTTAATCAATTAATTCACGGAACACGTACACGCGTACACGTCGTATGTAAAGATCGCCAAATTCAATTTTTATTTTTTACATCGGCAATTGCTTATTCTCATGGACGTTACATAAGACGTGGCTCTGGGCGTAACGCGGGATCCAGCCATCGCCCTCCTCAACCATATTAACCGCATCAACTCCTATTACACTTTTATTTTCCTCTACTATTTTTATAAAGCGGAAATATTTGTTCTTTTGTTTCTTTACATGTAATCGATAAACTCTGGAACTAACGGACTGATATTTAAAATTCTTTCACTTTTACACAGGTCTCTTGTTTATAGCAGTAACATAGGCTTTATTTTCTCTCAAAATCCCCACGAGATCAGGAGTAGCAGGTAAAACGACTAATACGTAAGTCCATATCTACAATAATATAATTTTTTGTCATTCTCGTCGGAAAAGCGCAACGATGTGATGTTTGTATGTACTTTTTACCGCGGGAGACTATCACGTTCCCGCAGGAAAACTTCTATTACCTAACCTATATTACCTCTGTAGAATATATTACCTCTGGTCCCTTCCTGACTATCGTCTTTGGTCATAGCGACGCGCTCAGTTCTGTACACGCCGCTCACGAGGTCCCAAACGAAAAGACACTGTAATGAAATAAATAAGGTTTATTTTATTCTCCAACAAAGTGTGAAAGTACTGAAAAATTTGTAAATGCGAAAAATCGTCAAAGTTTTTACACGTTATTGATTTGTAATAATAACCCGCATATAACTATTAAACTGAACATTTTAAAGTTGGAACTATTGCTTAAATACATGATTCAATTATCACGACTTCGGTGTAGTGTTTTAAGTTAACGAGTTACTCTATTTGATGATCGTGAGGTTCGGTATGCGAGTCTCAGTGCCGAAGCTTCTTCTAAAAAATGATTGATCTTTACCATTCACCTGTGACTTATTTACTAAACTTTGAACTTTATTATTTAATTTAAATTTATTTTTTTCTTTCCTTTTCTTTGTTTTATAATATTTATAACTTATTTATTTTTACTTCTTTATGAACGCCTCTAAACTATCACCGAAAGTTTTGTGCGGATTTGAATTTACTGACTTTTAAATTCGCTAGCCGGTCCCTTTACATTAACCCTACCATAACTTACTGCTCCCGCGTACCAGCGGTTGCTGTGCCGTCTTTACTGCTGGTTCAGCGTTAGCTCACCTGTGCGAGGTTTATACTGAAGAATATATTGTCAGGCGCTTTATTTCGAGCTGCGTGGCTGCATGAATGTCACGAGGCGTAAGAGCACCATCACACCTGTTGGTACTAAAACATTCAGCTCTGATACAATCAAGTGCAAAGAATTAACAAGACCACGCGGCAGCAACAGCAGGAAAATTTGACAATCCTTTCACCTCAATCATGTGAAAAGCGAACTAACACAAGCATACCTTACGACCACAAAAATTCTCAAAATTCAGACCAACAATGACTCAGGAAATCTCCATGCTAATAGTTAACAAGATTAAATCAGCTATAGCTATAACAAGAATTAAACAAAACAACAGAATTCTTAAAAGACCTAAAGCGTTGTTTGTCGCTTACTAACTTGCAAATTAAAGCGCTTCCACACTGAAAACTCAACTCACTAGCCTAGAACGCAGCATCAGAGTTCTGAAAAAAAAACTCATGTGGCGGCATGATGAGCTGCAATGTCTACCGGAAACACGTAACGAAAACCAATTCAATATAATAAAAAACATATACGTGTTTAACAACTTAACCTAAACTTAACGTCAGTTCTGATAGACCCCGCAATGTACTACTTACTTTGCAAACGGAGCGTCAACGAGATACCATTCTTTCAGCAGTAACACGTTACAATAAAGCGAATCCTAAAAACAAGATGAACACGCGTTTAATAGGAGTTGAAACCCGGGCATTATACGTAGCCGAACACGTGCCGCCAAGAAGTTCTGTAAAGCAACAGACATCAGTTGTTTGGGTGATATGATCGAGTTTACATCGGGAAAGATGATAAATCACCGGCAATACACGTGACGGATGTAATGTGCTAAAAATTAGAAGTCAAACATTAATATAATTTTTATATATAATTAGTTTTTATACTTGGATTTATACTACTCCAAAATGTTATTCAATAACCAAAATTTTAATAGAATAAGAGCCAAATTGCCACACATTTTTTTAATGTTCTTAACTTTGACTACGACTGTATTTGTCTAACTGAAACTAACTAGAATAATAAAATTGTTGATAGAGACATTTTAGATTCCTGTTACAATGTGTTCAGGAAAGATCGTATATTATCGAGCTACAATAAATCAGAGGCAGATTTGATATAGCCATAAAAACAACTACAATGTAATACACCGGGATTCACATCAAAAATACTCTAGAGATGATATGGTTGTCTAAACTACCCAAAAGCAACACACCCCGCATTATAAATCTATGTCTCTGTTACCTACCACCGGATCTTTCTCAACTTGAACTCGCAAAGTTTCACAATACCCTGCCACTAAATATCAATAAACTGGAGCCCAATGATATATTTAAGTATTGTTATGGGAGATTTCAATATCCTCAGCATAAGCTGGCACTCTAATGACGGAAATGGAATTCATCTACCACCAAGTTCATCTTCCGACACAAAGGCCAGAATACTGTGAGATTCAACCTTATCGCTGTGCAACCAACGTTCGAATCCAAGGAACACAACAGGTGTTAATTTTTGTCGTGAAATTATGAACCTTAAAAACAATGACGTAATAACAGGTGTTATTTTCGGAATTCCTGTCGATGTTTTGATAGATAGTGGGTCTTGTATTTCATTATTGTCTTCCGATTTATTAAAACATTTTCCGTGCAAATTAAAACCTACACACCGATTGCTGCGTGGATTAGGCGGTATGGAGGTACAAAGTAAATTTTTCGTTACATTGCACATTGAGTTGAGTGATATTACTTTAGAAGTTGATTTTTTTATTGCGGACAGTAAATATTTAAATACCCCGGTGATTATAGGTACCGATGTTTTAAACAGAAAAGGTGTAACTTATGTTCGAACTGGTGATTCGCAGCGTATTGTTCATAGCGATTCTATAGCGTGTAACGTAATACAAGCAAGTTCTTGTTCATTGTTAGATAAATTAAATACCCCAGTTACCGGTGATTGTAAAGAACAGTTGTTAAGTGTACTTTCAAAATATTCTCAATACTTTCTGAGTGGTACAGCAACCACAACCGTTAAAAATAGTGAAATGGAAATTAATTTAACGACTAATATCCCCGTTTATTATCGACCCTATAAATTATCTTACGACGAGAAACTACGAGTACGCGCAATTGTGGATGATTTATTAGAAAAGGGTATTATTCGAGAGTCGGATTCAGATTATGCCAGTCCAATCTTGCTTGTAAAAAAGAAAGATGGGTCTGATAGGTTGGTAGTTGACTATAGAGCGCTAAATAAAATTACTGTCAAAATGCGTTTTCCTTTACCTTTGATTAACGATCATGTAGACAGACTTGGGAAAGCTAGGTGCTTCACTGCGCTAGATATGGTATCAGGGTTCCACCAATTACGAGTCAGTGAGAGTTCAATTCGTAAGACCGCGTTCGTTACACCAGAAGGGCACTATGAATATTGTAAAATGCCGTACGGTTTAGCTAATGCGCCCATTTTTTATCAAAAAATTATCTCTAAAACCTTAAAATCCTTCATAGAAGCTGAAAAAGTTCTAGTCTACATTGATGACGTACTCTTATTAACGGATAGTGCTGAAGAAAACCTGATTTTACTTGATTCTGTGCTAAAAACCTTAACTCAGGCAGGGTTTTCAATAAATTTAAAGAAATGCACGTTTCTAACTGATAAAATAGAGTACCTCGGTAGAATCATTAGTCAGGGTCAGGTTAGACCGAGCGCATACAAAATTGAAGCTCTAGCTAAGTCCCCACAACCTAGCACAGTTAAACAAGTCCGCCAATTCCTCGGTCTGGCCGGCTATTTTCGTAGGTACATCCCTAATTACGCACTAAAAACTGCTTGTATTGCGTCACTTACTAAAAAGACCGTGACGTTTCACTGGACTGAGGAACACGAAAAGGCACGACAAGACATAATATCTTACTTAACTACTGAACCGGTCTTGGCAATATTCGACCCTAATTTAGACACCGAGTTACACACGGATGCTAGTTCTATCGGGTATGGCGGCATATTGATGCAATTACATAAAGATGGTCGAAGGCGGGTAGTTGCATATTTCAGTAAGTTGACAACGGGTGCTGAACCAAAGTATCACAGTTACGAGTTAGAAACCCTTGCAGTCGTTAGATCATTTCAACATTTTCGGCAATATCTTATTGGTAAAACGTTTAAAGTAATAACTGACTGTAATGCGTTAAAAATGACTCAAAATAAAAAAGATTTACAGCCTAGGGTAGCACGGTGGTGGATGTACATGCAAGATTTTGATTTCATTTTAGAATATCGTAAGGGTGTTTTAATGTCACATGTAGATTACCTTAGTAGGAACCCTGTTAATGTTATTAACGTTGTAAATAAACCTCTAAATTGGGCACAAGTGGCGCAGTCAGGTGACGAGGAAACTTTAACTTTAATTGAAAAATTAAATAACGGCGAATTAGATAGCACTCGATATGTTAAACGTAACGAGCTTCTGTATTACAAGTATGACGTAACGGGCGAGCAAACTCGATATTTATGTTACGTTCCTAAGGCGTTCCGTTTGAGCTTACTACGCGTATTTCACGATGAACATGAACACTTGGGTATCGAGAAAACTATTGACTTAGTACTTAGGCACTTTTGGTTTCCGGGTATGAGACAGTTTGTCACTAAATACGTAACGCATTGTGTTGTTTGTATTTCACAAAAACAATTACCTCGCGCACCGTTGCAACCAATATCTTCATGGCGAAAGAAATCTGTCCCATTTGACACTGTACACGCAGACGTACTGGGTCCTTTAAGAGAATGTTATGGCAACAAATACGTTTTAATTATTGTAGACGCGTATACAAAGTACTGTTTGTTATATCCACTCCCTAAACAAGATAACTGCGAATTAAAACGCGCTATGACGCAAACTATAGCCTTGTTTGGCACTTTTAAACGGTTAGTGTGTGACAAAAGTCGAATGTTCAACAATAGTGACTTTATTCAATGGATGACTAATTATGGCATCGAAATACACTTCATAACACCGGAGATGCATCATGAAAACGGTCAGGTTGAACGTTATTGCAGGACCGTACTTAATATGATTAGAATTGAAGTAAATCACAACAACAGCGAATGGTCAAACATCTTATGGCGATTACAGTTAATACTTAACATAACTAAACATAAAACAACACAATGTTCTGCACTTAATATTCTGATTGGCTCTGATTTGACTACGCCGGCGATTAATGCTCTGATACGGGATGTTACGTGTGACGGTTCGAATCCTAATAGAGAGGCGTTGCGCGAATTACGGCGGCAACATGTTGACGTACTGGTAGACGCGAATAGGGAGCGACAAGACTCTTATGTAAATAAGAATAGAAGCCCACCACGACAGTTTCACGTTAATGATCTTGTCTATGTGATAAAACGCTCTCAAAGTACTGGTAAACTCGATTGTGGTATGAGAGGTCCGTACAAAGTAATAAAGGTCCTACCTTATGATCGGTATGAGCTCAAATTGTTGGCTGGTTCTTACGGAAAGACCAGTCAGGCGTCTGCTATGTATATGGTGTTGTGGAAGGGTGAATGGACACCCGAAACTTGTGCTGGATTCTTTGAAGGTACATAAGACTTTTGTTTGATCGATTACTTCACATTTGACTCAAACATTTGTTTAATGCTTTGTGGGTTATGTGCCAAACACGCTTTTGATGTCAACATCGTCCTATGTGTTATAGGTATCGGGGTTGCGTCTTATGTGACAAGAGACCTGTATAATTCCTATGTGTTATAGGTATCGGGGTTGCGTCCTATGTGACAAGAGACCTGTATAATTCCTATGTGTTATAGGTATCGGGGTTGCGTCCTATGTGACAAGAGACCTGTATAATTCCTATGTGTTAAAGGTATCGGGTTGCGTCTTATGTGGCAAGAGACCTGTGTAATTCCTATGCGTTAACGGTATCTGGGTTGCGTCAGTGGGGCCATACTGACAATAGACCTGTATAAATCCGGTTGGTATTAGAGGTATTGAGTTGACTTACAACAGGCCGATGTAAGTCCTGTGCGCGTAAACGCACGAAGGCAAACGGATGAGTGAGAACAGACTTATGTAAAACCTTTGTTTTGTTATTCCAAGAACAATAACCCTGATTTTATGGTAAGGTGTTGTTCGGCACATGACCTATATTCTCGACGACACGATGTTTTAACTATTCATTTGTAAATATGGTGATAACATGCTTATTTTTCCATTGAAGTGTCTGAAGAGGACGCTGAAGCGGGGGCTGCACTGAGCGACGTGTCTGAAACAACCGCTGAAACGTCATCAGAGCAGCACAGACGGACTTCAGACACCTCAACGTGGGTCCCTGGGTTGTCGAGGGCGCCACCCCGTCAGGAGAGGCCGTGTTAGGAGAAGGAAGTGTTGCCTACCTACACTCCGGCTGGTGCCTATAAAAGGATCAACGCGACGAGGCCTCGGCCATTTTTTCCTTTGCTGTCATTCGTGCAACATCGTTTTTAATTAAATTCGTTCGTTTAAATTTGTAATCTTGATTCGTGAAATTGAGTTAGTAAAATAGTATTTCTTTAAATTAAGTTGTGTGTTAATTAAATTCTTTTTAAAAAAGTCATCTTGCTTTTGATTTATAACAATAATATTATAATATTTTAACAAGCAAATACATATACAAAAATATTTTTACTTATATATAAATATAGATATAATTTTATCATTAGTTTTATTTTATCTAATATTATATGGTTTTAATCTATTCAATTAATTTAATAATATTAAACTTAATTAAATTAAGTTTAATATTAGAAGCTTTTTTATCAGTGCAGTGTATACGTGTTTACTTGGCGAGTTATCGTCCGCGAAACCGGTTCTTTTGTTTACGCTTTCGATTTGCGATCACGATGTTTGTGAGTAATGAGTGAGTTTACTTATGGTGTTACGGAGGTGTACGGAGTTTCTTATGGTGTGTTAAAGCATATTGACAAGGAGGAAACTGAAGAGGAAATAAAAAGCTCATTGACATGTGAAAGTGGAATTGAAATATTAGAAATAAAACGCTTAAAACGGAAAAACACTAATGATGGCAAATGGGAGGATAGCGAGTCCGTGAGAATTACTTTTAAAGGTAACTCTCTTCTGACAAACGTAGATGTTTTTGGAATGAAATCGAAAGTGGAGCCATATGTTTTTCCTACTACTCAATGTTCACGGTGTTGGAGATTTGGCCATAAACCGAGGACTTGCCCATCAACAAGGATTATTTGCCCAAAATGCACGAAAAACCATGCCAACTGTGAAACTATACACTTTAAATGTAACAATTGTGGGGGTAAACATATGACCCTAGCAAAAATATGTCCAGTTTTTATTAAAGAAAAACGATTAAGAGATCTTATGGCAGAATTTAACTGCTCATACAAACGAGCACTTACCATATATATTCCGCCAAGTAGCCCCATACTGCATGAAAACCATGACATAAATGAAAGAATACAAATTCAGGATACTAGTTTTATCAGCGAAGAAAATGAAACTGTAGAGGAGAACTTAGAAGGACCTCAGAAAAGCTATGCAGAAGTCACAAGAAAGAAGAAGAAAAAGGCCAAAGGCCATATCAGGAACTATCAAACGCCTACAGAAAATTTCAGAAAAGAGGACGGTTGCATAAAGAATGACAATCGGGAAGACAGAAATCCGACAATTTCAGCTTCAGGTTGCTCAAATTCAAGAAACGACCAAGAAGCATCGAAAAATCGCAACGCATTTAAGCAAATATTTGAAAAGATTAGAAATACTTTATTAGATAATGAAATATCATGGGGTGAAAAGCTTAAAAACTCTATAACTTACATTTTAAATTGGTTATTTAATTTCATTTACAAATATGTCTCTGATGGGTCCCTGTTAAATATTTTCAATGGCTAGCAAACCAAGTTACAAACTCAACATACTCCAATGGAACTGCCAGAGTGTTCAACAGAGAGCTGTAGAATTAGAAGCATTGTTAGCCCAAGAAAAGGTCCACGTAGCTATTTTATGTGAAACTTGGCTAAAACCAGAATTAGATTTTAGTTTAAGTGGTTATCATATTTACCGCCAAGACAGAGATGATTTTTACGGTGGTATAGCTATAGCCACTCACCATTCAATTAGAACCTACCAATCACAAGTACCCCATCCAAATTCTGGAATACAAATTTTACGTGTCAATATAACTAACTGTGATAAACTGAAAAGTGTAGTCTCAATATATTGCCCTCAAAATATTTCAACATGTAAAAATGACTGGGATGAGATTTTCGAACTTTCTTCTCAAAAATGTCTGGTAGTGAGAGATTTTAATGGTCATCATTCTAACTGGTCGACTAAAACGGAACAAAGAGGCATACAAATATTTGATGCCCAAATAGATCATGACTATGTTTGTTTGAACGATGGGACACACACTCGTATAAAACTCGTGAATGGGAGGCTACAAAAAACATCACCTGATATATCTTTTCTAACATCTGACGTTGCTTTGCATTTTGATTGGAAAGTTAGTAATGAGACCTTAGGGAGCGATCATCTTTTAATTTTCATAAACTTGAGTATTGATGTTCATTTGAATATGGCTGAGAATAAGCGAAATTACAAAAAAGCAGATTGGGACAAGTATAAATTTATTATTGAACGAGAATTGAAACATTTAGAAATATCAACAAATAATCAAGAAGCTTACGATGATTTTATTAGAATAATTACTCAGACTGCGAATGAGTGCGTTCCACTGATAAGAATTTACAATAACCCTCTAAAACTAAATAAATTCAGACCAAAACCATATTGGAGCCCATTGCTGTCAAAACTGGTGGCAGAAAGACGCTTGGCTTTGGCAACCTTTCGCCGGAATCCCACTCCTCAGAACATGGAACTCTATAAGTCAAAAATTGCAGCAGCCCAAAGAGCGATAAGAAAAGCAAAGAATGATAACTGGCATAAGTTTTGTGATGAGATCGATGCAAATACAAGTTCCAGTGACATGTGGCGACGTTTGAAGTGTTTTCAAGGCCATAAATGTAACAACAGGACCTTGGATAGTGCGTTAGTGGACAAATTATTGCATAGTTTAACACCTGACTTCGTATCGTTATCTAAACCTGTTTTTGAATCTGTAAATTAAAATTAACATCTGCAATATCGGTACAGGAACTAGACAAATGTATTAGAGTTAGTGACACTGCTCCAGGTGAAGATGGGTTATCTTACTCCATGCTACGAAATTTACCTGTCACTGCAAATTTATATTTTATATATATAATTATAAAATATATAATTTATATAATTTATATTTAGCTAATTTGTTCTCAAGATTTTTAAAAGATAGTTTTCGACCTAGCCAGTGGAAAGATATTAAAATAATAGCTATACCTAAATAGAATCACGTACAATCAGATAATTCTATAAGGCCTATTTCATTAATATCGTGTCCTTGTAAAGTACTTCATACTGTTATTTGTCGGCGACTTGAATGGTATTTCGAAAAAAATAATATGTTTTCTTTGAACACTGTTGGCTTTAGACGCTCTCAGTCTTGCCTTGATAGTTTGACTAGGATAATATCAGCCATTCAAATCGCGATGTCAAAAAAGCTGGTTACGGTCGGATGCTTTATAGATATTGTTGATGCGTATAACAATGTAGATATCAAGCAACTTCTTGTAAAACTGGACACTTTGGGAGTTGGTAAACAAATTTGTATCTATTTATGGAACTTTCTCTCAGAGAGACATTTACATGTATGTGCTAACTCAAAAACTAGTTCAAACAGAATAGCTCAAAAAGGACTTGCCCAGGGTGATCCATTGTCTCCAATTTTATTTAATATAGCAACCATGGATATATGTCATGAAATAGCTAGAAGTAGTAATGTTTCCATTTCACAATACGCGGATGATTACGTTTTGTTTACGTCAAATAGAACAGTTGCCGGTGCTTCGAGTGATATGCAACAGGCTTTTGATTTGTTTGTTAATATGGCAGAAAAATTAGGGTTTCAAATTTCAATAAAAAAAACAAAGATATGCACATTTACTAGGGGTTTTAACAGGCAGTTGGCGGAAATAAAAGTAGATAATAATAACATTGAGGTAGTTCAACATGTAAAATATTTGGGAGTTTGGCTGGATCGTTCACTAAAATGGGGTAAACATATAAATGAAATGATGACAAAAACTTCAAAGTTTGTAAACATCTTAAAATTGTTAGGGAGTAATAAATGGGGTATACATCCAAAGCACCTGCGACGTCTTTATGTATCAGTTATTAGAAGCAAAATAGATTATGCCTGTTATTTGTATGACTGTAGTGTTCAAACTCACTTATCAAAGCTAGATAGACTGCAAAACCAATGTCTTAGAATAATAGGTGGTTTTATAAAAACAACGCCGATACATACCATGGAGAGCGAATTATGTGTGTCGCCCCTGAGAATTCGTAGAAAATATCTAGCTAGCAAATTTTGGTTACGTTCAAAGTCTCTTAAAAATAATGTAAATATTAAACTTCTCCAACATCTTTCCGAACTTTGTCAGGGAAATTACTGGTCAAGAAAGCGAAAACCTTTATTAGTTGACGTGCATAACTCTCTCAAGGACGCCAATATTCATGTCAGTTTAAGTTTAGATATGTATACATGGGTTGAAAATATAGACATTTCTGATTGCATAAAACCTACAATTGATGGTATTATTAGCAAAAAGGCCTTACTTACCTTTTGGAGATATTAAAAATAAGTTTACTAAATACTGTATCGAAAAATATTCTTCATTCCATCAAATATATTGTGATGCGTCTAAAGATGGAACTTCGCTGGGCGTTGCTTTTTTGGATCCACGGCTCAGTGTTCGTGCTAAATTCAAAATTAAAAGTGATATTTGTATTATGTATGGAGAACTTATAGCTCTTTTTGAGGCTTTGTCATATAGTCAATCTTTGAACTCTAACAATATTGTAATATTTTCTGACAGCAAAAGTGCCCTTTTGCATTTAGCTCGATGCACCTCGAATAGTCGAGGCACACCGGTAGCTTACAGCATATTGGACACTATTGAAAAACTGAGACGTGGAACCAAGAATGTTGTGATTCAGTGGGCTATCACACTGTGGCATTGAGGGTAACGAGGGAGTTGACATTCTATCCAAACAGGCCGCTCAAGACGGAATTCCAACCAGCTTTTTGCCATTTTACACAGACCTAGTTCATACAATCAAAAGACAATCTTACTTGAATTGGAAAGAATACTTTAATGAGAAATCCTTACAGCTTGGTGTTTGGTACAAAACAATTCAAAACAACCTCCCTCGATATCCTTGGTTCGAGAAACTGGACATGAGTAGAATGGCATTAGTAGCAGCTTTTAGACTCCGATCGGGGCACATTCCAGCTAATGGTTTTCTACACTTATTAAAAAAACGTGAAACACCAGACTGTGATGAATGCGGTAGAAAAGAAGACGTGCTTCACCTAATGATGGAATGTGTACGGACCGAAGAATTGAGATGTCAATTGTTTCTGGAGCATTCTGTAGATTTGAAAGAAATTGGAGTATGTAATATGATATTGGCCTCTCCGGCATCTAGGGAAGCTAAAACATTGTATAAAATGTATTACCGTAGATTTCTAAAATAAATTTAAGTTAATTTTAAGATAAGTTATGTTATAAGGTAAATTATTTAAAAAAAAATTTGTATAATTAACTGAGTGTCATGTTCAAAATTGAACAAACTCATTAAATAAAGAAAAAAAAAAAGCTTTTTTATCATATGATTTTTTTTTTGTACTAAACGAGCTTTTCTTAAATTTTCTCTCGCTTGATTTACTGCACTTATATTAGGTCTTTACCTATGAAATTGCCGTTTTTCACGAAATAAATGAAGCGTAATTTTTTTTATATATTTTTTATTTCTATTAATCAAAATAATCACCCATGCAATCAATGCATCTTTGCCAACGCATTGGTTGCTTATTGATGCCTTTCTTGAAGAAATCAGCTGGATGGGAGGCAACAAATTCTTCAAAGGCATTTTGTACTGCCTCTCGGGTATTGAATTTTTTTCCAGCCAAGAAGTTATCCAAATTCTGGAAAAAGTAGAAGTCTGTAGGCGCAAGGTCTGGTGAGTACGGCGGATGACGGAGAACTTCCAACCCCAACTCTTGTAGCTTGGAGACCGTCTGCTGTGCAGTATGAGGTCGCGCGTTGTCGTGCAGGAGCAGTGGAGCCGAACGATTGACCAAAGCTGGTTGGAGACGTGCGAGCTTCTCCATCATTGTGTTCAGTTCTTCACAGTACACATCTGCAGTAATGCTTGTCCCGTTTGGCAAGAAGCTGTGATGAATTACACCCGCGTTAGACCACCAAACAGTGACCATCACTTTTCTAGGGGTAAGTTTTCGTTTAGGGCATTGTTTGGGTGCTGAACCAGGCTCCAACCAACTTGCTGAGCGCTTACGATTGTCAAACAGGATCCATTTCTCGTAACAAGTAACAATGCGGTTCAGAATTCCTTCATTTGTATGCCTGCTGAGCAGTGCAAGGCACGTCTCCACGCGTACTTCGCGCTGGCGGTCATTGAATTCGTGGGGTACCCATTTGTCAAGCTTTTTTACCTTGCCAATTTGACGCAAATGGACCAATATTGTTTTGATGCTAACGTCGAAAGCTGCTGCTAATTCAGCCGTGGATTGAGTTTCATCAGCTTCCACAATTGCCTTTAATTCGTCATTGTCGGCCAAAGTTTTCGGACGACCACGGGGTTCATTTTTTAGGTCAAAATTTCCAGAACGGAAGCGGGTAAACCAATAACGGGTGGTGCGTTCGTTTGTAGTGTTCGCTCCGTAAACGTCGTTGATGTTGCGTGCCGCTTGTGCCACTTTGCTCCCACGACGGTACTCATACTCCATAATTACTCGAATTTTTTACTTATCCATGATGACGAAAAATGTTCGAATGCGTTGAAAACAAAACACTAACTATTAAACAAATGACCATTTTAGAAAAAGAATTTCATGTTTGTCAAGTAAAATTAATTTGAAATTAGAATTATCAGTCAAAAAAAAAATATTTTCATTTGAAATGGCCAGTACGGCAAAACGGCAGTTTCATAGGTAAAGACCTATTATAATCGTCTTTTTTTTGTTGAACAGTCATATTATAATTAGGATTTAACCTTTCATCAAATGGAACTTCAGGTTCTCTACTAAACATTAAATAATAAGGAGAAAATTTAGTCAAAGCTTGTTTTGAACAACTATAAGCATATATTATAAAAGGTAAAATTCGACACCAATCCCTTTGACTTGGGTTTACATATTAAGCTAATGAATATGAAATGGTTTGATTTAATTTTTCAACTAAATCTAAAGTTTGATGGTGCATAGTGGTAGCAAAAGAGTGTTTTATATCATATTGTCTTAATAAATCCTTAACTAATCTACATGTAAACATGGAACCTTTGTCTGACAATACTTCACATACTGTTCCGAACTTTGTTAAAATTTCATTAATTAAGAAATCGTATATCGTTTGAGCCGTCACTCGTGGGACTGCTTTGCAAATAGCATATTTCGAAAAACATTCTATACACGTTATTTTATATTTATAACCATCTACTGAACGATTAAAAGGACCTAATATATCAATTTCTATTTTTTTGGAATAAACGATCCGTTATCATCGGGCGTAGTGGCACTATCTTATTGTATATTTTCTTTTCTTGACATTGTATACAACTTTTAATTTATTTTTCGATTTCCTTAGATGCGTTCGGCATAAAGTATTTTGCCCTGAACTTTGCTAAATTTTTCATTATACCGAAATGTCCACCCGTACGTGTGTCATCGTGTATTTGTCTCATTACTTCACTAAATAACGACTTAGGTAAAACGATCAATTTTTTATTACACTTTCATTTCTTATACATTTATATAACACATTATTTGATATTGTAAAACTATTATATACACTTCGACGACTGGTCGACACAGTTTCGCGCCACCTTCGGCAAAAATTATCTTCTTCTTGGTGTCGTGATAAATCGTCCACTTCAATCGAGAACACTTGTCGACCATCTTCTACTTCCTTTTCTAGACTAGTTTCATCCTCTATTAGTGGGTTTCGGCTCAGGAAATCCGCTACGACGTTCTGTTTTCCAGAACAATGTACAATCTCGAAGTCGTGTGCTTGAATCCCCAAGGCCCATCTGGCTAGTCTTCCAGACATATCTCTTCTTGTTCTTAACCAACATAATGCCTTACGGTCTGTTACTAACTGAAATTGTAATCCCCATAAATAATGTTTAAAATAGTTTAACGCCCATCTAAACTTAAACGTTCCTTTTCAGTTATCGAGTATTTTTTTTTCTGCTTCTGTTAGTTTTCGTGATGCGAAACATATTTGTAAAAATTTTTCTTGTTGACCTTGCATTAAATCCTTCTCCCGAAACAGTATATCCCAACACGGTTGTTTCTTTTTATCCAAAATTACACTTTGATGGTTTGAGTGTAAAGTTTGCTGCACTCAACCGTTGAAACACTTCGTCTAGAGCACTTATAAAATCACTAAACGAATCACCATATACGATCACATTATCAAGACAAACTATCACATTTTTACATTTAAGTTCCGCTAAAACTTCATCCATTGTCCTTTGAAAAAAAGCTCTAATAGTTTTTAAACCAAATGGTAATACGTTAAACTCATATAATCCAGATGGTGTGATGAAGGCTGTTTTGTGTTTATCCTTCTCCGCTATAGATAATTGCCATTACGCAGATTTTAAATCTAAATCGGCGTAGAATTTCGCCTCATTCAGCTGTGTGATAATATCTTCGATGATAGGTAAAGGATATGAATCTGTAATCACCTTCTTATTCAGCTTTCTATAATCCACACAAAATCTCCATGTATTATCCGGTTTTTTCACTAATACTACCGGTGATGCATACGCACTTCTAGATTTTCTAATCACATTGTTTTCGAGCTTATCATCAATTGGCTCACGTATAATTTTATGTTGTTCATTAGATATTCTATACGGTGCTTTATGTACCTACTGGAGTTTCATCTGTTGTATCGATCGTGACTTCAACGATATTACACTTTCCTAAATCTTTTTTTTCGAACGCGAATGTCGATAGATATTTTTCTAATATTTTTAATAATACACTTCGTTCTTTCATTGACAAATCCGAAGATGAGTTAAATTTGTTTTCACTTGGTTTAGCTACCACTACTTCCCACAACCTACAATCATTTTTATCTACTAAATCAGCAAAATAAATATATTTATCCTTACTTAATTCACGTGAAACCTGTATTACCTGAAGGGTATTTTGGTTCACGTCTTTAACAATAGAATCATTAATTTCATTATTTTTAATGAATTTACAAATAATATTATTAAATTGAACATGTCCCTTCTTAAAATTTAAGATCGCACCGGACTTTTGAAGAAAGTCTTGCCCGAGAATCAAATTTCTTTCAATATTATCGATTACGTAACAATTTTGTGCATAAACAACATGTTCAATTTCCAAGCATATTTGTACTTTACCTATTAAGTATATCTATCCGGTTAACATTTACGGCTCGGATTTTTACATCCTCCACATTATGTATTATTATATTAAATTTGTTACATAAGTCTTTGGAGATTACAGAAACTGATGCGCCTTTATCGAGTAAAGCGGGGACATTCCCGTTCCTAATTTTAATATAAATTATGGGGCAAAACTCACTTGAAATATTTTCTTGACTAATCGGCATCAGTGGTGTCCCCAGCTGTCTCACTGACGCCGGTTTGAGTATGGGTAATTCATCTTTGGTCCATTGGATGCATCACCACCGTCTCCTCTCTTTCTCAAAGCATACGGGGGTCGGTTGTTGTTGTTTGCGAATCTTCCACTCGCGTTCCCGTAGTCCATGTTGGTCGACCTTTGAGAATTTTCATTCCCACTCTTCGGTGAAGTCGCAGAACATATTGGTGTTTCTCGTGACACACGAATGTTTATTGGGAGGTTTAAATTTTCTTCCTGCTTTTCAGTAAAAATTTCATGCATCTGTATGATCGTTTCTTTTAAGGAATTTTTATTTACATATATTTGGGACGCTAATCGGCACTTATACGTATATTAACAGTTTTGTAGGAAGTGTCTTATAAAGATTTGTTCCGTTATTACCGCGCCAGCTTTATTTGCGCACATGTCCAAGGCATAGAAATAACTCATTAAATCCTCGTTGGCTTGTTGCTTCCGCAAATAAAAATCCACTTCTCTACCAAATTCATGGATAAATCTATTTCTGATCTCATCAAACGTTTCACATGAATCAATTATTGTTTTGTAAAAATCTAGTGCCGGGCCGTCCAAATATGTTTGGATTATCAACCTCTTACTCCCATCGTCGTTTTTGTTTAATGAAGAAATTATTTCGAATTGAGCAAAGAATTCGCTCACCAAAACTGTCGAACTGCCGGTATATCTAGGAATATTAACGGCCATCTTTTATAAATTTTCTTCAATTTTTTTATTTGCCGTAAAATATTTTCACCTGAAATATTCTGAAAAAGGGTAAAATACTACCCGGCGCCTCCACCATCAAGCGGTCCGGGACCCTTGATGGAATAATACTACTCTAGGGGAGCTAACAAGGGAAAAACACTTATAACATTTACTATACTTTTATTGAAGAAGAATATAATTTATATTAATACCATCAACAATTATTAGACTATTTTTGGGTTGATGCCCGCGATGGAATGCTATGGAACAATCTATCCATATTCTATCTTTCAAACAAATTACAAATAAATTAAATAATGACAGGCTTGTAAGTTGCCAGTCGTAAGATAGTCGAGTCGAAGTCGATAAGATCTTTTATTAGATACGGCACAAGCAATCTTTGCAGTAGGAAGGTAGGTTTATAGTAAGAAGACAGAAAAATCAACTCTAACCTCTGCATTTTTACTCCTCGCATTTCAGCGGCAATGAAATCACTATTCTTCGTGAAATAGTAGGCAACCACAAGTCCATCTATTATAGGTAGGTTATCCGATTGTCCTTTTTCAAATCCGTCACCCATTTTACCATGCACTACTAACATACACTAATTAAACTTAATATTACTTAATGTACGGAGAGTACGGAGGAAGCAATATAAAGCACTCTAATAATAGCGCAAGCAAGATACCAAGTAGGTAACTAGGTCGTGACGTCACACTGTCCACGCGCGCTTGCTACGGACCGTGTTTACGAGTATTTGAAATGTCTGTAAAAGAAATGTCCCAAAATGCAAGGAGTCTGGGCCAGGTCTTTGTACACTTTATCAAAAAATAGTTTAAGATGCCTAAAACACTTTTTGATTGTTAAATTGTTATTAAAACTCTTTGTTTATTGGTAGGAAATGAAATGTTGCTTTATTAGTGTGCAACACAAACAAAAAACATCATGGCGGAAAAAATTTCATTTTGACAGCTAAGGTTTACTTACAACCTTTTGTTTTGTGTATCGAGTAGTATCGATGGCTGGTTGCCATTAAGTCCAAAAGAATTGAATTGAATTGTTTTGTGTATTTTTAGCTTATTTAACAGTTGTAAAGTTAAAAAGAAACTGAAAGAAAGAACTTAAGCGCAACGAACAATCAAAAACACAGACAGACTACTATCAATGTGATGTGAGTGAAGTGTGCTGTGAGTGAGGTGGCTGTCCCCTCTGCTTACTGAACTAACTTCACTTGACAACTTCTACCATAGGAAAGAGTCATTGTCAATGTTGCCCGCTAAAACGAACACAAATAATTGTTGACTTTTTTATTTTCTTACCATCTAATTACTAATTAAATCAAGGTATTTGTATTTTTCCTTTAATTACCATTTATTTGTCAATTTTTTTAGATGGTGTTAAAAGACCTAGCCTAGGTTGTGACATTTCTTTTATTTATTTTATTTATTTATTTATTATTATGGCATACACAACAGGTTACTGTCATATCTTAAACTTAATAAAAACTAGATTATTATTATTAAAACTAGATATAAACCCAAAAGCGTGTATACACAGCATGATTAAAAGTTATCGCGCTAATAAGTAGACTGAAAATCAAGAATAGATAATAAACAATGTCTTAAATTACTTTAAATACTATAGAACATAAAATTAAGTCGGTAAGTTCAGCTGAGGATATTTTTCACTATATATCTAAACATAATATGTTTATATATGAATATATCAAGCTCATCGTGTTCCACTAATAATTCGTTATATGAACGACACATCCGAACTATGGGGTTATAAAAAGAAATGTTGTTTTTATATAACTCCAGAGTAAATAGGTTTTTCCTGTTTCGCTTTAGAAGTGTTGTATTAAAATTAATTAATTTCAGAATATTTGGGGCATCAAATTCAGAATGAACGATTTTGTGCAGGTGAAGGAGATCTAGTTGTCTGCGACGCATTTCTAGGGAAGTGACATTGAAGTGACGTCGCCTATCTGCGTAGGAAGTAAGCTTACGACCTGTAAGCTTACTTCCTGGAGCCCGAACGGTATGCTGCTATTTTGAGACATTTCTTTTGGACACTTTCGAAAAATTCATTAATACTTGGTCTTTTTGAATGAAACAAAAACTAGTGTGTTTATACAGGTACAAGCTCTACGGGGACAATAGTTTTAAGCGACTTTGTATATTATTTTTATTTTATTTGTATTGAATCCAGTAATGAGGCCAACAATGAGTAAGTAATGAGGAAGTTTCTGACAGCTCGGAAAAATAGTACATAAATTACACGATTGGTATTTTTTTTTTCATAAATACTCGTGTGTTGTAAATATTTATCATGTATTATTTCTACAGTTATTATATTGTTATGGCCGGTTTACACGCGTTAAGTATTTAACTTGGTAACTAAATTTTTAGTAAAAATTACGTGTAAACAGTCAGATAAGTGACAACTGGTAACTTAAAATTTAGTACGCAAGTGATTTAGTAGATTAAGATTCGTTCTATTGTTCGTATAAGTGGGTGGGCGGGGCTTCTCACTTCGCACGTTTGGACGTGATTTTTTAGGTCAGTGCATAAGTTGACAAAGCGGGTGGCGGCAAGAGCCCATATTTATTTAGATAGATAGAACGTTTATTTGCATCAAATACAAAGGTAAGACAAAAACAACAATACAAACTTCAGCTGACAAGCAGAAAGTATACAAAAAGTATAGAAAGACACAATAAAACAATTAAATAATTGTACATTTAGAAATATAAATTGTGATTGATTTATAAAATCAATATGAATATAAATGTAAATACTCATTTAATTTTGTACCAAGCAACCAAGTTTTACAAGTAAAAAGGTTCTTTTTGAAGAAGAAGCAAATGAGCTTTCATCCGTTTCTTAAATGTATTTTTAGAAAAAACGTTTCTTGTAGGAGGCGGTATGTTATTCCAGCACTTGGTTGCTTGGTACTTTAAGGATCCCTCAAAAGCCACAGTCCTATGCATGTGATGAGCCAAAGGCAACGCCCTCGTAACACCTTGTCCGTGCCTATTATGAGAACTTGGAAATTTAAGTTTTTTATAAAGATATTCCGGGTTTTTGTATTTTAATAGATCGAACATAAGTGCCGCGAGGTGTAGTTGCCGGCGAGCTTCCATATTGAGCATACCGGCATTATTCAGAAAAGGTGTGACATGGCTACGATACGGGACGTCGAAGCAAAAACGACAACATGCATTTTGCACCCATGCATGTTGAACCATTGCTTTGGTTTTGTATAATAAACGAGGTCCATAAATCAAATCCCCATAATTAAGTTTTTATTAGATCAAAGATTCGCAGAGAGTTATTCTAGATTTTTCTGATAGGTAATTTAGAATTTTATACAAGACTTTTAATCTAAAAAAACAGCTCCTTACCAGATTTGAGACATGACTCTCAAAACGCAAGTGGCTGTCGAAAATAATGCCCAAATTTCTAGCCTCACTAACACAATCTAGATCGACACCGTCAATATTGACCTCAGGGTTAGATTTAAGCATAATTTCAGTTTGTGATTTACTTCCCAGCATCATTAACTTGGACTTGAATGGGTTGAGGGTTAGAGAATTATTTTTTGACCATAAAGTTATGTTTTCCAAATCCATGTTAAGTGCATTAGTTGCTTCGGACAAATTGTGGGGATTGTGCGAAATATATAACTGAATGTCGTCAGCGTAGCTATGATACCTACAATGAGTTAAAACGTTAGGGAGATCCGCGCTATAAATAATAAAAAGAAGCAGACCTAGTATGGATCCTTGAGGTACGCCTCGCAGAACCGGCTTAGGTTCTGATATTAGGTAAGTACCATCATGTTGACGGATCTTTACTGATTGGTAGCGCCCACTTAGGTAGCTGTGGAACCATGAGATTGAGTGATTATCAAAGCCGTAAAAAGAAAGATTTGAAAGGAGCAATGGAATGCTCAAGCTGTCAAAAGCGCGGGAAAAATCAAGCGGTGCTGGCAATGTACCACGCCCATGGTCCTGTTCAGTAAGAACTTGTCAACTACATCCAATAACGCAGTGACAGTACCCCGACCCTAGCGAAATCCCGATTGTAAAGATGGAAGCAGACCATTAGTCTCGACAAACTTGATAACTTGCTCGTATACCGCTTTCTCTGAGATTTTCGAAAGGAAAGGTAAGATACTTATCGGTCTAATATCACTAAAGTCAATGGGATTGTCAGTTTTGGGCAGGGGCGTGACTAAGGCCTTCGTCCACTGAGATGGTACGATGCCACTTATGATGGACAGATTTACATTTCTCGTGATAACAGGCAAAGTTTCTGGAAGTGTAAGAAGCACCATGTCACGTCTTATCTGATCAGTACCAATCGCATTCGATTTTGATCATTAAAATATACTTAGCTACTTCATTTTCAGTAACCGGACGTAGTGAAAATAGGGGCATTGAATAGTTGAACCGATGGTGCTCAAAGTATGTCAGCTGTGAAATGTCGATTTGTTCTGTTCCCAGCAAAGTCAAAAACTGGTTATTGATTTGCTGAGGGTCATTAAGGCTATCTGGAAGGGCTACAGTGGGGTAATATTTTTGTTTTAATGTTTTTCCAAAATGCCTTACTGTCCCCAATATTACAGTTGACCAAGTTATCAAAATAAGCACGTTTTTCGTAATTAATACTGACATGAACTAACTTTTTTAAGCCTGTATAATATTTTTTATGTATTTCTGATTTAGGACTTCGATAGCGATCATGTGCCTTATTTCTTAATTAAATCATGAATTGTTATTCGTAATCAATATTGTCGGTTATCCACGGCAGTGACCGATTCTGTTTTAATTTCATGTACATAACTGGAGCATGTTTATTTAATATATTCAAAATAGATTTATTAAACCTTTCAACCATGTTTTCAACGTTGGTTAATTTTAAAATGTAGTCGAAGTCAAGCGCTGACAAATCTTTATTCAAATTCAACAAATTAATTTGCTTGATGGGTCTAAGTTCTAATAATTTCTGTGGTGGTTTTGTTTTTTTAAAAACAAGACAGATATTAACCATGGCATGTCCAAGTTTTCCAGTTATATCAGAAACCGTGACTTCCCGCGTCCGACAGTTTGTGCACACTAGGTCAATAAAAGTGTGAGTATTGGTTGATAAATGTGTGGGTTCACGTACTTACTTGTTCAAGGTCTAGATGGTGTAATAAATAATTTAGTTTCTGAACACCACCGTTCGAATCATCAAGCATATTAACATTAAATCCCCCCATTAAAACTAAATAATCATAACCCGTAAACATTGTAATTGTACCTAATAAAGCGTCAATAAAAAAGTCCACATTTAACCACTGAGGCTTATACGCAGTACCTATGAGGACATTACAGCTGTTCGCTTTGACAGATAGCCATAACTGCTCGATACCGGCGTCGGCGTGTTTGACGAAGGGCGCGCGGATGTCATTGTAAATATAGAAGCCGACGCCTCCCCCGCGGCCGTGGCGCATGTGCTGCGGGCGCGGCGCGATGCGCAGCCGATAATCAGGAACCGCGGGCGCCAGCGCCTCGCGACCAACTGGCCGCCAGGTCTCGTTTATGGCAACGATGTCAGGATTAAATCTATCCATTGCAATAATAAAGTCATCATGTCCCGTGTTTAAAGACCCTGCATTGTACAATGCTAACTTTAAATATTTGCTTTTATGAGACATTTTTGTAAAGACAATAATAATAAAAAAATAATGAATAATTTATAAAATACGAGTAAACGAATATTAGTATTATAAATAATAGCAAAACATAAAATGCAAATGTTTTCCTATTATTTATAATACATATTAAAGAATAATAAAAAAAGTGATTGGAGTATATTATAAAGCAAATAAATTTAATAGTTATAAGATTACTAGAACTTAATAAACCTAGGTGACTTGTTCCCAAAAACAACAAGGCGACCAACATGTTACCAAGCAAGACAATAGAAATACAAAGATAGCTATTTGAAGCTTCAAAAATCAGCAAAAGCAGTATACCAGATAAGCATTGGTTCTAATACATTCTCAAATTTATAAAGATATTTTTCAAATATTATTAAGATGAAAGCAAGGTAATATAAATAAAAATTGCAAAGTATAAAACATTTCAAACTTTTAACGATTAGAATAAAATAATAAAAATTTATACATATAGAATAACAATAGCCAAAAGTAGATATAAAAAGTAGATACAAGCAAACCGTATGACGTTTAATAAAATTCGGCGTAAGTGAGTAAAAGTTGCAAAACTGTAACACCTTAACAAAATAAATGACAATTAATAAACTGAAACACAAAATGAAATTTAGGGACACGAACAAGCAGGGTTTTAAATATTTCCCATTTACATAAATTAACTCTACTAAATTGAATACATATAAATTAATGATAATATAAAAATTGTCAAATAAAAAACAGATAAAGAGTGTCAAACAAACCGCGTTACGTAATAGTTTTTTGAAATAAAAAAATTTAAAATTTAATCTTTGAAAATCACACATTGGGTTTCGAACGATTAAGTATAAAATATAACGTCTTCTTGTTATTGCAATAATAAATAGTAATAGCTTAAAATTGCTAGGTTTAAAACACATAAAAAAGTTTAAAGATATACTAAAGAAAACAAGGCATACAAAGTAAAAGAACAAAAAAGATAAACTAATATTTTTTTGACAATCAAAAACAAAACAAACTGGCTTTAATTCAAAAATTGGTAAAAAAAGTATAGGGTTATTATTTAAGTATGCTGCCATCACTTGAGTTAACCGCAGATTTACCAAATATGCGCTCAAGGTCGGCGGAGTTACGAACACGAAGTCGCGGTGAGTCGGAAGCCTGGTGGCGACGAACAAATATTCTCCCGTCCCGCGTCCAGACGTAGCGTCAATGCAAGCGGCCCGCGAGGTCGCGCGCCTGGTGAAACAACAGCCGGTTTAACCGCGTCAGCTACTCGTTGACATAGATTCTACGAACAGGCTGCGGCAGGCCGGTGCCGTCAGTGGTGGTTCCGCACGCATCCGCAATCGCGCAGCAGCTGGTTCCGCACGGCGCGCCGCGACAGACGAACGAAGATGGCACGGGGCCGCAGCGCGCCGCCTGACTCAGCGCCCAATACGGTCACACGCCCCACTCTCGAGCAGCTTACTATGTCGGGCTCTAATAACTTTACGCCGAGCTTATCCGCCAGAGTGATGATGATATGTGGCATTCCCTCGCCTGGCTGCTCGGGGATGCAGGTTATTTCCACATCATTTAGCATCGCATCCTGGTCACGATCGTTTATTTCAACCTTCAGATGGTCTATTGGGGTCAGTAAATCATAAAGTTGCGTAATTTCTGGCTTTCCTGTGGTATCAGATTCAACCTTGTTTAGCCTCTCCTCAATAATGTCAATGCGACTTTCACACGAGTCCAACCGCTCAGTTAGCTTTAGCAGAGTATCATTAAGCGCTTTGATTTGAAGTCACGTGGCCCTCATTTCACTTGCAAAAAGGCGCATTATTGTTTATAAATTAAGCGCCTCTAAGATACACTCAGAGCTCCGGGCATTCGATTCATTGAAATCCGACGTCAAGCAAAACTTCGGGCGGGCTGTCCGCGGCGGCCACCCCTCGTTTACGAGAAACACTCTCGTGATCCGCTGCACGCACCGGAGTGTTTGTATTGTCCTTTTTGGGTTGTTTGCTTACACAAGTTACACATTTCCAGGCTTCCTTATGTACTTTGGTCATAGTTTGAAATCTTTTTTTAGAAATATTGGCACACTGAAGATCAAAGAATTTTTTACATACTTTGCAACAAAGAAAAAGTTTATCCTGAACTTGGTTCATGCAGCCTGCGCAAAATTTAGTGCTCATGTTTATAGAGAATTATAAAAATAAAAAATGAGAAAACAAAAATAAAAAATAATTTATTAAACTATATGGTTCAACGATGAGTATCGAACTCGCACCCTCGTTGACAACACTACGCCACGGATGCATACATCAACTTTTTGAAATAAGTGTATAATTTCTAAGCTTGAGTCATAAGATGAATGACCAGTATGAGTTCAACAGGGGTCAAACGTACCCACGACATTTATGTGCGACACTTCACAATAATTTGAACGAATTTTGATCTGTTGTTTTTTGCACTGTACTCACTATTGACTAAAGTTGTTTTTCACACTATATATCGTTTTAAAGGGCAAAAAAAGAGGATTAAACGTATGTACACTGTATTGGGATAGTATAGGATGGCACTTGTAAATTAAATAAAATATGAAGCGTAATACAAACACGTCAGGTATCGCTGCCGCGTCTCGCGCGTCTCCCGTACTGTAGTACGTACCGCATTTTCCCTTTTTTTATTAATGTCGGAGTGGAGTTTAGTTCAACTTTAAAATTTGTTGAAGAATATTTAAAATAGGTATGCTTGTAGAATAAACGAGGTAAAAAATTTAGAAAAAAAAAACATATTCTTGTAAAGATTTTAATTTCCGAATAAAATTCTTCTCTGAATTTTTCCAAAATCACGTTTACCACATATCTAAGTACAGAATCGACGAATTCCTTGACATTCATCACTGCTCATCTTCATTTAACTTATGAACTTAACTACTTAATCCGTTTGAACACACAAGTGATATGAAGTAACTTAAAATTTAGTTAAAAGATGATGGTCAAACTCAATATGGGATTTTGACCTGCTAATGGTCAGTAGTACGCATGAAAGATTAACTCATGAGTAACCTTTTCCCCCTTAAACTTCCCTAATTTTAAATCTAAAAATCTTGTAAAAAAATTATAAATAATTTGCGAAAAATCTGTCGTAAGTCACCATGTTGTTTTCTTTTGAATGTATCAATGTTAAAGTCAAAAAAAGTAACAAAACGATGTCGAATGAACCCACAAGTAATGGACGTTATTGGCGGATTAGTTTTGACAGTCAATCAACAATCTTTCAGTTCTTTTTTGAATGAATTAACTAGAGTTAATCCTAAAAAAATCGGGGGAAAAATATATTTAAAAAAATTTCTTACAATGGTAGGAAGGTCTATATATTTAAACTAATGATTGTATGATAATCTATATTTATTGGCCTTTAATTTGATATACTGACTATTAGTAGGTCATCTTTTGAACTATCTGCTTTAGTTACCAACTTAACTACTTAATACATGTAAATCGCGCACTTGAGCTCGGCATAGGCTTACTTGGCTTGTGGTATTTAAGAAAGGACTTGTTTTTATTAGTATAGGCGCTGGGGCTAGATTACGAGTGCACCGGGAGAATATAGAGGATATGCAGTCAGTCGCAAGACCTCGCTACAGTCGCTATTACGCTCCATAAGTTTACCAGTGGTTCTCAACCGTTGTATTCTTAACTCCCATTTAATATTATATTAAAGATGAAACAGAGCTCTCGTCGCAACTCCGAGGATAGTGAGGGCGCTCATTGCAGCACCTGTAAGCTGTTTTTCGACTTCCCGTGTGCCGATTTAACGGAAGCTGGTTTTAGAAGGTTGGGAGATAGGAAAAACACATGGAGGTGTATGTCGTGCAGAACAAATAAATGTCCAAGCCCTGCGGCAGTCCAAAGCCCACCGACTTAGATAGCATCATGGTGGAGCTAAAACGACTCTCTCTTCAAACAGCTATAAAAGAAGAGTTAATTGAAATCAAAACATCTATTGAGTATGTAACACTTACATCCTTTATGGTCCTTATATTGTAAAATATTCTTCTTGATTGGTATTTTTTGGATTTTCTTAGATTTTCTAAATATATTGTTTACTTTATTGACAATCATGTCAATTAAATTTTTTTATGACAGCAATGGAGGCTGCCAAATAAGCTAAGCCTCTTACACACGGATTCTTACAAAACTATTGTAAGAAAATATACTTGATTCCTGGCTAATAAGATTAAATTCAAAATTTCAAATTGCGGTTCCAAAGGAATGCGACCCCGGCCATATAAGCCGATTGCTGGCCTTAGAATGGCAGTCTTTTTCAAGCCATCCTACCGACAACGTCTCCAGTCAACTTCAAGCTATCCTACCGATAATATCTCCAGTCTATTACAAGTAACTCTGCAAGTCATCGAACTCATGCTCATGCTGGAGCTACCGGACTCTGAAGCTGCCTCCTACTGAAGGTACCTGACGCTGAAGCTGCCTCATGTTGAAGCTACCTGAAGCTGCCTAATGCAGAAGCTACCCGAAGCTGCCTCATGTTGAAAACTCCGACATTGCTCTCGATGATCCTGTTCCTGCTGCTGACCCTGATGATCCTGTCTACCGCCTCATCTTGCCTGCAGATCCAACCTGCTCCTCCTGTTTCTGCTCTCATTGATCCTGCACGCGCCAGAGCGCCAGTCGTTGCCTGAGCGTCTCCACTGACCCTGCACGCGCCTGAGCGCCTGCGGAAGCCTTCGCGGCGACCCCTCCGACTAATTCATGTCCGTGATAGTTTTTTTTAATAAAAATTTTTATTACGTGACATGTACTCGCACGCATCAATTCAAGTCCTTAATAATAGAATCGATGTTCTTGAAACAAGAATACAATCTGTCGTGGATACCAAAATTGAGGTTCATAAACTTGAGGAGAAGATTATTAAGTTGGAAACTACAATTAATGAAAATGAGCAGAGATCACGCCTCAATAACGTGGAAAAAAAAGGAGTCTCAAATTCAAATACCGAAAACCTGTACAAAATTGCCTCCGAAATTGGAAATGCAATAGGCTCTAAGACTCGCAAAGAGGAAATTAATTATATCGCACGAGTGCCGACGCGGAACAACTAAGATGCTTAAAACATAATTATCGGTTTTAGTAATAGATATTTTAAAGAAGAATTTGTCACCAACGAATTCGGCGAAGTTTTCAGACGAGTATCTGACGGAACAGATGTCACAGCCGTCGCAGGTTGACATTGTATATACAGATTACTCAAAATGTTTTGATCGTATAGACCATGTCATCTTGTTAGCCAAGCTGTTGCGGATAGGTATTAGGGGCAATCTGTACCGTTGGTTTGCCTCTTGCATTAATAACCGAAGTCAAATTGTGGCATTGAACGGTTACACGTCCTCGCAAACAAAAGTGGTGCCCTCTGGGGTACCACAGGGGTCTTTATTAGCCCCGCTGCTATGTACAATCTTTATTAATGACATTCTTAATTATTTCACTCATTCCAAAATTATATTATATGCTGATGACATGAAAATCCCATGTAAAATTAATTGCTTAAATGACACAACTAAACTACAACATGATTTAAATAACTTTTATAACTACTGTTTTAAAAACGGGACTTCCGTTTGTGACGACGTGTAACCGTTTAATGCCACAATTTGGGAGATCTAAATAGAATTTACAAGTATAAAAAGAGAAATCTAAAAATTTACTTTCAGTGCTTCTGTTAATTCAAAAACCTGCGCAAGAATCTTAGCTAGTAAACAAAAAAGAAATATTTCTAATAATAAAGTTTTTGTTCAAAACGGTCTTTAAATGTGATAAAGCGGAAAATACATACATTTCTCCTTTTTTTTATATCATAGACCGCGATATTGGATTTACTTACTCGCGCGTTGATGAGTTATCGTATTTTCGGGAATCTTTTCGCTTTTCGGGAGGTTTATTAATTGCCCAATCAATGCTGGCGCTGGCGTAATTTTCAAAAAGAGACAACGCTGTGTATAAAAGAAAGATAACATTTTTATGCTTAGATAATCACAATGTATTCAATTCGTGTCACCGAATATGGTCACCAACTACGAAAGAAGTAGATGTATGAAACAACGGGAAAAAATTTAAAGTATAAAAAGAAATAATAAAAGCCGACTTCAACCCATAATTGTTGCTATGTTTGCAATCATTAAACATGTTTGAATTTTTTTTAAATTACACTGGACCATGTATTTTAAAAATTAGTTTTACATAGTAATATTTTATTTTTAGTTTTATTTTGTCCATACAAATGAAACATGTCCATTTCACTACCTCGTTACGATAATATCACAAAATTTCCATAGTTTCTTAGGAAGCTTAGAATTAGAATTTTATCAAAGGTTCGTGTAGTACCTTTTTGATTGATATTTTATCGCCTAGCTTATCAAATAATAAAAATAAAAATTGTTAATGAGAGCATCCTCGATTTCGCCCTGTGAGAAACAATTTGTGAAAAAAGCTATTTACACCCCCGTAGATGTATACAAACTGTTACCTAACTAAATTTTTTAAAGCTTTTACACATAAACATCATTTACTAAAAAGAAAAAGTGTCAGTCTCCCTCTGTGTCTTGATGTGTTGGTGTTTTTATTTTTGTCATCCATATCTTTTGTGAAAAAATCCTGTGAGAAACGCAGTTAATATCAAGAAAAGTAAGTAATATTTTTGTTTATTGTTAGTGCAAATCATTTTGATAGTAAAGTAATCCCGATATAACAGTGTCACGCTTTCATAGTATCCGATTTTCATAGTATCCGAGTTTATACTTTTCTTATATTTCTCACATGACCGTTTCTCAAAGTATATGGTATACCTATACTAACTAGTATTTACGTACTTGTGTGTGTCTTAAATATAAATGCCCGGTATTTGATATATTTTTGACGGAGTTCAAAAAAAGGAGATTCTCAGTTAGTTTTATATGTATGTTTATATGTTTGGCTGTGATTATCTCGCGTTTAGGCTGAATCGATTTTAATGTGGTTTTTAGGAAAGTATTTGTTACAGTTACGACAAAGAGTGCTCTTTACTCGCTGCTAACCTACCTCAAACTGTCATAGACCCGAATTGGTCGTTCAAAAATAATATATGTATATAAAAATGACGTATTAGCAACCTACAAATATTTTTAAATACCTATTAAATGATACCCCAATTCAAAGGTTAGGTCAAAAAAATAATTATGAAATAACATTTTGGCACAAAAATCTTCCATTTGATTGTCTTAATTAATTTTATAGCCTATGACACTTCCACAATCAAAACAAATCTATCTTGAATCTTTTATTTATTCCTGTACATCTGAATCATGAATGTCATAGGTACCTATTTGTTCACCAGTAAAAAGTTAACTGTGAGAACGCATCTTTGTGAGAAATGTGAGAAACGTTTTTGATTTTTGTGAGAAACGTGAGAAATGTTTCTCACAATAGTCATGTGAGAAATGTACATTTATTTTGGCTCAAACCCAAAAAAGAAAGCAATTTGCATTATGAGATTATTTCCAACCTTAGTAGTTAGTTAACTTAAACTATATTGTTCGTTTCCTGATTAATAAAATTAATGCACAAGTGATATCAATTTTATTGTGCCTTATTTATTAATCAGGCACAATAAAATTGATACTATGAATTCTCTAGCTGACCTCACTCAGTGGGAGAACTCAAATAAGCTGGATCCGTAATTCAAAATCTGAGCGTATACTAGACATGCTTGTTTTTTTAATTATAAATTTTATTGTTTTTGTGGTACATATGTTGATATGATAACATAGGTAATTTCCTTTCAAATCTCCAAAAAAAGGGCTTCGACAAAAAGTTTTCGTGTAGGTAATGCGTGTATAAATTGACTGAGATTTTCTTGTTCATAACTTGATTTCTACACCGATTAAATCCGGCCTTTGTGTAATTAATAATTCTGAGCGACTCTCTAGTTTTTTTTAGTTTATGCTTATGTAGAGCACTCAAAGATTGATTACGTTTCATAAAAAAAACTCTTTGTAACCCTGTGCGTTGGACTAATTTTTGGTGGTCAACTTAAAACATTTTCTTTCTCGATTCGCTCTCCTTGTAGATGGTGTCATATTTTTAAAGCTTTGTACAAGCTTTCGTACCTGTGCCCTTTGTTTATTTTCATAAACGTGTACTGAATTTGTGTTCTTACAACTAAATTCTTGAGGAAAATGATTTTTTCAATGTAAAAAAGATATCAAATGCTGTATTTAATAGTTATAAAAAAGTAAAAAAGTAGCCGATTATTCGAACTTGAAGCGATCTCAAAAGAGACTCACTAAGATATAGTAAGTCTCTTTCGAGATCGCTTCAAGCTATTTGATTATTTTACATAAAATTCTTCCGCACTAGGGCCGACTTTATGACGCCCGTACCTCAGGCCCTTTTTTAAATATTCGAGTAGAACTTCCAGCTGTACAAACCATTTTTATTTCATGTTCCAATCCGTTCAATCATTGTTTTGACACACAAACTAATTAGTGATGCTACGCATCAGACGAACGTCTTCCTAACTACAACACTAGGAACTAGAAACCCCCACGTTTTGAATTTGACAACTTTTTTTTTTAAATAAAATTGTCCTTCGTTTTTTTTTATTTTACAATGACGGCTTGGATTCTTGGCTTAATGCCAGTGCGGCAGTGCGAAAGCCCCTCTTTTACTCTACAAGATATTTTAATAATCTAAATAATAAAGAAGGTAAAAGAAATAAAATACTGGTGTATTTATAAATTTTTTTATTTCTCAACTTTGTTTTATATTTTTGATATACTTTGTATTGCATGGTAGGCAAATTTTTATTTTCTAGTCTCGAGACATCAGTATCTTTTAATATTCTATTAATAATATTAGTCTTGTTGAGTAACCCAGAAAGTAATTAATAACAGTGTCCTTATGACTTTTATAATGAAGGAAGTCAAATGTATACCCATGTATGAAATTTTGTTTTATATTTTCTAATATATAATTATCGTAAGCTTTTTGTTCAAGGTATTCATTTGCATCCTCAATTATCTTAGAGAAACATCTCAAGGCATTTCCAGCAGGGTAGGATAGTTTTCTTTTTTTATGGATTTGTATTCTTTAAATGTTATCCATTTGGGTATTTGTTTTTCTGTTTGGCTCGTTAAATTATTTTCACATTAGGTGCAATTAATTTTATTCAATATTTGTCGGACAACCCACCTTGCAGTGTATGCCCTTGAGTGTACACTCAATCTCTCTTGCCTTGCACTAATTAAAAGACTTTCTAGGTCAAAGTTTTCTATCTTTTTACAAGATTCTAGTGTAATACTCTTTTCACGGGGGACATTGTTTTCAAATAAAGATTTCATTTTTATAAGCCGGTCCTCCGAATCATCCTCACAATTAAATGAGGATGAATGAAATTTAATGAATCTTGTAATGAGTAGCGATTTAAAGGTGCATTTAAAGGTGTGGCAATCAGGATTGTGGTTTCTAAAATTGTATGCCCTGATCTGTCCGAAAAAAAATTTCTATTGGGTCAGAATTAAAATGTCGTGGGCGCATTATTTTAATATTTTTGCTTTTAAAAAATTGCCACACCCTTTCATAACTTTCTTTTGTTTTAATCCAGTTTTTTAAAGAAGGTACAAAAGTCTCTTTGCCCTTATAATCAACAAATGCAATATTTTTTAATATTCTCACAGCATCTTTCCAGAATTGATGGTGTTCACTATTTTGTGTCACAGTTTTCCGCAATGGCTTCCCTTTTGAGGACTTGCTGAATACTGAGGCTCCATTTACGGAGTCAAATAAGTCGTCGAAAAACAACACCATCTCCGCTGTGTTCCTTAAAGTTGAGCTCACTTGACTTCCATCTGCATATTGAGCTTAAACAAAATATAAAAGTTTTAAATTTTTCGTAAAATGCTTGGGTATAGACGGCAGCTAAACATTTTATTATGAAAAATTCAATTCTTACCAAATTCAGCTGTATAAGCCAATGTTGCTGCTACTGACTTGCTAAATACGCGAGCACAGTTTTTAACCTAAGAAAATATAAAATTACACTCAATATTTTTTGTGCATGATATTACATGATAATATATTAAGCAATTTAGTTAGTTTATAAGAGTTACCTTCATCTTTTTAATTTTTTCAGGTATTACATGCTCATCACTCAACTTTGGCAATAGCCGCATTTGGGCAAGGGTACAATCTCTTTTGTAAACTTCTACAATGTCATCCCATTTAGCAAGCTTTCCATTAGATTTTATATGCTTTGTCAAAAAATTGTTTCTTAACCCTTTTAATAAATGAGGTGGGTCAAATATAATGCTCAAAGTGTGACCATTTAGCTTGATTACATCATCTGTAAAAAGAATTACATGTTTAAAATACTTAACATCTCAACAAGAATATTTTGAAAATTTATTGCAAACCTTAAATGTTACACACTTACCAGTTGTTGGTTTACCATTCTGCAATTGTTCTATCCTTGTGTCTTCTTTGAGTGCCTTTAAGGCTGACTGAAATGCTGTTCCTTGATCACATACCAATGCTGGTGGTACAAATCCAGTGTCACTCACAGCAGCAACTACTTTTTTTATAATTGTTTGCAATTGCATACCAGATGTGGCACCCTTACAAAAATAAAATGCCACAGGCTGCTGCCACTTGTACAGTGCTCCTCTTACCATAAAGACCAGGGCATGATCTGCAAATTCATTGAATTTCTATTTCTCTAATTTCACCAAACCAGTAATGGAATCTTTATGTTTGTCATAATGAAGTGCTGCTTGAAAGGAACTTGAAAGGATAATATAATAAAATAAGTTAAATAAAAATATTCAAAATATAAAACTGATGTTCAACACATTTTATAGTGTTATTAGTTTTAGTTTGTGTGAGTTTTAAATTTATGTCTGTATCATAATGTAATAAATTTAGACTTATATTATATAACTAATTAATGATTCCCTACTTCTTGGAAAAGGCTCATACCATGCAGAGGGCCGATAATGCGATCGTAATGAATTTATACCCTTGATTATATTATTAATTAGTTATTGTTCTTTAAACACATTGTTATTTAAATTAGATAGTAAGTATCTCAATAGTTCTTTGAATTGTATTCGGTTGATGCGCAACAAATTTCAGTCAGTCTGTCATGGGCGTTCAAATGGAACGGTCTTGTGTCTTGAGCAAAGTATTACATTATCGGTGGTTATATAATATCTGTGATTAATTATATTATTCTATGGAAATATACCATCTGTGGCCTTAGTAAAGTGTGATTATAACAAGTGTATGTAAAAACATGTAAAAACAAATAAACACCTGCGAATAATAGGATCTGAGTAGTGGAAAACCTTTGTTTAACAATAAAATATAGTATAATAGAGAATTTAAATGAATTTGAAAATCTTTACTGTTGATTGTGTAAGAACATTTTTAATTGGTGATATTGTGTGCCATATGTTAATGTACTTAACTTTTAATAAAGTATCTAAATTTGTCGATTGATGCCAGATTCAATATTCAAACTAGACACCATTTTATTGAGTGTGGTCTTCAAGGGCAGTATAAAAATCTTTTGCAAAAATCTATAGCATTTTGGACTTTGCTTCATAATTGATAGCCCTATTAATTTCTCATCTAAAGTAAACATTCGACCTTTACTTTTCCTGGTTCATTGTTTGATCTGCATCCAAAAGATTTTCTTTGATAATGGATTCATTGCTTTTGCCATTTTATCAAATGCATGGTTTTCATTGAATTTCATGGCTCTCCTGGCTCTACGGCTGAAGTCAAGTTGTTTCCTTGACTTACAGAACTCTTTATGAAGGCGGTGGCAGTTTGGTGTCAAAGATTTAATTTTGTGGAATTAACGCCTCCTTACAGTTCTCTTTGGTGTTACATTAATTGTAACAGCACCTGTTTTGTAAAAATAATAAATATAAGTACATATACAATAAGTACTTGTAAAAACAACGTCTTAAAGTTTTGGTTTTACCTGAATAATCAACATTTATTGGAGAATTTTGCTCCAGAGTGCAAGAAGTAGACGGCTTTAATTCTGTGAATATAATAAAAAGAGTTGTTAATTTTTTTTATTTATTCTATGTCAGTTAATCATAAATAATATTAAGCACCTTTATCTGGTTGTGGAATAAGAATTTTAGTAGATGTGACTTCCATGGCACGGTTGGAAGATGGTTCATCTTCTGTAATATAGAGAAATGAATAAGTATAATCACTCGATAGGTAAAAATATTGGGGGAAACTTAATTTTTTTTTAATTTCTATACCTGTTTGTGGACAATGTTTTGACATTCGAATTTGCCCTGCAGCACAGGAAGTAGGTGGTGTACTGTCTGAATAATAAGAAACCCTTTTGTTAAAGAAATGTTTGAAGTATAAAATCATATATTTTTAAAAAAAACATTAGAAATCTCAGAAAATCAGTTCTTGGAAAGTGGTGAAAAATGACGTCCTGTCGCCTACTTTCACAATTCACGACACAGCACTTTTCGTACATTGTGAAGCACCATAAACGGAAATTACAGTATTTGGGAATTGAGAGGATAAGTTGCGGAAATTAATCAACGCAAACGCTTACTCGTCAAATACCAAAATCGTAATAGCGGCAGGCAGATCCAACTGATTGATTGAAGATATTGCTGTCATTCATATTGAAGTGACATATGGCAATTGTTCGCTCAAAAAGTAGCAACGGAGCTGTCACCATCAAAAAAAACCATAGACATAATTCCTAGTTTTTTTTGTATAAAGACTACCTGCTATGTTTTGAGATAAAGATTGAATATTCCTTAGGTGTTAATTTAATCTGTGCTTATCCATATTTATTTGTTGTCTTGGTCTTTAAAAATTTACTAATTTCTTTTAAACTTATACAATAATCTAAGTTCTTATTTAAAATCATTATTAATATCATGAGTTTCGAAACGACAACTAGCAATGGACATGAGAAAGAAGATCGTAAATTCCAATATTATGACAAAAATAAAGACGACTTGCAGATTTCAAGGACCGACATGAATATGTTGATAATGAATTATTTAGTAACAGGTACCTGGAAGCTTTAATGCGCTTTCTTTGTATTGTTTTGCAATGTAGATAACAGCTTCAATTCACTCAAATGTTGATGAGGTCAGCATATTGTTTTGACTTTATTTAAAGTAATTTTAGTCATCAACGATTTATTTTACTTTGTTTCTAATATTCATTTGTTTGTTTCGTTTTTAGAGGGCTTCAAAGAAGCTGCTTTAAAATTCCAACAAGAGGCAGGTTTACAAGAACCAGCTCTCTGTAGTTCTCTAGATGAAAGAATTCTTATCCGTGAAGCAGTACAAGGAGGTCGAATACCAGAAGCTATTGCTATGGTTAATACATTACATCCAGAATTGCTAGATAATGATAGATATCTTTATTTTCATTTGCAGGTATGTGTATTTATGATATTAAATTAGAAATTAACTTAATTACATTTAGTTACATACTTGAGTTTGCAATTTTTTTTCAGCAACTACAACTTCTTGAGTTAATTCGAGCAGGTAGAGCAGAGGAAGCTCTGTCATTTGCAAGCGCCACTTTAGCAGAAGCTGGAGCAAATGATCCTAATGCCTTGACTGAATTAGAGAGATCTCTGGCATTGCTTGCTTTCCCTGACCCTCATGCATCACCATTTGCAGATCTTTTGCTTCCATCTCACAGTCAAAAGGTATGTTTTTATAGTTTTAAAAATGGTTAAAATGTAATAACTACTTTAGTCTATTCTCACATAAGATTTTAAATTATCTTACAAGTAGCATCTCCCAGCAGTGCTAGATGACAATGAGACAAATATAGTGTATTGCACTGATTCCAAAAAAAGATTTAATCATGCACCAAACATGTAAATTACTTTACTTAATCATGTGCTATTTATTTTTCAGATTGCAAGTGAACTTAATGCAGCTATATTGAAAATGGAAAATCAAGAGTACACCAACCCTAAACTATGTAGTCTGTTAAGGATGATTCTTTGGTCACAAAATGAGCTTGATAAGCATAATATTAAGTATCCTAAAATGACAGATCTTGCTAATGCAACAATAGAGCAACCAAAGTAATTCTGTTTTAACATTGTTTAATGACAATATTATAAATTAAAATCAGTACAGATTATTCTTCTGTAATTTTGGTTGTGTGTACTTCAGATCCATTTTACTGATTAATAATAATATACAAATCAGTCATAACAACCAACTATAATGTAAATTGTCAAAGCCTTGCAAGCTGAGATGCATAGACAACTCTGTGAAATATGTAAAGAAAACTATGATAACTAAATGTAAAAACTTATTTAAATTTTTTTAAGAATTTATTTAATTTGGGATGTTGAAAAATTTCATACTAATGTCTTGGTTTTTTTCATCTGACTCCCTTTAGTAACTACATTTGTAAAACAAAAGTAAGTCCTAACAATCTCTGCCTGCACAACCTGATAATTGCCTTATAAATAGTATAATTTAATAGCTGTATTTTATGTTTTAACTATATGGTATGGTTAGGATTATTTTAAGTCTTACTCATTTATAATTAAAAAAATAAAGACATTCAAGATGATGCATTGCATTATATTTTCCAACCCATTTATTTAAATGACTCTATTGACTGAAAGTAATAAAATGGATGTAAAAAACCTGTTCATAGAAAGAGCTAAAAGTCAAGAGCTGCCAAGATTTAAATTAAATAGAGAGCTTCACCAGCATATCACCTTCATTGGCATAAACAGTCATGAAAAAAAAGGTTAAGAGGTACTTACAAATCTAAATGTTGGATCTATTCTAAAAATGAGCAAATTGGTAACTACCTGAGTGATAGGTGACAAGCAGGGTAATGTTCTGGGAAATCTAACAGTGTTGTGGTGAATGCTTGAAAGTAATTTTAAAAATGAAAAACACCTACTTAACTTTCTCAGCTATTAATAGTCTATTAGTAAATCTTTATGGACTCTGCTATCCTATAGTACGGACAAATCTACGTTTTGGTTCATCCACAGAATTTGTGTAATATTACATATACAATAAAATCCAAGCTCCTAGTTTTAAAGAATTTAATCTTTAAATCTACAAAGAACTACTTTTTTTGTTATATACATCATAGTGTGTGACTACATACATAGTAAACGAGTAAAAAAACTCAGTATGATAAGTTTACGTATTTTATTCTATCTTGTTGGCCGCACTTTAACCCATTCATTGCCGATCAATTTTGAAAACATCACTTGGGTGCCACTTAATATTTGTAATGATTACATAAGAAAATACATAATTGAACGTGTTTTTCAACTAAAAAAAACCCCTAAATATCGAAAACCCCTCTAAAAATGGTAAACGCAACATGTGCGTTGGTGGCACTGGGGAAAGAATTTAAATCGTAATTGCCGCTCAACGCACCGTTTGCGTTGACGTTTGGATAGTTTAATAGTATCCAAACAATTTAGTTTAAAATATAGTAATAAATTGATTTTATAATTATTAATTAATTGAATGAAATTTGAAATACATAAAGTTATATAACTTATATAATATGGATTAACAAACAGGCTTCCTTTTATCCTGGGCTATACGGGCTATAGGAATGAACACGATATTTATGAGTTTACCCAATAAATACCTAACATATGACAAAACAAACCCAATTTCAATGGAAAATACATTTATTACTTAGGAAAAAAAACATTAGTAGTTGTGGTACTCTTTAAAACAATCATTTAAACAAAACCCATATCGTTCGGTTACTTATTTAAATGATCACCAACCTCTTGTTACTATTAGCATTTAATCCTTCTTCCTTTAAAGCCAGCTCTAATAAGAAATCGCTTCTTATTCATCACTTCACATTAACTTACATTTCATCGTTGAAAAGGATGTCTACTAAAAATTAATTTTGTTATTTTAATAACGTTTGTGCGGCACACTCCAGGCTGTGTGAAGAAGCTGAGCTATGATGCTAAGGTACTGAATCGTACGCGTAGCCGCAAAAGTTAAGCTTATATTTTTTTATGGAGTGGCGAAGGGCAGACGAGCGTGTGGGTTACCTGATGGTAAGTAACTTCCACCGCCTATAGACATCAATGGCCCTCACGTAATAATTGATGCGCTGCCGATCAAAAATGAAGGGAAGAGGGGAAGGAAATAAAGGAGATGATAGGAAAAGGAAGGGAAGAGAATTCTTAGCGTGTATCCTATATAGCTCTTTAATTTAAATATTGGTGTCGATGAGGCACATCCTTAGCAACGTAGCCTAACTTAGCTTAGCTACCATTTCTTTCACCGAAACACCAGGCATAGCGATTAAACGAAATCAATCTGTTTAGTAAGCCATGCAATGAAGAAAACCTTTTTTATTTTAAGTGCCTTAACGGTAAAATAAATAGAAAGCAGATGAAAGCAAAACATGAGGCGCAAACACAAAACAAAATAAAATATCACATTTTGGTGTGCTTTGTTACACATAAAACTATCCCACAAAGATTTTTACCGCCATGTCAATCAACGCACCTTATGCGTGCATGTAATATTTTTTTCGTAAAATGCACAATAACGCAATGGAAAATAATGATAAAATTAAGAATATCACCTACCTTTATCTCCTGATACACAAGTATATTATTAACACTCAATAAAACTTAACTAAATGCAAAATGAAAATAGCCATTCATAGCACCAACCGTTTTTGCCTTACCCAAGCAAGAATGCCAGTTCAAAGTGTGGAACGGTATGTGTACTAATCAAACCAAAAACCAACAGTGTTTTCACATAAAAAATTTGTTTCTAGCCGTTAATGTTGCCAAATGTTTCAATATCTTTTTACCATTTTAATTTTATGCCAAAAATCATCTAAGAGTACACTCAACGCATATGGTGTGTTGATGGCACAATGAAGTGAACCGGTCCAACGCAAATGGTGCGTTGGTGGCAATGAATGGGTTAACTCCCATTTCGAACTAAATATCAGATCTATCCAACAGCATATTAGCACATAAAAAGAAAACAAACTAAGTACAATATTTTTGTATTCTTGTTGGGCTATTTATTAATGTTTGTATTAGGTATATTACAAAAAGATTAAAAATAATAATTTATATTTATTCTATTTTAAACAACTTCATTCATGTAACAGATTGTTCTCAAGATATTGCATGCCATTAGTACAATTTTACATTCTAGTTTTCTTAAAACTTAAATTTGTTTATTGATTGCTATTTAAAAAAAGTAAATAAACTGGAAACAAAATTGTATACATTTTTATAAATATAATTTATAAAAAAGTATTATAACAAAAGCTATATTAAATTTTAATAAAAAAACAATTGTTACTAGTTAATTCTTGATAAAATAAGTGTTTCTTTATTTAACCTTTACCATTTATAACATAATTCTAGATTCCATATCTAAACCCCCAGATAACAATGGCCACACAAAACTTAACACATTTCCTAAAAACATTAAGTAATCATAAATGTTTTTAATGATGTTTTCCCAATTAAATTTATTGCTTTATGTCACCATCCTAAAACATAGTCCAAAGCTTTTGATATGAGACCATTAGATTTTTGGGGTACTGGTGCTGAAGGAATTGGTGTGGGACATAGGGATCTTGCTCCAGTGATTTGCCTGTAAGAAAATATTGTTTTTAATGTAAATGTGCTCTTTTACACATCAATAGGATTAATAACTGTTTGTTTTAGGAAGACCAATTTAATGCTAGGGTAAAATTTTTACTTACTGTAACTTTATAACTAAAATTTTTGCATCACCATAAACTACATAATATAATAAAACACCAGGTGACTTTTTACCGTTTGAAAATGGGGTACCAAGCTAAGACCATAATTCTGAGCAAGTTTACCAAACACACCATATTGAAAAAGAACTTGACTTTTCATACAAATTCTGTAGTCAATTGACAATTTTGTATGAAAAGAGTTGAATTTCTTTTTAATTCTCAATATGTACAATGTATTTCGGAAAATGGCTCAGAATTGCGGTCTAAGCTTATGAACTGAGTTTTCCGAATGGGTAAAAAAAGTCACCCAGTAAACTTTTTTTTCCAATATGTATTTGATGGTGCAAACATGGCTGTTTCATTTGCATGCATGAAAATGTGCTACATTAGCTTTCTGATGAAAAGTACAAGTCAATAAATAATAAGGTTGAATAATGGTAAATGAAATTGCTGTATTTTAAGATATGCCTTTAAATAAAATATACCTTTTGATAAATTTATTTAGGGGTTGGGTAATATACCTTTCAGGAGATGATAAGCCTGCTCCATGTATTCTGGGAGGTTCGCGACACTCTACCACTCCCACCATGATTCCTGGCAATACTTGTCTACCACTTAAAGCCAATGCTCTCTCCTTTTCAGCTCTGGTAGCATAGCGTATGTGAGCCCAATTTCCTTGTGTTGGATATTGCTTATCTGAAAAGCAGGATTTAAAAAAATAACACTTGAGAAAGTTATGATGATTAAAATTAAAAAGTAAGAAAGTACAAAAAAAATATTTGGCAATATAGGTAAAAACTTATGAAAAGCCCACCACACATAGATAGAATATATTTAAAATATTGTCTTTGAAAATGGTCCCTTGTTATAATGTTAGAAGAACATGGGTAGGGCATTTCTAATGAAAAACATTCTTATAATATAAAAATGATGATTTACCTAATATAGCACCACAGTTACTAAATCTTGCCAACACTGTATTAGCAGCATTAGGAGGAAATCCAAAAACTGTAACCCAATATTCATCCTGCTCACTGCAAACATCTTGCCAAGGAGAAGCCAGAGCATGATGATTCATTGAAGAGTTAATATTATTTACATATGAATTGTGCACAACTGAGTTATTACCCAAGCCTAAAAGACTGTCTTGAAAGACTGACTTATTAACAGAAGCATCATTACTCTTTATAGTGTCGAATAAATCTTCAATTGGAGGACCATTAGGTTTGTTCGAGTATGAGACATTTGGAGAAGTTGGAATGTTGGCAAACATATTTTGTTGGTTGTACACTGCTTGCTGATGCATTGTGACATTTTGACGAAATAACTTTTGATCCGGGGTTGATGTTTGTGAAGGGCTTGTTGGTGAACCTGCAAGGTATAAAAATAACATTTAGAGGTTATTAACTATCAAGATCCTAATTTATAGTTTTCCTAATTTATACTTTTATAGACTTACCAAATGCAAGATTACGGCCTTTTGTTGGAGATAAGCTATTAGTACGAGGTGTTGATGGTGGATTGATTTCTCCTAATAGAAAGGGTGGTAGATATCCTACATTAGGACTGCCGGGAGAATGCGTTGGACTTCCTAATGTCATCGGCTCCATAATTATAACAACCAACTTCAAATGTCTGCAATACTGTGTAATTCAGCACTTGTTTTTAAATAGTTTCAAATTATTTGAACAGGTAACCGTCGGACGGAACATATTATTCAGAACGAAATAGTAGGTAGGTATGTAAGTAATTGTGTTTTGTAATTTTCGTTCGTTCGTTCCTTCGTTCAGCTCCAAGCCCAGTGGGACATCACCATCATCGCCGTAGTATATGTTCCTTGGACGTCGCAAACAACCTTAGCAAGCGGCTAACTGCAACTTTATCATTATGATTTAGAACTCATAATCCCCATAGTAAAGTTCTTTATGAAATGGATACAAAGCGTAGTTTTGAAATAACCAACTTTTTAACAAGATGGAGTTAATTGTTTTTATTGTAAAGCTGGTACGCTGGAAATATTAGGGTGCGTACCGATTAGAGGTGTGCCGTGTGACTAATATATTCGTAACAGTTATACGTAATAGTTACACGGACCGAATCACATATAAGGTAATATGAATGTTATGGTATTAGGTTAATCTATAATAGTCAAATAATAGTGAGCGAGCTTCGTCGCGTCACAGGACAATGCGACGTTGCCAAACTTGCGTGTTATCCATCGCTCACGCTCTTCGCCGGGCCGCGCAGCGCTACGCGATAGTGTACCAAGGACGTATTCGATCGAACATTATCAATGCGTTCCATACACTTCGCGTTTTGTATGGAAGTTACATGGATAAGCAGAGTGACAGCACGTAATCGACATCGATTAAATGAAAATTGTAAAAAATACGCAATATTTTATAATAATCTGAGAAAAAGTAAATAACGCCTAATTTTTTCAAATGTTCATTTAGTTTAGTTAGACGTGTTTAATGTTAATGCCTGTTGAAGTATGAAGGCAAAGATGATGGTCAAACTCAATATGGGATTTTGACCTGCTAATGGTCAGTAGTACGCATGAAAGAGTAACTCATGAGTAACCTGTTTCCCCTTAAACTTCCCTAATTTTAAATCTAAAAATCTGGAAAAAAAATAATTAATAATTTGCGAAAAATCAATCATAAGCTACCATGTTCGTTTCTATTGAATGTATCAATGTCAATAATAACAAAACGATGTCGAATGAACCCACAAGTAATGGACGTTATTGGCGGATTAGTTTTGACAGTCAATCAAAAATCTGTCAGTTCTTTTTTGAATGAATTAACTAGAGTGAATCCAAAAAAAATTGGGGAAAGGTCATTTTTTGTACTATCTGCTTTAATCACTATTATATACTCGCTAACTTTATTAACACATTACTCTTTCGGGTTGAAAAGTAGCGTACCTATGTGTTAATCTGAGACCTAATCCAAGAAATCCAGTACCATACCAAACATTAAAATCGGTTCAGCAGTTTGAGCCTGCAAAACAGTCAAACAGTACCTACATAAAAACTAATAAATAATCAAACTTTCGCATTTTTATAATTCTCTCATCAATATATATTTATATGCGATTTTCTTATGTAACTAACTCTTGTGTAACTAATATACATACATACAAACTAATAAAGGTTAAATGAATATTGCGTAGTATTAGAACAACATCGGACGGAAAATTAACCCTATTATTTGACTGTTACCGAATAATAGGCCCGATAACCTAATATTGGTAAAGCGTTATATTCGATAATAGAAATACGTCATCAACGCGCTCGCTCGCGCCAGCTAATACTTCTTGACTTGATGCCGCGCCGGTTTGGCAACGTCGCGGCGTACCGCGCTCGAAATGAAATTGCAACAGCCGAATGTTCCGGCGAGACTGACATATTTTATAAACAACCTTTTTGTTTGCAGATCTATCCAAATCCGACATGAACACGTCGATCATTCTATCCGATCTGTTTGGCAGGGGCTCCCTCAGGGCTCAGTCTTAAGCCCTCTATTATATAATATTTACACTTCGGATTTGGATAAGTCTTTAAATTGTTTCTGCAACATCCTTCAGTATGCGGACAACATTGCCTTATACCTTAGGGTTGGTGTCATCAAAGATGCAGTCCCTATTCTTAACAATGCCCTTTCTTACCTTGGCAACTGGCTACAATCACATGGCCTTGCTCTTGCTACTCCTAAATGTAAAGCCATAGTATTCCCAATCTACATTTCTTTCTCAGGCGAACGTATCCCCTCAACAAGTGAAGTGAAATTTCTTGGGGTGGTGTTTGATAGCAAACTATCAGGCACTGGTCACCTTACCTATCTGGCCAAAAGATGTGGACTTTGCATAAACGTGATCCGAGCAATCTCGGGTGTTTGGTGGGGGTCGCATCCAAGCACCCAAAAACTCCTTTATAACGCCTTGATTAGGAGTGTAATTGACTACGGCTCATTCCTACTTGAGCCATGTAACAAATCAGGTTTACTAACCATTCACAAAATCCAAATCCAATGTCTGCGGATCACCTCGGGGCAATGAAATCATCACCAATCAAAGCGATGCAAGTCGAGTGCTGTGAACCTCCTCTCCAACTCAGAAGACAATTCCTGTCAGACAGGTTCTTGGCAAGAACCCTTCAATTCTCTTCCCATCCAATACACCATAAACTCTCTTATCTTAAGTCCTCGATCCCCAACTCTAGCTACTGGGATAACAAAACGAAACAAACAAAATTTCCTTATGAATCACTTATATTTACTCCTAATATAGTCCCTGATTTTGGGGTAACTAAAAATGACCCACAAGCCAATATCACCTTTGTAAGCATTGTGGAAGAAAAATGGATGGATTGGACTCAGATCTACACAGATGCCTCAAAGTCTCCAGTGTAGGGTGTGTTGGGTCAGCCATGTGGATTCCAAAATACTCAGTTCTTCTCTCATATAAATGTCCTCCTCAATCTTTTGTATTTACTGGGGAGAATCACACTTTTGGAGGCTGTCAGGTATGTGAGTGAAAACCAACTTAACAACTCACTAATACTCTCGGACTGCCTTAGCGGTGTGCTTGCCCTAAACTCCAATCCTTTTAAAACTGGCTCGAAACTGCCGGTCATTCTACAGATCAGGTATCTACTCTACCAATGTTACACCCACAATATAAATGTTGCAATAGCTTGGATACCTGGCCATGTAGGCATTACAGGAAACTGCGTGGTTGACAACTTTGCCAAAGATTCCATTCAAATCAGTTTATTACACCAATATAAGTGTTATACCCAAGACCTTGGTACTCTGGCTAAGGAACGTCTGTAGGTGGCATGGAATTCTGATTGGAACCGGACCAGGAAACTGGTAGGTAAACACTATGGGGATGTCCAACCTGCAGTTACCAACAAACCTTGGTTCTCCAAATATAAAAACCTAGATAAAAGATCAACATCAACAATTTGTAGGCTCAGACTGGGTCATTGCTGTAGTCCTGAATTTCTGTATAGGATAGGTATCCGAAACTCCCCACTCTGTGACTGTGGTCTAGAAATTAGTACAATAAACCACATCTTTTTCAACTGTCCCCTCCATCCCACCTCATTATATGATATCCTTCCACCGTATATTCCCAGGCCCACTAATGTCAAAACATTAGTATCTACTCTCAACCCCCAAATTTTGAAATCCCTTACTAATTATATCCTCAAGTATAAAATATACTTGTAAACACAGTAAATTAGTACATGTTGTAGTTTCCACTAACCATAAGTCCTTTGTATTAATAGTTTTTAACTGTGAACTAACAGGTTTTGATTTTTGTTTTAGTGAGTCTGGTGTTTCCTGCTCTGAGGAACCCATCGTAATTCAATAACCGTGGCTTTTCCAATATCTGACACTGGCAGTAATAGTCTGTCAGGTCGTAACGACGACTGATTGCCATATTTTACAAGAATAGAAAATAGAGCGACCATGCTCCGTAGCTTGGGCACTGTGAGCGGGAAGATGGCAGCGTTTATGATTTCACTCAGGCATTCGGAACGGTTATATGAGATCTCTGAGCGATAAAATCGACAATCGGAAAGCAACGTATATGTTGTCGAAAATTCGTGACAGTAGGCGTCTTTTAAAACGATTTTGGAACGAAACGAAATGCACATGTCACACACTATTACACACTAATCACATTCATGTAGAAGTAGTTTAAGTTCCGGCTAAGCGCCCTCAGCGCTAGGCCACAAAGTCCAGTGACATTTAAAAGGCTAATAGGACCATAAATAAACTGTCCATTTCGAAAAAAAGAAAACATTCCTGCCCCTTAGATCACAAACGAAATTAAAGAACTGTTGAATAAAGAAAACAATGTACGAGCGAAGTTTAAGGCTAACCCAACATATCTTAATAAAGCACGTTATATAACCGTTAGAAATCACTGCAACAAGGTGTGTAGGGATGCATAGCGCCATCATATTCATCATTCCGTAGAAAACGGTCGATCAGTAAAAGTCTGGAATTTTTTTTAAGTCTCTGGGCATTGGCAAATCCTATACTCCAGTTTCTTCGAATATTTTTCTTGATATTAATATGTTGAACAGATATTTTTCCAGTAATACTGGATAGTTCGATAAAAAAATATAATAAATCTTTCTTTGCCGCATCCTAACATTCCTATATTAACTTTTCGACTATTCACTGATTGCGATGTTAAGCGTAATATCCTCGGAATCACTTCTAATGCAGTAGGATGTGATTAAATAAGCAGGAATACTAATAAGCTACAACAATACACTTGCACTCCACCTGCACGTCTTTAACATCAGCGGTGGACTAAAATAAAGTAAATCTTAAAAAATATGTATAAACTATTATTTTTAACAAAAATATCGCCAGGCAACGCAGTGCAAAAGCCGCGCAAATGCCGAAAGTCGAGAGAAATGCATAGAACAGTGAATTGAAGTTTCGGACATAGTAAAGTAAAAAGTAGGTCGATAAATTTCGGAATTATTGAAATGATATTATAGTTTAACTATACTTATTGAGAGATAGTTTAGGTACATAATTTTTTGGTTAAGTATTATGTCACGGTAAAGTAAGTTATTTTCTTCAGAAAAAAAATAGTTAAGTAAGTCACATCAATGAGAATACAAAATTGTCGTAAATAGGGAAAACAAAATAAAACTGATTCATGACAATCTTCGGTGCGGACGCCCACTTTTAGTAATGGAAATACATCGTAATAATAGCATACACTTACTGGTTAAAAGGTTATTTTCTAAGAACTTCTGCTCTTGAATAACATAAGTGTTTACCTACGTAAGATCATGTACCTACACTACATCTCAATAAACCTTTAATATTATTTGAACAATTCTGAATTGTTATCTAGGTACTACTTTTTAGTTTGCTATGTGAAAATAACTTAATTCATTGCTGTATCCAAGTCCACGTGGACTCAAAATAAATTGTCCCTCGTTTTTCGGCTTTTACAAGACCACGGCGCGTGCATCGGCGATGCATCCGAGTCTAGCTCCGCCCACAATTTTATTCATTTCGAAAATAGATTGGGTTCCTTACTCATTATTTTTTATAACCTACTATTTTCGAAATTTTATTCTCCTTATTTTTTGATTTAGATAAGATTTATGATGAATTGAAGTAAGTTAGAGTCTATTGGTCATCTTAGGACTTAAGATGACCAATAGTTATGTATTAATTTTTAGATTTTAAGTTAAGATACGATATGAATACTCGTATTATTTGGTTGTCAGCAAAAGAGTTGTTATTATTTTACGATTGAAAACTACTTGACGAACCCTTACGAAAATAACAAAATAGAGACACTGCGCTGCCTTGAATATCGGCTATGGGTGGTCGACTGGAACTGATTCCGATGATACCTACTCAAAATTAAGGTTTTTTTTATTTCGCTACGCTGAACCCTAAAAAAACGCTTTTAGGAAAAAGACTACGTGTTTTCGTAGACTTTTTAGGTAATAATTTTTTTTTATTTTAGTATCTTCGTGTCCTTTGTGAGCGTTAGTTGCTATCCCAATTTTTTTTTGAAGTGAAGTTAAAATGTCTCGACGTGATAGTAATGAAGAAAATGCACGGCATGTTTTTTCGAATAATGAGTTCTATGACATGATGTTGTGTGTTGGCAATGCTCGAAACCACAGCATTAATGAAGCTCGTGAAATTACCGCCAGCGGTTTGTGGAGGACAGACGCCAGCTGAACGACGACACTTACCAAACTATAGCGTGTTTAGGAATATGTGTCTTCGGCTACAGCGTACCAGTTCTTTTCTTGTGGAATGCAGCGAGGGTCGTCCACTCGTGCATTTTGTTGACTTAGAGGAAAGGATTTTGCATCAACTCGAAGAGAATCCGAGGACCAGCATACGACGATTTGGCGCTCTTCTGGAGGTCAATCACATGGTGATATGGCGTACGCTACGTGATACGAAATGAAATGAAATGAAATGAAATGAAATGAAATGAAATGAAATGAAATATTTATTTCTCAACATTGACAATTACTTGTTCTTATTGACGTCAAATAAAACATGATTCTACCACCAGTTCGAAAAAAACCTTCGTGAAGAAGAACTGGCAAGAAACTTCACGGGTATATTTTTTTCAAAATAAATTTACAGAGTCTCTTTATGTCTATACAAAATTATTCTTTTCTGCATCTGTTAGCCCGGCAAGTCTCCCTCCCCCCAAGTATCCAAACGACGAACACCCTCAAACGGCACCCGTTCACGAGTTAACGCGGGATCCAGCCATCATCCTTACCATTTCCGTCGGACTCAAGAACTAATGCCGGTGGATTTCCAACCTCGAATGGACTTTTGTGGGTGGTACAAGGATCGCGTAAATGCTGATCTTTACTTCTCAAAGATCGGCAGTGACAATGGGTGTGCCCCAGGGCTCAGTTCTTGGTCCTTTCCTATTTTTAGTATATATCAATGATCTGCCATCGGTCGTTAAGAATCAATGCGGGGTCATATTGTTTGCTGACGATACTTCCTTCTTATTTAAAATCAAAAGACAAGAAACTGACTAATGAGCAGTAAACAAATGCATCTCCAACACAGAGCAGTGGTTCTCAGCTAATAATTTGCTCCTCAATGAAAAAAAAACGAAATGTGTTAAGTTTACATTGCCAAATGTCAAACAGGTAAACACAAACATTGTAGTTAAGAGCCAGGAATGACTCCTGTAAAATCAACTGTATTTCTGGGCATAACCTTAGACGCCAAACTCCAGTGGGGACCGCATGTTGATGGTTTAGCGAAAAGGCTTGGCTCTGCCGCATATGCTGTTAAAAAAATGAGACAAATTTCAAATGAAACAACCGCTCGATTAGTCTATTTTGGTTACTTCCACAGCCTCATGACATATGGTACTCTGTTGTGGGGGAGTGCTGCCGACATCGATACTATATTTATTCTGCAGAAAAGGGCTGTTCGCGCAATCTATCAGCTCGGTCCAAGGGTGTCACTTAGAAGTAAATTTAAGGAAATAAATATTCTTACCTTCCATTCACAATATATTTTATCGAATTTAATGTATGTAAAAAAGAACTTAACCTTGTTTAAAAGAAAAAAAGATCTGCAGAATGTTAACAGAAGAGGAAGAAATATGCTGGCAGCTCATAATAGTAAGCTTCATGAAGTCACTGACTCATTCATGGGTCAATGTATACGCTTTTATAATAAGGTTCCTGAGGATATCCAAGGTCTTCCTATTGACAAATTCAAAGAAACTATAAAGGAGAAGTTGTGTGCTAGAGCATATTATAAACTATCCGATTATTTGGATGATAAAAGCCCTTGGGTATAATCCTCTCATTAACAGGATTGTACTAGTATTTGTAACAAAGCATGTGTAATGTGTCTGTATGTTCGATGAGTTCTTCGTCCCCTTCGTCGTTCTTCGTTGCCGAGCTAACAGATGCAGAAAAGAATAATTTTGTATAGACATAAAGAGACTCTGTAAGTTTATTTTGAAAAAAATATACCCGTGAAGTTTCTTGCCAGTTCTTCTTCACGAAGGTTTTTTCGAACTGGTGGTAGAATCATGTTTTATTTGACGTCAATAAGAACAAGTAATTGTCAATGGTGAGAAATAAATATTTCATTAAAAAAAAAAGTGATGTGAACGGACGAAGCGTCTTCTATGAGGAGTGGAGTGCTTAACTTGAACTACAACCATGTGTGGGCACACGAGAATCCTCATGCTGCTAGCGAGGGCAATTTTCAACACCAATGGAGGATAAACGTGTGGGCTGGCATCGTCGGCGACCGAGTTATTGGTCTCAACTTTCTTCATCCGGGCCTTATTGGAGAAGTCTATTTGCAGTTTCTCAATGATGAAGTAGAAGAAGAGTTAAGAGAGCTGCCGGTCACAGAATATGTGATTGTGATTTACCAGCTCTACCCGATACCTTGGCCAGCACGGTCCCCAGATATGACTCAGTTAGACTTTTTCTTGTGGGGTTATGTGAAAAGTTACGTATATGCAAAGGAGAGCAATACGCGGGAAGAAATGCTAGAAATAATAAACGCGGCATTCACATCCATAACCCCACAGATGTTAAAGAACACCAGAGCGTCCTTGATTCGTAGCACAGCTTTGTGCATTGAACAAGAAGGTGGACATTTTGAGCCTTTTTTGTGATGGCACTGGCATAGGCCAGTGCATACACTAGTATGGGAGGAAAACCACTGTCGTTGCCCAGGTCCCATCAAATGTCGAAGCCTATACGTGTGAATTAGTTAAGTGTTTGTACTTTTTAAGTAAGTATTACATGTATTACAATTCATGTATTACATTGAATTTTGGAAGCATTTACCCATGGGCCTATTGTATCGTTTTTTCCCATCTTAGTGTGAAAGACATGTGTTGCCTGAAAAAATGTTGATTATTATTAAATAGTCATTTTAAATACGTAAATACTTAATACGTTTTTTTATTATTTTAAATCATTAAAGTAATTAAAATCGTTTCCAGTTGCACTCGCAGTGAGTGACAACAGCTACGCCCAGCAACGCCCCGAGCCCCGCCTCACGCGCTTCATGCATAGGTAGGTATGAAAACCACTTAGGGCTGTCAAAGATGTTGAAGTTAAAAAATTTAAATTTTAAATTATGGAAGTCTTAACCAGCCTTAATATATCCAATTATTTTACAGTATATTCTAACAATGGTATATGTACTGATCCTTAAATCTTCTGCTTCCTTTATGTTACACCCTGTATAAAAGAAACAACAGAAAAAAAAGAAACCAACATTAAAAATTCCTTATATCAGACAATTAACAAATCAAACAAATAAACACAGATTTTCGAACTTGGTACAAACAAACAATAAACAGGTATAAAACAAAACTCAAATATAACCTAATACGCCACAAAAAGGAATAAAGATTTTGGAAAAAGACGCAGATGTTCAAGCGCCTTAGCTTGAATATAATTGTAAACAATCAAATACCAACTTCATATACTCACAGATAATAACTCTTTAATAGGTTTTTGAATGAATCATGATTTTGCCATACTCATATGCAAGGGAGGGAGTTCCACAGGGCGATGGCTTTGACTTTAAACGATTGCTGATAGGATTGGGAGCTATGACAAGGGGTTACGAACAAATAATAGCATATCGCAAATTACGTTCATGGTCCATGTGCCAAAGAATAAAGCATTATTTTCAGTATGATGGCAGGATAGAGTTAAATAATTTTCCATATAAAAGAGTAAGTACAGTCCGCGAGGTCTAAGCTGAGCTTTGCATTTCTGCGAATGATAACACAATAGTAGAGTCATACAAAAAACTTTTAAGAATAAATTTCAAAATTAGTGATCTATGATAAATCTCAGACTTAAAAAATTCTAACAATTTTTTTAACAACGGACATGGCATCTTCATCATATTCATTAATTTAATTGTCACTCTCGTCTGATGTGTCGTTTGTGTTAGTAATGAATCGTTCCTTTATATCATCAAGAACAGCGTCGTAACCATGTAACTTTTAAAAATTTTTATCATGTTACTTTAAATGTAACACGCTAAAAGGGTTTTTATTATTGCCCATATATTTTCAATTGAGTTGAAATCTGGCTGATAGACGAAGAATGGCGATATACGATAAACGATTGGCCGGCCCTGAGTGCGATATTCGGTAATTTTTATATTATATATTTTAGAATTTTTCTATTATCTTCCGACTTTTTTCATTTCAATCCTAAGACATGATGAGACTTCTTTACGCAATTGCCAAATTGAACCTGACTATACTATTTCTATTTCTTTATTTTCTCGATGACAGTTTTAATTTGATATAATGTAGTGTTCTGACCAAATAAGTAATGATATCGATGGAATATATTTATTATATTTTGAACAAAGACAAATACAACAAAAACACTCAAATATATTTTTTCAAGGTGGGCACACTCAATGGCCCACCGCCATTTTGTGTTTGTTTTAATCTGTCAGTCGCAACAAGACGGTCGTGCTCGTCACTACATTTCTGTTCGCTGAGTTTTTTCACATTATCCATACGTTACGTTGTGTATTTTGTGTTCCTACGTGTTGATTGCTGTCCAGCTGTCAAATATCAAAATGCCGAAAGGATCTGTTCTGAAAACGCAGGCGAGAGAACTGGTGATCAAGGTTCGTAATTACTTTGAAGCAGAGTATCAAAATGGTGGCCCACTATTACCACTGTCGCAAGTGCGAGAGCGTGTTGCGGCCGTATTAGGAATTAGTGGACCTACTGTTTCAAGAATTACTACCGAAGCTTACGGTACAAGCGGCATGCAGGAATATAAGCTTCGTACGCCGAAGTAAAAACGCCAACCACGTCATGTGACATCGGTTGACAACTTCAACGCGGATGCTTTTCGCCGTCATGACTATTACTTGCGCAAAGAAATTCCAACACTTAAAAAACTTGTTGTTTCTTTACGTGAATGTGGTTTGTTCCATGGCCAAAAATCGTCATTAAGCTTAGTTTTGAAAGAAATTGGATTTTCTTATAAAAAATCGGACAAACGTAAAATATTGATGGAGCGTCACGGCGTTGCTATGGCTCGCTGCGAATTTTTGAGCGAACCCAAAATGATATCAGATTGGTCAAATGTTATTTTCACTAACGAGACTTGGTTAAATGCAAACTACAAGTATCTAAGAACTAGACAGACGACATCGCCGCTGCTACTAGTTCAGTACCAATGGGAAAAGGTGAACGCCTTATCATATGCCATGCAGGGTCTACGAAAGGATTCGTGTCAGATTCTTTACTGGCCTTTAAATCCAAGAATAGAGTGGACTACCACGAAGAAATGAACGCGGAGATTTACGAAGGATGGTTTAAAGAAATGGTGCAATCTCTGGAAGAACCGTCCGTAATTATTATGGACAACGCTACATATCACTCCAGACAAATTGATTAAATGCCGATGCAGGCCAATAAAAAACAAGAGATAATTGACTGGCTCCAACGTCATGGCGAAAATGTGGATAGTACTTTATTAAAAGTACAATTAGTGAATATTTTAAAATCGAAAAAAGCCTCCCTAAAAGATATGTTATCGACGAAATAGCTGCCGAATGTGGTCATTTAGTTCTTCGACTTCCACCGTATCATTGCCAGTACAATGCTAAAGAACTAATATGGGCATAAATCAAAGGACACGCCGCTCGAAACAATACCCATCCCCCTTTTACGACAAACAAGATGTTAGATTTATTGTACCTTGTACATGTACCTTGTACGTGCGTAAACGTCATATTTGTAGAGCTGTATAAAATATTTTGCACAATACATTAAAATGTTTAAAGAGATGAGGTCATTTAAATACAATTTGGTCAGATAGGATGTGAACTTGTAAAATCTATGTATGGTGTTTACAATACAAAGCGTTTACGTTAATGTTGGGCAAGTTACATGACAAAATAAAATAAGTAATAGGTGAGCGAGATGAAGCGACGATGGTCTCCGCCGAAATTGTCTATATCAGCAATGAGGGTCAGCTGTTACCACTGCTTCCGTTGGAAGTACCCCTGAAATAATATACATATAGTTTGTTTACTATTATTGTAGTTTCATTAACTTTACTCAATAAATAATAGAATAGTTCTAATAACTACTGTCTTGTTGAATGTAAGAAATTTTTTATTTCAATTGTCATTAATACAAAAATAAAAATATTTATAACTGAAACAGTATGGGTCAGCTTCCTCAATCTGCATTGTAAACAAAATGATTTCTTTACAAGTACACTGATCCAGTGCACGCACACACATAAACTCCACTTTGTCTGTAGATACGGGGATCCAGTTGACATTAATGGTAAATCTTACCTTGAGCAATTTTGCAATACATTCCTGCTGCAACTGAGTGGCTCAAAACTTGAGCTGCTAACTTAACTCTCATTTTCTGTTTGTATTTGGGTTTAAATGTTCCGATCGAAGTTTTGGTGCAAAAACAAGGTTTGGGTTTTGATAATCAATTTCTTAAAATTTTTGGATGTGGCTCCATTTGGCAATACATGTAATTAAATAAATTTATTATATTGAGACAAACCATTTTCAAACACTTAACTTAAATATTTTATGAGAAATTAACGCCTGTAAATCGTAGATTTTGGCACTGACTCACTGACTGACAGGTCATCAAATATCTATTTCTATTCTAATGTTTTTGAAATCAGATCAAAAACATAAATGAAAATGTACAGGCAAATTCTTTGCAATTAAAAAGAAGGAAAGCGTATCAGAATTCACCATCACAATTTACACAGTTACAATGGATGTGGAAAAAATACAAATTAGTATTTTTACCCTATACCATTATAGAAGCCGTTATTCCAAAACCAACAGTTTTTATTTCACTTCAATATGATAAGCATTTACAAATGTTTTCGCTATTCATTCATATTCGCTCATTTAATTTCTTACCTTCAGATGTTATATTTGTGGAATGTTTAATATTATATTTCATGAATAAATTTCTGAAACTATTTGCTTCGAAACAGTGGCACCAGCACCTAAAAATATTTTAAAATATTTCGGTTACTTACTTATTTAATGTCTTATTTTAATTTAAATCAAAAAGTTGCATTTTCAGTATTGTCAATAAATAAACTAACAGTTACCTCTTTAATTAAAACAGCAAGCCTATCTGCAGTTACTGACGAGCCAGACAAATAATAGACCACTGGCTGCATCAGCTTTTTTCTAATGCCACAAATCATAAATACCAGTGCGTGGGATGCAACTTGGGAGGATCGGCCTTGCTGGCCATGGTCTTGATAGCTTTTAAGAGTTGATCATTTTTGATTTTATTTCGCAGCTGACAAATTTTATGCATATGTTTTCTGCATTTTCTCATATAATAAATTTGTTTGTCTGGTACAGGGGGCAATGTGCTAGTTGTAGCATTTGAAACAGGTGCTTTCAATGTTTTACGAGCAGTAATTTTACATGTTTCGCTTGATGGAGCTCCTTTTATGTAAATAAAGTTTGTTTTGTCCCCCAATGGAGACTACGAAGGCCTCACAACTGTCATTTCCTCTCCCTTCATGGAGATAGGTGAACAATTTGATTAGTGTGCCGCACTGCTGTCAGATTTATTTGGAACTTGTAGCACAACTCTCTAAAATGAAAACAATAAGAAATTAAACACAAATTATTCAAGTAAAATAATATCTCAGTTGAAAGACATATGCCCAGCACAAACCTTAAAATCCTCCGGAACAGCAAATCTATAAAAAGGTTTTTTCAAAATCAACAAATGATGTTGGCTTAAAGTGTTATTCACACAGCATGTTCCGAACACAGCCGTTTTTGGAATTCTGTAGTACACGTTTTTTCTGGGAAACAGTATTTTGCCCATGATTCACATTTGAAAAGAAAAACAACAATAATAAAAACAATATTTCGTTACCTTTATAATCAAATTTCGTTACGATAATAGTAAAAGTTGAGGTTTAAAGGCTGAGGCATTGTGGTTAGTTTTTAACATACCGAAGTGAGTTTGTCATTCATCGTACAAACAGGCAAGCAAACTTACTTTTTCTCTCTAACACTTGTGAAGTTACCACGCGAACGGAGGAGCGGGGTCTCTACACAACGTTATTATGGGGAAACAGCAAGAAAAAGAACAAGAGATTTCTGAGAATGAAAACACAAAATGGCGCGTACGCAACTTGTGCGCAATCGACGTAGTATATTATATATTCCTTGCACGACCACACCTCAGCGCAAAACGGGCAGCCATATTGATTTGATTCGACATAAATGGGTTCATTCATACTTCATTCATTTTTAGTGTTGCTATTGTAAAAACAATCTTATGATTTTTTTTTCCAAATAAAAACATTTCTCCGGGCCCCCTGGGGGGGGGGGGATATGTTGCAATTGTGTAGAACAAAGTGAACCCCCCCTGAGTAGTACTCTTTACGCAAGGCAAGCTAAGTCAAACGATTGATCAATCTAATCAAAATAAAAACAATTTCTGTGCTGAGATTACGAACATGGATTCTGTAAATTTTGTAAAAGCCCAGAATTCTATTCACAATAATTACCAAAAACATAATTTTATAGACTTAAACCACGCTGCCGATAATGATTTAACTATGAAAAGTGACAACGTACTGTACAAACTTTTTAATAGAGAGGTGTGATTAATATTTTTGAGTTTCTATGCAAATATTGCAGGTTTTGTTTATTTTTCTGACATTGGTGTTTGTAAAATTATAAATAAATAACTTAAATATAACAATTTGACGTAGTATGTACATATTTACTCGCATTTCAAGTAAACAAGATGATGTTTTTTTATATTATCAATGCATTTACACTTGCCATTGAACATAAATTTTTAACACAATTTTTACAAAAATATTTATTTTTAGTTGTACGGATCTACATCCAGACAATTGGAACGATGTCGCAAGGTGTTCGAGCGTATTCCCCCACGTCTTCGATTTTGTTTAATGGACATAGTACCCATGTCATATCTAAGGGAACATGTATTTATGGGTTTCTCACAATGTGGCCAATATCTTCTTAGCTTCACATACAGCTGTAACACGCAGTTATATTTTAGGGAAAGTTCCAGATTTACGTAAGTATGGGAGTTTTAATAATTGTTTTAAGAACTATTGGGTCTTAAATACTTTAGACCTAAAGTGATAACTGAAAGAATTGGTTAAAAATGTAATTTAAAGTATAAGTTAAAAGTGTAATTTTTCCTATACTAACTATCTATAAAATTATATAAATGCACTCTTATGTAAATGTTATATGTATGAATTAAATGTTAGTAAATACTTTCATTGAAGAGTATATATTTTTTTAAAGGTCATCAATATGTTACAGGCTTCATTTTCTATCATGGGTCCCTGGGAAACTTGTGAGATTAGTCCACAGTGTACCACTGTTTGGTGATGACTCCATTGACAGCAAAGTTACAATATCGATGGCACAGTGGAAACACAATCCTGGGGTAATGGTGGTTTATGGAATAGCGTAAGTATAAAAATTTTCAAAAGAAGACTTGACCCTTGAAGACTTAATTGTGTTATAAATATTTTTTCTATCTTTTTAATAGGGACACCTGTTCAGAGAGGTCCTGTCTGAGTGTTATAGGAGTACCCCGATTAGGTTGTAAAAAATGTGCAGCATATTCTAAAGATGATGGTATGTTTCCTTTTATTTTTTTGTATAAATTGTCATAACTATGTGATATAAATTGTTTTAGACATTAAAGTTAACTTTCCCATTACAGAAGACCTAAATTGGAGTAAAAGATGTTTAGAACACAATTTTGCAATACACACAAAATTCTTTTGCACATCAGACTCTAGTGTATATGAACCAGTAGTTCAACTAGCATATTCAAACCAAATAATTATTTACACAGATTTCATTCACATACTAGAAATTGATTTTGTGAAGTCTGACCAAGAAAAATCTGAATGTGTAGAAGATAACAAGTTTTCTTTAGATAGGGATGATGTGACTTCTGTTGATACAAATCCTACGACGCCAGTGTCTGATATATCAGCAGCTTTTCAGTCCCCAAAATATGAGAGCAATGTTGTGCAGAATATATTAGCGGATTTTTCTGATTTAGAAGTTGAGCCGTATCAAATGTCGCGGCCCGTGCACCTTGCCGACATGGCCGGGCAAGAACTCTGCATACAAGCATCTCCAATATCACACAATCTTGTTGAAGAGTGGGAAGGCCCTTCTCCTTCATTACGAACACTAATCAGTCCTCCACTAAGATCACCGAGACGTAGACCAGCAGAAAGTATGTCTAGATTCAATGAAACACACAGAATAAATGCAGAAAAGGCATACGAATTTGTCGAAGATACAGAAAAATGCGAGAAAATCAGCATGTTTCGGAAACGACGATTAGCAGATAAGAAATATGAATTTTCAGAAGATAACAATGAGAATATAGTTCCATTTAGGGTATTAAGAAGTAATAGAAAATACTTTATAGGTTCCTCAAATAAGACTTCGAAAAGAGCTAAATCTCCAGTTCCAGTTGAAAGTGTTGTTCTAAGAGCTCACAATCAGATTAGCAGACCAGCTTCTCCAACGACTAGTGAAGATATGAAATGTTCAAGACTGTCAGTAATAGAAACAGACCATAATAGTGAATCAGAATACAGAGTAATGGAGATGCTTGACGATGGTTCCTTAAAAACAGTGGCGGTCCATGATAACACTTCCAAGACATTATCAGACTGCCCTGTCAACGAACAGGATCCATATTTAGTGCATTCTGAGAATTCGAAATGCAGTAAATTCTTTACGAGGTATTTTGTTGAAAGTGATGATGAAATTACATCCATAATTACAGACTCTGAAGGTTAGTGTGCAGCTAACATATTTTTTGAGTTCTTTAAAAACTATAGCTTGTTGATTATGTCTCAGTTTTTCAAAGCTAATAAAAGTTATTTACTTCATCTGTGTCTCTACTTTGCACATTATAACCCTGTCACTTAAGACCTTTAAATTCTTTTTTTGTAACTTTAATTCCCTAATTTGATCTTCCTTAATAACAGATAAATTTAAATTTATAGATGACTGCATATCAGGTTACCACGTAGCCCTACATTTAACAGCTCACGGAGCAGGCTACGCGCCTCTCCAAGCCATCAGTACCGGCGCGTGGGACCGTCTTGCCTCTACTTCTACCCTGTCTCCTTTAACTATCAGAGCTCAACAACGCTCTTTGGACACAGAGTTACTATGCAATGAAGTATGCGGGAGATTGTGCAAGATTAATGGCAAGAAGTTCATCTATTGCTTCGACTGGGGCTGTCATGTTATTGATGTTTGTCAGTCTAGTGGATGTTTGTCGGGGGTGAGTTTACTTTAATTAATTTCATTTTAAATTGTTTTTCTCATAATGACAGTAGTGTAAGTGGTAGTAGCCCTACCTCATAGGCCAGAGATCCCAGGTCCTTGGGTCATGGTTGTTTATATTTATATATGTGTGTTTTGCCTAACTTTTGTATATATACATATATTTTTCGCTATGTACAGTGAAAGAAAATCGAGTTTCATAATGATAATGTTTCTGTTTTATGTAAACCTATTTAAGTTCCATGTTTATACATTTTGTAATTTATGTTATAGAATATGTGTTAATGTTGTAACTATTGGTTTGACTCAATAAATAAATAAAGACAGGTTCAGCTTACTTTGGGACCATACAGTTAGTGTGTTTGTCTGGGGTTTCTTAAATTAATTAGAAAATATGTGTGTGTTTTGTTGAAAGCAAATGTTGCATTTCAAGTTACTCTAACATGAGGCTTCTGAGTTATTCTCAAAAATTATTGTTCAAGGTATATAAAGCAGCGTACAAATATTTAACAATTTGATAGATTAAAAAAATGTGTCGTTACATTAATTTGACAGTGAAAGTGCCTTAACACTGTAACACCTTCGTTTTCTTGATCACTTTCCATCAGGTGACATAGAAGACAACCCAAATGAAACCTGTCATGTAATGGCAACATATCACTCTATCATTATAGTTATGTGCGATGTGGCTGTGGTGCAGCGAGAACGGCGAGGCGAACGTATCTTGTGCGGCGTGCAATGACGTCAGCGCGCAGTGTTTAGCGCATCGTTCGCAGTATGCGGCTGAGGTGAGAAAAACGCCTATTTTACATAATTACTATAAAGAGTTTTTGCGACGCCCTTCCGATAAACTGATTGAATTAAAATTTCGTGATAAAATTTCGGGATAAGTGTTATTATGGCATGTTTTTTCACCATCGACCTGTTTGTTTTTATATTTTGTGTCAAAATTATTTTTAAATTATACTTCTTACCAACATTTCGAATTATTCCAACCGTTTTTTCAAACTTCACACAAATTCGTTTCTAAACGAATTAGTAACAAACAAGTTAGTGTATCACAGGAAAACTGGAGGTAAAATCGGGAACGTGGTAAATTCAGTGTCACAAAAAATACCGATAAGTACAATAACGTTACGCGTAACAACCAATGAGTGCAACACAATGTGTCCAATGGCGGACCAATTTTTTTTACGATTTATTCATAGAAATTTGTAAATATCGCTTATGTTTTCAATTGACATATTATTATTGCTATTTCCTTAGGACGTATACAGTATAGTGCGACCAAGCTGTCTGTGAAACGGCAGTTTTTTTAAACTCGGCTGTCTTCTTGAGATTTGCTTGCCATTTTTGTAGTTTACTAGGATTGGTCTTTTTAGTATATTTTCGAAATTAGTACACAGTTTAATAAAAAATATATTTAAACGATACAAGCAACGCTTGTCAGTTCACCGATATGTTGGTAAATCTATAATTTATGTAGAGACGTTCAAAATACTGCCATGTCTCAGATAGCTTGGTAGGTCCTATACATACTTATGCGTTATTCAGACCTTTCGACTTTAAACCTGACAAACTTACTGTTTATTACAATCTTGGAGGATAAGGAGTTGTGTTGCGCACCCACCTCCCTACCCGGGTGTCGCTCCGATGAACGCTGCATAGCATTCCCATGCCACAGCCGGCAAGGTGGTTTTTAGTGGGTAGGTGCCACTCTAGTGAGTCCCACATCACCCCGCAGAGTTCGGTTGCCTGCGGAGGTATGCATGACACATCTTCCGCCTCCCTCCCATGAGGGCGCTGCTTAATTGTCTAAAAAAAAGATAAGGAGTTTTTGTGCCGTTGTTGATGAGGGATATCGCACTTTGGAGAGTCGTCAAAAACGGAGTCAAAAAGTCGGAAAATATTTCACAGATCTCTTAGCTGCTTGCAGCTGTTCTTTCCTCTGAAGTGACGTCACCAGGAACACCCGACCTACGTTTGCGATTGTTAACAAATTACGTTATTACAAATTAAGTATTTCTCGATAGAGGCTGCGCACTCATCGAAACATGTCTTTTAGAGATACTTAGATCTTTCACGTAGTACACTGAGTTGTAATCTCGCGGATTTCCAAAACTTTTAACTGTTTGAGAATTAGAACCTGCATGATATACAACGTTGATAAAAGCGAGAGGCATTAAATGAAACCACATATTTTGTGTATCATTATCAGGCTACACAACAAAAATCAGATCAATGTAAGCAACAGTTTAGTCACAGGAATGATTTTTAGTTTTTACTTAGTTTCATTTAAACACTCTGTATCTTCCCGATCACCTGATCGTAAGTTTGTACTATAGGCATACGTAGTTATCTAAACGACAAAATTCACGCGAGCGATGCGACGTTGCCAGTTCGCATCGTAAGTTTCCAATACAAACAAGGAAGTACACTGTTACTAAATCTTTCCTTAAAAGAAAGTACAGATCACGGTTATCTCACTCTAATGTAATAAGCGTAACAGAAATAGAAATAGATCAATATGTTGCTATTGTGCCGGCGGCGGCTCGGCTAATTAGTTCAAGGGCACAATTTTTACTTTGTTTAGTGCGAAGACGCGTTGCATCCGTTTTAAGTTTTTATTGTGATAGGACACGTAACTGAGTATTTTAGGTTTCGTTTTGTGAGTAGTTTTTAATTATTTTGTAAGTACGTAAGACATCCACAATGCCTCGTGCTACATACACGACGTTAGAATACACTGACATGATTTTAATCTACGGGGAATCCCACGGAAACGCAGCTCTAGCTCTGCGAACTTACCGAGAAAGGTATGGAGACAGCCGCGCGTGCCCTAGGAACGCTCGCACCATAGTATTGGCAGTACAACGGGCACGGGCAAACAGACCATTAGCAGCGCATCAGGAGGGAGTCCCACCGCAGCAGATACCTACTGCGCGCGAGCAACAGATTCTTGACTATTTTGACCGCAACCCCACATCGAGTCTGCATAGAGCCGCACGCCAGTTTAGAGTTTGCCATAGAACCGTGCATAACATTTTAAAAAGGAATAAACGCAAACCGTACAAATTAAAAAAAGTTCAAGCCCTTTTAAAAAGGGATTTGCCAGTCAGGCGTACTCACTGCCAGTGGATACTTGACAAAGTTACAGACGACCCGAATTTTTTATTAAATGTCATGTGGACCGACGAGAGCACATTTACACGCAATGGCATATGGAACCAACAAAATCTCAGATACTGGAGTATTGAAAATCCACGCATGATTCGGGAGTCAGAACATCAGTAGATAGATAGATAGATAGATAAAAACTTTATTTGCCAAAAATGGTAACACATTATTTTTTTCAATTCACTTTTACAGAAAATATATGGACTAAGGACACAATTTAAATGTTGTATATAGTCAAAAGTGACACATTAAAAATATATATATACATTTCATAATATAAACATTTTAACACATTAAAACAAAATTAGAATTAATGGTCAAAATGAGACAATACAATGGTTTACATTAAAAGAACCGAAATCCTACAATTCAAATTACAGTGAAATTCGGAAGTGCTATGCTACCAAAAGGCAAAAAGGCTATAGCTCAGCTCTAAGTCGCTTGTAGCGAAACGCTGATTTTCAGCTACTGCCAGTACCGCTTCTCCGTTAATGTGTGGGCTGGTATACACAGGGACCAGATTATTGGCCCTGTTTTTATTGACGGCACCCTTAACACGGTAAAATTTTTGGAGATATTATCCGGTCCCGTTGCTAAATATACCGAAGAACTACCCTTAGCCAATTATCGGCTTTATGGTGGAGCTCCTCCACATTCAGTGATGTCTTCCAGAGAGCTCTCACCGAAATATTTGGACAGCAGTGGATTGGTCGATTTGGACCAGTACTATGGCCACCACGGTCCCCGGATCTCACTCCAATGGATTTTTTTTATCTGGGGGTTTGTGAAAAGTGAAGTGTACGCGATAGACGTGAATACCGTAGAGGAACTTAAAAACCGGACTATTTTAGCGTTTAATAAATTAAAAAGTTTAACGACAAACAGTGACCTTATTGGACGATTAAATAACAATATTATACGTCGTTATAATTTGTATACCATTGCAAACGGCGGGCATTTCGAACAATTGAAGATTTAATGTGTAAGTGTTACAATTAATTATTTTTGTTTATTATTTTCATTGATCATACCTTTTAATGTTTCCTACAACACATGTTTACATTATCATCCACATCAAACCCGAGCGCTCCGCTGTGTAAGTAGGTGTGCGAGCCGGTGAGCCCGCCGCCGCACGCGCTATGCTATTCAAATGTTACGTTGCCAATTTCTTACGCAGGTGGCGGCAGGCTACTCAACAAAGGATGTTTACATTTTAACTTAATTATTAAGCTATTTAAGTTCTTTGAAAAACGTTTTTTCGTATACTTCTTATAAACTTTTTTTAATAGTTTCGGATTAACAGTAGGCACTTATAGTATATGTGGTTTCATTAAATGCCTCTCGCTTTTATCAACGTTGTATATATATATATATATATATATATAAAGTATGATACTTTTTTCAGGCATATATTTTACTAGTGTGTTACATATACAGGGTTACAGGTTAAGTCGACCTAAATCCTTTAAGAGGTTGTAGTTTCCATCATTTCTGACTAATTTCACTATGAAACACCATGCCCCAAACCTAACCGTATCCGAGATATTGGACTTTCAAAGTTTTAAAAAAAAACCAGTCTTTTTTTCTTTAGACGTATTTTTTTTGGGTTTCTATTATCTAGTTTACGTGTGTTTGCTATTGTTGTGTAGAAGATAAGTTCTGTTATTATTATCAACACTAAAATTTCAGATACAGGAACCGACTGGGTTGTAGTAGACGATTGATTGTAATAAAATTTATTAAATCTGTAAAAAGTTTATTTTTCTCTTTAAAATATTGCAAAAAATATCTATGAAAGATAATCGGCAGATGTGTTTAAAAATATCTACGTTTCATTAGCTATCCAACAAGGTATAACAAGCTAGGGTTTTATCAAAATTCTTGGAAAAAACTTTGATGAAAGGCTGGTTACCTGCTACGCCTATTGTCTTTCATGTGGTTCTAGTGCATGCGAGTGGGACAGTACTTATGTGAATTTAGCAGGTGTGAGTGAGAAAAAAGATCCGGCCATGTTGTTGCTATTGAAATCAGTGTTGCCACTTCAGTGATTTTGTCGCTAGATTTAGTGAATTTTCGAAGTTAGACAGTGATATTCTGAAAAATAAATCACTGAAAAATATTTTAATGACTTTTAGTGATATTTATCAAATCTCCAGGAATTTAGAAAATACATATTGGCAACCCCCTTAACCGTCAGAAAATGAAAAATGTATATCTTTGTTTGGTTATCCTAGGGGATTTCCCGACTAATTAATCAAACCATGTTAGGTTTGATTCTTTAAACGGGACATCCCCCGTACGTATTTGTATGAGTGAGTTCTGCATTTATTATTGTTTTTATTTAATTAGTTGCTAGTTTAAGTTCGTGAAAGTAAGAGACAGGTCTAAAATAATTCAAAAGTTTTTGTGTGAGTTTTTGTAGTGTATTTATTTCGCATTACCATGGACGTGCCACTGAAAAAAAGACTGTTTATTCTCAAAAATATCGGAAAGAATGGGAAACTCAAGAAGAGTTCAAGACTTGGTTACGACGAGAAGTTTTTGAAGTTGATTTTTAATTTTGTCGTTATCTTATTCATTGTTTTCACAATTAAAGTATAATTTTTTACTTGCCTTGTCATTCATTTCAAATTATTTAGTGTATTCTGGAGATTTTTTAAGTTAAAAATATCCCTAAATCTGGTGAAATTTCAGATCAAAACTAGTGAAAAAAAATTCTGCAAGGTGGCAACACTGATTGAAATTGGTGTTAGTCTGCTAACGCGATTCGTCCGTTGTAGATGCGATTACTTTGTGCTCTGGGTGTTTTTACTCGACTTGGCTTGGATTTCTGGACTGTTTGATTCGATTCGTGATTTGACTGTGCTTGCATACTGGACTTTGGTTTTTGCTTCCGACTTGGAACTGTTGAAGATGACGTCCTTTACGAACGAGGAATATGCTGACATTTTGATTTGTTATGGATACTGCAACTGTGTATCCGCTCGAGCCCGTGATGAATACATATTACGTTATCCTGGCCGCCGAGTACCGGATGTTAGTGTCTTTGATGGAGTTTACCGACGACTCAGAGAGACTGCCTCTGTCTCGAGGCGACTATCAGACCTAGGTAGACCATGCGTCATTGATGACGATGAACAGCAAGACGATGAAATACTTCAACGGTTTAGATTGGATCCAACAACGTCAACCAATATCGTCGCCTGAGAACTTGGACTGACGCAGTGGAAAGTGTGGTTTACGGTGAACACTGCCGGATTATACCCATACCATTACACGTCGGTACACGTTATTGGAGAAGAAGGAGATCCTGTCAGGAGGTTGGATTTCTGCAGATTCATGCTCAATGCGGATTTAGAAGACCCATCATTTTTGAAAAATATCTTGTGGACAGACGAGTCGAAGTTTGATAAAGACGGTATAACAAATTACCACAACGCTCACTATTGGGCTCCAAAAAATCAAGGCAACCCCAATAAGAAGCGGCCACAAGGATCACAAAGACGATTCATTTTAAATGTATGGATGGGAATAATATCTAACCATTTGATTGGGCCTTTCTTTCTCCCTAGAAATTTAAACGGAGAACACTATGAAAACTTTTTAAGAGAAGACTTACCCGTATTATTAGAAGACATACCACTCAACCTTATTCGAGATATGTGGTATCAACACGACGGGTGCCCTGCACACTACAGGAGAAGTGTCAGAGAATGGTTAGATACTAATTTCCCTAACAAGTGGATCGGAAGAGGTGGACCCATACCGTGGCCAGCAAGAAGTCCAGACCTGACCCCCATGGATTTTTATGTTTGGGGGCATATGAAGACTTTAGTCTACAGTGAACCAAACCCAATCACCTCTGTTGATGTTTTAAGACAAAGAATTATCGACGCAGCCAATAAAATGAGAAGCACTTTAACAACTGGCGTAGTAAAGACTGGATTAAGACGCAGAATGAGAGTATGTTTGCGAAACAGAGGTGGACATGTGGAACATGAACTTTAGACAGTAAACATGTTGGCAATTGATGTAAAATAGCAATAAACATGATTTTTTAACCATTTCATTATTTTATTTTATTATCTGACCCAAGTAATGAATTTGACTTTATTCCTTAGTTCTCTACCTGGGAGCCTTTCATCAATGTTTTTTCCAAGAATTTTGATAAAACCCTAGCTTGTTATACCTTGTTGGATAGCTAATGAAACGTAGATATTTTTAAACACATCTGCCGATTATCTTTCATAGATTTTTTTTTGCAATATTTTAGAGAGAAAAATAAACTTTTTACAGATTTAATAAATTTTATTACAATCAATCGTCTACTACAACCCAGTCGGTTCATGTATCTGAAATTTTAGTATTGATAAGAATAACAGAACTTATCTTCTACACAACAATAGCAAACACACGTAAATTAGATAATAGAAACCCAAAAAAAATAAGTCTAAAGAAAAAAAGGCTGGATTTTTTTTAAAAACCTTGAAAGTCCAACATCTCAGAAACGGTTAGTTTTGGGGTATGGTGTTTCATAGTGAAATTAGTCAGAAATTATGAAAACTACAACCTCTTAAAGGATCTAGGTCGACTTAACCTGTAACCCTGTATACAACACCATAGAAGGTATCAACAACGTTGTTTACATCAAGACTATTAAGAGATTCGTACCAGTTAGTTTTGTCTAAATCCTCTTCAGTATTTTTATAATCGCATTTTATAACCTTAAAACGGTTAGGCCTTTTAGATCTTGTTTGTTTGTCGAGCTAAGGTGGTAGCGGTCTTCGCGACATAACGGTTGCGTTCGAGAAACATTAACATTAGGGATAGAAACTAAGACTAAGTCCAGACAACGCTCGAAATAATTTTGTAAATATTTAACTGCGACAGGTTGGTTGCACAGCGATAAGGTTGAATCTCACAGTATTCTGGCCTTTGTGTCGGAAGATGAACTTGGTGGTAGATGAATTCCATTTCCGTCATTAGAGTGCCAGCTTATGCTGAGGATATTGAAATCTCCCATAACAATACTTAAATATATCATTGGGCTCCAGTTTATTGATATTTAGTGGCAGGGTATTGTGAAATTTTGCGAGTTCAAGTTGAGAAAGATCCGGTGGTAGGTAACAGAGACATAGATTTATAATGCGGGGTGTGTTGCTTTTGGGTAGTTTAGACAACCATATCATCTCTAGAGTATTTTTGATGTGAATCCCGGTGTATTACATTATAGTTGTTTTTATGGCTATATCAAATCTGCCTCTGATTTATTGTAGCTCGATAATATACGATCTTTCTTGAACACATTGTAACAGGAATCTAAAATGTCTCTATCAACAATTTTATTATTCTAGTTAGTTTCAGTTAGACAAATACAGTCATAGTCAAAGTTAAGAACATTCAAAAAATGTGTGGCAATTTGGCTCTTATTCTATTAAAATTTTGGTTATTGAATAACATTTTGGAGTAGTATAAATCCAAGTATAAAAACTAATTATATATAAAAATTATATTAATGTTTGACTTCTAATTTTTTAGTACATTACATCCGTCACGTGTATTGCCGGTGATTTATCATCTTTCCCGATGTAAACTCGATCATATCACCCAAACAACTGATGTCTGTTGCTTTACAGAACTTCTTGGCGGCACGTGTTCGGCTACGTATAATGCCCGGGTTTCAACTCCTATTAAACGCGTGTTCATCTTGTTTTTAGGATTCGCTTTATTGTAACGTGTTACTGCTGAAAGAATGGTATCTCGTTGACGCTCCGATTGCAAAGTAAGTAGTACATTGCGGGGTCTATCAGAACTGACGTTAAGTTTAGGTTAAGTTGTTAAACACGTATATGTTTTTTATTATATTGAATTGGTTTTCGTTACGTGTTTCCGGTAGACATTGCAGCTCATCATGCCGCCACATGAGTTTTTTTTCAGAACTCTGATGCTGCGTTCTAGGCTAGTGAGTTGAGTTTTCAGTGTGGATTTATCAGTTTCAAGCGCTTTAATTTGCAAGTTAGTAAGCGACAAACAACGCTTTAGGTCTTTTAAGAATTCTGTTGTTTTGTTTAATTCTTGTTATAGCTATAGCTGATTTAATCTTGTTAACTATTAGCATGGAGATTTCCTGAGTCATTGTTGGTCTGAATTTTGAGAATTTTTGTGGTCGTAAGGTATGCTTGTGTTAGTTCGCTTTTCACATGATTGAGGTGAAAGGATTGTCAAATTTTCCTGCTGTTGCTGCCGCGTGGTTTTGTTAATTCTTTGCACTTGATTGTATCAGAGCTGAATGTTTTAGTACCAACAGGTGTGATGGTGCTCTTACGCCTCGTGACATTCATGCAGCCACGCAGCTCGAAATAAAGCGCCTGACAATATATTCTTCAGTATAAACCTCCTTAGACATGCCCCAGCACTGATAGTGCTATCCGTCATGACAACCGCAGCAGCTAAGAAGTTCTTCATCTCCAGCAGGTCTACTACACGCTATACAATCCAACTCGTGACGCACAGGTGAGCTAACGCTGAACCAGCAGTAAAGACGGCACAGCAACCGCTGGTACGCGGGAGCAGTAAGTTATGGTAGGGTTCATGTAAAGGGACCGGCTAGCGAATTTAAAAGTCAGTAAATTCAAATCCGCACAAAACTTTCGGTGATAGTTTAGAGGCGTTCATAAAGAAGTAAAAATAAATAAGTTATAAATATTATAAAACAAAGAAAAGGAAAGAAAAAAATAAATTTAAATTAAATAATAAAGTTCAAAGTTTAGTAAATAAGTTACAGGTGAATGGTAAAGATCAATCATTTTTTAGAAGAAGCTTCGGCACTGAGACTCGCATACCGAACCTCACGATCATCAAATAGAGTAACTCGTTAACTTAAAACACTACACCGAAGTCGTGATAATTGAATCATGTATTTAAGCAATAGTTCCAACTTTAAAATGTTCAGTTTAATAGTTATATGCGGGTTATTATTACAAATCAATAACGTGTAAAAACTTTGACGATTTTTCGCTTTTACAAATTTTTCAGTACTTACACACTTTGTTGGAGAATAAAATAAACCGTATTTATTTCATTACAGTGTCTTTTCGTTTGGGACCTCGTGAGCGGCGTGTACAGAACTGAGCGCGTCGCTATGATCAAAGACGATAGTCAGGAAGGGACCAGAGGTAATATATTCTACAGAGTGTTACACCTTTTTTTTGTTAGTCAAATCCTTTAAACCGTCTTTATATCTTTTTTCATTCGTTCGAAGCTTGGTGCCGGGCTGTATAGCTTTTTCCCAATATTGTGGAAATTTAGGGATAAAAAAAGTGAATGTGGAGTTGGCTGACAGTGGAAGTTTCAAGAACATTCGGCGAGAAGGAATCTGGCAGTCGACACCTTTGAGTTTTTACATTGAATTAAGATTTTTGACGACTGTTATCGAGTGACGGCGTGAGGAAACTTGTTGGGGTGTGCGGGCGTGTAGGACTGAGGTCCGGCCCGTGGGCTACGTGGCGGCCTCCGGAGCCTAAGTTGTTACAGCCTCCTTGAGAAAGGAGGCTGTTTTCATACTACCAGCCTCATCGGCTGCTTTTTGTTGCACCGTGTTTTTGGACGCCAGCGATGCGGAGGTTTGGCTGAAGCGTCGAACCCCGATCTCCTTACTTTCCAAGTAATATCCAATATTTTTATGGGGCCATAAAATGGACCACCCTTGATTTTTGTCATTTCATACAAATTATTTTAAAGGAAAGCTCCTTCGGAGTACCCCTTTGTTTAAGATTTTAGTTCTTTACTGTGAATGTGGGAAACGATTGCCCCTTCAGAAAACTTCGGTTCGCGGATGGAGTATTGCAGATAATTTAAATATAAAGTAATTTTATAGACTAAACTAAGGATCAGCCAAGCGACCGCAAGGTTCCCTAATTTAATTTTAATACCTTTTTATATTATAATACAATGCTTTTGTGTACAAGACAATACTTTTGTGTACAATAAACGACCGGTGTCAACATTTCACTTTCGTTTGATTTCGCCGTGGTCTAAACCCCACGCAAACCTTTTATAGGGGAAAACCCCCCTAACAGCGGCGCCCGAACAGGGACGTTGCGGTCGTTATTCTCGCCACTGGTCTTTCGCTCAGCGACGGTTGGCTGATCCATTTGACTACTTTTTATTTATTTTTACTGTAAACTGTTGAACTTTTATTTTAAATTAAACTATTTTATTATGATGAAATTGTGAGTGCATAGTGTATAACTATAAATTTTACCATGTGTGAAGAACGGCCTATCCGTTTTCACCTTCTTAATAAAGATGAACTTGTATATGAAGTGGCTATTCGGGATTGTATACCCGAGTCAACAGTGGATAAATTGCGTGCCCAAATGCGGCAGCTGGCAGTGCAAATACCCACCGACGAGGTACATTCTTATGAGGGCGAAATTAAACCGGAATTGAATACCATAGACTCGAAGTTAATCGAATTAGAGACATTGTGTGATACAAAACCGCTTTTATTGAAAAAATTATTAAGGATACAATCCTTGGGTAACCACCTTTTCCACCGTTTGAGTAGGATTGAACCGGTAGAGGAACAGGATGTGTTGTTGAAGACCGATTTGGATAGCCGCCTTTTAACTATTGTACAGCGTATGGATAGGATGGTACAAACCTTCCGTAGTAGTTATGAGTTTGTTCCCGAAGTAGAGCCAGGCCCTTCAGGTGTAGGTGTTAATGAGGTTGCCTCTCCAGTGAGACAAGTGGTGACGTGCGACCGATCCTCGAGTGTTCATTCTCTCAATATTAAATATAATGGAAAGGGTAGTGTTATTTCTTTCATTCAGCGGTTGGAGGAATTATGTCTGTCGCGTAACATCTCTGATGAGAAGTTACTGAATTCTGCGGTGGAACTCTTTGCTGATGAAGTCCTGTTGTGGTATAGGGGTGTAAAGAATGAGATCTCGAGTTGGAAGCAGTTGAAGGATTGTCTTTTGGAAGAATACCTTCCGGTGGACTATGACCATCGCTTGCTGGAGGAAATTCGCAGTAGGACTCAGGGAGCGGAAGAGTCTATTTCGCAATATTTCAGCGTTATGCAGAATTACTTTATTTTGTTAAGGCGTCCCTTGTCTGATACGGAGAAGCTGGAGATTCTCCAATTTAACATTAGACCATTTTATTCCACTAAGTTGGCGTTGGAAAACATTAGTACATTGAGTGAGTTGAAGCAGCGTTGTCGACAACTGGAGGCGGCAAAGCAGAGAGCGGAAAGTTTCCGTGAGCCGGTGCGGAACTCCCCATCGTCTGTAGCCCCCGATTTAGGGTATAAAGGTCGTAGCAAAACTTCTCAGCCACGTTGCGAGGTCGTCTCTGCGCCGAGGAATAAATTTTGTGTTAGGTGTCGCGTGGAGGATCACACGCTTTTAGATTGTACTGCCCCGAGAGTTATTGTTTGTTATCGGTGTGGAGAGAAGGGAGTTACGTCGCGTAACTGCCCTAAGTGTTCACCTAAGGTTGAGGAATCACCTCAGTCAAAAAACGCGTAGCTGACCATCGCTATGATGCTGCAGAGTGGAGTTCGTGGTGCGAGAGGGTGCGTGATGCCTTTGAGACGTATAATTCTAATGTAGCGATGGTCTGTTCGGATCGTAAAAATTCCTGTCCTTATTTAGACGTTAAAATTGGTGATCTGCCTAGTTCTGGGCTTTTGGATTCGGGATCGGAGATTTCTATCGTGGGAGGTCCCGCGATCGAGCGTTATTCCAGCGTAGCAGATTTGCATCGGGTGAAGCCTGGAGAAGACATAACTTCAGTAGTTACCGCCAACGGCTCGACTTCTCCTGTCACTGGCTATGTGTATCTGCCAGTCACAGTTAATGAAGTGTTCCGTGTGGTGAAGTTTTTTTGTATCCCGGGAGTGTCCACGCCTTTAATCTTTGGCATTAACTTTTGGAAGGAATTTAATATTGCACCGGACGTGCTAGGTTTGATATCCCACAAGAAAGCCCCGCCGCAGACCCCTGTTGAGACCGTTACCCTGCAGATTAACAAATTACATTCTTTTGACGTTTTGACTGAGGAGCAGCAGAGGAAGGCTGACGCGGTGTGTTGCAAGTTCCGTGAAATTTCGGCTGGAGAGAAAGGGTTGGGTAGGACCCACCTGATTTCCCATCATATTGAAACGGGAGATGCCCCACCAATTGAGCAGCGTTATTATCCGCTTTCCCCTGATAAACTCCGGGAACTTAATAAACAGTTGGACGTGATGATAAAGTTGGACGTAGTGGAGCCCAGTTGTAGCCCCTGGAATAATCCCGTCACGATGGCCCCGAAGGCGAATGGAGAGTTGCGGTTCTGTTTGGACAGCCGGAAACTAAATGCGGTGTCGAAACATGATGCGTACCCTCTTCCGTACATCCATAGCATCTTGGATCAACTTAGGGATGCGTGTTTCCTCTCGTCCATTGATTTAAAATCCGCGTTTTGGCAGATTCCCTTGACAGACTCTTCTAAAGAGAAGACAGCGTTCACCGTGCCGTTGCGCGGTTTGTTTCAGTTTAAAGTGATGTGTTTTGGGTTGACCTCAGCGCCTGCTACCCAGCAGCGGCTGATGGATCAGATGTTTGGGCCCGAGTTTGGCGGGCGTGTTTTTATTTATTTGGATGATATTGTCGTGGTTAGCCGGACGTTTGACGAGCATCTGGAGCTCCTGTTGAAGGTTCGGGAACGGTTGCGTTCCGCTAACCTTACTATTAACCTACCTAAATGTAGTTTTTTTCGGAGACAGCTGAGATATCTTGGCTATGTGGTGGATGAGTTAGGTCTAAGGACGGATCCCGAGAAGATCCAGGCCATTTCCGATTTTCCGACCCCAGCGAGTCCGAAGGACGTCAAGCGTTTCCTTGGGACAGCGTCGTATTACCGAAGGTTTATCCGAGGATTTAGTACGATCGCTGCACCTTTAAGTGCTCTTACTTCTACGCGCAAAAACAGACCTCCGTTTGAGTGGTCAGAGGAAGCTGAGGCCGCGTTTGTGAGTTTGAAAAGTGCCTTAATATCTGCACCTATCTTAGCGTGTCCCGACTTCTCCCTTCCGTTTGTAGTACACACTGATGCGTCCGAAGTGGGAGTGGGCGGAATGCTAACGCAATTCTTTGACGGAGAAGAACATCCGATAGCTTACTATAGTCGCTCCCTTAGCCGACCAGAGCGAAACTATTCTGCCACGGAGAGGGAAGCGCTGGCTGTGGTGTGTGTGGTGGAACATTTCCGACCCTATTTGGAGGGCCATAAGCCTTTTAGGATCATAACTGATCATGCCAGTTTAAAGTGGTTCCTTAATCTTAAGAACCCTACCGGACGTTTGGAGCGTTGGGGATGTCGGCTTTCCCCGTACAACTTTGTGATAGAGCATCGGCGCGGCTCGGAAAATGTGGTACCAGATGCTCTTTCCCGTTCCGTACCAGTGTTTGCTGTAGGTGAATCCGTACAAGATCCTTGGTTTCGAAACATTTATTCTCGTTGCGTGGAGAGACCACAGACGTGCCCAAATTACCAAATTATCGATGGGAAGCTTTACCGTTTTACCAAAAGTAAGTCTTCGTTGACAGGCGATTTTGATTGGAAGGAGGTTGTTCCAGCGGAGATGAGACAGCAGCTTATATCGGAGAACCACGACTCTCCCTTGGGAGCCCATCTCGGGATCGAAAAAACTTACAAGCGGCTGCGCCTTCGTTTCTTCTGGCCCAGTATGTATACCGACGTGGAAACCTTTGTTTCAGGTTGCCCGACTTGCAAAGCGTACAAACACCCGAACAGACCCACCCCAGGATTGATAGGTAATCCGAAGGCTTGTCGTAGGCCGTTCCAGTGCATCAGCATCGATTTGGTTGGTCCACTGCCGAGGTCTAGGCAACTGAACGAGTACCTTCTTGTTGTGGTGTGTTGTTTTTCCAAGTACTGCTTGTTGTTTCCCTTGAGGCGAGCTACTAGCCAAGAAGTGGCGCAGCGCCTAGAGGAGAAGGTTTTCTTAGTCCGCAGACAGTTATCGCAGACAATGGTCCCCAGTTCATAGGACGCGAGGTGAAAGCATTGTTTGACAAATATAAAATACCTCAAGTACATTATACCCCTACGTACTGCCCTCAAGTGAACACGGTGGAACGATATAATCGAACCCTCGTCACGGCTGTGGCCGCGCTTGTTGGTGAAGACCAGCGTAGATGGGACATGAACCTTTGTCAAATACAATTTGCTTTGAATACCGCTGTCAATGACTCGACTACTTATACTCCATTTTTAATTGTGCATGGCCGTGAAGCTGTGGTGGATGGCCGCATTTATGGTGGTAGTGAGGAATTGGATGAGATCGCGGTGAGTTCCCGAAAGGACTATGTAAATGTGCTGGGAGAATTAAAGGATGTATTCCTCAAGGTAGATCAGGAGTTAAAGAAGTCTCATGCTAGAAGTGCGAAATATTATAATCATCATCGCAGAGATGTAGAATTTGAAAAAGGGGATGTAGTTTGGCGTCGCACCCACATTCGAAGTAATGCATCGAAGTACTTTTCGTATAAGCTGGCGCCTCGCTTTGAAAAGTGTCTGGTGGTGGATAAGTTGTCAAAGCTTGTGTATCTTCTGGAAGACGAGCAAGGTCGGAGGACCGAATGCCACGTCAAAGATATCAAATGTTCTGATTGATGGATTCGCTTATCGTGTAGCTTCATTGCGTGGTATGTAAGTGGGGTGGTTTCTTCTTTCGTTGTGATGCTGGAGGGCCAGCGCGAATTTTGTTCGTTACCCTCGCAAAATTCTGGCGAGGAGGGGGATACTGTTACACCTTTTTTTGTTAGTCAAATCCTTTAAACCGTCTTTATATCTTTTTTCATTCGTTCGAAGCTTGGTGCCGGGCTGTATAGCTTTTTCCCAATATTGTGGAAATTTAGGGATAAAAAAAGTGAATGTGGAGTTGGCTGACAGTGGAAGTTTCAAGAACATTCGGCGAGAAGGAATCTGGCAGTCGACACCTTTGAGTTTTTACATTGAATTAAGATTTTTGACGACTGTTATCGAGTGACGGCGTGAGGAAACTTGTTGGGGTGTGCGGGCGTGTAGGACTGAGGTCCGGCCCGTGGGCTACGTGGCGGCCTCCGGAGCCTAAGTTGTTACAGCCTCCTTGAGAAAGGAGGCTGTTTTCATACTACCAGCCTCATCGGCTGCTTTTTGTTGCACCGTGTTTTTGGACGCCAGCGATGCGGAGGTTTGGCTGAAGCGTCGAACCCCGATCTCCTTACTTTCCAAGTAATATCCAATATTTTTATGGGGCCATAAAATGGACCACCCTTGATTTTTGTCATTTCATACAAATTATTTTAAAGGAAAGCTCCTTCGGAGTACCCCTTTGTTTAAGATTTTAGTTCTTTACTGTGAATGTGGGAAACGATTGCCCCTTCAGAAAACTTCGGTTCGCGGACGGAGTATTGCAGATAATTTAAATATAAAGTAATTTTATAGACTAAACTAAGGATCAGCCAAGCGACCGCAAGGTTCCCTAATTTAATTTTAATACCTTTTTATATTATAATACAATGCTTTTGTGTACAAGACAATACTTTTGTGTACAATAAACGACCGGTGTCAACATTTCACTTTCGTTTGATTTCGCCGTGGTCTAAACCCCACGCAAACCTTTTATAGGGGAAAACCCCCCTAACAAGAGGTAATATATTCTACAGAGGTAATATAGGTTAGGTAATAGAAGTTTTCCTGCGGGAACGTGATAGTCTCCCGCGGTAAAAAGTACATACAAACATCACATCGTTGCGCTTTTCCGACGAGAATGACAAAAAATTATAATATTATTGTAGATATGGACTTACGTATTAGTCGTTTTACCTGCTACTCCTGATCTCGTGGGGATTTTGAGAGAAAATAAAGCCTATGTTACTGCTATAAACAAGAGACCTGTGTAAAAGTGAAAGAATTTTAAATATCAGTCCGTTAGTTCCAGAGTTTATCGATTACATGTAAAGAAACAAAAGAACAAATATTTCCGCTTTATAAAAATATTAGAGGAAAATAAAAGTGTAATAGGAGTTGATGCGGTTAATATGGTTGAGGAGGGCGATGGCTGGATCCCGCGTTACGCCCAGAGCCACGTCTTATGTAACGTCCATGAGAACAAGCAATTGCCGATGTAAAAAATAAAAATTGAATTTGGCGATCTTTACATACGACGTGTACGCGTGTACGTGTTCCGTGAATTAATTGATTAAGGTACTCTCTTTTATAAGGAAAGCCTGATACTTTATAAGCGCTAATAACATTTTATGATCAATATTGTAACTGATTTCAAAGACAACAAATATTGGTTAACTGCTATATTAAAAAAGGAACCTTCGACTTGGCGTGACAAGTGGGCCAAAACCTACTGGAGACAAATATTTTTGGTGTTATTTACTTATTCATGGATGTTTATTCTGAACTGTCACTTTTCATTCCGCCATAATACCTATAAACTTTGCCTACATTAGACATAATATGGTTTTAGCTTTTTATCATAGGTACGATATATTTTGTTATTTAATTACGATAATATTTTAATTATATTTCAGTGTCGGGAGCAGACCGAGCACGAGAGTTAGCTAAGAAGCTGGGACCAATTAATGTGCCGCCGGGGAACGAAAATAGACTGCTTACCACTTTAACAGGTATGTTCACCAAAAAGATACAAGACATCAAGATATTATCTGATGATATCTATAATATATATTATTAAATATATATAAATCAATTATTTCTTTAGATTTTACATAATGATATGGCCTTACCTGTGTAGGTATTTAGCGCGCGCAAGTATGTCCAGTCCTGGTATTGCCATAAAAAAAAACTGAGCAGTGGATTCGCATGAACTGAAGAAAAGATACAATGCTGCCGCCAAGTCTTGCAAAAAGTTGATCAGAAAAACTCGCTTTGACCACATTGGCCACAATGGAGACAAGATAGCGTCATATCCTTCAGGATGCAAAGCTTTCTGGTCTCTGGCCAAGTCGGTTGAGTCGAACTTCTGTCGCCCATCGCTGCTACCTCTGAGGAAGCCTGACGGTTCACTGGCCCACACCGCAAAAGAGAAAGCAGACCTTTTTGCTAATCTTTTTGCAGATTGTTCACGTCTAAATAGTCAAGGTAAAGTCCCATCCCAGTTACCTCAGTTCGGACCCAAGATGGGTACCGTTCATATTCGCCAAAAGGAGGTTTTTAATTGGTTGCAGAATTTAGACGTGAATAAGGCCAGCGGCCCGATGGCATACCTGCACTTGTGTTAAAACGCTGCGCAGCTGAGTTGTCTCCCATTCTATAGCGCCTGTATCGACTCTCTTTGGAATCTGGAAAGGTCCCTAAATCCTGGAAGCTGGCTAACGTGCAGCCAGTACCATAGAAGGGAAGCCGTGCAGATCCTATCAACTACCGACCTATTGCAATCACCTCCATACTTTGCAAAGTTATGGAGCGTGTATTGAACAATCGTCTCCTGGCATACCTTGAGTCCAACGAGCTCCTTAGTGATAACCAATATGGTTTTCGCAGTGGACGCTCGACTGGAGATCTTCTTGTGTATGCCACTCACTTATGGAGCGAAGCCTTGGAAAGTCACGGTGAAGCTATAGCTGTATCCTTAGACATTTCCAAGGCTTTTGATAGGGTCTGGCCTGATGGTCTCTTGAGTAAGCTTCCAGCATACGGAATACCTGGTGAGCTCTGCGACTGGATATTTGATTTTCTGAGGAAACTTAGACGGCTGCTCTTCTGACCTAATGGCAATTAATGCCGGGGTACCTCAGGGATCAGTTCTTTCTGCAACGTTATTCTTGCTGCACATTAACGACCTGCTAACCCGAGGCATTATTGGTTACGCTAATGACAGCACCGTTGTAGAGAGATACATGTCCAATGCGCGAGAGAGTCCTCAAGAAATCCGGGCTTTGAGAGAGTCCGATTGGGGCTAGTCCAACTTGGTCAAATTTAACCCGTCGAAAACACAGGCGTGTTTATTCTCCGCGAAAAAGAGCAGTTTCGACCTAACGCCCACTTTCCAAAATGTTTCCGTACCCTTAACCGACCACCCAGGGCTTTTGGGTGTAACTATATCATCCCAACTAAACTTCGGGCAACAAATTGTGTTCATGCCTCAAACTGCTTCAAAGAAGTTGGGAATCATCTCGAAGGTCCGACGGTACTTCAGCTCTGAACGGCTACTTAATTTGTACACAGCTCAAGTCTGATCTTGTATGGAGTACTGTAGCCACCTTTGGGATGGTTATGCAAAGTACCAACTAGAAGCGATGGACGCAGTTGACCAAAGAGCCCGAACAATTATTAACAACTTTGACCTCACCACCAAAAAACTGCAAAGCCTCGACCATCGCCGGAAAGTTGCCAGTTTAGCAGTCTTCTACAGATTACATTTTGGAGAGTGCGCGAATGCACTTTTTGATCAGGTTGAACCCACACCCTTCTTTTATCGGACTACTAGACGCAGACAGGCCTTCCACCCTTTATAGTAGATATCCCAAGAAGTCGAACCAAACACTTCGATAGTTCCTTTTTGGCGCGGGTCGCCAAGGTGTGGAATGAACTGCCTGCGTCTGTTTTTTCCAGAAAACTATAGTCCTAGTTCTTTCAAGCGTCGAGTGAATAGGTATCTCGTGAATAGACGTGCAACATCTTCGTCTCCTTCGTCACTTTCCATCAGGTGAGATAGAAGATAAACGTCTAATCCTTTTTCAATAAAAAAAACTCGGATAAAATTCTTGGCGATTTTGTATAAAGATTTTACTTATTTATTAATTCGTCGTTACAGGGAAGTCATTAAAAAGGCTAACCGATGTGGACAACTGTATCGAAATAACCAAAAACCACCCAGATAGCTCCGAGTCAGAATCCTCATCGGAAGAAGACAGTGATTTTGACTGAACATGTTAAGCTAAGTTGTATTAATGTGACTGTATGACGTGGTTAACAGATGAGTTAAAATGGCTAGAGCGAACACTTCAAGGAAAGTTGTTGTCTATTACTACGTATGTATTTTTATAATTAAAAAAAAAATGTTTTAACCCAGAAAAACATCTTTTTCAACAGCTGTAAAGGTTAGAATGAACTGTTGCCCCGTTCAACGTTTGTATTATTTCATTGTACATTACTTGTAAATACAAATCAAAAAGGGACCCGACTGAAATCAAGAACATTCGAACAATCAGCGTGGTCGTTTCATTAGTATGAGAGGTGAGATGCTACAGACTGACACAAAGATTCGTACGTTAAACTCGTCATAGTTAAACTTTCATGATTGTAGCGTTGTAGCGCGAGGTTTTGCTCTAACATATAGTATTTTACAAATCAATGCTGTCAACCCAAACTAATAATAATCTTATTGTCTTAGTTCATAAGCACTAAATTTTTGTGAACTATTGCGCTCAAATATAAGAATGTAGTCCATGCGGGATACATGCAGGTCATCACGTTCGCGTCGATACGTCAAGCCCGGCTTATACCCGAACTGTGCAAGCCTGGCTGCTCTTTACCCGAACATTCATCTACTTGTATTCGATTTTGCCGCCCGGAATAAGTGGGTAGGTACCCTAAAAAAGTTTCACAAAAATTTGTGTTGTAGTTGCATCGATATATCTGAAAAGAAAGCGTAAGGTTATGTTCAAACGAGCTAAAAATAAAATTAGTTACATATTTAATGTAGGAAAATAATTTTATGTGATTTATCAAGTGACGCGTAAAACTAGTCAACGATGATTGCATTTTAATTGTAATAACTTTAAATACACGATTATTTAATTAACAGTCAATGTGAGCTGTGTGAAAGAATGAATCTCAGGTATTGAGTGCTATTAAGGTTGTGTCCATAGATTGTTTGGATATATTTTGAATTCATCTCAAATCGTCCTATGTTTAGATGTAATATTGAAATTTCAAATGCTCTAGCAAACTATATTACTCTGCTATTTGTACATATTGTATAAGTATTAAAAAATTGTTTCATTGCCTTAAAATCTTTTAGGTTATATAATTAAATGGACTTTGTATTTTTTTAGCAATTCTGTTTTTGGATTCTTAGCCATTTGTTTGTTTAGTTAGTCAGTAATAAAAATCAAATAGAGGCTCTGCCATGCTGTATTTGATAAACTTTAAAACTACTGAATGTGTTTAATTTCACCATTATACATCTTTCTTATTTAAGAGTAACATAGGTTATAGTGAGTAGCACCCATGCAGACATTTCCCAATATTTTTTAGTCTGTTCATAGCAGCGTCCGACCTCGACCATGAAGTAGTGTCGCGAGTCTGCGTAAATGACACTCACAATATGTTTTATTTAAAAATGTCCCTATGTCAAACCGCATAATAGTGGCACTTTACATCACATTTATACATCAGTGTAGATGTAATTTTCATAGATTAGGTTTTCCTTGATAAAAAGACATCATTTAATTATAACCAAACCTTACAATATTCCAATTTTAAAGGTTTTTACACCTTATAAAAAAATATATTCAGTTACCCAAAACTCATGGTAACTTTGAATTTGACTTTTGGGGAAAATTGTGGGTATAACCCGCCGGAAATATCTGCGAACCTCGCTGGAATGCGCTTCCCCGCACCTCGCCCCTTTTTCGCCTATCCAGTACCGTAGCCATCTCTCTCTATCCGTAACGTAGCTATCTCTCCAGTTTGCATGACGTCATCAAGCCACGTTCGCAGATATATCCGACGGGTAATAATTCTATTGTTTTCTCCGTAAATTCATCATGTTATAAAAATAAACCAATTCAAAAGGATATTGTTCATTCAATAAAAAAAGGTGTAATAAATATAAATCCGATGTAATATCTCAAATACTTACTGTAAAAAATGTTAAAAGGTACCCAAATTGACTGTACATATAACATTTATTTTATAATAGTTTTATTTTTATTATTTTACTGAGAATCACAAATCTGTGAATTGTTTTGAATTAAATTGCATTTAGAGTTTTTCTTAGGTAATATAAGTAATTCATTTTGAAATCAATACTGTATTGCCATTAAAAAAAGCGACATTAAAAAAAACTGATCAGTTGAAAGTTCACACAAAAATATTTAAGAAATTATGTAAATGAAAATGAATTAAAAAGCTCATAGGTGGGTTGTGATATTTTAACTGTAAGTTTTAGTTAAGTCAAATATTTTAGTGAATCTCCTGGCATAGTCACACTTATTGAGCATTAGGTCCCAGCTAATCAATAACTTTATGTCTAAATTAAATCACAAGGCTTCATTTTAAATTAAAACTACAAACATTGGATTTTAAGAGTTGTTCCTTTTGGTAGAGCTATTAATATTCATATTATTATCTCTTGAGTGATGGGATTTTTGGAGTAATGGAATTAAAGGACAGATTTAAATAATAAATTGGTATTTTATTTGTTATCATGATTTAAATCTGTATGGTATGGTGTGCATTTTCCAATAGTGAATCCTTTATCTCAGCTTCCAGCTGATTGTGATTTCATTATGAGATATATTACTTCTACACTTAGGTTCACCACATCTTACATTTTCCACTTAAAATGTGTGCACATATATGTATCTACATATGGGTATATACAGGATGTCCAGCAAATGATATGTCACAGTGACACTGGAGGTAGACTTTCTGGATAAAACTAACAGATGCTACAAAGTTTGCAGTTACGGGAATCGGTGCAGCAGCAGTATGGATCCTGAAATTCTTAGTCTTGCTAGCTATTTACCGTTGATTGTTGTACTCCTGCAAGTTGTTAAGTTTGTCGCAGATAGTAAGTTAAATAAGGCATTTATTCTTACTGACCGCCTTAGTTCCTTAAATACTCTAAGAAAACCCTTTTAAACTAGGCTCAAAAATAGAAAACTGTAGTCAAGAACCTGGCACAGTTGACCATATATTTTCATTAACCGATTCGTTGCGGATGACACGTTTCAGTGCCATCACTGTTTTTTGCGTGTGGCGTTAGACACGGATGTGTGTCATTTAAAAATCGATTGAAAAAATGGATGGGAGATTCCCATTTAAAAATCGGAATCTGCTTCAATTAAGTTTTAGGGAGTTTTTACCCAGAACCAAACTGTCTTCATTTTCCACGTATATTAAGCTCGTAGCTTTCGTTTCTGGATATAGTAAGATTTTTTTAAAATAGGAGTCACCAACCTTTTTGAAAGTTGCGTTATTTGATATTAAACCATCATATGATAGTAAATTATAAATGTATTACAGTGTAAACTCTATATAACGTCACTTGATTAAACGACTAACTCCCTAAAGCGGGGAAATCACTCTGCTTCGGTTGGTTTAGCTTGTCTTCTATAAAATGATACACCCACTCTCAATAACAATAACATTTAAACAATGAAAAGTATTATTATACAGATTGATATGCATGCAATATAAGAATGTTCTGAAGAATATTAAAAAAATACAAATACTTGAATCTAGAAATACTGAGACATTATACCTAAATGAACATGGGATTGCAACTTACTCGGTGTGTTCGAGGGCCGATAACTAATTATTGTTACCCCAGTGCTCCATATTACGAAATAGTTCATAAAATTACATCTTGTACATTTAACCCTAATACAATATTAATTATATTAGTAGGTAAATGTAAGCAACTAAGTTGGAAAACCATGACAGCTTGGTTTGCTAGATTGAATTGAAAGCAGAAAATAATATGAAGCATCGACTAAATATAGATACACAAAATGTGACATGTCGTTATAACGAAAATTTTTTTAATTTATTGATACACATAAATTTATAACTAAGCCTTACATGACCAATGATAGGTACAATTTGTACAATTATGACCTGCGACAGATAGCATACTCGCTATCATATATTTTATACCTAACAGTCAATTCGTTGACTACAACTGCTGCTTCTAATTTTTACGCAATTTACACTGTCCATCATTATTTTTTCTGTGCATGTTGCACTTTCCACCATTATTTTTTCTATACATGTTGCACTGTCCACCATCATTTTTTCTGTGCATGTTGAAGTATCCTTGTTTGTTTTTTTTTGTTTTGTAAAAATTCTCGTTCCTAGTTTTCTGAGTGTTCCCAGTGTTGTGAATACGTTTTCGAATTCTGTTCTATCACTTCATCGTCGCATTGATCGTCAATTTCTGTCTCGGAAATGTACTTTCTTTTTCTCCGTAATTCTTAAACAATAAATAGATGATGAATAACCATAATATAATGGCAGTATTTAGCAAAATGTTATTTTTTACTGACAATAATAATTATGAAAATTTTTTGAATATATATTATCTGTTAAATCAGGCAGTTTTTCATTTGCATAGTTTAAACAGTTGAAATTTTGTCATGAGGAAAACCAAAACAATGTTCTTAGACCTAATTTAATACCTCATAATCAATCAAATCATTAGGAAATGCAAAATAAGTTGAAAAGGTTTAGCATACCTGTATTTAAAGTCACTTACCCTCCATTTCCAGAAATGCACTTATTTTGCCACTTCATATCACTTAAAACAATGTGCCTATTCAAGCTTTAAACATGTAAAAAATGGTCAGAATACTGTTTTCTTTTCCACATGGCTGAAGATACAGATGCGTGTCATCTAATCATATTGCGGTGGGCACTGAATAGTATCACATTGTTTTTGTTCGAAACCACAGATAGAAGTTAGCGAAATTAGACATCGCAATGAATTGGTTAACTGTCTCTCCTATATGATATGCAACAGATCCCAAAACCTACCAACATCAGATAACTTCTTACCAATAACAAACCCTTGATCCTCACAATGCTTTGTAAATTCAATGAACAGCACAATATAAGTCTATAAAAAAATTTTTAGATTTAGGACAACTTTAAATATGTGTATTTTTGTTCTACCTAGGCTATCTTTACTCTAGATATATGAGTAAAACTTTCTTCGAGAACAAGCACACCATACTGAAAAAAAGAACTTAATTGTGTCAATGTTTTTAAGTATATTCTAAGTTCTTTTTTGCAGTAAACAACACCACATTCTTTGAATCACATAATCACTGGAACCAGAAATAAAAGTTGTATCTACATAGATTCTTTATTTTTCAGACTAATTCACATGATCCAAGAATACCAACATTATATTAAACAACACTTACAATGAAAGATAATTTTAACTGAATTTTATGAATATACAGTGTGTACGTACCAATACTTATTACTTTTGGATATTTACAAATAACTTATAAGTACATTCCTAAGCTATTGAAAAGCATCCACAACGGTCAAAAAGCATAAAGATCTTCATTTTCTATTTCTTGGTCCAAGGGACGCCGAGATATACCTTTTTCATCCATCAAACAATCAAGAGCTAACCTATCAATATCATCCCAGGACAACATGTTGAATTTTTCTTGAACTATTTTCAAAAGTCTATTAGCTGCAGCTGTAGCTTCAATATCATTCATACCAGTCTTTTTAAAATGTTTTATTGAGGCATCGTAAAAACTTTCAGGTTTTCTCACAACCAAATTTAGTTTGGTTCCTTCTTTGATAGTTGGATAGCTTTGAACTTTTTGGTCATCAGCAAGAGTACGGCCCATCAAAAGCAGCTTTTGATCATCAACTGATATATGGAGCTTCTCGGATACTTGTTGTTTGATTTCTAAAATGCAGGTGTCGGGATTTACCTGAAATAATAGACAATTGTAACAAAATGTAACATTTTTAAACTGGGTACATGTTTGAGAACTTTAAATCTACTTACATCTAAGCTACATTCTCCACCTTGCAACTTTTTCACTAAGATTTTCATTTTAGTAATCAATTCCAATAATATTACATTTCTTTTATTCGTGCAGTATATTAGAATTTTATGATTAATAGCACAATTTTTTTTAATGCAACGCACCCCTATGTCAATGTCAGAGAGATGACAGTCAGTCAGTTAGCGTTGCCGCATAATCGACCGAGTATCGGTTATAATCGATTATTAGGTGGGCCCCAGCGAGGTGATAAATACATGGAGTAGCCGTAATGTCCTATATAAATAAGTAGTTATGTATATCGACGAGGAAGAAGAGGAAGAACTTGGTTGTCTCCCTTTACTTATACAAAAATGCTAATAAAAGAAAGAGATAGTACTATTTTTAAATGTTGTCACTAAAATATCAATCATGTAGTGACGTCATAACAGGTGGCTAGCGTGCCACAAATCGCCATTTATTGTTACATTACTGTCAAAAAAAGCTGTCAAAAGTGATGTTCCGGAGCTTTGATTATTTAACCAGATATCGATGATCATTATTAATATGCTTTTATTTTTCATACTTTCGATGTAAATGATAACAGGGGCTTACGCAGTAAATCATATCGAAACGGTATTTGCTTTGCTTGCCGTTGTGCGAGTATTTTTGAATCAAAAAGGCGTGAAGAAAGAGGGAATTAAGCTTGCTTAGAATTGTTAATTTTGTTATTGAATATTAGTATATTATTGGTAGTTGTTTTGTCTGTTTATGAATCGTAATTATTGAAGACAAGCCAGACTTTAATTGATTGAACCGAAAACTTTGATGCTTGACCTTGAATAACTTTTTAAGCAAACATGGGATCTTTCGGTGTTTTATTTATAATAGTGTACCCCAGGTCTGTACCAAAATTCAGCATGTTGGGAATTAATGCAAACTGACCGCTATTTTACTGGCTAATTTGACGGGACTATATCAGGAATAAGAAAATAAACTGTATAGTTCTTTATTTTTTATATTAAAAGAATTATAATGAAAGTAAATAAACCATAAACTATGATTATTTTATTTACGTCAATCTCTCGCAAAAGTTCATTAAATTACAATATTATATTGCAAGTTCTATATTTAGTTTTAAAATATCGATAGAAGATTCGATACTCTCTGTGCAACACTAAAAATGGACGCCATTTTATGTTACATTTCAAGTTTAGGTATGCACGTTTTTTTCGTACTTAGGGCCTGTCCATTAGTTAGAGGTCAATGGTGGGCCCCAAAATCACTCGTACTATCGATTAGACTGTCGATATTATCGATACTATCGATGTCAATTAAACAGCAATACTATCGATTATAATTGTCTAAATGCCCATCGATTATATGTATAAATGTCAATCGATTATATCGATAGTATGTTGTGATCTAATTTTCACAAATTTCACAGATAATATCACAACAATAGTAGAAGATTTAGGATTCACAAATCATTTAGCACCAATTTTAATATTAAAAATACTCCATTGTAATAAAAAAATTCAGTGGCACACTATACAAAGACTTTACAATCAAAAAAATATTGAAAATTATGTATCGGAAATTAGTCAAATTAACTAGCACAAATTATTAACAGAAGATAAAAATACAAACGACAATTATAACACATTTCATAATATAATTTTAAATACTTTAAATAAACATATACCAAAACAAAACATTAATTTAAAATCAATCTTTAAAAACTATTGGTTGTCACTCGGAATAAAAAAGTCTTGCAAAAATAAAATATTATTAAAATCAATCTTATTAAACACTTATAACAAAATACTACACGAACATTATAAAAATTATGCGAAACTATTAAAAATACTTAGTAGTTCTGGAATCCAAAAGACAAAATTATAAGAAAAGAACAAAAAATTCTAATAATGTAATAAAACAATGTGATAAATTAAACAAATTTAAGAGGTAAAAATAATATTAAGATTGAAATAAATAACACCTTATTAACGAAACCTAAGCTCATAGCAAATACGTTTAATAATTTTTTTGCGTCCATCGGCGAGGATTGCTCCCCTGCACATACAGCGCCCCCGCACGGCCGTCCGGTGCTGACCCGTCGGAGAACTCGCTCTATTTAGGCCCTGTTCAATACGCGGAGGTTTATAAAATATTAAAAAATTTGAGAAATAAAAATAGCCACGGTGTTGACAAAATAACCCCCTTTCTGGCTAAACATAGCGCAGAACAACTTATTGCCATATTTCCTTTTAATAAATCAGTCCTTTAGTAAAGGTATTCAAAATATTAGATCTGACAGTAAAACGATCAATGCGTCCATTCCCCAAGGGAGCGTTCTGGGCTGCTTACTTTTTCTTATTTATATAAACGACCTTCCAAAATCTCTAAATACTCCGTGCGTTTGATTCGCGGATGACATATCGTTGTTCCATGCAAAACCATTTTAGATGTAACAGACGTACTAAATTCGACATTTGACAACATAGACACATGGCTTCGTGATCACAACTTAAATATAAATTTTAATAAAACAAATATAATGACATTCCACCCTTATGAAAAAAACCCTATTGACATTGATTTCAAATATTAAAATTTAAAACTTAACCAAATAAAAGAATTCAATCTATTAGGAATTAACATCGATTCTCATGTTATTTGGAAACATCACGCTAATAAAACTAGGCTAAACTTAGCGAGATTCGCATACGCACTCCGAGAGATTAAAAAACCACAGACCTAAAAACGGCTCCTACCACCTACTACGCCTATGCACACTCCTGGCTAAACTACGGCATTGTCTTGTGGGGAAACTGCTACACAGTCTCTAGCGTTTTCACTGCCCAAAAAAGACTTCAAAGAATTTTGGCAAACATCCAAAACGACGACAGCTTTGTACCATATTTTTTTAATTACAAAATTCTCAGCCCACTATGCATTGACATACTCGAAGCATGTAAATTCGTGCGAAAACATCCCGAGTTTTATACAAAACGCGAAGAAGTAGCTGGTAAATACGTCCTTAGACCCTCCCGGAAAAATATCCTAATACAACCCACGTCCCACCTAAAGATTCACTTATCTGGTCCTCTGGCTATCAAATTATAAAATCATTTACCGGAATATATCAAACAAGAAAAAAATAACAAAAGATTCACGCTCTTGCTAAAACAACTCTTATTTAAAAAATGTTATTACACGACTTACGAATACTTAATTGATAAATTTCAAATGAATTAGACATACAAATATTATCAAAATAATTTAATTTATAATGGACACAAAATGCCCTCTCCTGCATTTCAATACCTAAACTAGGTGCATAATTTTACTTTTTATTGTATAAATTCTCTATTATTTTTAAAACTACCACCTGTAAAATTATAATAGCAATAAAGTATTGAGTATAGTATCGATATAAATTATTAATAAAATCGACTTAACAGATGGTATCGATTTAATTCAATATTGGTTTAGATAATATTGCATGTCTTTGCAACTATTAGTTATTTGAGTAAGTATCAGCAAACCATAATAAAATCAGCAACCACAACCGATCAGCTCTCGGCAAATCTGGTCCAGCTTAAGGCTGCCCAGGCCGAATAACCATCATCCAAACTGTCACTTGCACCTTATGTGATTTTTATTCTCAGCGGGTGACCCTCTAGCGGGTCCCTGCTTGCGCACCCACCTCCCTGCCCGGGTGTCAGTCCAATGAAGGCTGCGTAGCATTCCCATGCCACAGCCGGCAAGGTGGTTTTTAGTGGGTAGGTGCCACCCTGGTGAGTCCCACATCACCGTCGCGGAAGTCGATTGCCTGGGGCGGTATGCATGCCGCATCTTCCACCTCCCTCCCGCGAGGGTGCTGACTGGTGCTGAAAACCATAATAAAAGTTCTTTGGGGGTATTTTATTGTAATGGCTATATGATATTGTTTGTGCTATCGTATTGCATCAGTCATCACTTTTATACAGATCAGTAACATGGGCACTATAATCTTAACCAATATTAAATTAAATAGATTAAGTCGATTATATTGCTGTAACAATTTTTATCGACACTATCGATATAATCAATTGTATTGGGCATTTGGACAATTATTATCGATAGTATTGCTGTACAATTGACATCGATAGTATCGAGAATATCGATAGTACGAGTGACTCTGGGTGAACACAATCGATTAATCGATAGCCGATTATTTTGCAACACTACAGTAAGTTCTCAAATGGTGCGTTCCGCTTGTCGATTATATCCCTCACACACAGCGTTCATATACCTGTTCCGATATTACATCAATAACGTCATAAACGCCGCCATCTTACCGCTTACAGAGCCCAATCTACAGTGCATGGTCGCTCTGAGCGGTCTATCAAAACTGATACATGACGTATCTTTGTTGATGTCTTTATTAGTCGATTAAAGATTTTAAAAGCTTGCTTATCAATTTTGTAATAATGATAAAAATTTATTAATCTTTTATAAGATGTGTGTGTGTGACTGAATATAAATATATGATAAATATGTAACTGGTATAAATATATATATATATAATATAAACATACGATCAGTCAACAATTATTAATTTATTTTGAAATTATATAAAAAAAATGGCTTCTAATACAATCAGGGCCGAAGATCTTAATGAAGATATAACTTATAATTTAAACAAAGAACAATACAAAATTCTAATTTTAGCACACTATTTTGGTTAATTCTGATCTAAATACCAAAAAAAATTACTTTGAACGCGCTAAAACGAATCGAAACGGTCATGAGATGTTTTAGCGCTGATAGCACAGTGAGTGGTATTTGGAACGCACCCGTAAAGTCATGCAACAGGCTAATCTTCAATTCATTTCTTATACATAATATGCATTCAACGTCATCCCGAAGTATTGGAATAACTAGAAATAAAAAATAGTAATAATAGACCCTCTGAGCAAAATGCAAGCTAAAAAAAAATTTTTTGAAATGAAATAAGATCAGCTATTGTATAATTTTTAAATTAAATACTGTCACACACAAAATGTGAAAATGACCATAGACAATCTAATGACAACCGATTTTCAATAAAAATATGTACACTCTTTCTATCAAAATTATTTACGAATCGTACTAAACAAATTAATTACCTTGGAAACTAGAAAACCCAGTGATAAACAACCTCGATCACCTAGGTGATTCTATCAGAAAAACTGATGGATAAACAAATATGCAATGCAGTCAAGTCTGAAACAATCGAGTTCACAGATGGGAGCCCTGTTAATAATAAAACACTTTTCATTTTTGAAGGTATGTATTGGAAAAATAAGCGATATTAGTAATATTTTTTCTCTGTAATGAGGAAATTTCCATAAGTCTACACAATCCACATTGATAATAAAACTTACGAAAATTTTCTTAGGCTAAACACATTTTAAGAGGAAGTGCCTGGATTTTTTAAACCAAAGTCAAGATACGTTCTTGTTTAACTAAATACCATGTACCTACACCATAGTGGTAAAGTTAAGGTACGGTTTATATTATACCGTCATGAAAAAACTTTTGAGCTTTATTTAAATTCTGTTTGTCAGCGTGATTATCATTGCTTCTTTATAGCTTTCATAAAAAACAAATCCATCCAGTCTTCATTGTGGGGCAGTCTGTCATCTGAAAAAGAAACTCACATAAAAACAGTTCATCCAACTAAAGTGAAAGTTACGTTATGAACTTTGAAATAACGTAAAATGAGGGATTTTCCTCCACCAAATTGAGAAGAAGAAATTGTTCCAATTACCTAGATAGATGGTGCTAAGAAAAATTGGTTCGAAAAAAAAGTATAAGATAGGTTGGCAGAAAAGAATAGGAAGTTTCTACAAAACACAGTATGACTATTCAGTGCACGAACAATTAAATAAAAGTTTTAATACTCAATAAACATTTGCGTAGACCAGGCTGTATGTCATAGTTTTGACTTACTTGTACTATCTTTTACAATCGCCATCTATCGTTTAATTTATTTACTATTTTACCGGGCTGTCAGAAAATCCCTCATTACAAAGAAGGAAGCGATTCGTTGGTGGTTAACAAAAAGGAATGTATATCAAAAAATTGGCTCTATTTTATGGATCGACTCAATCGATGTCGTGTCGAGTCGTATAAAAAATACAACAAAAATATTAGATACGTATTGGCTCTAATGAAATTAGAGTTCGTTCTTTGTTATAATAATGTAATTCAAAAATTTTAAAACCTATTCGTAAGCAGAATTTTTTTTTAGTAATAACCACGAAAACGCTGTTTTGTAATCCTTTTTTTTTTGTTTTATTGGTTTTTATTGTGCCACTTGACATTCTGTTATTTCCGTTTTTGTTTGACCTTCGCCTTTTCGAAGTCCGAAGTCCGAATAACAGGAACAAACCGTCAACACATCGTCACGAACAGCGAATATACAGAATATTCACAAATATTTTTGGTAGTCACGAATGCAAGCGAGTTTTTAACTCTTTCGTCGTGCCTATATCGTGCGTATATTCCTGGCTATTCTTAAATCATTCTAATAAAATTGCTTCGGTATTTGTAGGAGCCATGTTTTGGGCCCTATGTGCTGGGTTGCATTAGATAAGATTACAAAAATCGCATCACAAGACAATTTGTCCATTCCATTTTATCACAAGCTGACAAAAATTTACGCTTCATCATGCCGCACTTTTGTGCGAACGATGTGTGGGGTGGTAAACAATCTCTTTCTCGCTGCGACCGCCGCTCGGCACAGACTATTAAGTGGCTCCCAGCTTACTGACGTCACAGATTAGCTTGTTAGCTCCGTGATAGGGTTTTTCTGGGTTTTTTACTCCCTCCGAGAGCTCTTGAAGTGATTTTTTCTTTGCGACTAAGTCTCTCAGTTTTCAAAGTGTTGTGTTGTGCTTGCGCTTAGTGCTGTGTGTCCCCAGCGTAAAGTATTCTAGTTTTAGTACAAAGGATACCTAACGGTAAAATAACTGTAGCTATGGCTACCGTGTAGGCAGATATATCGAAGGCCTTCATGGCTTCCGTTCGCTCGCAGTGTCCAGACATCTGGCCAAATTCGAAAGTGGCTTCAAACCCACAACCAAAACGCCGACAAAAAAGGAGAGACGGGCGCGTCGACCCGCATCCACCAACCCTTCACGCGATCGTTCTAGCTCGCGCTTGTCCTTGGCTTCGTCCACTCGCAGTTCATCTTCGGTATCGTCGATGGATTCCGACAACCCGGCTCCCGCCCAAGCCATCGAATCCAACGAGGGATTCACCGTCGTCGCAAAAGGACAAAAAAGGGCCAAGCCCTCGGATTCATCTTGCTATGAGTCCAAAAGTCCGAAAAAGCGGGCCCCGCAGTCCACGCTACTAACTAACGCTAATTCTATTCTCTCCCATCCCGAGACCGAGCCAATTGGTCGGCATCTGCCTCCTATTTTCATCCGCGATGAAGCGGTGTGGACATCTGTGTCCACACACATGTTGAATTTAAAAATCGCGTATACACACGCCAAAAACACCGCGATTGGTATCCGGGTAGTGACCGTCGCACTCGCCGATCACCGCGCCCTCACTAAGTACTTGATTGAGAAATCTATTGAGTACCACACTTAAGCGCGTGTTACGCGTCGTCCGAAATTGTAAATATTTTAAAAATTCGTCGAAAATTGAGTCAGAGCTCCTTCTCTAGGACTGACCTTTAAGGTCCTGGGATTCCCAGTCATTTCCGTCCGTATGTACGGCAAAGATCGTATGCCGTATAACCTAGTGTTGGTAACACTAGATCATTCTGGCCACACTGCAAATTACCTAGGATGCCCCAGGGCCTTAAAGCCCAACCCCAAAAAGGCGCAGAAGGCAAATCAAAGGTGTACGTCATCTGCTCCTGCGGCAAGGCCTAGCCCACCCCATAAACCACAGCCTCCGCTACGCGACCCCCACGGTCCTCCACCGACTCCCAAGAACGCAGGGGTGACCCCACCTACCATGATGAAGAAACTGAAAATGGTTGAGGAGGGCGATGGCTGGATCCCGCGTTAACTCGTGAACGGGTGCCGTCTGAGGGTGTCCGTCGTTTGGATACTTGGGGGGATATACTTGCTGAGCTAACAGATGCAGAAAAGAATAATTTTGTATAGACATAAAGAGACTCTGTAAATTTATTTTGAAAAAAATATACCCGTGAAGTTTCTTGCCAGGTTCACGAAGGTTTTTTCGAACTGGTGGTAGAATCATGTTTTATTTGACGTCAATAAGAACAAGTAATTGTCAATGTTGAGAAATAAAAAAATATTTCATTTCATTTCATTTCATTTCAACCCATCACTGCTCTCGCTTCTCCGCCTCCTCAGGTACAGCAGGTCAGGTTAGCCCCTGCTTGTATGCCTTCTCCTCCCACGGCCCTGGGCCGTGGAGAGCCACATTCAGACTTCGGGCTTGTAAGCGAATTTCCTCAAGTTTCGACTTGGGAGAAATTACCACTTTGTCTCGCAAACTTCGAGCCGCAAAGAGTAACTATCAGGCGACGTGTTTCGTCGTGATCGAGCACTAGGCGCTTATCGCCAACGTCTAAAAATTCAATAAATAAAACTTTTAAATGGCGTCCTCTAGATTTAAACCGCAGTCCCTCACTATCGGCTACTTTAATTCGGCTTAAATTCATGAACTTGTTTGAGAATTTCAAATCCACATCTTAATTATGCAGGAAAGGATCCGACAATAGCGAACTACAACATCGTTCGTAAAGATAGGCTTACCGCCGAAAAAGTTGGTCCCTCATGTATTACAAATGGTAAACCTATCTATTCCCCACAGCTCGAGGAATCCTATCGAATTTTCCTGTTGTAGAATAGTAATGAGCGGCCATCAGCCAATCACGCTGGCATCCATCTACCAGCCACCAGACAAAGTTATACTTCCAAGCAACCTTCAGGCGCTTCTCGATATGAGTCCCTCCGTAATACTAGCTAGTGAATTTAACTCGAAACATTCAAGTTGGTACTCCGTAGTTACCAACCCATACGGCCATCGTCTTCGTCACATGTGAAATTCGCTAAACTCTGATGTAGTGGGTCCTCAAGAACCGACTTACTATCCTTATAACACAAATCATCGCCACGATATTCGCGATATAGCAATCCTACAAAGTGATAACGGTACACTCAGTAGAAGTCATCCACCAGCTTACTTCGGATCACCGACCGGTAGTCATGCAGCTAGGTATCCCAAGTGACTCCGTTCCTCAAACGAGGCCACACATCGATTTAACTGCGGTGCGGTGCGTGAACTGCGGTCTAACAACTGGGACGCGCTTCTTGATGAGATTTTGCGTTCGCATCTGGCTTACTAAAACTTGGCGAAGTCCCTCAAGATGGACTCTACCGCGTCCTCGATGCCTCCGCTCCGTAGGCCTCTGCTCATTACTCCCGCCTTCAATTCCTCCGAAAAAGTAGAAACCCTAGCCGATAGCTTAGCCGAACAATGTTCACCGAGAACAGAATGCACTAACGCCCTCTACATAGAAACTGTGAATAGCACAGTCGAAACAAAAAGCGTCAACCCACCGACTGACACCCTCCAACCGATAACCGTAGAAGTGTTACAAACAATAATTAAAAGTCTTAAATCACGGAAAGCCCTAATAGGTGCAGATGAATACCAAACAGGGTTCTAAAAACTCCCCCACTCGCCTTCATACAACTGTTTGTAGTTATTTTCAATAACTTACTAACAAAATGCTCCCTTTCGCAAACGTGAAAGGAAGCGATCGTCATAGGTATTAGGAAACCCGGAAAACCGGCATATCAACCTTCAAGCTACCGTCTTATTAGCTTGCTTGGTGCGATAGGCAAATCCTACAGAAGGATCATTTTGAACAGGCTCCGAGAGGTCATGCATTCGAAGCACCTTTACCGGATGAACAATTCGGCTTTAGGTCCCGTCACTCTGCGTCCAACAGGTAAACCACATCACGGAGCACGTTTTGGACCAAAGGTCGAAAACCGATAGGCATGGGCTGCGCTTTTCTTTGTCGCGGCGAAAGCTTTCGACAAGGCCTGGCACAACGGTTTGTAATTCAAGCTCTAGGCGTGCCAGACAGCCTCGTGCACAACATACGAGACTTTCTACATTGTCGATCCTTTCGCTACAGATTGGAAGGTGCACTTTCCTATCCCCGCCCTGTATTAGCCGGTGTCCCTCAAGGTTCGGTGCTTTCTCCGACTTTGTTTTCACTATACACTAGTGACATGCCAAGGACGGAGAAAGTAGAACTCGCGCTCTTCGCAGACGACACCGCGCTATACACATTTGATAGAGATCTACGTAGGTTAACTAGAATGCTCCAATCCGCAGCCAACGCATTAGGCGATTCGAGAATAGAAGTCAACCCAGAAAAAAGTGTAGTACTCTCTCAACCTGCTCTAGGATAACCTCTAGGAAACCCTCGAAAAGATTAGGTCAGATCACTCTGGTTGGTATTCCGAACCCCTGGGCTAAAAAAGTTTAATATTTAGATAGTGGGCCGAGCCGCCTTCGTCATGGGCAGGCTGCAGCCTCCAATCTGCAAGAATATTAAAATGTCGCTTAGAAACTTGCTTACACTTTACAAAACTTGCGTCCGCTTCATGTGGCTTTCGCTCACGCCAGCAAGTCGAACCTCAATCACTTGCAGGTTATTTAAAAAAGGTTCTCAAGCAAATGCATCGGGGTCGCGACCAATGTCTGCAACCTAGATCTGCACAAGAATCTCGAGCTGCCCACCATGGCCACATTCATGAAGTTAACGTCTAGACGCCACTTAGACAGTGCTCTCCACCATCCCAACCCGCAAGTAAATAAGTCAGCTGACTACACAGCCAACCTAGACGCGGCGGTTCGTTATAGGCGTCCGCTTAACGTTGTAACAGATCCCAACGACGCTATTACAACAAGGAACGCCAGTGTTCCAGTTAGAAATAGGGCAACACGGCATTCGAATCGCCTAACCCACCGTTGGGCCAGGCTAAGGGTGTTACCACACCAATCGATCACCGATCGATGTCATCGATCGATATCGATCGACGTCGATCGATTGGTCTGGTAGAAACTGTCGATTGTTCCAATCTACCATCGATCGATGGCGTCGATCGAACATCGATCGATTGGTCTGGTGGAAACTGTCGTTCGACGTCGACTGTTCCATTCTACTATCGATCGATTGTGTCGATCGACGATCGATCGATTGGTGTGGTAACACCCTAACGCGTCGTACGCATTCCTACTGAGTTTCTTGCTGGTTCTTTGGCAGTAGATGACCCTCCGGACCAGTGGTAGTTTGAATATACGACGTCCTAAGCCGAGGTCAGTGCCTTCTCAGGTGCCCTTATGCGTATCGTATGTAGGAGTAGTTTAAGAATCCGGCTAAGCGCCGTAATGGCTTAGCTACAAAGTCCCGTAAAATTTAAAAGGTTCATAAGGACATAAAAGACATTCCATTTCGAAAAAAAGGTAAACGATCTGATCTGTTACACAAAACCGACAGGCAGGTGAGGTGTTTGTGTGTTCACGTATTCGTCTTGTTCGTACGAATAGGCGAATAATACATTAATAGAGCTACTACACATCGTTGTATTTGGGCGAATAAGACGAATACGCGAACACGAATAGCAATATGGTGAGCTATCATTATTTTATACCCCATACTAAAACAATAAATTGTGGTATAGCGTTGGTATTACTTAAAGGAAGTTTAAAGCACAGCATGTGAAGCTGCGGGGATTAGTTGGTGTAAATGAAATACTTAATACATAATAGTCGACCAAAACAACAACACAATTGTGAGAAGTAACTTCATTCAACTTCATTCATATCATATTGCACCCGTTTATCTAAACGGTTGGTCAGCAGGAAAAATTAAAATTGTCGGTTTGATATATTTTCAACGTAATTATGTACTATACGTTTCAGGTAACAATGAACCGATTCACGCCATATTGTGACGTCATAGCCGTCAACTCAAACCGGTTAGATAGCGTGAGCAAAAAAAGATTTTTTTTTAAATATAATTTATTTAAGCAAGAATTGCTTCTAGCGTCAAACTCTCAATTTGGCTTTCTAACTTTTCGACAATTTTGTATGCCACCCTACGCTTACTTAAATTCCAAATATATTCGATTGGATTTAAATCAGAATCGTAAGATGGCAACCTCAAAATTTTAAAACCATGAGAGTTAAAAATGCTATTTTTATTAACTCATACAGTTATTTTTTGAATAATTTACTTTCAATATAATACTCTGATAAATAAAGTAAAATAAATCCTTATTTTTATGCGAAAAAGTTATCTTTGCAGATCATTATTCTCAAGTGCAATTTGAGAGATAGAGGTCTTTGACGTTCCTATTCTCATTTGAATCGCACAGTAAGCCATGTAATCGTGTTAAATGTTACACACGTGGTAACATTTAAACTACACTCTACAGATAATTTTTTGTGTTATACTTTATATTATTTATACTTAATATATTATTTTAATAAATAAATAAGTGTATAAAAAATATAAACTACGCTAGAATATTTACTACACTTTTATTTGTAAGCCTTTTCCAGAGATGTGACTTATCTAAGATACAAGTATCTGAAATACAAATATAAGATAAAGTTTACGTATTTCCATCTTGTATCAAAAATACTTTTAAAAAAAAATCATTTTGTATCTTGCATTGAAATATATTTTGTTTGGTATCTTAGTATTTTATAAATACTTTTTGGGATAAAACACTTTTAATTATATGTGTAGACATTTAAAAAATAAATGCGTAAAACTGAAGTTGTCATTATATGTTTTTAGAGGACTCTGATTCCTCTATTGCAAGTGGTGTTAATACGGGATCTACTGCCAGCACCACTGACTTAGAAACACTGCAATACCTAAATAATAAAGATATTAGCTTAAAGAGCTTAAATACTTACCCTACAATACAAAAAAATATTTTTGAAATATAACTCCTGTTTGCCGAGCTTTGCCCCTGTGGAGCGACTCTTTTTCAAAGTAAAGAGCATACATATATATTTAATAAACTGCTATAATATCAAATAAATATAAATTATAAAGAAAAATAAACTACTTAATTGCTGTAATAGTAATTCGCGTTTATGATAAGACTCCTTGACACACACAACACCTGTCGTGCAACACAAGTTTAAGTAATAATAATAATAATAATAATAATAAATAGTTTATTTGCCAGCATAAAAATGTTACAATCCAAGTCTAGATACAATTACAGAAAAAAAATTGGTCCAAACCCAAAAACAAGTTCTGAAACCTTCTGCACTAGTTTGCACTGTGTCGCAGTAGGAGTCTTCTCTTAAATTTGACTGGACATGTTATTTTAGTTGCTGGTGGATTTTACACATAATTTGATAAACTGACATATTCGTTTTATACAATACTAAAAAGGAGAGGAAACAAAATATTATTGATTAAATATCGAAACAGTTAAGAGAAAAATATTTGTAACTGTAACAGTGTGTACTGTTCTGTGTATAAAAATGTATTTAGAGTTATAAAATGTATTTTATATATAAGTTTGTATCTATACCTTGTATAAGTTTGTATGAGATGAGTGTAGCTAATGTGATGAGATTTTGTTTGTTGAGAGGGTGTTTGAGTGAATGTTCTGTGAGCGCGTGTGGTGTTTACGGTGTGTGTTTGTTAAATTTCTGTTGTATATGAGTGTATGATTCAATCAGCTAACTTAAAATTTTGAGAATGGATTCTGTAGTTTCATAATTTAAAGCAAGTAGATATTTTGTCACGGAAACTTTGCAGTCATACCTTGAGAGGCATCTTAGATTTAATAAGGGATTAATTTTGTTATATATGAAGGGAGCAAGAGCCGTTATAGATTTTTGTGCAAAAACAGTGCGACATTTAGGGGTTGCATAGACTTTTTTATTTCCTCTTCTCGACCTGGAGGAAAAATCAGGTATCTTTTCGTGTTGGTACATCGCAGCATTTAGGATGTAAAGCTGTCGTATAGACAACACTTTCGCGAGATTATATAAGGCAGTAGTCGAGAATCGAAACTTTTTGAAAAACATTATTTTTAAAATTGCACGTTGGGCGCGTTCTAGTGGCAATAGTATTGTCTTGGCACATCCACCCCAAGCCAATATACCGTTAGTGCACATGGATTGGCACAGGGCGAAGTAAATCGTTTTGAGTAATATATTATCACAGACATAGCGCAAGTTTCTGAATATATAAAAAAGTTTTCTGACTCGACCTCAGAGCATGTTAATTTGTTCAGTCCATGTTATATGTTGATCAATGAGGACACCAAGATATCTAATAGAGGAAACCAGTTCAATCTGATGGCATACACAGTTTTTGATGTCAGCACAAGTATGTGCTTTTACATTGAGCATACCAACCTCTGGAAGTGTATTTGATCTGATACTAAAAGGCAACATTTTGGTTTTTTCCTTATTCAAACTTAGTAAATTATTATCTAGCCACACAGTTACTATACTGAAACCATCGTCAGCAAGCTCATTTACACCTTGCCAAGTTTTGTCAGAAAAGGTGATAACTGTGTCGTCAGCATAGGTGATAATTTCTGCATTAGGTATTTTTAGGTTACTTATGTCATCTATATAAACAAGAAACAAAGTGGGTCCCAGAATGCTGCCTTGAGGCACGCCGAAGTCTATATTTTCTTCGTCAGAGATGAAATTATCTATTTTTACACTTTGTTTTCTGCTTACTAGATAGCTTTCGAAGAGCCTCAGTGGCATATCTCGGATTCCTTTTAGCTCCAATTTTCGTAGAAGGATTGGTAAAGATACTGTGTCAAAAGCTTTACTTAAATCCAAAAAGATTCCCATACTTTTATTTTTATTATCAAGATTTTTTGTGACATTTGAAATAAGTTTGATAACTGCATCGTTCGTAGATTTTTTTTTCCTAAATCCGAATTGGTTCTGGGACAAAAGATTGTTTTTCTCAAGGTAGTGTATAAGGCGTTCGTTAATAAGTTTTTCAAGAATTTTGAAAGAGTGGGTAGTAGAGATATAGGCCTATAGTTTGTGATACTGCCCTTTTCCCCAGATTTATGAATTGGTGTTATTAAGGACTTTTTAAAAGCTTCCGGGAAGATGCCACCCACAAAGCAAGCATTACATATTATTGTTAAAGGTATAGCTAAAACATGGGCAAATCGCTTTATGAATGTTGAAGTGATACCATCCCATCCACTTGAATTTGTGTTTTTAAGAGATTTTACTGTACGTAATATTTCATCTTCATCTGTGGGTAAGATCACGAAGGAATATGATGGTGAGTTACTGGTTTTTATACTTCTAGCCAATTCAATTTCAGTCGTTTGCATCTTCGTTAAAGTTTCCTGAGCCATGGTTCTACCAATGTTTACAAAATATTTATTTATTTCATTAAGTGACTCCATCGGATTAGATTTTAAAGAAAGTAGTTCAGTTGGTATACTATTTTGAATTTTTATATTATTGATGTCTTTAATTAAACTCCATTGTTTTTTTAGATCATTTTTATGTTTTGCAATTTCTGCTCTATAGTAGGACCTTTTAAGTTTTTTTAATAAGTTGTTGCATGTATTTCTATACCGTTTGTAAGATATTTGGAGTAAGTGATTATCTTTGTCTTTTTTTAGATTTCGGTTTAGTTTATCCCTATTTTGCATACAACGTATTAGACCAGGAGTTATCCAGGGTTTGAGGGTTTGCTTTCGTCGCGAGGTGGGTACCTGAGTTGTGTGTTTGTTTATCGCGTTGTGTATGGACTGTATAAGCAGATTAGTCCCTTCGTTTGGGTCTTTACTTGTTAGTTGCTCAGTCCAATTTATTTGGGTAAGGTCTTCAAGCACAGCGTCATAGTTAGTTTTGGCATAACTTTTAGGCTTTATTTTAGTATTGTTATATGATTTTTGTTTATTTATGTCTACGATAACAGGTAAATGATCCGTAACAGTGGTTTTGCATATGACTGTTTTTGTACATAGCCTAGTTTTTGCGAAGCTATGGTCGAGACATGCATTGTCGTGTGTAATAAATTCATGTGTAGGAATAAGCCCGTGAATGGCCAAAAGATCGATATAGCTATCTGCATCATATTTTTTATTTACGTTACTCGGTAAAATGTTAATATTAATATCTCCGATCAGAAAAATGTTTTTAAAATGCCGTACTTTTGTTAAAATTTCATCCAGTAATGCGAAAAAGTTATCTGTATGAGAAGCATACTGATAAACTCTGTAAATACATATCAAAGCATATTGATCATCTATAGTAGCTACTAGACAGTTTGTTTGACAATTACTTAGGTCGTCAACTTTCAGATTAAGATAATTTTTTGCTAAAATCACTAAGCCATCATTTTGATTAATAATATTTTGAGTAGCATGAGCACTGTATTGTGAAAGCTGAGGTACATTTGTTACTTTAGACATCCAACATTCGCTCAAAACAATGATGTCAAAATTCCGATTAAACCGTTGTAGAAGCACTACAAAATCATCGAAATTGTGGTTTAAACTGTCGTCTAAATGAAGGTTTAGGTCTTCCGGCTTATCGATGAGTGCTGCGTTGTACACTATGACATTCGAGTCAATGTCGTCTCCAATAGCTCTGTCGATCATTGTAATTATTTACGAATAAAATAAAGAATGTTTGTACAACGAAGCAGTCATCAAAGCCGAAAGGTGTATATTTAGTGATTATGTATGTGAGATGTAAATATGTGTGAAATTTGTGATTGTGAGAATGTGTGGGTGTTTGTTTGTAGAAAACATTGTAAAAGGTATATAGTAATATAAAAAAGATTAAACTGAAACTTAAATCTACGGGGGCAACCAAAATACGGTATACTAGTCAATCTAACTTGACCAAATCATGTAAATTCTGGGTCGTTTTAATAAGAACTGGTTTTGCACCATCTTCCTTTCGAAGGTAAATATTCCCATTTTTCACCCAGCAGAACTTGTAATCGTTTTTCTTAGAAAACTCACGAGCGGCGTGGAATAGCTTTCTGCATGATCCAAGTATTTGTTCAGAAACATATACGGCCTGTGATTTTCCCAGGATACCCAACTGTTTAGTATTTAGTTTGTTTTCCTTCATATTGACGTTCTTATTAAAGTTTCTCGTTGCGTGGAGTAAATCATTTTTCGTAATGACCGAAGAGAATTCGACTATTATCGGGCGAGAAGCGCGGAATTGTCCGGGAAGACGGTAGACGTCACGAAAATGTGTATCCGGTATAGTATACCCAACCACGTTCCCAATTTTACTGATTAGGTTCATAAGTGTGTCTTTGCTTTCGCCGGAGTCCATCGGAATGTTTCTTACTTCAATAGCGGCAGATCGTGATTTGTAGCTAAGATCTTGAATGTTGTTTTCCAGGTGTTTTATATACTCTGTTTGCCATTGATTTTCCTTTCTCAGCGTGTTAACTTCTTCTTTCAGCGTATCATAATTTGTTTGCAAAATTTTTAGTGCTAAGTCTATCCCTTCATTTGTTTTTTGTATGACAGTATTTTGTGCTTTTATTTCCGCTACGTCAGTGACAAGTTGCGATATCATCGTAGTTTGCTGCGCCAAGATTTTGGCAATACTCGATTCTTCACTTTTCTGTTCCATTTCAGGGGACATATCTGGCCTCGGGCGCTTATATCGGCTAGTAGAGTTTACAAAATCAGTGCGTGACACTGCGCTGATAATGTCGGTTTCCGATCTGCTAATTTGTTCTGTCTTTTGTTTTGGTGTTGTAGATGTCGGAGGAGACCGTTGAACAGACATTTACAGCTCTTAGACGATATATGTTAAAAGAAACTTGCCTTATAGCTTGGTAGAATCGTATCGTGGCCGACTTGTGGCAGTATGCGTAGCACGACTACGGCTAAGTGTACCAATGACGTCTACGTAGTCCGTAGAATAGTCTACTATTTCGTCGTAGGCGGTCACTCGCTTCGTAGTCGAATGGCACAAGCGTCGCTCCCTGATCCAACGGGTGTGGGTTCGAGCCCCGCAAAAACAAATGGATTTTTAGAATTTGAAATTTATTTGTGTATTTGTCTTAACTTACTTAGCGATTTGTAGACAAAGGAGTCCGAAGGAGAAGCTCGATCGAAATAATCAATATGGCCGCCGGCGCAAATGGAGTTCTCCACAGGTTAGAGCAGGAGCCACCGATGTTGCAAAAAACAAAGCAGACCCACTAGAGCGAGCCGACCGATGTTCCAGCAAAATGGCCGCCGGGTCTTATGGGCAGCACCAGAGGAGTGACAAAGAGGGTCCGATATTTCTTCACAAAACGAAATAAATTAACTGACTGCAATCGTAGACACAAAAACGCAACCAAAATACACGTCCGCACGCGAGTGACGATGGCGATGGGAGTATGATTCTTAGGCCTCAAAGGAAAAATGAGCGATGAAATGTTTGAAGAACTAGTTCTACTTAAGCCTTTCAGCGTTCACATTTCAGCGATTATCACGATTTATTCGTAAATAACATTAATGTGTATTGTAAAAAATAAACTTAAATTCATTAAAATAAACTTTTTTTCTTACAAAAGTATTTTATCTTAAGAAGTATTTAGAAGATACTTATTTTGTATCTAGTATTTCAGATACCAGTCTCGAAATTATTTTGTATCTGGTATCTGAAATACTTGAATAAAAATATCTTGCATTTTGTATACCAGATACTTTGTACAGGGTATTTTGCACATCTCTGGCCTTTTCTCATGTATGACTTTTGGAGCAGTTCATCTCTAGACTAATGGCTGGTTTACAAGTATGAAGTAGTTAAGTTGGTAACTAAATGTTTAGTTAAAAATTATGTGTGAAGGACAAAATGCGAAATAAGTACGAGCTCAAGCCGCCAACCGCTTCGTCAACTTATGCACTTAACTAAAAACCATTTCAAAACGAGTTTAGTGAAACCCCCCTCCCGCCCACCTACTTAACTGAAAAATAGAACGAATCTACTTAATCACTTGCATACTTCATTTAAACTTACCACTTGTTACTTAACTGCGTGATTACACAATTATTACTGTAAAATATTTAAAATTTAGTTATAAATACGTGTAAACCAGCCGTTACACGAAACTTTACCTAACAATTTAGATAGAGTTACCATTTTACTACAGGTAAATTACTTCCAATACGTTTTTGCATTTGTAGTTGTGAACGGTCAGCACATAAATAAATAAACCAATACTATTATATTTTTTTATAATTTGTATAGCCTTTATAATCTTTTCCTCTTTAATAGCATGTACACAAACATTTTTCATTCCTCTACAGTTATGCTATTAAATTTTTCCTTAGTTAATGTCATTATATAATAACACTCATGTTCATTGTGACATTTTTTTTGCGACGTAGTTTTTCACTATCGCCCATATATTTTAAATAGGATTAAACTTAGGGTGACATGGTGGTAAACGGAGCACAGTATGACAGTATGATCTTATACTCTAAAAATCTCGCCTTATTTTTTAAAATCAGTTTCTGTAACTGCGGCTTAAGCAAGTTCAATGAATGTTCAATATTTCTAAACGTCAGCCAGTCAATCATTTGCTGTTTTTTAGAATTAGAATTCGGTGCATAATTTTATGATAGGTTGCATTTTCAACAACAACAACACTATAAGGTTTAAGGTTGGGTATTAATTGTGTTTGGATCCACTTCGAATAATTATCATAATTCATATATTTACTACTAATCATAACGGTAATCACCACTTTTCACTCACAACAATTAGTAATGTTATTATTATTCTTATTTTGTTTTATGGCAATCAGCTGTTGTTACGACACAATAACTATTTCTGCCAATTTCAAGTACTACACGTACACGTAACACACGTACTACACGAGGTTAATAATTTTGTAGCGATCAGTTGAGTAGAACTTGCAGTATCTCGAGCATTGAGTTACCTTGAACAATACAAAAACAGGGGGATGAAATAAGTTTTTACAGATATTTTTAACATAGAAGAGTATAATTTATAAAGGCGTCTGGCCATTGTTAAGAAGAAGATTAGCAATTGGGGATAACTTTTTAGCCACGGAGGACGGTAGTGGGATATCTTCAAATTTTGAAAGAATGTTCAAAACTAGGGAAATCAGGAGTTCTAAAAAGTTGTCATTAGGGGAGCAGGAAGAAGTAGGGGGGAAGGCATTATCAGATTTAGTAGATGGAGGGTTAGCAATAATAGCGTTATGGGCAATTTTGTCATAGCCTGGAGATAAAGACGGACTGGGTTTTGATGGTTTGTATATTGTTTTTTTGTAAGAAAGATTCAGTGAAGGAGAACTTTTAGAGGCATCTGCGTACGATTTTTTAACTGAAGGGAAGAGGGATGATGCTTCCTTGAATGATATGTTCTTTTGGGACATGGTGATTTTAATATTCTTTTGCCGGGAATGTTCCGGGCAAGATTTGTCAGTTGCTAAGTGAGGGCCTGAGCATTGCAGGCAGGAAACTTCAGAGGATGCAGGACAAGAGTCACCTGAGTGAGTTTGTGCACATCTGAAGCAACGAGCACTGGATCGGCATTGGGCTTTCACATGGCCAAATCTACAACAGTTTAAGCATTGTATGGAAGGCAAAATGTATGGATCAACGGTTAATGATGAGTTAAAAATAAACACTTTATCAGGTAAGCATTGTCCAGAGAAAGTGATCACTACAGATCCTGTGGGGGTCCAAGTGGAACCAGACTCCATGGAAACTTTTCTGTTTAAGCGACGCGCCTTCAAAATTGTTATATCACCTTGGCTTGTGGAGATTGTTGATACAACTTCCTCCATAGACCATGAAGTTGGGATCCCGCGGATCAGCCCCATTCTTGTTATATTATATGTAGGAATTAAAGCTATATAGTTATGAGATTTAAGACTCGGGTTTCTGAGAAACTCGTTTGCTGCACATGTAGATGAGAATTCCACAGAGACCCGATTTCTGCCAACACTCTTTATACCATCATTTTTAATATTTTTGATGTTAATAAAAATTTTCCAAAATTTTAATGATTAAATGTACTGCCTGACTTAGGGTGAGTTTCTGACCTGGACAAATGAACAATGAAAGGACCTTTGTGAGAAGGATGGTAAGATTTTTCTTCTAAAAGACTTGGATGAGTGTAAATAAGGTTATTGGTTTGAGATGGAAGAGCATTCGAAACAGATTTTTTAGGAGTATACGAATCCCGATTTATACTTGGACGTTTTCTTGTTTGCACATGTTGAGAGAAAGGGTCAGGGGAGTTGTTGACATCAGAAAACGGGATTGGGTCTGGGGGCTTAGGAGGGATTGGAACACAATCCATGCTCATTAAGAGCTAGATAATTCGTACAACCACTTACCAGGCGAGGAAGAGAAAAACAGAAACACTTAAAATAACTCAATGATGATAACAAAATCACCAAAATAACCGACAAATAACGAAAACCGTGTATACCCCGCAAACGACAAATTTACAGTCTTAGTAATGTTTATAAATATAATTATTATTTATTTGACATTCACCATTGACTTTTGATTGTCAATAAGTATATTTTTTTCTTCAAAATGTAACGAAGCTCTTTTTTCTGACTGTACAAGGAATTTTAAATTTCAAGTTTAGAATTCCTGTAAATATACAAATACTAGTACAAATGCAAAATCGTCTCGAAAGTAATTACCTGCACTCATACGTGTAAACCAGCCAGCGTTCTCCATGGTCGTACGTAAACATACGTAAACGACCGACTGATATTGGACTGATTTGTCACTCACTCGCGTCGCATATCGCGTATGTATGTTTCCTTGGAAACGAGAGTTCGGTAGTACAAACAACATTGATAAGCGATTTCTTTTTTGGTGTTACATAAAATATTGGCTCTTTTCTTCTTACATTTCTCGAATTTCCCCAAGCTGTAAAATAATGGGCTTTGATAATAATACTTCTAAAATTAGTGTAAATTGACTCGATAGAATAATACATTTTTGACAGCGCACAGTATGACTGGCAGGTAATAAAATGAAAATTAATAATCTAAACAAATGAGTACAGAGTTGTATTTTAATCACTTGATTTCACTTTTTCTGCATGCCGGTAATATAGTCTTGAATAATAATTGAAATTAGGGACGCCCTCCGGATCCCCCCGTATTATATCGTACGTTCACTCCTATGAACAATACGAGTAAATTTTTCGATTTAAAGCTTTTTTATTCTTCGGTATATTACCAAATGGTAAGGCACGTGTTTGTCACTCGCTGTTTTTATAATGATGTAAAATATTAAAACTCAATATATATCTCACACACTTTTGGTTTACTCGTTTCATAATGTTAGTACTAATAGTTAGTAGTAGGAATTAAATGTGTTTCTAAAAAAGTTTGTTATTTGTTTGTATAACTATATTTTTTGAGTCTGAAGCAAAGTAACGGACTGTTTATTGCTGTAACTATGACTTACCCAGTAATGAAATTCAAAAACTATTTTCCAAACTTAATACTACTTAGGGTGATTGGTCATCCATGCGTATTATTAGTGCATTTAAGGAGACAGGTGGTGTCAGCAGAGCGTGACAATATGCCACCTGCTTACACCCCACTGTATGCTATCACTATCTAAACACACACTGCTGGTATATACCGTTAGACTGCAGTCCTATCTGCAAAGCTGTGCTACTTGTAACTTGCCTGACATCTACATAGATACCACTGTTTAATCAATATTGAGCTAACAATTGTCAGTGACTATAATGTTATTTGTGTGTTAGGATAAAATAAAATACTTTAAAGTCTTAATATTTGAAAATGACGGAGCTTGCTTTAGATAATGTGTTTTACCTAGAAAGTGAGTGTTGTACATAAAGGTGGGATTGAGGGTGAAGATGTGGAGGCAGATGAGGTGTTGCCAGGATACAGAGCTCAGATACTTGGCCCCCGACTCTTCGGATCAATAACATCTCTATCTGGGACTGTGTTATGCAATATTTTATTTTTACATGCATATATATTTTGTTCTTCACTCAATTCATTTAATTTTGAATGCTTATTTCCTCATAATTATGTGATATTTAGCTAGAGTGTCTGGTCTATAAAACTAATTATTGAAAGTACCTCTACTGTTTTTTACTAAGAAGTAATATTTTATCAAAACATTTTTTTAATCTTTTTGTAACTAAATTTGAACTACTCTTGCATCCTTTATTTGTATATTTATTTTTTAGCAGTTTTATTTTATTATTTATACTACAATAATAAATACATAGTTTACATAACTTATTTATGTGTTTGTTATTCTATAAACAAAAGCAAGTCTAATATCGAATGATTTCGATTATATTGATTAGTTGTAAGGTTTCATGTTTAGGCAAAGGTATTGTTCTCAGGGGTTGCGACCCTCCCTTTGTGTTAAAAGTAATGGGGTAAAACACTTGGTAAACTTATGTGAGGTTGGGTATTTTAAATGTTAAACAGTTCTTTTAGCAATTTGATTAGATTTTTTGTGTTATCAGAATCAGATGTAAATCTTCATTTTACAATAAAAAATTTCTAAATATGGCAGCTTTGTTTTATCATAGATTTAACCTCAAATACTTATTATTTTCTGCGTGAAATCAAGTATAATTACTTTTCCTTTACTTTGTGATTCATATGTCATTTTGTATGGTGTGCTTATTAAAATATTTTTATTTATCTTCACACTATACATATAACTACGCATTACAGAAATCTCCTGCATTCCGAATATGGGCTGGAACGACCAACATAAATCTCCCGTATCCCAACTGTACGCTGAAACTGCCAATGAAACTGACTCTTTAGTAAAGTAAGTCTGTATAGTTATATAATTAAGTGTTTATGTAAATGGTTTTGTTTCAGATTTTGAGTGTACTGGCGACGAGGTGCTGGTGGAGTCGTCTCCGCCGCCCTCGCCGGAAATGGCAGCAAGGCTGGCGGCGCCTTCGCAGGTAATCTGTACTGCCCTTTGATTAAAATAAAACAGCGGAAGATAGGTTTAGTTCTTGCATGACGTACTTGAGCAACGTATCTATAACTAGTCCGACGCACTCAAGTATATTTATTACATTTATGAAACTTACAATAGTGAAACTGAGAAAGAGATAGAATGATGCAATTATGAAGCACGCGAGCATGATGGAGTAAAATTTCTCCGGGTTCGTATCGTGTCGTAGCGCCTCGGCTTTTTTCTCGTCGGATTATGACTAAGTTAAATTAAAAGACGGAAACTACACTTGTGACAACCGATTATTTGATGGAAAATGATGAAATTATCTAGGTGTACTTAAATTTTGTGTTTGTGTTTGAAAAATAAAATAAGAACTACTATTTTAACATACTACGGTGTATAACATGCACAATGCAGACAGCAGGAATTGGTTAAAAGGGTCTCCTTGTTCTCTTAAGGTACTATAAGATATAGATAGAGCACAAGATAACAGTATTTATTCCTCCAGGGAGGAGGCGCGGGTGCTGGGAGCGGGTCTCCCAATCCAGTGCAAGGAGATCTTATCGTAATCCCTGAACTACCCAACGTGCATATCCAGCATACTATACAACAGGTTTGTTTTAAAGCAGGGACGCACTGTAATATTGAATATTGCAAGAGTTTTTGTGTTCTTCATCATTAATGATATACCTAGTACTTACTGTTACCTCACGACGTGACGTTCGCTCTACTTGTAGTTGTTAGAGTACAAACACGCTACGAAAGTGTGCGTGGCCGGGCGGATCGAACTATCCTCGCGCTCCCGCACATGTATCAATTTGGTTACTACAAGTAAAGCGAACGTCGCTTCGTCGATACCAGAGTACATGTTTTATTGAATAATATTGATTGAAAGTTGTGTTGGGATATTGATTATTGAGACATTGACGACCGTAGGTTCTTTTTGGGAAGTCCTATGTCCACTGGCTGTTCCTGTTGTAGATGTGTTTAATGTGGCGAAAACTAAGGATTCAGCCTAGCACTGTCCAGGGGCGCTATTAATAAAAGGAACTTTACTACTGTTACAACCATTACATTATGTGGTGGTTTGGATTCACCTTTAAACGTTCACCTGCCTCTGTTTGTGTATTATATAACCAAATAATGCTGATTTTCGAAGCAGCAAGCCGGACTTGGTGTCATGTTTGGCGTTCTTTTCGATAACGAGATAATGTTGGAATATAACTGGAAGCGCCCGGATGTGGGGGGGGGGGGTCTCAGAAGAATCTGCTACTATATTCTGTCGGCCTTTTAACACACCCCGGTTGAAGGTAGAATAAAATGGATAAGGGATTGATATCGTCTTACATTTTTGCAATCGTATCAGGAAAATCGTGGCTTGTTTATGTTATTAATATTGCGGGATACGCTTAACAGCAATATAAGCTGAAAAGAGCCTTTGTTCTGTGATTTCAACAGGCTTTTCTCTTAATTTAGTATACTACTACCATTGTATTTGAAGTAAGGATTAAAACCGAAAGACGCTTCTAATGGTTCAAAAAATTGTTCCTACTCAAAGCCTTTGAACTAGCTAACGTCCATGTTTTTGATATTCATTAACATTTAATTCCTTTTTTACATGGAATTCCTTTCACGCCTCAACGCAACAGCAATACTTCTATCAATGAAATCAAAAGAAAAGAAAGAGAAAGGATAAATACGAAATACCGGCTCATATTCAAGTGGGCTAGGTCCTGAATTTTATAGGAATCTGTCGATTTTAACGCCAAACATGTACCATTGCGTGCTTTTTACGGACCATAATAAATAATAATAAACTAGGGCTACTATCAACTATGCCGTTCGGCCCTCAAAGTGTATGCCAATTCCCATAAATAAGTAAAATAAACAATTTTACTTACAGCGATCTGTAATTTTATTTCTTAATTGTGCGACTTTTCTTGTCCTTTGTGACCCTATCTATAAGTATCTAATTGTTTCGAACTATCGAATATTTCATTAGACTAGGTATTGCAAAACTAATTTTCTGTAACGTTGTTTAGGTGGAAGTAAACGGCGACAGTTCCGGACAATCCAGCCCCACTACAGAAGCCCAGCACACATACATCGCTGTTGCAAGTAAGTCCTAATGTGTCTTGCGAATTAATTGATTATATTATTTAGAAGTATTTTAGTAGTTTTTTTTTGTTGAGTGGTGATTAGTGGACGATATTTAAATTTAAAGCTATTTTATTTTATTTTAAAGCTGAAATATTGTTTATTATTTTATACACGAAAGATGAAAGACCATGCCTGACCTATCAACATTTTGACAACTCGTGTTACGCATACCTAAGTAATATAGTACGAAAAATTATTAATTTTGGTTTGCCACGAACGCGCCCAGTAAATATATGGTCTATGACAAGCTTCGTTCCAAATAAAGCTCGAACTTTACAATATTTCGAATTTGCTTATGAATTAATAGAAATATATGACTTCTGAAATAAAATTAATATTCTTTTTTTTAATTTATTGAAATTAATGCACATCAAAATGAAATAATCAATTATTTTTCTTAAATGTACATTACAGCATTACTTCACTGTCATATTGACAATGTCAAAAATTACAACGTCAGTTCAGATTTGAATTAAACGTTTGCAGTCCTTCGTTTGCATTTGCGGCATTGTGTACTGTGCGATACTACGCTAGATTTTTCTAACTTTTGATCACCTTGGCATTCGTCCCGGTTAACGTTTCTGGCTTCTGCTTTACATGCGATTACATGCGCTAAGTTTAATAATCATAAAAAATAATCCTGTTATTTTATTGTTATCTTCAACTGGAGCAACAATTGGATGGAATGAAAAATGATCATGTCTTTACTGATATGAATGATTGCTTTTGTTACGCATATTATTTTGAGTTTTTATAAGTAGTTTGAAGAAATAATTATTTTTTGAGTTAAGTACATGCAATACAGCTAATCCCGAATTTGCATTTAAAGTTCATCTTTCCTGTATTGAAAGCACACTTATGCCCATGGAGGTCGCCTGTGTAATTCTGAGAATTTAAAATTAAACGCAGTGACTAAGACGCCATCTATGTGATTCGTGAGGTTGCAAGATTGATCCCCGCACAGAACAACAAATAAATGTTCCTGGTCCGGGTTTGTATGTATATTCTAGGATCCTCGTAGTTCGCTACATGGTACCCATAACACAAGCCTTTGCTTACTTTGGGGCCATGTTGTCTGAGGACTTTTATTTTAAAATCCACACATACCTACTTATCTGTGTAAAAATCTATAATCTAACTGAATAAAATGAACAGGTGTTTCACTATCTACATTACAATGCCGAGGCTTACTAAACATCAATGAACTCATTTGAAATCGACGTCTTTCATGTCATTTCATTACAGCGATAGAAGGTATGTCTACATTTTAACCAAATATGAGTTTTCATACATGAATTTCAACATTTGAGAATACTTAGTAATTTGAGGTATCGAGAGGCTTTTTATTCCTTTTGCTTGAAAAAAATAACATATCCGTGAGAATCTAAAACCAAAATCCTGAAATGAGCTGCACTTTCGTTTTTGCAAGTTAAAAATAGCCAAGATGTACTATGAAAATTGATTGAATTTGACATATAACCTCGAAATATATTTCTCAATGTAACTTTTTTTCTGAATTGCTAAATTGCATTAAGTTGTTACCTTAAGTTTAGGAATATAACACTATTTTTTCCGCATCGTTTTTATATTTATACATTAGATCAATAAGAAACATGCTGACAGGTCATTGCATATATGAAACATGGGTATTGTTCTTTGATGTATTATAAACTTGAATTAAATACTAGTTTTGTAGTAAAGGACTATACCAGGTCGGATGATCTGGCCGATTCTTCACGGGAATACTATTTTTTAAACTTATACTACTGTATGGAAGGCATTTGTAGACTCGTAGCTTTCATATTCATAATATAAATAAGTATTTAGATAATCGCATTCAAAATTCTCACAGAATTTGATCATACAAATCTTTCCAGCATAATTGAGAAGTGTCGTGGTTTATGAGTTTTTACTCATGATGTGCCATTATTTTGATAATAGTGCAAGCAAAGGGCGCTTACCACATATTTGGCACGGCATTACTCGTCAGTACTGGGCAGTCGAGTATGTGTAGATGTGCGTTCGGGAAAAAAACCGCCAGGCAAAAGCCGTTCGGGTTTTGGCGAGACGAGCAGAATGTGCCGTCTTGCAAAAGCGCGAACGGACTACCCTCGACTTATACACACATAACTCTGGTACTGCAACTTTTTTGTTGTTAAATATGCAATAGATGTTTTTAATATTACGCCAAAGAACAACCAGCAGCCTGCGTCGATAATCAAAGAATTTTAAGTTTTCTAAGACTTGGCCGAACTCAATGTACCTAATGAAAATGTTGTGTTTCAATTACTAATCGGTAATTGATATTATTTAGATAAACAAAGCACTTTTTTAATTTAATGAAACTTCATGAAATGGAAACGAAAACATAACTGCTTTCGCGAACCCACCAAAACTTACCTTAGAAAGAAAGTGCTCTTACTTATTATTTAAAAATATTTTTAAAACTCGAACTGCATTATAATTGTCGTATAATTAATACTTTTTTTGAAATGTTTTATTGTTTTAAATATCGTTCTCTGACTACAACTCACCGTAACGTAGATGCTTTATTTTTATTGTTTTGGTTAACATTTTAGCCCTAAAAAAGGAATTCAGTAATTAGATAGAACTCTTCACAATGATAAATATTAGGTCATTACATATGAAATTGGAACATAATGTCAATTTAAAAAAAATATTTATTTAATCAAATTATAAACCATTGCTATCTAAGCACTTTTGACATCTCATAGGTAGTTCATCGATCCCTTTACTAAAAAAACCATTCGGACGGGAATCAATAAACTCTTCGAAGGCGCTTTAGACTGCCCCATCGGAGTTGAACTTTTTCCTTTGCAAGAAGTTATCCAAATTTCGAAAAAAATGGTAATCTGTTGGAGCAAGGTCCAGGGAGTAGCGTGGATGTCTTAGACATTCCAATTGAAGCTCCTCTAATTTGGTAGCCGTCTGTTGTGCAGTATTTGGTCTAGCGTTGTCCTGAAGCAGCAGTGGCCTAGAGCGATTGACCAGCCTCGGTTGTTTAGCAGCTAGCTTTTCCATCGTGGTTTGCAGTTGCTGACAATAGACATCTGCCGTAATCGTCTGGCCAGATTTGAGAAAGCTGTAGTGAACGATACCGGCACTAACTTTAACCGGCACAAGTAACTTTTTTTGAGTCAATTTTCGCTTGGGGCAGGACTTGGCTGGTTCGCCAGGGTTCAACCGTTGCGATGTGCATTTCCGATTGTCGTACAAGATCCACTTTTCATCACAGGTAATGATTCAATTTAAAATCGTTTGATTATTGTGCCGCTTGAGTAATGTAACGCAGCAATCGACGCGCGTTTGTCGGTTTGCTGCACTCAAATCATGAGGTTTACCTCACAAGCTTTTTCACCTTCCCAATTTGCTTTAAGTGGATTAAAACGGTTTGTCACTAACACCGCAGCCGACAGCTAACTCGGACGTGGTTTGCGATAGATCCGGTTTCACAATAGGCTTCAATTCTTCATTATCAATTTTGCTCTCCAGCCGTCCACCGGGCTTGTTCTGCAGGTCCAAACTTCCAGAACGAAAACGTTGGAACCAAAAACGCATTGAGTTTTCTTTTGCGACACCGCCGCCATACACAGCATTAATACTTCAAGCCGTTTCTGCAGCACTGGTGCCACCGTGGACTCGTACTCGTAAATAACGTGATATCTCAAGTTTTCCATTTTGTAAACTAATGGACGCAAAGAAAAATCCAAAAGAGGAAAAAACAAATGAATTACGGTTTTCGAAACACAAATACATGAGTAAATAGATGTATAAATTTTAAATTGGGATTCTTAACCAAAGAGAAGATAATATAGATCAAAGTGGCCAGTACGACAAAACGCCAATTTCATATATAAGGACCTAATATTTTAAATATATTTTTAAATGTTGTTTTTTAGTTTCCGTATAGTTTTGTAATATGTTAAAAAGTATATAATTTATTTTGTGCACGCTGTACACGTGCATGTTATTGCGTATTTTTAGCACTTAGTTTAAGCATTGCACATTTTATTTATTTGTATTTTTGTTGTGTGCCCGTGTCACAGTGGAGGGGGCTTGGAAACAAGAGGAAGACCCGCTCAAAGTCGAGTTGCCAAGTGACCAAGAAAGCAAGTGTATTTTTTATATTTATTTCATGCCTTTATGTTCAATTCTTTTTTTCATGGTATACATTGGTGATGTTCAATAGGTGTTTTTATGATGTAATATCTCATTTATTAACACTTGTATATTTTATTTATTCATACGTTCTATCTAGTAAAAATGGAGATATATTTTAAGCCCTTTATGGTAAGTTACTTACATACCTGCTACATAATAACTTCTAAAAGCATACGCGATAATACACTTAGTTCGATTGAGTGTAATGTGGAAATTTCGATTTTCGTTTTATATATTTTTAGGAAAACATTATTATTTTCGCTTTAAAAGAACTTATCTTGTATTTAGCATATCTTAAAACCTCGCTATGTTAGTAAAACGAATATGGTGAAGGTGTCTTGTATTAGCTATAATTTCTGTTTTGTGTTGGTATATCATCTGATAGAGAGTCAGTAAGAAAACGATGATGTTATCCGCAAATCCAAGCAGCAGCTTTTTAATAGGTCTGGCACACTGTTTGAAAAATCCAATTCCAATTAATTCATGCCTCATCTTAAAGTCCTTTTTGAATTTAAGGTTGGATTTGCGTTTGTTTCCATTTCACCTGATGGAAAGTGATGATAAAGACGAGGATTTTACACTCCTATCCCAGCGGTGCCTACTCATTCTACTCTTGAAGATACCAGGACTATCAGTTTTAGACGAAAAAGACTGTTCACCAAGAACTAGTTCGTTTAGTACGAATAAAATATTATTATTAAAGGATCTGAAGAACCTGTCTCTATGCCCAGAAAATCAGGGTAGAAAATTGTTTTAGGTATCAAAAAGGGTTCTAAGAAAAGGAACTCTACTTTGGAAGCTCAAGTCTTTTTTCTAAACCTTTTTGCCTTTTCGGACTTATTAGTTTCATTTACATAATGGCGCCTCGCTGGGCGCTGGCGCAGGTTGTAAGAAAAAAAATCACGAGATGGCCAATTTCATGAATTAGTTGAGCATTTCATGAAATGAGCCTATCTATGATTTGGCCACGATAGATATATTTCGGCATTAATAAGTTTACGGGATCTTCGATCATCAGGCAACCCTCTTTAATTTCTTCAGAAATCTGCCTGAATCTTCCGAAGTTGACATTAGTAATAGATGTGTATGACATCATTAGTTGCCCTTTTATCTTGCGCATCTTCCTCTTTTGAGTTTTATAAGGTACATCTTTTTAGTTCGAATATGCTACCAAGTTGTTTATTTGTATCACTTTTATTTCGTTTCTTCAATAGGTAAAGTTTGGTGCTTTATTGCTAAACATCAAAAGCGTGCCCTCTCATTTTCAACAGGATCCCAATCTGATTTTCCCGTACCTGTCAAACTGATACTGTATCAAAATACACTGTAACTTCGGACAAAATCGAATTTAAACCTTAGGTGATTGATTTAAAGATTGTTAACGTTTGACTACAAGGAATTAATTTCGGAAGGGTATTTGGTAGGAAAAAACTTAATAATAGGAGATAATTGGTGTATGCCCCTCCGGATTATCTACCTGAGTAGTTGTAGTGAATGGCATTACGCATTAGGGGTCCGATTTCACTTTGTGGACAAGATAATGCGCACCTGCCGAGTTGGTTACGTTTGATGTGACGCGTGCCCCGCTTTCATTGCGAGCTTATAAAGTTTTATTGCGAGTCTTATTGAATTGAAAAGCGAGTTTTATATCTCCTTTCATATTTTCCGCGTTGCTTAAAGCTTTATTTGGTTTGAAAAACTCTTTTGAAATTAAGTATTAGGTAGTTTGTTTAAAGTTGGATTTTATCTGAATCTTATTTTTTTTTAGGTTTTATACCGATTTTACTTTTGTCGGTATCTTATTTAAATTATCAAAACTTTAACTAAACGCATACTTGATTGGTTAAATCAAAAGTTATTTAACGTAAAGGATATAAAACTGTGCCGTTTACTTTTCGTAATTCATGTCAGAAACACATTTAATAATAATAACGCTTTTAAAAAAAACATGAATACGTAAACAAATAAAAACAAAATGGCCCCGTATTTATTACAATATTATACAGATTCAGTACAAGCCAGTAAATTGATATCAAAAGGAAAAGTTCGCACAAAAGGTGGGGTGAGATGCGAGTGGGCCAGCCCTACTACAGTGTGCGCGAAAGAGATAAAGTGATTAATCCAAGGGCGTGCGAGAGTGACGGTGGATGGTGTTAGGGAAGCTGTGACGATGTCTGTGAGTTGCCTGGGAAATGTCTGACCTAATGGAGGTGTCCCGCTACCGGTCGTGTTACTGTAAGTTAGCTGTACAAGTGCTAATACCTGACTTCGCCTGCTTTGCTCAGCTCCGTTGCTAGGCGCTGTTACTTGGGCTTATATGAGCCAGATTTCTTGAGTTATTGATTGGAGTTCGAGTGTTTCTGTGGGTTGGGAGTATGATGTATGGATTTGTTTTAAGTTTGTGAGTTTTGGTATCTCATAAATGGGAATTTTTCTTTGTTTAATTGACGCCTCTTGAAGTGACCTTTTGTTTGCGAGGTAAAGTGAAACAAAGTTATAACAGCAGTTAAGCACATAACAGTCGTTTTATAAAGATTTTTCCTTAATCTGGTTCTCACTTCACACATTTTTTTGTCTGACAACTTTCAGTCGGTCAGCTTCGTGGTATATAAATTGCCTGTAAATGGATTATTCATTTTCACTCTTCTTTTCTTTGTATCTAACAAAAGAGTTTTCATGAAGCCTAACTACTAACGCGAACTCATTATCTCAGTTTCTAACCTTTAATAATGTCAAAAATTGTTTTTTTTTAAACAATATTTAACTTAAGTATATTTTCTTGTTCAATAGGCGAGGGCGGTAATGGCGTCAACTATGTACAGTATGTGCAGCCGCAAGAAATCTACACGCAAGGCCATCAGACGCAAATGTAAGTAATTATAGTCTTTTCTTTTACCTTACCTCTTTTTTTAGAAAGATTGATTTTTAGCCGGCATTTTGAGTGACATTTCTCGTTGATTTTCGCTGAGCCTGGACCTTGTTCTAAAAACAAATTTACTCCTATGTCGAGATTTCCTTTATTCCATTATACCGATGGTGGTCATGACTCATGAGTGAAATGAATGTGGGATACAGCTCATAAATCAAGATTTAACAAAAATTTATCGGAATGTCGGTTAGAGTAATTATTTTTAAAATAATACAATACTTGATATAATCACTACGTCTAGGTATAAAGAGCCTCGCTAGTTTATTGGTTAAACACCTCGATCGGTAACTGTGGACCGCGAGTCGACATAACTTTGAAAAACCGCCAAAGTATTCTTTTCATAAATAGCGGCTTTGTTTAACTAATCAGATGCGGTTAAAGCGATTCATAAATACAAAAATAATAATATTTTTTTTTACCCCCGAGGTCCCAGGTTCTGGTTTGGAGATTCATGTATGTGGAGAACACAATTGTTTGTTATCGGGTCTTGGTTGTTTATATTTATACATGAATGTTTATTCTGGGTTGCCCCAGTTCGCTGTATGGCCATTAATAACACAAGCTCTGCTTACTTCAGGGCTAAACAGTCGGTGTGTTTTCTAGGGATTTATTTATTATATATTACATAAATTAAATCGTGACTCAATTGAATAATTATAATTTGAAAGAATTACATTAGTTTCATTCTCTAACCCATGCTCGTAACAATGTTTTTAATAAGTACTTACTGGCCAGAACTTGTACAGGCTTGTACAATTTTGACTGTGTGGGTATGAAGATGTACGTTTAACAAACGATTAAGTGTGGTCCATGTATTGCAGTTTAGAATTTTCGTTTGGTTTCCCCCACGTAGCTCAGATCCCTTGCGGATAAACCGATAATGAATCTATTGGAGAGATAAGGGAATTGCTAGGATATTCCATTGTTAGGATATTCAGTAAATAAACAAACAAAATGTCCTTTTGGTGAAAAGACTACAGACTACATGACTACGAGTAGCCAACTACGGCTACTACGGGCTACCGGGCTTATGCTACAGCACTGAGAAAAGATAAATTTTCATTTGTTTCCCATTAATTAACTTATTTGTCATTTTAGGACCATTTCAGTAAAAATATCAATAAATTAACTACTCAAAACAGAATAGGGTTTAAAGTTTAAAATTAAAAAGGATTATGCATAAATTTATTTTAGTTTGATGGAACAACATATGTTGAAAGCAAAGTTTTATTAAATGTTTAGACAAAGTAAAGGATAAAAAAATTCCCTGGTATTCGCTCCCAGCAGATTTTTAATGCGTTTGTGAGCTTCTGTTGACTGTTCTCTTCGCGTGAACAAAGCGATTGATTGTTGAATAAAAAAACGTGTTCAAATGACTTAGTAGTGTTAGTGGTAGAAGAGTTTCTTATGTTAAGATCTCCTCTGGTGCGGTACCGAAGTCCTTACTATTATGCGGTTAAAGGGAAGGAGCAGCCAATGAAATTACTGGAACTAGGGCAATTCCAAGCGAAGAGTGCGGTCGGTAACGCATTATTGGTCGATATAGTAATCACATTCAATATTAACCAATAAAACATCTAAGACTAACGATGTCCATTTGTGGATCCCACTGCCCATCAGGTGAGTCGCGTGATCTTTGTCGGATATGAAAATAGTAAAAATTACTTAGTAATAATATCTCAATGGTTCTAATAAATGAGTATGCTAATGACAGTAACTAATAAATGACATTAAGTTAATATCAGAAAAATTCTTTCATGGCGAAAGTTACAAGTAATTTCTACATGAGCGTTACGTTACGGTTACAATTGTAGCTGAGTATTTCTCAAAATACGTGTACATTGTGAAAAAGAAATCGTGCCCCGAACAACTAACATTATTTCCTATGTTTTTGTTCGAACATACAAAAAACTATAACATAGTTGTGAAGGAACGCCATTCTCTCTAATTACGGAGAATAGTCTTATTGCGAACTTATTTATAATAACTATTTATACAATAGTAATTTTTCCTTTCATGCAAAAATCTAATTGCTACCTTGTCTGGGTATTTACTCGTACCTCACACGTTTGCAGTTCATAAAAGCAATACCTTACCTACGTCAATATTGTGCATATTTGTGTTTTACAGACCTGAAACATAGTTTTTGTATAAAAGTATTTGTGTTTGGGAATTTATAGGAAGAAAAATTAGTGGAATACACAAAAAGAATCGTATTCGAAATACGCCACTCGGCCGCATGTAATATTATATCAAGCCGACAGTTGACTTTTTAGAACCCTGTTTTTTCTTAATTTCTATTGCCCGCAATCAGAGGCTTTTAACGGTTACTTAAGGCGCTGTTACTTATACATTTTATTAAATAATAAACTTTTGATTCTCCAGGATTACAAATTATTCTTCTTAAATTGTACTAGGACATGAAAAGGGTGAGAGCAGGCAGAGAGAAATTGTGACAGCGTGTAACCGGAAGTGTCATACAAATGTCATACTACAAGCACAGATTATAATATATTTAACGGATTTTAAATTTAATGCAGATAAAGTATGAATTCGCTAAGTACAATCTATACTTAGGGGCACCTAAAGTAAAAATATGGCGTCTGTGAGTGCGGCCTTATCTCGTTAAATTACGACACATTACAGTGTATAGCTAAGTGTGTAATGTTGCGATATATATTATTGCAAAATTCACTTTCAAACTCAGTTACCAAAGCTACGAATTTCGTAGCGACTCTGAATTAAAGAAAAATAGCTGAACGCATGTGGGAAGTTCTTTTTTCAACTACATATTAGTAGGTATATAACAGGCCACTCAGAAAGTTTTGCGAAAATTATTTTTATGCTTTAGGAACGCTTGCTAGTTAAAAAATATTTTGAAAATTCGATTACTTAAAGTAAATATATATTTGTTCCAAATTTAAATTTCCCTCTTATCAGGACAGTTTGGATATAAGGTTTTAATTTATATTTGATATTTTTTCGGTATACCGAGAGAAGTGAATAGGTACCTCTTGGACAGGCGTGTATCCTCGTCCGTCTTCATCGTCACTTTCCATCAGTCACGATGGAAGACAAACGCCCGCTAATTATTTATATAAAAAAAAACTCAAACTTGCGAACGAGGAAAAGAATGTATTATTCTTGGAACGAGAAATGCACTCCTCCGTTCGCCATAGTAGTTTTCTGCGGGTAGCGTAATCAGTATTTTGTAAACCACACTGCGCGTATCTACAGGGTGACTTATTTCTTGTTGAATGTGTTTATTAAAAAAATACGATTTTAGTGAAAAACGCACCAGTTAAATTGGCTATCAATGATAAGCGTGTGAGTACGTGTGAGTATCAACTTGTTCAATAATTGGGCAATCCGTTTTACATTCCCTAAATTGATTTCTATGAAGGCACGTTTGAGTATTTGTGCACATTTGTATGGGTGCACTTTAGGTATTATTATTATTTTGTGTTTTAAGGCAGTCAGCGGTTGTCACTCCACAAAAATTATTTCTGCCAGTTTCAAGTATAGACACGTACTACACGAGGTTAATAATTTTGTAGCGATCTACTGAGAGCAGGCTTTATATGCATGAACTTGGTTTTTTGCGCATTCATTCATAGTGACAATCTGACTGTCATTGGCAGGGCACGCTTACGTGATTGAGCAAAAAAATATTATATGGAGATGGAGAGTAGGTACCACAGTGACTGCGTGCCTTTAATTGGTGTTCCAATAACTTGAAAAAAATGATATTACTTATCTTTTAAAAGTTTATCTTAGAGATTCTCTATTTCTGAATTTATATTGTTTATGTTAAACGAATAGCTCTTTTCTGCGGAGTGAAGGTGATTTCGATATCTGCGGCATTTCCCAACAGCAGGGTACCATAACACATTACGCTATGAAAACAACTAAAATATGCCATCCTGGCTGTATGTGCATCAGTCAGTGAGTGAATTTTCTTAATCGCGAACTCTGCAGAACAAAGTCTACTCGCCAGTTGTAAAATGTGGACCCCCATTTAAGTTTTGAACCTATGGTTATGGCAAGAAAAACTATTATCTACTAAGTTCAACCTGTTACCATTTAGTTGTAAGTTTCATTTGACTTGTTTTACATTTGGTGTTGAAAATTTTGTACATTATGTTTTTTTGTCTTATTAAGATCTTATCTTAAGATTATTTGCATTTAACCACTGCAGGACATTGGATAGAGCATTTTTTACATCGTCAAAATTTTTTGTTACTAAATTATGTAGGTTAACCTATCTTTTATTATATAAAATTTAAATTCACAAAATGAAATGTTAATTCATTTTGTGATATATATATAGCATACAGTAAAACATACAGTAAAATAGCTGGGGTATAATTCAAACAAAGAGCCCACAAACTAAAACATTGATATATTAAGGTTATTTCTTTTCCTATTCTCCTTGGTGGCATCCCTAAGGTAAAGAAAAGTAAACAAAATAACTTTTTTTACACTCAGATAATTCTACTTGTCCAAATAATTTAAAAATATTTTTATTCTACACTTCTCATTCTCCCAAATAATAATATTCAAATAGTTTCTGGTAGGTTCCAGATAAACAATAGATAATAATATTTTCTGTGCTGTTAAAAAATGTTATGCCCATATTTTTTCCAATTTCATCACTATACATAACTATTCGCCATAATTGACCGAAGAAACATTAAATAATAGTATCAAAAATAGTTATTTGATGTGCTTGAAATAAAATGCTGTTAACTTCTAATTAATCTCCATCACGCCGTCGCACTTATTTATTTAAGCTAAAATATAAAAATAATTTACATAATATATTAGTAGTAATGCTTGTCGCAATGAACATTTCTATACATGTCTTTAAATACATATTCAACTTTTTAATTTTACGACATTGCGAGCAATAAAAACTCTAATCTGTGGAAAAGTTTTATCCTTTTTAAATCCTCAAATATGAAAATATCGTACCTTTTTAATTCTCAAATCAATAAAGTCCTGATATATACCATTCGAAGATGATCATACAGTACTACACTCCTTTTACACAACAATATAACAGCCTTTGTATCATAGAAACGTCGGCCATCCTTGTTCCCTCATCCCAAGTTTCAGCAAATCCCCAAAAGGGGTGGGGCCAGACGCGGTGTATTACACAAAGACTAGGGTTCAGGCCCCGCCCCTAATTATTATCCCGGACACCCTTTATATAGATATACCTACAATCTACAATCCAGAGTAATTTCGGATGGGAGCTGTTTGGAAAGTTTTTTTATTTATTTGATAGGTACTTTTAAGGCTCTTTTTCAACTACGGTGATTTGATTACGATTGTGTTTAAAAATGTCAGGGAACTTTGGTAGTTTTTGTGCATGTTTTATTTACTTTTTATAAGAAAATTACCAAACAGGATTTGATAACCTACAATAGACAATTTTTTTTTTATTGCAGGCTGCGCCGAGAAATGAATTATGTTCTTTATGGTGTATCTTTATTCTGTATTGTGTTAAGAATCAAAAGACACTTTCTTTCATAAAGTTAAAATAAAAATAAACCAACCAAATCCACTTTATTTACGAGCCTGTTCCAGATAGTTTTACTTTTCTACAGCGTTAACATTATTGTTTGCCTGAAAAAAAAAGAATACTTTAAAAACATTTGTTATGCCAAATGCTTTGTTTTTTCCTTTCCAATTTTTGTACACAAATAATGATGCTTTGACGTTTCTCGTATAATAAAATACACCAACTTGTTTCTAACTAGCGGTTTCGCGCGGTGCACTCCGTGTTTCTCCTGATACCGTCAGATTTGTTTCTATAAGCTAAGCTTTATAAGTTTTGTCCGTAGCTTCGCTTTATTTGTGTTATTTGTTATTTGTTGATTTTCTGTTACCTGTTTGTTGATTTTCGGTTTTGCAAAATGCCGAAAAGACAGCGGAAAACTGTTCTCAACAGTGAAGTTCGCGAGTTTGTAGTTCGTTTGCGAGACTATTTTGCTCGTGAACAACAAAATGGCGGACCCTTGTTACCGCTTGACAATGTTCGCGATCGTGTAGCCGATGCTCTAGGAATCGGAAAGGCTACTGTTTCTCGAATAACAAAGGAAAAATTTGGGGAGTCGTCCATGGAGGACAATAAACTATTAACACCAAAGAAGAAAAAGAAAAGGTTATGTCATATAACAGAACCTGATGAATTTGATTTAGATGCTATACGCAATCATATTTATGGTTACTACCTACGAGGTGAACTACCGACCTGCCAGAAGTTATTATCTTCATTAAAAGCTGCAGAACTTTTCAAAGGCGGTGCTACTTCTCTTAGAATTGTTTTGAAAAAATGTGGATTCCGCTATAAAAAATGTGACAAGAGAAAAATATTAATGGAGCGTACTGACATAGCTTTACTACGATGCGATTTTCTTCGCAAAATCAAACAAATTGATAACTGGGAGAAGGTAGTATACCTTGATGAGACATGGCTGAACGCCAATCATACTGTAGGTAAGGCATGGACGGATGACACAGCCAAATCCAGCACAAAAACTCCTGAAAGAAAGGGCCAGCGCTTAATCATTTGCCACGCTGGTACAGCTACAGGTTTTGTGCCGAATTGCCTGTGGGCTTTTAAGTCAGTGAAAACAACGGAGTACCACGAGGAAATGAATTTCGAAAACTTTAAGACATGGTTTATAAAACTATTAGAAAATTTGAATGAGCCTCACTATATTTTAATGGACAATGCTTCATATCACTCAGTTCAAATTAACAAACCCCCCAGCAGCAATAACAAAAAAGCTGAATTATAGAGTGGTTACACGGCAATGGTGTGGAAACTGACAGTCAGATGTTAAAAAAAGAGTTGGTTAGACTGTTGAACTTTCACAAACAACAGACGCACCCATCATATTTTTTGGATGAATTGGCCAAATCAAATGGACACACGGTAATTCGGTTATCACTGCCAATATAATGCAATCGAGTTGATATGGGCGCAGATCAAAGGTATCTATATTTTTTATTTATATAATATTATGTATATGCATATATTTCTAAAAATAATTACTAAATGTACAAATATTTTCAGGTCATGCAGCTAGGCATAACACAACTCCGCCATTCACGGCAAATAAAATGATGGTTTTATTGGAAGAAGCTTGCGCTCAAGTGACAGCTGACGATTGGCGAAAAGTGGTCGAAAGAACGAAGAAAATTTGCTTACAAGACTGGGATCGAGATGTACAATACGACAATATCATTGACCAACCGTTAATAATAAACGTCACGGATAGCTGCAGTTCAGACTCAGATTTTGAAAATCCGATTGACCCTGTATCAGATTCAGATTGATATAAATAAAATACAAACTCAAAGCATTTGTTTTATATTTCCAACAAATTATCGATATTTTGTTTATCGATGTGTCCCTTCTTAGTCGATAACAGCTTGACGACGTAACTTTTGCAGCACGTACCATGTACATTTGCATTGAGTTTTTTTCTATTATTTCCGAACATTACGTAATAATTTCTTAATATTCATTTTTATAATTTACAATTGTACACAATTATGATTTTTTCGTCTTTTTAATGGACCTCTAAAGGATTTGATGTGATAGGACGTCAGTACAATGTTAAGCGCTAACGAACTGTCATAGGGATCATCATTCAGCGTGCGGATTATAGTGCAGCAAATCTCGCGCTCTCATCACTGTCATTATTGGTTCTTACTTCAGAAGTCCTAGGATCGTATCGTGGAAGGATCAGAAATTTGTGTGGTGACTGAAATGCTTGGTCAAACCGTAAATGTTCTTCTTTTATCTCAAATTAAAAAAAATCGTTTTAATAAATAAATAATTTTTAAATAATAAAAATAAACGTTTTACAATATAATCTTCGACTCTATTCGAAGTGATTGTAATTTCCTATATTAGTTTACGGTTATATACTTACGTAACAAGAGGTACCTATACACATGTCCGCTATTTACCACAGAATTGTGCTATGTATAAGCTGTTAATAGCCTATGATTTCTACAATTATTTCTATAAATGTTTTTTTTTCTCCACAGGGAAACGCTCCGCACTTACCCGCTGTACGGGGTAGGCACGTCGGCGGAGACCAATGAAGCAGCCTGGGCCAACAATGCGGAGTACACGGCCTATGGCGTTGTCGTCACTGGAAGCGTGGGGGATGAGGTAACTGTTACAAGGGCCAATTCAATGTGTTAACTGTTACACGGGCCGATTTAATGTGTCAAGAGTTACGGGCAAAAGATTTACGCGAATGCCATTTATTGTAACATTATTCAGTTGAGTGTAAAAAGTATGATTTGAATAACACAGGCACTGATGTCTTTCGCTAACCACAAAAACAAAACTTTTGTTATACTGCTTTCACGCAAATCATCTTTAGGATTCATTCCTTAGCCTATGAAATATATCCCTCTTTTATCGCTGGCAGGTGAAATGCGTCACCCTGCGGCTGATAATATCATGTTCACTACCTATTTTGTAGTTTGCACCATTACAGTAAGTTCCGGCATTGCTGGCTAGCGCCGGCGTCACCCGCCACCCTGAATTCTCTCCAATTAAAACAATCAAATTTAAGCCTTCCCACCAAAAAATAAACGCTACTATCGCTCAGAACCGCCGATTTTAACCGGCGCGGCGCAATGACTATTCGCTCCAGAAAAAACAATCAGATTCAATCCTTATCACATGACAATAAGGTGTATCGCCCGCAGGCCCCGGCATCGCCTGCAGCGCCGCCGTCCGACGCCGCCGGGCCGCCGCAGCGAATGCCGCCCGCTACTGTACAATGGCTGCTCGAGCACTATGAAACTGCGGAGGGTAAGCTTTGCTTGGTTATACCATGTATTACTGTTTAAGTGAGTTCGCAACAGGCTTTAGTTTATTGAAACTTTGTCCATTATAGGACTAATTATATTAAAGAAGGATATTAAAGAAAGGTCGAAAACGCTATCACAATGGCGAACACACGTCATGGCGAAAATTATGGCGCGTTGACCTGGTTTTATATCCGAAAATAACATACGTTTACGTTGCATAAAACAAACATCGGGCCATTGATACCTGATAATTAAAGAAAAGACCCGGAAAATATCAGATAGTTCTCATGCAAGACAGAAAGGGCAATCAAGTCCTACTATTTTTAAATTGGTAAATTAAATCCCGTGGAAATATCGGCATAAAATAAAGTACAGTCCATGTGTCTTCGGGATAGGTTATTTGACAAAAAAATATTTCATTTTTAAATAGTCTGTCATCAGTAAAGAAATATTGCAGAAGGAACTTACAAATTAATACTTTTCTACATACAACGATATGTTTGAGGAGCTGCTGCGAATCGCCGAAAAACGCTCCACACAAAACGGTACCGAGATGTGACGTCACATATACGTGTAAATCATACAAAAAATTGTAAGCGTTTGGATAAAATATTATAATGGCTACGTAGATAATGTGCTAACATGCATACTGTTATAATAAAAATTGTTATATTTAATGTTTACAAAGCTAATAATATTTGTGTAAAATGTGTAGATAAGATTTTGCATCTTTTTTAATTTTCTAATCTTTATAATTTCGATATAAAATTCAAATTTTGTCGACACATTTTTTGAGTCGAAAATAACATATTTTCTTTATAAATCTTGCAATTGCACTGACTTGCAATCTCAAATGGTGTCAAATACCCAATTACGTAACTTTCTAATGGTGAAATATAAATAAAGTAAAAATCGGTTTAGTAGTTTCACAATTTATCTATAACATATTAACAAACAAGGAAATCTTTCCTTTCAATAATTAAAGGTAATAAGAGTCCGTTTATCTTATAGCCAAAGGAACAGTCTTTCAAACGATTTATGTTAGTGCGACGGAGTCGCGTTATGTTGAAAACTGTAAGCTCGAGTCTAGAAAGTTTGAGATCGCAGAGAGGTCTCAGTCGTGTTTTTTCTTCTAATTGGTACTTGATGCCATTAAGCCGTCGGAAGGCTTATTGCATCTATGCAATGGCTCTAGCCAGCGATTTAGATAGGACTTGAACTTCATCCTTCAAGAGCACCAAGGAATTGTAATTTACTGAACTACTACGGAACGATAAAAAGATTGTTCTACTAAAAAAAAAACAATTTTAGTAGGAGCACTTAGTTGCTGCTGTGTTGACCTTACGCATAAGCGAGTTTGTTTTGATCAATTAATTTGTAACGAGTGTAGAATGGGATCCATTAATAAGTTAATAGGCGATTTGCTACGTCAGGACCGCCGCTATACGAGGTTCAATTAACAACTTATGTATTTTAGTCACATGACTCTCTCATGCGAAATAAAATTATTAATTGTTGTTTTTTCTATAAATTTTATAATTTATGTCACTGATGTCGCTTACATATTATTTAAATTTGTATAAAAAACTTAATATAAATTACGTAAGTAGGTAGGTTTTTATACGTAGTAGGTACATGTCTAAAGTAAATCAAATCATTTCAAATCAAATCATTTATTTGTTTGTACGAATATAGGGAAATACATAAGATGTTTTATAATGTTAACATAAATTGAGCTCGTGCCATATTCTACCATTGTGGCATGTACATAAGTAGTATTACACGGTCATTTTTAGTATTTCTAGAAGCATGTCATTTTACACAGATTCATTTTAACTTATTTATTTACAGAGAGTTACTTTTGCACACAGTCATTTAACAATTTATATATTTGTCCAAACATAATACAATTGAATTTGTTTTTACCTACATTCTTTGTCATTGATATAATCGAATACAGTGTAATAACATTTATCTAGTAAAAACCATTTTAGTCTATTTTTAAAGTTATTATAATTATTAATTTCTTTAATGGATTTTGGTAATTTATTATATATATTTGGGGCAACCCCGAAGAAACTTTCAGCAAACAATGCGGTACTTCTACTATTTAGTTTTTCAAACAAGTTGAGATTCTTTTTTACAAATATCTAAAGCGTCGTTGTCACTAAAGTACGTCTTCTTATGGTAGCGTCGGGTGACGGGTCGCTCACTTCCCTCTAATATGGTTGAGGAGGGCGATGGCTGGATCCCGCGTTAACTCGTGAACGGGTGCCGTTTGAGGGTGTTCGTCGTTTGGATACTTGGGGGGAGGGAGATTAGCCGAGCTAACAGATGCAGAAAAGAATAATTTTGTATAGACATAAAGAGACTCTAAAGGGTTGAGTTCAAAATGCTCGTGCCGTCGGCCACTTTTGTTTCAGTAAAATAAACAGTTATAATTATTTTTATTATAATAATCAATAAGGTTAATACCATATTATTTTATAATCACATAAGCTAAATACTACTTAGTTTATTTTTTATTTTTTAGTGTTAAAATAGCCATCATTAGAGTATTTATTGAGGGTTGCCGATCAAAGAAAATAATTTCGCACATAAACCCAAGCAAAACAGGCACAAAACTAAAATATTTTACTATAAAGCTGACAAATATATTTTTAGTGACATTATTTAATATGTTATGATTTCGACATTTTTTAAAGTAATTAATTCAACTGAATATCTATGTCATCGCTTTTAAATCGTAAAGATTACCTCAAATATTTCTTTTCGCATAATGATTAACCTATAGTACGAGAACCTTGTCTGTATCGGTAAAGTTGCACGCAGTTACATATTCCTTGATTTGCTTTAATGTCTTTTATATTTTTATATACATAATTTGGTTCTGACTTTCTTTTTAGTAATTATTATAAAATGTTATAAAAATTAAGGTACAGTCATTTTTTGCGTAAAGTACTGAAATCAAAAGCTTATTGAGGGCCTGGAACGAACTCAACTATTTATTTTGAAAAAAAAAATACCCGTGAAGTTTCTTGCCAGTTCTTCTTCACGAAGGTTTTTTCGAACTGGTGGTAGAATCATGTTTTATTTGACGTCAATAAGAACAAGTAATTGTCAATGTTGAGAAATAAATATTTCATTTCATTTCAAATAGGGCTGTTTCAAGTTTATATAGGCATGGGAAAGTCAGAATTCTTAACGTTTTGAAGTAGGGTTTACAGGATTCTATACTTTTAAGGTTATATATAGCACGAATACAACGCTTTTGGGCTTTAAAGATTTTTCCTTTATCTGTCGAATACCCCCAAAATATTATTCCATATCGCAGCACCGATTCGACGTATGCATAATATGCTGATAGTACGGACGTCACGCTGACTACTTTCGATAACTTACGTAGTGCGTATGAAAATGTATTTATTTTGCTGCACGCACTCTCTATATGCTCCTTCCATTTTAGATTAGAGTCAACTATTAATCCTAAAAATTTTGTATATTTAATTTCTTTTATTTCTTGTCCGCAAAAGTCAGTATTAAATGATGTTTAGTTATTATGTCTATTTGTGAAATTCATTATATGGGTTTTACTAAAATTAATCTTTAGATTATTTTTCATTAGCCAGTTCATTACCGAAGTCAATGTATTTTGGATGTCATTTTTGAGTATATTTATGTCCTTATTGTAGTAAATTTATGTACTGTCATCTGCAAATAATATCATGGAATGTGTAGTTATACTAGGGAAGTCATTTATATAAATAAGAAATAATAACGGCCCTAAAATACTACCTTGAGGAATGCCGTGCTTGACTTCTCTGTATTTGGAGAAAAAGTCCGTTTCTGTGAGGGAATATGGGCACATTCTGGTTATTTGGGTAGCTTGTATTCTATTCTCAAGATATGATTTCATGAGCCTTAATGTCACGCCCCGAACTCCGAACGCGTAAAGTTTATTGATTAATCTTTTATGATCTACATAATCAAAAGCCTTTGTCAGATCCATAAATAATGCACATACGGGTGTTTTATTATCAACGTTGATAATAAAATTTTTAAGAAATCTGTACAACGCCAAATTAGTGCCTTTATTTTTTCTAAACCCAACTTGTTCTTCAGCTAGTAGGTTTTGCTTCTCAAAAAAATTATTTAGGGCATTATAGTTTACCATTTCAAATATTTTAGAGAATACTGATACCATTGCCACAGGTCTATATGATGACATGCATTCATTGTAAAATTTTCATCATATGGGGCGTATGATTGTAGAGTCTGTCAAGCGAGTCTAGTCCACAACCATTTTGCTGATTTCTTAAAATGGCAACACTATTATCTGTCAAACAAATTGTCACAAATTCTGTTGTTAACCTCGAAATATTCCTGTTTTTGTTGAATTTTTAATTTTATAATGCCGAAACCTATTAAAAGTATTATCAGGAGCCTATTATTTACAATGATTAATAAATATAATCATGTAAAGAATGAAATTGACAACGAGTTATTGGAAAAACGACGACTTTTGGATGAAATCGTTTCAACGTCAGGTAGGTTGGCTACAACATGTTGATACTTTTAGCACAATTGTATAATTTTATGTATTTTAAAAGTGATGTGATCAGCATTTCGGTTTTGGTTTAGTTCAGACGATTCACTTCCACCATATCACTGTGACCTGAACGCAATTGAACTGATATGGAGTTTGGCTAAAAGAAAAATAGCCAGCAAAAATTTAGGAATTCCTGGAAAAGAAATGGAGAATCTTATAAAGGATTGTTTTAATAGTGTCACAGCCAGTAATTGGAAAAATGCACAGATCACACTATTAGTGTCGAAAATAAGTACAAAGTAAGAGACAGGATATCAGAAACAGAGTTGGAACCCTTCATAATTTCTGTACGTAATGATGATACTGACAGTGATTTTTCACATGAAGGCATTGAATTTCTTGATTCTGATCTAAGTTCTGATAGTGACAAATAAATACCTACATTAAAATGCTTTTTCTTTTATTTATCCTTAACAATTTTTTTTATTAGAATTTCAAGTATCAAGAATTTTCAGCGTGTTACATTAGTTGTTGACACCTGAAAGATTTTTGAATTTACCGCCTTTTTCATGGGACTAGACTCGCTTGACAGACTCTAGTCTTGAGTTTTTCGGGATAACAACCATATTCGATGCATAGGTAATTATATAACTCAATACTGGTGCTATATAAATTGCAACGTCCGTAATCATTTTTGTTTCTATACCGTCATATCTTGTGCTGTTTGAATTTTTGAGACATTTGATGATGCTTATAATTTCGTCAGAACTCATAGGTCCTATAAATATTGAATTTGGATGATTCAAATTGATAACACCAGAAGAATTATTAATACCATCATTTTGTACTTGTTCTTTGTAAAAATTATTAAAAGAATTTGGATGTCTAAGGGATCTGTCAATTATATGTCATTACTTACTATTTGATTGATATATTTTGGTGGCTGGTTGCTCCTACATTCGTTTATTAATTTCCACGTTGCTTTCATTTTATTGTTTGATGTTTTTATAAAATAATTATTTTGAGCCTTCTGTGTCAGTTTTATTATATTTTTTAATCGTTTTGCGTACATTTTAAACTTTGTTTTATTCTTACTGATTTTACTTTGATTCTATTACATTAATAAGAAGAAATTATATTTTTGATAAGAATATAATTTTGTTGATTTGTTGATGTTGATTATCGTTTTGCCAAAGCGATTAGATTTAATAATTCCATAATCAGTATGTGTAACATCACTAAAGTGCCAAAGGGTCATTGACGTTTCATTGTTTACAAATTTTTTTTCTTGAATTGCGTATCTTAAATTGCGTAAAGTATTTATTTATCAAGTAGTATAACCCTCCACCATCCCGGTACGTTACAGTACTTCTAATAATCATTGGCTCTTTAGAGACATATGGGTCTTTATACTGTTTTCCTTCCTATTTTAACTGTCACAATAACGACATGCAAAACTAGTTGTGGCGCAACTTTTTGGTGAAACTTCGGGAAGAAAGCTGCCGACAGATGCTCTTAATATGCATATTTGTTCAAATCTACAGGCTTATATACTCTTTCTACGCCTTTAATTCGATGGGTTAGTTATTAAACAATCTATAATTCGCTAAAATCCATAGCACTATTCCCAAAACATTATTGTTATTCATTTCCCCAGGCGTGTCTCTCCCGCGGTCGACGCTGTACGCGCATTACCTGCGCCACTGCTCTGCCCACAGACTGGAGCCGGTGAACGCCGCGTCCTTCGGCAAGCTCATCCGATCCGTGTTCGTCGGCTTGAGGACCCGACGCCTTGGCACTAGAGGCAATTCCAAGTAAGCGTATTAAGTTTATGCTTCTTCAGCCGAAAGATGTAGCAGGGCGAAGGCCACCTCGACTAGGAACTTTTACAAGAACGTAATAAGAGAAGAAATGAAGGCTGCAATATGACCGGATGAGGTCCTCTGTGTCATCTGACGAAAAGAGTCTCGTTAGAGTCATTTATAATAATAATTAATCCCCGAACAAACACACCAACTGTATGGCCCCAAAGTAAGCCGAGCTTGTGGTATGGATGACCATACAGCGAACTGGGGGGAACCCAGAATAAACATACATATATAAATACAAAGTACAAACAACCATGACCCGAGAACAAACATCTGTGTTCATCACTCAAATGAATGCCCCGGCCAGGACTCGAACCTGGTACCTTCGGCGTATGAGGCAAGGCTACTTAACTCTACACCACTCGGTCGTCAAATAAGAGTGTACACTTAGCCTTACATAGGCTGAACACACGAGGCTGATCAAATGTAATAGCTTTTGCCTAATCGCCTTACCCGTAAACACGACTTACGGGACCCTGATTATTGTAATACTCAACAAGTATGCAAGTAACAGCAATTTGCCCAGTAAAAAATTCGGTTTTGGTTATTCTGAATCAAGCGTTTTGTGTACGTTGGAGTCTTTTTACAGGTACCACTACTATGGGATTCGCGCTAAAACAACAGGCGACATTTCACCGCGACACGACAGCGACAATGACAAGTCTGAAAGCGTTGAACAGGTACGTCTACGGTATTAGCTTAGTTGGATCATTACCAAAGTCATTTTTAGTTTAAAACCTAGCTCGAAGTTACTATTCTGACGGCATGGATTATTTTATGGGCTGTACGAGAGTACACGACCCCTCTTTCCTTTTCTTGTCTTGACATTAGGCCTGGAGCATGTGAGTGCAAGCGCGCAAAATTACATACGAATTGAGATCCTCCTCTGTATTTTATAATTCCTACTTTTTAATATTTAGAAGGCGGTAAAAATTACGAATAACACACAAAAGTATTAACCATGGTTTTTCGCATCTTTATCCCAGGATTCTCGTGATCGCGATTCAGAAATTGCCTCCACTTCTAATGCGGCCTGCATGGCCGCTAGCATTGCACATCGCTCGTATTTGGGAGAGGTAACTATGTATGCTTTCATTATTACACAAGATTTGATATGTATTCAGAAAACCTTTCTTAGTGCGCCTCTGCAATACATACGGAACCCGTGTACCCAGTTTTACGTTTTCAGATTTACTGGTTTAGGCTGTGCCTACTATGTGAATACTATCTCTTAGTATTCTATTAAAATATCACAAATTACAATATAGCAATAAATATTGTTGAGAACTAATTTAATCAAGGTTCATGAATGTGCACTGATGCATGACCTTTCCGAGTTTAAAATATAGTGAAAAGTTACATATTACACTAGTCGCAAAGACTCGTGGCTGACGCGGTCATAAAACTTGTGAATGGGACAGCGCACATCATTATCTCGCTCGCACTTACACTGTTTATGGGTGACGTCACAACGATTTAGGGATGCGCTTCGTTTGGTTTTAAGTGTATGTCGATAGTATTCGGTTTTTAGTGAGGAATTTAATGTAAACAAAATATGTGTATTTTTTACGTTTATTCGTGTAACAAATTAAAAACAGTAAAACAATTATTAGTTATGGTCATTAGATAGTGATTATAAAATTTGGTGATTTGTTTGCGCAGCGATGACTCACTCGTTTTTAACTTTATCGACAGTTTTGTAAGACTGCGCCTGCGCATCCCTATTTATGGCATAGTCTGCCACGAGTCTTTGCGACTAGTATAGTATTAAGCTGACTGCTTTATGCCTACAGCTGAATTAAAAAAAAAATCAAAACATGCCATTTCATCAAAGGTAAACATTTCACACTTGGTGAGTCTCCTTTTTCTTCATATTCATCGAGATTGCGTTAATACAATTTTACTTCGACTTTTAAGAGGTATTTGGGTAGATGAGAGGAAAATAAGCCGGCGGAAAAAAACCTCTCAACGCTCTTTTTAAAAAAAAAACTTTTATAATATACTTTGGGTAGAAGGTATACAATTTGACGACGACATGAAAGAGACACACACATGATATCTAATTGTGCGTGCTAATGAAATGCCGCAGCCAAGCTGTTTACATTGTATGTATATTATTTTTCACTAACAGAAACAGAAATTGCCTGTGGGAATTTCTATTCCATGCCCTTGTGTAGATAGATTGTAAAGATAGAACATTCAAAAAAAAGTAATACATTAATATCAATATATGATTATTACAAATCTACAAATTGGCCTGCGTTATTTGTCTTTATGGACTTAGCTTTGTACTCCTTAATTAAAAATATTGAAATATGACTTAATAGTGTAACAAAACTTGCTAGAACTTCTTTGTCCGGGGCGGTACTACAGTCCTTCCTATTCTTCATAATAGCCACATTATGTTTGTGTTCCGGCCCAGGGGAACGTACAGCCAGTGCAATCACTGGAACAAATGCCATTTCAACTGAAGCCTGAACTGTTAGTAGATATAATAATCACAACCACTACTGCTATTATATGTTTTATATATTTTTAAACTAACACACATATGCTTATAGCATGTATATAAAACACATACGATTGTTGATATCCATGGGGTGCGGAAGCGAATCACCACCAGGTGCGGCGTTTGCTCGTTTGCCGGCTATGACGTAATAAAAAAAATCTCTTACTTTATTAAAGGTATGTACGATCAGTTCAGGAGCGGCGAGCATCTCCTGTCTAATCGCGAGGTCTCTTCACCCTGCCATACTCATACTGGTCTCATTTAAATTACCAGTTTACTTACTTAATTTGTTTTTTGTAAATAAAATTAACATTTTTATTTCCTTCAGGTACAAGCGCCACCACCGCCGCCGCCACCGCCCGCGGCTCCGCGCCGCGCTCCCCATCTGCTGGCCGCGTTGCAACGTCACCACGCGTTAGTATATTATAAATATTTGTAAAAATAAATCTTGATTTCAGAAATATATTTATAATCTACCACAGCCACAATAATGCTACTTACGTCAAGCCTTATTACTTTTTCTGGTCTATTCATCGCAGTCTATTCACCTCGACCACAAAATAGTGGAGCGCGTCTTCGTGGGTGTCAATCACTATACTTACCTATATTGGTGATGTAGGTTAGCACTAACACTACAATCTTTATTTACAATTACTTCAAGAAATTTAAAAAAATACTTGAAAACTTCTAACCTGTATGAAATTGGGTTTCTAACGTAAAGTACGTATTGGAGTTTGCAATCGCCATTTGGAACCCACAATACCAAATCTTCATTAATCGCATAGAACACATCCAAAAACTTATTATAAAACATTTGAATTTATTTATTAAATACAACGTTTTAAAACTAATAAACAATATAAATCAATATAAATATAAATATTTTGGTCTAATAAGTCTAGAAGACGGTAGAAACCTATTTGCAGAGATATACTTTTCTTGCATGACAAAGTGAATTTCAAATTTGATTCCCCAACTTAACTTTTTTATTAAACATCTCCATACCACGACATCCACGTCAGTGAAAAATTAATTATTTTACATTCCGCGCAGTCAAACTAACTAGAGTGAAAACTAATTTTTGCTAAAGATCAACAACAGATATCAATTTATTTCCATGTGCCAAAGCTAATTTATTTATTTGGGTTTCTAACGAGAAATACACATCACAAATTAAATAATATAGCTGCTGTGTTGAGTGTTGTGCTTTCCCAGCTTCAAGAAACCACAGCGTGCAAAAACAATAAACGTTTGAAACTAAAACAAAATACGACTACCAACTTGAAATTAAAACAATATAATATGAAATATTTAAAAAAATTCTTGTTACATAAGTACATACCTAACTATACATATAATAATTGTATCATAAAACTGTAACCATATTGAAAAATGGGATTAACATATTTAACTACAAAAATGTTATTTTTTCGTACCTAATGAGCAACAAAGCATATAGTGTGAATGAGAGACAATGCGAGTGGAACAGAGTAATGAAATAGATGATGTGCGAATGAAATAGAATGTGTGTGAGTAAAATAGTGTCATAGTGTATAGTATCATTTTGTATATAACAGGCCAATTTGTAAATAAATTCATTTCAATCATAAGAATCGTTAGTTTTACTTAAAACCTAAAATAGGAAGCAGTAATAAGTTCCTATATAGACTTAAAGTATTTATTCTCATTCTATATCAAGAGTTGATTATTTCACTTAAATAACTTTAAACCACATCAACCAAATACGGATGTACCCGACCTATACGCATACCACATGGCTCATTACATCCAGACGCTCACATTTACGTAAATTTTTTATTTTAATATTGCCCACAAATACCTACCTGTAGACCACAGAGCCCTGCAGCGGACACGCATAAGCATAGGTTACGAATCTTATGTTGTTCATGTTGTGATTCCTGTTATTGGCCTGTGTTGTTCTATTAATTTATTGTGTCGGATATCCTAATAAAGTTAAAATAAAAAAACCCTATTTATTTACAGTGATAACGGCGTACAATTCCTGGAAGCGTGCGCCGCCTTAGACATTGCCGCCGTGGAACGTTCTAGACGCTCGTTCTGGCGACGCCCGCCCAGAGATCTTTCTAGAAAGGACTTGTTCAAGCTGGCCAGCGATAAACAGGTTTGTTAGGGGGGCGGGAGAGGGGGTATTTGAAAATAATATATATAAACGATATTGTATTGTTAATTAAATTTCGAAAAATGAAATAATATCAACGCAAAATATATAGTTTTGCTCTCAAGCCCACGTTTAGCGTCGTTCTATTCATTTAATATCGGCGAGCACTTTATTGAGTTTGAGTGAGAAATGTATCCTGACCTATTTTAGCTTCTTTATGTAAGAACAACTTAACTTCAACAAAAACTAAGCAGGCGTTCTGTTGTCCAGAAAGGAGTGTTTTTGAGAAGGCAAGAGCTCTCATGCGAAGGAGATATTAAACGCCTTGTACTGTTATTGTGGTACCGAATTACTACACGCCTAAAGATCACATTTTTCTGAAAAAAAAAAATTATTTTGTGTATACAACATTGTAATATACATAAGTACTGGGTATTCTTCAATTACAGACTACACAAATTATCGTTCATCAAACAAAAATAATACAAAAATCATTAGAATTTTTTTTTCCAAATTCCCCAGACAAAAATATAACTGTATGACTCCAAAGTAAACAGCGCGTACTGTATTCAGAACACAAGCTCTGGATAGCCCAGAATAAACATAGATAAATAAATTTATACAACATGACCCGAGAACAAACGTCTGTGTTCATCACATAAATGAATGTCCCGGCCAGGACTCTAACCTGGGACCTCGGGCTACAACAACGACACTACTCGTACTCATAAGCAAAAGCTATTTAAAATAATGCAGAAAAGATGTATGTATTAAATTAGAATGTTTGACTTTCAATAATTTCGCGATAATGGACTTGCATATGAATAACCAGTTCATGGTGCTTAACCCGTCCCGTGTCGAGGGTCAATTTAGCTCAAACGCCGGTAGTGTCCAGGGGTTTTCAACAAAAAATTTTTTTTGCGACTTATGTTAGAAAACTCACAATAATTCCTAGATTCTTACAAATATGTGCCACATTATATACATCGTTAGAAAGCTTAGATTTCAGGCTATATGACCATTTAATAATATTATTAAACTATGTACGTTATGTTTCCAAAAACACGTAGTTTTCGTGAATTTAGCATTTTTTGCTCACATTTTTTGAAATACTTTGATTTATTACAGAATACTGGTAATCACTCATCACTTTTGTTACACATTATTTGAAACTCTACTATTTACTTAGTCTATTTCATAAATTAGTTATTATGTAGACCAAAAAATAACATCACAATATTTATTTATTCACGGAGTATCACAACACGTTGCGCGCTAGCTGCCGTGATTGATTGCCAAGTACCGTTGACCAAAAAGAAGTTGGCATATTTTAATTTTGATTGATAAAAATTATGAATTGATTTAAAAAAACATAAACAATACTATATCGTTACTTTAGGCACGTCGTTTTCAGCTATTAGTTTTGCATAGAGATTTAATATTAGAGTGCCTTTATTGTATCTAACTCATTTGTTTATAACTTTGTCGTCTCTAAAATAAATACGGAACAAATTACGCGTTAAGCTCCATAAGATAAATGCTTCAACAATTATCTATTCTTGTTTATAATGTGTAGTAGCCAACGGCATTTATTTGCTGGTCTATATTCACATATATATATATATATATATATATATATATATATATATATATAGCTACATATACCTAAACATTTGTCACTGATTTTTGTTAAATAGGGGAAAAAGGCATACCTCGAAATCACACTCTTGAAAATCTTTCCTTGCCAGTAGGAATGAGAGAATCTTTCCTGTTTCAAGTTTTTACAAGCCGACTACAAAACATTATAAGAAAACACACAAATAACAAAACAATATATTTATTTACAATATTTTCACTTGGAGTTACATTTAAAGAGCCTGTTTCTTTTTTTATAATATATATAGTATAGTATGTGTTACAAGAAAGTATTAACCAACAACTGAGCTGTAAAGTTCTAAGTTATATACAAACAATCTCGAATCTTTGACTTACTCCCAATAGGTATAATTTGTGAATTGACAAAAAGATGCATTTACTTTTGACAGTTTACACATTATATGAAAAAAATATCATTCTACAATAAAAAAATCGATATTCATACATTCATTAGCTGACATTTTTTTTTTCATAGACGCATGATATTAATTGAGAATAATAAAATGAAATAACACAAGGAACTAATGAAAAGCATTTAAAAAAACCGAATTAGATAGAGCAAAATAGATAATTTCGTTCAATTTTAGTTATTAAAAACACAATACTTTGAGGACAGATTTGTGAAAATACTAAGAAGACCCAGGCACAAGAAAACCATCATCTTTAAAAATTGCCAAAGTAAAAGAAGATAAATACTAAAACACTTTTCACCGACTAATATCGCGATTAATTCAAATTTGAATTTTACTTGACATTTTGGAGACTTTCTCCGTGAAATGAAATGAAATATTTATGTCTCAACATTTGACAATTACTTGTTCTTATTGACGTCAAATAAAACATGATTCTACCACCAGTTCGGAAAAACCTTCGTGAAAGAGAACTGGCAAGAAACTTCACGGGTATATTTTTTTGAAAATAAATTTACAGAATCTCTTTATGTCTATACAAAGTTATTCTTATATGCATCTGTTAGCTCGGCAAGTCTCCCTCCCCCCAAGTATCCAAACGACGAACACCCTCAAACGGCACCCGTTCACGAGTTAACGCGGGATCCAGCCATCGCCCTCCTCAACCATATTAGAGTGAAGTGATACTCAGTATGGTGACGAGATACTCAGTTGACTGGCGTCAGGTAGACAGATACGAAAACAATCAATCAACTCCATCTATTTATTAGTCAGAGTGCGAGCGTTCATGATCAACACAAAACGAGATGACCGTATTTTGACTTTCAGGTCTTGCACCTTGCTGGATGTTAGATTTAATATTTTTAAGCATGGGATTTTAAGTTCCCAAAGCGTTTTATTTAGTATGACGAAACGTGAAAACAAAAGATAAGTCATATTATTTTAAATTTGAAATGCATCTACCACCACTACAAAAGTCCTGCTGTTGAGAATATGTGGAAAGAAAGAAGTGCAAAATAATGAAAAAAAAAACACAAGTAACAGTGATAATATACAGGGTGTTTTTTCAAAGGGTACCTAGCCAAAATTTTTTACTAGATTATACGTGTAAAAATTTTTATTAAAAAATATGTCAAATATTTAAAATCACTCATACATAGTAAATAACATACATTTTCAAATAAATAGAAAAGTACGTGACGTATGGGCGCACTTTATTATACCATTGTAACAAAATTATCAATGACACAAAACCACGTTTTAAAAGGATACCGACACTTTAATGTATTTCAACCCCCCTATATTAATTGAGACTAAAACGCCCATTACTAATGTTTACCAACATCTGTAAAATAGTAAATAAGTTGGATTCCAATTTTTCCTTCATACTTTTTACGGGCTTAGGACCGCCATAATAAGGAAACATACTAAAATACCGTGCTGGCGGCGGATGCGCAGCTCAGGCGACGGAGGGTTTGGGAAGGAGATTGAATGAAAGTTTGTAATTATGAATATCTCATTACTGTACTATCTCATTATTGTGATTGGTTAGTTTTATGTTTGTAATAATGAATAACTGTACTGTCTTATTATTTTTACTATTCAATTTCCATTCATGTGTAGTATGGCCAGTGAGTACTGTGTTTTAGGGAGTAAAATGGTCAAATTAAAAAAAAACAAGATTTTTATTACCGTTATCGATTTTAGTACCGATTCTTAGCCTCCTGTAAAAATTTGGGCACCAATTGAAAAAATATTCTGTATAGAAAAAGAGTGCATTATACACGACGCCTCGCCGCTTTCCGAACATGGACGTTGCCGAGAAGTTCTTGTACAGAATGCCATTCAACCCAACAAGAGTCGTGGCACATAGCCTCTTCGCAAGTTTTGCATTTCAAATGCACTCTTTTCCTTATACCTTTTCGAAGACAAATGTGACATAGCATTCGAGATTTGCTGTCAAGATGCGATGGAACGTGCATTATGTCCGTTCTTAGGCGCATAGTTTCCTCGATCGGCAATGAAATTTCTTGTAAAGAGCAGCGATGTTTCTCTACAATAGAATTCGCAAGGCATTCGCGGAAGTCGCGGTGAGTAATTTCGGACATATTGCGACGCTTTCGAGACTCGAGCAGCATCACCAATGCATTGTGCACACTGACGTTTAAAAGTCTTTTGAAAATCTTCATGTACCACTTTACACACCTCTTTCTTTCGACCAAATACATGGATAGTTTTTGATCCTTCAGATCAACTCCTCCCATGGTATTATTATAATCCCTAACAGCATTGGGCTTTATGAGCTCACGACCCGCCTTTTTACCTACATGGGTTTCAGGATTGTGGTAAGTGGATATCATTGTCACCATTTTGGTATCTTTCCATGCAATGCACGAAACGTCACCAGAATGGCGAGCGATGATGGTCCCCTTTGGCACATTTTTTGGAACCTGTGCGATTTCTTCGGGTACATTTTTGCGATTTACACGTAATGTACCCAAACAATCAAATCCTAATGTCTTAAGGTACCGAGCTAACGCGGGACAATTATAAAAATTATCCATCGTTACGCAATGACCCCGACGTTCCAGACCTTTTAACAACTCTAACACTACTTGAGTACTCTTTCCAGCTAACGCCACACTGGGAGAGACTACGTCATCACGTCCCGAATTCTTGCCAGCATAAATATCAAATTTCGACAGGTATCCAGTCCTAGACTCACACAGCTCGTAGGACTTTATACCAAATCTGGCAGCCTTTGATCTTATTGCTTGGACCCAGGACAAGCGACCCTTAAACAATGTCAAAGACTCGTCGATGGCTATGTCCTGACTTAAATTATAAAACTTTTCAAATTTTGAGTTCAGGTGAACGAGGACTGGAGCGAGTTTATTCAATTTTGTTGACAATCCTAAATTTTGCGGATGGTCGTGATTCTGAAGACCACGATTATCCGCAAAATGAATGAATTTGTTCAACAAAATGAACCTGTTGAATGACAACAACTGCCGAAATTTGGGCATTTCTAAAATCCCACTAGTCTTCCAATATTCATGCTGGGAAGATCGCGAAGCTATGCCCATGTAAATCAAAATAGCAAAAAACAAATACATTTCATCTACGTCAGTGTCAGTCCAACGATGTAGACGAGATTTCGGTTTTAGTGTGCCTGTTTCTTGCTTCTTATCGATCACCTGCTTGGCATATTTATTGGTTTGTGCGACGATATGCTCCATGATGCTTTTATCCCAGATGTCGATAAAAGCATCATAAGGCGTATCATAGTCCTTGTTAGGTCCTGGGGTAGGCCCCCTAAATACTTCGGGAATACCATTGAAATTCTCATAATTGGACTGCCACGAGAAACCACTAGACACGCCAATCGCGTGATCGATCGCATCGTCCATTGCCCTCTCCACCGATTCAACCAGAATTCGTGTAGGTTCTTCTAATACATCATCGTCTGGTATGTCTCGAGCCATACCACCGATGGAAGTGAGCTCATCCAGATTATATTCATCGTCAAAGTCTGAGTCGAACTCACTTCCCTCGTTACCTGCGACTGACTTGGAAGCCGGCAGTTTCTGGGTACCACTAGTCCCTGGCTGTGATTGCTCAACAGACAGAACACTAGTGGTTCCAGGCTCTGGTGTTGGAGTTTCCGGCGGGGCCAACTCACTTAACCACTTTATTATGTGGTTGGAGTCCTCTTCCAACACGGAACATCCCTCTTCCTCGTCAATTCCACAAGCAGCGGCTCTTTCTATGGCAGAAATGCTGAAACAAATATACAGAATAGTTAGTGTCTTATGAAATACATCGAAAAATGCACTGGCCATTTTTACTTTAAGAAACTTAAACTCAGATAGTCCAATACACTTTTGAAATTTATAAAAAGCCTCAGGTAAGCCATTATCTTGCTGAAATATTTTTTGTATCTGCAACAAATGTATGAAGCATACGCAATTTTACACACTGACATGAAGATAGCAATATGACTAGCTCTACGCCACGAGATTGCTATGTCGTGGTATTACCTCAAGATTTGACATTGACTATGAAGTGTTGGCTACAGAAATCCCTGACATTCTGTAAAATTTCTCACGTGAGTAATATTTCATGGCGTACATCTTAGGTAGGGCTCCGGATCCTCTAGTCAGTCACTTTTATAGCATATCACGTGCAAATAATTGTTTTCGAAGTAACACGTAGGCCCAAAAATATGTGTTTAAAATAAACAAGAACAAACAAAGTTTTCAGCATTATTATATATACTTACTGGATTGACTCTTGAAGTGCAGTCTTGCATTTCACAGAACCACCGGGTGTGTTGAGCAGCTCTACGCGCTCAGTAATGCGAAGCGACCCCCCAGGAGTGTTTTGCACTTTGAATCCTGTATTTCTAAAAAAAAGATTTCGTCTTCAATTTTTATACTCTTTGGTAGTAAATTTCTTTTCTTTTCATTGTTATGTATAGTGTAGTATATTTTCGCAAAATACTTACAGAGAAGGCTTCCACAATTTAGGCTCGGGTTCCAAAAATGGGTCACGATCCTCGACCTTAGACATTATAAGCTGTCTTCTAGCTAAGCCTGCTCGTTCCCCCGATGGACCAGGGGTCACGGAACGTGACCGAGACCGCGACCGTTGACGCATCTGCTGAGTTCTATTGTAGGAATAATTTTTTTTAACTATTTTTAGATTAAAGTTTTTTTTTATTTTAATAGTATATATGCCCGCTATTTCGTGAAAATAATCATTATAAAGGTAAAATATAAATTGCCTGTTTTATAATTTAAAAAAATATGTATTGCAATATAATATTTCTGATCAGTACTACTTTCATTCAATCTATCAATCAAACATATTTTTTTTGCTGTTAGTACTTTGCATTTATTTTTGGGTTGTTTTTACTAGAAATCGTAATTTTGCTAAAAGTATTCTATAATACGTAAATATTAAGTCAAACTTAAATTGCTGGATAAATTTCCCACTAACTTATCTATTTTTCTCAACGTATGAACAAAATAAAGTGATATTTTAACACAAATCAATGGCGTCCGCTTTCATCATTTCATAGTAATATCAAAGTTAGACACTTTTTTCACTGTAATGCAACTATAAATAGGTAAAATAAATACAATTCACATATTCTATACTAAATTCTTAGTCAATTGGTATATAAAACAAATCACAAATACTTACCGTTTCAAATTCCGGGACATTTTTAATCACTAATTATTTTCACTCGCGAATGCAAAATGGCGGATTGGCGTTTTTTTTTGAACACAGAGAAAAATACATAAAACTAAAGGGTATAAGGTCAATTTAAAAGCTTCAATCATTTAAAACAGGCATTACGGAGGGTAGGTCTCAACTGAGGAACATTAAAAATTGTAGCTCTGTATATTTATTTAAATAAAATAGTATTCTGTACAGATTTAAAACCAAATATATGCTAAATAATAGTGAATAACACTTAGTACCTGCCAGCTAATAAGTTTCCTTTAAATTTCATACTTCAACTAAAGTTACATAACAAAAAAAGATGAGTATCACACTTGAAACTGTGAACAACAACATGCAGGAGCTCATGGACATGTTCAACACAAAGATTGACCAATTTCAACAAGATCTTTGCAAATCAACAAGCACTTCACATACTACTTCATCCTTGGCATCAGACTTTGCAAACTTCAAATCATTCATTTTCTCCGCTCTTGAAACTCTTCAAAAACAGGTTGTTTTATTGAATCAAGTGACAGACCGGCTGGAGATGAAAGGCAGACGAAAATTATTGCTTCTTCATGGTGTGCAAGAAGACAAAAAAGAGGATGTCACCAATTCTGTGATCAAGATTGCCACAGATCATCTTAAGGTGGCTGACCTGTCTAAGGCAGACATACAGTTGTGTCACCGTATGGGCAGCATGAAAACGGATGGTAAACCACGACCAATTATTATGAAGTTTTGCAATGTGTCTGTTCGTGACAAGATCTGGACATCAAAAACTGCACTTAAAGGATCCGGCATAACAGTGTCTGAGTTTCTAACAAAAGTAAGACACAACACCTTCATTGCAGCACGGCAGAGGTTTGGTATCAAAAAGTGTTGGACCAGGGATGGCGACATTATTGTTCTCGGTGTGGATGGACTTCGGCACCGAATCTCTACACTGAACGAACTCGAAAACATTCCTGTTGCAACTCCACCCATGACTGAAGCATCCTTGGACGTTAATGTAAAGCAGTCTAAGACCGGCGTAGCAGTGGCAAAAACCAGACGGCCAGTAAGAAGATAAGTTGTTGAGGTATTTTGTTTCTCCAAGTTGTTAAAAAGTCAAATGTTTATTCTTTTTTTCATTGCTTCCCAGATCTTAATTATTCTGAGCAAATTTCCTTATGCAGCATTATCTTCATAAGTTCTATTTTTATCTTTGTATATTATATATTATGTCAATTCGCTGGTAATTATCAATTTTTAATTTATTATTATTTTTTTTATTTTTGTGTCTTGAGTGATTGATTGATTTTAAATGTCAATCAAAGATATTGTTCTTGTTTTTAAATTCCCAAATCCTTTGGTTGAGTATTTATCATACAGCCTATTCTAAAATCGAGTTTGCTCTGGAGTGTTTGTTAAAATATTTGTGTATACTTATTTTTCAAATCATCACTTCATTCCAATTAATGACTTGAAGTATGTATTTTTTTTTTCTTTGTTTAACTTTGTATAAGCGGCAGGTAGTTTATTCATTAGTTTTTTAACTAAAATTCAGGTATTTAAATAGATATATATATGTATATAGTTTATTATTAATTATTAATTTCTTTGAAATATAGGTATATTTATATAATATTTTTATTATTATTAAGTTTATTCATGTACAGTGACAGTGACTCTTTGCAATATGAAACGTGCTCCTCAGATGGCTTGAACAGCGACCTCAGTTTTCAAAGCACCTCTCCTTCCCTTAGTGAATATTTAGATTCTCAATTCAATCATGTGCCCCGTAATTTTAATGTAGTTCATATCAATGCCCAAAGTATTCCTGCACATCATATAGATATGCTTAATGCTTTTGATGTTGATAGCCTCTATGCTATACTTGTTTCGGAAACGTGGCTTAAGCCATGTTTACCTTCCACTTCATATTCCTTGCCTGGATATCAGCTGATTCGCAATGACAGGGTTTCCAGAACTGGTGGTGGAGTTGCAATCTACCTCAGAACAGGAATTCCCTATACTGTTATCACTAAATCATGTGAGCAGCATGGCTCGCAATTAGAATATCTTTTCATTGAAGTCGTAATGTTACATGTTAAAGTTCTTCTAGGTGTTATTTACAGTCCATCGAAACATATAGATTACTTTCATGAGTTTGAAAAGATTCTAGAAGATCTGACTCCCTTATACAAGCATACTATTATCATGGGTGACTTTAATACTTGTATACTGAAAAGTGACCACCGTACTGCTCGACTACTATCTGCCGTAAAATCCAGTAACCTACACTTGGCTCAACTGAATGCCACACATTTCTTTCCGAACTGTGATCCTTCCCTCCTTGACCTTATATTGGTGTCATCAGTCAACTCCATTGCCACACATGGTCAGTGCAGTGCGGATGCATTTTCCTATCATGACCTCTTGTTTCTATCTTATAAGATCCGATTTCCTAAACTAAAGCCTAAAATTCTAATGCGTCGTAATTTTGCCGGCATTAACTTAGATAAACTTCATAAAGATGCAGCTGATATTGAATGGTTTAGAGTGAATACTTTAACGAGCGTGGACGATCAGATCAACTTATTCAATTCTTTAGTTATAGACCTTTATGATCGACATGCTCCTAATCGGCCAGTGAAATTAAAACATTTACCTGCTCCTTGGTTAACGGATGATATCAAATTGCTTTTAAAAAAGAAGAATTCGGCGCGCTGGAAATATAAAAGAGACCCTTCTGATATAAATAAGGAGCGTTACAAAACTGTTCGTAATCACTGCAACAGAGTGTGTAGGGACGCACAACGCCACCACATTCACAAATCTGTAGAAAATGAAAATCCAGCTAAAGTTTGGAAATTTTTAAGATCATTGGGTATTGGCAAATCTAAAAGTGATTGTATGTCCTCCAATATCGACTTGAATCTGTTAAATAAACACTTCACATGCACTTCAACCATGGACGGATCTATAAAAGACCATACCTTAAAATATCTTTCATCTTTGCCGTACCCAGATATTCCTCAATTGGAAATTCAACAATTCACCGATTGTGATGTTAGGAAGAGTATCATATCCATCTCATCCAACGCTGTGGGTTACGATGGCATTAGCCGTAATATGCTTATTCCTTTACTCGATCTCCTAACTCCAATAATCACAAAAGTTCTTAATAATTCCTTATCCTCAGCAACCTTCCCTAAGGCCTGGAAATCAGCAAACATAGTTCCTTTACCAAAAAAGGCCAATCCTAGTTCTTTCTCTGAATTTCGTCCAATTTCTATACTTCCCTTTCTTTCCAAAGTGCTAGAGCGCCTAGTACACCATCAAATCCTATCCTTTCTCTATAAAAATAACCTTATGAATCCATTTCAATCTGGATTCCGTCCGGGTCATAGTACGGTTACTGCCCTGATTAAAATCACAGACGACATTCGCAGTAACATGGAAAATAAGAAACTGACACTACTAAGCTTACTTGATTTTAGTAATGCGTTTAATACTGTGGATTTTGATGTTCTTCTCGGTGTCTTAAAGTCACTCAACATATCTCCAACGGTGATTTGCTGGCTTCGTAGTTATCTACATGGACGCAGGCAGCGTATATCTGTGGATGTGAATGTATCCGACTGGTGTGACACAACTGCCGGCGTCCCTCAAGGTGGTGTGCTATCTCCCTTATTGTTTGCCATTTTCATTAATTCAATAACTCAGTCTTTATCTTCTTCCTACCACCTGTATGCAGATGACCTTCAAATTTACACCCATGCCTCCCCCAATGACATAATCCACGCAGTAAATACCACTAATAATGATTTGCTCAAGATTGCAGATTGGAGTAAACGTTTCGGTTTAAAAGTTAATCCTTCTAAAACACAGTTGATACTCATAGGTAGTTCAAATATGCTAGCTAGGATTGACTTCAATTCATTGCCACCTGTTATGTTTGAAGGTGAGCGAATACTTTTTAGCTCAGCCGTCAAAAACCTTGGTGTTTACATGGACAACACCTTATCGTGGAAACACCAAGTTGACGCTGTTAGCAAGAAGTTATTTGCTGCGTTGGGATCTTTGAGGCGACTTCGAAATTTCCTACCCTTACCGACAAAAATTACGCTCGCACAGTCACTTCTCCTCCCTATACTGGATTACGCAGATATAAGCTATCTAGATCTGACCGAGGAGCAACTTGATAAACTTGAGCGCCTCCAAAATGTATGTATACGGTTTATATTTTCATTACGAAAATATGACCATGTTTCTGATTTCCGCGCTAAGCTCAAGTGGCTCCCAATTCGACTTCGCAGGAATACACACATTCTTTCTCTTCTCTATGAAACACTGTTCAATCCATCTATTCCAAAGTACCTAAAGGAGTGTTTTAGATTTCGACATCAGGATCACGACCGATCCTTACGTTCGTCTAACAACATGCTTCTGTCCACGCCACATCACACATCTGAATTTTTTCACAGATCATTTACAGTGCGTGCTGTAGGTTTGTGGAATTCCCTGCCTCCTCATCTACATACTGCTAGGACTGTCACTTCTTTTAAGTTTAATTTAAAAAAGTACTTTCTATCTAATATTTATCCAACATAACATTTCATATTCATTTATATATTAACTGTATATTTATATATATATTTTTTACATAGTATTTATGTATAGCTACTTAATTTGTATGTGTAAAATTATGGTTTTTATTCATTATATTATATTATATTATATTTATATATACATTCTCAAGTCTTTAAAAAACTCTGCCCAATTATGTTTCACTTGTTACTCTGTTCTCATAGTTTATAGAGGGTTGCCTGGTAGAAATCGCTTTAAGCGATAAGGCCGCCCAAATTGTCAGTTTCTTTAATTAATTTATTTTTATTGTACTTTGTTTTTGTTTTGTTAATGGCAATAAAGAGTTTTTATTATTATTATTATTATTATTATTAAAACAAAGAGAACATAGATGAAAGCTTCAGAGTGAATGCTTTTTTTTGTCTTTGGAAAAAGAATTATGGCAGTATTCGTCATTCAATTTTAATGAATGCGTTAGTGCCAAACCTTGGCACTAGGACATTGTAGGTACGAAATCGTTAGGCACAACTGCTGTGCCTAGGACACGGGACGGGTTAATTGAAACGAATTTTGCAAACAAATATTTAACAAATATGTTGACTGCAGGTAGCGGCGTGGTTACTGCGCGCGGACCTGCATCTGTACCAGAAAGCTGTGGAGTTGCTGCTTCCTGACGTTTTGAGCCCCATCCCGCCTCAGCTGACGCAGGTATGTACATCATTGCATTTAAAATGTGTTAAATACTAAATTAATCAGAACTGCGGAAGGCACATCAAGCTAGCCAGAAACGCACGTCCAGGGTTTCGCATCAGCATAGGGGTAGATATTAATTGGATTTCCGGATTCATTCATCTTGTAGACGAAAAAGTTTCTCTTTTGGGTAAACAACTCTAAAAGGGTGATTCTTTTTATTGTTGTACAAGGTGTTGCTGCATGAGCAGATGACTGGGCGCTAACAATACGACATATTCTTAAAAAAATAATTTTAAATTACCAAATACTTTTGAACAAGCAAAAGGTTACGAACTCCGTATACGTCTTCCTCGACTTAAGTTTTACTAACTTTTTTTTGTGGTTCAAGTTGTTTTTCAAGAATGTGTCTGTTAACTTTACAAAATCATTTATATAATCATGTATTTATCTCTTGTCATAATGTATAAGAATATTTTAAGGACCTAGGTAATGTCATGATTTTAAGAACTAGAAATAAAGGTATTTGGAGTAAAAAACTGTATATGCCGCCTAGGAAATTAACGTTATTTAGTAGAAATGTTTATTGTATGGCTATAGATATATATAACAAGTTGCCCTTTAATTATAAAAACTAAAATTTTAATGACTATAAACGAAAAATATATGACTTATTGATACAAAAATGTTACAACACAATTGATGAATATTTTAAAGACACTGAATTGCATTTAAATTAATCTATATGTATAAGTTTAGGAATCATAATGTATTGTAATATTTTTATAACATTTAAATATTAATATTTGTAAATACTTTTGATATTATTTAATAGGTTTTTAGATAGTAAATCATTTTGTTATTAACTTCTTACAAATGTTTGCACGCTGTTTAACAGAAAAAACACATTTTTTCGCAAATAAATTCTTTTGATTTGATTTGTAATACCCTCAGTATAAATGATCGCGACTAATAACAAAAGGCTTATGCGAGGAATTCATATTTTTACAAATACAGTCAGTAAAATAAAGTACTACAATCGATTGTGAGAACTCTAAAAAATTGTAAACAAATTTCGTTAAAATGTCATGCAACGGAAAACATTTGTTATATAGTTGAAAAAGATAAATGAATGATTGCAGATTATTATTAAACGATAGATAAAATGTTTATAGTGAGAATAAGAATCAATACAAACAAATTGAGCATTTCAAACTCAAATCAATAAAAAAAGTGTACGCGACTGCATAATGTGACGTATTGTAAAGACGTTAATTAACGGTTTGGAAAGGACTTAATGAAGAAGAACCGGCATGAGACATTGAAATGTTTTTCTACTTCACTGTGTAATCAATACCATATTTGTAACAGTGGTATCGTGTCAGTATTACAAGTTCACTTTATCCCAAGACTTTCAAAACCCACAGGCAATCCGCAACTTCGCCAAATCAGTGGAAAGCGCCCTCTCTCTCGGTGGCAGCGGATCCCCCTCCGCGGCGTGTCGTGCGCAGGCGGCGGCGGCAGGGGCGCTGTGCGCGGCGCTGCGTCGCTACACATCGCTCAACCACCTCGCGGCTGCAGCGCGCGCTGTGCTGGTCAACACGCAGCAGATTCACCAGGTACTGTGACTCACATGCAGCTCAGCACCGAAGGATTTCTTTTCAAATAAAGAATTTTGACCTACCATCTATTCATGTTGATAGTTACAACTACGTACCAATTCAGATATTTCATTCATTGATAAAATTTACGATTAAGCAATGTAAATCGTAAGGTTCAAATAAACATATACTAACCACTTACCGTCAAGATCAGGTAGATCGATACCACGAACTCTAATAATGTGAAACAATCACGCATCACAAGCGCGCCTCCTCATCTAACATCATAAATCTATTGTTTCCCATGCTAAAGATACCATCGTTTCTTGGGATGGTAGATCCCAAGACAAAATCCTAGATAGACTGGCAATATCTATAGTAGGTAACTCATTGGATGCTATTGTATGGCCAAAAGTAAGCAAAACTTGTATTCTGAAAGAGCATGTAGCTGATGGTTTGTATAAGCAAAAGTAAATCTGTCAAAGGCATCGCTCAAATGTGCATACTAGGATTTTTTGTCCAGGAATTATTGAACATCGTTGTACATCATTAGTTTCCGACATATTACTCATTTTGTTTTAAATTATATTGTTATATGTATATGTTTATGTAGGTATATATTATATGTATTGCATGTTTATGCATGTTTATTACGCGAAGCAAGTATGTTTCGTAAATAGTTACGCAACCAAATAAATAAAAAAAGATAACGTATACTTTTTTATACGTTCAAATTTAAATCAAAGGTGATCGCTCAACATTAACTATCTACGTTAAACATAAAAAAAATTCTTGACATTTCGAGAGTGTATATAGGCAACTTCCGGACCAGTCGACGTCGATCGACGGAGGGTCGATTGGAGTGGTAATACCCTTAATAATCACTGGAGGGCTATCAGCCTCTCCCAACTCAGGGGTGGTGTCAGACAATGATAGGCCATCACCCCTACTGCGGGTTGGCTGACTACATATACCTTCATATAAATTTATAGGTGCATAGGATTATTTCACTATTAAATTACCAACTCAGGGGTGGTGTCGCACAATTATAAGCCATCACGCCTACTGCGGGTCGGCAGAGTACAGATAGATACCTTCATATAAATTTATAGGTGCATGGAATTATTTTACTTGTAAATTACCAACTCAGGGGTGGTGTCAGACAATTATAGACCAGTCGACGTCGATCGTTTGGTGTGATAACAACCTACGGTTGGCAACGCTATCTGACGCGACCCGGGTAACGCAATGACATAATAACACGGACCATGTATATTTGCATGCGATTGGTGATCACTACTCTTTCCCCGTGTATCCTCAGATGCTGGCGGATCTAAACCGCGTCGATTTCCGCGTGGTGCGCGAGCAGGCCGCCTGGGCGTGCTCCTGTGTCGACGTCAACACGGCGCACAAGTTGGAGACTGATTTCAAGGTAACTTGTTATTTAACTAAATGCCGATGTTACAACTAAATAACTATTTAAAAGTAGCTTCATTGTATGAGTGGGCCATGTGGCATTAGAAATGCTATTATTAAATAGAGAAAATTGTTTACCTGTAGTGCCTAATATCTGTTATTGTAAATAATACATAACATAATAATTTTTTTTGTTAGTTAAACATTCATTTTTATAATACATTTATACTATTTTATACTACTATTTTTTAACAGTGTAACAAAATACAGTTTAATACACATACACCTATATTATTATTAGTTATTAGCGCTTACAAAACAACAAAGTTGTGTGCTAAAGCATATTATAAACTATCCGATTATTTGGATGATAAAAGCCCTTGGGTATAATCCCCTCATTTAGAGGATTGTACTAGTATTTGTAACAAAACATGTGTAATGTGTCTATTTGTTCGTTGAATTCTTTGTCCCAATGAATATCTAAAGCGTCATTGTCACTAAAGTACGTCTTCTTATGGTAGCGTCGGGTGACGGGTCGCTCACTTCCCTCTAATATGGTTGAGGAGGGCGATGGCTGGATCCCGCGTTAACTCGTGAACGGGTGCCGTTTGAGGGTGTTCGTCGTTTGGATACTTGGGGGGAGGGAGACTTGCCGACCTAACAGATGCTGATAAGAATAATTTTGCATAGACATAAAGATACTCTGTAAATTTATTTTGAAAAAAATATACCCGTGAAGTTTCATGCCAGTACTTCTTCACGAAGGTTTTTTCGAACTGGTGGTAGAGTCATGTTTTATTTGACGTCAATAAGAACAAGTAATTGACAATGTTGAGAAATAAATATTTCATTTCATTTTCAGAAAATATCTCGAGTCCACACAGTCGTTAATTGTTGTTATAATCATCAAATTTGGTAGCCGTTTAAATTTTTAATAGCAGAGTATTTGTAGTTACTTTAATCTTATACGTACGTGCTAGGTTAGGATAGACTTAAGGAATTAGTTTTAAATTTTTTTACATCTTCAACGGAGTGAATTATGAATAGATTTTGATTTTCATCTTCTGTTCGTTCATTTCATTCATTTTAGACTATCGACTTAATTTGACCCATCATCTATATTTCTTGGTATGCTTTGTTAAGTGTCTTGTGTGTTAACTGAATGAATCACTGGAAATGTCGGCAGTCCGCCAACTGCAGAGCCATTCACGACGTCGCGAGCCATTTTTTGGCCTATAGTCGCACACTACGATGTATTGACCAAAAAAGGAGCGGGGAGCGATGTCGTGAATGTCACTCAGCACATGAGTGTAACGTGTGTGACAGACCGCGTTCCTTTCCAAACATTACATAACATGAAAGCATCGTTCAATCTATACCTACAGGCCACACTAGGCCGTGGAGCCACCCTAGAGCAATGGGCCTCCTGGCTCGAAAGCTGCGTAGACAACGCGCTGCTCAACGCTAAGCCTGCTGAATACACGTCCAAAGCCAGGCGTCTGCTGCTCGACTGGTCGTTCTACTCTTCGCTGGTGATCAGGGAGCTCACGTTGAGGTACGTGTAAACAAGTACACATATTTATGTTCTTGTTGGTGCTATAAGTGTAAAAGGGAAACGTTTAGTTTTAGTAGAGTTTCTTCGTTCAGATCTCGTCTGGGGCGGTATGGCAGTCCTTCCTATATTGACCCCCATCATAATCATGTTTACGTGGTTGCGTTCCGGTTAAAGGGAAGGAGCAGCCGGTGCAATTACTGGAACAACGGCAATGGCAACTGAAGCCTGCGGTCGGCAACGCATAATTGAGATAATGATCATAATCACTAAATGTAAATAATATAACTAAATATAAATAAAACACCGTATGATGACCATGGGAGCGGATGCCACTTGCCCTCAGGCGGGTCTAGTGCTGGTGTGCCGGCTGTGAATATAGTAAAACAAAAACGTTTATAGAGTTGTTTTCATTCTCGCTCCGATCGCCGCCCGGTACGGACGTGCAAGACCCCGTTCTCCGTTGATCGGTCCCTTCCCGATATTCCGTGGCGCTCAGTCTACTGACATCACGGTTTAGCGTGTTGGTTCCGTGCTACGGTTTTCAAGGTTTTTCTACTCCCTCTGAGTGCTATCGAAGTGCGATTTTTCTTTGTGACTAAGCCCCTTAGTCTTTAAAGTGCTGTGCTAAGTTGTGTTGTGCTTGTGCTGAGTGCAGTGTTGTGCCCAGCGTAAGTAGTCTGGTTTCAGTACAAAGGATACTTAACGGTGACAACGAATTTGTACTGAACCAGTCCTTTTATTTTTATTTTATTTCTCTTTTCTATTTTATTTATTTTTCTCCTATTTTCATATTTATTTTTATCATATCTGTGTGTTTTCGTGTGTATTTGTCCTTTCTGTCGGTAAATGTTGACCCTAACGCGGTCAACTCTTTACCTGCGTACCCTTTTTTAGGTTTCTAGGTAGCGGCCTTCGGCGTACTACGGTTAGTTTTAAGTTATTCTCCCCAGCCCCCCTACCGCTGGTAGGGAGGTTAGCCGCTAGGGTTTTGCTAGGTTTTTAGGAACTAGGCATCTTTTATTATACTTATCTATACATATTATTGTCCCAACCCTCCCTAATGGATTCGCTAAGCGTTATTAACTTCGCGAACGCGTTCACCCAGGCGCTTGCTGCGGCAGGCGTCTCCATCCCGAAAGACATCCTAACGCAGGCCTTGCAGGCATCAATCGCGTCCCCGGCCCCTAAGGCCCCAACCCCAGCCCCTCAGGCCTCTAACGTCCAGACCCCTCAGGTCTATAGCTCTCCCGCGTCTCCCGATCCATCCGATATGGATTGCGCGTCGGTCTCATCCTCGCGCAAATCTCGTAGGAAGCGTACCGCTCCCGGGAGCGATTCAGACTCCGCCGCGTCCGAAGCTTCGTCGGTCGCCGCCACCTTAACCGGCTCTCCTGAGCCCGCGTTCCAGTTAGTGCCTTCAACACCCGAGCCAATCCCGGTGTCTTCTACACCCGCCCCCACGCCGCTCATGTCACTCGAAGTGACCGCGTCTCCGTCGGTCCCATCTAAGCCAGCGACGCGCTGCGCTCCCGTCCCATCGAAGCCTCAGCTCCCTCCGCCCGTCTTCCTCCGCGAAAAAGCGCGCTGAACCGCGGTTTCTAACTTGCGCAAAGAGCACAAAAGCAATTATCTCAAGGCAAATAACGCAGGCGATACTATAAAAATCCAAGTCGCAACTATCGACGACTTCCGCGCCATCACTCGTTTACTCTCGCTTAAACAAATTGCATATCACACCTACGCCCTCCCGGAGGAGCGTAAGATCCGCGCAGTACTACGGGGCGTCCCGTTTGAACTCAGTAATGACGACATTCTCGAGGACCTCAAGTCTCAGGGCTTCCCGGCTGAAGCAGTGCACAAGATGCACTCAAACCGCGGTAGGTGTTTTCCTTTAGCTTTAGTTATCTTGTCTAATACTCCCAACTCGAGGGAGATCTTCAGAGAGGCTCGCACAATCTGCGGACTCTCGAATCGTCGAGCGTCCCAACCCCCGTAGTCACCCTGGGCAGTGCCACCGCTGCCAGCTCTACGGCCACGCAGCGGCTAACTGCTCAGCTCCTCCCAGGTGCGTCAAGTGCCTGGACCCTCATATAACAAAGGAGTGCACTCGCAATCCCGAATCCACTTCCCCCCCTGCCTGTGTGCTGTGCGGCCAGTCTGGCCACTCCCGCTAACTTCCCGCCGCTGCGCAACCGGGTCCCCCGGAGGCAAAGCCCGTTCAACCGACGCCTACTTCGGCTCTGTCTTGGAGGCAGCGTCCGGCCGTTCCACCTGCACCTTCCCGTCCTATCCCAGCTACCGTAGGTCCCGTAGGGCCGCGTCCTGTTCCGTCATCTTCACCTCAGTCATCGTTGGCTGAGGACATGAAGACCGTGTTCGACGTCATTCAAAACGTCGACATTAATGAAATTTCCGTTCTCGCACGCAAACTGCGAGCCACCCGCTCTCCTCAGGAGCGTTTATTTGCGTTAGCCGAGCATCGCTTCTAAGTTTGTTATAAAAAATTTTTTTATTTTTTTTTTGTATAAATTCGTAAATAAGCAAATATAGTGTCTAGACCCGCAAATCCCGCGTCCGGTCGTATCAAACCCAAGGGCTTATCCCCAGTATCTTTTAACGCTCGTAGTCTTAGCACTAACCTTCCTGAGCTCAAACTGTTCCTTCAGAACAACGAGCCTGACTTATTGTTTCTTCAAGAGACGTGGCTCACCCCAAACCGCACCAGGGGATTCGCTGTTCCCAATTACGTGTTCATTCGTAACGATAGGCCCGACGGTTACGGCGGCACAGCTATTTATCACAAAAGAGGTTTCCACTGCACTCCTCTCCCTACCCCTCCTCTCCTCAACATGGAGGCCACTGTGTGTAGATTGGCTATGACTGGTCATCCGACCGTCATCATAGCTTCAGTCTACATACCTAGTGACATCCATCGTACCAGACCTATCCTTAGCGACTTCGAGGCCATTCTCGCCCTAGGCCATTCAGTCATTATGTTTGGAGATTTTAACTCCAAACATACTGACTGGAAGTGCCTATCGACCAACCAAAGCGGTAGAGAACTCCTTAAAATCACTCAGCAACTCGACTTAGACGTCATCTCTTCCGTCACTCCCACTCACTATCCCGGCAACCCTAACTACTCTCCAGACATCCTTGATTTTGCGATCGTCAAACAAATCAACCTCGATCTCAGGTCTATCGAACCGCTCGATGACCTTGGCTCTGATCACCGCCCCGTCTCCCTCGTGCTAGGACCGCCTAACAATCACGTCACTCCTCCTAAGACCTTTACCAACTGGAAAGGTTTTAAAAATACGTTAGCTTCAGCCTTAGAGGCCCCACTCCGCTCGCGATTTCGCCCGACCAATTAGATAGCCCGGACAAAATAGATTCATTAGTCGACTCCCTCACTGATGCTATCAACTCAGCCATCAGTGTAAACGAAAAGGTTGCTTAGCGAAGTATACCCAATCTACCCTTAGCCGTTAGCAATCTCATTAAAGCTAAGAACGCGGCTCTCCGGAGAGCCAAGAAATATCCCACGCCCGCCTATAGATCAGCTGCGAACAAACTACAACGTAAAGTTAGGTCTCGCCTCGCGGAACTCTGAGATGCTCAGTTTAACGATCTCATGGAGAATATCTCCCCGTCCCACCAAGCATACTATATAGTATGACCCGAGCCTTACGCGTAGACGCCGCCTCTCACATTCCTCCTCTCACTCGTCCCGACGGCACTATTGCCTTTGAAGCCGAAGAGAAAGCCGAATGCTTCGCCGACAGCATAGCGGCACAATGTTCACCCAGCACGCAACCCACGGATCCCTCCCACATCCAGGCGGTGGAGGACGAAGTTCTCCACAGAGAATCTCTCCCCATCACCGACGACCCCGTCACAGTCTCTAATGATGAAATCTTGCTTCTCATTAGAAATCAAAAGTCCAAAAAGGCTCCGGGTGTGGATGGTATTTCTAACTACGCACTCAAACACCTGCCTCAACAGGTTCTTACCTTATTAGCCATCATCTTCAATGCCTGCTTTGACCACAGCTACTTTCCAAAAGCCTGGAAAGAAGCTACAGTCATAGGCATTCCCAAGCTGGGTAAACCTCTGAATATCCCGGCTAATCACAGACCCATCAGCCTCCTCAAGGCCATGTCTAAACTTCTCGAAAGAGTCATACTCTCTCGAATGCGGAACCATCTGTTTCCAACGGATGGCGATCCCCTCATCATTCCCCACCAGTTCGGCTTCCGCGCAAAGCACTCCTGCCCTCAGCAAGTCCATCGGCTTTCGACAAAGTCTGGCACAGCGGTCTCGTTTATAAACTCTACAGAATAGGCTTACCGGCTCGCCTAGTTAGGATAATCGCGTCGTTTCTCAAAGGCCGCACGTTTTGTTTCAAACATGAAGGCACGCTCTCCGCGCCTCGTCCCATAAAGGCTGTAGTCCCTCAAGGCTCAGTCCTCGCCCCTCTGTTGTATACCGTGTACACTAACGACATTCCCATTCCTCCGAAAGACGTCGAACTCGCCCTCTTTGCCGACGACACAGCCCTTTACACCAAAGGCCAAAGTGTCCCGGGTCTCACCACCAGACTCCAAAAGGCTGTAGACGCCCTTGGTGCATGGTTTCAAAAATGGCGTATCGATGTGAACCCAGACAAGACTTCTGCGGTTTACTTAGACTGCAAACAACGTTGTGTTGCTGACAATCTGCACGTTCGAATATTAGGTACTCCCATCCCCTGGAAGCGCACTACCAAATACTTAGGCATCACCTTAGACCAGACGCTTTCTTTCAAGCCACACGTCGATAGAGTAACGAAACTCGCCCGTCTGTACTTAGGCCGACTAAATAGTTTGTTAGGTAGACATAGTAAAATGTCTTTTCGTAACAAACGAACGCTCTTTAAGACCTGCGTTAGACCAGTCATGACTTATGCCTCGCCAATCTTTGCCCACGCCAAACCTTCCCTTCTGCACAAACTGCAGGTGGTTCAAAATCTCTTCTGCCGCAGGGCCACAGATGCACCGTGGTACGTGCGTAACGCGGACCTGCACAGAGATCTTGAACTACCTACAGTGCAACAGCACCCCAAAACACTCTCAGAATCGTTCTTCAAACATGCCGAATCCCATCCCAATCCTCTAGTTCGAGATTCAGTCTCATATACTGCTCCTGTCTTAGATTCGAAATTCAAAGTCGCTAGACCGAGAAACGTGCACACGAACGTAGCGACGCAGCTGACGCTAGATCTCTTAGCCCTTCTGGCTGCAAATTCAAATTCTAACGTAAACTCTAATTCTAACGTAAATCCGAATTAATGCGATTTTATTTTTCAATCTTAATGTTTTTAATTATTTACTTTTCATTTTGAGCACCTTCAGTGCTATGTATTCACCTTCAGTGCTTTGAGCACCTTCAGTGCTATGTAAATCCCAGCGGGTGACCCCTTCTGGGCCCCGCTAGCGCGGCCTCTTTCTCCAATTGGCCGTCGCTCAGATGAAGGCTGAGTAGCAAAAAATTGCACGAGCCGACAGGGGGTTTTTTAGTGGGTATGGTTCTGGTAGGCGTCGGGACGAGTACCACATAACTCCGATCGCGCGCGCGATCTCCTGCCCTTCCCGTGGAGGGGAACAAAAAAAAAAGAGTTGTTTGTGTCACAACAGCCGCAATAACCCGACTGCAGTAACTCGGGCTAAATTTGGAAACTACGTAAGTGATTTACTTCATCACTTCACAAACATTCTCCGGAAGTAGTAGGCGGTGCGTGGTCCCGACAGCCCCACAGTGTCAAATGCTACTCGTCTGAAATCGCGCAAGTACCTCTATTTTTTAAAGAATTTAACTAAAAGTTATATTATAAAAAATTGGTTAAATATACAACTATTTTTATTTATGTAATAATAAAAATCCCCAGACAAACACACCAACTGTATGCCTCCAAAGTAAGCAGAGTCTGTGTTATGAATGACCATACAGCGAACTTGGGGGAACCCAGAATAAACATTCATATGTAAATATAAAAAACTATGATCCGAGTTAACAACAAACTTTTGTCTTAACACAAATGAATGCCCCGGACTCGAACCTGGAACCTCTGGCGTATGAGGTGGGGCTACTAACCATTACGCTACTGGGCCGTTCGTGTAAATAGATAGATACAAGATTTAAAGAGAAGTATTTATTCGTAATCCATTGTTTAGAATTTTTTTTCTTCCTGCAGTGAATTGTCTAATTTTATTTATTGATAAGCTTATATTCAATGTGGTAATTTGTTCTTTTCCACTTTTGCAACTAATAGATACGAACAATATTCAGAAGCTTTGTGAAAATAAGTCGGATGTCAATTCCATTAACTGCCTTTACGTTACTGCTGTTTCCCAAATTTTTTATTTTTGATGTTTAGTAAAAGAACATTATATATATTCTATGATAATCTAGACTTTTTTTACACTACAAAATTCTCCCCACAGATCTGCAGCGTCATTCGGATCGTTCCATCTCATCCGTCTTCTCTACGATGAATACGTGTCCTACTTGGTGGAGCGGCGCGTGGCGCAGCAGCTCAGAGTGCCCCCTATCGGCGTTATGCAGAGAGCTATGGTTTGCTTTTACTTTATTGTAGATTTTAGTAAACATTTAGTTTGAATTCTTTTGACTTGTTTCATTATTGGAAGGCAGTGTCTTTTAGAAATACACCAGTAATATAATTGTTGCAAAATACCTATTGCTATATTTATTGCTAATAATGAAACTCTGTTCATACTAAAAAGTTTAAATCTATCGAACTCCTATACAATCTATCTCTATATTACGTGCGTCCAGCTGTAAGTTTGAATACAATGAAGATATTTCAAAGTTGACTTTATATTCCAATATTAAGTCTTTGAATATAAGACTTAAATCATCCAAGTTATGGTCTCTTATTGGAGAAGTCTCAGCGACAGTATTTATTCTTTAAATATTTAAAAACACATGCATCACTTATAATTAAACGTTTCCCAAAATTACAGGAAACTGAAGACGACACACCCGAAGACCCAGCCGAGGAAGAGAATGACAACGAAGACCAGGAGTGGGAGTGGGCTGACGATGACGACGAAGATGAAGAAGATGAGAATCAAGGCAAGAAGGACTGCCGTTGATATGTGGTGAACATTACGTGGGATCATTTCTATTTATTTCGTTACTATTATTGTTATTATTTCAATGGCTATAATAATCACAATTGCTATTAATAAATAAAACGCCTGTGATGAATAATGATTTCCACAAGTACAGAACAGATGCCACAAGCTACACCATATCAGGCTGTTGCGTGCTCGTTTGATGGCTACCAAAATACTACAAAATTTTCACAAAAAAACATCACAAATAAGAAATTTCCCATATATCTGTGAATCAAATATATATACCTATGAAATTCATGTATGTTTAACCCAATTACACTTGAACGCAGCGTTAACTAACATGAACACTTAAATGTGTGAAAGGAAATAATAATTGCAACGTTTCTCTTGTGCGTGAAACTTTGGTTTGGATGTAAACTCGGACTCATCGGCCAACTAGTCGCGCGCTCGGGCTGCGAGCGCGCGTCGCTTTGCCCATCGCTCAGCGTGACGCCGCGCCCTTTACGACTCCGATGTGTCCGCGCGTGTGCATCTATGAACTCCTTTGCATGTAGGAGTTTAAGGCACTTGGAGGGGCGTGTTCTTTTAGAGTGAAAGATCACTTGACAATATTTGTACCTCTGAATTAAAAAAAAATAATTATAATAGTATTTCTTCCCTCATTTACGAATATATCACACTTAAAGATTCGCAACAAAAATAAGTATGAAAATTTTAATTGTTACAACTCAAAACCATTTTCTTAAAAGCTGCGAGTGATTTTCCGAAAATATAAATTCTACTTCGCTTTAACAAGTATTAAATTAGGATGTCAGAGTACTTGAACAATCTTTGGTTAGGATTTCGATTGCGAAACATTTTTATAGATTTATAATATTTGAAATATGTATTTCACCTGTACTCAATTCTGATTTATATTATTCTATTAGATATAGATAGATATTAGTCTATTTTCTTTACCTTATATTGTATAGGATCAATTGAATATGTCCGTTTCTTAGACTATAACAAAAAAATCTATGGGTGAAAATTTTGTGTTACTGCTTATTGTAGATTTACAATGCGTTGACATGTAGTGAGACTGTTTATTGAATATATTATTTTCTTTGTCATCAGGTCAACTCATCGGTATGGAGGCTGGAGGATGAAATCAATCACTCAACTGTTGATTCATCGCCGCAAGAGCAAAACTACGGTCCGGCAAATTTGAACTCTATTTTTAGTTTTATATGAGTTGGTTTACTTTAAACGTATTATATACTGCTTGTTAGTAGAGAAACTGCTGATTTATTATTTGCACTTGTCAAATATTAGATTTTACTTTATGCTTTGTGTTAACATGTAGCAAAAAATACGATTTAACCCAAATCAATATTTGATTTTAGGAACTGTACGTTGGAATAAAGATCTAGTCATGAATTTTCCACACATTTTTGGTGAATAAATGTGTGACATAATAAAAATAAATGTGTTGAAAATAAGCTGTGTCATCACTGTTTTGATTAGCTATCGCCGTTGTAAATACGACACGCCGTAGCTAAGATGTATTGTTCTAAGGGCACAAAATATATAGTCAGTTTATTGTAACTATATACTTTTATTTCAGTTTTACTTTGCACGTTGATGTTTTCATTTTGGTTCTACACTTTATTTAGTTATTAATGTTATTTATAAAACTATTTGAACGAGAGATGGTTTAATATATTCTTATTTAGAACATATTGTTTGATATATTATACTTTGTGGGCTCTGTGCATAACAACTTTACCTGATACTCCATTTAAATTATGTTTTAGAGCACTGATAATTATTTATGTATATTTGTCAAATATATATTTGCACAAGTCCCACAGTTGCCAATATCTGCTTCATTTTTATTTCGGTTGTGGTTTACGTTGCGTAAGTCATTGTAGTATTAAGGCCGCTATATGTCGGTAGGTATGTTGATGTTACCTAGGACCTAAGTCACTAGGCTAGGCGTATCGTTTAATTTGCTTTTGAGTCTAAGCGATTTCACTGTTTTTAATGAATTTTCTGTTTGTTGTGACACTCTGCTCAATTTTTGAAGTGATTGTAGTTTGAACTACGTTTTCGCAAGATAATACCATTGTACCAAAGCACGTTGTAATCATTATATAGCAACATTATTGTTAAGTCTTATTTTAGTAAAAAAAAATGCTTTCTTTCATCATAGAATATAGCGTCGTCATGAAAAATTATTACAGCTACATAAAGTACCGTAGATGTGCGCAATCAATAAATAAAATAAAGAGAATTCTTCTAAACATATCCCGAACCTGATTTCCAGATTTAATTATCAGACTACAATTGGTTTAAATTGATCTAGATGCATTATTTAGAACTGCAAATGATATATTTTGGTAGTTATGTTACGTAGCGACAAAAAACTTGCCTTACGGTTGCCTTAACTTGAATACCTCGGAAGAATCGTAGCTTCGGAGCCACGCGACTGGTTGTGTTTCTAAGCAAATAAAATATGAACCAAAGTTGTGACTTATTTTAATTAAGTTATTATCGGTCTGTCCATTTATCGTAAAGCTATATTTTATCAAATTTCAATGACAATAGAATTTAAGCCTTCTGTAACTGAGGTTAGACTCGGTTTAGGCTCGACAGTGCCTACGATTTGAAAATATTTTAAATCTATATTGAATTATTATGTAGGTGTCAATCATGAAATTGCCTTTGAAGTAGGATTATTCATACAATAGATATAGTTTCTGTCGTTTGTTAAATAGGACAGTTTGCATAAACTATTATAAATGGATCGATTCTGAATGTCTGTGTAATAAATGTTGTGTTATCTGCGTGTTACTCGTCTAACGTGTCGAGTAATGGCCGAAACATTTACATAAATGTAGCATACGGATTAGATGATATAACGTTGTGGTATTGATGTCATACACAGACTTACTTTAGCTAAAACCCTTCAAATTGAAGAAGTTCATTTCGATTTTAGATCAGGCTTCTTCGTAAAAGATATGTAAGTAAATTTTTGGTATAAACTAGATTATGTTCTATTTATAATGTATGAAGTCTTATTCCGTTCCATGATATCAACATTATTAACATCTTTTGTAAAGAATGTATTAGCTAAAGTGACGTCTGGTAATCGAGCTTATTTTGTATCGGTTAAGATAGGAGTTGTTTTAGTAAATATGTGCAACGAAAAGCGTGGATTGTATGAAATATATTGTAGTTACTACTCAAAATAATGCATTCCAGGAAAAGCTAGAACATTAACAGTCTACAATCTAGGTCGGTGTCCACCTAAAATCAAAGACTTTATTCTATAAAAAACTTGAGGTAGATAACTTTCAACTCCCTAACTGGAATTTATTGGTGTTTGAAGCATATTATTGTTTATCGGACGGAATTCGTAAATTACTGGAAATAAAGCTAGTCATGTGTTTATTGCTTTGTTTTATTTTAGATAATTATACTTGTTTAGTTATAGTTTTTATGGCGAGGCTTCTTGAATGCGGTCCCATCAAGTGCATTCTGCATAGTAATTAATTGTATTCATCTTGTATAAATAGACGCACACATGCCATGAAGACCACAATATTGCAATTACCCCCTGCATATAAAGAACAGCCTTCATATTTGAGTCACACTTATGCTTTTAATATTTACGATTAAGAGACATAAATATGGAGGTTTCTTATTGTAAAACATCACGAAAAAAAACATGTGTTTATATTTTCGTACACAATTTAATAATACAATACACTTTATTACCAATAAAAAGAAATATAAAATAAGTATTCCTGCAAAAGTTAATACCGCGCAGCTGACCCATTTGCCATGCACTGGGACCGACAGACCCAATTTTAACAAAAATCTTTAAATTTTAAACTCCGTAGTATATAACTATTTATCTTCATTTTCGTAGCTGTAAATTGTTGTTGTTGAATTGTGGTTCAAGTATATATGCCTAATACAAAGTGTGCAGTGCCTACCGACCGTCAATATGGATACCGAGGCGTAAATGCAGCGCTTTACAATATAGGTAATGTAGTAGGTACTTCGTAGGTTGTTCCGAAAATTGTTAGCTACTAAGTCAATCTCTTTTTCCCTAAAACTATTTTGATTTGATGGCTAATTTCAACACACATCTCCTTGGTCAAAATGTTTGGCCGCATAAGTGTAGTTCTTTTTTATAAATATTTTTGAAAATTATCTAGCGTTTGAGAAATAAATATTTATATTTGAATTTGTTAAATATAAATATTTATTTCTCAACATTGACAATTACTTTGCAAATAATTGCAATCATGCAGAAAGCTTTTTGTGGTATGATGAAGACTAAGACTGGGAAAAACAAGTTCTTTTGGAGAGTCTGCTACTGCATTAGCGACGATTACTTATTGGTTCGTGGTCGAGAGAGTCTACAATATGAGGTGAAGAAGCACGTTAGACCAAATACTTATTAAATTTAGTAAAGTAGTATCATTTATTAATATATTTAAATATAAAAATTAAAAACTAAATAAATTCTATGGCGCCGCTTGTACATCTTTGACAGCTCACTCGAGTTTGTATTAATCTATCGAAGTTGAAAATTGAAACCTATTTGAAAAAATGTTAATAAACTCCTTCTATAGATGCAGACAGCGATTTTAACCTAATGGATAAATGACTTTACATTGTACGCTAGTACAAGTGTCAATTTTGACTTTATTTATAACTACATTTTATTGCTTTGTACCAAAAGATAAAGAGCATGTAAGCTCAATCTTTTATCTTTAATACTTGTGCTACTAACACTTTATTACATAAATTTCACTCTACCTATTCACACTTATTCACTCACAAACGATTCTAAATATTGTTTGATTTTTCCTATCAAAAAAGCTACGTCAGATGTCATTATTCAAATTTTAGAGGATTCCGTCTTTCTAGCCCATGGAGTTCCTCAGACCATTTTTATGGACAACGGAACTCAATTTATTAGTCGTCACACATCAATATTTTTTAGGAAATATAATGTCCCGAATAGTTATCTTACACCAAGGTACACGCCGCAAATTAACACCGTGGAGAGGTATAATAGGATTATAATTACATGTATTTCTACCCCTGTTGAGTCTGATCACAGATGTTGGGATCTTATTATCCCTCAGTGACTCAGTTAATGAGGCTACTGGTTTCACGCCATCTTTCTTAGTGTATGGCAGAGAACTTGTAACCTGTGGCACTCACTACACTGATAACGAGTTAGGCGAAGAGGTGTTGTTTCTCCCACGAGATATCTATGCGGAAAATTTAGGCTGTCTTTCTAATATATTAAATGATGTTCAGACTAAATTGTGGCATGCGCATGAAAAAAATACCGCACACTATAATCTGCGTCGTAAACCAGCAGAATTGAAGGTCGGAGATGTAGTAATGAAACGCGCCTACGTCCTTAGCGATAAAGATAAATACTTCAGTAACAAACTGGCACCTAAGTTCTTAAAATGTCGTGTAATTGCCAAAAAGTCACCTCTGGTTTAGGTATGTCACAACGTACACAACACTTTCTTAGTTACTTACTTAAATCACCTTAATTATGGAACTGTTAATAATCAGTAAGAAAAAAACATATCATTAACTTTCACTATCTCAAAAATTTACTATTTAGTAATTTTTCAGTCAATTCTTATTATCCACCAACGAGACAGTCTGCACTACTTTGTTAAATTCGCGAATCTTAACGAAGATATTTTGGCCGAAATTGACGATGTAGACAACATTTCACGTGCTCTGGTCATGAAACGCCAAATTATGATTCAAAGAAAGCCACTTCCGTAATATCGCTCAATATTAGAAGTATCAAGAAGACTTGGGAAAGGTTCAAGACTTTTGTATCTGACATGAAAATACCTGTTGATGTTATTGTGCTAACGGAATTTTGGACAAACAAGGACGTATCTTCTCGATTTATTAATAAAACAAATAAAAAATATATATAATCCTAGCAGGAGATATAAATATCAATATTCTAGCTGCTGATAGAGATATCCACAATAATCAATGCCTTAATGGCCTCGCACGGCCTTTTAATAAGCATAGATAAACCAACCAGACTTAATACGTGCTTTATGGTAAAAGCTCGTGCAAGGCCCAAACCTTTGTATATAATGAATTCACTGATCATTCCCCTGTACTTTTAATATAACATAAAATACAGAGTACAAAATAGGAAGCTCGTGAAGTGAAAGTTAGTATACACCATGATAATATATCTAGAGCCCTCCTAGAACATGACTGGTCTAACTTATACCTACTCCCTCAAACGTGCCAAAGATACCTCTCAGGCAATTGTTTCAACCCTGCAGGATCTTATCGCAAAAAAACAAATGGTTTAAGAAATTCCTAAAAAGTTAAGACCCCTTAAGTTGTGGATTACAGTTGGACTTGTTACTAGCATGCGCAAACGAGAAACGCTATATCAAAAAATTATAAAATAACCAAATAATGACGAATTTACACTAGAATATATACATTATCGTAATATCTATAATAGCAAAATTATAAAAAGTGCTAAAAAATACTAAGTATTAGCAATCGCTTCTCTCAAAGTCTAAGGGGGACACGAAACAAACTTGGAAAGCTATCTAAGAACCAGTGAAGAACTATAGACACTACAAGATAACCCTGTGGAGTCACTCACAGAAGTTAACAACTATTTACTTCTGTGGGGGTGAAACAACAGATCAAACCCTATTGAAATTGGGACATCATATGAAAACTAAGTAAGTAAGGTGAGATACTGATCCATTTGAAGTTACAGAGATTATTACAAACTAAAATCGGACTCAGCTCCGGGAAGATACTCTTGTTCGAAGCAAATTAGAGTCAAGCAATACAGGCAGTATTTAGAATCCTCACGAGAGTACATACACACTTATTCTAGCGAAAGTACAAAAGGCATTTTTACGTTATTTATATAAACGTGTAGCAGGATACTACCCATTCCTGTATCTTATCAATTTCCTTTTAGGGTACAATTCCTTGCAGGTCAGAAGGGCGTTTGAGCTGTAAAATACTCCGAGGCATGATCGACGCACCCGACCTGCACAATGACCTAGCTCGCTTCTTTGTACCCAACAACTACACACGATCTAGGAAACACCAACTGCTAGCTGTACCGTACAGTCACACCTCAACACGTCTCCATCTCTCCACTACCGCCTACACTTTCCGCACTCAACAGACGGAAGAATGGCACGAGACACTTGCAGCGTGCCTGTATTATTGTGCAACTATTTTCTTGAATTTTTAATTTTGTTTTATCTTGGACATCGTTTTATTCTTATTTTTATGACATTATTTTAGATATTAATGTGACTAATTTGTAATATGTGATTCGTATTTTTGTTTCTTTATATTTTCGCACAATTTTATTTATATTTAATGTAATTTAATATAATTTAATTCACTTGTAAATAATGTAATTGATTCTTATTTTTTTATTATAATTTTTTTATCATGTGTTATTTGCAGACTCAAATGAATATGACATGTAAAAAATACCTACCTATTTAATTTTTGTAAGTGGTCTGTAGGCGTTAAAGTTTTTTTTTTAATTAAAATTCAATATAAATAAATAAATCTCTACACTATTTTGAAAAAGTTTTGTAACCTTTTAGCGCTATCTGTATCATTTGTCTGTAATCTCAGCTTCACAACTAGTAAATTTCCAAAACATTATACAACTCCAGTTGTTTGTCTAATACACAAAGGCGATAAAAATCAACCTTAATTACCAAATTACCGACCAATATCTTTACTGCCTATATTAGCAAACATTATAGAAAAACTACAGAGCAAAAGATTAGTTAATTACATAGAGAGTTTTAACATAATTGCTTCCAATGAATATGATTTTAGGAAAACAAAGCACAACGTTGTTTGGAGGTCTTCCTGGACCTGCAGAAACATTTCGACACCGTTTTTGTTCCAGTCTTTTTGAAGTGTCTAGAGAGCGCTGGTATAAGAGGTGTCGTTTTGTCCTGGTTTCAGGATTATCTTACTGAAAGATGGCAATTTATTGGGGTAAGAGATCACCAACGCCATGAAGGTATGTGCACATTCGGGGTGCCGCAGGGCAGCACTCTCAGACCTACTCTAGTTTTATTGTACGTCAACGAGCTTTGTGGTCAAAATATTCCTAAAAATTGTTGATGTGATGATACGCAACACAAGACTTAGCCAGCGATGTCCCGTTCCCAGCAACCACTTTTTCAAAAAAAAACCCTATTTACGTGGCTGGATAATATGTCCTACGACTAAACAGAAATTCTACTATGTGTGTATTCATGAGGTAGATTACCTTGCTCCATTAAATACACGAGACGTACCATCTTACATATTTAACAACCCGAAACGAATTAACACATTAATTAACACCTAATCGTTACCAATAAAAATTACACACGGCCCTCATCTACTACTCCATTTATACTAGCATTCAACTCATAATCAACAGTGTTTTTAGCATTTTCTTTATTCCAAAATTATTGTAGTTTGCATTGTATAGTGTATTTTTTTTTTATTAAACTCAGTAAACTATACTTAATTAAGACAATCAATTTAAAATTGTTTTGTGGCCAACCTAATGTGGGTTTCGGAGCTACATTAACTCTGAACTTTTTTCATATATTCAATATTTTTCATATACGTATGTGATGGCGTATGCGAGAACTCTATTGGTCAAAAGGCTCCGCCAGCCTGATATGCACAAATTCTTTGAATGAAGATGATCACATTTTACTAACACAAAAGCTGCGAGTTTGGATCACGAAGTTTATCCTACATACGAGAACTTCTCCTAAGATATTCCCCTTGATACCAATATTTGATTTCATGTGGTTCTCGAGATCTAACATTTTGAGCGTCAGTATACAGAGCGGCCAGTGTTTTAAATTGCGGATAACATCTGCCAGGGGAGCCCGCAATTTTTTTCGAATGCAAATGGGTAGATGACACAATTTAAAAATGCAAGTTTTTATAATTTATTTATAAAATATTAGTTATTTTGACAGGTACAATGTTTTGAAAAATATAGTTTTGAATTTAACATCGAAATTATATAGATTTGAAAACTTAAAAAAAGAAGCAAAAACTTATTATAGTATATGTTAAATTTTTAAATATCATTAGCTTACTGACATTAAATATAACAATTTTAACTATGACAGTATGCATTTAAACGCATTATCTGCGTAGCTATTATATATTTTATCCAAACGCCCATACAATTTTAGTATGATTCACAAGTCGTGACGTCACAGCTCAGTACCGTTTTGTATGGAGCGTTTTTCGGCGACTCGCAGCGGCTCCTTGAACCCATCGCTGTATCTAGAAAACTATTGATTATAAACATACTGTTACTTTTGCAATATTTATTTACTGTTGATAAACTATTTAAGTATGAAATTTAAAAAAAAATTGTCATATACCCAATTGTCTCAAGAGTGAGGGAAAGTTTCTCCTATATTATTTAAAGTTTTGACGAACTTTCGCCTCGGAATGTTAAACTTGGCTGCGATTTTTATAACTACTATATACCTAATGATGAGAGGTTTTTTAGTTGCAATCGATAAACTAAAATGACTGGACCGTTTATAATCTCTTACACAGGTGGGAGCTCGTGGAAGGCGCTCGAACCGCGTGAAACTCTAATGTACTTTATGCAAGCTTTTTACAGAAGTAAATAACTTGCACAGAAGTTTTATTTGTTAATGACCTTTTACGCGTTGCACTTACGTATTTTTGAAAATATTTTCATGACACTGATAGAAAAATCCGACCATTCGCAAAGGAATTAAAGTGGTTATCTTCAGGCATTATTTTATAATGATCCTTTTTTTGGATAGGTAATTGTTAATTATTACTGCAATCACTATGAAACTAAGAAAGTCCCAGTGACTGCTTATTGTACTAATGAGCTTTCGCAACTTATGTAGGTACCTACAACTACATAAACGAAACGACTGGTCAATTAATTAACATGATCCCTCGCACGGGACTCTTGCAAAGAATGCGTATAGCATAGATCAGCAAAATTTATGTATCAAAAAAATATATTCATTTTCAAAATGGCTCCCTCGATCCACTGGCACGTCTTCTAATGTTCTGTAGACATGTTATGTTGACCAGCCATGAGGAAGTCATCTGATGCACGTACTAATAAAACCCAAGTGCTCGTGCCGTCTTGAGAGTGGGAAAAAGCGAGACAGTTGTTTCGGTAAAGAAGTATAAGTATAGTATAGCTGACTCGCATTTTGAGATTTGAGTTTTATTAATACGGGCTTTAAAGCTATGTAGTTAAATGTTCTACTCACTTTACCATCATTTCTTGCAAGTTATACCTAATGTAAGGTATAGGGAATTGAGGAAATGAAACAACGAAGTCTCGAAATAAATATTATTTCAACTCGAAGTGAAACATTACAAGTTCAATAATTAAAATAATATTTACAGAGAAGTTTTATAGACAATAAATTTAATATTAATTGCACTTGTACAGGCCTGTTGAGGCGATAATTGCAGACGTTAACGATGCAACATCTAATTATAATTACAGCACAAGTCAAATACTAATATGCAAGTTAATTAATGTAGCAACTATCAAAAATATGTCCACTCCATATCTTGATTTCATAACAAAATATTAATCTAAAAGATTGCATTAATTAAGCTATTGATTGCTTTAATAGGTTCACAACTACAGTACGTCAAACAATTAGCTCAAATAAGTGGTGCCCATCTGATCAATGGAAGGACAAGATATTGGAGTAAGTCTATACGAAATGTATGGAAACTAAATGTACAATGGCAACACGCACTTATAAATTGTTACCTCTAAATATAATTAAATCTAGCGTCGAAACATATAGTAAAGTCGAGCACACATCGTAGGTACAGATAAATTAATATTCGAAATAAACACAAATAAATTAGCTAAATTTCAACACCAAAATTGTAAGTACCTACATACGATATCTCGACAATTACTGCTGTGATGAATAATATATATAAATATACCAATTAATTAATATAGCATAGAAGAACAGGTTTATTTTTATTGCATTTTATTAGATGGCTTCACTAATTCTTTTTTTAAATTTCTTTTTGCAAGATTTAGTACAAAATATTCTTTGGTAATCGAACTAGCTTATTTTAGCTAACAATGCAAGATTGAGATCATGCTTTGCTTCTGATAAAATTAAGCTTTCGACATTGATACTACGAACGATTTTACTTATGGTGCCAAAAACCAACATCCCCACTCAAAGTGAGACTACTATTTACAAGAAAAATACATTTAAAACCAAAACATGGAACTTACGAACATTATATTATTTGCTGAAATATCAGCATGCGGTTTATTAACTAAATATTGTAATACAAATGGAAAACAAAGGCAGTGATAAAACACAAGATCAAAAAATATAATCTGCATTCATTTTCATTTATGTATCGCCATCTATAATAATATAAACCATAACAATGTATTTCATAATACTAAAACAACAGTTCGCCGAGGTTTAGCACAGCAAAACTTTTAAACTATACAACAAATTTAGAAAACTGTTCCACAGCATACCTAAACGAACACTACATATTTACAGGTGACAGTACCAACACTTTAATGTTATCATATGTGCTTCTAGATCACATATTTCACACCGCAATTCATTAAAATGACGAGAAAAATTTATGTCTATTCGTTAAAAATCTCTATTTATTTATGACATCCGAAAATGTATAAAATAGAAAGGAGATAATTTATATTCCCATAAATAAAATCAAAAGTTGAAAATAAATGTTACATCCTGTAAGTTTTATTTAAATGTGAAGACCAACATGAATGGACAGTTGAAACCTATTAAAAATAATTAAATCTGAATTTTTAGGAATGACCAAAACCAAACGGTATGTTATTCAGATATCACATTAAAACAATGAGCAAAGTAAGGTAAACTTGTAATGAAACGTTCCTTCTACGATTTTACTATTGATGAAAAACAGAATTATGTCTATATGAGTTGAAACAGAAGCGCCATTTATATAATTCCAATTCTGAATCGTATACGAATTTTTCATAATAATGTTATATATCAACTGAATTGAAACCAGCATCTAGTGCACATATGTGACAGTGAGTAGTGGCCTACAGAGCGAGCGCGGCGGATCTTTTGTCGCGGTTCTTGTTGCGCACGAGGGTGCGCGCCTTGCAAGCTGCCGTGTTTTGAAGATGCTGTAAAAGAAGGGGTAACAATTAGTTTGTTATATTTTGAAGTCATTAATATATTCTCATAGCATATCTGCTTCCGTTGTAGGAAGAACAGTATAGAAACGTTTTTAAGTTTTTAAAATAATATACATTGGTTCATTTGGATAAGTTTAGTTCTTTTTATGAAAATAAGAAACATAATTATTTAAAATACAAATGTCTTCATAGCCTGAAATAAACCCATAAACTTAATCTATCCCAGTGATTTATATTTATATAAACTAAATACATTCAACTAACAAAGTAAATACTCTGGGGCAGAGTACTATTAATCCATGTTGATCCGGAGAAGACTTCAGATTCGGGGAAGATTAAAAAGGCTGTCTTTTATCCCAAGATAAAGAGTCGCTGGAAAAACCAGTGCCAGTGCTCCTATAACAAATCCTTACGACAAACTCAACTAACCCGCTGCAACTTATTCAACTTGACCACTGGTCCGTCCTGCCTGACGGCTGGCATCCTCAGCGCAGCCCTCAGAGCCGGACAGTGCAGCGCCGAGACGGGCAGTGAGCCTCCGAGCGCCGCCGCTAGCGCTCCGTAGGCCGCGCGCGCCGACCAGCCTTCTACTAGCACGGATTCACGACCGAGTTTCACTGATTCTGATGTAACTGTACCATCCTGTAATGAAAAGGTGTTTTTTTAGGTTTTGCATGTTGTTGGGAATGGTGTTGTAATAGTAAAATTATGTGGTGGAAAAAATATGGTTAATTTTACGATGTCTGTAGTTAAATCCAGTATAATTAGCCATCAAATATCTAAGAAATACTATTAAAATGAATTAAAGCAGGTTCTCCCATTTTATTAAAAAACATTTATTATTTTTCATCCAAATAATTTACTTTTATATTTTCAGAAAAAGAACCAGTCTACAATGGTTACGTAAAGTATTCTTTTGTTGCCACCCTAAAATAACTTTCATAAATGTACAGCGTAGTGTGTTAGTTGCAGCGTAGTGTAGTTTTTATTAGCGTAGTGTGCTAGTTTCCGTCAAAATTATTACTAAGTTGTCTCAATAAACTAATTACAATAGTCATGGTAAAAAAAACCCCTGAATTAATAGATTTTTATTGCAGCTGTGGGCAAAAAAGGACCAAATAGTGGAAATTTCATTAAAAATCACAAAAGTGGCAATATCTCGAAAAAACTAGAAAACTTTTACTAGATGCATGTTGGTGTTATCTGATAGGCCTAAAGTCCATCTACCTCCAGTGTCACCCTTGCGTGTCATTTCTGGGACACCCTGTATATATATAAATAAATCCTACACATACCTCAAAATACTTCAAAACATCCCGGAAGGTAGCCCTCTGAACTTTCCTGTCCTTTTTAGCTCTGTACTTATGCGAGTCCCTGGCCAGGTCCTCCAAATGAGGCAAGAACTGGTCGATGTGAGTGGCGAAGATGTCGTTGTCTTCATCGGTTATATGTTCATGGGCTATGGCTAGAGCACAACCAGCTGCCATTCGGACCTGTGAGGACAGATTGTAGATGTTGAGATATGAGGGATTTTTAGTTTTGAATTAATGTGATGGAATTATGCCAGGGTATAAAAATAAGTTTGAAAATTGCAAGTGTACATTGATTGAGTGAATAAAGATTTATTAGAATAATTAGAATATATATGTTCTAATTATTCATATTCGGTATTATTCTAATATATATTAGAATAATACCTTATTTTCTAGGGAATTCTTATAAAATCAGTGCAAAATTTTATTTATTAATTAATATTTAATTATTCTAAATTCTCTTTAGAAACAATGTATTCTAAATCTTTAACATAGGTAACTAATTATTAACCACACATCTTATTAAGATAGCATAAACTAAATTAATTGTAATAAAACCACATTCATTTATAAAATAAGCACTTGTTATGGCATTACAATCACTTGCAAATGCATATCTACATTTATTTATGTGACTGAGATCAGTGGCATTCAAACACATTCAGTAGTTGCTATCATTGTATAATATTAGTCATCCATGCTGCAGAATAGGATATTTGACAAGTTTTCAAACACCATCTCACATTGCTTTGTGGTGTATATGGACCCTAGAAACAATATTGATTTGATTTATTTTAAGAATGGCATTCAATTCTATTGAGTGCTTGCTCCAGCAATGTGCATCGAGACTTGCTTGTGAGGTCAAGACACGGCATGCACTACAGAAACAATATTTTTACTTGCCTGTGACGTCATTTAAAACTTAGCCAATCAAAAGCATTTACTGTCTAGACCACAGAATAAACCACAGCACAGGACTACTTATGAATTATAGACATCATTTGAATTCTGACAAAGATAATTGAAGTGAACCAACTCAACCATCTTCGTCATTCTTACTACCATAATATGACACTGTAAGAAAAATTATATTCCATACGGCCCAGCCATTACAGGTAGTAATAGTCCTGCCTCTTATGCAGGTTATCTTATGGGAGGTCTCAGGTTTGCTTGGGGCATTAATTGTATGATAAACACAGATATTTGTAGGTCATGGTTGTTTAATAGTTAAGTTTATTAGCATCAAATATTAATATTGACACTCACATCAAGATCAGTAGCATGTGTGAGCTGAGCCAGTCTTCCTATGCCTGGGGCTCCAGCGTTCAACAGGCTCCTAGCGTGGGACTCGGGGACAGTTGTCAAGAGCAGTGCCCACCCATCTAAAGCATGAGCATGGAGAGAACCTTCGGATATTGCAGCTCCTGAGACTTTCACGCTGCCGTCACCCTGAAAGTGAAGTAGGTTTAAGTTTTATTTGTATTTTGTTTATAGTTGGCTTCATACAAGTGATTACCTCATCAATGAATAGTGAAACTGTTGGTGAAATAAATTCATATTGATTTGTCCCAGCCCAATTTTCGTGTACGATTTAGAGATGATTTTTGTAGATAATAAAATTTTTCAAATTAGGTTAAGTTAATCTTTTCATATTAAAACATAATAACTGACCTTCAAATAGCTGCCACTGAATATAGTTTCGTACATCCGCATGATATCTAAAATTTCAGAAATGTCTTCTTCAAATAGGTAGCACAGGACAGCCAAAGCAGAGCAACTCTGAAATAATAATAATTAATATCTAAATATGCATATAACATCTGTTATGTATATGTTACTAGGGCAGGAAATTGCGTAAGTGGGGAAGGAAAGAGCCAGTTAAAAAGCGGAAGAGAAGCCTTCTTGTACCACCTTATATGCCTTAGATGAGAAATACACAATGATCTGTGCGTATCTGCGTACATTAATAATTTCATAGCATAAATCATCAATTAATATTAATGATGTGCATTTCTCCAAATGCTACTTACCATTCCTAACACAATTAAAAACTAAAATTTGAGTGATACAAGAATTATAATTTAATATCTAGTTTTTAAATTTGCTTAACAACTGGGAACTTTCTCTATTAATATTATATGAACACCATTACAGAAAAAAACATTCTTACAAAATATTTCTGAAAATAATGAAGCATTATTGTCATAAAGTGTGAATTTTTGAATCTAATTAACATGGTATGCTGCTGAGCTACTGAACATTTTTATAAATATTACAAATATTAACATACCTTGTTAGCACTGTGAAACTCAGTTTGAACAAGTTACAATGAAACATTAGTATATGCCATTGTTAATAGTAAACAGTTTTAAAGTAACTGCTGCCTGCTTATGACTGTATTAAATATACAATTTTTTTGTAAAGAAGGAATACTCCAGTTGAAACTGCACAAAAGAAGTTTGACCTTGAAGGTTGATCTAAATTTTTATGAAATTCTAAATACAACAAGCCCCTTATACTGGAATAAAGCTGTTGGCAAAAGAAAAAACATGAACGATTCCATAGGCTGTTTCTATATTAATTTTTAGGGACAATAAGTGCAATGTGCAATGCTGTACAAACATACACATGCTGTGTTCATCTTTAATTGGGTTGCACATGTACCTATAAGCCTCGAAGAAATGTGAAATCTAGATTAGTAATTTTTGTTCTAAGAGCCCAACAAATAAAAATTTGTTTATTAAATTAATTTAGTTTATTTCCTGTAGTAATATTATGTTATTATAATAAATTAGGAATTCCACCATCAACATATAAAAAATCGGCAATAGCATTTGAACACACAAAATATTTGTCTACCGCTTGGTTGTGTGTTCTTTACTCTCAATGCTTAGTTCTAAGTGGTATCGTCGCTAGTAGCTCTTCACATTCTTCTGGATTTGTTGAATCCCAGACAGGCTTAATTTTATCTTTTAAATCATTTTTTGATCTTCATGGATACTTTTATACTTATTATTATGTTAACTTATTTTTCATATTCCACCACAGGGTCTTAATAGGAGACAAGTCTGGACTGTTTGATGGCTAGTCCATTGTAGGGATTCGATTAGAATTAAGCCAAGCCTTTGACTGTGCATTATGTCAGTTAACACCATCATGTTGAAAAAGTAGGTATTTTGATGTTTCAAATTCGAAGTGGATGGCATTAAACTCGTTTCCAACATGTTTTGGTATTTCACTGCATTAACAGTCTCTTCTAAAAATTGCAGGCGGCCCACACTTTGTGCTGACATCCAGACCTAGGGAACTTCACTTTCCTCTTGATACAATCTTTATGAAATGCTTCATCTTTATTTTGGATACCTTTTTCGGATAACTACTTACTTGTTCTTATTGACGTCAAATAAAGCATGACTACCACCAGTTCGGAGAAATCTTCGTGAAGAAGAACTGGCAAAATTTTATTTGAATTTGATGCCACAGTTCAGTTGAAGTGATCGCGAGTGAACTCCAGACTTTTCTTTTTCTGAAGTAACATGAGTAAATGTTTCTCTCTAGCAGTGTAAAAGCCGTAACCCATTGTCTTCAGAACTCTTTTGCAGGTATCGACCGAGACATCACGCCGAACCACATCACACCATTCTATGATTTACTTTAAAACAGAATTTTCAGCTTCACTTGTAATACCAAGGCGACCTGGTCTCTTTAAACACGAAACTGTGCCATTTTTCTTGTAATGTTGGATGATTAACTGGATAGTAGCTTCTTCAATAGTACAAAAGTAAAGTAAATTTAACAGAGTATTATATTGTACAAATTGTTTGCTGTTAGAAATGAATCAAGTTGAAAATAAAAACTCTTATGCATCAGAGCCAGTATGAGTTTCCTTGTATTCTTTTAATGTGATTTTTGTGTGAATCTGTTGGTGGTCTTCATAAATAAATAAGAAAATACACTTAAGTGTACAAGTGTACATTTTGATATCTACGACATACAAAAATATATATTTCAGATGTAATAAAACAGCTACTATGGGTGGCTAGATTTCCTAGCAATTACAGAAAAAGATGTTGTTTTGATTATTTACCTCACATCTTGCTTCAATAGATGCGGATTTATCAATGGCGGTAGCGGCCAGCGCCGGACGAATTTCAGCCATGTATTCCTCAATGCCTTCTTCTCCAATCTGTGAAAATAATACAATACAACTTCTTTAGTTAAGTCTTCAATAATAACAAGGGTCACAAGTAAAAAATTTTCGAATAAAAATTGGTTGTTTTGTTTGTCTAAACTATAGATCATAACAAACATAAATGAATACATTCACATAAATTTTTTTCTGTAGCTCTACAGAAATGAAGTAAAAAGTAGTAATATTTTACTAATATTTTTTTTGTTAAGCTTATAAAATAACAAAGTATTCACAAATATAAACAATAAAAATCCAAAGTTCATCTGTTCTGAAAAAAATAATATTTAGTTCTCTCTTTTTCTACCTAAAACTTTGTATAAATAATTCTAAATAGCGAAAGAATATATTGAAAAAGTGGCTTACAGTACATATTTTGTTACTAGTCATAAGAATCTCAGGTATTTAAACTTTACCATAAGCAAGACAGAAGTACCTTGACAAAACACTAGTTTGACAGGTTTCAAGGCAGTGCTTAAAATGTCAGTAAAAAGTAGTTAATGCAATTATAATTAAGTTATTTAGAATTTATGAATTAAAGAATGGTATCCAAAGAAGTCAACTGTGTTTTTTAATATAATGGCATTTAAGTTTTAAGTTGATAATCTGGCTCCAAAAGTTAGCGTCATATTTAACTGGGAAAATTTGTCAAAGAATATATGTTTATAGTAAATTTCATAGATATGCTTTAATTTTTTAGTTGAGAGTTAAATCATTAAAAACAATTTATATTAAATTTGACAATTAAACTAAGTTCAATTCAATAAAATCCTTTCATAGTTTTTACTGATTATGTGACCAGTGCTTAGAGTATGAACTACGCTATTGTAGCATTTTAAATAAAGATATATGGTATAAAAATCACAAAACAATCACCTGCACAGCCAGCAAAGGTGCTATCCCAGCAGCGGCCTTCTTCTCTCCGTCCCGTCCTCTGCGCAGCATCTTAGAGACATGATCTGCCAGCGTCACACGATGGTTGCTTAGCAAGCTGGCCAAGTATCTACGCTGCATGGCGCTGCGCAGTGACACGAGAGCATTGGCGCGGGCGGCGTTCGATCTAGCACTTAGAGAATCGATTATTTCAAGCACCTTCTCTTCAAACTTTTCTTGCTCGTTTTCTGGAATAGATGTTGATATAAACATTTAAGTAATGGGCACTGGGTGTCTTTTTGTACATAGCAGCAGTTGGTTTTTTTTGGCATCAATGTGTAGCATAGATAACATTTGTATTCATTGTCAATTATATTGATTATCATCAGATTAGGTTTGAAGGACAAAGGTTTTTGATCAGCAAAATTATTTAAGAAATAGTTGTATATCTATTTAGATTATAATTTTTAAAAGTGATTCTCTACCAAGTATAATCAAAATGGAGAAAGAACTTAGCTGTCTGTAAAATTTTGTGTTGCTGGCAAGCCTTATAAAGTAAACTATATATGTATAAAACCAAGCCAAGTAAAATTAAGTTTTGAGTTTATACATCTGTTGGTACAAATAATAAGCCAGTCAAGTAAATAAAAGTTTTTATTGTAGGAAAACATTGAATTAAAATGTAATAAAACACGAAGCCAGGATATTACATTATATAGGTAAATATATGTAGGTTTATAAACTCATTACTTATTACTATACATTACTATTTCATTCACAAGACACTCTTTCTCTCCCAATTTTACAAACTCTATTTTTAGTAGACACAAACAACATTTAGAAGGTAACCTTAATCAACATACCTAGTGTAAGTACTTTTGTAAGGACAACTTTACTCAAATTACCTAATAAAATTGATGCCAGTAGTACACATGCAGATTTATGTAACACTGCCTCACCTTCACTATGTGAAACAAGATATTAAATGCTTTGTGGCCATGTGTTTGTAAGTGAAAGGTGGTCTACTAAGTTTTATATTTCTATGAGTGCCTGAGTGTTGTGAGAATTAAAAGATAATTTATAAATTAATACATAGTAAGAACTTTACTATGGTGAACTTATTGTGCAAGTAATATAGCACATCAATGATGTTTTAACATTTATTATTCTTTCCTTTCCTCTCTATTTTGTAAGAAATTTTATAAGTTTGGGTCCACATAGCATGGCATGACACAGCTGCAGAAATTAATACCTACTACTAGATGGTCCACTTCAGTTTAGAATCAGAGTCAAAAGAGACTAAATTGTTTTTTGATAAATATATGACATGTTTTAATAAGAATAGATAAATTTAATCTAGTTTCTAGCGACAGTAAGTTTTGTGAAAATATTGAAATGCATATGCAATTAATCTTTGAATAATTAATGTCTAGGCCCAAGATACTAAAGATGTTTAATCATCTTCACAAACAAAGGGACCTAAATTAAATAGCTATAACTTGTGAGACTTAAGACATAATAGTCTTTAGTTTGAGTTACATTACCTACATCATCCTGGTTGCTTTTAAGGTCAGATTGTCCAGAGAACTCTGAACAATTATCAATTGTCATATCAATTCCTGCATCTTCATCTGATGAGTATTGGATTTCTGTTCTTCTATGCTCTGTGAAAAAAGAAAATAACATTAGTAATTAATAAAATAATATAGGATCTTATATTACACATAGCAGATTACAGTATGTGCAGTTGTTTAGAAGGGACAGGTAAGACATTTTAATGTAAGGGTAATTTGAAAAATATGTTACTTAATAATAATGTACTGTAGAAAAACAAAACAGAATATATTTTATTGGCATCAATGACTTAATAAGATGAAAGGTTTTTAAAAAGTAGGTATGCCAAAGTACTGCCATTAGAAGTTGCTTGTACATTTTATATTATTTATAAAAATAGACCAGCTTTTGAGCAGATTTATACATAACAAGCTTTAATTTCTTTTCCTTAAGTAAATAATTTCTAGCATTGGTAGAGAGCCAAAATGGTTGAATTTTGCAAAATTTTTTTTGGCATAATAGCCTAATGTCCAAGTAAAACATAAAAATTGATTAAGAGAAAAATTTTAAAACATAAAACAAAGAGTTGGGCAAGTCAGGTTAACCTAATTCCTTTACCAAAATTACAATGGTAATTACAGCTTTTATACAATACAAATTGCAATAAGTTGAATAATTATTCTTTTCTTGACTACATTATTATTATTTTAATTATATACATGGATCATTACAAGCGCTGATCCAAAGCACCATAGAATTCATTAGAATAATGTAACATATCACACTAAGTATGATTTACTGGATGGGCTTTTTTGAAAATTCCAGGTTTGCTGGTAAAATAGGCACATTAATTTACAGTGGCTGTAAAATTGTGTGAAAGGCAGTGATTTTATAAAGTTTTACCTTTAAACATTTTGCAAACTAAAATGCATAATTAAGATTAAATCAAGACTTAGAACATCAAAATCTATCAATGATTAATCTTATTGCAATGGATGGGTAAAACATTACTTTGTTTTACCCAAAGGAATTACAAAACAAAAGATGGTGTCTGAAAAAAGAAACACAACAGTTTACTTTATGTTAACAGATTTAGGTTTCAGAGACATGAAATACTAACCAACAAAAAGCCATAAATATTTTATAGCTTATTTTGATATCTAGATAACCAAAAAATTGCGTCAGAATTGATATAATCAATTCAAGGTTAATGTATGTTTACATACTTGGTTGTCGGTGGAATTTGAGATAACCGAAAAATTTTCATTGTGTCACAACGTTATCAGTGCTCGTTGTTATGAAACCAATTTTAGACAATTACGCGATTTCTAGTAGTGACGAAACCCAGCATGAGCTGCTAGACCAACAGATTTACAATATCAAAGGGAGGATATAATTTAGTAATCTATAGTTAACAATAAAGATAAATAATAAATTCTTTGTCAAAAAGTGCAAATGACCGTGCGCAAATTATAAATACGTGGACATGTCATTAGCGTTGCGGAAAGTCCGCGCTCACGAGGTCACCGCGTGATATCATTCATTGTAAAAACTGAAGAAAATATTGGAATAATGCATTATATCTTAAAAACACTTCGAACAAAAGTTTGTACTAACCGTATTTTCCTTTTTTCTTTCCTTTAGGCATGATTGTAGTTGTTAAAATAACCAACAGCAGTAAATGAACTAACAATAAAAATAAGCTACAATATTCACTAAATATTTGACTACGTCACTTAATCAAGACGGAGAAAAGTTCACTATATCAGTTCTTATAGAATAATTTACACACAGAATGCAACATAAAACTGAAATTTCAGAAAAACTTTTTAACATGTTTAACCGTAGAACATGCACACTCCACTTCGCTTCTTTGAGCAATGCGCGCTCGCTAGAAGCTTTCTGTCAAATTTATATTTGACATTTAATGCGCCATCTTGAATTTTTATGCTGCCATTTAAATCTTCATTTGGACCATTATTAAATATATAAGTCATAATTAATTATATTTTAATCATAAAATAAAATTCGACTGTGTTTGTAGTTTTGTTCATATAACGAAAATCGAATTAATATTTACGTTAAATTTCTATTTAAAAAAAGAGTTGTATTTTTTAACCAAACCATCATGTCCATTTTATGATAATATTATTAAAATAAAAATAGTTTGGTTTTATTTATTGTGTCAACTGACAATGACAAATATTATATAATAAAACTAAAGTTATATCAGAATAAATATCGATAGCCAATAATACAATTTATTTTGAAATCCGATAAAACGGTAGCCCTGACGGCTGTGACGTGTGACGAACGAATGAAATGAATGACGCATACATGATTCCATTGTCATTGCACATAATTGTATAATGGTTATGAAAAATATTCATTCTGACTACTGGCTACTTAATTTAATTTCTGGCTTTTGATGTAGCGTTGGGTTATTAAATTATATGGTGTAATGACCATCAAACTTTAAATTATAGGTTTGGTTTCCGAAACTTGACATGCAAATATGGTATTAGTACTAAAGAGAGGGATGGGTAACTTTGCGTAATATCTGAGTAGGTATAAGATACACCGCATCAGTCGTAACTGGCAGGCAGCGTTTATCAAAGGTCTTCTACCTTTGATACACCATTTTAATATGTACAAAGTCGATATTAAGACCGCGCTCATTTAGCGCGCACTGCTTGATTGCTGCTCCTAGCGTTACCGCGCCGCCGCCGCCGCCGCTGCCGCCGCCGACTTCGTAAACATCTCCATTAAAAAAAGCATTCGACGAAAACGCACCACGCAGATTTCGTGTGCACGGTCTAGCTAGAGTCTTATGAGAAATAAGACTACAACGACAGTTAGTTTCCCTGGCCAAAAGTTAAATTATATATTTTTCTATGCTAGTTGTGAGATCGCTGAGTTTGTCCTGAGAATCACGATTTTGGTATCACTACCTTTTGGTATTTATTCACAATATGGAAAACGCAAGTTAGTAAACCTTGTCTTATATTATTATATGGTACGCATCGCGTACCTACTCTACACGTGGGCGCTCCAAGAACGGTTGATGGTATCACTTTACGAATAAATGTCTTTGAAATTCTGCCAAGATACGCCTGTTCAAAAGGGAATTTTTTTATGACGATCGGCTGTACATAATTAGCCATGCGAATGGTATACAGTGTTTCTACAAGCAGACTAATGATCTACCATACCATCTGATTTCAGATTTAAGTAATCCTCAATCTACGTATCCCGTGCGTTGTTGGAGGCACTGCAGGCTAGTTGCAGGCTCGGGTTCGCATTCGAAATGTCGTCCCCTAGTGAACGGTGCGCCTAAAAAAGATCGCTTTTTTTCCGCAACCTAGGCAGCACCCTCCGCGGGGAGGGAGGCAGAAGATACATCATGCATACCTCCGCAGGAACCGAAGTTAGCCTTCATCGGAAGCGACACCCGTTGGGAGGTGGGTGCGCTAGCGGAGACCAGCTAACGGGTCGTCCGCCGGATGTGAAAGTTGCACTGAAGGTGCTCAAAGGGACATGAGGTAGGGCCAGTCTGGGCAGCCTCCAGTAAAGCCGGGCTGCGCAGAGCGGCCGAAGCTTGACTGAGGGTTCAATTCATTTAAATGAACCTATAATAAACTGAGAAGGGAACTATGCTCTGTCAGAGCTGTGAGTCGCTCTGTAGGCGAACGTGAAGTCTTGGGTTTGCGGGCAAGTATTGAAATTTCCCTAACGTCTACGTGTTTAATAACTTCGCAGACGATACGCATATCATCTGCTAGTAAGGGTTGAGAAGAGGATTGGAATGAGCGAGGAGCCTGGGTGGGATTCAGGCGTACAGCGGGACGCTGTCACCAGTTTTCTGGAGCAGGCTTGGGCTGCATAGGCTTTGCAGCCGGAGGTACCCGGCAGCGGTGGAAAGTTGTACTAAGTGTTGAAAGTTGTAAGGTGGGGCCTGTTTAGGTGCCGCCCTCTTAGAGATTGAGCGGATGAGGTATGAGTAGGTTTCCGAAATCAATACCAAATAAAGACCTGTTGAGATGAGCGCCAGCTGCAACTGAATATTTATTTCAAAACTTATTGCACATAAACGCGTAAGTGTGATGTTATCGTATCTATTATTCAAACTTAAACCAAAAATAAGGAAAATGCTTTACAGCCAGTGGGTAAACGGTGAAAAAACAAACTTTAACAACTTTTGTCATGTACCTAACTCAGCTATGTATGATTAAAACAATACATAGACAGTGGGTAGTGTAGTAAATATGCGTAAAAAACTGTTTTATTGCACAATTCAAGAAATCAGTTCATTGAGAAGTGAGGGGGTTTTTCTAAGTATACCTACGAGTCCGTTCGTGCATAAAGAAAACTTAGCGCACACAAATATGTAGTAGGGGTTTCATATTGTGTAATAGGTACAACAGTTTCATATTATCATTGTATTTCTTTATCATAGATTTCGCAACATTAATCAACCTCAACAAATTCAATATTTTAAATTGCAGTGTTTCTTTGTACGCGCGTTACGAATGTTTCAGTCAATAATGTAACATAGTGTGTAGGTAAATAAATAATAGGTTGTAAAACATACTCTTGAAACACAAAAGCTGTCAGTTTTATTTTATTTTTTTACTGTAGTAAAACTTACAGCTATGTTGGTACAATACCTAAGTTTATTAAATTAAAATAGCAAGCACGAAGACTAACAAGAAGTTTTCACGAATTAACTAAAAAAATTATATAATATTAAATTACTTTACTTGACATTCACGGTAATTATCCCCTTTCAAATTGTTGTACCCAACAGGGTCCATGATGTATGTACCTACTATAATATTTTGTCACATGAATTTACCATTGTGGAACGCGATAAAGATTTGAATTTGAATTTGAATACTTTTTATCAATGCCTATGTAGTTGTAACCGAACTAAGTTTACTAAACAGAAAAGAAAAAAATTTTATAATTTTTTTATACAAACCAATTTCTTTACCTTTTCTGAAGTGGTACAAAACAAATCTCCGTTAACGTTGTTAAAGGTTTCACATGCCCTCAATAAATATGACGCTTCACTGTAAGTCGTAGTGACAGTGGGATTTATTATGCGTACGAATTGATATTTTGCTAAAAAGCTCCGGCGTATCCACCACATTCTGCACAATCTTTAACAGAAGATATAAGTCTAACATTTGCCTTCTCAGGTGCAAGGGTACAGTGTGATGCCGCCTGCAGCACATTTGTGCAGCCGTTCTTACACATTTACTGAGCGTTTGGGTCTTAGAAATGTGATGCTTATGAGAATTGTCTCATTTGCATTAAATCGGGATCACTGAAGCAAAGTTCTCTGCTGGTAGTGTTATGCGTTCACAAATTACAAATACGTAGGTGGATATAAGGTTTGAGGCACAAACATATTCGGATAATTAAAAAAAAAATTTTTTTCTTAAATTGAATACCCAAAATAACAAATGACCTGCCATAAGAATTTAGAAGCTAATTGTTGTATAATTCCAAAACCAAATGAGACATGTAAAAAATGCTTGACTTTCACGTGTTATTTTATAAGCTACCTACTGGTATACGGAACAAATTGCAGCGATTCAAAAAAAATAAAGGAAATTAACTAACTAAGATAAATAAATAACGGAAACATTTAAACTCCCTTTGATTAAGTGTATAAGCTCTTTTATTCCTTAAATTAACTAGCTAGGGTTCAGCAGGCCTAGCAGTGGTTCTGTAAGGTATTTGGCACTTTAAATATATACCTTATTCTTAAATCTAAAACGCTCATAATAGTGCTCGCACTGTCGCAGTCAGTCAGCGGCCATGGGAGCGACAGAACAAGATGTTCTTATGTGGCGTCTGATCTCGCATCTCAAAATACCTGGTGTCACATCAAGGACAACACGGGAACAATTGCGATTGTAAAAACAAAAGTAGAGGGACGTTCGTGTGATTTTGCTGTGGTATTTTAATAAACTAAATGACACTAACCAGCGGTGGCAACCTAATCGGCAAAATTAGCTTCTAGCTGAGTACGTTACATAAGTTTTTTGTTTTTAATAAAATTGTTTGGAAATGATTCATCTTGTTTTTGTATTCTCTGGACTTGACTCGTGTTTTTATGAAGTTGGATGGATAAGCTTTATAAACTTCTCCGGCCGGGGCGATTCTGACGATCGAGCTTTTAAACCACGAATAAGCTTTAGGCAACACTTTAAAGATAAATACACAGGACAGTCGATTTATAGAGGTCCAAAAATTTTTTTATGTAAAGGACATGTGACTTATATAATCAAATCGTTATTTGAAAAAAAAAATTTATGGTAGAGAATTTAAGATTTAAAAAAATAAAATTTCTCTAGTCGTTTCACATTAATTACTCTAGTGTGAAAACTATTCGTTGGAATCAAATGAAAATTGGTATAGAAGTAGTTTATAAAGGGTGCTAATTAAACGGACTTCCTTTTAATAGCATAATATGCCACAAAAATCTATATTGCCATCTAAATTAATAACTCAGCCACAACCGACCAGCGTCTAAATACTGTCTTAGCCACTAAAATAATGTTGTCACATGATGTTTTTTCTGTAAAATTTTGAATTTTCATCCAACTTTGATTATGGCGCTTCTGTCTGGTCTGTTTGCCCATGTTCGGCAAAGACCTCCTCCATTTCTTTCCAGTCTCTTCTATTTAGAGCTATCCTGGTCCAAGTTTTGCCTGCTGTTGAAATTTTGTCATCTTCCCATCTTAGTAATTGTCTTCCGCGTTTCCTCTTTAAATTTCTGGGGCACCAAAAAATTAAGCTTTTGTTCCATTTTTCAGTTTCCCTTATAATATGACCTACCCATTTCCATTTCAGCTTCCGAATTCTGGATAGTACATCGTCCACTTTTGTGTGTCTTCTGATTGTCAAATTTCTTATTCCGTCGCTTTTTCGTATGTTAAGTATATTAAGCAATCTCCATCGCTGTTTGACAAGTCTTTATTTTCGCGGTTTGTGCTTTGGTGATACCAAAGCAGCCTAACATTCACCTAACCCAAATTTAACTACTACGCTTTGTATAGAATATTTTGTAGGCGTTGCAAAAAAGACGAATTAGAAATTTGTGGCTTGACTCGTAATTTCCCGTTTATAAACGTGTCTTCCACGTAATATACCGTTCTTGATTTCTCCTTTTTAAAATTTGAAAAAAAACAACAAATTTTCATTTAAATTTTTTAGCAAAAAATTGTACTATCAAGGTTTTGCTGATGATTCTAAAAATTGTCTTAACATAATATGGTAATTCTTGACTAATAATAAACACTAGAGTAGTTTATATGAAACGACTAGAAAAAATTTCATTATTTTTAAATCGTACATTCTATACCGTAATTTTTTTTTCAAATAACGATTTTCTAATGATTCGTCAGGATGTCACTTAAATAAAAAAAAATTTTGGAATTCTATAAATGAAACACCCTGTAGAAATTATTACATTATAATTTAATTTTAACAACGTCATGCCAGAACTGAGAAGCAAAATGATAGGCTCAATGATTGTTATCCAATATACTGCCGGTTTATGGCAATATATAGTATATATTACCATATATATACTATAAACATAAGTACGTGTGCTGTAGCAGCGCACAAGGAGTCAGCTCAGCGTCCATATTTGCTCGGAATAGCAAAACGCTGATCTTCAATTTCAGGATGTTATGGATTTTTTCGTGTTCATATCTGTTTTAGCAACTTTGAATAAATTAATGTTTGGCTACTTTTGAAGTGCATATTGACAAAAAGGAGTGTGAACGTTTGATACTATTACATCAGTATGGAACCCGTCTTATGGGATTTATATTGAAAGCATTGAAGGAATACAGAGAAAATTTCTCAGATTCCTTCAATACAGATGTAAAAAGATCGACATTGATTATTTTTCGCAATGCAGACGTCACCATATTCTTCCACTCCAAACTCGCAGAGAGATAGCAGATGTCTTTAACGTTATCAAAATAGCAAATTGTAAAGTGGATGTCCCGGAGCTTTTGGCTGTGATTGGTATTTGCGCACACCCTAAGTTATATAGAAATCCAACACTTCTACACGTGCCTACCGCAAGTACCAATTACAGTCAAAACTCATTTATTACTCGTGCATGCAACCTTGTAAACAAAGTAGCGCGCAAACTAGACAACTTTGATTCGTTTGAGAGCGGTATGCGGGGTGTTAAGGCGGCCCTCGCTAAACACTTCTTCTTAAACTTCTAAGTGCACGATTATTTAATTGATTTTCTACATTCATTTTGTTACTATTTAATTGTATGCTCTTCTAATTGATTTGTTATTGAATGTTACACTGTAGTTTTTTTTGTTTCTTTAACAATGTGAAACTTGTGCATGTATAGGTATATTGGTACCTACTAGATAATATCTTGTGACTGTTTACCTTGCTATTGTTTGTGCTACATGCGGAAACTTGTTATTGGCCCTCTTTTTCCTATTTACTTTATATACCTATAATTAAACCTAGCTGTAAGTTTTCCCAAAAGATGTAAATAAAATAAAAAAATAGCTGGCAACGGAGCCAGCGACCCCCTGCATGACAAGTGGCTTCCACTCCCATGGACAGCATCAGCCGCAGGTGTACTTATTAACTGCTGTGATTATCGACTAATGATGCGTGGCCAGCCGTAGGTTTCGGTTGAATTTGCGTTCTTGGTGAGCCACTTGTGCGTGCTGCAGAAGTTTTGGAAATTTGACATTAGGGTGATCTAAAAAATTTACGTTTTTTTCTTTCAACGTATACCCTATGTTTCGTATGAACGAAGTATTTTTAAAGTGTGCAGTAAATTTTCCAGTATCCATAATAAAATGCCTTAAAAATGGAACCACCTGGTAATACAGGTTTCAATGTGAAAAGATAAGTATAAATTAATTTACCAGGCATGTGTAAAAGAAAAACGAATTATTAACAATTTTATAAAATAACTTACAAAGTAAATAATAGGTTTAACAACTGTTTGTTTGCAATTTTATTTTTGCAAAATTATTTTTTTACGTAGTATAATTTTTTTTTAATACAGCACTATATCGAAAGTAAGTGATACTCAATATTAAAAGACGTCACTTACTTTTGGCCAACGATATAACAGTTTGTTTGGTCGAATGCACTGTTCTCATCCGTTTTGTGTCGTTGCATTTTGACTCTACTACGATCCACAGGTAGGTATTTTAGCATTGTTTATAAAAAGGTAATAATGAAAAAACATTCATTCATATTAAAACCCACTTTTTTTAGCTTCTTAATATTTTAATAAAAATTAAAACAGGAACCGAGAAACATATTACTTACAAACATTCATTGCACACATTATGCAATGCTAGCGAAACTGATTAAACTTGTTATCTCATTTTCAAATTCAATTGGCGTAATTCAATTCAATAACTAGAAGTTTGTATCGCGGATTATTAATCAATAAATAAATAAAATAGAAATTAAAATATCCAAACCTAAATAAAACGTTATTTCATATGTGTCGCGTATTCTTCAAAGAAGTAGTTCATATTTATTTGAGGTACCGTCACGGCTAGGCCCTACGAGCACATCGGAATGCCTTCGCCTTTACCTCCCCTACCGACGTAGAACTTTAGTGTACCTACATAATATTAAACTTGTAATTAAATTCTATACTATAAGCGCGGCACATAAAACTGATACTACTATAGATAATAAAAATAACGTCTTGCAATTGTTTATAGCACTGGACTGATTGATCAACTCCACAGGTCGAGAGTGCTTGGTGCTGGACTCCTCCCGCCATGCCGCCTTCACCTCCTTGGAGCCAACGAGGTTCCCGTAACGGAACTCCGCGCATTGAACCGTCACCAGCGGCGGTACTCCCTGGTAGATTAGCCGAGAACTCCTCCGCTTCAAACTCTTAGACCCTCGCATCTCCTCCAACTCTCGACCGTTGATATACCAGCGGATCTCAGAGTCAGGCGCCCCCCGACAGTATGCCTGGATTAAGTCATCTTCCCCGTATTCCTCTCCTAAGCCTTCCAGTGAAGGGCGACGGTGCTCGTGACCATGGACCGCCATGTATGCTGTTTTGGACGCAAACATGTACGGAGGCTCGTCATGTTCAATGTCACATCGGTACAACCCAGATGCCTCCTCAGTTAGAGCACTTAACTTCAGCCTGCAAGTTGCTGGGCCGCAGGCTACCAGCTCGATGCGTCCTACTCCGAGGATAGGGAAAGATTTGGTGGTCGGGGCGGCGCCTGGCTTGTAGCGGAAGAATTCGGAAGGTCCTTTGAACCAGCTGAGCAGGGTGAAGTTGGCGTCGTATCGGCACTCGAGTTCGACTTCGTTTTGTCCATCGGGGACGATTTCGGGTACTAGGAAGTGCGTGATGTTAAAGGATCGCGCTCGAGCGGCGCTAAGCCCGAGTAGTAGAAACGCTAGTGGCAACATGGTTCCGGTCACAGGACTAAGTAAAACATCGGGAAGTCCTAGCGCTCGGCGCGCCCGCTCGCTACACACTGCGCGCGCGCCGCCGCACCCGACACGCTCTTAATTAAACAGTTTATTAAACTCCGACACTTAACCGTACAATATCCGAGGGTCCAACATTGACATTTTTTAACGAAATATTTAATTTATAGACAAATGTGTAATTTACTATTCTAGGGGTGTAGTTAGGGTGGCGCGCTAGTAATTTAGATAATTTACAATGAGTGAAGATTAATTTATTATCGTGTTGTTGATGCAGTGTTACTAATTGTTAATTTAGAAAATGGTAATTTCATTAATTTGTCTATTCTTTAAAAATTTCTAGGATGAAATAACTTTCATTTAGCGTGGTTCTCTGCGAATACCTACAAAGTGGCTGGAAAAATACAACTTCATATTTATCATTTCTCATGTATAAACCCTGTAAACCCCATGTACACGCAAACCGAGGGTTACCCAACTTGAAGGTGGCGGTTGTCGTTGTCATTACGACAATGTGTCATCCAATTTGGCAAATAAACTCTCCGAGCAGATGACCGTTGTCCGCTTGACGAAGCGTACCAAATACCTACCGAGATTTGATTACTATAATATTAATCTTGTTAGAGAACCTTGCTTTCTAAAGTAAGATACATATGGTTTGTGCTTGCTTTTTACTAAATCTTAATTCAGTATATTTTTGTACCTATGGACAATCTCTCGCTAGCACACTATCCTGTTTATTCTGGGAATCATCAAGTTACCTACATAAGAATGTTTCATAATACGATGTTATCCTAAATGTTTTACCCGATTCACATTATTTTATGAGCTATATTTTGCCGAAATATTTATTACATTAACTGTTTAAAACAGAATTCTCTACTGTAAATATTTGTAAATAATAAAAACAAATCTTATCATAAATTCAAATGTACGGCAGAATTCAAAAACATGTTTGACATAGGATAAGAAAACAACAGTTTCATCAACTCAGCAAACAATAAATGCAAAGCATTTTGGGAAATTATTGAGAATAGCTCAAATCCAAAAGAAATCAAATAAGTGAGTTATTGAATAAATTTTTTATTGATATAACGAGTTGTCAAAATGGTAAGACATGTAATTCTTCGAAATAACAAAAGTTAAAGAATAAAGCAATTAATTCAATGTATCTTAGCCCAATTATGTAAAATGAAGGAAAGAATGTAATAAATAGTCTAAAAACACGAGTCCCGGAGGTTATGATGGTATATCAACTAAAATATAATAAAACAATGTGCACCAGAACTTGTAAAGCCTCTAATGTATACAATTAATTTATCTACAAGCCAGGGAAAGTTCCCTGATCGACTAAAACAATTAAGCGTTACGCCCGTTCAAAAACAAAATTGCTAAAGTTATGGCACAAAAGTAAAACGCTTTCTTAGACAAAAATGGTACGTTAATTAATTTTTAATTTTTTTAATACTAGGTAGATTTACAGCTTCTTTTTTTAGATCATATAACTCTATACAAAACTTCAAAACCAAATACAAACCTCCGAAAATAGCATTAAATGTTGACGTAAATGTAACGACAAAAACACATAAGCCTGTCAACATTATCTATTCGTAAAAAAAATAATATTAGTAATACAAAAAAAAAAACAATGAATAAATCAATATGCATTATGCATTTTCTTATAACTATGATATTAACTGATCTGTACACCAAATACGTTTTGTTTAGAGTTCGTATAATCGTCGCTGTGCTAGTCTTAAATAGGTCAAAACCATGTTCTGTCATGTATTTATTATAGGTCTCACAACCCCGGACTCTGAAAGCATTCTGAATAACGTTTGAATGAGCAAACGGTACACGGAGTAAAGGACGGCGACGTAGGTTGAGTGCATTAGTCCGAATAATTATTTTGGATAGCAGTTATCCAGGAAACAGTTTGGATTTAGAAAAAACAGTTCAAAGTCCTCGTATGTTTTTCTCTAATTAAAAAAGTGACGTATCATTGAAATTAAAATTCTTGTGGTGCTTTTGGACATGAGCAAGGTGTTTGATTTTGTTTTACATGAATTGCTTTTGGATAAGCTTTACACTTATGGAAAAAGAGTGATACCACTAGACTGAATGGTAAACGTAGGTTAAAATATAGGTCACAATACCGTAACACTCACATTGGCGTGACACAAGGTAGTGTACTGGGACCTTTTCCTTTTATATTGTAAATTCAAGACCTAGTTAACTACATACGACATAGCTCTATTTTATTTTCACGATACTATTATTTAAACTCAAACATGACATTGACAAAGATTAGACAGGCTTCATTTAAATAATTTAAAAAATACCTAAAAAAAATAATAATTCCTATAACCAAATTTTTACAATTCAGAACTACTAATATTGGACATCACATCGATGTCCATTAATGAATATTATAATGTCAAACCAATTCACAATGTGTGCTCTGCAAAATGTTTAGGTATAGAGTTCGATAAATGGTTTGATTGGAAAGCACATGCGACTGTTTTACGTTCAAAGATTGACAAATACGTATATGCAAGAAGATGAATAAGAGACATTTCGGGAACACACATCACTCTTAGTTTATTACAGTTACGTTTCGTCCATAATTAGGTATGGAATAATCCTGTGGGGGAATATCGTAAATAATATTAATATTTATAAAGCCCAAAAAAAGTGAATATGTATGATACACTGACTCCTGTAAAACCTTGCTCAAGAAATTTAATGTCCCATGCATGATATTTTTTAAATATTCCTGTCTTTACGACAGCACGCTTATCTTTTCAAAACTAACGATAATATGATACGGGCACAAGTAGCCACAAAACAAACTTTTTGTATCTACGCAAAAATTATTGCAATGTGCAATACAGCAAATTGCCAAAATAACTCAAAAGAGTAAAAGAAATGTCCAAAAATGCAAGGAGTCTGGGCCAGGTCTTTTTTTACACTTTATCAAAAAATAGTTTAAGATGCTTAGAACACTTTTTGATTGTTAAATTGTTATTGAAACACTTTTTTTATTGGTAAGAAATGAAATCGTGCATTATTAGTGTGCAACACAAACAAAAAACATCATGGCGGACATCAAGTGTTTACATTTTGTTTTGTGTATTGAGTAGTATCGATGACTGGTTGCCATTAAGTCCAAAGAATTGAATTGAATTGTTTTGTGTATTTAGCTTTTCAGTTGTAAAATTAAAAAGAAGCCGAAAGAAGAACTCAAGCGCAACGAAACATCAAACACTCAGGAGACAAATATCAATGTGATGTGCGTGAAGTGTGCTGTGAGTGAGGTGGCTGTCCCCTCTGCATAACTAACTTCACTTGACAACTTCCTGCCATAAAAAAGACTCATTGTCAATGTCAACACAATTAATGTTGGCTTTTTTATTTTCTTACCATCTAACTACTAATTAAATCAAATTATTTGTATTTTTCCTATAATTACCATTTATTTGTCAATTTTTTTAGATGGTGTACAAAGACCTAGCCCAGGTTGTGACATTTCTTTTAAGCACTTAATGTTGTTTTTATTGGATAAAACTATTATAGTGTAAATGAATTTTTAAGGTAATAATACATGCCAAAGAACCTAACGCTATACCTATTAGAATAAACTTTTTATTGTTAACTTTAATTTAATTGTAAAGTAAACTTTATGTTTTTATTATATGGAGTTGTATTCAATTTAATTTAATTGACATTCATATTGACATTGTAAAATTAAGATTAAGGATCAAACTATGCATTTTGACCTTTATACGCGTATAGTTTGACAATCTAAATATTAATAATTGTAGTGTACCAGATGTTATTGTCATTCAAATATTATGATATTTAACTTTTGCACACCATTAGCTGTTCCTTTCATTTGTAACATCTAGCCTAGACCATATCCTGCAAAAAAAGGGTTTCTCTCTTTCTTTCCCTCTTGCATTTCCTTAATAAGCGTACGATTGTCGATTTCAGTCCTAATAAATGATGAGACACTTCTTTATGGGTTCAATTGTCTAGGCGTACAATGAAACTTGCATGTAATATTCTCGTAGCTTTTAGAGGTAAAGCACCAACCAGGATTTACAGGACTGTAAAAGCAACACAGAATTTTAAAAGCAATAAACTTTCATTTTGTCCCTCAGTGTGAGCTGTTTAGAAGGAAGCCGGAAATAAATTTGATTTAAGTCTGATAAATTAGTCAGCATATAAATGATACTATTTCTTGTGGTGCTTCTCCAACTAGCCACAATGAAAACAACTATAAACGATAGCCACTCTTATATGAGTGGAAGGAACCTCCATCTTTGTCACTAGGCGGACTACTAAGTCCAGTGTAGAAACGCTTTCGCGAAGAGCTTTTGCACATTCCTCAAATCACGATTTCAATAACTAAAGATTGTTGACAACAAAAGCACTTTTAAAAAAAATTTCAGATGGCACAGGCCAGTAACACAGGGTACGTCGGGTCACTGGGGACTGCCCACGCGTCTCGGAAGCGACACATTACAATTTTATTAGAGTCATCTTCTCAAGTGTTATCTGCCTAATTGAATAATACATCGAATTACGCCGCTTTGTTTCCAAGCCCGAAATTATATGATTAGATTTATTTATAATATATGATGGTAGTTAATGTTTTAGAATTAAGGTGGAATAACATTTTGTGTTCTGTAAATCTTACTGTGGTGTCGCGGAGCTCGGTTACTTGTGTGTAATGTTAAAGATGCAATAACGATGGAACGGCTTTTGTTGCCATTTTGTTTACAGGTATTTTGTTCTGAGGGAATAGAAGAGCTGTTGTTTATCGTAAAATTTAAAAGAGCTTTAGTTCTTTAGCGTCAGTATTTCTGCTTTGTTTTTTTTATAAGTATCTACCATTTACATTGAAAATATTCGTTTTTTTATTGAAAAAGGATTAGACGTTTGTCTTCTATCTCACCTGATGGAAAGTGACCATGAAGGCGAAGATGTTACACGTCTATCCACGAGATACCTATTGATTCGACTCTTGAAAGACTATATATAGTTTTCTGGAAAAACAGACGCAGGCAGTTCATTCCACAGCTTGGCGACCCGCACCAAAAAGGAACTATCGAAGCGTTTGGTTCGACTTCTTGGGATATCTACTATAAAGGGTGGAAGGCCTGTCTGCGTCTAGTAGTCCGATGTAATAAGGGTGTGGGTTCAACCTGATTAAAAAGAGCATGCGCGCACTCTCCAAAATGTAATCTGTAGAAGACTGCTAAACTGGCAACTTTCCGACGATGGTCGAGGCTTTTCAGTTTTTTGGTGGTGAGGTCAAAGTTGTTAATAATTTTTCGGTCTCTTCGGTCAACTGAAATTTCAATTATAATGAAGAATAATTTATGTGTAGAAACAAATTATTATAGAAACATTATAAAGGCATTTAATATAAGGTTGCGGATTCACCAACGCAGTGCGTGGAAACTTAATTTTCCTAATTAAACTTATTGTTAGATTTTTCTTCCATGCGCCTAGGAGCTAATTCTAATTCCTAACTCTTTTCTTGTGGTTCTTATAGCTGTTTATACGAAGCGCGGGAAAAAATTATCTTTAGGGTTACTAATTTATATAACAGGATACTGTAGTATACTTACTTACTTACTAATTATATTGGACATGTTTGTGAGGAACGCACACAGATATGCCGTCCGCTAACTAAAACATCGCTAAGCCACAAAGGAGCGATTTTAAGTTATGAATCACATTATACATTAAAAACAATCTCTATCGATCTCTCTGGGTCTTGTATTTCTAACGTTATTCATATAAAATCATTAAGCCACGTTATAATTTTTTTAGATAAGGTTTAATGCATTCTATCACATCCTTAACTAAAATCCCATTATACACAATTACTACACCAAAACAAGTAAAAAGCTCAGAACAGTGTTATAGCTAAGGAATAAGAAATTTTGCTATACGATGTACTTAACTTAAAATCACTAAAAGAGTTTAAAGAGTTTTGTAACAAGTAATTTCCAGACGTTCCTTAACAAAAACATCGGTGAGCCACAATACTACGCTAATATCACTATGCGAACCTCATGATTCATACCTCAATGATTTTCACCGATTTTAGCAAACATCACCTATATTATACAAAAGCTAGAGAGTCGTATAATAATCATAAAGCTATGCCTAAAAGTTATAACGTAATTTACTTTTCTTCAGATGTGGAAAAAATCATAATGCTACCAAGATTAGACACTTTTAAAAGTATTATTTGCTGCCAACGTTTAATTGCTTCATCAAATCAAACTTTTGCTCCTCTCGGTAGAATAACGTCTAATTAAAATCCGTTGACCACTCTGTGGCATGACGGAATAGCTGGACGGAAACAGGAGGAACTAATGAAAGCCTTTTTTATATTTTTAACGCAATATCGCGACGCCCAAAACATGGGTCTGTATAGGGATAAATTTATTTGGCATATTAGGAGGCTGCCTAACGGTTTATATGCTAAAAACCGTAATAGTAGTGTACGGTACATATAGTGTGTTACGGTAGTGTATATAGTTTATAGTGTTTGTTTCGCACAGAATAAATCATAAGGCATACTTTATTTCATAATACCCCATAACTTCATTTATAATAATAATATATGCTAATATTTTTTTTACAATAACGATTACTAATCATAACATTTATTGATATCTCACACTATGGCATAAAGTTTACACGTCGTACAAAAAGAAAACATACCACGAACCCAAAATAACGCTGAATCGTGGCATAACCGATTTTTACATTTTGTGGGTCAGCATCACCCGGGGTTTCATTTTTATCAAGTTTTTAATTGGAGCACCACCACCAGCAAAGAAAAAGAAGTATGTAGAAAACTCGAAGTAAAAATATTTAAAAAAATTGATTACAGTATTCATCAGGAAATGATCTTTTACGGGCTATTGCCGTTAATTTGAAATTATGCTAATTATATTACTTTTTTATTATTATAATTTGAATTATTTTAATAACAATAATAACTATTGGGTTATATTTTGATTATAGTGAGATAATTATTTAAAATTGTATGTCTTATCATTTCTTCATTCGGTTCAAGCATGCATGCAAGCAAGCATGCATGTAAGCAAGCAAGCAGGCATGCATGCAAGCAAAACAGTATTTCTGGGTACTGACAGACATGTGACGCTTCCGGGTTTATAAAAGACTCTAGGGCGGGACAGAAAAGTACCGCGTGGTTTCGGGGTTGGCCAATTCGGTTCTGTATTATTGTGTTATATATTTTGATAATAGTGAGATGATTATTTACAATTTATCATCATCATTTCTTAAATAATCTTCGTCAAATATTATTATTTATTATTCACGTGCAAGTTGCTTTTTGGCATGACCTACATACTGACTAAACTGCTCCTCTTCACTGCTCTCGACGTCACACCTAATATTATTAATTGTTACTTTCAAGACTCAACATAAAGTAGGTTCATATGATCTGTACTTGATAAATTAGGCAACAAAAGATTTTTTATTACTTTAAATTTATGACAGTTAGAGGATACTTCTGTTATGCGTTTTGTATTTTATGATAATTTATCTTTAGACGTATAACAATTATGTCCTTTACATTTATGCTGTATAAAATTATGATAAAGAAAATTAGAAAGAATGAAACTTATGGCAATGAAACCATTCTGCGTGTATAATATTCTGCTTATCTCAATTTATGCAAAAAACTTTATGCTGGAACTGTTATGCCAAACTACATTATGATAAAAAAAATTATGCGACCGAAAGGGCTCCCCCAAAGCATTAACATATGGTTAGATAAGTGCCCAGCGTAAAATAAAAATTGGCTACTATATGCTTTATTACTTCATTTAGTTAACAGCGACTTAATATCTGCAGTAGAGATTTCATTATTTTATTTCGAACCTGGTTGATAGATACTTTTCTGAGTGCGGATCAGGTTCATCATCAGATAGAGCTGTGTTACATAATCCCCAATCTACCTTCTTACATTAGTAATACCTAACACATTCGAGACAATCATAGTATAAGTACTTTATGTCTTACTTCTAATTCCCATTTAGTTAATCATGTCATATCGTTATTTTAATATTGTTGTTCCTATTTATCATTAGTTAACACTATTAGATAATTAAGCTTGTTCTGAACATTCTATTAAGATATTGTGTATTCCATTATTGCCATTTCTCACGGAACTTTGATATTTGTTAGTAATTAGTCTAATAGCTTTAGTGATTAAACTGTTTATCTAGTAATATAAATACCTTGTCAAAATCGATGTTCGTCAGTTCTATTCCTACATCTAAACATTCCACATCGTTACTCTGTATCTAGTACTATAAATCATAATAATTGTGAATTTAAATAAATATTTTATTTTTAAAAGTGTTTTGCTTCCGACCACGTAACAAATTTGGCCCAGTTGGTAGGATCCTGCTTGTGAGAGACAAAGTTATAACGTGTATAACGACGTTTTTAATTTTTTATTAAGATATGCGCTTAATAAAATAACAGGGCCGTTTTCATCAGACGTTCATGCGAAACAATACTGTAACTGGTTAGAATTAAAAAACTTTTTAATCGAATTCTCACAAACTAAAACTTTAGCCCATTTAAATATAGAACTACAATCAATGTTTCAAAGACCAAACGAGTCCATTACCGAATACTATCATAGGGTCGATTTGTTTAGAAATAAAATATTAGAGAAACTCTCGGCAGAAGTCACTCACGCCTCATTATTAAGCAAAAACTTAACTGCAGAAGGAACTGCTTTAAACGTTTTCATTAATGGGTTAAATTCCGATGTAGGGATAATGTTGCGAACAAAACAGTTCTCTAGACTTTCTGACGCAGGAAACTTCGCGATGCAAGAGGAAAAAAACCGCCTCATGAACAACACACGACAAGCGTTTTATAATCAGTCACATAAAACTAACCAACGTCCAACAAATAACAGGCCACCCTCGCAATTTATCCCATCTTCTCCAATAAGACCTCAATTTCAGTCGAATCAAAAACTTTGCAATTATTGCAAAAATCCGGGCCACCTATTTCCGAGTGTAGAAAAAAAGCGTTCAATAATAATTTAAAAAGCCTTATTAAAGTAACCAATTACAGCGTTTACCTGCACGCATCAATAATTTAAACTCCTGAGCGTCCGAGAACACGGGCATGTTCCCGGAAACCGCGTACACAACAGCCCAAACAACGACTCAAAACTCAAACGCCGATCTAAACAATTTCTAATTGCTAATTCTAAGGTTTCCGAACCTAATAACTCTGGTTCGCCGCTAAATCCAGTCCATCGGAGACAAGCGCAAACGGTTAAAGTACACTATATGGACCGTCGAATTTAGGGGGGGGGGGAGGGATAGGCGGGGAAAGGGGGGATGGTAGGTGACCTCCCCCTCGAAGGGGGAGGTGCGGAGCCCTAAAGATTGTGAGAAAATTGAAGATAAAGTTTTGAGGTTAGAATGAATACATTTTGTAAGGATACTGGACTTTAGGGTTAAAGGTCACTTTTCGTGAAAAGCTGGAAATGGTACTTAATTTAGTCCTGGCGCTTCGCCGGGTGCTGCCGCCCCACGCTCGCTTCGCTCGCTCGGCTCGCGCGTATATTAACTACATACAAACCTAACCTAATCCAATTGAACAGATGCGTCTTTGATTGAACGTCATTGAACAGACGATGACATGTTGACAAGTTTTATTTGACAACTCAAAATGGCGGCGTCGTAAATTACGTTTCGTTCTGCATATTCATAATATGAACATTTCACTAGTACGCAACCCGTTACATATAAATATTTTTTAAGATGTAATATTTATTAAATAGTAATACATTTAATTTACAAATATATATGAATGTGTTTATTTATTTATTTTTTTCAAAAACTTTAAACTGTATTTTACGACTGTGAGGAAACGAAACGCAATGACAGGCTTCATTGATCAATTCATTCACTCTACACTCTATTGTTGATTTTTTAGCTTGAAATTAATTGAAATATTGGAATTTCAAAATTAAATTTTATAAAAACTACTTATCTCCGCAATGTGAAACTTTGCACAAAGACGCCTTAGACTATTTAGACCTTTTAGCCGTAAAAATCCTATCGTCCAGTCTAACGGTCCATATAGTGTACTTTATCCGCGCAAACTAAAGAAATGTTATGTTCAGACACAAGCAAAAGAAAATTTTTCGACCACGGTATTCAAACTCTCGAGTCATACTTAAATCATAATTCTAAATCCTCTGAATCATTACCAAATCATAATTCTAAATCCACTGAATCGTCTCAATCTGTACTAAATCATAGTTCTAAGTCCTCTGAATATTTTCAATCTATGCCAAAACATTATTCTAAGTCCTCTGATTCATCAAAATCTACCAAATCAAAAAAATCTCAACACACAAAAAAATACGAAAGCCAAATCAAAAATCATTAAATCAAATACTTCTCTCACAAATTCCTACAACATCGCTTCATTAAATATACCTCCTGAAAACTTACTGCACTGCAAGTTCCATGTCCATGGCCAACCTATTATTCTTCTTATTGACACAAGCGCTGCTATATCTGTTAGAAAGCAAGATAAAAAGGTGACAACCCTATCAACTCTCAAAACAAAGTATCTATAATTAGCGTTTCTAACAATAATAGCACATTAAATACATATGGCATATCCGAATTATCACTCGATTTATTCCCTAAACATAAGTTTCACATAGCGGATATTAATATCATAGCAGACGGTATTCTTGGCAACGATTTCATGTCCAAGTTCAATGTTAACATTTATGTACAATCCAAAACTATGCGAATACGCGATAGGTCTTGCAATCTTTTCTTTTTGAATAACGAAACAGACAAACAGATAACCAACAAACAGGTAGTCCCCAGACTACCGTAATTATGTGCCTTAATAACAGAATCATAAACGGTACTGCAATTGTTGATAAACAAACAATAGACAAAGACCTAACCATCCCAAATGCTCTCAACATAAAAGATAATTACTTTCTAATAACATGTGTCAACTCGATAAATGAAGATAAACACAATCCCACTAATCCCACTAATATTATCGTTCATGTCAACGACTTTGTCGAATTTTCACAAGAAGCCAATTAACAAATCAATTCTGTTAATGTCAATAGTAATCACAATAACATAGAAAAAAATAGATAAACTAATTAGACGAGATCATTTAGACAAAGAGGAGTGTGACTCATTGAATAGAACTATTCCTAATTATGCAGACATATTCTATACAGAAGGCGACTCTTTAACTTTCACTAATCACATGAAACATTCGATTCCCACTACATCTGAAACTCCAATCAATACTAAAACTTATATATTCCCTAATACGCACCAACAAGAACTAAAATCGCAAGTCGATAAAATGCTTAAAGATAATATAATACGCCCTAGCTCTTCGCCCTGAAGTAGCCCAATTTGGGTCGTGCCAAAGAAAGCAGTCGCTTCTGGCAAATAAAAGTGGAGAGTCGTAATAGACTATCGAAAACTTAACGAAATGACTGTAGGAGATAGTAACCCACTACCTAACATAACGGACATTCTCGATAAATTAGGCCATTTTACTTATTTTACAACACTAGATCTTGCTTTTGGATTTCATGAAATCGAACTCAATCCTAAAGACATTTCAAAAACCGCTTTCAATACCCCATATGGACACTAAGAATTTCTCAGAATGCCTTTCGGCCTTAAAAACGCACCTGCTACGTTTCAGCGAGCAATGGATAGCGAACTGTATGGTTTGCAAGGCGAACGATGCTTCGTCTATTTAGATGACATAGTAGTCTTTGCCGCAAGTCAATAACTTACAGAAGTCTTTGATCGTCTTAGGAAACAACCCGATAAGTGTGAATTCTTAAGGAAAGAAGTTGCTTACTTAGGGCACATAATTTCTAGCGAAGGTGTCAAACTAAACCCCGAAAAGGTAAGAGCAGTCAAAGAATTCCCAACTCCTAGATCGTTTAAAGATATTAAATCATTCTTAGGCCTTGCAGGATATTACCATAGATTTATTTCTAACTTTAGCAACATAACAAAGCCCCTCACCAGCCTTTTAAAAAAGGATGTACCATTCGTTTGGGGTGATTCAAAAGAAACAGCATTCCAAACCTGCAAAAATATTCTTACTACAACCCCTATCCTACAATATCCAGATTTCAGTAAAGAGTTTGTTTTAACAACCGACGCTTCTATTTATGCCATTGGTGCCATTCTATCGCAAGGTGAAGTCGGAAAAGACCTTCATATATCATTTGCTTCTCGCACAAAGCAGAATCTAATTATTCTACTATCGATCGCGAATTACTTGCTATTTGATGGGCTGTCAAAAATTTCCGTCCGTATCTTTTCGGAAGAAAGTTCAAGATTGTAACTGACCACAAACCTCCTACTTGGTTATTTTCAATAAAAGATTCTGGTAGTCGACTTGTGAGATGGAGACTCAAATTAGAAGAGTACGATTACGAAATTATTTACAGTGCCGGTAAAATAAACACTAACGCCGATGCCTTATCGAGACCTCCATTGTCAAATACAAATATGATAGCAGTCACTTCTGAAAATTCCAACCCAAACGACGACGATTACTTTCAAATCAATTATTAACACTTTACTTCTCAAGACAGAACTTTTGATAATCAAAGAATAAAAGTATCTCCTGACAAACTCTTAGACTCACGCCATAAAAATATACTTATTCCTATTTCATGCCAAAACTCCGACCATAACAACCTTTTCAACGAAGCTTTGCACTACTGTTCTCAAACTGAACCCTACTTAAATAAAACTAAATCTTTGTATAACGTAGATCTTTTAATTTCTAATGAAAATCAGAATCTTTTCTTTGTTCCTACCAGACCAACTCATTTCGATCCATGGAATTCCGAATCATACTTTAAAGCTCTAATGTCTTGTCTTCGACAGAATCAAATCGATACACTTTTTGTACCAGATTTAAAATACGATTCTACTTGTAGCTAAAAGGTAACAAACTACTACAAATTACATCCTAGTTAGCGGAATACTATAACTGTAACATAATTATTTGCGAAAATAAAGTTCAATATCCGAAAGCCGATGAAATACCTGTAATACTAAAAACTTATCACGATGAACCTCTCTCTGGTCATCGTGGCATCCTTGAAACAACCAGAAAAACCCGTGAAGAATATTTTTGGAAGCGTATGACGAATTATATAAAAAATTATATAGAATGTGCTATTTGTCAACGAAATAAAATTCAAAGAAAAAATTTCCAAGCTCCTCTTGTCATCACCTCACAATCAGTAGAGCCTTTCAAACGTTTATCAATTGACTTAGTATCATATTCTGAAGTAAGTGACAACAATAATAAGTACGTCTTAACATTCCAGGATGAGCTAACTCGCTTTGTCCAAGCTTACCCACTTCCAGATAAAGAAGCAGTTACGGTTGCTACATCTATTCTCCATTTCTGTCAACACTACGGCGTACCAAAACGATTTCATTCCGATCAAGGCACAGTATTCATGAACAATGTATTAAACCAACTTGTCAAATTTCTCAGCTCTAATCAAACTTTTAATACAGCATATCACCCACAAACAAACGGAGCTCTAGAAAGATTCCATGCAACTATAGCTGTAATATGGCATAATACCTCCGTTAATAGCTCTACAGGATTCACTCCTCATGAATTGCTTTTTGGTTTTAAGCCAAGACCTTTTTATTCAATTAAGACTATCCCCGACTACACCACCTGCGACTATCTAAAGGATCTAAATGAACGACTCCGAGTATCTAGAGATACAGCACTAAGAAACGTTCAACAAATGAAAGAAAAGCTAGAAGCTAAAGAACGTTACGATAGTCAAATTAAAAATCTTGCTCAGTACCATGTAGGAAACAAAGTTATGTTGCGTGTTCCAAATCCGAATAATCTCGATGAAAAATGGGAAGGGCCTTACGAATCATACGCGTAGGTTTTAATCAAAACTATATGATTCAAAAATCAAGGAAAAATCAGCTCGTACATGCTAATCGCCTTCGCCCATATAAGCAACAAACATAGGTTTAAGTTTTACTTTTATTAATCGTTATATATTAGAATAGGTATACAACATTTATATTTAATTTTTTTTTACTTTACATTTTAATTTTACATATACTATTTAATTAATTTTTCTCAAGTTCGTAATATTACAGGGTCAGATCCTCCGCAGCAACCCAAAACTCTAGTTCCTCAGTATCCTTTTACAATATATTAAATAATCCTTATATAAGTTTTACAATCATGTCCATTCTTAAATTATTCTTCTATATAATACTATATAAAATCTACCTAACACTGAAGGAACGCTGTACCAAAAACCGTAAATCAATAGATCTTGCTCTTGTTTCAGTTCAATAACGAAAATCGCTGCCTTAAATTCGTTTACGGAACCCTTACCAAATCATGCAGGCTTATTTTTCAAAAATGAAGGATTAATTTCTATTGCCGATGAAACCTGGAAACTAGTCGTTTATCGTGATTTAAACCCTTGTTCTTTGCTCAGGAATCCCTTGTTAGACTAGAAACTAACTTTGAACAAATCGCTCTTAAACACGCCTCTAACCCATATGTTCTATCAACCAAGTCCCACCTTAAAATCAATCTAGACAAAATCGAGAACAGAATTTTCGCATTAAATTTATATTTAGGTAATAATAATTTGAGACAGAAAAGAGAACTTATAGACGGTCTTGGCACAGTGCTCAAATTTCTTATTGGAACTCCAGATGCAAAGGATGCAAAACATTATGATGAATGCGTCGACCTCCTGGAGAAACGTGAATTAGATTTAACTTTTATGATGCAAAAACAAATTCAAATTACTTCTTCCACGGTTAAAAAATTCAATGATACAATCCAGAAAATCCGAACAAACGAACAAATTGTTGATGATAACATAGAAAGTTAAGCGAATATTTTAATAAAACAAATAACTTTATTTTTGACCTTAAATGAAGCGAGGATATTTACACCATCTCCGTTCAAATACTGGAGTCTGGAACTAGCCTTGAATACGAAATTAATGATGTTTTTACCAGTATCTTATTTGCTAAAACGAATATCATTCATCCTTCTATAATATCATTACAAAAACTGCACCGAGAACTTCTTCTTTCTAACAATATTAGAATAAGCAACCAATTTATCGTCCCGATAACCCTTAGAAATATAAAAACAATATTAGACTCATCTAAATTATCTGCGTATGTTTATTCAAACAGATTAGTATATGTATTAGATTTTCCTCTAGTCAAAAACAATCCTTTTGTATTATATCACATTTACCCTGTCCCCATTCCACATCCTAATTCCTCATTCTACACGACCTTACTCCCAGAGCATAAATTCATAGCCACAAACCATAATGGTCAACATTATGTATCAACGAGCTCACTAGCTAATTGCAAGTCATACGCGACAAGAAAGCATATCTGCAGACACCTCGTCGTGTACGACTCTACAACACGTCCAATATGCGAACTACAAATCCTCTTCAGCACTACGAAAACGATCCCTGCAACATGTACGAAGACAACATTCAACGCTATTATCAACACTTTCCAGCCCCTAGACGATAACAGATGGCTCTACATTATCACCAACGTCACACAATGCATCCTACAGTGCCACAATGAAATATCACACCGCAACGTCGAAGGAATCGTAATAATCAAACTTAAAAAAAAATGCAAACTTCACATCGGATACAGCAACCTTTCAGCCTTCCAATCAACTGAAGATAACGTCACGTAATCGTCCCAGACTTTAGAAGCGATGACTGTTTTGAAAATACAAAACATAACTCAGTGCCGGAACTTCTCCCTATCCCTATTAATGAGCTTCCACTGGATTCGCTAAACATCATAAAAAAATCAATTAGACAGACATAATGAAGAATTAAACGAGATCAAAAACCTTTTTTTGATCTCGTTTAATTCTTCGTTCTTCGTTTAATTTTTTCTTCGAGAAAAATCATGCAAGATTCTCATGGTTTTCTTTGATATCCATTGTATCAACATCAATATTATTAATTTACCTAGCTCTTAAATATTGCCTACGATTCCCTTTCTTCAACCATCGGAGAAGAAACAATGTTGATAATGGTTGTATACAAATCTACAACAACTGCTTGGGATCTATGTCAAGACGCGAAGCAACACACGTCCACAGTGGTGTCATCCCGATGACCACGCTGACGTCAGCAGCCGCGCAAACATCGTGCATCTCCGAAGACGAAGATGAAGACTGCGCTTCCCAAAGATCAGGCACTAATGCCCAACCTTTATTCTAAGAGGGGAGGTGTTCCATAATCCCCAATCTACCTTCTTACATTAGTAATACCTAACACATTCGAGACAATCATATTACCTATAGTAAGTACTTTATGTCTTATAGGCGGTTTACACGCGTTAAGTGGTTAAATTGGTAACTAAATTTTAACTAAATTTTAAGTTAAAAGTTGCGTGTAAACAGTCAGTTAAGTGACAAGTGGTAACTTAAAATTTAGTACGCAAGTGATTAAGTAGATTAGGATTTGTTCAATTTTTCGTATAAGTAGGTGGGCGGGGCTTCTCAGTTAACACGTTTGGACGTGATTTTTTAGTTAAGTGCATAAGTTGACATAGCTGGTGGCGGCAAGAGCTCCTATTTATTTCGCATTTACTCTTTCTTTTTAAATGTCGGAGAGGAGCTTATTTTCAACTTTAAAATTTGTTGAAGAATATTTAAAATAGATATGCTTGTAGAATAAAAATTTAGAAAAAAACATATTCTTGTAAAGATTTTAATTTACGAATAAAATTCTTCTCTGAATTTGTCCAAAATCACATTTACCATATATCTAAGTACAGAATTGACGAATTCCTCGAGATTCATCACTGCTCATCTTCATTGAACTTATGAACTTAACTACTTAATCCGTTTGGACACAAAAGTGACATGCAGTAACTTAAAATTTAGTTAAAATTTAGTTACCAACTTAACTACTTAATACATGTAAACCGCGCATTACTTCTAATTCCCATTTAGTTAATCATGTCATATCGTTATTTAAATATTGTTGTTCCTATTTTTCATTAGATTATACTATTAGATAATTAAGCTTGTTCTAAACATTATATTAAGATATTGTGTATTCCATTATTGCCATTTCTCACGGAACTTTGATATTTGTTAGTAATTAGTCTAATAGCTTTAGTGAATAAACTGTTTTTCTAGTAATATAAATACCTTGCCAAAATCGATGTTCGTCAGTTCTATTCCTACATCTAAACATTCCACATCGTTACTCTGTATCTAGTACTATAAATCATAATAATTGTGAATTTAAATAAATATTTTATTTTTAAAAGTGTTTTGCCTCCGACCACGTAACAGCTGGCTATTAAAAGAAAAAGTAGGCTTTTTGACTTTATAGATTTTGTCGATTCAGTGACTTCAATTAAAAGTTCCAAAGTAATAGTTTTTTGTTTTAATCTTTTATTTAATAATTCACGAAACTGGTAACAATTAAAACTTAATTGTGAACATAATGGTGTTCGTTTTTTAATCATCACCTACTAGATGTGAATCCAACATGCATTAAAAAAATGTAATCATGATTTTACATTTATTTAAAAGATCTATATGTAACTATAATGTACAATTTAATAATCTAAGATATCGAGCTAAAGCATTATTTTAGTGCTGCTTTGATTGAGGCTAAAGAATCAGAAAATATATTAGGTCTTTACCTATGAAATTGCCGTTTTTCACGAAATAAATGAAGCGTATTTTTTTATATATTTTTTATTTCTATTAATCAAAATAATCACCCATGCAATCAATGCATCTTTGCCAACGCATTGGTAGCTTTTTTTTTTATTTATTTAATAATTCACAAAACTGGTAACAATTTAAACTTAATTCTAATACAAAACAGTGTTCGTTTCTTAATCATCACCTACTAGATGTGAATCCAACATGCATTAAACAGTATAATCATGTGGGGATTTTACATTTATTTAAAAGTTCTTCTAACTATGATGAACAATTGAATAATCTAAAATACTGAGTTTTAGTATTATTTTATTGCTGCTCTGATTGAGGCTAAAGAATCAGAAAATAAATCAAAGTCACTTCTTGTGTTATTTGCGAAACATATCATTCTTTGAATTGGAGCATGTCTTCCAGTGGTGGTCTTTATTGGAGCCGACTCTAAAATCTTACGATTTCTCAAGCGGCTTCCGGGGCGTGGAACACAGAATTCTAGATGCGCGAGCAATTCGTGAGAATCTGTTTGACCCTGAATTAATTTTTTCAAAAATTATATGTCTAATGTTTTTCTTCGTGTTACTAGAGGCATCACCCTGTAATAGTCGCATCTTTCCTTATAAGAGCACAACTTCCTACATTTGTTGTCCGAGTATGCTAGATGGTATAAGAACTTTTTTTGAATACGTTCGAGATTATTTATATGCACTTGATAACTAGGATTCCATACCGGACTACAATATTCTAAGATGCTGCGAACAACGCTGTTAAAAACCGTTATTGTCACTTCAGGGCTTCTAAATATCCTCATCTGACGTATTACGAATCCAGATAATTTAGATGCTTTGGTCTCTGAATGTCAATGAGCTATCCATCGTTATACCCAAATCTCTGATTTTATTTAGTTCTTGTAACGGACTCTTATCAATAAAGTAAGAACTGTGAGGGCTTTGTTTTTTGCGCGAAAACTTCATATAAAAGCACTTGGTAATATTTAATTTCATTAGATTTTCATCACACCATTTTTTTAATTCATTAATGTCTTTTTGAAGTAATTGTGTGTCTAAAAAAGAATCAATGGTCCTATAAATTTTTAAGTCATCGGCATACATTTGAAATTTTGAAAAAATAACTTTACCTAAATCATTAATAAATATCAAGAAAAACAGTGGCCCAAGATGTGACCCCTGAGGAACCCCTGAAGGAACAAAAAATTCATCTGATGAAAAACCTCTAATTACGGTCATTTGTGAACGATTCTTTAGATAAGATTCGCACCAACGCAACAATGAGCCATGTATGCCAAAGGATGATAATTTTTGGCTAAGTAAGCTGTGATTTACTAGGTCAAATGCTTTTTTAAAATCAGTATATATCGTATGAACCTCCTTGGCACTATCCAAAGCTTTAGATATGTCAGTTACAAAGTGAACTAAATTTGTAGCAGTTGATTTACCTGACCTGAATCCGTGTTGCATTGGTATCAGTGATTGGTTCACATGACGATAAACAGTTTTTTGTACAAAATGATCAAGAACCTTAGCTATACAATTTAGCTTTGATTCCGGCCTGTAATTCTCTACGTTATAATGGTCTCCCGTCTTATGTATAGGAACTATTTGTGCAGTTTTCCACAGCTCTGGGAAAACGCCCGATTGCAATGAGATGTTAAATATTCGTGCCAATGGCATCTTTAAATACTCAACACACCTTTTTAAGAATATCACCGGAATAAGATCTGGTCCGGAACTTTTTTGACAATCTAGGCTTAAGATATAATTTTTTACTTCATCTTCACAAATTCTAATATTAGATAGTACCAAGTTATTGTTTTGCTTAATTTGGTAATTATTGGAATCAAAAATGACACTATTTTCCGTATCCATATCATAAACTGATTTAAAATATTTATTAAAAAGGTTGCTAATATCTTGACCGTTTTTAGATTCATCATTTTTTAAGAACACTTTATTTGGAATTTTTATCTCTTGATTTTTTTGATTGTTAATAAATTTCCAGAAATACTTAGGATTAGTTTTTAAAATAGAAGCTATATTATTTTTAAACCTTTGATATTCGTCGTGTATCATTTTGTTACATCTAACCCGTAAATAGTCGTATTCGATCTTATCTCGAGGATTATTGTATTTTTTAAAATTTGAATGCACTTTGGCCTTTTCCCTCAATGCTTTTACTACTGCACTACTATACCATACTGGATACTTATCATTCTGGGGTTTTCTTGAAGGAGTATATTCATTAATTATTTTATATATGGCATCATAAAATAAACCTACCATTTTGTTAACGTCATTTGCATTTTGCCAAACCTGATCCCAATCTATTTCACTGAAGGCCTTGTTTATTTCATCGTATTTACTCTTGTAAAAATTTAATCTAGGCTCTCTTTTATGTTTCATGTTCTTAAAACCATGTGATCTTATGCGTACGAGTAAGGGCGGATGATGATTGTCTACTGGAACTAAATTCGTTTCTGTTTTTTCAACGATAATGTGATGAGAATTATTTGACAAAACTAAATCTAGAACACGTTCATTTTTGTTTTGAATATGATTGTGTTGAGAAAGATCATTAAAAGCTACAAATTCCAAAAAATATCTTTCCAACGTATTATAATTTGTAACATTTGAGTTACCGTGAGTACTATCAAATTTCCAAGAAATGCCACTGAAATTGAAATCATCTATTATTAAATTTATATCTCCCCTTTGAGCTTTATTGAAAATATTATTAGTAATATTAGATAACAGTAAATCAAGATAATTTTGATTTATTGGAGGGGGCACGTATACTACACATATATTTATGTTAGGTCCATAAATATTCCTGATAGTGACCCACAGTTCCTCACACTGAGACTCCCAATCCTGACGTCGTATACATTCAAAGCAAGATGATGCCGCCAGTAAAACACCTCCCCTGTCTTTTTTAGTACGAACTGATATAGTAGATGATCGGTCGCGTCTAAAAAGTGTATGCCTATTATCAATCAATTCACCGTCAAACACAGATTCATTTAGCCAGGTTTCAGTTACAAAAATTAAATCATAATCGTTTTTTAGCACAGACATATGAAATTGCTCTGTTTTCGTTCTTAAGCCTCGAGCGTTTAGGTAAAAACATTTAAAATCGAATTTTATAATTTTTTAAAATTAAATTCGTGCTAACTAGCAAAATTGAATTAACTATGTACTACATTTTATTTAGAGTTTCTACATCTTTTACCAAAATAGCGGGTGATCGTTCATTTTTACGTAAAAATATGCGTCCGCCACGAACCCACACAAAAGCAAACTGTTTTTCCTTAGCGAATATTCTAGCAGCAGCATGTAGCTTTTTATTTCCTGGGGACAAATGCTCCGTAATGTATATGGGTTGTACGTGCCCTTTTACACCTATATGTGAGGTGTTCAATTTCACGTCATGTTTTTTGTTGTACAACTTTACAGCGGCCAACAAATTGTCACGTAATCTAGGGCTGGAAAACCGGACTACAACGTTTCTTGGTCTTTTGGAATCTGTATTAATCTTTGCTACACGATGAAATGACATTATAACTTTACTTTCCAAGTTGCAGTTTACTGCCTTTGAGACTTCATTTATTATTGTCAGCAAATTTTCATTTTTGTGCTCAGGAACACACTGTATTTCCACGTTGCTATCCCTGGCCTGTTGCTCGATGAACGTCATTTTTGAGGTCAATTCTGATGTTATAGATTGCAGCAGCGCGTTCTCCGATTTAAGTTTTGCAATGTCTTTTTTTTGCTCACTATTCAGGGCTTTTTGTTCGTCCTGAGTATCTGACAAGAAATGAACCATCTTTGACAAGTCATCCAAGTCTTGGTTCATTGTGGAAAACTTGGTTCGCAAGTCTTTGACGTCCTTTTGGACAGTATTTAGGATATTGTTGAATTTGTCTAGTACGGACTGCTGCTTTTCAAAACGTTCGTGCATCTCCATCCTTAAGCAGCGTATTTCATTCAGGATGTCCTCGTACGATGCCGCTGTTGATGGGGACGATGAATCGTCCTGAAGACGTTGCCCTTTGTTCTGCACAGGAGTATTGGTATTATCCAATTTCGGGCGCGCGACTATACAAGTGGGACACACCCATTTTGCACGTGAGGTTACAGAGTCACTGTATTTTACGCAATCTTGGTGAAATTGGTGGGAACAATTGGCATTAGTACACTTAATCCGTGTCTGCGTCACTAGAATATTTACATTACATGCAGCACAAAACATTATGAGCAAATATTCTATATTCGATATGAATATTAAACAATAAAACACATAAACACATAAAACAAATAAATAATAAACAATAAAATAGCTATAAATATATTTCTATTATATTTTTGTATAATATAATATTAAACTAACAATTTAATAATTTTCTTATATACCTGAAAATTTTGAATTTAACTATTTTTAAATCAATCAGCCTACAAATCCCAAAATACCTATCTATATCAAAAAAAAGATTTAATTTAAAAACAGAATTCAATATCTTAATTCAAGTATTTCGAGAAAAAAAAAGTGAAAAAAATGCATACTGAGTAAACAAAAATATAGATCTTTCTAGTGACAGATTAAAACACCAGGCAACAAAAATTTACAGTTACTATTTAGATATAGATGTAAAATTATAAAAGTTATGCTTTAATTTCTGTTTTCCTTTCTTCCTTTCAAGAATTCTATAATATAATTAAATTAAAATATAATACATTCTTATAAGCAAATCTACTTCCAATCTATTCAGAACTATAATTAGAAATATAGGTAGTAATGATTTTATTTTACAAACCATTCAATTACTTACTTAATTTTATTTAATGAAAGAAGAGAAAAAACAAAATAAAAATAATATATGTTTTGTTCTATGACAGTTACATACATATAACTAATTATGAGTTATAAGCAAGACATTGAAGAAAAAAAAAAACCAAATATAAAAAATAAGAGAAAAATTCAAAAAAAACTTCTAACTAGTAAAAAACAAAAAAAAACAAAATTGTAAATTACCAAAATTTTCTTTGAAATTGAACTGAAATAACAATATAAACTAAAAATCTAAAAACCTAAAAAATTAAAAAAATCTAAAATAAAACCTGCACGGTCTTAATAGGATTTGAACCAGGTGTTCCTCGATCAATGAGCTCATATACGACGCTCTCACCACTCCGCTGCACAGCTGTGACGTGAACAGTCGAAATAAGCGATTAGTAGGTTCGCATCAATTTATACCATTCGCATTTATTCATTTGAGGGTAAAACAGAAACAATCGTGCACAAACGAAAGTTATGACACTTGATTAAAGTCGAAAAACAATGAGAAGATCGACAAGAACCACAAAACTTGATTTGCTTGAGCTCTTAAATACACGCTTTACACATTCACAACACTAAAACTATCTTCTGTATATTTTAAATCACAAGATTTGTAGGGACGTGTTTTCTTATGTCTGTTCCGATTGAGTACCCACGTAAAAAAAAAAAAAATTTATTGATGCCTTTCTTGAAGAAATCAGCTGGACGGGGGGCAACAAATTCTTCAAAGGCATTTTGTACTGCCTCTCGGGTATTGAATTGGCGCGTTGTCGTGCAGGAGCAGTGGAGCCGAACGATTGACCGAAGCTGGTTGGAGACGTGCGAGCTTCTCCATCATTGTGTTCAGTTCTTCACAGTACACATCTGCAGTAATGCTTGTCCCGTTTGGCAAGAAGCTGTGATGAATTACACCCGCGTTAGACCACCAAACAGTGACCATCACTTTTCTAGGGGTAAGTTTTCGTTTAGGGCATTGTTTGGGTGCTGAACCAGGGTCCAACCAACTTGCTGAGCGCTTACGATTGTCAAACAGGATCCATTTCTCGTCACAAGTAACAATGCGGTTCAGAATTCCTTCATTTGTATGCCTGCTGAGCAGTGCAAGGCACGTCTCCACGCGTACTACGCGTACTGGCGGTCATTGAGTTCGTGGGGTACCCATTTGTCAAGCTTTTTTACCTTGCCAATTTGACGCAAATGGACCAATATTGTTTTGATGCTAACGTCGAAAGCTGCTGCTAATTCAGCCGTGGGTTGAGTTTCATCAGCTTCCACAATTGCCTTTAATTCGTCATTGTCGACCAAAGTTTTCGGACGACCACGGGGTTCATTTTTCAGGTCAAAATTTCCAGAACCGAAGCGGGTAGACCAATAACGGGTGGTGCGTTCGTTTGTAGTGTTCGCTCCGTAAACGTCGTTGATGTTGCGTGCCGCTTGTGCCGCTTTGCTGCCACGACGGTACTCATACTCCATAATTACTCGAATTTTTTACTTATCCATGATGACGAAAAATGTTCGAATGCGTTGAAAACAAAACACTAACTATCAAACAAATGACGATTTTAGAAAAAAAATTCCATGTTTGTCAAATAAAATTAATTTGAAATTAGAATTATCAGTCAAAAACAAAAAAAAATTCATTTGAAATGGCCAGTACGGCAAAACGGCAGTTTCATAGGTAAAGACCTATTATCACAGTCATTTCTTTTGTTACTTGCGAAACATATCATTCTTTGAATTGGAGCAGTTCTACCAGCGGGAGCGCAGAATTATAGCTGCGCGAGCAATTCGTGAGAATCTGATTGACACTGAATTAACTTTTTCATAAATATTGTCCAATGTTTTTCTTCTCACTTACTAACTAGCGGCACTACCCTTTAATAGTCGCATCTTTTCAAAAATACGAAGTGCTTACCACATCACTCGGCCGGTTGTTCGTGTTGTTCATTTGTCTTTCTCTAAGAAGTATTTGATTCGCCGCGCTGAAATTATGGAAAAGAGCATGATAGAATTAATAGCTTATATATATAACGCATATACATATGGTACATGTATGTTTCATAAGAAATTCATTTGGATTGTTGTATTAAAATGTTTTCAATAAAGATTTTACATTTGTACAATTATTTACCAACGTTATTTAAAAAATCCTAGTAGTTTTTTTGCGATTTGTAAAATGAGCAAACATTTTATTCGAAAATACACAGCAATAACATCACTAATGTATGCTTAATGATGTTTTAGTAAAGTTTTTCCAATTAAATAAAAGTTTATGACATAACTACAACCCCTTCAATTCTATTTATTTAACACAAAAGAAGGCTTTGATCTTGAAACTTAATCAAATTGGAAGATACTTAATGGATGTATCTTTAGAGATATTATACGCGTACCAGTACGATACATGGTTTTGAAGTAGCAACATATTAAATTTTTCTCTCCCTTTTTCGCTTATATCTCAAAACTTGGTTTTGAGGCTTAGTGATGTTACAGATAGCGGACCGCAGAGATCTGATACCCACATAATGTATCTATATTTTTTCAATATCATATAACAATAATTATACGACGAGTCAGTTAGGTTGACTGCGTGGACTCCTCAACGTCTCACATCCGGTTCATCTTAGGGTCTAAATTGCCGGAAATGTTAACTCTTATAGTACTTGTCAAGCTCCTTCATATGAATGAGTTGGATTGCTTCTTGGGATACAGTTCAGTCAATTGATAAATGGAAAACACGTACATAAAAATGTCCTTGAAGTGTCAGTAGCTACTAGGATATATTAAGGTCAATTATCGGCACCTGCTACTTAAAGGCATCATATGGAAGAAACAAACACAGAGAAGATATCAGTATAAGAAACATACATATGGAAGTATAATAGGTACCTACCTTATATTTTTGAACATAGTATCTATGAACCTATCGCGGTTATTTTCGCCTTTGTTTGCTTATGCTCGTGTTGAAGTCCGAATAACATGAACGTACCGGCCACACGGGTGTTCGTGTATTTGTGTATTCATGTTGTTTGTGAGAACAGGCGAATATAGACAGTCGGAGCTACTTTACACTTGTCGAATTTCGGCGAATAAGACGAACACGCGAACACGAATAAATATGTGAAGTGCCAACACAAAGTTGTATTACATGTTACACAAAATGACAAGTAAAAGTGTTGTGTTGTCTTAGGCCTTTTAAAAGAAACAAAGAATCAACCAATCTAATTTTATTACTGAATTTGAAATAAGCGCCACCTAGTAGTTAAACAGAACTTTTAAATTCCGCGGCCGGCGGCGAAAGCGGAGTCAGTGCGTTACGACATTGTATTCAATTCTGTGGTGATTGTGCAGATGCCGTTTTATACGATAAAAAAAAGTGATGGCCTGGAAAAAATATTTACAATTATTTATAGCAGAGGTGCAGGAGAGCAAAGAAAACACCTTGGCAGTTAGCTTCATTTTCATATTTTTGAATTCATCAATAGAATTCTGCGGTCACTTAGTTCGCGCATAGTAGTAGTAGTGTAATATTTAGTAGGTATATAATAGTGAATTAACTTGACTTATACTAATTCTATTTATTTATCATGATATTCTTGTTGACATTACCTACTTACCCTCTTCTATTATGCCGTTACAGATCTAAAAAGACATCAATGTAGAAACTCTCATATCAAATAATTTAACATACTAGAATCATTTATACAGACAATACAATAAGCTTGCAAATAGCAAGTTTTTCTCGGTATAATTCACATTTCAATTATTTTCGAGTGCTCCGCGTACTATTCATGATTGCCAGCACAAGTTGGAGTTGTAAAAGTTGCCAGGTTCCACATTCTGTCAATTTGTGACGATTTATGCTGTAACTGTGCCCGGTGGCAGCGGCGCTAGGGTTATCAAAAAATTTTATGTGTTCAATTGAGAAAACTACCGTCTTGTATAATGATCATACCAGAGTGTGTTGGAATTTTAGTACGCACAACGAGCCGGCAATAAAACCTACACATACATGGAAAACACCCTTTGCCCGAAATCTTCCAAATTAAGACAGAGAAGCACCACGAAGCCATCTAATTAGAAAAGTAAATACATACGTTTTTTATGATCCCACTATAGCAACTCTCCAGGCGTAAGGTCAATACTTTATAAACTTTTAATTAACGCAAACGTTACTTTCGCAATGAATTCAGTCGGACTAAAGTTAGTTAAAACTTATAATAATTACTGGGCAGTGGCAACCCTAGCTAAGATGTTTAAAACTTGGCTCGTTATTCCTACATCAGTGTATTGTTATTTCCACAACACAGCCAAACAGATTTATACCGTACGCGAAAATTTTCGAGATAGTTCTAAAGTTTTGGCTATTAATAATTATGAGTATAATTCGGGAACAATAGAGGTTAAAGTTTTATGGAAATCTGCTTTTGTATGGTAGTAAAAATTTATGTTTTGTGTCGGGTAAAAGATATTAAACCGGAGTTTTATAGAGATCCAGGCGGGATCGTTTGATTGTATGAATAAATACGTAGTACACTGAACAGGTTACAGAAAATTCACTACTACACATATGTTTTGAGAACTCGGAAATACATAATTAATACATAGTAATAAATACCATTATTTATTTATTATTATGTATTCATTAAGTTTTTCCGAATATAGAATATATTCGGTAAGTTTTCAATCTCAAAATGTCCCAAAACATCTGGTGCTCTAAAATTTTAGAAATACAGCGACTTTTTTTTCTGCCGTGACGAATTTTTAAATTTATCCTTTTTGAATAATTCTTCGGTTTTAATTCATAGTAATTTTTTTTCATTGTAGGTATACAAACTAGACATTTGGCATTCTTCGGGTTTGTTGTACAATCATTTTCTTACGAGTTTTCTGTGGAAAATTAACCCAAAACTTTGATTTTTAATATACTTAATGTAAGTTGTAAATCATCAAAATAGATACCTCTGCGTAATTAGTAATTACTGAATTATGTACTTATCTATGTAAATCTAACCATGAAATATAATAATACCTACTAATCGTTTTTTATAATGTTGTCTGTACCTAAACCTCTAGAACTAATTATTCTTGCTGTGAACACTGGCTGGAAGCTGAGCTACAAAAGAGTCGAATATGCAAATTAAACTTCAGGTATTACAAGATATTGGGTACTTCTTACAAAATCAATGATTCGGGAACTTATTCTCTGAAAGCATAAGCTAGATCCTTTGTCTAGACGTAGTCGGATTTCGTTTTACTAAAGCACTTGAGTGAATCGGCTCAAAGATTTGAATAATGGTGGATGGCATTGTCAGCTAGTACTTATAGTGAATTTATAGATTAACTTACGTAGGTACCATCGGGAGCGTTTGTGCAGGCTCAGGCTCATTTCGAATTCTCTTTACTCGCCTTCCCCTAGTAGGGGCCTATACTATGAAAGGCCTACAGCACATGTAGTTCTTTGCCTTTCTTATACGATAAGCGTTAACTAAAAAAATGAAGATCAATTATTACTAGCGCCACCTATCGTGTAATTTATTTACAATTTTTCCGATTTGGCAGAAAAACCCTCATTACTCACATAAGTGTTTACATTACTGCAAAGTTGTCAGAGAATCATTTTAATGTTTATTATTATATTAAAATGCAAAAGTTGTGCAGTTTGAAATAGGAATTATGCTAAAACTTCTGAAAATGAACCATCTAAAATCCTTATCAATTAAACTAACACCCTTCCCACTTGAAATTTATGAAACTGCACATAAACCGGGTAAAGTGATTTATAATTTAAGCCACTGAATCTGGTTCAGTATGCTAGTCGGAAACACGGAATGAAATATATTTGCGGAAGGCGTGTGTAAATCAGCAGTGGTGCCATCTATTTGCAAGGTTATTAAGTGTTGTCCCCATGTCCGTGGCGCGGCGCCACTGGGCAGCTCTTGGGACGAGAAAGATGACTATATTCGTGCCGAGTAAGTAGCTAATCTGTGGAGTATTAAAGCCGCTTTAATACTTTTAAAGAGTTTATAGCTGACCATTACTATTTTTAGAGAGGTGATTCGGGTAAATCCTTCTTAGTAACCCTAGTTCTTGCTAATCTACCTCTGTGCACTATTTATTTATCACAAAATTCACGGTTAATAACAAAGCTAATAGCTTTCAATTCTGAAGGTTCCCTGAAAAATAATTCATTTTATTAACAGAATCGTTTCTTTTTTATTTTTGTCACTGCGCCAATAGTGGAAGATATCATTATAGTACTCAGAGCATTATTTTTCTTTAAAATATAACTTTTCAATGTTAGTTATTGAAGCAAGCTTAAAGGCTATTTTTGTTTTAGTTGCTCTACATTGTTTAAGCTCGGAGTTTTCCGCCCGAGGCAAGGATTTTGGCGGGAAGGTTATTATGAATTTGAAATTCCCGGGTATATTGGCATGCAGTTCTCCTGGAGACTAATATTTCATGAAGGTGCCATGTTTAAATGGATTTCAAGTGCAGTGTAGTGTAATTCACGCGATAAGGTAAGAAATACGCACCGGTACTTTATTTAACTTCTAATGTATTCACGTTTCGGTTGTAACTTTTTATACGCGAATGGTATTACAGTAATTTGATAATATTAACATCATGAGTTCATATGATTCAAATTTGAAATTGTATTAAAAATAGAGGTAGATATAATATTTTGCTATACTCAGCTATCATCGAGATATATCATCTTTAAATCATGTTACAACACTCGCTCATCTTTTTATCTTATATAAAAAGATAATGCTTCATTTTACCATTTTGTGCCATTACTGTCCTAGACTCAGTGTTCACAGAGTAAAATATATTGCTGTCACGTACACAATTATTTTTGGTAGGTAAACAAATACGACTTTTGCAGTACATTTGCAGGGGTTTGTCATCAATCTCACCTGGTATTAAGTGATGATGAAGACTTGTGTGGCCCAAGCCTATCCAAAAAGCCCCATACTTCCACAGCTCCAGGATCAATTTTGTCTGGAAAAACAGACTCAAATAAATCCCCAGACAATCACACCAACTGTACGGCTCCGAAGTAAGCGGAGCTTGTGTTATGAATGACCATACAGTAAACTGGGGGGGACCCCAATAAACATACACATATAAATATCAACAACCATGACCCGAGAATAAACATCTATGTTCATCACACAAATGAGTGCCCCGGCCAGGACTCGAACCTGGGCAGGCATACCTGCCACCGCCGTAGGCAGGTATGCTAACCACTACGCTACTCGGCCATTAATTTCTATATTTAGTGTAATTTCTTTATTTATGCCAAAATTATACAAAAGCTAGAGTTTACAATGTTTTGTTGTAGCAATTATTAATGAATTGGCGAAGGCAAGAATGCATGCGATGCTTGTACGGCTGATACCCTAGCAATTATCATTTATAGTAAACCTAGCATAGTAAACCTGATATTTGTAATAAAATCTTTATTGAGGGCTTCATTGCCTCTCGTAAGACTAAATGGTTGAGATCACTCAGGCAGGTCATTCCACTATTTGGCGACAAGGACCAAAAACGAGCTGACTAAATGGGTGGAACTGCTGTCTGCGCCTCGTTGACCGGTGTACGAGTTTTTTTAAATCTTTGAATGCACTTATTAGAAACTCTAAAATCGAGAACATGGTTAGAACATAGTTTCGACTTTGCCATACTGTCCCATCTCTATGAATCATTCCGTACATTATTTATTATTGAATTAATTATGGTAGTTTTACTATTACGTAGATGCACCGAGTCCGAAATTATTGCAACGGAAATTTAATATCGTCTTTGCATATTTCATAAAACCAGAAAAATATGGGCAAACAATTCACAATTTCCATGATTTACAGATAGGCTCGGAGATCTTGGAGCGGGAAGTGCGGAAGAGGCGACGTGCGTGTCGCACGCAACTGCGCTGGGTGATTAGCGGCAGCGAGATGTACGGAGCGGGCTTCGGGATCTATCCAGATTTATAATTATGGGAAATCTTATCAATACGATAACTAAGTTGTGTGGGTTTTATTGTGTGTAACGTTGAGGTCATTATTGAATGGTAATTAGTTCTCAAATATATCATTTTAGTAAAGTTAAATGTTACTTTGTTAGTTACAGTAGTAAAAATAAGAACCTTAAAAAGCGTACTTATTAAGACTTCTCTCAGGCTTATCTTAGCTAAATGGTAAACTCTCTCTTTTACTCTCTTTATTATTAACTCTTTTCAATTTACAATAAGTCTACTTAACCTAATAACAATCTGAAATATCTATGATGTAGACAAAATACATATTTAAATACTTTTATCCTAAATTAAAAATAAAAAATCTTTTCAAACATAAACTAAAGTTTTACATATAAATATTAACAAATTTAACAAATCCACATGATAGCATGAATTGTCACTGCGGGTATACTTCTTGACAAGAATTTTTTTACCTTCTGTGCTAGTCGAAACTGTGTTACGGCAAGGTAAGAATCTCACACACTGCAAATCAACTTTGTATTAATCACATAAGCAATGTATTACTCATTAGCAAAAAGAATCGACGATGAATGACAAGTTCTGCGTCACGTACGGAGGGCGTAGTACATGCAAGTTATACAGATGCAATACGTAAAGATTCAAATAATTTCATTTATAAAAAAAATTTTATATAGTTATTTCGTATTGAAATGCAGAATTACTATATTATGTACCACTTATTTTTAATGTTGGTTTTTATATAATTACACATTAAAAAAAAAATTTTTTTTCTTTTGTATTGGTTAGCCAGACATTAGAATTAATAACAAACATTTTATTATTTATAAATAATTTATCTTATCTGAAATATAATATTATATAGTTAATTTTACAAAGAACATAATTATGTTGTAGTTATAGATAGTGTAACGTATAAGGCGTGTATAGAAATTTAAAATATAAAAAAAGATGTATATCTTTTTTTATATTTTAAATTTTTAACTTTATATTTAAATTAAAAAATTTAATTTACCATATATATATATATATATATATAAGCAACTCATAGATCCGAGCAGTGTTACGGGGCGTCCCGTTCGAGCTCGCGAACGACGCAATCCTTGAGGACCTTAAGTCCCAGGGCTTCCCGGTTGCCTCACAATGCTCGCCCAGCATGCAACCCGCAGATCTCTCCCATATCCAGGTGGTGGAGGACGAAGTCCTCCGCAGGGACTCTCTCCCCATCAACGCCGACCCCGTCACAGTCTCTAATGACGAAATCTCGCTTCTCATTAGAAGTCAAAAGTCCAAAAAGGCTCCGGGTGCGGATGGAATTTCCAACCACGCACTTAAGCACCTGCCTCAACAGGTGCTTACCTTGTTAGCTATCACTTTCAATGCCTGCTTCGACCTTAGCTACTTTCCAAAAGCTTGCATTTCCTTACTTACGGCATTTCAAAGCCGGGTAAACCTCTGAATATCCCGGCTAATCATAGACCCATCAGCCTCTTCAAGGCCATGGCTAAACTTCTCGAGAGAGTACTCTATAGGATCGTACGTTTCGTTTTAAACATGAAGGTACGCTTTCCGCGCCTCGTTCCATAAAGGCTGGAGTCCTTCAAGGCTCAGTCCTCGCCCCTCTGTTGTGCACCGTATACACTAAAGACATTCCCATCCCTCCGAAAGGCATGGAACTCGCCCTCTTTACCGAAGACACCGCCCTTAACACCAAAGGCCGCTGTGTCCCGCACCTCATCACCAGACTCCAAAAGGCTGTTAACGCCCTCGGTGCATGGTTTCAAAAATGGCGTGTCGATGTGACAGACAAGAGTTCTGCGGGTTACTTCGACTTCAAACGCCGGCGCATCGCCGACAATCTCCACGTTTGAACGTTAGGTATTCCCACTTTCTAGCAAGCCACACGTCGATAGAGTAACGAAACTCGCCCGTCTGTACTTAGGCCGACTAAATAGTTTGTTAGGTAGACATAGTAAAATGTCTTTTCGTAACAAACGAACTCTCTTTAAGCCCTGCGTTAGACCAGTCATGACTTATGCCTCACCAATCTTTGCCCACGCCAAACCTTCCCTTCTGCACAAACTGCAGATGGTTTAAAATCTCTTCTGCCGCAGGGCCACAAACGCACCTTGGTACGTGCGTAACGCGGACCTGCACAGAGATCTTGAACTACCTACAGTGCAACAGCACCTCAAAACACTGTCTAAAGCGTTCTTCAAACGCTCCGAAACCCACCACAATCCTTTAGTTCGAGATTCAGTCTCTACTACCCCTGTCCTTGATTCGAAGTTCAAAGTCGCTAGGCCTAGGAATGCGCAAGCGTACGAAGCCACTCGATGTCAAACATTTTACACATTTTAATACGAATTAATTTAACTAATTTTGAGCACCTTCAGTGCTATGAATTCACCTTCAGTGCTCTGAGCACCTTCAGTGCTATATAAATCCCATCGGGTGACCCCTACAGGGCCCCGTTTGCGCGGCCTTTTTCTCCAATTGGCCGTCGCTTCAGATGAAGGCTGTGAGACAAAAAATTGCACGAGTCATTCAGGGGGTTTTTTAGTGGGTAGAGGCTCTGGTAGGCTATGGAGCGAGTCCCACATAACACAAGTTTGCGTCAGAGCTGGGGAACAAAAAAAAACGAAGTGATACCGACGCTCTTCTTGCCAGGAACTCTTCTTTTAATCAAGTTACCGCCACCTATAAGGAACATTTAGTATACTTGCTATGATTAAACTGTTTAACACTTAATGATACTAGAGTTTCTCATGTGGAGATCTCGCCTGGGGTGGAACTATAGTTGTTCCTATTTTGACCGGCGTAGCACCAACTGTTATGTGGTTGTGTTGCGTTCGAGGGGAGGGACCGGCCAGTGAAATTAATGAACTGCAGCCTGCGCTCTGCAACGCATCATTACTATGCGTTTCAAATAACAATAGGATCGACTTAGCGCCATATTGTGACTTCATAGTCGTCAATTCGAACCGGTTAGGTACCGTAAGCAAAAAAAAAAGATTATTTAAAAAATACTTTATTCAAGCAAGCAATTGTTTCTAGCGTCAAACTCTCAATTTGGCTTTCTAACTTTTTGACGTTTTTGTCTGCCACCCTACGCTTAATTAAGTGCCAAATACATTCGATTTTATTTCATTACTACTAATGATTTCCATGGGTACAAATGAGTAAATGGCCTCCATAAGGTGGGGCGCGCGCTGTAAATAAAAAAAATCGCGATTATAGTAAAAAATATATATTATTATCATTCCATATCATTCCACTTGGACGTGCAATGTAGCACGAGTGCGTGTTGGTTATCTGTTGCGTCTGCTGTCTACGGTCAATTTAATTGGGTAAAGCATACTTGTGTTAAGATAAGTCTTTTTTTTTTTGTTCCCCTCCGCGGGAAGGGCAGGAGGATAAAAATGCTCTGACGCATACTCTGGCGCGATTCCAAAGTTATGTGGGACTCGTCCCGACGCCTACCAGAACCATACCCACTAAAAACCCCCTGTCGGCTCGTGCATTTTTGCCACTCAGCCTTCATCTGAGCGACGGCCAATTGGAGAAAGAGGCCGCGCTAGCGGGGCCCTTAAGGGGTCACCCGCTGGGATTTACATAGCACTGAAGGTGCTCAAAAATGAAAAGTAAATAATAAAAACATTAAAAATTGAAAAATAAATTGCATTAATTCGGATTTACGTTAGAATTAGAATTTACGTTAGAATTAGAATTTACGGCCTGAAGGGCCTCGAGATCTAAAGTTAATTGCGTACGTTCGCTTGTGTGCGCGTTTCTCGGTCTAGCGACTTTGTATACCGAATCTAAGACAGGAGCAGTATATGAGACTGAATTTCGAACTAGTGGATTGTAATGGGATTCGGCGCGTTTGAAGAACGATTCTGAGAGTGTTTTTAGGTGCTGTTGAACTGTAGGTAGTTCAAGATCTCTGTGCAGGTCCGCGTTGCGCACGTACCAAGGTGCGTTTGTGGCCCTGCGGCAGAAGAGGTTTTGAACTACCTGCAGTTTGAGCAGGACGGAGGGTTTGGCGTGGGCAAAGACTGGCGAGGCATATGACTGACTGGTCTAACGCAGACCTTATAAAGCGTACGTTTGTTTCTGAAGGACATTTTAATTTTTCTACCTAACATACTGTAAAGCCGGCCTAGGTAAAAACGTGCGAGTTTCGTTACTCTATCGACGTGAGGGTTGAAAGAAAGCGTCTGGTCTAAAATGACGCCTAAATATTTGGTACTGCGCTTCCAGGGGATAGGAGTGCCTTGCATTCTCACTTGGAGATTTTCGGCGATACGACTGCGTCTGTAGTCGAAGAAAACCGCAGAGCTCTTCTCTGGGTTCACATCGATACGCCATTTTTTAAACCAAGCACCGAGGGCGTTTACAGCCTTTTGGAGTCTGGTGACGAAACCCGGGGCTCTGCGGCCTTTGGTGTAAAGGTTTGGTTTGGGCAGTGTTAGCTACTTTCCAAGCTTTTGGAAAGTAGCTAAGGTCGAAGCAGGCATTGAAAATGATAGCTAACAAGGTAAGCACCTGTTGAGGCAGGTGCTTAAGTGCGTGGTTGGAAATACCATCCGCACCCGGAGCCTTTCTGGACTTTTGATTTCTAATGAGAAGCGAGATTTCATCATTAGAGACTGTGACGGGATCGGCGGTGATGGGGAGAGAGTCTCTACGGAGAACTTCGTCCTCCACCGCTTTGATGTGAGTGGGATTCGCGGGTTGTGTGCTGGGCGAGCATTGAGACGCAACGCTGTCAGCGAAGCATTCGGCTTTCTCTTCGTCTTCGAAGGCGATAGAGCCATCGGGACGAGTGAGAGGAGGGACGTGAGAGGCGGCGTCTACGCGTAAGGCTCGGGCCATACTATAATACGCTTGGTGGGACGGGGAGATATTCGCCATGAGATCGTTCATCTGGGCGTCTCGGAGTTCCGCGACGCGAGATCTAACTTTGCGTTGTAGCTGATTCGCAGCTGTTCTATAGGCGGGCGTGGGATATTTCTTGGCTCTCTGGAGAGCCGCGTTCTTAGCTTTAATAAGATTGCTAATGGTTAAGGGAAGCGTGGGTTTGCCTTTCTTAGCAACCTTTTCGTTTACACTGATGGCTGAGTTGATAGCATCAGAGAGAGAATTTACTAACGAATCTATTTTATCCAGGCTATCTAATTGATCGGGCGAGATCGCGAGCGGAGAGTTTGGGGCCTCTAAGGCAGAAACTATCGTATTTTTAAAACCTTTCCAGTTGGTAAAGGTCTTAGGAGAAGTGACGTTAACGTTAGGCGGTCCTAGCACGAGGGAGACGGGGCGGTGGTCAGAACCTAGGTCATCGAGCGGTTCGATAGACCTGAGGTCGAGGTTGATATGTTTGACGATTGCAAAGTCGAGGATGTCAGGAGAGTGGTTCGGGTTGTCGGGATAGTGAGTGGGGGTGATGGGGGAGACGACGTCTAAGTTGAGTAAGTTGGTGATGTCGAGGAGAGCTATACCGCTTTGGTTGGTTGATAGGCACGTCCAGTCAGTATGTTTGGAGTTAAAGTCTCCGAACATAATGACTGAACGGCCGAGGGCGAGAATGGTCTCAAAGTCGCTGTGGATAGGTTTGGTGCCACAAGGTATGTAGACTGAAGCTATGATGATGGTCGGATGACCAGTCATAGCCAATCTACATACGGTGGCTTCCATGTTGAGGAGAGGAGGGGTAGGGAGAGGACAGCAATGGAATCCTCTTTTGTAGTAGATAGCAGTGCCGCCGAAACCGTCGCAGTTAGGCCTATCATTACGTGTAAACGCGTACTTAGGAATAGAGAATCCCTGGAGCGATTAGGAGTGAGCCATGTCTCCTGGAGAAGTAAAAGATCTGGGTCGTTGTTCTGAAGGAACAGTTTGAGCTCGGGAAGGTTGTTGCTAAGGCTACGAACGTTAAAAGATACTAGGAACAAGCCTAGATACGACAGGACGCGGGATTCGCGGGTCTAGACATTATAATTTACTTATTTACGAATTTATACAAAAAATAAAATTTATAATGAACTTAAAAGCGAGTGATGCTCGGCTAACGCAAATAAACGCTCTTGAGGAGAGCGGGCGGCTCGCAGTTTGCGTGCGAGTACGAAAATTTCGTTAATGTCGACGTTTTGGATGACGTCGAACACGGTCTTCATGTCCTCAGCCAACGACGACTGAGGTGAAGATGACAAAGTGGGACGCGGCCCTACGGAAGCTACGGGAGCTGGGATGGGTCGGAAAGGTGCAGGCGGGACGGCCGGACGCTGCCTCCAAGACAGAGCCGGAGTAGGCGTCGGCTGAACGGGCTTTGCTTCCGTGAGACCCCGGTTGCGCAGCGGCGGGAAGTTAGCGGGAGTGAGCGGCGGCGCCGGTTTGGGCGCAACCCTCTTGGCGGTGGAGCGCGGAGCGCGCGGGCAACCCCTGTAGTTAGCTGTATGGCCGGACTGGCCGCACAGCACACAGGCAGGGGGGGAGGTGGATTCGGGAGTGTGAGTGCACTCCTTAGTGATGTGAGGATCCAGGCACTTTACGCACCTGGGGGGAGCTGAACAGTTAGCTGCTGCGTGGCCATATAGCTGGCAGCGGTGGCACTGCCCAGGGTGACCGCAAATTGTGCGAGCCTCTCTGAAAATCTCCTTCGAATTGGGAGTGTTGGTAAGGATTACTAGAGCTAAGGGAAAACGCCTACCCCGGTTGGAGTGCATCTTGTGCACTGCTACGGCCGGGAAACCCTGAGACTTAAGGTCCTCGAGAATGTCTTCGTTACTGAGTTAGAACGGGACGCCCCGTAGTACTGCGCGGATCTTACGCTCCTCCGGGAGGGCGTAGGTGTGATACGCGATTTGATTGATCGACAGAAGCCTAGTGAAAGACCGGAAGTCGTCGACGGTCGCTACTTGAATTTTGATTGTATCGCCAGCGTTGGCGGCTTTTAAGTAATTAATTTTGTGCTTTTTGCACAAGTTAGAGACCGCGGTCCAGCGCGCTTTTTCACGGAGGAATACGGACGGAGGGAGCTGAGGCTTCGGCGGGACGGGAGCGCAGCGCGTCGCTGGCTTCGATGGGACCGACGGAGACGCGGTTACTACGAGTGATTTTAGCGCGGGGGCTGGTGTTGAAGACACCGGGGAGGGCTCGGGTATTGATGATACCGAAGCTTTCTTCGAGCGCTTCTTGGAGCGCTTGGCGACAAGTTGAAACGCGGGTTCAGGAGAGCCGGTTAAGGTGACGGCATCTGACGACGTATCAGACGCGGGTTCGGAGTCGCTCCCGGGAGCGGTACGCTTACGACGCGACGCGTGAGAGGATGCGACCGATTCGCAGTCCATCTCGGACGAGGCGGGAGACGCGGGAGAGCTGTAGACCTGAGGGGTCTGGACGTCGGAGGCCTGAGGGACCGGGGTTGAGGCCTGAGGGGCCGGGGACGCGATAGTTGCCTGTAAGGCCTGCGTTATTAAGTCATCCGATATGCTGGTGCCGGACGCAACGAGCGCCTGGGCGAACGACCTAGCAAAGTTTACTAAGCTTTGCTGGTCCATTGAAGGGCTTGGTCCTACGATATATGATATATAAATAAATAAAAATGCCTAGGTTCCCTAGCAAACCTAGCACCTAAACCTCCCTACCTGCGGTAGGGGGGCTGGGGACGACGCGAAGTGGTGCCCCTAATTCGGACAGCACTGTACCGTCACCCTGGGAAAGGCCCAAGTGCAATGGGATCGGGTCAGCCGGTTTCTCCTTGGCCTGAAGGGCCTTGGAAGCGCACCGGGGCAACGCTATAAGGCTTAGTTGTCACCGTTAAGTATCCACCAGATCAAACGCGAGTCTACTACGGAGTGTGTCGTCAATAAATTGACAACAAAAACCGGCCGTAGACCTGACGAAGTTGGGTTGCACTAAAAGTGCGGGATTGACTGCGTTACGACCGGCCGGAGCCGGCCACAGAGCGAGTCTCTGACTACATACAGGCGCCAAGCGTCAAGTACGCAGCCAGAAAGACAGCCCGAGTCTTGCGAACCACTATCGAATTTAATCGACCGTGGTAAGCTCAACCCTGTTGTTGCTGCACTCACCGAGGTGAGGTTTTTAATTCAAGGGGTGCACGGAGTGCGGGATTGACTACGTTACGACCGGCCGGGGCTGGCCGCAGAGCGAGTCTCTGACTACGTAGCAGGCGCCAAGCGTCAAGTACGCAGCTAGAAAAACAGCCCGAGCCTCGCGAACCACTATCGAATTTAATCGACCGCGGTAAGCTCAGCTCTGTTGTTGCTGTGCAAGAGACCGACTTACTTGCAGCCGATCGAAACCGGCCGCAGCGTAAGCCCTGAAGAGGCTAACAGCGTATGAGTGTTGCGAACGAGTTGACGTCGTGAGACGGCAATCGTGACTCAACTGCTGGAGCGACCGCGAACACGTCCGAGCGGGGCCGGACGCAGAACGGATCTGAGAGTGGCGTTTGAGTATTGATACGAGAGAAGTCGTGAGACAAAAATCGTGACTCGGCAGCCGGGAGCGACCTTCAACACGTCCGAACGGGTCCGGACGCAGATCGGGTCTGAAGATAAGTCTCGTACGTAATGGTTTAAATATAAACAACCAAAGTGTATATCACTGGATGTGACATGATAAATCTTGGTAGGGGCAAAAATGTTAATTGACAGTTGTATATTTCGAATGTTCTTCCTGGTTTCCCAACCAGCCATATTTGCACCAAACTTTGCTATGTCCGGAAACATAAACTCATAACACAGGCCGAAGTAGGTAGTAGCCCTGCCTCATACGCCGGAGATCCCAGGCAAGAGTCCTGGCCGGGGCATTGGTTTGTGTAATGAACACAAATGTTTGTTTTAGGATTGTCATCCAAAACACAAGCTCTACTTACTTTAGGGTCATACAGTTGGTGAAGTTTGTCTGGGGATTTATAATTATAATCATAAAACTAAACATAAACACGCAATAAAAAATTATTTTTCTTCTTACTTTTATCAGTTCTTCCAATTCCTTTACTAACTGGCCCTGATCCATGCTATTCCTTATTTAAAGTTTCAAATCCTCAAGTGCAACACGAAGTTATTAAAATAAAAGCGAACTTCGAAGAGTGCAGAATGAATTGAATACCACGTTGTAAAACGACCGCTCGCGGCTATCTTCGCGTCATTTACATTTATATGGGGTAAGTTTAAGTTGTAAGAAACTTGCTATTACTACGTAAGGGTGGTCAGATACAAGTTGATAGTGGTTTGTTGTGTGTATAAAATTTGAATCTGTATGTTAACTTATGTGTAAAGGATTGTATTGCATAATTTAAAATTAGTTTTGTATCGTTATTATTATTTATTATTATATTATATATTATTTTAAAATAGCTTGGCAGGCGCTTGCCTTCCATCTCATTCCATCTCACCTGGCGAAAAATTGCGATGGAGATGAAGATGGTACACGCCTGTCCAAAAGGTTCACTCTACAGTTAAAACAGGATTAAATTTATCCGGAAAAGTTGATGCAAGTAGCAACTAGATCGTTACATTAATTTGGTGACACAAACCAAAAGCGAGCTTTCAAACGATTCATTTTTATAGAGCCGTGTCAGCTTTATTTCATCCTTTATACTTTAGATGAAATGAAGATAGCAAGTAACATTCGAGCCCATGGACAGTTTTTACAAAGCTTTACAAATTTTCCTTAGCTTAGATTGTTAAGATCTTATTAAAGCTGGAATTGCAGAATTGTGCTGAGTTGGAATAGCCCCGTTGCCATCCCGAACTAGTACGGTAAATATTGAAGTCAAAAGATAACCAAAATAAAGTAACTCGAATCAAAGTCTCCAGGTCCTCATAAGTCTAGGTAACGAACAGCAAATGAATATGAAAGGGTCTAAACTTGGCGGCTGGTTCACACGGACGAGTTGCAAAACTTGGTCGGCAGACGGCCGCTTTAAAGCAGAGTTTACACGGCGACTTTGTGAGTTACTTTTACTTTACCTGGCTTCTCAGCTATGGCCGTAGTACGGCTTTTGATTTGAGGAGGTCTGTGAAACAACAGAAAACTACGACTTAAAAGCAGTCGTGGAAAGTAAGTAATTAACATTACGACCCTTTTCTAAGACGTTTCGCTTTTTAGGTGCTAATATTATTTTATATATTATTTAATAAAGAATGTTTTTTGATTTATTTGAGTTTCTATAGTATGGGTTCTTGATTTTTTCGTGGTTTGTGATTCGTGAGTCGTGCTTGATCGGCTGCTGGGGTCGCCAGCGGTCCTTAGCAAAACGGAATGCCTACTGCCGTATCACGTTCGCGCCCTTTTATAGTTGTCTAAAAATAAAACATCGAAAGAGTTTATCCTCTAACAGGCTTATGGCCACGTGGCCGTACGCTATTGCGAGGCAATAAGAAACCTTGCACACGAGCGTTTCAGTTTATTTTTGCATGCGGTTGTCAGCGCCCGAAGATGAAAGGGATTTGAAAAGATGAGGACGGCATTTTTTGTCGTCAGTGATTTGTGGGCGTATGGACATCACTACATAGTATAAAATAAAGTCTATTCCCTCTGTCTGTCACTATGTATGCTTAGTGATTCAAGAGGAAGGTTTATATGTATAATACATGCATAATTACAATGCATAAAATAAAATTTTTGCGCTTACTGGAAACGCTGGCTGAACCCTACGAGATAGATCAAAATAATGTACTATAGTATTACACCTTAAAAGGTCTACAGAAAAATCTGCGATTGTATATGTGTATCTCTTAGGGATGAATCACAATAACCATTTTTTATCCTTTACTTTTTAAGAGAAATTATAGCTTATTTACGAAGCGATTTTAAGCAATACAGCATTAATCCTTATCCGATTAAGTACCTTAAATACATTGTGCATGTAATATAAATCAATTTGACCCTGTACAGCGGGTAATTCAAATGAATATTTTCGAAGATATTACAGATTTAAAATGCAAGGTCATAGACCCGTGAAAGCCGGGGCGGGTCGCTAGTTGATACGAGTAATAACACATTCATTGCTTATTTTAGGGCGCTATAGTTTATGTTTGCAGCCTCAGACTGATGTTTGTTAACAATAATTGACTTGTTACATATAGCCAATTTGTCAGACAAATGCTTATTTCCTATTTCTACCAATAATTTATATTTGCCTGAAAAACTAAAAAACTTTCAACAATAAGGCCTTAAAAGGCGGTTTATTACGTGGCGGTAAGAAGGTACTGCCAACCTAACCTTCGCTACATTTAATTCAGCAGCCATTATCCATTTCACCGTCGGATTCTTTCCAGTCATATACATTCCACCGCATTAATGAATTAAATACATGCAAGGTGCAGCTTTTACTAATGTGCAGGGTTTTACCATATCCCTGACTGTCTGGTAGCAAACAGCGAGCGTTGTCCGGACATCCGACCCCCTCCGGCTCTTCCGGCCGCTTCCCCGCCGCGTCTCCACTTCCGGCGATGACGTCACAATTAATCTTGCGGCCATCTTCCGGTGCAAGAGTGGTTTTTCTGTTTCAGGATTTGTTGGGTGGTGTTTGCCTGGTTGATTGTGTGAAGGAGTAATGAAATATGTAAGATAGGCGTATATTTGTGATCGTATGTAAAGCAAGCTGGCCGAGAATGTAAATAAGGATTATTTTCACGTATTATTTTTATGTTCATAGCTTGGTAGGGATAGGCATTTGTCTAAAACAACTGTGTTTGATTTCGAGTTTATAATGTTCCTCTAAATTTTACCAAAAGGGTTGAAATTTAAACCTCTAAAATTTAAATAAAAGTCTGAAACTTTGAACAAGCGTTAGTCTTTGAAGTTACTAAGCTGTTGTAACTGTACGAGTGGCTGTTAATGAGTTTGTTTATAAGAAAAAAAATTATTCCTAATAAGGAGGATGAAAAATCTTGTATCTGTCCTCAGTTTTCATATTAAAAACTTACCTAGAATTGATTGCGTACTAAGATATACTAAACTATTAATCAAGAATTAGACATACTTCTTCTTACCAGAACAATTCACTAAATTAAAACGCCAAAATCGAACATAAATCCAGTATACAAAAGATAAAATATCTAAATCGAGTTTCAATTCTGCTCCAAGGGAAAGGGGAAAATTATTTAAAACTGACGAAGCCAGCCAGATACAGTACAGTTGAATTGTATTCTGAAATTTATTAATTTTACTCCTTTTAAGTTTTCATGATGGGTTTGTAAGTTTTGGAAAAAGTGGTGTCTTGAAGAATAAGACAGAATAACGGTCGCAGAGTTATGATTTTAGTTTAATCATAAAGAACAAATAAATAAATCGTTAATTTTTATTTGTTATTTTTTAAGGGGTTTGCTTATATCATAGCAAAGTAAGGCTATGCATGGCGGTACTGTAAGTTCGACTGAGTAAAACAGTCGTATAGAAAACTGCTTATTTCTAAATGACATATTTACTAACTTACAAGCAAAGCCGAATTTGTTTTATAGATTTTAGTTTTATAGATTTTGTGTTTATTTACTTTCTCTTGCAAACTTGAGTCAAATCAAACCATTTTATGGTAAAATTGTAGTATCAATCATAAGTACTTTACATATTTCTGTGAATATGAATAACAGGTATCATGCATTATTGAAAAGCAAAATTCACTTAAATCATTGTGAACATAAAATGAAAATAGACCTTTTTAGTCATAGGAATACAGTTCATTTTGATAGTTATCTACAGGACACTCGCGTAGCGTAATTTATGAATGTATTTTTAATGCAAGCCGTTGTTTACTTTCCGGAGTATGAGACGGAAATCATAATTTTCAGCTGGTTGCCATGGCGACGGGGTTCCGGGAATGTATTTTGGATTGCAAGATTCATTACCAGCTACCATGACTCCCTGTTTACCAGGCTAACAGACCCTAGTATTGATTAAAGTGGAACAGTTTGCAGTTCCTTTATTTTTTTAAATTATTGCGGGTACTTCTTTAATTGTATAATAATAAAATAAGTTTGATTAACCGGCTGTGTTGCAAGGTTGAATAAGTATTCTAGATTTTCTCTAACTTAGACATAGTTTCTATTTAAAATAATATCGTCTTAGAAGTTGTTAATGTTGCAATGAAAGTGCTGTTCAGGGTATCATTTAAACTTAAAAACAACAATTACATGACATAACTCTAAAATCCATTTCCCCAGCAGAATTAAAACTTACGAGAACTAACAAGATCGAACAAAAATTGTCAACAACTGTATGATTCACTTAACAGCCCAGAGCTGTATAGGCAACAACATAATGATCTATTATAGCTGTAACTACAACCAGGAATCCTTGCAAAGTAAAGCAACCCCGAACTATAATTAATGCAACACAATCCTTTACTCCAAATAATATATTATTTACATTGGCATCTTGAACCCCATTTTCAACCCATTCACCCCTCCAGTGTGTTGATTTCACCCCACCTTCAGGACGGACAGATCATTCGTTCCTTACTCCTGAATTCAGATCATTAATTTTTTCTCCTTTCTTTCTTTCTTTCTTTTTCGGGCGAGAATTGATTGAACCAATCAGGTTGACTGATTACCTATTGCTAGTAAATAATGATTATAATAGACGTATTAAATGATAGCTGGTCGTCTTCGATAGGCAGCAGATGTTGCCTTTTGATATTGTTTTTTCAGCCGGTTTCGGCTGGTTTAAAAAGTGAGTTCTATTTCCAGTGAACTTTTTTGGTCGAGCTTGAATACAATAGGGAAATCTGATATGATGCAGAGGGCCTGAAAAGCACTACAATACGAGAACATTTCTAGATGAGCTTATTTGGTGGTTGATACGTAGAATGTAGTTGCTATTTCTATTTTTACAGAAATGAAAACAGATTTAGTATTTGATACCTTATTTTACTAAGAAAACAGACATATTTATTATTTTAGATGTGATTGGGAAATTTTGAATCAAATGATGACGCGTAATCGGTGATCCCAGTTTCCACGTAATAACGCCCCCTAGTAAAATAGCGTTAACATTAAACTCAACGGACTTCTTGTTTGTTATATGTATTTATTTCCATATGATGTTCTAATCGTATGGTAGACGCACATGCTGATAAAATGTTAATATTTTGTGTTTCTAGAATTTACAATATTTTTGTATGTTTCTATGTTTATAATATATGCATTTAATTAGTTCTTCCTATACATCGCAATTATTATTAGCAGTGCTTGAAATAACTGAGTAATTCCAAATTAATTTTTCATCACTCAACTCTACGATTATGTTGTACATTTGAACTTTTACAGTATATCTGAGGTACATAAATAACCTAAAATAATATATTAAAGAAGATAATATAATAATTTAAAATCGAAAAGTAAACTTAAACTAAAAGGTCTCAATTTACCTAAAAACTCTACTAAACCAAATCATATTTATTTGCGTGAAAATGTGTACATAAGTTGGTATAACATGTCATTCAGATCAACATTTTCTGCGGAGAGTCAGCGTGCAAATTTTATTAAATTTAGCAAAAATAATAAAGTTAATATCATAAAATTATGAAGTTAAATGTCACATTAGTTTAAAAAAGATATAAATTAACACTCTAGGATTACATAATGTCTAAAAATTATAATTCGGTGTCTTTAAAATATTCATTGATTGAATAATATCCTATAAATTTAAACAAGTCAAGTAGTTTCCGTCTGTATTCCATGAATTTTTAATTTTTATATTAAATAGGTAAGTGATTAAAAATGTCAATTGCCATACACTATACGTTATTATTAAATGCCTACACTTAATTTTCTAAGTGGCGTGTACAGTTTCTTACCAAGAGTATCTTTAGCTCTTGTCTTAAGATTCATATAATCACCTACTACCTCAAAATCCATTATACCCACCTGATCCATTATAATCCTTCCTCAACAGAGTTCCAACTTAAAACCAATCGTAGAAGTCATACGGAACTACTTAAACTCACGTCGCGGAAGACGTTTCCATTCAGCGCGCGTGTGCCTTCCAGATAAACATTAGCAAAGTTTACCCTGAGATCTACACAACTGGCTCCCAGGGCTCCTTTTACAGGATATTAACTGTAAATACTAGACGATTTAAACTTGCCCACGAAGTTGCCGCCATTTTATAATGAGAAACACAAGTTACAGATGCAGCGCGGGCTTTATGGCGCGCTTGTGTGCAAACTGCACAGTGGATCAGAATTTCCGTAAGTTCGTTGTTGTATACATGAGAATAACTTGGCAGTTATTATAATAAAGGAGGTTGAGTTTGGGGAAGGTGCTGTAAAGAAAATTAGGATCTTTTTGTTGTTTCTTTGTAAAGGTGTTGGTTATTTATTTAACAGTAGGTTAGTGATTCGGTTTTTGTAGTTTCAAGTCTTTGCTGTTTTCTTTTTGTTACAGTTTAAAAAAATTTTGTATGCGCTATAAATCTAATCTTATAAAAATGACCTTACTAACTGTATGGCTTGCATATAAAAGCCAGAATATTTACAAATTAACAATAGGAAAAAGAGATATACGATAGATAACGATAGGATACAATCGTAAATTTCTACAAGGGCAAAGTGGCCAAAAGGCCGGCAGAATAGTCGCCATCGATACACGTTGTGCAAAATAAGGTCACTCACCAATCTTTTTGAAACTTCCAGAAAAGTCTGATTTTATGGATAATAAAGATTGTAATTATGATTAATATTTCACTCAATAATAAAGTGAAGTTATTTTGAGGAAACCAGAAAACTCAAAGAGTTACGCCAGAGAATATACCTACGAGCGTCAATAAATAAATAAATATAAATATTTCTAACAATCACAACACATTATCTAGCCCAAATTAAGTATCAATAAGAACTTGTGTTATGGATAACGGATAAATAAACTTAAGAAATATATAAACACACATAGGTTTTTTTTCCATATATAAATATTAGAAATATACTTAAATAAACATACATCCACATCCATGACTAGAAAGCAAATATGATAAAATATCTGCCTCTACCAGGATTCGAACCCGGGACCTCTGGCATGAAAGGCAAGGCAACCTCTACACCAAACAGGCCGTCAAGCTTCCTGCTCTTTATTTGTATTCGTTAGTTAAATAACGAATTGGCGACCTCCATTTACAGCGAGATGGGGCTCTTACCACTGCACCATCAAATACTCATACAACATTATGAACCAAACAACCACTCTGACATTCAAACAAAGACTTAAGCACCGCAACTCTCCGGCACACAATAACACATAACTAAGCGTCTTTGTGCTCAAACTGAAATATCCATATTTCACGGCAAAGTAGTCGGCGAAAGTGTTAATAAATTTAAGCTTGTTCGCGCCAACGACGTAACTCTCCCTCAGATTTTATTTTCAGTCTGGCTTCGGAAGTCTTAGTTATTTAGTTATATCGATTGTTACACGATTGCTGCGGATGTTACGTAGTGTTACTTGCTACATGATCTGGAGAGTTTGTAATTTTGGAGTTTGTATGTGTGTGGTCCGTGTTTAAGAATCGACGTAAATATAATTTTTCTGTGTTATGTGGGTTAATGGTTTATTAGGCAGGTATTTGGTTGGTACTGAAATTGTGGAATATTATTGTAGTTGAAATAATTAAATGGTCAATGTAATTATACTAAGAACTATTTAATAAATGAGTCGCAAGTACAGAGCAAATGAAATGTTTTATATGATTTGTGACTTGCTTTTGATAAGTTTCAATGACATTGCGATTTTATTTGTATATATGGTGCAATCAATACATTTAACGAAAAAGGAATCAAATCTAATCTAAAACTAAGTCGTATTCCGATCCCACATTGGATACAAACTTAAGTTATATAAAGTCTCTAACTTAGTGTGTAATTTCACTAGATTCAATTACCCCTAAGCTGAGCAAACTTTCTTGCAAAAATGATTAATATCTCGTCGTGTTTAGCATTTTAATAATGCAGTTTGTTCTCCAAGGACGGCGTCAGAACTCGTAATACCTGGCTGCTGGATCTTTCTGAAAGCTGTTCAGCACAAAACACGCTTGTCAAACTGTCCGGCGGAGCGATGGCCCCAGCGACGGAGGGACATACAGGTGGGTGGTTCGGGGAGTCAGCTGAGTTATATCTGGACCACTGTGTTGAGGGGCTTCCGACGTGTACGGGCCAGCTCGATTGGGCCGGCAGTGTTTGTTGTGTGACAAGGCATGATGCAATTACAATAAATATTCGGCAAGTGTCGATCAGCAAGTGTAGTCTATTCGGGCTGTTTGCAGCTTGCACATTCGGCTCGTCGCGCCTTAACCCGAACGGCAGTGCAGATTAGTGACGGTCCGAATGTGTGGATAGTGCCCCCCTAATGTGTGTTGATAGTAGAAGATGATATGATACTGTTACCTATAGGTATTGTTGTTGTCAGTAAATTTAATGTTAAAGACGCTTAGAGAACCCTAACCATAAAATTAATTTAATTTATGATTAGGTCCAATTTGTGGCAGTCCTGTCTCCTTAATAATGGTCTTGGATGCATCCAAGTCAATATTGCGACTTTTGTGTAACGTATCTCGTACGTTTACTTCTGTGAGTTCTGAAGATTCTAACGTTATACTATCAGGCATTGCGTAATGGCCCTTTCAGCACAGTTTTTGCTCCTGCTGCCCAAAAACAGAAGAACATTTGACATTTTTTATCCACCAACCAAAAACCTTTAAGTTCCCAATCGCCAACGCCGGTAAGTACCCTAAAATTCCGTATGTTCTCCGGCACACGTTCCCTGCACGTGACAGCTCAGTTCCGAAGCGTGCTACCGATATTTTTCCTTACCCTCCCACGCCCCCTCGTCCCCTCGCTGTTCTACTGACAAACTGACGTGCATCTAACACTAGCGAGGAATTTTTGATGCACTCAATTTTTTAAACCTGAACCGGGGTTATGCCATAGTTTCTGCTGCACTGCCGGCGGAGCTTGTGTTGCACTTTTTGTGATCATCTGCAGAACAGGTCTGTAGAGAGGTATTTTGTTTGGGGGAATGTGCTGGTTTTTGTAGTGTTTGAGGGGTCTTTTGTATAAATAATGTTGAAAATGCAGTGTAACTAAAGATTATGAATGTGTGTAATAACCCCAGTCAACTAAATGATGTTTTAAAAAATGATTTCACTGAAAACTTAAGTAAACTTCTTCTGTATTTATTATCTCGGGCTATAAGTAATACAATATATGTAATACAAGCCTTGTATTATCGTGTAATGGACCTCATTTTGCAGAGTAACATGTGTGTTCAGCACTCGAATGTCTCAACTCTAACCCAAGGATGTACCATGAAGATGAACCAATGTCCAGAAGAATGATTCTCTATACAACGATTTTCATCGCATTCAGCATCCCTCCGAGTTATCCCTGTCGTGAGACCAAACCAATAACTTACAGAGACAGTGTCACTTCAGAATGTTTTCCTGTAACAAGACATTGTTAAGAATGTTGTCTTTATCATCATTTTTGAATAATTAAGCAATGTAACCGCAGAAAAATATACAAAAATCTTACCCTACTTTTTTTAAATTTGTTTGTTTCCAATAATGTACTGTAGTCCAATAAAATTATTTTATCATAATTCTGAGCACAACGCTTCTGACAGGGTAACAGTTTGCTCACCGCAGAAGTGGGAAGCGTATACATTTCATGCCCCGTGGTTTGCCTCTCAGCCGGGGAAGAGCTCTACCTGAGATATAATGTTTGTTAGGTTTGAAGATGGGATTTCATACCAATTTATAAATAAATAATATAAATAAATCCCCAGAAAAACACACCAACTGTATGGCCCCAAAGTAAGCAGAGCTTGTGTTATAGAAGACCAAACAGCGAACTTGGGGGGAAACCAGAACAAACATCTATGTTCATCACACAAATGAGTGCCCCGGCCGGACTCGAACCTGGAACCTCTGTCGTATGAGACAGCGCTTCTAATCACTATGCTACTCGGTCATCATTTATGGGTAGGGTAATTTCGGATAAGATTGAAGATGGACTTTGCGAAGACAATAGCCGCAGTAGAGTTCCATGTGTTTGATATTTTTTGGGATGGTACTACAATCCTGCACATTTTGACCGCCATCATAATAATGTCAATCAGGTGTTTGTGTTTTTACGACCAAAGGGAAGGAACAGCCAGAGTGATTGCTGGAAGAAAGGGAATTCCAACGGTTGGCAACGCGTCGTTATTTGATATTATAATCACAAGCAATATCAATCACGAAAATACCTACGATTAATCATGTCTGTGGGTGCGATTTCCACTTACCATCACGTGGAGTTTGTGTGCTATGAAAATAATAATAAAAATGGACTACGAAAATGACTTGCCTTTGTCCTATAATTCTAAGACATAGGCCTAGTGCCTACACAGCAACAGGGGGTAGGTATCTCTTGGAAAGCTAAACTCGTCACCATCATCACTCTCCACTTCAATTAGTAATCGGAAAATTATATTGTGACGTAATTCGTCGGCGGAGAGGCGTCTGTGGTAGGAGCTCTGCCTCATAGGCCGGAGGTCCCAGGTTTGAGTTCTCGTCGGGGCATTCATTTGTCTCACGAACATTGCAGTCTGTTCTCGAGGTGGCTGTTTATATTTACATACGTGCATTTGTTACGGGTTCCCAGCTCGCTGGATGGTACCCCCTAAATACTAGCTTACTGTAGGGCCATACAGTTCGTGAGTTTGGCTTGGGAATATATTTAAATTTACTTTTGTAAGTTCTCTTTAAAATTACCGTAGTGATATGTACCTTTTCAGAAGCGATACCCGGCTTCACTTATTTAATCCAAAATGTAAGATTAAAAAGAAAAAAAATTGAAAAGGAAATTGAATACTCAATGTTATCGGCCTACTCTACATCACTCCAGAACGGTTCAAAAGTGTAACTATAAATATTAATATCGCAATAGCATGAAATAGCCCCAGGCAGTAACCCGCTTGTCGACAGCTGGTTACACCACTCTGTTCGCTGGAGCCCTAGGGCTTCGCTGCCCAAGCCCCTTGTTAGCTACTCGTTGACAACCCCAGTATTTATGATGCGTCGATTTACTCCGTCGATTTACTACGATATTGAGGTATTTTAGTTAAGATGTTTATTGTGAATTTAGTGGTCTTTGTCTTAAGGATAAGAGATTACGAACGTGATAAAAAATTTATAACACAAGAAAATATTAAAGACATTACAAAACAAAACGTGATAGTCAATAAACTTAATATTAAGTCTCGTATGGCGGGGGTCTCAGCTAACGGTCTAGGCCGGGGCATTAAAAAAACCGTTAGACGAACACACCGACTGTATGGCCTCAAAGTAAGCAGAACTTGTGCTATTGATGACCACACAGTAAACATACATATATAAATATCAACAACCATGACCCGAGAACAAATATTTTTGTTCATCACACAAACGGTTGGTGGTGAGTTTGTCTGGGGATTTATTTATTTATAATGGAAAAATAATAATAACATTCTCGGATAGAGTATCAGACTGCAGTGTCTTCAGAAATCAGAGCTTGTATGATGGAAGGGGTGACCATAAAGCCATTAAACGATTTGGGAGGACAAACGTGTTTGGGAAAAATTCGTGTTTTCTGCCTATCCTACCCGATACAGGGAATCGAAAGCACGTCCCACTTCTGAGGAGAGGTTGTCAAAATATGAATAACACGCTTTCATAAGAATTTTTATTAGTAACAATGACAGTACCTACTTTTATTAATAACGATGAATCGAGACAGGTTGAGTTTCACCCGCAAAAATTATGATCCCGTCTAAATATCTTAAATAGTTTATTAAGTAAAATTCACTAACGCATGCTTCCTGTAACAAACATATTAAGCAATCGTCAGGCAATCGAGGGGCGCGTACCCAACTTCGGCTGAAACGCGTGTAGAACTGGCGTGTCCACGACAACCAAGTGTACAGTGGTATTTAACTGTGCTAAACCAACAGTGGCGTGTTCTATGGTTTTAAATTCTCTTGAAATGGATCAACATGATTATAAATTTTTCTAAATCTAAGGTTCACCCTCGGAAATTCTATTACTTCTTTATCTTCCACATATAACTGTACTTTTGTTGAATAAACAGTTACTTTGGTGATTCATGATTACAAAATACAGATCCTGATAAATACTTATGCAAAATACTTTATTTCATCATAATAATTTAAATGCTGTGCTCAGTTTGTAATTACGTTATAAGGTGAAAATTATTGTATTTCTGTGAATAATTGAACAGTGTATTATCTTATAACATGTTACTGTGCCATAAATATATATATTTAAAAATACACGGTGATGAATATCTTCTTTTTCTTTCATCTTCATCTAGATTGCGTAATTACACCATAACTTGGGCTTCTAAAAGGAATTATAGAAAATTCCTATAATTCCTTTTATTTCGTAATTTTATAGGAAAAGAAGCCTCTCGGCGCTCTTTTATCAACATCGTAAAATACATGGAATAGGTAATTAGGTATACAGCTTGACTATGACGTCATCGATGTGGTTGATAAATGACGTCATCCACAGGACTAAGTAGGAATTGCCCTTGTTTTAGTAATCAAACTGGCTGTCCCTTCCTCTTGTCCGGAACACAACCCCGTTAGAGTGCTTATTATAGCAGATAAAATATAGAGGATTGTATCGCCTGTAAAAAAATAAATTCATTGACGACCGAGTAGCGTTGTGTGATGAACATAGATGTCGGTTCTCGGGTCATATTTGTTATATTTATGTGTATGTTTGTTATTGGTTCCAAGTTAGCTGTATTGTCATCCATAACAAGCTCTGCATACTTTGGGACCATACAGTAGGTGTGTTTGTCTGGGGATTGATAATAATAATTATTAAATGATGTGCTACTTACACGCTGTTATTAAATTCGTATGTTAAAAGGCAATATCCGTATAAAAAATTGCTTTCTGGTGACCATTTTCTTAAACTGTTTAACTTAAATAGATAAAATATTCAGTATCACAGCCCGCAGCTAGCTATTGCGTGTCTAACGACATTATGATTAATGCGACAGCTCCTGAGTTGCAATTATATACACTTGATGAATTCGTTTACTTTACATAATAATTACTATTAAATGTTGTCTAGTAGTTACAGTAAAATATTTGAATTTTTATTGCAAATTACTTATATGAATATACTAAAGACGGCATTTTTACAAGCTTTATTTTAAAGGTTATCTTGGTTACTGTTGTTACCTGTTTTAGACATATATAATTTATCATACGAAATCGATAATTTGTTTTGTATTCAATTCTGACGACAATGTCTTTTTGTGATAAGTATCTCTTTCTTCAGATTTTTTAGCCAGTGTCGGCTCCAGACGATATGAAGCCCTTAATGACCAAGAGCGAAGGACGAAATTTTGTACTCAATAGAAGACAGTTTACTTATCTACTACTAAAAATACTTAATTGATTAATAAAATTAGTTCAAAGTTACATTATTAGCGAGTATCATAGGCTGTATTTCTTTAAAAATTACAGAAATTTACAGTAATTTAACCCAAGGTACAAAAATGTGGATATAAACGTCATTAATTGGCGTGTGCTGCCAAAACTGTGGATGGTACATATTTATAATACACATCTTGACCCAGAAAAATCCGTGAGCTTATAATAACCATTTTTTGTTTAAATAAGGTAGAGTCGCTGGTAAATTGAGTAATTGCAATGCACCGTTTTAGTGTGAGGAGTTGTTGTCATTTCTCCAAAAAACGTTCTAATTTATCTTTCTATCTACGTACCAGGGCGAAGCCAGGGCTAGTCAGTATGTCCCTACTAGGATTTGAACCTCAGTTCCTTAAGGTCACTTATCACCTACGCCACGATGATTCCCTAAGTTACATGAGACAACAGAGCACATAGTGTTTCGAAGTTTTTCATATAAACCACAAACAGAAATATTTCTGTACACAAATCAACAAAAACAGTTATTTTGATCAATATTCCTTTCAACCTTTCTACATTACAAAAAAAAAAAACAGAATTTCTTCATATCCTAGTACATAAACATCATTCGAATAATAACGGACAGATCGTGTTCATACCCGAAATATCATCAAAGTTCAAATTAAAATGACATAATAATCATGTAAGAAAACAGGAAAACTTCCTGAGTGCGTGCCGGGAGTTCCCGGAATAGTCGAGAACATTCCACGTAAGCGGTTGACTTCGACAGTACCTGCCAGACAAACAAACACTCGAGAGTTTGGCGTATTTCCAGTGATTCCAAATTCAACTTAACTTTTCGATTCAAAGTTTGGGATAACGATTTTTTCACACTTGGTACCTATTTTTGTTGGTTAGTAATGGAAGATCAAAAAGGATGATTATAGATTCTGTCTTCTCGCAATGTTATTATTTTTAAATATTTAGTATGCATTTCAAATTATTTTGTACTGACCGAAACTTGGTGTGCGTTTTATGCTATTTTTTTGTTGTCAACATCCGCGTAAGCCTCCTTTGTAGTGACATTTTGAATCCAAATTCAACTACCACGCTTCGTTAAACTTTGAAATTTTAAACTCGGATTTAGCGCGATTTATGGAACTCCACAAAATCGATACAATGTTGCTAGTACTGAAATTTTAGTAGATCCTTGACACAAGCAGCACCCCTAGACAAGTGGCATTCCACGATATAAGTGAAAAGAGTATAGAATGCTAAATGCTTTAAACTGACAAAAGCTTACAAAACATTAAATCAAAGGGTTGTGTCAATTTCATACAGTCACTTTTCTGTTCCATCTTCGAATGCCTCTTGTTTAGGCCGTCAGTACAGTGCTTGACTGAGGTAGGCGAACGAAACACCGTCCATAGCTACGAGTATGGTGTTCCAGGTATTCTGATGGAGTTCCGGTATGATAAAGGGTCGTAGATAGTGTTTGATTGGAATATAGGTCTTGGGTTTAGTTCTGTCTCTATCTTATTCTACATAATCAAGTTTTATATAACCTTGTATACTCTGTTCTTTCTTTGCATTTTTCCCAATGTTTTTTGCCTGTTCTAGGCCCATTATTGATTATACTTTAACTGTTTTTCATTATGTGCTCATGATTATTATATACATTTTACTTCTGTTTGCACAGCCCAGGTCACGTTAGTGTTTAAAATTGTTTTCTTAATAATTGGTTAAAAATGTTATTTGTTATTAAGCATAAATAAATACTATCGATGTGTTCGTCAGGTATTTTAAAATAGAAGATCCATCTTTGAGGCAACGTACGATGTGCTTATATAAAAATTAAATATACGTAAATAGGTTAATATTATATTAGTCTTGGTTAAGTTTTAAACAATGTCACCATAGCTGCAAGTCAAACATTAAAGACATTAAATGCCTTGTAATTTATTTTAGTGCAACATTCGTTGGAGTCCGCTTAGTGAGGGCGCTCTCAGAATCGCCAAATAGTAACTTAAGTTGCTCTTAATTATAGATTTTACTAAGCATTTATAGACTTACGTGCAGTTTATATGAAGAGTAAATTCGCAAAGCAAAATCTGTACTTAGCAGCACCTGAAGTAACCATTTAAAGTGAGAATTCTTTGTTTGCTTCAAACGGTGAAGTGAATTGAAATGTTTATATCAACACATGTTTTTTAAGACTAGCTAAAAATCATAAACATAAGTTTTATAACACAGTGTTCCTAAATACCTTTCAAATTCAAATTCAAATATTTATTAGACCATTGTTGTTATTGCCGCCAAATAAAACATGACTCTACCACCAGTTCGGAGAAACCTTCGCGAAGAAGAACTGGCGAGGAACTTCACGGGTATTTTTTTTTCAAAATAAATTTACAGTCTCTTTTTGTCTATACAAAATTATTCTTATCTGCATCTGTTAGCTGGGCAAGTCTCATTCCCCCAAGTATTCAAACGACGAACACCCTCAACCGGCTTATCAGCTGAACATAATTCATTAAATACAAAGTTGAGACAATTTTATGATTGCTCACATCTTCTCAGTTCATTACTTTCCCACTGCAATTTTGCTACTCTAGAATTGGCTCCGCGCAGAACTTGCGTGCTTATTACTTTTTAACTGAAACTTACTAACTTGAAAATGCTTGTTTTTACTTGAACCTAAGTACCTCGATGTACGTAGTTTTTACTACAGTTCAGCTAGTTTTCATTGGCCAGTAGCTAGTTTTAATTTTGTTTTGAATAGCTTTGTTATTTCTTAAGAAGTCCGCTTGTTTGCTCAACTTTTTCTTTCTTACTTCACAGATTTCAGTATATAAAGTATTAGAGAGTGGTTTTTGTTTGTAAATAAAAGCTTGAACACACTTTTATCTAACATGGATGGCATATTAATAGTTCATCATTATTTTTATTCTGTTGACGGCGATGGTCTAGTGGGTAGTTGGACTGCCTCATATGCTGGTGGTCCCAGTTTCGGGTCCTGGTCAGAGCGTTCATTTGTGTAGTGAATTGCTCTCTTGAAATTTTCCTCTCTGTTCATGGTTGTTTTTATTTATACATGTATGTTTATTCCCCAGTTCGCTGTGTGGTCGTCCAAAACACTAGCTGTGCTTACTTTGGGACATACAGTTGTTGTGTTTGTCTGGGGATTTATTGATATAAAAACCTATAATAAATTTTGTTTAACTTAGACCTTTGCAAAGAAAAACAATTATTATTACTGACCATTAAAGTCCCGTAGCCTCCACTTTGGAGATCCTCTGGCAGATCAGTACCTACTTACCAAGGAGTGATTATGTTTTTCCTTACATGTCCCTGATTCCATTTTTATCTAAGATAACTGCATTCACCAACACCAACCAGCTATCAGGCAACAGCTGCCGATTGTCTTCATGTATGTGTACACATGTTGCAAACCTACCTGGGGCTCCTACTGGCACCTTGAACACGGCGTCTCTAACACTTTCATTGAAGCGTAGGTTTGCCCTCATTCACTGTTTATGTATGTTTTTGTACTGTTTAACTACAGCCACAGCCTAAAAGAGCCAAAAAGAGTAAAAGACCCACCTGTTAGTATGTGGCATCCACGCCCATTGACATCATTGATCGTAAGAGTTATGACTGATTAATATTGATTGTGATATATATAACGACTAATGATGCGTTGTCTAACGGTGTTAAGTTCGGCGAAATTTAAAAGGCCAATAGGGCTATAAATAATCCGTACATTTCGGAATATAATCCCCACCGCGGGCTTCTGTTGAAATTGCCTTTGTTCCAGCGATCACTCTAGCTGATCGTTAGCTTTAACCGGAACACAATCCACGTAAACATGATTACTATGGCGGTCAAAATAGCAAGGGCTGTTTGTAATTTAAACATATAGTTAAAATGAGCTCATTAGCCTTTGGGCTCATCTGCATCTATAACTTCTCTTCCACTAAAAGGTTTTTGTGTGTGAATCGTCGCCAAAACTATAAAATTCACTATATTATGTACATTCCGATATAACACAGGAGGAAATTCAATATCTTACAAATTTATTGTAACTTATGACTTTATAAATAGATTAATCTATGGTGTAATCAAACATTACAATTATACAATTGTCTCGAGAATACCTTTATTTTTAATAGGGTCAAAAAAGTCACAGGCTGACTTGGGCACACCTGTCAACATTAACAGTTAACATTGTGACGGTTGTCTATTTCGACCTCTTTTTGTCAGTAAATTTTATTTTTTTTGTCGTTCCCGACGTAATTTTAAACTACGAATTACGTAGTGTCGGAGAACGGCAATGTTTTGATTTGACAAGCCAGTCACGAAAAATTATCCATCATAACAACTAGAATCTATTTATTTATTATTGTTTCCGAGTTTATTATTCAAAATTACATGTTTATCAATTTTTTATTATCTACAATCAAAGTTTTCACGAAATCAATAATTTATTTTTACGTACACGAGTGTGCGTAGCCAAAATTTTTGGTAAGGATTCTCATTCATTAAAATTTTATTTTGTTGTTATTTTTTCTTTTCAGATCAAATTTAATCGTATTAATGTTTCTGTTTTATTTTGTGTGACTATTTTTTATTTCAATTTTGTTTATATTTTTTTGTTTGTATTTACAGGCATTTTTGTATATTTTAAATTTTACTGCAAAATAAACATAGAAGAGAGCTTTGGTATTTCCTTTCTGGACCCTCAATTACCACTCCGCAAACAACGCGTTACATACTGGCGCCGACCATTCAAACGCAGTTTATGGAGAAGAGAGGAGGAACAATATCAACAGAGGAATAGCAACATTAAAAATAATTTTTTATAATTAGTATTGAGGTCAGGCATAAAACTTTATTTGTTACCATTTTCAACCATTAACATTCACTAGTTAGGTTATATATCTACTATAATATATCAAATTACTGCTAAATTATTCAGACATTTAAGTTTCTTTAGTTTCTTTCGTTATAATATCTTTGAAGAAATTTTCTGAAGGCACAACATTTATTCTATAACCCAGTAATTTCACTATTTAAATAACATTTTCTATTCATTTTCATCACTTGAAAATACGTATATTTTTAAGGCTCTTTTCTGCATAACGACTATTAACAAATTTATTTCTCTTTAACATTTTTTTTTTTTGGATTTTGCAATGAATTTTTCACAACTAAATAAACCTGAAATAATTTATGAATTAAAAATCAGAAATATAAATTTTTCTTCGACGCAATCTGTAGACGAACTACGATCATTATTATTAAATATTAATGTAGATTCTGAAACAGAAATTTTACAAAATAGCCCTGAAGAATTTTCAGAGGATATTAATGCCATTAAAAAAAATTTAAAACTTGTTGAAGCTTGTATAAACTCTTATCCTATTAGGAAACAAAAAATTTTACCTTATTTAACTCATATAAGAACAAGATTAGACCTCATTGACATTACATCAGATTTATCTTCAGAACAGTTAGATTTAATAAATTCATGTTGGAATGATTTAACTCAATTAGACTCACGTTTTAAAAATTTGGAAAAATCACCAACACATTCCACATATCATTCCGCAGAATCCACACAAAATATTAATTTACAACCCCTTTCTTTTTTCGAAGCATTAACTGATAAGGTCAGTAAAATTACAGAAAATCGAACTAACAATGATTTAAAAAGATTTATTTATAAAGGTGAAGGTTGTCCAAAGGATTTTATTCAAAAACTTGAAGAATTTTCACAAATAAAAAATATTTCTGAAAAATCTTTATTCTCACATATTTATGATATTTTATCTGGATCTGCTCTTGATTGGTTTAGAGCTAGAAAGTCGACTATTAATGACTGGTCATCTTTCCGATCGGCATTGTTGAATGATTTTGCAATTACCGATTACGATTATAAACTAAAAAAAGTAATCGATGCTCGTAAACAAAAACATAATGAGAGAATTATCATTTACTTTGCTACAATGGAATCTCTTTTTTCAAAACTCTTGGAACCAATGTCTGAAAAAGAAAAAATTAATACTCTTGTTAGAAATCTTAAACCTGAATTCACATTACGTCTTTCACCTACTGATTTACATACTGTAAATTCCCTCTTGGAATCAAGCAAATTTACAGAAAGCATTCTCCAAGTTTCTAATAATACATCTTACTACTCTTCATCATCACCACCAGATCATTATCATTCTTTTCCTATTCCTTCTACATCGAATTCTAATAACAAATCGTATAATAATACTCTATTTTCACATAATCAACCATATATTCCTGAATTTCCTTTTAAAGCTTGTACATATAATTCCATAGCAGCTGTAGCTAATCCATTGTCTAATACTGTAGCTGCAATTAATAAAAATCAGAATTTTTATAAATTCACTTGCCCACGTTGTAGATCTAATACACATCTATTAAAAGACTGTACTAACACTAATATAGTGTGTTTTCGTTGTGGAAAAAAAGACTTTATTACTAGTAAATGTCCTAATTGTAATAAGTCGATTCCAAAAAACTAAATTACGAGGAGTGTACAAATAAAAATAATAGTGTTAAATCATCAAATTTTGACAAAAAAGATTGGGATACATGGTTAAAAACTTTAACAATTTTTTTTAAATCTTATAACACTTGTGCTCTCCTCTTTAATAAAACATCAGATTTTGAACGTCCTTATTTACATATAAAAGTTAACGATTTAACTTTAAATGGTCTTTTAGATAGTGGTAGTGCTATCACTATATTGGGTAATAATTCTCATAAAATTTTATCACAACATGGTCTTTTTATGCAAAAAAGCTGTTTAATAAAAGGTAATGTTGCAAACGGACAAACTATTTCTTCTATCGGTATTATTACTCTTCCTACTTTTTATAACAATAATTTTGCGTTAATTACAGCTCATGTGATCCCAGAAATCACTGAATCACTTATTTTGGGTATTGATTTTTGGAAAACTTTTAATCTTGCTCCGGATATTCTTAGTAATATCACATTACAACCTTCAAATTTAAACTCATCTTTTCTCATTAATACAGATCCTAACTTTCATTTACATGAATACCATTATTTAACAGATACACAAAAAATTATTGCAGATGCAATTATGGAAAAGTTTAGGTTGATTTCAATTGAATGTAAACCTTTAGGTCGTACTCATTTAGTCGAACATTTCATCGACACTGGAGACCATCCACCTATTCGTCAACGCTGTTACAGACTTTCTCCTGAGAAACAAAAAGCTCTTTGTAAAGAAGTTGATGATATGTTACAATTAGATGTCATTGAACCCAGTGACAGTCCATGGCTGAACCCAGTTATTATTACACCTAAAAAAGATGGTACTTGGCGATTTTGTATTGATAGTCGTAAATTAAACGATATCACAAAAAAAGATGCTTACAAACTTCCTTTCATTTCTGATATATTAGATAACCTTAAAGATGCTAAATTTATATCATCTATTGACATTGCTAAAGCGTTTTGGAATATTCCCTTAAAAAAAGAGGATAAACTCAAAACTGCATTCCATGTTCCAGGCCGAGGAATGTTTCAATTTAAAGTTATGCCATTTGGTTTAACTAATGCACCTGCTACCCAACAAAGATTCATTGAAAATCTACTAAATGACCTTACAAATGATAATAATGTTTTCTATTTTATCGACGATATAGTCTGTATCTCTCAAACCTTTGAACAACATGTCGATATACTTACTAAAATTCTTAAAAAACTTTCAGATGCCAATCTTACAGTCAATTTTCCAAAATGTTCATTTTTCCGGAAAGAATTAAAGTACTTAGGCTATGTAGTTAATGAAAATGGTTTAAAAACGGATCCTAAAAAAGTTCAAGCTATTCTTGATATACAAACTCCAAAATCTGCTAAGGAGGTCAAACGTTTTTTGGGTACTGCCAGCTGGTACAGACGTTTTGTACCTAATTTAAGCACTCTTGCAGCACCGTTAACTAAATTAACTTCTACAAGCAAGAAATCACCTCCATTTAAGTGGTCTGATGAAGCTGAAATTGCTTTCAAGGCTATTAAGCAAGCTTTAATTAGTACACCAGTTCTGGCATGTCCAGATTTCTCTAAACCATTTGCTGTTCATTGTGATGCCTCTTCCTATGGCATTGGCGCAATGTTAACTCAGGAAGTCGATAATATTGATAAACCTATTGCTTATATGAGTAAATCACTTACAGGCGCTCAAAAGAATTATTCAGTCACTGAACGTGAACTTTTAAGTGTTATTACGGCACTAGAGCATTGGCGTTGTTATTTAGATAATGGATTACAATTTACAATTTATACTGATCACGCAGCCCTTCAGTGGTTTATGCATTTAAATAATCCTACTGGCAGATTAGCTCGATGGAGTATTCGTTTATCTATGTTTAATTTCGTAATTAAACACAAAAAAGGCTCAGATCATGTCGTACCAGATACTTTATCACGTATAAAACCAATTGATTTAATTAATTTTTCTACTTTTCAAACTAAAGACACTTGGTATTTAGCAATTTATAATAAATGTTTATCATTTCCTTCTAGTACTCCGGATTACATGATTCATAATAATAAATTGTTTAGATTTTGTAGATCTAACACATTATTTAACTCTGAATTTAATTGGAAACAAGTAATACCATTAGAATTTAGGGAATCTGTTATTACACAAAATCATTCTACTCCCCAAACGGCACATTTTGGTACTTTTAAAACATACCATAGAATTAAAAATCTCTATTTTTGGCCTGGCATGTATAAAGACGTAGCCATGTTTATTGCTAAGTGCGAGACTTGTTTAGCTACCAAGCACCAAAATCAAAACTTAATTGGTTTAATGGGCAAACCCAAACATTGTTCACGCCCTTTCCAATGTTTATCCATAGATTTGATAGGTCCACTTCCTACTTCACGTAAACAGAATAGATTTCTATTTGTAGTTACTTGTTGTTTTTCCAAATATTGTTTGTTATTTCCAATAAAACATGCAACCGCTTCTATTATTCGCCATATATTGGACAATTTAGTTTTTATGGTTTATGGAGTTCCAGAAACTATTATATTAGATAATGGTCCTCAAATGATAAGTACAGAATTATCTGAATTATTTAAATTTTACAACATACCAAAAATACATTACACCCCACGTTACTGTCCACAGGTTAACACCGTTGAGCGTTACAATAAAACTATTGTAACGGCGATTGCAGCTTTTATAGATAAAGATCACAGAACTTGGGATACCTATATAAACAAAATACAGTTTGCTATTAATACTGCGGTTAATGAAACCACAAAATTCACTCCATCATTTTTAGTATTTGGTAGAGAAGCTGTTACATGTGGATCTATCTACAAAAATAAAGATTCCAGAGATGAACTAATTTTCAGTCCTAGGGATGTATATGCTGAAAACATAGGACAATTAATACCTATCTTTTCCGAAGTACAGAAACGGTTATTTAATGCACATCAATATAATGCAACTTATTATAACAAACATCATCAGAATTTAGAATTTAATAACGGTGATATTGTTTGGAGGCGAAACCATGTAATAAGTTCCTCTAAAAAACATTTTTGTGCTAAGTTTGCACCCAAATTTATTAAATGTAAAGTTTCAAATAAAGTTTCACCATTAATTTACGATTTAGTGGATATGAATAATAACCCATTAGGTCGTTGGCATATCAGAGACATTAAACCTCTACCGCGTTTAACTTCTTCTTTGAGTGACTAGATTGGTTGTTACCAATTACTTTATATGAATTCATATATAATTATTGCTAATTATCTCACGGCGAGCATAAGCCGATTCTTTTTGTCTTATTTTTTTTCTATGCACCTCATTATCGTTTGGCTATACCATTAACATTGACGTTGGTCAAAACTTATAATTAATTATCATCATCGTAGTATTAGGTTAACTTATTGTGTAATTTATTTAATATTTGCAATTCTAGGAGTGTAAACTCTTATTTTCAATATCTGTATTATACTTTATAGTATAATTTGTTAAATGTTATCAAATTTTTTTTTCTCAATTTTTTTTCAAGCGGTTTGCAACTTGTAAAATTAAGCCTTCTGCACGAGCGTTTATTAAGGTAACTCGTTAAACTAAACCATACCTATGTGTATTATTTATACGCTTGAATCACTTTCCCGTGAGAATTATTTTCATATGTTTATTACATAAGTATTTTAATTACTTCACAAAAGACCCTTGGATTTTATTTAAAAGTCAATGTTTCACGACTGGCTATGATTTTCTTTTCTTTCCGGCATATTTATTTCAGTCTTTAACTGAAACTTGTTTATAGTAATCACCGTGCGGGAGTTAGCGACACGTTAAAGAAGCCATAAGCTATTAATATTTTCAGCGGATGGCAACTATTAAAGCCTTTTGCCGTTGCGTTCAACTCTGTTGAGTTGACTTATTTAGGATACGATTCCTCATAAGCAACTCTAACTGCATGATGTTTTATTTCCAGTAGTTGGGATAAGACTAGTATGAAAGAGAATGTATGTTGTAATTATAATGTACGTTGATGGAGTTGAACGATGTATATTAACATTGTATATTCCAGGAACATGTTTAAAATTTTATCATTCATGAACCATGTAATTTAAGATAATTATTTAGGATTTTTTTTTCTCTCTCTCGTCTGTTTTGTTTTCTTTTTCTATTAAATAATTTGTTGATATGCAATATATCAGTATTATTTTTTTTTTCTTCATATATACAGGATGTTTTTTTAGAAAAATTCTTCTATAGGATGTTAATATTAATTTTCATTTTGCTTTTAATTATTATTTTTTTTTTGATCGTTCTTTCATTTGGCAGATTAAATATTAATATTCGATATGTATATGCGGTTTATTTTGATTTGGTTTGAATATTTTTTTTAAAAAAACTATACTGAAAAAATCTTTCAGATTTTTTTTCCCGGCCCCCGGGGTATTGTGACGGTTGTCTATTTCGACCTCTTTTTGTCAGTAAATTTTATTTTTTTTGTCGTTCCCGACGTAATTTTAAACTACGAATTACGTAGTGTCGGAGAACGGCAATGTTTTGATTTGACAAGCCAGTCACGAAAAATTATCCATCATAACAACTAGAATGTATTTATTTATTATTGTTTCCGAGTTTATTATTCAAAATTACATGTTTATCAATTTTTTATTATCTACAATCAAAGTTTTCACGAAATCAATAATTTATTTTTACGTACACGAGTGTGCGTAGCCAAAATTTTTGGTAAGGATTCTCATTCATTAAAATTTTATTTTGTTGTTATTTTTTCTTTTCAGATCAAATTTAATTGTATTAATGTTTCTGTTTTATTTTGTGTGACTATTTTTTATTTCAATTTTGTTTATATTTTTTTGTTTGTATTTACAGGCATTTTTGTATATTTTAAATTTTACTGCAAAATAAACATAGAAGAGAGCTTTGGTATTTCCTTTCTGGACCCTCAATTACCACTCCGCAAACAACGCGTTACAACATATTACCTCAGAGTCACTCGGTTAGTCAGCTAAAATTTCTTTGCAGCACTGTCCATTTCTTTTAGACAGGTAGAGACGTACATCAATATGTAACAAAAACTTTTAACCTAGCTCCGCAAAAATCAATTAAATTTAAACAATTTCAAAGTAATAAATTATTCTTATTTTAATATGAATAACGTCGTATATTCTAGAATATAATCTTAAACCTTGTTGCTATACTTTGAAAACCTAGAAATTCTCTACGACAAAAACCATGAATAATTAAACACAAGTATACAAATTAAAGCAATGTAAACGATTATTTTCCATTTCCTAGATAAACAGAAACCATAAAGACCTATTAACCAACATCGCTATTCCAGTCCATTTGTTTAGGGACCCTTTATTCAGGTAGGATCTGACCAACTTGAGTATGCAGTGTCGAAAATTAGAACTAACAGATTTGTACGGCAACTGCCTTGAAACCGTAACACGGACTTATTACGCAGCGCTACTTTTAACTACACATAACTTGGTCGGGTTATACTGGAAATCCCTACGGCAGACTTTCAAAATTTTTGAATGGAGACTTCAGTAAACAAAATTTTGGAAATAAAGGGCCATGGAGGGACAACACACCCCATGTTTACTCTGCTAATTGAATTCATTGTCACAGTTTAAATGATGTTTAAATCTAACTGTACGTTGGTTTATTGCGTGTGGGGGTATTTCTAGTACAGCGACTAGACGTTGTATATCCATTCGTCATTTTGAAGTTTAAAATTAATGTGTTTTGAAATAAAAGTATTTTGACTTCAATATTATTTTAAAAAAAACTTACAGTAATGTTATAAAATATACAGATTATAAAACCTTATCGTAAAACGATATTCAAATCAATTCACTTTGACAAGATTCTCAATACGTTTGGTTGCCCTATTCTCCCAGTAAACCTAATGTACAATTATGTATTTTCCATCGACGAGTCTGCGGGGTTTTAAAGAACCAACCGTATGGATCTAGAGTTTGTGTTATAAGTGATTTGAATACCGACATAAAAATTCATAACTTACAAGTTTGCCCCTCACAGGTCTCGATCTCTGGTATTTGTGGAAAGATTCCTACTATCAACATAAGAGTAAAACACATAACCATGCTTTATATTTATTCAAAGCAGGATTCAAACCCGCGTTCCTCAATTACACATCGAATGCTCTAAAATAACCTTATGACAAATTTTGTATACATTATGATTGAATCGATAAAAAAAATGTTTTATCAGTCGGTACTTTGCTAACTTCATTGCTGAATTATATTTTAAGAAAGTATACGATTTCACGTGCGTTTTGTATGATCGCGGCGTATGGCATTCTTGGACCGTTTTACTTCCTAAATAAGTCTTTGGTTAAATACACTATTGCAAAAACCACACCTAATTGTCGCATCACGAACAACAAAAACAAATAAATAAAATCCTCAAAATGGCGTCCATAGTACTTTGTTCAACGAAATCTGAAGATCAAACTCAAATTAGGGACACAACCGAACTGAGAAGAAAAATAATAACAAAATATTTGTTGAGTTCCCCCAACTTGGAAAGAAACACAATATTGAGAATTAAAGCGATTCCGACGATATACTCGCAGTGCGGCGTTTGTTTTGTTTGAATTCTGCTAAGTTTTATTTGCTCGAAGATTTACGTTTAAAAGTAAACATTTGACTCTTTGTTTATAGGGCATAGTAAGTAGGTTATGAAGACTAATGCGTGATTTACACGTATTAAGTAGATAAGTTGGTAACTAAATTTTAAGTTACTACATGTCACTTGTGTGTCCAAACGGATTAAGTAGTTAAGATCATAAGTTCAATGAAGACGATCAGTGATGAATATCAAGAAACTCTTCTATTCTGTACTTAGATATGTAATAAACGAGATTTTGGACAATTTCAGAGAAGAATTTGTTTGGGAATTTAAAACTTCTTCAAGAATATGAATTTAAATTTTTATTTCGTATATTTCACAAGCAATCCTATTTTAAATATTCTTCAACAAATTTTTAAGTTGACCTAAACTTCACTCCTTCATTTTGTAAAAAAAAAAAGAGAAAATGCGAATTAAATACGAGCTCTTGCTGCCACTCGCTTTGTGAACTTATGCATTTAACTAAAAAATCACGTCCAAACGTGGTAAGTGAAAGCCCCTCCCACGAATCCTAATTTACTTAATCACTTGCGTGCTAAATTTTAACTTACCACTTGTCACTTAACTGACTGTTTACACGTAATTTTTAGCTTAAAATTTTGTAAAAAATGTAGTTACCAACTTAACTACTTAATGCGTGTAAACCAGCCATGAGGGCCATATATTCACCCATATGTTTGGGCTCGCATTAATCGGCATGTGTTATCTGCAAAGTCGAATATGTGAAGATGAACGTTCGGGAAACATGCCGCTCAGCCAATACCGTTCGGGTTTTGGCGCGATGAGCCAAATTAACCGACCTGTATACTGCTCGAATAGATTAGATAGAGGTTGATTTGGGCTGGCAAATATATTAATGATTTCTATTACATTTCATTGTGATACAAATACGTACCAATTATTATCTGAACTTATATTGACTAACTTCATTCTAAAATCTACATAATCAGACCGTATTTCCTTGCAGCATTTAGACAGCAGCGTTGTGGTGTAAGTGGTAGAAACCCTGCTTTACATAACGGACTCACAGTTCGATTCCCAGTATCTTGTTACATCTGTTGTCGTGATGCCTTTAAAACATTGTTTTCATATAAGTTTATCCTGTGTTCCTTCAGCAATATCCAGTAGACAGCCTAAGCTTATCTTGAGGCCACACTCTTGGTGTATTTAAGCAAATGCGTAATAATTTTTATTTTTTAAATACGTAAATTAATCCTTCCTGTGGTTCCGTATACAACCGAATTGATGTAAAACTATCTTTATTACTCAATAACATTGACTAAATTCACTAAATTCACTTCCGATGTTTATAAACAGAAGAAGTTTTTCTTTAATGAACTTTTTGGACCTTTCTGTTCAGTTTGTAAGAAAAAAGGTTCGCTCATTTGCTACATTAATGTGGATACGAAATTGGAAGAAAACGAGATCTTATAAAGGGTCAGGGATAAATATAGATGAGGTATATCATTATTGTATAAGTATAAAGACGTTATATGTTTAATGTTAAAAGATTACGCACTATATTAGGTCTTTACCTATGAAATTGCCGTTTTTCACGAAATAAATGAAGCGTAATTTTTTTATATATTTTTTATTTCTATTAATCAAAATAATCACCCATGCTATCAATGCATCTTTGCCAACGCATTGGTAGCTTATTGATGCCTTTCTTGAAGAAATCAGCTGGACGGGAGGCAACAAATTCTTCAAAGGCATTTTGTACTGCCTCTCGGGTATTGACTTTTTTTCCCGCCAAGAAGTTATCCAAATTCTGGAAAAAGTAAAAGTCTGTAGGCGCAAGGTCTGGTGAGTACGGCGGATGACGGAGAACTTCCAACCCCAACTCTTGTAGCTTGGAGACCGTCTGCTGTGCAGTATGAGGTCGCGCGTTGTCGTGCAGGAGCAGTGGAGCCAACGATTGACCAAAGCTGGTTGGAGACATGCGAGCTTCTCCATCATTGTGTTCAGTTCTTCACAGTACACATCTGCAGTAATGCTTGTCCCGTTTGGCAAGAAGCTGTGATGAATTACACCCGCGTTAGACCACCAAACAGTGACCATCACTTTTCTAGGGGTAAGTTTTCGTTTAGGGCATTGTTTGGGTGCTGAACCAGGGTCCAACCAACTTGCTGAGCGCTTACGATTGTCAAACAGGATCCATTTCTCGTCACAAGTAACAATGCGGTTCAGAATTCCTTCATTTGTATGCCTGCTGAGCAGTGCAAGGCACGTCTCCACACGTACTTCGCGCTGGCGGTCATTGAGTTCGTGGGGTACCCAATTGTCAAGCTTTTTTACCTTACCAATTTGACACAAATGGACCAATATTGTTTTGATGCTAACGTCGAAAGCTGCTGCTAATTCAGCCGTGGATTGAGTTTCATCAGCTTCCACAATTGCCTTTAATTCGTCATTGTCGACCAAAGTTTTCGGACGACCACGGGGTTCATTTTTCAGGTCAAAATTTCCAGAACGGAAGCGGGTAAACCAATAACGGGTGGTGCAGTCGTTTGTAGTGTTCGCTCCGTAAACGTCGTTGATGTTGCGTGCCGCTTGTGCCGCTTTGCTGCCACGACGGTACTCATACTCCATAATTACTCGAATTTTTAACTTATCCATGATGACGAAAAATGTTCGAATGCGTTGAAAACAAAACACTAACTATTAAACAAATGACGATTTTAGAAAAAGAATTCCATGTTTGTCAAATAAAATTAATTTGAAATTAGAATTATTATCAGTCAAAAAAAAAATATTTTCATTTGAAATGTCCAGTACGGCAAAACGGCAGTTTCATAGGTAAAGACCTATTATTTAGATCAGCTGTACATGATATAATAATTTATTTAATTTAGTATCCACATCTTAGCATTATATCTCAAAACACGTTTAGAACCTTTTTTTTAGCTGATAAACAGTACATTTTAAATAGGTTTTCTTCTAAAAACCATTGTCTTACTCTGTTTCAACGAGTCATGTAAGCTAAGACTTTCATTAAAAATAATATATAATTTAAACAAAATACCACATCCATACATTAGACATCCATGAACCATACATATTCATAAGCGCGCTGTTTCCACTGCAGAAACCCTACCGCGTCGTCCGCCTTAATATACCAAAATGTATATTTAATGATGTCCTCAACGGTACGCATGGTGTAAAAGCAGACCCAGGATTAGTAACAGTTTGTATGCAGGCCGGGGTAAGACGGACCAAACGCGATGGGTTGGGATGAACAAGTGTATCCCTTCTGTGGATAAGTACTTGTAAATAGTGCAAATGGTTTTCCATTACGGATTTCCTTTTATATTCCGGGGCTTTGTATAGGTGAATCTTGGTTGTGTTTTATTGAAATCCTGGAATTTTGGGATTAATTTTAAGCGTTTAATGGGTTATATGAAGTACTAATATTTAATATTCTAATATTAATATTCCCCTTAAAGGGAAAAAAATTATACGAATAAGTAGAAAAAAGGTATGTAAGTAAATATCAGAATGACTTTATTAACTGAATCAAATGTACAAACTAAAGATACCTAAACTTGTGTTAAAGCTGGCTAAATTACGAACTGTCACGACGCAAAAAAACACAGCCCTTGTTGGATAAAGAAAGATGTAATCAAATAATCTATGTTTAACGTAAAACCCTTTGGCTGTGCCTAACAGGATTCGAACTCGGGAGTCCGATGGCGTTGACTTTATTCAGTTTGCTTAGCATATTGACCGTTGGCATATAAACTGCCTATTTTTCACGTTAAGGAATTGAACTTTCAGTTATAAAAGCCTGGCCAGTGACCAACAAAATAAAACACAACGCCATTTTGTAATAATAATAATAATCATTAATTTGCAAGAATGTGTGTACAATAAGATGTTGTTGGTAATAGAATTCCCAATTCACAAACTGCCAGATATAGGCGTGCAAATATTATTGGTACCTATATATATTTATATATTTATGTATATATATATACCTATATATATATTTGGGTACCTATTTCCACAAAAAAGTTTCATTTTTAGTTTACATGTCAATCTAAATATAAAATAAAAAAAATTAAAATTACAGTCACGATTCTCAAGTCAACATTACTAATGTCAATCTACAATAAAAAATAAAAGTTACATTCATGGTTCTAAAGTCATTTCTATTAATTATAAAATAAGGTTATTGTCATTTAAATATTCATCCAGTCTATATAATATATAATATAATATAATAACACTTCTCTAACAATAACCTGAATACCTTATGTTTAAATTCCAAAGCGGTCAGATTTTAATAAGAACCGGGTGATTAAAGATGGTGATTGCCATACAATACACATTCCTACTGAAACATTGCAGGCGACGTTGTGGGATATACAGGGTGTTCGGTACAACGTTGAACATACGAAAATGGGGGGCAGGTGGGTTGGTCTGTTAACTAACTAGCCCAAAAGATTTTGCCTATGAACCAAAATTTTTTTATAATCAATTTTTTTTCATATTTCTGAATTGTTTCGCTTTTGTACTTTTTAATCCCGTCAAAAATTTTTTTTTCAAGGCCAGGTAAATTTTTTTCTTTATTACAATTATAGTGATTAGTAGGTCCTTTTAAAATTAAAAGTTGGACATTGCACTTTGCTAGAAATAAAGTTATGGCCCCTCAAACATAAAAAAAGAGTTAATTTAACGCTACATCAGAAATATGCAAAAAAAATTCATTAAAAAAGAAACTTGAGTCCTAGGCAAAATCTTTTGGGCTAGTCAGTTAACAGACCACCCCACCTGCCCCCATTTTCGTATGTTCAACGTTGTACCGAACACCCTGTATAATTTGTTATCTTTTGCTTTATTTCTAGTTCTATAATATAAAATTGTTTCCGTGGTTGAAATAAATGTTTTTTTACAAAAAGTAAGATGTAAATTTCAAAAATGTAAAGGCTAGGCTAGGTAGTGGGAGTATTTTATTATTTTTAAATAAAGGTTTACAACTGTCTGTGTAAGCTGCTTTACAAATTACCCGGACACTTTTTTTCTGACCTGTGGAAGTCCACTGAGTTGCCGCACAGAATAAGGCCATATCGCAGCAGATATGAAACGTATCCGTGATATGCTAACTTAGCCGTTTGTTTATTAGCGTTTTGTGAAAGACGTCGTAGTACATATATAAAACAATCGATTTTGGCGCACAATCTACTTATGTGTGATCTCTGAAAACCTAAAAATGTTGTGTCTCTAACATTTACTATTTTAAAATTGTCATAATTAATATTAAGGTTTGTCTGTGGTCAGGGAGATGGTTTAAATAGAATTATATTTGTCTTAGTCATATTTATTTTTAAATTGTTTTCATTAAGCCAGAGTATCACTGATTGATTTGATTGTAGGACACATACGGAACTCATTTCTTGTATGACTATACTCGTACACAGTTTTGCAATAAAAAAAGGCATACCTAGGCCAGGTTTTTTATGTTATTGGTCAAGTTTTACTACGATATATTATTAGTAGGGAATGTGTAATTCAATTCTAATATTCTGTGAAGTTTAATCCTTTTACAAATATAGAATACATATAGAATCACAGTTTTTATTTAAAAAATTGCAACATTAAAACTTCAGTAATATCAGTGACTAGCCGGAATTTTAAATTCGCTTCATTGTCTTGGTAATAAAAAGGCAGAACAAAACCATTTTAAGATTGTTAGCAAGTGATAAAGTAACTTTTTCACCGAAGTTTTCAACTTAAGCTGCGATTCTTCTTCATAAAGACACGAAGAGACGGTGGTTTTAGTTGAAGATATTCAAATTGGTTTATGAGGTATGCTCGCTGTAGTTGACAAATTGCTTTTGTTTTCATTTTCAGTATTTTCTGTTGTGTTTTTAATCCTATGTACAAGGAGAAATATGGTGCGTGCACTAACATCATGAGCATTTTTATCAAGTGTATATGATTGCTTGCTTGCTTCAAAACTTCAAATGTATTATTCCCTTTGTTAGAATTTACATTGATCTGGATAGATGATAATATAAACCAAGGATTTTTTTTTATGCCGCGTAAGCAACTGAAAGATTCGTCATGAATACCGTCTGTGGGGTGATGCGGGACTCACCAGAGTGGCACCTACCCACTAAAAACCACCTTAGCGGCTGTAGCATGGGAATGCTGTCCAGCCTTCATCGGAGCGACACATAAACCAAGGTACAAGAACAGAAGACTAGACTTAGAAATTATAAATTTTAATAGCTCGATTTCATCGCGAACCCATATTTTTATTTTTTTATTTTATTGAAAAAGGATTAGACGTTTGTCCTCTATCTCACCTGATGGAAAGTGACGATGAAGACGAGGTGTTACACGTCATTACGCTGGTGGCGCCATCTATTAAAACAAAAGTGAACTAACATTCTTAATACACGATTTTTGAGACTCTTCTTTTACTTCGTCTTCATCTTCCTGCACGAAAAAAAGCAAATTGAAGTTATAATTCTGATAACTGCAAAGATTTATCCCTGGTTCTGTTAACCTGTCTTCCAGTCTTCTTGTATTTGCAAGAACCTATTTAATTATTACCACAATACTCGTATGCATATTTAAGCTGACAGTTCGGATTCCGAAGCTCCATTTATTACAGCTCGGCTGTGAATATTTTTCATTAATAGACACCTTTCGCCTTTTCAGATCCCATACAGAGGAGCCGCTTTGGCTCTATTCAATTTCATTTTATTTACACTGCACTTAGTGCGGGTTTCCATTGTATAGGAAGGTAATGAAGCTATTTACTTTAAGAAGAATCCAAATTCGTACAACTTCTTAGCGTGAAACGGTGTCATTTCGTTATTGAGGCAGTGCCAATTTAATAATTGCACATTTGTTTCACATTGTATTATTCATTATTTGTTTTCAAATTTAATACACATAGAATAATGTTTTTTTCTTTTAATCTGGCAATAGAACTCGCATCTGTTAACAAAAACACACTCTACTCCATCTAAGTTTTTCTGTGAAAAAAATAACAAACATACTTACTTACTCATTTACCGATACATTCTTAAAAGATATATACATATTATTCCAAAGAATAAGGTTTTCTCAAAGATTAAGAAGCATTGAAATAAGATATATCCAACAAAATGCTTACGTTTGATACCAAGACTAAAAATATACCTATACCTACTTATTTACTTTATTTCTCAAATTGTCATGTGGTATTTTGAGTGTATTGGTCAAATTAATTCATTTTGTTTCATAAAATTAAATTAAGAAATAAAGATAAATGAAATTTGGTTTCGTAGAGTTTATTGTGATAGAACAACTAGCACTCATAGTACAAGCCTACGATGAAAACACCGGATCACTTTTTAGTAACTTGGACACAATTTATTGACACTAAGTGATGCAGAAGTTGACGTCACCTGCGTGATGGACACTTAAATAAGACTTCTCTAACTTAGTGCTTAAGTGAAAGATCACAGTATTTGCCTTCACTGATAAATGCCTGCATTGTCCTCCATTTTGGATTCAAGCTTCTCAGCTTGAATCCAAACTATCTCTAGTTAGCTATAAAAGTACGAGGTAGATTTGGATTTTGCATTAAAGTATTAAAATCGTCGTTTTATTTTTATTGTATAGGAAAGGTAAATTTATTTTAAATAATGGTAATAAATAGTTGAAAATAATAAATATTAGGTCTGTACCTATGAAATAGCCGTTTTTCATGAAATAAATGAAGCATAATTTTTTTATATATTTTTTATTTCTATTAATCAAAATAATCACCCATGCAATCAATGCATCTTTGCCAACGCATTGGTAGTTTATTGATGCCTTTCTTGAAGAAATCAGCTGGACGGGAGGCAACAAATTCTTCAAAGCCATTTTGTACTGCCTCTCGGGTATTGAATTTTTTTCCCGCCAAGAAGTTATCCAAATTCTGGAAAAAGTAGAAGTCTGTAGGCGCAAGGTCTGGTGAGTACGGAGGATGACGGAGAACTTCCAACCCCAACTCTTGTAGCTTGGAGACCGTCTGCTGTGCAGTATGAGGTCGCGCGTTGTCGTGCAGGAGCAGTGGAGCCGAACGATTGACCAAAGCTGGTTGGAGACGTGCGAGCTTCTCCATCATTGTGTTCAGTTCTTCACAGTACACATCTGCAGTAATGCTTGTCCCGTTTGGCAAGAAGCTGTGATGAGTTACACGCGCGTTAGACCACCAAACAGTGACCATCACTTTTCTAGGGGTAAGTTTTCGTTTAGGGCATTGTTTGGGTGCTGAACCAGGGTCCAACCAACTTGCTGAGCGCTTACGATTGTCAAACAGGATCCATTTCTCATCACAAGTAATAATGCGGTTCAGAATTCCTTCATTTGTATGTCTGCTGAGCAGTGCAAGGCACGTCTCCACGCGTTCTTCGCGCTGGCGGTCATTGAGTTCGTGGGGTACCCATTTGTCAAGCTTTTTTACCTTGCCAATTTGACGCAAATGGACCAATATTTTTATATTAATATTATATTATTGTTTTGATGCTAACGTCGAAATCTGCTGCTAATTCAGCCGTGGATTGAGTTTCATCAGCTTCCACAATTGCCTTTAATTCGTCATTGTCGACCAAAGTTTTCGGACGACCACGGGGTTCATTTTTCAGGTCAAAATTTCCAGAACGGAAGCGGATAAACCAATAACGGGTGGTGCGTTCGTTTGTAGTGGTCGCTCCGTAAACGTCGTTGATGTTGCGTGCCGCTTGTGCCGCTTTGCTGCCACGACGGTACTCATACTCCATAATTACTCGAATTTTTAACTTATCCATGATGACAAAAAATGTTCGAATGCGTTGAAAACAAAACACTAACTATTAAACAAATGACGATTTTAGAAAAAGAATTCCATGTTTGTCAAATAAAATTAATTTGAAATTAGAATTATCAGTCAAAAAAAAAAATATTTTCCTTTGAAATGGCCAGTATGTCAAAACGGCAGTTTCATAGGTAAAGACCTATTAGTTGAACAACATCTTCGCTGTCTTGTTGAATACATTACGTCTAAATATAATACTTCTAAAGTTTATTAAAAAAGCGCCCTACATTATATTTATTTCATCATATTATACACAAATAAACTCAAAAAGAAATTCGAATAAATAATAAAATCTTCGTTTTTAAAGTGAAATGAGGAAGCTTTCATAACACAAAGAACGTGTTCATTTCAAAAAGTTCATCCAATAATTTGGCTGTGTTTATTTATAAAGCAATCAGACGTTTTTTACTGTCAAAAGAAATACTTTATTGAAATATTTCGAAAACATAATCCATTCATAAAAACAAATTGCAATATAAGTAATTTCTCACACGACCCCGAATGTCAAAGTTTTTCTTTTTTTTTGTTCCCCTTCGCGGGAAGGGCAGGAGGATAAAAATACCCTGACGCATACTCTGGCGCGATTCCAGAGTTATGTGGGTCTCGTCCCGACGCCTACCAGAACCATACCACTAAAAACCCCCTGTCGGTTCGTGCATTTTTGCCACTCAGCCTTCATCTGAGCGACGGCCAATTGGAGAAAGAGGCCGCGCTAGCGGGGCCTAGAAGGGGTCACCCGCTGGGATTACATAGCACTGAAGGTGCTCAAAGCACTGAAGGTGAATACATAGCACTGAAGGTGCTCAAAATGAAAATCAATAATGAAAACAAAAATTAAAAAATTGCAAAATAAAATTGAATTAATTCGCATTTACGTTAGAATTAGGATTTACGTTAGAATTAGAATTTACGTTAGAATTAGAATTTGCGGCCAGAAGGGCCTCGAGATCGGCGGACAGTCTGGTGGATGAGTACGCTTGCGCATTCCTAGGCCTAGCGACTTTGAACTTCGAGTCTAACACAGGAGTAGTATATGAGACTGAATCACGAACTAGAGGATTGGGATGGGTTTCGGAGCGTTTGAAAAACGCTTCAGAGAGTGTTTTGAGATGTTGTTGTACTGTAGGCAGTTCAAGATCTCTATGCAAGTCCGCGTTACGCACGTACCACGGTGCGTTTGTGGCCCTGCGGCAAAAGAGGTTTTGAACTACGTGCAGTTTGTGCAGGAGGGAGGGTTTGGCGTGGGCAAAGGTTGGCGAGGCATACGTCATGACGGGTCTAACGCAGACCTTGTAAAGTGTACGTTTGTTTCTGAAAGACATTTTACTTTTTCTACCTAACATGCTATTTAGGCGGCCTAAGTAGTGACGAGCGAGTTTCGAAACTCTTTCGACGTGTGGCTTGAAAGAAAGCGTTGGATCTAATGTGACGCCTAAGTATTTAGTACTGCGCTTCCAGGGGATGGGAATGCCTAACATTCGAACGTGGGGATCGCCAGCGGGACGACGGCGTTTGTGGTCGAAGCGCATCGCAGAACTCTTTTCAGGGTTCACATCGATGCGCCATTTTTGAAACCATACACCAAGGGCGTTTACGGCCTTTTGGAGTCTGGTTACAAGGTGCCGAACACTGTGGCCTTTGGTATAGAGTGCGGTGTCGTCGGCAAAGAGGGCGAGTTCGACGCCTTTCGGCGGGATGGGAATGTCGTTGGTGTACACGGTGTACAGCAGAGGGGCGAGGACTGAGCCTTGAGGGACTCCAGCCTTTATGGGACGAGGCGCAGAAAGCGTGCCTTCGTGTTTAAATCGAAACGTACGGTCTTTGAGAAACGACGCTATTAACCTGACTAGGCGATCCGGTAAGCCTATCTTGTAGAGTTTATAAACGAGACCGCTGTGCCAGACTTTATAGAAAGCCTTGGCTACGTCAAAGAAAACCGCGACTGTTTTATAACGACGCGGATAGAAACCGTCAAGTATATACTCGACGATTCGATGGACTTGCTGAGGGCAGGAGTGTTTAGCGCGAAAGCCGAACTGATGCGGAATAATGAGAGGATCGCCATCCGTTGGAAACAGATGGTTCCGCATTCGAGAGAGTATGACTCTCTCGATAAGTTTAGACATTGCCTTGAGGAGGCTGATGGGTCTGTGATTAGCCGGGACGTTCAGAGGTTTGCCCGGCTTGGGAATGCCTATGACTGTCGCTTCTTTCCAAGCTTTTGGAAAGTAGCTATGGTCGAAGCAGGCATTGAAAATGATAGCTAACAAGGTAAGCATCTGGTGAGGTAGGTGCTAAAGTGCGTGGTTGGAAATTCCATCCGCACCCGGAGCCTATTTGGACTTTTGATTTCGAATGAGAAGCAAGATTTCGTCATTAGAGACTGTGACAGGGTCGGCGGTGATGGGGAGAGAGTCTTTGCGAAGGACTTCGTCCTCCACCGCCTGGATGTGTGAGGGATCAGCAGGTTGCGTGCTGGGCGAGCATTGTGCGGCAATGCTGTCAGCGAAGCATTCGGCTTTCTCTTCGACTTCAAAGGCAGTAGTGCCATCGGGACGAGTGAGAGGAGGAACGTGAGAGGCGGTGTCTACGCGTAAGGCTCGGGCCATGCTATAGTACGCTTGGTGGGACGGAGAGATATTCGCCATGAGATCGTTCATCTGAGCGTCTCGGAGTTCCGCGAGGCAAGACCTAACTTTATGTTGAAGCTGATTCGCAGCTGTTCTATAGGCGGGCGTGGGATACTTCTTGGCTCTCCGGAGAGCCGCGTTCTTAGCTTTAATAAGATTGCTAACGGCTAAGGGAAGCGTGGGTTTGCCTTGCTTAGCAACCTTTACGTTGTCACTGATGGCTGAGTTGATAGCATCAGTGAGAGAATTTACTATTGAATCAATTTTATCCGGGCTATCTAATTGTTCGGGAGAGATCGCGAGTGGAGAGTTCGGGGCCTCTAAGGCTGAAACTAACGTATTTTTAAAGCCTTTCCAGTTGGTAAAGGTCTTAGGAGAGGTAACGTTATCGTTCGGCGGTCCTAGCACGAGGCGATGGTCAGAACCTAGGTCATCGAGAGGTTCGATAGACCTGAGGTCGAGGTTGATTCGCTTGATTATTGCAAAATCGAGGATATCAGGAGAGTGGTTCGGGTTGTCGGGATAGTGGGTGGGAGTGATGGGGGAGATGACATCTAAGTCAAGTGAATTTGTGATGGCGAGGAGAGCGATACCGCTGGTGTTGGTTGATAGGCACGTCCAGTCAGTATGTTTGGAGTTAAAGTCTCCGAACATAATGACTGAATGGCCGAGGGCGAGAATGGCCTCAAAGTCGCTGCGGATTGGTCTGGTACCACTAGGTATGTAGACTGAAGCTATGATGATGGTCGGATGACCAGTCATAGGCAATCTACACACAGTGGCTTCCATGTTGAGGAGAGGAGGGGTAGGGAGAGGGCAGCAATGGAATCCTCTTTTGTAATAGATAGCAGTGCCGCCGAAACCGTCGGAGTTGGGCCTGTCGTTACGAATAAACGCGTACTTAGGTATAGCGAATCCCCTGGAGCGGTTTGGAGTTAGCCACGTCTCTTGAAGAAGCAATAAGTCTGGCTCGTTGTTCTGAAGGAACAGTTTGAGCTCAGGAAGGTTAGTATTAAGGCTACGAACGTTAAAAGAAACTAGGGATGAGCCCTTGGGTTTGATACAACCGGACGCGGGATTTGCGGGTCTAGACATTATATTGCTTATTTACGAATTTATACAAAAAAAGAAAAGAAAATTTTTAACGAACTTAGAAGCGAGTGGTGTTCGGTTAACGCAAATAAACGCTCTTGAGGAGAGCGGGCGGCTCGCAGTTTGCGTGCGAGAACAGAAATTTCCGTAATGTCGACGTTTTGAATGACGTCGAACACGGTCTTCATGTCCTCAGCCAGCGACGACTGAGGTGAAGATGGCAAAGCAGGACGCGGCCCTACGGAAGCTACGGGAGCTGGGATGGGTCGGGAAGGTGCAGGCGGGACAGCCGGACGCTTCCTCCAAGACAGAGCCGGAGTAGGCGTCGGCTGAACGGGCTTTGCTTCCGTGGGACCCCGGTTGCGCAGCGGCGGGAAGTTAGCGGGAGTGAGTTGCGGCGCCGGTTTAGGCTAGACCCTCTTGGCGGTGGAGCGCGGAGCGCGCGGGCAACCCCTGTAGTTAGCTGTGTGACCGGACTGGCCGCACAGCACACAGGCAGGGGGGGAAGTGGATTCGGGAGTGCGAGTGCACTCCTTCGTAAAATGTGGATACAGGCACTTAACGCACCTGGGGGGAGCTGAGCAATTAGCCGCTGCGTGGCCGTAGAGCTGGCAGCGGTGGCACTGCCCAGGGTGACCGCGGGGGTTGGGACGCTCGACAGAGATATTTGAGAGTCCGCAAATTGTGCGAGCCTCTCTAAAGATCTCCCTCGAGTTGGGAGTATTAGACAAGATAACTAAAGCTAACGGAAAGCGCCTACTGCGGTTAGAGTGCATCTTGTGCACTGCTTCGGCCGGGAAACCCTGGGACTTAAGGTCCTCGAGGATTTCTTCATTCGCGAGCTCGAACGGGACGCCCCGTAGTACTGCGCGGATCTTACGCTCCTCCGGGAGGGCGTAGGTGTGATACGCGATTTGTTTTAAAGAAAGTAACCTGGTGAACGCGCGGAAGTCGTCGACGGTCGCGACTTGAATTTTAATTGTATCGCCAGCGTTGGCGGCTTTTAAGTAATTAATTTTGTGCTCTTTGCACAAGTTAGAAACCGCAGTCCAGCGCGCTTTTTCACGCAGGAAGACGGGCGGAGGGAGCTGAGGTTTCGGCGGGACGGGAGCGCAGCGCGTCGCTGGCTTCGATGGGACCGACGGAGACGCGGTCACTTCGAGTGACATGAGCGGCGCGGGGGCGGGTGTAGAAGACACCGGGGTTGGCTCGGGTGTTGAAGGCACCGCGGCTTTTTTCGAACGCTTCTTAGAGCGTTTGGTAACTAATTGGAACGCGGGCTCAGGAGAGCCGGTTAAGGTGGCGGCGACCGACGAAGCTTCGGACGCGGCGGAGTCTGAATCGCTCCCCGGAGCGGTACGCTTCCTACGAGATGATCGCGAGGATGAGACCGACGCGCAGTCCATATCGGATGGAACGGGAGACGCGGGAGAGCTGTAGACCTGAGGGGTCTGGGCGTTGGAGGCCTGAGGGGCTGGGGTTGAGGCCTGAGGGGCCGGGGACGCGATTGATGCCTGCAAGGCCTGCGTTATGATGTCTTTCGGGATGGAGACGCCTGCCGCAGCAAGCGCCTGGGTGAACGCGTTAATAACGCTTAGCGGATCCATTAGGGAGGGTTGGGACAATAATATGTATAAATATAAGTATAATAAAAGATGCCTAGTTCCTAAAAACCTAGCAAAATCCTAGCGGCTAACCTCCCTACCAGCGGTAGGGGGGCTGGAGGGCCGTTAATGTCACTGCAATTGACCGCGACCCTGCCGGTTCCATCCAAGCCAGCAACGTGCTGCGCTCCCGTCCCATCTAAACCTCAGTTCCCTCCGCCCGTCGTCCTCCGCGAAAAAGCGCGCTGGACCGCGGTTTCTAACTTGTGCAAAGAGCACAAAATCAATTATGTTAAAGCGGCAAACGTAGGCGAAACTATAAAAATTCAAGTCGCGACTATTGACGACTTCCGCGCGTTCACTAGGCTCTTATCAGTTAGACAAATCGCATATCACACCTACGCCCTCCCGGAGAAGCGTAAGATCCGCGCAGTATTACGGGGCGCCTCGTTCGAGCTCGCGAACGACGACATCTTGGAGGGCCTTAAGTCCCAGGGCTTCCCGGCTGAAGCAGTACTAAAGATGCACTCTAACCGCGGTAGACGTTTTCCTCTCGCCCTCGTCATCCTTTCCAACACTCCCAACTCGAGGAAGATCTTCAGAGAGGCTTGCACAATCTGCGGACTCTCGAACATCTCCGTCGAGCGTCCCAACCCTCGCGGGCACCTTGGGCAATGCCACCGTTGCCAGCTTTACGGCCACGCAGCAGCTAATTGCTCAGCCACTCCCAGATCCGTAAAGTGCCTAGATCCGCACATTACAAAGCAGTGCACTCGCACTCCCAACTCCACTTCCACCCCTGCATGTGTGCTGTGCGGCCAATGCGGCCACACTGACTACAGGGGCTGTCCGCGCGCCCCACGCTCCGCTGCTGCTAAGAGGGGCGCGCCTAAACCGGCGCCATCGCTCACTCCCGCCAACTTCCCGCCGCTGCGCAACCGGGCTCCCCCGGAAGAAAAGCCTCTTCAGACAGCTCTCTTCAGACAGCTCCACCTTCCCGTCCTGTCCCAGCTCCCGTAGCTCCAGTAGGCCCGCGTCCCGCTCCGTCGTCTTCACCTCAGTTGTCGTTGGCTGAGGACATGAAGTCCATGTTCGACGTTATTCAAAAAATCTCCGTACTCGCACGTAAACTGCGAGCCGCCCGCTCTCCTCAAGAGCGTCTATTAGTATTAGCCAAGCATCACTCGCTACTTACTTACTTATATATTTATTTAGTTTAAACAATTTAAATAGTAAATATAATGTCTAGATCTGCAAATCCCGCGTCCGGTCGTATCAAACCCAAGGGCTTATCCCTAGTTTCATTTAACGCTCGTAGCCTTAGTACTAACCTTCCTGAGCTCAAACGTTTTTCCTTTCCTTCAGAACAACCAAACTTTCAGAACAACGAGCCAGACCTATTGCTTCTCCAAGAGACGTGGCTCACTTCAAACCGCTCCAGGGGATTCTCTATTCCTAAATACGCGTTCACACGTAATGATAGGCCCAACGCCGATGGTCACGGCGGTACAGCTATTTACTATAAAAGAGGTTTCCATTGTTCTCTTCTCCCTCCCCTCTTCTCCTCAACATGGAAGCCACTGTGCGTAAACTGGCTATGACTGATCATCCGATCATCATCATAGCTTCAATCTACATACCAAGTGGCACAAGACCTATCCGCAGCGACTTTGAAGCCATGCTCGCCCGATTTTAGCTCCAAACATACCGACTGGACGTGCCTATCGACCAACCCCGGCGGTATCGCTCTCCTTGACATCACTGAGCAACTCGACTTAGACATCATTTCTCCCGTCACTCCCACTCACTATCTCGACAACCCGAACCACTCTCCTGACATCCTTGATTTTGCAATCGTCAAGCGAATCAACCTCGATCTCAGGTCTATCGAACCGCTCGATGACCCAGGCTCTGACCACCACCCCGTCTCCCTCGTGCTAGGACCGCTTAACGATAACGTTACGTCTCCTAAGACGTTTACCAATTGGAAAGGCTTCAAAGATACCTTAGTTTCAGCCCTAGAGGCCTCGAACTCTCCGCTCGCGATCTCGCCCGACCAATTAGATAGCCCGGATAAAATAGACTCGTTAGTCAATTCACTCACTGATGCTATCAACTCAGCCATCAGTGATAACGAAAAGGTTGCTAAGCAAGGCAAACCCACGCTTCCCTTAGCCGTCAGCAATCTTATTAAAGTTAAGAACGCGGCTCTCCGGAGAGCCGAGCTCTATCCCACGCCCGCCTATAGATTAGCTACGAATCAGCTACAACGTAAAGTTAGGTCTTGCCTCGCGGAACTCCGAGACGTTCAGATGAACGATCTCATGGAGAATATTTCCCCGTCCCAGCAAGCGAGCCTTACGCGTAGACGCCGCTTCCCACGTTCCTCCTCTCACTCGTCCCGACAGCACTACCGCCTTCGAAGACGAAGAGAAAGCCGAATGCTTCGCTGACAGCTGACCCTCTCACATCCAGGCAGTGGAGGACGAAGTCCTCCGCAGGGACTCTCTCCCCATCACCACCGACTCCGTCACAGTGTCTAATGACGAAATCTCTCTTCTCATTAGACGTCAAAAATCTAAAAAGGCTCCGGGTGCGTATGGTTTTTCCAACCACGCACTTAAGCACCTGCCTCAACAGGTGCTTACTTTGCTTGCTATCATCCAATGCCTGCTTCGACCTTAGCTACTTTCCAAAAGCTCGGCGACAGTCGTAGTCGACAGTCATAGTCATTCCCAAGCCGGGTAAACCACTGAATATCCTGGCTAATCACAAACCCATCAGCCTACTCAAGGCCATGGCTAAACTTCTCGAGAGAGTCATACTCTCCCGAATGCGCAACCATCTGTTTCCAACGGATGGTGATCCCCGCATCATTCCCCATCAGTTCGTAAAAGTACATCGCATAGTCGAGTACATACTCGACGGCTTCTATCCGCGGCGTTATAAAGCGGTCGCAGTCTTCTGTGATGTAGCCAAGGCTTTTAACAAAGTCTGGCACAGCGGTCTCGTTTGTAAACTCTATAAAATAGGCTCACCGGTTTGCCTAGTCAGGATAATCGCGTCGTTTCTCAAAAACCGTACGTTTCGCTTTAAACATGAAGGCACGTTTTCCACGCCCCGTCCCATAAAGGCTGGAGTACCTCAAGGCTCAGTACGCCAACGACCTACCAACGTTTGAACTACCTACAGTGCAACAGTACCTCAAAACGCTCTCGGAAGCGTTCTTCAAACGCTCCGAAACCCACCCCAATCCTCTAGTTCGAGATTCAGTCTCCTATTTTACCCCTGTCATAGACTCGAAGTTCAAAGTCGCTAGACCGAGAAACGCGCACACCAAACGTAGCCACGCAACTAACACTAGATCTCGAAGCCCTTCAGGCCGCAACTTCTAATTGTAGTCTAAATCGAAATAATTCAATTTTTATTTTTCATTTTGAGCACCTTCGGTCCTATAAATTCACCTTCAGTGCTTTGAGCACCTTCAGTGCTTTGAGCACCTTCAGTGCTATGTAATTCCTAGCGGGTGACCCCTTCTGAGCCCCGCTAGCGCGGCCCATTTCTCCAATTGGTCGTTGCTCAGATGAAGGCTGTGAAGCAAAAAATTGCACGAGTCATTCAGGGGGTTTTTAGTGGGTAGGGCTCTGGTAGGCTCGGAGCGAGTCCCAGATACCTCGATCGCGCGCGAGAGGTATGCGTAAGAGCATTTTTTTTATCCTCCTGCCCTAACGGAGAACAAAAAAAAATTTATAAGGAAGATTAAAAGCGTACCTTTTATTTTGTGAATACACAAAATAAAGAGTCATTCGTTTATCTTATTAAGGAAGGTAAAAATAATATTCATAAAACTTTAATAGATTAAAAAAAGAAATAATAATAAGGAAAATAATACAAAAAAGTCTGGCAGAATTACTTGGTTTGGTGAAAGGTTTAATTTTAGGTTCAGGTAATCTTAATCTGTTTTTATTTCGTCCTTAAATTATTAACTACTATTCTTTGCTGAAAACATGTTCATCTCACGTTTTAACCACACATAGTTTTACCCGCTGAACTCGCTATACCAACAGTATCTATGGAAAAAGTTTGTACATTCGGTACACATTGTTAACTTGTCCCAAACATGAAATACGTGTGTCTAGCAACATTCCGCCGCGCGCCGAACAATGCAAGCTTTACGGTAATCCTGCAGACGGATAAATACCTACACAATATTTGTAACAATACATTTGTTCGTGCATATTCTCGATTCAATGAATGTAGTAACATTTATGCAATAAATTGTGCCCGTGGGAAATTGTTAGCGTTTGTCCGAAATTTTGAGAACAGAAAGTTTGTTAATTTTTTATAACTATCTGACTTCAAAAGGAAAACGGCTTTGTAGTAGTGGCTGGTAAAATTTGTGATAATACTCGTAATAACGTAATATAAATCTTGAAACAAACATACTAACTGTATGGCCCTAAAAAAACATAGATGCATATACAATAAATATAATGTATAAATATCAACAACCATAATCCGAGGACCAAAATCTGTGTTCATCACACAAATAAATGCCCAGCCCAGGACCCAAAGCTAGGACCTCCAGTGTATTAATATTTTTTGATATTTTTCCATTTAAGATTTATACCAAAAGAGAATAAATCAAAACATCTCGAAATTACTAACAGACGCTCGAAACTCACATTTTTTAGCCCATTCAACTGCCAAGTCCATTGACTCAAGATGATATAATTTCAAAGACGTCCCGAACAATGGGCGCATTAATAAAATTTAGTGACCTAATTATTTTCGCGTATTGTCAGTTAAATCTATAAAACGGCAGCCCCAGCTGCGTTCTGACAAACGTAATAATTTCCAATTGGAGCTTGAAAAAACCGTGGTCCTGTGTAAACAGTCATTAATATTGCTTACTACGACATTGCTAAGATATTTTGTTTTGTAAATTGCGGATCATGGGAATTTTTGCGGGATGTTTTTTAAGATTTTGTGCCTACCATTTCGGAATTTTTTTTCTTGTTATAGAATTCGATGGAAAGTTTCATATTGAATTTGAATGATAGTCTCGAGAGATGTGCTGCTGCTTATGTTTAAGCCATTAAATAATAGATACTCCATCGTCCTTATCTTCATTTTTAACTTTTTATATATTGGAAATACCTGCCAATAGCTCATAAAAACCGATTTTCCATTTTATGAACTGAAAACTAACTTCAAGATAAACTAACCTAGATTGTTATCTTTCGGGAGATATAACGAAAAATAACTTTAGCGTTTTAATGAGAGCATTACGAATTTTTGTAAAGTTTCATAGGGAAACTGCAAAACTGGGTAACGTTATACGAAAAGTTTTTCATTGTTCCTACATTGTAGTGCTCGCGGAGCAGAGATAGCAATCTTATTATGTTCGTCGCTACGTAACTTCTGCTGAATATTATGTCAGATGAAGAAAACTGTAGATAAAGTTAAGTTGTGACTAGATAAAAGCAACGTATGTTTAAGTTACGTTGTTCTTATATACGATATAGTATATGATTATTATGTATTATATGCTTTATAATGGCGAGTTTTTTTATACCAGTAAACAAATCTTTCTTTACTGATTAGTATAGAAGAATGGATAGTTTTATTGTTAAATATAAGCATATACAACGTGGAGGAAACAACGCCATTCACAGAACTCGGATCTGGTTTACAGGCAGGATTACTGCTCAGCTACTAGCCCGACGACTGAGGTCAATCGTGATACGTTAACTGTTTGCGAAAATCAGGTTAAGTGGCTTAATAAAAGCACTAGCTTAGCACTAGCACTAGAAACGGAAGAATTTTCAGGATGGTTTCTCTGTGCTCTTTTATGTATGCATGAAGTGTATTAATGGCGATCGATTGATTTGTCATGTTTGAAAGCTTACTTAGCAAAATCACCGTTTCATTCTCCAGTATAGATTAGGTTGTAATATTGACTCTGTTTAAGAGCAATTCTTTATTTAGAGTTTTTTCAATCGAGATTTATAATGAATATTTTGGTGATCTCAATCCCGACATTTTACAAAGTTTACCGATCGACATGCACTGGGTGCTTGGAGGCGGTAGAGATGAAAATGTCTTTAGGGTTTCTATCAGGACATTCGAGATATGAAGTCATTGATGGAGACTCGAACCCTCCAGATATGTTCTATTTCGAAAACAATTTCTTTCTCGAGTTCCTAATTTCACAAAGAGCTATTATCGTTATCACGGTGTTATCACGCATTAACGTATTTACTAATTTTCTCCAGCACACCTAAATACCCTTCGCGTGATTTTGAATGGCCCAAGTTTGATTAAGTTTGTAACAAAACACATTCCAGGATTTGCACTGGTTTGACTAATTAAACAACAAGAAAACTTATAACGGTCATTCGTTTCATTCTTGTATGCTTTATAAGTTTGTGTGCTGTTAAGGTAACTAATCTTTTTGTTTTCCGACAAAAAAATACCTATATCTTTCAAAATAGTCTATAATCTCAAATAATCCGTTAGTTACTTATAAAAACAGCTTATGTGATTTTAAATCTCTCTATCTCTTTCTTTAAATTGTGACTTCTTCTCAACCTGTGAACATTTAGGAGCTGTGTTTTTTGCAAGGTGGAACTCTCCAATGTTGCGCCGATGGATGCATTTTCACGCGGTTAAACTGTGAATCTAAATCCTCTTAATCCTAATATTTTTATAATTTTTATGTATTAGTTTTTAAGTTTACTAACTCGCAGTTATTAATATCATTGCTACTGACACATCTATGGACTTACTGAAAATAAACTTTTTATTATTATTATTATTATTATAAGTAGACATCTTTTTACAGATACAGCACGACATGGATAGAAATCGTATTGCTGCTTCCGGCAGCGACAATTCGAAACAGTCCCGGTTGCCTGCTATGGGGTGCTATCACCACAGTATATTTTACCCTCTTTTTTAATTATTTATCATTTACTAACACATATTATAGTATCATATTAAATAGCATCTAAAAACCACAAAGCTTTAATCTAGTGTTATTATGTATGCATTATATTTATTGATCTATTTATTTTAGGTAATACAATACATACGTTTAGTTTACTAACAAATTTATTAACATTCTACATTTTGAAACCACTTTTGTTTCCTGTGACAGAGATTGTCTCAAGTGTGACAGTATAAATATGTAATTACCTTGTAATCAATCACTCCACCCGTAGACGCAGACACTATTTAGGTGCAGTTGCTTCCACTCGATTACGTGAGCATATTTTTCGATATGTGAATGTAATTGTGCATTACTTGTCAGGTATTTGAGCGAAAGACTGATTGTTTTCTAAAAAAATAACAACACGGTCCCCCATCAAAAACCAACACCGGTAACAAAATAGAAACTAGAACAATCGCAAATAAATTGGTTTCATTATAGTTGCTAACTTTTGCAATTATATAAGTTGCCAACAACAGATGTGTGCACAGTCGATTTTACAATTTAACGTTAAATTAATATCGAAATAACTTGCCCATTTCTGCTCAGTTGCTGTTATTTTGAGCAACTCATTACAATTTCACAGGTAAGTTGAAGTAGGAAAAGTTAAATAGTACAGTCAGGATATCTTTTTGGGGTTATTAAATAAACCCTGATAGATTTCAATAGCGAGTACAATTTAATAAAACGAGTAAAACTTTTAAGTAAAACTTTTAGGAGGACTTTTTTGGTAGCTCTCTGCACTGTGGACTGCCCTGGCGATCTCGGATTACATCCTGGTAGTCTTCAAGCTATTTTCGTGGCCAGAGAGTAGCAACTGCACCTTATCTCGATATTTTATCTCGAAAATTGATCGGGCCACGTGATATCTACTTTCAGTCGAAAAAAATTCAATTTACAAGAAAAAGTCAGTTAGTCTTCATTTCGCAGCTTAGTTTGTACACAGTAAGTTCTCCATCTGCTTGAACCTGTAATACTCATAAACTACCACCTATCACCAACGCTGCCTATCAAGTTACCTAATTAGCCAAACGATTCTCATTTCCCAACTTAAACCGTACTTTAGACCACCCATTGCCGTTTGCGTGATGACAAACCCAATGATCGCCCGATAACAATACTCAAGCGCATCAAGAAGTTAATTGGACGTGCGCCTGCGCTCCACCCTTTGTCTCCGGATTATCGTCGATGTCGAGCCTTCGATTTATTGATGTTCTGTGGTCTTCCTAAGATCGAGATTAGAGTACCGTTTAAAGTTCTGAGGTCTCCTTTTTTGGATTGCTTTATGTGCGCCTTTGTTATAAATTTGAAATCAACTGTTTGTTTTGCTAGTATTTGATGTTGGAATCCTGGTTGAAAAAGTTATGTAAGTGATTAAATTATATCTTGATTTTTTTGACTTGAGGTGTTCCTTCGAGATATATACTCCTTGCTAAAGTTTCACCTTTGCTTTGAGCCATTAGAGGGTAGGTGTGTAGAGGTAGGGTTTACATCAGCATTGTCTAAATACATTGTCTAAATTACTCGATCATGAAGTACAACTTTTGTCAAATGTATGGATGTACACGAATGGCGCATTGAACTATGTTATTGATTAACATCCATGTTATTTACAATCAAATTACTTTATTAAATACTACAATTAAGGTGCTTATAGGTAATGTGTTGCAGTACCTCGAAAAGGCCATGGCCCAGCGTATGACTGCTCCTGCGAGCAATGCACTGATAATTCTGCCAGAGCCTGGTCACGATACTTACCGACACTTCTTTTTAACTTCCAGGTTTAGAAACAAGCTACGTCTTCTATGATACATACAACTACGATATCTTCACTTAATGATGCCTACCTAACAAACATAGACAAGGAAAATATGTACTCCTGTAAATTGTTTTCAAAGCTCCATGAGGGATCACTCATGATCGGGAAGACGTCCCTGAAAAATGACGTCATGATCACACGTCATATCCTGTGAAGCATGAGGGGGATGCACGCTGGATGAATGAGGGGGTCTTTGGAATTCTTTCCAAATTTATGTACTTTGGAAATTATGTGAAGGTACTCTTCTAGTTGAATTACATTGGGTCTAATACTTTATATTGTTTTAAATATTTTTTTGAAATTTCTTGTATAAAATTTTTATTACAATATCGCTTAAGAAAACTTTTTAGAAACTGCTAATATAAAACTAGTGTTCAGAGTAAACAACTCTGAAATTATGTAGATTATACATTTGTGTCCTTGCTGATTGGTGCGGAGATTTTTTGTGGTACAGTTCACAATAAATACGAGCATTACTTAATCTTTAATTCCGAATTGAAAAATTATAACAAAAGCAATTCTTATTCTGCTTCAAAGATTTTACCTTAACAAACTTATAAACTTACTAAGCTTAAACTAAACTATGCATATGTTTGACCGATTGTACCTTAATTGTTACATTTAGGCAACCTACGGAAAAATAAAAAGAGTCCAACTCTAACCATACTTACAACAGACCGCCAAGCTGCACAAAACGAACCCAAAACTTCCCGTTTTATATTTTACTTCTAGGAAAGTTGATGAGAAAAATAAACTGCAATCGGACGTCGTCGATAGATGTCGCTACACTCGGCGGCGCGGGCGACGGTCCGCGCATACCGATGCACTGCAGAGGCTTGCAACATTTTTGCTCTGAAACTTAGAAAGAAAATTAGAGTATCTCGTTAGCATAAGATAGCGTACTTGAAAATAACTGTATGGAAAAGTAATACGTATTTATTTATATAATTCAGGCAAAATTTAAAGCTACAGTTTAAACGTACTACTTAGTGAATTTAATTTTGAACAGAAAGTTATTTTTCGTTTTTCTCTTACGCATCTACTTTGATGTTGCCCTGTGCACTAACAAACATATTATTGCACATAATATTATTCACTTTATGTAAAATAACCTTCTTACATAGTATGCAACGGCAGTTTTAGTTTTACGCCAACCTAAATAAAAGTGTTTAAAGAAAAATGTACCCTATGCATTAACGTACAGAAAATAATTCGCTTCCAAACAACGTTGACGACCTCTTCCATCCAATGCAATTCCAACAATTCTCCGTGGACACTGATGGAACCATAGCATTAGTTTAACTTCCATAGCTTTAAGTCGAAAATCGGGTAGCACTCAACTGCTCCAACGCACACGATTTGAACAATACCTCGCGACATTTTGATAAGCGATTATGACCGTTACGATGTTGTAAAGGAAATGCAGTGTGGACTTGAAAGTGCGTCGATTTGTCAAATTCATCGCAGTCATTTAGTATGTGTGTTCGTTTATTAACACATCCTAAGTATTTATTAGAATCGGTCGCGAGCTAAGTGCAGGCCATGGAAGTGTTGTGAACCGTTTATGGATTTTGTCATGAATTTGAATGTCAGTTTCTCTCTCTGGATTCTCACTGAAGTTTGCAAATGGATATAATTTTTGCACTCTTGATTTTAATAGCCGAAGCATTTATGTATAGTAAGAGTTTTTTTTACTAATAATAAAAGAAATATTAAATTCTAAATATATTCAACTTTATCGTAAAGGTCAGTTTTTCATTAATAACACAGGCATATTTTAATAAAACTACACAAAAAAACTATATTTAGTAAAATAATTTTATGAGACATATTTTTTGAGCATTTTCCACCAATTTAGCCTACAGTACAACAAAATATTTTAACAAAATTTCTAACATAAAAAACAAAAGAACGTCAAAACACGGTTTAGCAAACATATTTTACAATTACACTCATGCATTTGAAACGGAACTTTGTTTCTTTGACACAAAGGTTGACAATCTCTTAACTTAGATAAGGAGAAAAAAGGTTTTCAAAAAATATGTTGAGCTATTTTTCGTGTGAACACAGGAGCAGGTGTGGAGGAAATGAGCTAAGATCGTGCGGGGACTTGGCTGGAACTTACCCTCATATATTTATAAGGAACGGCGTGAAAAATGACATAACCTATATTAGGTGATTATCCCGTCATAAAGTAGCGTGTTTTTCATGCGAACTCTTGATATATTTTTGGCTTTTTGTCGAACTATTTTTTTCAGATCAGATGTTTTATAAAATGTTTATTTGCATAAAATAGGTGTATTTTGGATGGTAGTTGTGATATATACATTTCACAGTATTTTTGGCTTTCGGAATAATTTATATGAGATTAATATATACAGGGAATTTATGGCGTTTTATATACCAAATAAGCTATTTATTTATACCACAACAAATCATAACATCAACATTCAAATAAATTAAATATTTTTACCAAAAATTTTAGTAGTGTCAGAAATCATAAGTTCAACAATATATTTTTCAAAGAAATGAATAATCAACCGTGCATTGAACAATAAAATAAATCAATTATTAATATACCATTTGAGCAAATTAATTTGTCATTTCGAAAACTATGTTTCTCAAAACCATTACAACCCCTACCTCCAAATATCATAACTCCACCCAAATACCTAATAAAGTTCATATTCGGTTAGTTATCCCGAAGTTTCCAGACGTCCTGTCTTCGCTTCGGTCTGCAGTTCTGCAATCACACCAAATCGGCTGAAATATCGCTGACTAATCAAACGGGGTTCAATCCGGATCCGGGGACCAATCCGGAGACCAGTCCGGATTCAGGGCTCCTACAGGAACATGATTAATACTCTAGATAGCTGAGACAATAGAGATCTTCGAGGGGGATTAGGCCGCGTAATGAAGCATATTTTGGTCTTATTTTGGCTGAGTAGTAGCTTGATGGCGTGTCTATTGCGGCGGAGGTTTTGAAATAAGTAAAAATGGGTTTTATTGTATAAAAATAATTAAGTTTCAAGACTCATTGGTACAGAATCACAAACAAATGTATTATTAATTCATAAATGTATGATGACTTTGTTTCACACTTGATAAAAATTCAAAGTTTTCATTTAGATTCATAGTCGTCAAAGTATTAAGTACGTAGGCCCTCTTGACTTAGACCGTTCATTTAATAATTATTCTCTAATAGTCTCTAATAAAAGATATAACTGAAAACATATCTAAACAAAAGAGAGTAGTGACAGTTTTTTAAATTCATTTGTATTCATTTAATTGTTAATTCTATGGTGGGCTATGAGACTTGTACAAAAGTATGCATGCTAAGTGCTTCTTCCAATCACGACAGTTCAGATGTGAAGCGTTGTAGATATCCCGCTGTTTTGCCACATTCTGTTGTTCTATGTGTTATTGAGGAGACTGCTCTGGAACGTTAGATATTCAATAAATTGCCCAGCGTATAAAGCCTCCATTACTTCTAGAATATAATATTTCCTAGACGAAATGTAACAGCGAGAACTTAATTTAAAACTAACTTAACATTTCACCATATACAAAATTAGTAACTTTTTTTTATAACCTTGATCGCATATTGGAAGACTCGAATTAATTTTTAAGTTAGTAAATATTTGATAAACCTCTTTACAACGAACGCAGATGAATGAGTTACTATATTTTTTCGTGCATCTTAAAGTAAGCATGATTTAATTATGTGACTCAATTTATTAAATGAAATGAATGTCATTTATTGGAGCATAGAGAGATATTACATTTCACGAATAATACAATATTTGTTAAAATTAAATAGTGATATTCTAATCCATGCCACCAATTGGTCGCCACTGAGATTTGTAGCCACAGCATCGCCTGGATGCCATGACGCTGGTGACGCGTGACGCTGGATAGTAGTTAGTGAGGATAGCAAGTCACATTACGAATAAATATACATCTAAGCCCGTAGAGTGTTAAAAATTGTCTTAAAACTTTGTTACTATATTATCCTAGTACATTTCAATAAATAACTGTGGCAATGTCATTCAGAGAGGGATATATAAAGTATATGTCAAACTGTCTTAAAACTATGTTTATGTATTATCCTAGCACATTTTTATATATAATATAATATAAATAAACAGTAAATAATATAAATTATATGTCATATGTCAAGCAATCAAGGCCAAAAAATACGTATTTGTTAAAATGCAAATAATATTCTACAGAAAAAAAAATGTAATATGAGAGACTTGTGTGTCTAGAAAAGATATGTTTAAAGAAATGAAAATTTCATTTCATTTCAAAGAGCGTTTAAAAATTTTTAATGTTTTGGAGTACCTAATAGGTGGGGGAATGTTGTTCAGTTGTTCCACAAATAGTGGCAGCATATCGAAAGCGGCCCCGAAAGGCGGTCGTTCTATGTCGTGGATGTGATACACGTAGAGGATTCCTACAGTTTCTTTGCAGAAATTGCAGTTTTTTGAATAGATACGAGGGCTGTCTTCCTTTTATGACTCCCATGAGGCTAAGTGCAACTTTCGTCTGGCATTCATATTTAATAAGCGATTGCAGTTCAGAAACGCACACGCATTCTGTTCTCGCTGTATCTTTTTAGTGCGAGCCAGCATGCATTCTCCAATAACTGTATCAGCAAAATTTAGTTTGGATAGAATAAGTGATTCACAGAGTTTGATTCGCATTTCAACCGTTACTCCAACTATATCGGATCCGAAATAAAACTTTGAGTCGATAAAAACAGTTACGCATTGTTTCTGAAACATGATGATCAAATTGCAATCTACTGTCCATTTGAACTCCTAGATTACGGACGTCAGGGACGCTAATTAAGCGACTTCCCATAATGCGGGTCTTGAAAGGTTATACTATTAATAATATTCTTGGTACCTAATTATTTAATGAATAGATGATTTAATTTTAAAAACTTGAAGGTCAGTTTTTTTTCAAACAACCAAAACTTTATGTATTCGTAATTTTTTCAAAAACCTGAGCTTGTTTACTGCTGGTATACGTGCGTCGACGATGCGAGGCCAGTATTGAGCGATTGTAAAAGTTCATTTACTCAGGGTAGAAACGCGTTTAGAACGATATTAATAATAATAATTTTATTTATTCTCAATGAGTAAGCAAATTAAATATTCCAGATTCTTATTCGAAAACCTTTCGGAGATATCACAATTCTATAATATATTTTGTCAGTAACAACTCGCAGAACAGTGGGATGGAGCTTATTTTGACGATATCTATATGACGTCATTGAGTAGCATCCACTTCTAATTATTCTCAGTTTAACTGTCATGCCAATGTTAACAACAGATAACTCAAATTCAAATTCAAATATTTATTTCTCAACATTGACAATTACTTGTTCTTATTGACGTCAAATAAAACATGATTCTACCACCAGTTCGAAAAAAACCTTCGTGAAGAAGAACTGGCAAGAAACTTCACGGGTAGGTATATTTTTTTTCAAAATAAATTTACAGAGTCTCTTTATGTCTATACAAAAATTATTCTTTTCTGCATCTGTTAGCTCGGCAAGTCTCCCTCCCCCCAAGTATCCAAACGACGAACACCCTCAAACGGCACCCGTTCACGAGTTAACGCGGGATCCAGCCAACTGTCACAAGAATCCATAGATAATTGTAGAGTTGTTCATTCCAGGTATAATAAAATACTTTGTTATGCGATTTTAAAAAGATAACTACTCTGTGACGTCATCGCATAAAATTCTTTAAAAAATTTATTTAAAATTGAGTACTGCACGGAAATCAGAAATATTCCAATTGTTTTTTAAAAATACCTCATTCTTTCGGAAAAAAATATAAAAAAGGTACCTACTTCAAATTTATTTAATACCGAATTAGTTGCATAGTCCATTGATCCCCAAACTAGGTTAACATGTATTGCGGAATCACCTTCCTATATAGTTTACAAAGTTTTAAATTAAATAAACTCTTTGAAAAAAATGTTCAGCAATTCTTTCCTTAACAAAAAGCCCCTTTTCCACATGCAAAGTATCTTTACCATTAAAATAAAAGTCCCTGCTCCTCGCGAACGCTCATCACGCCCTAACCTGATCACCATCGAATTTCCATACCATTTAAATCCCGTTCCATCTTAACCCATGCGTCGCTGGATGAAGAGGACATAAATTGAAAGGATTGGTCCCAGAGGCCCGCGACAGTAGCGCCCTTCCAGTTATTTGCATAAATACGTCTTTAGTACGCTGAACGCAAACATGAACCGCGTGTGCGACGACCCTTAACATGTTTTCGGCAAACTTGGGGATTTTGATGAGTGTTACCAACAAAATTGAACGTTTTAATGAAATGCTTGATCGGGTTTGATTTAAAAGGGCAGCTGGTGAAGAGTTTTTAATTTAACTACTCAGCGATATTAGCAGGAAGGTAGGTTAAAGCTACGCTTGTTATGAATCGTGTTAATCGGTATCTGGGTCTATGGACATGTCATATGAAGATTGTCTATGTACCTTTATTTATAAAAAAGTACTGCAACGTTTGCTTGTGCCGTATTTAATAAAAGAGGTTATTGCACAAAAAAACTTGCCGACATTTATGACTGGCAACTTATAAGTCTGTCATTATTTGATTTTATTTGTAAAATGTAAAATATATAGAATATGGAAGATTGTTCCATGGCATTCCTTGACGGGATTCCTTTACGGAATTCTATTGCGGGCTTCGTCCCCAAAATAGTCTAAGAATTATTCTTGTATTGTATTATAAAATAGATTCATCATAAATAAAAGTAACTTAAAGTTAAAAGTGTTTTTTCCTTTGTTGATTAGGAAGACCTCCCTAGGTTAGATTAGGTCCATCCCGGGTACCGTACCCCCCAGATGGTGGAGGCGCCGGGTACAGTTATAATGTGGTAGTGTTTTACTATTTTTCAGATTATTTCAGCTATATACGTCGCTGAGTATGGCGGAAGGAAAATTTTAGAAGGCAAGAGCCATCTGAAATACCAAGAGTAAAGGAAAGACTCTAGAAGGTTATTCATCCAACGGGCGAGGAAGGAATTTCCCAAACTTCAACCGGCGTCAGTAAGACAGCTTGGGACATTGTTGATGCCGATTGATCAAGACAATGTTACTTGGAGATAAATAAGAAGGTAATTACAGATTTGTATCATTTGCTTATCATCGAAGGTATGATAGCGCAGCTGAATGGGGCGAAATTCTACGCTGATTTGGATTTAAACTGTGTCTATTGGTAATTATCGATAGCGGAGAAGGATAGACACGAAACAGCAATCATCAAACCGTCTGGATTTAAATCGTGTAGGACAATTGGTTTCGTTACATTGTCCAGAAAGAATATCGGGTGGAAGTCGAAAGCTTGGTCGACCATATGAAGGTTTATTTCGAGTATTGTGATATATAGGATGTGACAATTATCTTGTAAAAAAAAAATACAAAATAACCAAGAATTGATTGTGCATGTGAATAGATAGGAACCATATAATGTTCGATAGAATGGAATTAATGATGAAATTGTGTCTGTATTTATGTATGTAAAATGAAGTTTTTGTATATACATTTATTTATTGAAATATTACAATAATATTATAATTTCTTTATTCTTAGAATTAATAGAGTAAAAGTACACATTTAGGTGTACAAATATGTATATCGTTTATTTGTAGTTTTTAGTTTTAATTTCCTTGGGGTTTTAGAATAATATAAGAAACTAATGTTTTTTTTCTCAAATTCTATGTACACTTCACAACGCAATGTTCCGAGATGACATATCCTGCAAAGCCAATCCAAACAGCATCACCAAAAAGGAGATGCAATGGATGGACGATGCAGATAAAAGAAAATAAGGAAAAGGTTTTTATACATTGTGATAAGAGGGTCTCTCTATATACATATATATATATATTTTATTTAATGATTTAATAAATTAATTTTAGATACCCGGAGAGAAACCTCTAAAGGGCGGCAGGTACACGCGGCACGTATTTACCGCGTTACATTTTATTTACGAATCATAGATATACGTGTGGTGCCAATGCTCTAAAGAAGTCAATTTTCAAAGACTAAAATAACACTATTGATAATGTGCACGTTTAATTTGAGCCACGCCTAATAATCTCCATAAGAGAGAAGGTGATAGCCGATTTAGCTATGCGGCCAAAGTTTACGAGTATATATAATATGGTGATATTGCTGTCTGTGGGTCAACACGCGGATGTAGAATAGTATCCTCAGTGGGGTTAAATAGTAAAAGGGTTGTGATGGAATAGGTAATGGTTTTTAAACGTTATTGGTATAGAATTTTGTCAGGTGTATTTCGGTGCATTTTGAAAAAGTTCTCTGCATTGCGTTGTGAAATATTAATTTATAGATATCATTCTGGGTTAAATAAAATACTTTGGATCCGATTTTATGATCTATTCATAGGAAGGTTTGTCCGGTAATATTTAGGCAGGTAAAATCTTAATATTTAGGTAGGTAATATTTAAACTTTTGAAAGTTACAAACTTTCAAATAAACTTTTAATCATTCAGAAAAGTTTAAAGTTAATATGACAGTTCATGTCAAACGTGTTTGTTTTGCCAACTGAATGATAATGTTTGATAATATAATTTGATTAATTTAGTATTAATTTTAATAAAAATAGGATTAATTAAATTTACTTTTATGGGGATATTAATGTATTTATTACTTATCAATTAATTATAATAATAATTTAATTGTATTCAATGGGTTATTTTAACAATTGTTGATTAATTTAATAATAAATATTGGTTATTTGAATTTGCGTATGATTGTGTAATGTAAATGATTAATATGGGGTTGTTGATTATTCATGAATTGTATGAGAAATTATAATAACCCAACTAGCACAAATGGTAGTTTTTGTTAGGTATTGCAACTTAAGGTGCTAACGATAAGGTCTATATCCTGCTCTAGACCCCTTATGCAACAGATATGGCCTTAAGTGGGCACATCGCATAGCAGGTCTAGAGCGTATCATATTGTGACTAAAGGTGCAAATTGCAGCGCCTGTACCCCTGATTTGCCACTTTGATTGAACTGTTGATTGAACGGTTGAGTGAACGATTAGATTTTGTTCATTCATACGTACGTTTCATTTCTGTAGTTGCAATATTGAGAATATTAATGGCGTGTGACAGTTTTTAAGTGACAACTTACAAAACATAATTGTAAGTACCGAATACTTTTATTCAACTATTTGCTTTATCTGTACTGAAAAATCAAGTGGGATATCAACTTTACTGCAAAATGCGTATATGTTTATTAAGTAAATTTACACGCCATATTGATTTCATGAGAATTTCAACAAAAAACAGTGTAAATACAATATGGTTATAGTAGTTTTAATAAAAATGACCAAGAATATAATTGGTATAACAAGTATTTATAGTGAATTTACGTAGTATAGTTGTAAAATCACTTCTTTTGTTATAACAAAAACATGTTTAGTAAAAATAATGTAAATTAGAGGTTAGATTTTCATAAAAACATTCCATTAAAAATGGCGAATCGTTTTGTTACTATAGGTAATAATTTTCACCCGCTTACTTCAATTTTTGCTGTTCAAAGTGCTAAAAATCACCTTTCTTATTTCTAAGTGGTCTAGAGAAGGGCTATAGGAGTGAATTTTATTTACTTTATATATGATTCTTTTTTTTTAGTAGGGAAAATAGTTTAGGGCTCAATTGACAATACAAAAACCTTTTTTTGGATAAACATAATGTAATACACTCAATATTGGTTAGTATTATATATTTTAATACAATTATATTTTCATTTCAGTTATTGAACGGAACTACAGATGCAGCATACAATACTTTGCCATGAAACCCAAATACTGTCACAGAGCCAAGCACCGAAAATTATATAATAATTCGTTAAAATCCAAAAGGCACAAAAACTACAGAAGCACTTTTCTTATAAGAATTTTATAAGTGAAATATTATTTTAGATCAACATTATACAAATATAGTTGTTTCCTTGTAAAAGTAATAACCTAATTATTTAATTTTAAATAAAAGTCAGATAGCTTTTAAAAATGTATTTTATTTCCCTTTGTCGTTCAGCAATCAGAAAACAATTTATATGAATCTAATTATTCTGAGTTCTAATTACTTTTATTTTCATATTGATTCCAAAAGTTGAATGCGCATTGTAAAATATTGATTTTGGCTAACATGTCATTAGGGTACAAGCATATCAAATTTAAAAAAAGCAAATTGTGTTTTAAATGTTGATTATCAGATGAAAATGAATTTAGAATAATTAAAGTAATATAATAATATCAATAAAATATTAATGTATCCCGTAGTAATATCTTTTGTTTTTATAACAAAGGGAGGTAATTAACACATCGTAAATCTTCACAAGTTAAACTTTGGGTAAATTCCACAATAACAAATATTGAACTTTCTACGGAACCCTCCTCTAAAACTTCAGAAGAAAATAATAAGAACCAATCATGCCATTAAGGCTCATTTTATTATCCTTCTAGACATTCCAGTGGTATAAGAGTTGATTTTGCTTCCTTTTAGAAATGTTGGGCGTAATGGTGGTTATTGCTTCTCGTTTGTAGTTATAAGACGCACTACAGGTATAAATTACCACTTAAAGTAGCAATTCACACTCGCACTGTAGCTTAGAGTGGTACAACAGTGGTAAGGTGCTCCACTTTATCCTGTAGGTGGTATTAATTGAAAATTTGGAACCCATAGTCCATTTTATAGACTTTATTTATATTTACCACTCCTATGCAGTAAGAAGTTGTAATTTTTACCCAAATAGCACCGATATACAACTTTGAGTCATAAACTTAGCTACAATTATTACTAATGTGCTAGTTGGGAACTTATACTGTTTTATTTAGATATTAATTAACCAGCCGGGATCTTGGCTGATTTTCATCAGGTTTTGTGGCTAAGGCTCTATTGATGGAGAATAAATACTATAAGATCATTTTTGGTGTAATAAGATGTTGTAATTTAAACATTATCAAGTATATATATATATATATTCCTATCGGTAGGGGGCTCATCTGAGAGTAATCCCGATTAATGTATATGGTCCTGATTTAAGTAGGGTCGTTATTTAAGAATGAAATGTATATAGGAATTTATTTAATCAGCTTCACTGATTAAATAAATTAAACAAGAGGGGCGATTGCAACGTTTGCTTGTGCCGTATTTAATAAAAGAGGTTATTGCACAAACAAACTTGCCGACATTTATGACTGGCAACTTATAAGTCTGTCATTATTTGATTTTATTTGTAAAATGTAAAATATATAGAATATGGAAGATTGTTCCATGGCATTCCTTGACGGGATTCCTTTACGGAATTCTATTCAAATTCAAATTCAAATATTTATTTCTCAACATTGCCAATTACTTGTTCTTATTGACGTCAAATAAAACATGATTCTACCACCAGTTCGAAAAAAACCTTCGTGAAGAAGAACTGGCAAGAAACTTCACGGGTATATTTTTTTTCAAAATAAATTTACAGAGTCTCTTTATGTCTATACAAAATTATTCTTTTCTGCATCTGTTAGCTCGGCAAGTCTCCCTCCCCCCAAGTATCCAAACGACGAACACCCTTAAACGGCCTAATGCGGGCTTCGTCCCCAAAATAGTCTAAGAATTATTCTTGTATTGTATTATAAAATAGATTCATCATAAATAAAAGTAACTTAAAGTTAAAAGTGTTTTTTCCTTTGTTGATTAGGAAAACCTCCCTAGGTTAGATTAGGTCCATCCCGGGTACCGTACCCCCCAGAAGGTAGGTTAAAGCTACGCTTGTTTTGAATCGTGTTAATCGGTATCTGGGTCTATGGACATGTCATATGAAGATCGTCTATGTACCTTTGTTTATAAAAAAGTACCAACATAGATTTTACTCAAAAACATTTTGTTGAACCAACAATAATACAACAGCATTTTTAAATCTAATATGATCAAAAAATCTATAACAACATTCGTACCTAATCTATTTACCTGTACAAAAAAATATGACCCCACATAAACAGAAAACAACTATGAAAGGCACTCCAACATATTAAACTGATTGCACAAAGTGAAAATCTTGACACTCGTGTAGAGGGTCCAGCGTAAAAACTGGAGTTCTATACAGTGTTCAAAAAACCAATTTATAAGGAGCTTTGCGGACCTTTCAGCCAGGACATTGAAGCAGATCTACGTACTCCGGTCCTTGAACTCCCCTGATAAGACGAAGTCCTTCAAGTTCATTATTCTAATTGCTTTTTCATAGAGAAAAACGGTTTACTCTTTCGAGTGCCATTCAGTAATTCGAAAAACGCGCGAAATTAAATTATCTTCAGGGATCGCGAATGTTTTTGACGAGATTACGTAGAAAAATGGACGTCTTCCGCTTTTTAAATTTGGAATTCAAATGCTTTATCTCTTATTAATTTTTGTTTAATCTTTTCGGGATATAAATAAATGCCTGAAATTTTATAAAAAAACAATGAGCAAAGTGGTTCAGATAGCTTTTTGTTGTGGAAAAATGGACACAAGAATGACATGAGTTTTTCAAGATATTCTTTTTGGTTATTGAAAGCAATTTTAGGTCATTTATGTATGATAAAAAGTTTCGTTGTTTTGTGTATCTAAATAAGGAATAAAGTGGAAGCTATTAAAGGTGAATTTGTTTTCTCGTATATGGTCCTATAGCAAACTACCTTTGACACATCGATTGAAAATAATTACAATTGCATTAGTTGATCTTTTCGCATTATTATCATTTCTGCTTCGATACACAAAACAATCAACCACATTTAATGTTTCCTATAGTAAGAAAATATATCTAAACGACTAGTTTGATTCCACATAAACTCTTATCGTTTCGAGTCATAAACTAACTGTTGTCATAATTTAAGGAAGTTCTCCTGTAAACAGAGACGAGAGAGCAAGAGGCGCCCGTGCCAAGTGTCATCAAGTTATGGCGTCCCACAGGGTCCCCACTGTTTACTATCTTCACATTTTAAGGCGGTTAGTGCCAAGTCGTCAGCTTATACTCGCTTGGGTTTTGTGGAAACAAATCCTTTTCGACTTTCGTTTGAGCTAAGTAATGTTTTTGTGTTAGGGTTCGGCTGCTTTAAGTAATTGATCTGATGTGGATTTTTAACGGATAATTGTCAATTGCTTTAATTTGATGAGGAAAGGAATTGACGAATAACTGGTACAAGTCATTAGTGCTTTGATTATACTGCAAATAAAAATTAAATATATATTTATTTATTTTAGTGGTAATAGAGTTTCTTTAATTATTAAATAAAACAATACGATCAATGATATCTATGGGTGCGGATGCCGCTTGCCATGAGGTTGGGTCTAGTGATCGTTTGCCGGCTAAAAAATAGCAAAAAATACTTATACAATAATAAAGCGGTTTCTTTCATCAAGACATTCTCAAACTTCACACACAGTAAAAAACATCCTACGCCATTAGAAAAGCCACGCGAAGCATTGAATGGGCAATTATCCAAATTCCTCCTCAAATTCCCACGGGACTAGACGTTATGAGAATAAAACCGCACTGGGATTTCCAGTTTTAGGTCTATTTAAACTTTAAACTTCATAGAAAATTTTCACAAGTTGTGTCCGTCATAGAGCATTTGTTTACGACCTTCAGCATTTTAACGCAGAATTTACTTGCCAAGTCTTTAATTTGACAATTATAGTACACGCATACAAGTCAAAGATTCAATGCTTAAACGTGAACTTTTAATAAATGATTGTGCCAGAATTTTAACCCAAAACCTCTGCTGTAAACGAAAGGATACTACCACCTGCTTCTTCTTCTCACACTTCTTCCTCTATAGGTAGAGAAAGTTGATAGTCAGCTCCACTATTATCTTTCAACCTACGGTGGATGAAATAGTTCAAAATTAGCTAAAGATTTTAAACTTTTTGTAATGCAATTAAATTAAAAAGAAAAGTATAATAATTACTTAATTATTAACCTATGAAAGTTCATGATTTATTGAGCCATACCACCAACTGGAAGGAAACAATGAAAATGTAATAGCAGCACCTAGCTCGGAAAAATTGGAAGAAAGCTTTAATCCGTATAGTCCACTAAAGAAATGTTTTATTCGATGTTCATTGAAAACTGAAAACTATATTTAACCGTCGCAGGCGACAATGTATATATATATATATATACATTTAATATTACGCCTTTACTGTATAGATACTCTAATGCATTTAAATTTATTAATTCCATATTAACTATAACATTATTAATGACTATCGAAATAGTATTGCACAATCTTTTGAGGTTAGACTGAACGAACACGAAAAATTTACAGGTATGTTGCAGGTGTGTAGATTTATTTACAGGACCTTTTACAATATGAATATAGACCGGTATTCTTTTAGAGAGTCTGTATGCTTCCATTTGTACACATTTCCAATCATGTATCTCTCACATTAATGAGTCTTAAAAACCGTTGCTTATATTATTATATTAGGATAACGAAAGTATCATCCAACCAAATACATATTAATCTATTGGTTTAGTTCTTTTTATTTTAAGTAATTAAGAGCTTGGCTCGCTGCCCACTCGCTGTGAAATAAAAGTTACAGCGGCGTGCGACTGCAATCTGCACTGCAGGAGAAATTGATGTATAAATACACTAACGTGGGTATACGTAACATAAAAGTTCTTTTAATTGAATTATGCAGGTGGCGCTGTGGTCAAGGGGCGGGCTTTTCGTTCTGCCTTTCCAGGTTCGATTTAAACCATGAGTGTTTTGAGCTTAGGTACATTTACCCATTGCTCTTAGAGTACCGAAGCATTAGTTCAAAGGTAAATGAGGGCAAAAGTCAACGTTTAGAGTCTGTTCTTTGCAATTGGCATGCATAGTGGATCATTAAATAAATAACTCCAATTGTTGTAGCACGTGTCTACAATGATTGCAGGCATGAAAACATACATCATATATATATGCACAGGTCTCTGTGTGGTCAGGTCTAGCTTCTTTTCTTATCGTGTGAGTAAGTGGAAACCTCTGGTGTAAGACATGTAAGACACGCCTCTGGAAACTAAATGTAAAGACCACATACATGTAATATTATTCAATTGTTCGCAAATTGTTTTTTAAGCATTATAGTTGTTTAATTTTAGTAAGCTTTTTATCTACTTTTCCCTTCTTGTATTTACTTTGTTTAGGAGAAGTTGTGTGTAATAAAATAGACAAATAACACTATAAATGGGACTTAAATATTTACCCGTAATGTAACAGAAGCCTTGTCAAACCTAAATCTAAACTAAGTCCTATATTTAACTAAACAGCTAAACAAACTATAATCCACATGAAGATGTCATCCTAAATATATTAATTCAATTTAATCCTTAAAACAATCAAATTGTTGGAATCTCAGCGCGTATTGTCGTGTACTAAGCAAGAGATATCCCAAACTCAAACTAACTTGGCTGAGACCAAGACAAACATGCTAACATATTAGTATTACAATGTGTACACGATGTATAAAGGTACCTTTGTGATGTAACGTAGTGTATAAATATAGGTATAGATAATGCCAAGCTCGGTAGTGATTAATGATGTCAGTCAAATATGGCGATCATACATTACCGTCAACTCCTAAGTTAAGATCTAGCCTGATGAATCTTAAAAGCATTTGCATAAGTAAAATGATGTTAAAATTTTTTGAACTCTTATGTTTAGTTAGAACTGAAATTTGCTTTCAATTTAAAAGCGTTACAAACATTATAAAAGTATATAACGCAACATTTTTATGAATTATCTTTACGACGATTGACTAAAATGGACGCAGAAATCTTTATTATTATTGACATACTTGTTAATGTAAGTACTTTTAAACTTATTTTATTTGCATAACTAGAAATAATTATTACAAATTTACCTCACACATTTTACAGCTATATACGTACATACATCTAGAAGGGTTCGAGCATTTTACATAAGACTCAACTAAAATGAAAGAACACACTGATGGTTGACACGGATCTTTGAAACAATACATGTCAAAATCCTCCGTTAGGGGAAAGTGCTCCCCTTTTAAGTAGACTGGGTGAAAAGGCGTAGGTAGTGTGTCGTGGCTTTGTGGGTGAAATCACCCGTGAATACGACAATGTTGCAGGTACTGTGATATATTATAAGATTTGGTAATCGTTAGGAGTTGTAACAAAACTAATTTAATAACGAATTAACTATCATATCTTATCCATCGCCATCATGTCTTATTTTTTTATTTCGTTCAAACTGAAATTCAAATATGTATTTCTCAACACTGACAATTACTTCTTCTTATGACGTCAAATAAAACATGACTCTATCACCAGTTTGGGAAAACCTTCGCGAAGAAGAACTGGCAAAAAAATTTGCGGGTATATTTTTTTCAAAATAAAAAAGTGTTTATTTATGTCTATACAAAATTATTCTTATCTGCATCTGTTAGCTTGGTAAGTCTCCCTCCCCCTAAGTATCCAAATGGTTGAATAAAACTGTCCTTTACGTCATTACTTACAGTCTTCTTTTAAATATACTTCATCAACTACTCTTGTAATAACAAAACTACTGAATCAAAATATCCAAATTTTAGATTTAATGGAACTTGGAGAACATATGGGCGCGAAAGAATCAATCTACATTTTAATTTACATACTGCACTAAAACATAGATTAGTAACCGGTATATTCAAAATTTATATTGTAAGACTATTAAATTTACATTCTCCCAATCAGTTACGTTCCCTGGACCAACTTAACATAGTTTAGTTTAATAGCTGTTTTAGAAATACTCAGCGTGCACGCTGTTACATCTTTTTGATTTGTAATGATCACCGCGCACACAGCAGGCGGTCGAAACTGCATCACAACTCCGAGCATTACCGCGTACAAGCGAAATTCAATTCTAATCACATAACAAATTACTTTCAAACTCAAATACATTAACTAACACCCGAAATCGCAAAACAAACGAAACTAAACATTATGGCAGTAACAATTAAGGAAAGCATAATGAAACTGAAAGCACAAATGATTTTAAACCTTCTCTGCGAGAATTTTAACTGGAAATCATAATTTTTGCTTGTATAGAATGAAACGTTGCCCACGAACAGTTTCGTTAACATTAATTCTTGATGAGAAGACAAGTGTTAATAATTTATTCTATTTTCTGGGCTGAGTTTTTTGCTTTTTATTCCAGGACGGGCTGGCTCTGAATGCTTGAATGACAGTGATTCCGGATGTAATTAAATTTCTTATTTCTTCCACCGTAACGTGGAATTGTTTTAATAAAAGTTGAACTGTTTCTGCAGTACTGACAGTGGCAAGAGTTTTAGCACATTTTGCGTTGGACATGAGGGGGATTCCTAAATTAAAATAAATAAAAAGAAATGTATCTACGCGAATACCAAAATTTAAATCGTAAGATGAAATAGATATGTTTGTCTTTACGCAACTTCTAATTCGAGCAGAAAATAAAGATTGAAATTACAACTTCGAAGCAATATATTTCTGTTGAGAAGTGTCATATTTAACGAGTACTCGTGTAGTAGTGACTGTTACTATCGGCATTTCAGATTATGTAGCTTGACTATTTTTTCAAAGATAAATTTGTATACGATTTCGTAAATTAAATGTAAATCTGTTTTAAAATGTTAAAAATAGCAGCAAATATGTACAATGTCAGACGTAAAGGATCACAAAAGCTAATTTGTCTTGTCTCTGTTTTGCAAAGTTGGTACTGACTTTTCTTTTTAGTTTTCACTGTTGGCAGTACGTTCATCTTTGTCCGAATGGTGTCCACATTTCATTGTGAATAACGGTGTTTATAGAAGGTTTCCAAAATGGGATATTAAGTGTGCTAGACGATTTCCAAAGCAAACACGAGGGTGACAAAACTACATTCAAAATGTGTGGGGTGGAGAAATTGCGTACGACGTTTTGCTCTTATGTACAATGTATGCTGAGAGGTTTCGCGTATTTATTTAAGTTTCGAGAAAATTTTGCAAATAAACAAATGAACAAAGTTAAAATTTTCATTTGATCCATTGTCTCAATATCGGTGGTACCAACATAGCATGTTGTTTCGAAATGATCTGTTTATTTACGGTGTTGTGGGCCTATACATTGCTTAGGACTATGACTTAATTGGATTGCCTAAAATACTCTGTTGTTAGTAGCAAGGTTATTTTATTTCCTCTGTTGGGGTAATGCACAGATGAACTTTTAGCTTTCTTACTATGTCGAATATCAAATTCAAATTCAAATATTTGTTTCTCAACGTTGACAATTACTTGTTCATATTGACGTGAAATAAAACATGACTACCACCAGTTCGGAAAAACCTTCGTAAAGAAGAACTGGCAAGAAACTTCACGGGTATATTTTTTTCAGAATAAATGTACAGCGTCTCTTTATGTCTATACAAAATTATTCTTATCTGCATCTGTTAGCTCGGCGAGTCTCCCTCACCTCTCAGTCCGTCGCGAGCTCTTACCTCTTGCTCTTTAGTGACCTTCATAAACAAGTTTCTTGACCCAATTGCAGCCTTTGTAATATGTTCATATTGTTTAATAATAATATATTATAGAGATTGCTTCAGGATCGAGTACTAAGGGTACTTGGTTAACTTATCCATATTCGAAATTTTACCAAAATAAGTTATTTATTTTTTCGTGAAAGAGTATCAAACAATTTCCTCATAAACTAGCGTGTTGTAACGCTAGATGTCGCCACAAGTATGTTAAATCGAGCAGTATGTTTTATCAATGTTTTTTTTTGTTTATCTCCACGGGAAGGGCAGGAGGATAAAAAATGCTCTGACGCATACTCCGCGCGCGCCATCGGAGTCATGTGGGACTCGTCCCGACGCCTACCAGAACCATACCCACTAAAAAACCCCCTGTCGGCTCGTGCAGCCTTCATCTGAGCGACGGCCAATTGGAGAAAGAGGCCGCGCTAGCGGGGCCCAGAAGGGGTCACCCGCTGGGATTTACATAGCACTGAAGGTGCTCAAAGCACTGAAGGTGAAAACATAGCACTGAAGGTGCTCAAAATGAACAGTAACTAATTAAAAACATTAAAATTGAAAAATAAAATTGCATTAATTCGGATTTACGTTAGAATTAGAATTTACGTTAGAATTAGAATTTGCGGCCTGAAGGGCTAAGAGATCTAGCGTCAGCTGCCTCGCTACGTTCGTGTGCACGTTTCTCGGTCTAGCGACTTTGAATTTCGAATCTAAGACAGGAGCAGTATATGAGACTGAATCTCGAACTAGAGGATTGGGATGGGATTCGGCGCGTTTGAAGAACGATTCTGAGAGTATTTTGAGGTGCTGTTGCACTGTAGGTAGTTCAATATCTCTGTGCAGGTCCGCGTTACGCATGTACCACGGTGCGTCTGTGGCCCTGCGGCAGAAGAGATTTTGAACTACCTGCAGTTTTTGCAGGACGGCGGGTTTGGCGTGGGCAAAGACTGGCGAGGCATATGTCATGACTGGTCTAACGCAGACCTTATAAAGCGTACGTTTCTTTCTAAACGACATTTTACTTTTTCTACCTAACATACTATGTAAGCGGCCTAAGTAAAAACGGGCGAGTTTCGTTACTCTATCGACATGTGGCTTGAAAGAAAGCGTCTGGTCTAAGGTGACGCCTAAGTATTTGGTAGTGCGCTTCCAGGGGATGGGAGTACCTAACATTCGAACGTGCAAATTGTCAGCGACATGCCGTTGTTTGCAGTCGAAGTAAACCGCAGAACTCTTTCCTAGGTTCACATCGATACGCCATTTTTGAAACCATGGACCGAGGGCGTCTACAGCCTTTTGGAGTCTGGTGGTGAGACCCTTTGGCCTTTGGTGTAAAGGGCTGTGTCTTCGGCAAAGAGGGCGATTTCGGTTTTTCGGTGGAATGGGAATGTCGTTAGTGTACACGGTATACAACAGAGGGGCGAGGACTGAGCCTTGAGGGACTCCAGCCTTTATGGGACGAGGCGCGGAAAGCGTTTGAACAGAAACGTACGGTCTTTGAGAAACGACGCGATTATCCTAACTAAGCGATCCGGTAAGCCTATTTTGTAGAGTTTATAAACGAGACCGCTGTGCCAGACTTTGTCGAAAGCCTTGGCTACGTCAAAGAAAACTGCGATCGTTTTCTTACGTTTCGGATAGAAGCCGTCGAGTATGTACTCGACGATCCAATGGACTTGCTGAGGGCAGGAGTGCTTAGCGCGAAAGCCGAACTGGTGGGAAATGATGAGGGGATCGCCATCCGTTGGAAACAGATGGTTCCGCATTCGAGAGAGTATGACTATTTCGAGAAGTTTTGACATGGCCTTGAGGAGGCTGATGGGTCTGTGATTAGCTGGGATATTCAGAGGTTTACCCGGCTTGGGAATGCCTGTGACTGTCGCTTCTTTCCAGGCTTTTGGAAAGTAGCTGTGGTCGAAGCAGGCATTGAAGATGATGGCTAACAAGGTAAGAATCTGTTGAGGCAGGTGTTTGAGTGCGTGGTTAGAAATGCCATCCGCACCCGGAGCCTTTTTGGACTTTCGACTTCTAATGAGAAGCAAGATTTCATCATTAGAGACTGTGATGGGGTCGTCGGTGATGGGGAGAGATTCTCTGCGAAGAATTTCGTCCTCCACCGCCTGGATGTGGGAGGGATCCGCGGGTTGCGTGCTGGGCGAACATTGTGCCGCTATGCTGTCGGCGAAGCATTCGGCTCTCTCTTCGGCTTCAAAGGCAATAGTGCCGTCGGGACGAGTGAGAGGAGGAATGTGAGAGGCGGCGTCTACGCGTAAGGCTCGGGCCATACTATAGTACGCTTGGTGGGACAGGGAGATATTCTCCATGAGATCGTTAAACTGAGCGTCTCGGAGTTCCGCGAGGCGAGACCTAACTTTACGTTGTAGTTTGTTCGCAGCTGATCTATAGGCGGGCGTGGGATATTTCTTGGCTCTCCGGAGAGCCGCGTTCTTAGCTTTAATGAGATTGCTAACGGCTAAGGGTAGATTGGGTATACTTCGCTTAGCAACCTTTTCGTTTACACTGATGGCTGAGTTGATAGCATCAGTGAGGGAGTCGACTAATGAATCTATTTTGTCCGGGCTATCTAATTGGTCGGGCGAGATCGCGAGCGGAGAGTTTAGGGCCTCTAAGGCTGAAGCTATCGTATTTTTAAAACCTTGCCAGTTGGTAAAGGTCTTAAGAGGAGTGACGTGATCGTTAGGCGGTCCTAGCACGAGGGAGACGGGGCGGTGATCAGAGCCAAGGTCATCGAGCGGTTCGATAGACCTGAGATCGAGGTTGATTTGTTTGACGATCGCAAAATCGAGGATGTCAGGAGAGTAGTTAGGGTTGCCGGGATAGTGAGTGGGAGTGACGGGAGAGATGACGTCTAAGTCGAGTTGCTGAGTGATTTTAAGGAGTTCTCTACCGCTTTGGTTGGTCGGCACAGTCAGTATGTTTGGAGTTAAAATCTCCAAACATAATGACTGAATGGCCGAGGGCGAGAATGGCCTCGAAGTCGCTAAGGATAGGTCTGGTATGATGGATGTCACTAGGTATGTAGACTGAAGCTATGATGACGGTCGGATGACCAGTCATAGCCAATCTACACACAGTGGCCTCCATGTTGAGGAGAGGAGGTGTAGGGAGAGGAGTGCAGTGGAAACCTCTTTTGTGATAAATAGCTGTGCCGCTGTAACCGTCGGGCCAATCGTTACGAATGTACACGTAATCGGGAACAGCGAATCCCCTGGTGCGGTTTGGAGTGAGCCACGTCTCTTGAAGAAGCAATAAGTCTGGCTCGTTGTTCTGAAGGAACAGTTTGAGCTCAGGAAGGTTAGTGCTGAGACTACGAGCGTTAAAAGAAACTAGGGATAAGCACTTGGGTTTGATACGACCTATCAATGTATTAGTCCGGTGCATATATATAACATATCATTGGCAATTCTTGCAAAAGGCTACGAATGCTTTTTTTTAGACTTAATGACGTCTGCATCTTAGTGTACCGAGGCTGAGACTGTAATATCATTGAAAAATAAGTAAAAGTGGTTGGTAGATCCATCTAAAAATTCACACCTAAAGTCTAATTTCCTAAATTATTTTTCTCGCAGCATGACATGTTATTTTTTGAGCGTATGGTCGTCCACGTAATAATAAACTTATACTCCTCAAGTTCTAGCTTTATACATTCCATTTAATATATAGCACCAATAAATTAGCCAAATCAAATCGTAACCGATCGGGCGAGTTCAATAAACTTTACAGCGCTGCTAAAAGGTTTCCTATGACTATGACGTGCGTGCGTAATGATGTGCCCGTAAAATGTGGCCTAATCTGTACCCTTTATTGCTTTATTGGGATTTAGACAAAATAATGCTGAGCTGTCAAACTGGGGAAGTATTTAATGCGAATTATTTTATTCGTTGAATATCTACTTAGCTAAAAATGTAATGTTTCTATTGATTCGGCAAAAATACTTTTAATGAATAGTTTTTTTTATTTCACGTGTCTGAGACACTGTCCATTTTCTCGATAATACTATGATATTGGTACTTTTGTGCATTTTATGCCCTTTTTTGTTCGTACTATGACAAGTATTAGATGCCAAGTTTTGGTTTGGTAGTTAAAGCGGAAAAGCTTGACGAGAAAATAAACAAACTCATTTTCGGAAGTATAACTTCAAATTCAAATTCTAATTCAAATTATATTTATTTGCGTGAAAATGTATACATAAGTTGGTTTAACATGTCATTCAGATGATTGACGATGACACTTTCTGCTGAGAGTCAGCGTGCCAATGTTTATTAAATTAAACAAAAATTATTTCTAAGTTAATGTCAAACAATTGTGAAGTTAAATTTCAAATTAGTTTCAAATAAATCCAGTACAATACAGTGTCAAAATATAAATTATCACCCTAAGATTATATAATGTCTAAAACTTATAATTCGGTGTCTTTAAAATTAAATAGATTATGATAACATTAATAATAGATTATGTGATTAATTAGATTATGTGATTAATTAGATTATGTGTATTGAAAATCTTGTAAACTTTGCAAAAGAAAGTTTTTAAGGAATGTTATCACAGAAGGTTCGTACACAACTGAGCTTGAGAACAGGGTTGTCAAGGGGCTACGATGCGTGATTAGGTAGATCTGCCACTTTGACAGTGCCACCTAATGACAATTGCGTTACATTCACCGACAGAACTTCATTATGTTTCGGTTCATGTTTTTCATGAAATGTTTCTCATGCCATGTCAATGTCATGAAATCATTGTTTTTGCAGAGATTCTATTAACCTTATGGAAATTTTGTATTGTATACAAAATGAATTAATATATTGTAACACGGTATACAGTTATAGGTATTCTGTGAAAAGACCATACGGTTTTTATTCAAGTCTAAAATAAAAATGTGACATTTATTAAACTATTGTTTTGTTGTTAAATTAATGTTTCTGCTTGCATACTTTAAAGGGCTGAAGGTTTCTGTCAAGTGATAAAGATATTTTGCAGAGGGTTTGATATAAGGTAGATATTACATATAGATTAATTTGAGTAATTCCAAAAGATATTACAATAGATTGGTTTTAGACCATCTTTCAGATTCTAATTCAAAAAAAAAAAAAATTAAATACATAATATATTTTTGAACAACTCGCACAATAATAGGAGACTCTCCTCTCTAATTACACCCCAAAAATTATAGCAAAAAAACCCCGAAGATTTTAAGAATATTGTGTTAATTCATTCATCAATTTAATATTAGCCTATAATTGTACATTGTTAGCAAGTATTTTGAGTTAAGTATTAAATTAATAATAATTATTTTTTTCTTGTTGGTATGTTTATTTAGAGCATGTCATATACCATCTAGATAATTAATCATTAGTTTAAGTTATTGTTTGTGATTATTTAGCAGCTTTTTATTTTATTTTTTGTACTGTGCTCCACCAATAAGCGACGCTGGCAGAAATAGCCCGCCACACCAATCGCGGCTGATTGCCGTTTATCAATTATCTAACTAACTAACTAAGTATTCATAGGAAATTGTAGAGTTGTTCATTTCAGATATAACAATAAAATTGTAATATGATTTTAAAACTTCTTTTCTTCATTGTTAAGTCAAAAGTCCCCGGTTGACAAACTTGAATGGCGGGGTGATGATGGAAGAAACGTCCGGACTTGTGCTAAGAAGCTACTTATGCCAAAATTTAGAACATCGGCATTGCGCGGCAGTTCAAGTACCGCGCCACAAAGTGTTGGTACATCATACCCCCCCACTACCACGAGACATACATACCATCACTTAGTTAAAAAAAAAAACTTTAAAAGTGAAGCTCATATTAGATCAAAAGCTAAATTGTGAAAACATCCTCATTATTTTAGATTAAATTAAATAAGACTGGATTATTTGACTTGACCCGGTATTAATGTAATTCATTTTGAATTGATAAAATTTTTAACCATGCACAACCGACCGATGACATAATTATACCATTTAGATTATTGTGAGGATTCTATGTTTACAAAAAGATACATGTTATAGAAAGTTGTTATTTTTGTTTTTTTTTTTAATTTTATCTGTTCTTTGCGTATTGAGAAATAACATAAACGGCAGCGGAGCGTGTACGCCCTCAAGTAACCACAGGCATTGGCAGAATCATCAGCGTTGTTGGACATCCGTGCAATAACATTAAGCTGAGCCAAATTAAAGCGTATTTACTCACTGCAAAAGTTAATAATTTAGTTAGTAGTTTTGCATGTATATAATTCATTGTTATTTGCTTCTGTTTGCACACGTGTATATGTTGTGAGTAAATAAATAATTTTTCTTTCTTTTCTTTCTTCTAAAAATCTTACCTACGCCGTGAAGCCATCATATAAAGTTCTTTAAAAAATTTATTCAAATTCAATACTCAACAGATATCAGAAATATTCAAACAGTTGGCTCGAAACACCACATATTTTCGGAAAAAAATTAAAAAAAAACATACTTCATGATTACTTACCGAGTTGGAACTTTTTTGACGTTTTTCGCCTTGTTTTGTAGTAACCCTGTTTATCTCGGTAACCGACACCTGATAAGGACAGATAAATACGTTATACAGTATATCCGTGTGATCATGTGAGTCTGTCACAGACGGGTTGTATTGTTAGCTATATTAATAACCTTAAGCTAGTTTTATTAAACAGTTTTGTTGTCTTAGTCTGAACGTACGATTATTTAATTGTTTTACTGCGTCTGTTTTTGTTTTTGTTTTACTTTGTATTTGATGCAAATAAACTTTCTATGTATCTATCTATATATCTATCCTCTTTGATATTCATTAAGGTATCACCGGTGCTGCCACCGCTCAGCTCGCGGAAGTCGCAAGGTATCAACGAGTTTGTAGAAATTAATGTGCATTTCGTAGATTGCTTATTTTAGTTTTCTACAAAACAGCTAGCTATTTTGTCAAAACCCTTATTATTCAATTAGCTTGCGACAGAAATTAGTGTTGCCATGTGACTTTACTCTCGACTACATCGTAAATTTCCACCGGACGAGATTACTTTTTCCAGACTCCGAACGAATTTTCCAAACAACGAAGAAAAAGAAGTTTTGAATCTGTTTAGAACTTTTAGAGCTTATCGATAACATAAACAAACAAACGTAGCTGCATATGTGTAGATATAGATCAAAAAGCTTTGTGTAATGAATACTCATAGCAAAAATATTAAAATTGAAGTATTGCCATAAAAAAATGTAAGAGTTGGCATTTTTATAACAGCACCAAAATTAAATGAAAAGTTATTGTGATTGAAATTTGTAATAAATGATTGAATTTTCTTTTTCTTGCGAATTATTCGTAGAAATTAGCGTCTTTGCCTTACACGAACTATTTCTGATATTAAAAAAAAACAATGTCAGAGATAAACAAAGCGAACTAATTACACCTTGACATTCTAGAGCTCTTCACAGTTGAGGGAATCCCTATTCATAGGAACATCGCTCCCCTAAGTATTGTCGGCGAAATGTATCAATCGATTGAGTGTAGTACGGGGTATAAAAGATGGCAGATTTAGGTTGCCTTCTACGTTTAAAACAATAACTTTAAAGTGAGGCAATAAGAAAGGTGCTTTGCTAGATAGTGTTGTTGCATGTTAATATAAGCTTTTCAAATATTGTTAGTAAGAAGTATATTCCTACACACCCTGATAAACACAAATACTGTGTGATACAAATGTAAATTGTACATTTAGCAAAATGGGATTTATCGCAGAATGAATTACAAAACATAACAACGGCCGTGGTACAGTGGCTAGTAACCCTGTCTCGTATGCCAAAGCTCCCAGGTGTTAGTTCCATAGGAATGAACCATTTATTCAGATGTTTGTATTAGGATCACGGTTGTTCATATTTATATATTATGTTATGGGTTCCCCTCAATTCGCTGAATGGTCATCCATAACACAAGCTTTCCTTACTTTGGGACCACATTGGTACCTGTTTCCTTCAACGTTTCAGGCTGCTACAACCTAAACACGAGGCTTGTATATGCCCTAATCACTAAATATTACTTGACCAAGCCGACTAACGATACTTGCAATACACGTATTTATAATAATAATAACTTTTTTATTAACTCAGAAAAGTGTTACAAGCTTATGTGAAGTCTCTGACCCCTAAACTAGTTTTTTTTAGTTTTAATTTTAAAATAGATTAACTGTGTAAATAATAGTAAGATCATTAAGAATGTATGTATGTGTGATGTGTTTTTTGTGATTAAGCATGTATGTAATATGTGTGTACCTACCTAATGAATTGTAATAAACTATAATAAAGTATAGCTAGTTAATTTTGGTAATTTATTGCCAGGATTTATTTCCCTTATTAAGCGGCGCTTATTTCGTAGCGCATGTTTCACTTCTTATAGTTACAGGATTAAAAAGGGAAGCCGCATTTCCGTTCCTCAAGTTAATTTGGCCAATTAGAATAATAAACGTTCACTTCCTAACGCTATTTTCTATTTCCTTCGAATAATCTTTCCTCGCACACCAGCTAGCACCCACAAACCTGCCTCCGTGAAAGAAGGAACCTTTGACAAAGGAATCAATTTATCAAGCTATGAAAGGTCACAACTTATTGTCACCGCCAGGGGGCCCCACTGCCTATTGATTTGAGGTCTTTCACCTTAATCCTCGAGCGAATCATGGAAGGTGGAAAGCAGAAAACTTTTAAGAGGCGATGGTAATTAGGTTTAAAGTGCAGCAGAACTTGAAGCTCGTCGACAGTAATTCAAAAGTTTTCAGCTTAGGAAAGTGCTTCGGAATGCGTCTGTTTGGAGTTAAGTTTGAGTGTATCTGTTGGGAAATATTTTCTGTTTCCTGTGGGTAAGTAGCAGTGAAGAGTAAATGTTATAAATGATTATCGAGTTGTAAATTTTTGGTTGAAGTAAAAACACTGCGCATTATTTGTTTATACGAAACATGTTACGTAGTTCATTTTATAAAATTATACAAAATATATTACTTATTGTGACTCTTAGGTATTTGAATACATATTTTTTTGCATATTTTATGTAGGAACAATGTGTTCGTTATGTTAACTATGTTTTTTACATATCGCTTCAAGTTTTAACCCAAGTAAACAACGGCTTTTTGTGGTAGTAAAACTATAGGTAAAAATATATTTTAATTATATTTAACCAGGCGTTTATCTACTAAATCGTATCGATATATGACCAACCTATGTTTACCGAATTGTGTGCTAAAAAGTCGAATAAGGATCATCAGAACAAACGTCAAAGATAAATAGCAATTCCTATGGTTAGGCGAACTCCAAATACTCCCATTTTAACCCCCAAACTGCCGGTCTTAACAGTGAGTCTGAAGATTTACATTCACGTGGGGTAATTATAGTACCGCCGTATTGTGCGTCTCATCGGTTGAAACGACGTACCGAAGAGCACAGAGCGTAATTGGAGTCGATTCAGCGAAATTCGCTAACGTTTCTACGGTTAAAATATTTCTCGTAAGTCCCGTCCTACCTTCTGAAAGAGAAATGGAGTATCTTCACACGTAATTTTATAATTCTTTGAAGTTAATTTTGTAACTGGTATCCTAATTAATGTATCTTATTATTTACTTGAATTTTGAATACAAATATTCGAAATATAATTGGATTTAAGTATAACATAGCCAGACATAATTAAAACACAGAGACAGAATCACAATTGTATGTATCAATGTATAGGTATATGAAAGTAAGTGTTCTGTTAGAGGAATTTAATTAAAAATATTCTTATGAAACAGTCATTGCTAAAGACGTTTTAATTATTCATCTCATGTTTCGAAATTACAGTCCAAAATTTTCTACTCGCAGTCTTCAGTAAGGCTTTATATTCCGTTAAAAGACCCCTTAAACTGCAGCTGTTTTACTGTACGGATCCACGGGTTTCGTGCAATAAAATTTACATAACTACAGCATTCCTGCACAAGAGGAGCGTCTTATTAAATTTCTAACCCTCCAAAAGTCATTAATGGTTTGTACTTAACCACCTAGCGATGTTATTCTGCAATAAATCATAATGGTGGGTGTTATGGCGCTTCGCGTGGCGGGAGATGACTTTTATGACCAGAGTCAAGATGTTCGTGATCCAGAGGATTTGCTAACACGCCCGAGATAAGCGATAAGCTTTGTTTATAAGTTTTGATAATAAATTGTGGTTGTTTTATTAAAATTACGTGGTAATAATGGTAATTATATGTAAGAAATTTTATTGTTGTTGATTAAGTTTACAGTTAGCTGTGAATTATTGCAAATTTGAGGCTATATTTTTCTTTCTTTAAGCATTCATTTGATCAAATTGTAGGTATATCCATGTAATCTGTTCTTTATAGTTATTATGGTACCGTTGTTGCGGTAAGTTTGTGTATCACTGACTACTCATATAGCCTATAATAAGGCATTTGGTGGTAACTAGTGGGGTACTGTAAATAAATTGCAATCTTATAAATCACAAGTAACAATGAGATACTAAGTAATTAATGGACGATTGGCGTAGTAGCCCTGTCTCAAACGCCGGTGGTCCCATGCTAACAACGTCTTTTGTGTAGTGAACACAGCTGGTTGTTCTCGGGTCACGTTCACCATAACACTAAGTATGCTAACTCAAAATTAAAAAGAAATTAAATGAAATACATACGTTAGTCAGTAACTTCGTAAAAGTAAGACAAAGTATTTTGAAAACGTATTAATCAGACCCAACCTAATAATTAAAATATGCTTCTTATCGTTTTCCAATATATCTCTCACATTCTCTCACATTCATAAACATCAAACCAGGGCTCGATAGCGTACGGCCAGACATACGTTGGTATCATGTTGCGCGCGGACTGCAGTCCCGATATCGTCATTTGTTTGCCAGCAGGCTATCTGTCAGCACCATGCTCCGACTGCTTCTGCCGCTCGCGTTCACGCCCCTCGCTTTCGCAGCAATCGTACAATTTATCCCAAACACAAGCTTCTTTAATCCCAGTAATTTTCAAGATGGAAAACTACCATGTTCAAAGAAAACCATCGTCTTCCCTGACAACATCGAACAGACAGTAATTATTGACAGTGATTTAGAAGCAAGTGAAATTATATTACCTGAAAATGGAGATTTTATTTTAGAATCTGCTGCTTTAACCGTTGGAGCGAATAATAGTGATGATAATTGTACCAGTGGAAATACTTATTACAAAGAAAGTGCGATGTCAACGTGGGCTCAACCAAACATATGGCATTCATCGAGATTTACTAAAGCTACCCCTGATGCTGAACGGATTCCTTGTTTTGACGACACTGTCCTTATACCAGAAGACTCCAAGTTCACGCTGGAGCTACCTAAACAAATGCAATATGTCCAGCAATTCAAAATTGGCAATCAAAGTTTAGATAACGTCCTCCTATCAACGTACATCAGCTCTAATGAAGGCAATGCCATAGCAATAAGTGATTATGAAGAAATTTCAGTAGAAGTGGATAACACACCCTGTACAAAGAAGATTGGATGTCCATGTCAAATTTATCCATTGCATATTGAGTGTTGGAAAAAAGTTTGTCCTGTGCCCACTTGTCTGTCTCCCATTCAGCCAATTGGTCACTGCTGCAAGATTTGCGGTGGAGCACTCATTTTCGAAGCAGGCGAAACTTTTGATTACGTACAATTCAATGAGTTTGTGAACAACGTGCTGTCGTCGTATACGGGTATTGTTTATCATTTGGGAAGACCTCTAGGAAGAATGGTGCAGTTGGTTGTTGTAGAGGAAAATAAATACACAGAAGAAAGCTCAGAAGCTGTCAATCGAATTAATAACCTTATGGCGTCGTCTTGGTCGCTGCGTTCGACGCAAACTCAATTGAGTGGGACACCTATGTCGAAATACGGGTTGGGAGGAAAGATATTTGTCTCTGTATTTTTCATCGTAATTTTTGTTTTTAGTGCAATGTACGTGTACTATTATAAGATACCTGATATTCGAATGCCATTGATGGGTCGATCCTGGTTTGGTCAATTGGGCATATTTTCAAGGTTTGAGAGGAGATCCGACAGTGTTGTGTCTTTGACTAGGAGGGACTCTGGAGTGACTTTGAGACCTGGTGCAGCTGCTGGTTTTAGGAACCCATTGTATGATTCAAAAAGAGGAAGAGTTATAGTTACTGAATCCACAGAAGAGTAAACTAATGTGTGCTTTGTGAGACAGCAGAGCGAGGGTAGAAATGTGTGCTGAAAATATTAGTAAGTGATCTTAAAGTTTGATGGTTCTATCATATATCTAACATGATCTTATTTTTTATAGGAACAAAAAAACTTATTAAATGTTTACATATATCATTAATAAGTTTTTATTTTGATCTCATTTCAATTTATTATAAAAAAAAAATGTTCAATTTATTGATACTTTACACCTTAGCATTTTAGATTAACAAGCAAATGTAATTTTTTTAAACAACTACAAAGAATATTGGTGTCTATCAAGGATCCAACGACTGAATCACTTATAAATATATACATAAACACTTCATTTGAACCACTTCTCAAACGAAATCCACATCAAAAACTTCTCAAGTCCCAGTAAAATATATCCGTTCTGAACGGTACATAACAACTGAAGACTGAGTTAGGAAACCGTACACCCCGATCTGTCCCTTTGTCCCTTCCTTCCTGCGCTTTGAATACGCTGAGCAATGGTATTGGGTTACTTCAGACCGCTCAAAGACTCCAACTGTCATGGAGCGTCGTTAATCATCCTTTTGAAGTCTGTTCGCCAGAAAGAAGTGCGGTTATTGCGAGAATTTTGGGTTCAATTTCTTTGTGGTGATCGGTGGATGGATTAATTCAGATTGGTTTTTTATTGTGTGATTGTTTTTACAAATCATTTTGATAATTCTATTGTAGACTCAAATCAAATCATATTTATTTGCGTAAAAACATGTATTACATAAGTTGGTTTAACATGTCATTGCGATCAACATTTTCTGCTGAGAGTCAGTGTGCAAATGTTTATTAAACTAAACAAAAAATATTTCGAAGTTAATGTCACAAAATTATGAAGTTAAATGTCACATTAGTTTTAAATAAGTCTAGTACAATACAATGTCAATATAAAAATTATCACTAGGATTATATAAAAATCTAAAAATTCTAATTCGGTGTCTTTAAAATATTCATTAATTGAATAATATTCTATAATTTTAAACAAGTCAAGTAATTTCCGCTGTATTCCATGAATTGTAAATTTCTATATTGTAAAGGTAGGTGATTAAAAATGTCAATTGCCATGCAGTATACATTATTACTTAATACTCTTAACGAAACTAAATACCTTAACGAATATTAGCATTAAAACAAATAAATGCATGAAAGACTGAGCAGTTTGAACCACAAAATATAGGCGCACACGAATCCCTAAAATTAGCTCCGCAAACAGCCCTAAAGCATTTCTTTTGACATCTAAATAACTGCTGAGTTAATCTTTTTAAAACATAAACTTACATAAAATCTAAATAGTTTTTATATTGTTGGTGTACTTTTAAACTTGTTTCAGCGTCAAGCGGTCACTTGAATATCACATAGAACCTGGAAGCAGCTGCGGTATTACTTATGAAAAGCAATGAAGAAACAAACCAACAATTACTGCGCAGATATCGTAACTCGTCAGAACCAAGAACGTTATCGCAAATTATCAAAAAACTTCATATTGCACACAATTTGTTTATACTGTCGCTTGCTATATTGTTTCTTAACAGGTGAAAAATTACGTGATTTTTGCTATCGTTATAATATAAGCTACGTAATAAGACTACGGGTTCCCGGCACTTTATTTTAATAATGAAGGTTTTTAAGGTTAAAGATGTGTTAACAAGTATGTTTTAAGTCTTCACTGAAGCTATAGTTCGTAAACATCTCTTGGAGCCGTTTCGACCTTAAGTAAATAACATTAGTTACATAATGAAACCAGCTCCTAATTATCTTTAAAAAAACATTTATTTTATTTTATGTGACTGAAAGCACAATGGCATCACAATTAAAACGAAACAGTAGTTTAACAGTCAGTGATGATCAATAGTTATGAATCTGAATTTTATAAAGAGTTTTAAATTCAAGATAAATTGATTGAAGATATTTATTGAGAACATTAAAGCCGTTTAATTTTTTATGATTCAAAGAGCCTCCAATTTAAATATGTGAAACTCAATACTATTCCAAACATTCATCACAGCCTGTTCTACTGACTAGTGGAACTGTAATGAAAGATCCGCGACTCACGACCTCCGATGACAGATCTATTGTTTTGATCAACAGCCGACGGCCGACTTACTGCGATTAAGGCGTCGGTTTGTCAATGACAGATGTCAAATGCAGATCATGACAAATGACAATTAGGGAACTAATCAGTTTTTTAAACAAGTTTCTGATATTCATGACGAGCACTAATTTAGTTTCTCAATCGAATTGTTAGCAAATTGATCTACTTAACATTCCGCAAGAACTTGAATTGTAATTGAATATAAAAGAGTCTAAAGTAATGCTGAATTTGAGGCATCTTTATCTTTTCAGAATCTATACCGACAAGATCATTCTGCAATTAACGCTTGATATTCATTTAAACCGACCAAAAACCCAGGAAGTAGGAAATTATAGAAAGAATATAAGGCCTAAATATTTCAATAAATCGAAAAACATAAATTTTTCAAGCTTGTCATAAATACCACTTGCAGGCTTTTATAATTTACTTAATTACATTTAAATAATTTTCTTTTTAATTTTTATTCCGACATCATTCCTTTTGATTAAAATAAATAAGGCGTACAGAAATAGCGCACAATAGAGCTCCAAAAGTCATATATCAAACAGTGAGGAGGTATACAGGGTGTTCCAACTATAAATCTAAGGAATGACGTGACGTCACAGGCAGCGAACTTCGCTGAAAACGTGTGGACTTTAACTTTTACGATGTTATAAAGTGATGTAGTGATATGGCAACACTTTTTGCGCCTTTTGCGATTAAGAATAGAACTCGCCGTGTCATATTTGTTACTGCAAACATTTCGCCGCATTCCGTACGTCCTACAAACTTATCTGTTCCGTAGCCGGTGGTGCTGCGTTCTACGCATAAGTGAAATTTGATATTTTGTCACGTTACAAATATAATAGTTCAAATTTTTGCTACTGACCGGATAAGTTGGTGGCAATTTACTTGTGACTCAAATAAGGTGAATGGCATTTGTTGCGAATATTGTTTATTGCTATTGCCAGTTTAATACTCTAATGCAGATTCATATCTGCACCGTTTTACATGATTTATTGAAACACCAAGCCGTAAAATTATTGGAGTCATTTCGAGTGCAAGCTGGGTATAAATGTTATTAGTTTAGATATTTAAAGTGTCAAGGTGACATTAATTGGATTTCAAATTGTTTATTATGAACTATTACTATTTTTTATGATTTAAGGTATGATGAGTGCCTAGATCTGTAAAGTAGATATGTAAATACGGAAACAAAATATGATCATTTGTATCTGGTTTGATGGTTTCATATTTATATCAAACCCTTTAATTTTTACAATGATTATCTGTTTTATAAATGAAATAATTTAAATAGCGCTTAATCAAATTAGATAATTATTTCTAATTTAATTGTAATTCATATGACATTTTAATTTAATATCGTTCTGAAAGATATTAATCTAAAATACTTTATACAAAAACAGGTTCTATAAAACAAGAAAGATATTATATTCTATTTGCAAAAATTTCCTCTATACTCCTGCAATTATTCTTAAATAACTTGATCTAGTAATCACCATAGAATGACAAAATATAAATTAAAAAGATACCTCGTAAATGAAATGTATTGAAATAAATTGTCTATTTAGCGTCGAGTTTCCCGCCGCAACACGAAACTATTCGATTTTCGAGCGGGGGCTGTAATTCGATTACGATTCGATTCATTTCTTACGAGACGTCCTGATTCGCGAGTAATGGTGATTACGATTCGTCACGCTGAGATGTGACGATCGAGTGTTATTAATGTACGTAAAGTGTGACGCCATTACGTGTACTTGTCATATCATGCTGTATACTAAGTTACGAAATGTATTAATGTATGAAGAAAATAGAATTTTGTACAAAAATTTTGTTTGAATATATTTTCATTATGATATCTAGGTTCCGCCATGTCAGTCTTACATTTAAAATCCAAAAGATATACAAAATGTAATAAGTTTTATTATAATTTTACCAAACTCTTTTACGTTAGAATGTCTTGGTTTATTATTATTTTAAATCGTGTTTCCAATTGAATGTAAGATGTTTGTTTTCTTTTTAATATAAGTTGCTTTATGAGAAAAAGTGTATGTGTGTTTATGTAGGCATAACATATAATTAGGTTCATATCTAATGAAATGGTTTAATATATTTTAAACTATTTATTTTGTATTAATGCTGCTTCAACAATAAAATAACGAACACTCCTTTTTCACATTAGGAATGATTGACTTGACAATAATTTGCTTTATCTATAAAATTTGTATCTTATCATTATATCAACCATTGATTGTTTAGGTAGAAAGTATTAACAAAGATATCTTAATTTCCGATACCAAAATAAAAATAAGTCGACAACCGGGCCATTCTATACGCAACCGGGCCATTCTATACGCCTTCATAAACAAATCCAACGGGAAAACTATTAGACAACTTTCGTAAGCTTTCACTACCTTTTACGGATCGGAACACAAACGTCCCTAATTCTCGGACGCAACATGTCGGTCTGATTATTGTCAGTATTGAAATGAGGCCTAATGCGATCATCAGCTTAAACCTTTAGCTGCGGATTAAAATGTATTTGAATTAACCAGTTTTGGCCGTGTGGAAATGTTTACATGTCGGTTACAAATATGGATTTGTGTTACGTAAGTGTGATCGTAGTTGTAAGATCGATAGATAGATATTATTTAAACATTTATATGCTAACTTAAAGTTACTGTATATACTGTCAAAGATTAACGAAGTCAAAATTTATCGAGGTAGGTTAATAAAATAAAGCACATGCAAAGTTTTATTCATTATCAACATTCTAATCTTTTCTCTCTTAAGTTTACGTTTAAGCTTACAAGTATTATAAGCTAAGGAGTATTTTATCTTGGAGCCAGAACTCTAAGGGCGTTACTACATCAATCGATCAACGTCGATTGATTGGTCTGGTAGAAATTGTCGATGACGTCTACTGTTCCATTCTACCATCGGTCGATGGCGACTATCGACATTGGTCGATGTCGATCGATTGGTCTGGTAGAATCTGTCGATCAACGTCGATCGATTGTTCTGGAAGAAACTGTCGATCGACGTCGACTGTTCCATTCTACCATCGATCGATTGGTGTGGTAACACCCTAAATCGTCTTAACTTATCAATAGACTGCTTTAAAAGTTTAACGAGATAGCTTAAGCTTAAGTAACAAAGTAGAAAAAAAGTTTTTAAGTCTACGTAAATTTCCTTTAGTTAAATTCATTAATATTTCACCGATAGTCAGCAGGGTTATGTTTTTCGTATGTATGTTTGCATGTATATTTCTTTGGCACGCTCTCCCGCCTACACCACTCGACGGATTTCAAGACATGAGGTGTCGTTAGATTTGTAAAAGTTGCGGGAGTGTCATAGGGTATATTATTTCTCTGAATTCTTACGGGGACAGGAATTAAACGGGAAAATTGCCGGGTTTTTAAATTTGTTAAATTTAGCAGCTTGATTAATAGAATACTAAATAAAATTTGTATGTATTAATGATGGCTCAGTATTGAACAAAAATATATAAACCGTGATTTCTATAATAATTAATATCCATATTCAAGGGTCATGGATGTTTTCTATTTAGGTATTTATTTGTTCTTAGTGTCGCTATGATCATTGGATTGAGTAGTTTATTTTTAATACAATTCAATGGCGTTTGTCTTCCATCTTATCTGGTGGAAAGTTATGATGAAGACGAGGGAATAAACACCCGTCCAAGAGGTACGTAAGCGGGGTTATACATACCTACTAAACAAGTGCAGGCAGCCATCTTTTAAATATTAATACTTATTCTGTTTTTGCTTATGTAAAACATGCTCTAATCCATTTACCTACCAAACTAGGTAAAAAAAAGTAGTATATAAAACACTCGCAACTCCAGAACGTATGTAAGTATATATTACTTTAAACACCGTGAAGTGCTAAGTATATGGTCTAACCCCAATACTCGAACCCACTAACTATTCAAAGGAAGAAACTGCAAGCTTTATACAATAGACTCCACATTACCTTTAAGCTCCCATCATATGAACAATCGAAATTTCAATCTGATGTAGTGTGAGGTGGCTGTACATTGCCCTTATTTTTTTATTGATGTCTGGCTTTTGAATATAGGTAAGTTCATTGATATTTTTTGGTTGAAATTCTCATTTATAGAAGTAATTAATTACAGATAAATTAATAAGGATCGATTAATGAATAAGGAATTTACAAAATAAGAGTACAAAAAGTTGGAATCTCTTGGAGTTTTGAAATTTTTTTCTTCTAAATGGTATGTGGACTTGAATTGTATTTTAATATTTAACATTTCTGTGGCGAAATTTAGCAAGAATTCTATTTAATCAAGAGATGAGAAAAGCAAATCTATATATTATATTTATATTTATAAGAGTCAAACGATTTTATATGTAACTAAGTACAGATGCAGCGCAAAAAGGATTTTTAAATATTTACTCACGAAGTTTTAGTCGTGGTAAAGCTGGTAATGAAACACGTTAGATTATTAATAAATGTAACTGTTGTAGTAAATAAGCCTATATTTACAAGATTTTGGTAATAATTACTAAAAATGTACCATTACTTAAACATTGAAACTATTTAAGCCACTCAAACATTGTTTCTATGAAACTTAAATCTGACAAAACTACAAACATCTAAATTACATAGGGAAATTTAAAGCTTAACTCTTATTGTTACTTTACCATGAGTTCAAACTATCGAAAATGCAAACTCAATCAAAGACCCAGGACAACAGCCAGCCAGCTCCCCGTCTGCTCGACACGACAGATGTAGAAGAGCCCTCGAGTGGAGCGCTCTCAGCGAGCGACACTACACGCGAGCTGCTTTGCACTGATTATCACATGGTAAACGATGTCGCGTATTATTGTGGTTTTTTGATGATGGCAGGGCTGAAGCTCTGGACGAATGAAAGGCTTTGTCAATTGTTCCAAATAATCTCCATTCATAACCAGTACACAATCAGATCCACAGTGATATTAGTTCTAAAAAAGTCGAATTTTATCATGTCATCGTGTGGTTTATATTTATAAAGGTGTCATGACAGGCTTTTCCATACAATGTGTATAGCACCGTCCTGTCATGTGGTTATAGGATAATTTAACCTATAAAAAAGTTTTCATTAGTAACTTATTAATTAATTAAATACGTACATGATCTAGTGTACACACATTCAGTATAAGGTGTTCGTTTTTTAAACCGTCACGTCATGTAGAGCTCTGAGTTCTAACGTAAAGTAGGATATAGTTTTCATAACTAGCTTATATTGGTGACAGTACTTCATGCTTACTTTGTTGCCCGTTATGGATTTACATCTGAAGTCGTTCTACATACAAAATACGTAGTAAAAATGAACTCAAATTCGAACAAAATACGAAAGTAAAAACATTTGACATCAATATAATTTTATAGGTTGTAGAGTTTCTTCGTTAAGATCTCGCCTGGAGCAGTACTTCAGTCACTCCTATTTTGACCACCACAATAATCACGGTCACGTGGTCGTGTTCCGGTTACAGGGAAGGAACAGCCAGGACAACTATTGGAACAAAGGCAACTTCAGCTGAAGCAAACGGTTGGCGACGAATCATTAGTCCATATAATAATCACAATTACAAATAATGATGTCCGTCCGTAGGTGCGAATGCCACATACGCGTTTGCCGGCCATGAAAACAGTAAAAATAATACGGTCAGCAATATATTTAATTTCCCAACTAAAAACATTGCGATTTATATAAAAGCCAGCAAAAATAGGATTTATTTGTTTCAAAATAAATCTGATGTCAATTCTCAGTAGCCATTGTTTCCGATACACATTCCGCAACAAAAGAACTTTATTTATAGACATTTCCACGTAGGTTTTGGCCGGTGCCAAATAAATTCAGAATACGACACGTAGTTCTCTAGTTTAGTGGTAATAAACAGGCCCACTAGTGGAATGGTGGAAATAAAAATAAATTAACTATGTACAGGGTTAATGTTGGTACTAACAAATGAATGGTAATTACGATTTTATTATTAAGGGTTAGCTTGCTTCGAAATTGTAAGGATTTGTATGTGGTTAATGGATGTTGGTGATATTGCAATTTTTGTTATATCGTTAGCTACGGAATTACATGTTAGTTGGTTAAATAAGATATTACGACTGTTGCGGCTAAACATGCTTAACATTACATTCTGTTTCTGACTCTCTGAAGAATAACCTTCGTATAGTTTATTTTAATTATCTTTTTTACTTATTTATTAATAGGACCACCAGTAGAGTAGAGACACTTCATCTTACAATAAGTACAAAATAATAATACAAAAGAAAATGTTTAATGCATCCTCTGTTGATGGTTGCCACATCATTCATAGAAAGGTGAAAACAACAATAAATAAATAAATAAATAAATCCCCAGACAAACACACCAACTGTATGGCCCCAAAGTAAGCAGAGCTTGTGTTATGGATGACTATACAGCGAACTGGGGGGGAACCCAGAACAAAAATACATATATAAATACAAACAACCATGACCCGAGAACAAACATCTGTATTCATCACACAAATGAATGCCCCGGCCGGGACTCGAACCTGGGACCTTCGGCGTATGAGGCAAGGCTACTTACCACTACACCATTCGGTCTTTAAAATGGTCAACAATGGACTTGAACAACTTTACATGAAAATTTACAAGTAAATTATTACAAATATTATACTTTAAAATATAAAACACCTAAACAAATACAATAAATTATATTTTGATAACTGTGTATCGCTGAAAAACATCATGTTGTAGCTTCAACTTCGTTTCAATAGTGGAACTCAATGGGTTTATAAATTATAATAATGTAAAATAACAATAAATGATAAATAAATATAATAAATAATAAATTTTAAATAAATAAACTATGAAATTATTTGAACGAATACTAGTCATAAAAAGGAAATATAATACTACAGTATTAATATCAGTCCAGCACGCGCAGCATCACTGCGTTGCGCAACGCTGCGACCAAATTCGATCACGAATCAATTTAGAGATTGGATCGGCCAAATTAGGATTAGGCCAGATTTGGCACGTTGCGGTCAATGCGCTATATAAGCCTAATCCGATCACGCCTGGGAGATGCCAGATGTGCCAAGATGCTGCAGTTCCGATGCAGGATGCAGTTTTCAGTGTGGTACGTTGTATAAGTGTGTATGTTATTTGACTGAGTTGGGTCTCGAAACTTGTTAATCTTATATGATAGTTTTATGTATGAACAAAATAACTGCAGAAACAGAAACATATTAGTTATATACCATTTATATGATTGGGCAATGTGAAACAGAATAAAATTATTGAACTAATGTATCATTGATAGCATAATGTCCCAAAAATATTATTTAAGAAAATTTATGTGGCTCTAAGGATATTAAATTCACCACACAGAATCTTTTTCATCGTCAATCAAATAAAATAATATCAATGTTTAAAATAACTTAGTTTCATACTTATAAAAAAATATATCTCGATTTTCCAATTTGACATAGTGTAGAAAACATAACATAGTGTATCAAAAATTATAGGCAAATTAGTGAAAAATTCCTGTTCTTTTTTTATTGTATTTTTTTATTGTATGCCTTTTTTATTATTTCCTAATAATAAATTACATACTTTGTCAAAATCTGTTTACATACATTTTTGATCTCAAAAGTCATGTTGATATATCTTCATTTACGATAAAATCTTCTAGTTCTCCCATCAACTTTACAATAAACATTTTGACTATTCCCATAAAAGCGATAGTTAAAATCGAATAATAAGCAATTCCTTAAATGTCTGCTTCCCGTTACTGCCTGCAACATAGCAGAGAAAGTATTCGTCCTTTTATGGAATGTCGGCTTTCACAAAATAATTCGGCGGACAGCGGCCGATCAAATGATCGAATTATCAATACCTGCCTTGATTAGGTAATTGGAAGATAAGGCGCTCGGATTATAAATAAATTGTATTATTAATGAGGACGGTGTACGAGGTATTCTTGTTGTTCAGAATATTTAATATTTGTTTTCTATTTTACCATAAGATGCTTATAACTGCTTATTTCTTTTATGCAAAATATGCCGTTTTAGAAACTTTTATTGGAAACATGTTAAGGTAATACAAGTGGTGGAGAAATGAGCAGCGGTAGGAGCTGATACATGATGATGATGTTATATGTCGCGCCAGTGGACATATTCTGAATACGCTTATATGCAATCATATTCAGCAAATACTTAGCTTGGTAATGCACCACTCTGGCCTGATCAGTTACGGCACAGGTAATAAATAAAAAACAAACCAAACAATGTGCGGCCATTTTGTCCGGCATATGATATAAATTAAGTTGCAATGGACGTATCACTCCAGCGTCTGCCTGTTGGCGCATATATATTAAAATGGTGGATGAAATATTGGCTTGCGTAATTTTTAATTAAGTTACTTGGGTTTTAATTCCATTCATGAATAACTGAAAATAACAATTTATTGACACATCATACCTTGAATGGGAATTTCAGGAGTGTTCTATTTGACATGAATTGAACTTAACATGTTGTATTTGTCGTAATTTTACACAAAACTTGTCGGGAAGTCTATCGAATTACAAGATCAAGAAACTGGAACAAAATGTTTCTCAAATGATCTAATGGTGTTTTATAAAATTACAATAGAAATGAAAGCATTTAAAGATTTCACCAACAAAGCACAAGTCAGACAACAAAAATAACGAGTGTCGGTAATTGTACTTGTCACGCTAGTCGCGTTCTAAATAGACCTATGAAGTAATTAGTTAATATTTAAGAACGAAGAAAGGAAACTAATGTTTAATACAAATACAATTTTAATATAAACTATATAAAACTAACAATTACATAATATTAAAACTCGAATAAATAGGGGAGTGGTTCATTCAAATGGTCAGGAACCGATTGCGTAAAATGAAATTGGGTCGCTGTCACTGTCCTGTGGGGTAGTGTAGCTCGCAGAGGTTCCAGCCGGTTAGGGTAGTAGTCCGGTGGCTCAGGGTAGCCGAGGGAAGGCAGCCAGACGATAGTCAGCGATCCAAAGGCAGAATAGGGTAGCGGTGGTCCCTGTAATTCCCAGAAAACCAGACACTTCAATAAAACCCGATTAGTTAAAATTGCCTGCGACATGATGCGACAGTATCTGCATACCAAGCAAAAAGGAACAGATGAGATGAAAGTAATTTGCATAAAATAATTAACCAATGATGAGGCATTTACATTTTTACCAGCTGTACATAATCAACTTATGTGGTAAGGTAGGTGCGTGACATTTACAGAACATGGAACAATGATTGTGCACAATTCATTCAAATACACCACTAAAAAATGCATTTCAATAAGGATTTACATCTCAATCAATTAGATTTAACAAATAAATGCATTATTAAGCAGTTAAAAGATATATTAAAATAAATTTTAAGTAAAGGCAGGTAGTGTGTAATTTCTACACGATCAACTTACAACTAGATAAGTGCCTAATTAGCTAGTAAGAATTGTTTTGCAACACTTACCCAGAACTGGGGATAATTTACACACTTACTTAAACTTAAGTTATTGTATCAACACTATATTTTTTAACAAAGTTTTAAAACAAACGATAGAAAGACACGAGCTGCTGACCCGTGCGTTCGCCACGCTCCCCGCTCGGTAATACTCGGGCCCTCTCGTAAATTCCATAGGCAGCTCGCCGTACCGGTGCGGCCACGCATCACGAGCGTGATCGCGTGATCCCATTGTAGGTATTGTAGTACTCTCAACAATATATGGATAATTTTGAAGTGCGTTTATAGTAAATTAATTCTATTTAAATATATGTATATAGTAATACATAGGTTTAGTGTAAGTAAAATTAATTATTTAGTTAAGAAATTTAGGATTAATAACGAACCGTTACATACCCCCCTTTTTAGGTTAGGATTTTTCTAGAAAATCCTCGTTAAAGAAAAAATTAAAAAAATAGACTCAAGTTAATTTAAAGTCCTTTACGTGCCAGGCTCCTAAGATATTTCCTGCCATATCTTCCAGATCGTACACAAGTTTCGATCGTTTAGCTAAAATACGACATTTTATAAATTTAGGGGCAAATTTTTTTGAAAATCGATTGTCCTTATCACTTTGATAAAATGTACGTTTCCATACAATGTCACCAACATTAAACTCTATATTTTTACGACGAAGATTGTAAGTAGTAGAATTCCTAGAATGCGCTTTAATTAGTGATAGTTGTACTTTGTCGAATATCTTGCTGAGGTTGCCAAGATTTTCAGCATACTCATCACGGGGTGTAAAAATAATATCGCTACCAATATCGTTGTCAATATAGTGGGAACCACAGCTGATTAGTTCGCGACCATATACCAAAAATGAAGGCGTAAACCCAGTTACTTCATTTACCGCACTATTTAAGGCAAACTGAATTTTCGGTATATGGGTATCCCAGGACCTATGGTCGTTTTCGATAAAAGTAGACACCGCTGTGATTATGGTTTTATTGTATCGTTCGACAGAGTTAACTTGTGGGGTATATAGGGGAGTATAGAAGACATTAGGTACTTTGTAAGAAGTGAATAGATTTTTCATGGTAGAGCTAATAAATTGACGGCCATTGTCCATTAAAACTGTACTTGGAACACCGTGTATTAGAAAAACATTTTCTTCTAATATTTTACAAATTATTTCTGCAGTTGCGCGACGGATTGGAAACAATAGACAATATTTTGAAAAACAGCAGTTTATTACTAACAAGGACGTATTTTGCTTTCTTGTTATGGGTAGGGGTCCTACTAGATCAATGCTTATCATTTGGAATGGGCGGCAGCAATCTTTTGGTCTGCCCATAGTACCCAAGGTGGTGTGATTAGGGTGTTTGTAAGAAATACAGATTTCACAACCAGTAACAAATTTAGAAACATCTTGATGTAGGCCAGGCCAAAAGTAATTAAGTGATAGGCGTTTGTACGTTTTAAAGACGCCGAAATGACCGGAAATAGTTTCGCAATGATTTTTAGCAATGACATCTTGGCGAAACTCTAGGGGTATTACTTCCTTCCATTCAAATTCTCGAGTGAGGGGATTCAGGGATTTTATGTACCTAAATAGTTTGCCACCAGATATTCTGTAGTTAGGAAATGAATCAGGAGAATTTAAGCAATCATTGTATTTGTTCAAATACCAATGGTCGTTAGTTATATAAGAAGGTTTAGTTAGTATAGTCTGTTGGTCAGTCAAGTCAATAGCATTTATGGGAACACTACGAGATAAACTATCTGGAACAACATTATCAGCACCTTTGCGGTGTTTTATTTCAAAATTGAAGGCTGATAAGCGAACACCCCAGCGGGCTAATCTACCGGTAGGGTTATTAATGTTGAGAAACCATTTGAGGGAAGAGTGATCAGTAAAAACTTTGAATTTAAGGCCGTTCTCTAAGTAGCATCGCCAGTGTTCTATCGCAGTAAGTACCGATAGTGCTTCGCGTTCAGTTGCGCTATAGTTTCGTTCTTGCTTACTTAGAGATTTGCTCATGTACGCAATGACTTTTTCTTCTCCCTCAAGGGTTTGTGTTAGAACAGCACCAATTCCGTGATCACTAGCATCGGTATGGACTTCAAAAGGTTTGGAGTAGTCGGGGCAAGACAATATAGGGGCTGAAGCTAAACATTTTTTTAGAGTTTTGAAGGCCTCGTCGGCTTCTTTAGACCATTTAAAGGGTGGAGCATTTTTTCCTTGAGAAGTTAGTTTATTAAGTGGAGAAGCTAATTGACTGAAATTTGGGATAAACCGACGGTACCAGGAAGCAGTGCCAATGAAACGTCTTACCTCTTTACGACTAGAAGGGGTAGGGTAATTAGATATAGCGTCAACTTTTTCAGGATCAGCATGTAGTCCGTTAACATCCACGATATAACCCAAATATTTGAGTTGCTGTCTGAAGAATTTACTTTTTTCAAGATTTATAGTAAGGTTAGCCATTTTTAGTTTTTTAAGGACTTTTGTAAGGAGATATATGTGCTGTTCGTATGTTTCAGAGACGATGATGACGTCATCAATGTACGCAAACACCCTATGCTCAAACTCAGGGCCATAAAACAGAAAGTCGACCAATCTCTGTTGTGTAGCTGGTGCGTTCGTTAACCCGAATGGCATTGATTTGAATTGAAACGTTCCGCGACCGGGAATATAAAAAGCAGTCTTACATCTGTCCTCTTCGCGGATAAGTACCTGCCAAAATGATTTTGACAGATCTATACTACTTAGAAACTTAGCGTCTCGAAGGTTATCAAGTATTTCCGTAAGGTACGGCAAACTGTAGGCATCTTTCTTAGTTACCGAGTTAAGTTTTCGGCTGTCAAGGCAGAGCCGCATTTCTCCGTTCTTTTTCGGTATTAAAAGAACAGGAGATGACCAAGGACTTTCGCATGGCTCGACTACGTCATCCTTTAACATATCATCGAGTTGTTCGATCAAAATCCTTTGTTTCTCAGGAGACATTCGATAATACCTCTGACGTATGGGGGCAGCATCCCCAGTATCTATTGGATGTGTAATTAGAGAAGTACGACCTAAACCTTTTTTTTCGTAAGAAATATCATCGAACTTAGAAATAAGATTATCAGCGGTACGCTTTTGATCCTCTGATAGGTTATTATAAGAGAGTACCATAGGTTTATCAACAGAGCTAGTATGTACAGTAGTTGCAGAATCACGTTCTTTTAAGAAACTTACAGCGATTAGATGTTTGGGAAAAAGACCAAAAGTTCGCCAGAAATCAATGCCTAGTATTAATGAATTTTTAACATCTGGTACTACATATGCATCTATATAATGAGTTTCATTTTGGAACTGAATTGGTAGTTTGATAAGACCTATTGAGTTTAATGTTTCACCGCCAGCAGTTACAAAGTGTGTACCACTAGTATCAAGTAGTTGGAATCCCATGGTAAGTAGTTTTTCATGAGACCCATTACCTAAAACTGTAACACAAGAGCCGGTATCTAATAGGCCAGTGAACTTGTCGTCCAGAACCCTGACAGTTACATAAGGCCGGGTTTTTCCCAAATTTGGTTCATTATTATTAACGATTGAATTGATCTTGTTAAATGTAAGGAATTTATTAATAAAAGTCAACCATTCCTTCCACTCTTTCCACCGATCACTCCAATCGTTCTTAATCAGTTTTTTAGAGGTGTATTTTTAATTACAGTAGATTGGCAGTCAGGACAGTTGGGATAGGTGAAGTCTTTTTTTCCACATCTAAAACATATTAAAAATCTTGGTTTTGAACATTTACTAAGTGAGTGGGTGTTTGATCTACATCTGGGACAGTAGGTTGGCCTAGATGAGCCAAAGTGGATGGCGGCAACTTCACTCTCTGGCGACTGGCTGTTATCGATAGAATTTATTAGGTTAGGTTTTTTGTTATTATTATAAGTTCCAGGTGAATTAGAATTGGTATTAGCACTTTGTTTGTAGAAATAATTTTTAGTTTTCTCGTTATTATTTTTATGGGGATTATATTCGTTTTTATGTTTATATGCATATTCAGGAGCAACAGTACTGTTAGTAACTTTGGGTGGTTCTTGGAAATGAGAATACTTAGATGTCACAGCTTCGTAATTACGGCAAACAGCTTTAAGTTGATCAATAGTAGAAATCGGGGGTGATGCAGCTAACGTACTAGCATAACATGGACGAATGTTGTGCGTAAGTATATCTAGTTTGTCATCCTCAGACATAGGTTTGCTTAAACGGGAAAACAAGCCATGCATATTAGATAAGTACACTACGATATTCTCTTGTTCACCTTGAGTGCGAGTACGGATTTCAGCAGTTAATTGATAGTCGTAGTCTTTGCTGCTAAAGTCCTCTTTTAGTAAAGTACACAAATCTGTCCATGATTTTAACTTATCTTTATTACAACGGTACCAGTTTAATGCGTCACCAACAAATATTTCAAAAGCAAGTGATAATATTTTATCGTATGAAATACCCCTGGACTGCACAAACTCATCAACTTTTTGAATAAATGCGTGTACACAATCATGGCCCGAAAATTTAAGTTTATTTATATCAGCCGATAAACCGCGATCACATGAGACGGATATGGTAGGAAAATCTAAAGCACTGGTAGATGGTTCAGGAGTAAATGTAGATTGAGTACTTTGACGTAATAAATTTATAGTTTTAAATTGATCTCTAAGACTTGATTTACAAATTTTATAGGTATCATTAACATCCTTCGAATTCACGACACGATTTAGTCGGTGGTAAATGTGGTTAAGCAAGGTCTCAGTCCTAATGAATAAATTCTTGTCAAATTGTTTATCGAGATTACTTAAATAATTCTGCGATTTAAGGAGCGATTCTTTCACCGCCTTCAAGTCATCAGTAGGCTCTAAATGAGATTCGAGCACGTCCTCAGGTGGCAAGAGCTGTGATAATTTTATAATTTCTTTTCTAAGATCTTGCACAGTTTCGCCACTACCACCGCGCAATTCTACTTCATACTGTAGTTCTGCTTTTTGAAGTGAAAGGTACTTAATAGGATACGCCATAGTGAATTATACCAAGTGAGGTATGTGTTGCAAGGTATTACGTACTAGAACAAAATACTTAACTATATCTAATGATTACAAAGCCTAAGAAGCAAAATGTAATACACTCAGCCACATTCAGATGTATAACTGGAATATATTAATAATATAGCAAGTAATAACTATAAGAATGTAATTTTCTGTTCAAAATTAATAGTAAGTATGATTATCAATAGTTTTTTTTTTTTTTTTTTTTTTTAAGCTGTAGGGTAGGTAGGTAATCAGATTTTAGAAAAACAAAAAAAAGATACTACTAAGGATTTGATATGTGGGTGAACATACAACATGGAAATAGCGACTACTAGTTTGAGTAGTTAAACAAGACAAAATCAACCTTAAAAACTATGTCAGTACATAAGCCAACACCAAAGAAAAATTATTAAATGCCAAAATACAAATTACGCAATCGGTCCTGAATATATACCTATAGTTGGGCGCCAATGTCACGCTAGTCGCGTTCTAAATAGACCTATGAAGTAATTAGTTAATATTTAAGAACGAAGAAAGGAAACTAATGTTTAATACAAATACAATTTTAATATAAACTATATAAAACTAACAATTACATAATATTAAAACTCGAATAAATAGGGGAGTGGTTCATTCAAATGGTCAGGAACCGATTGCGTAAAATGAAATTGGGTCGCTGTCACTGTCCTGTGGGGTAGTGTAGCTCGCAGAGGTTCCAGCCGGTTAGGGTAGTAGTCCGGTGGCTCAGGGTAGCCGAGGGAAGGCAGCCAGACGATAGTCAGCGATCCAAAGGCAGAATAGGGTAGCGGTGGTCCCTGTAATTCCCAGAAAACCAGACACTTCAATAAAACCCGATTAGTTAAAATTGCCTGCGACATGATGCGACAGTATCTGCATACCAAGCAAAAAGGAACAGATGAGATGAAAGTAATTTGCATAAAATAATTAACCAATGATGAGGCATTTACATTTTTACCAGCTGTACATAATCAACTTATGTGGTAAGGTAGGTGCGTGACATTTACAGAACATGGAACAATGATTGTGCACAATTCATTCAAATACACCACTAAAAAATGCATTTCAATAAGGATTTACATCTCAATCAATTAGATTTAACAAATAAATGCATTATTAAGCAGTTAAAAGATATATTAAAATAAATTTTAAGTAAAGGCAGGTAGTGTGTAATTTCTACACGATCAACTTACAACTAGATAAGTGCCTAATTAGCTAGTAAGAATTGTTTTGCAACACTTACCCAGAACTGGGGATAATTTACACACTTACTTAAACTTAAGTTATTGTATCAACACTATATTTTTTAACAAAGTTTTAAAACAAACGATAGAAAGACACGAGCTGCTGACCCGTGCGTTCGCCACGCTCCCCGCTCGGTAATACTCGGGCCCTCTCGTAAATTCCATAGGCAGCTCGCCGTACCGGTGCGGCCACGCATCACGAGCGTGATCGCGTGATCCCATTGTAGGTATTGTAGTACTCTCAACAATATATGGATAATTTTGAAGTGCGTTTATAGTAAATTAATTCTATTTAAATATATGTATATAGTAATACATAGGTTTAGTGTAAGTAAAATTAATTATTTAGTTAAGAAATTTAGGATTAATAACGAACCGTTACATACTCAATAAAAAAGTTAAATAAATAATTAGAGACATATTTTTAGTATTACATTTTACGGTTGTTTTTAGCAATCTTAACTAGAACTTCCATTAAACAAAATAATAATTGACTATACATTTAAGCATATACACATTATTACTGCAAAAGTTAAAGCGGTCATAATCTTGATCCTTAGTACTTAGGATCTTACTGAACTTAACCATATTTCAAGTGGTACTAAAATATTATGACTTGTATTTGTAGATCAGCTGTGTTTATTGCTTATGCGCAATGTGACTTTATTATAATTGACAGAAATAATATGTCGGCGCCCGAAAAGCTATGAAAACAAACATTAAATGACTTACTGCTGTAGATGGTGGTAATAATAGACGTTCACAAAAAATCTCATGGTTATAAATTATTGTTTTAATGATAAGCATATATTGCAATAGTTTCTTAAGTGCTCGTGAGCCTGTAGACTTATAAAAGGCAATCCCTCTTTGCCTCTTTCCCTAATCAGCTTTCGGCCGACCTTGAAGCCCTTCTGGCTGCCCAGACCGTGAATCTTATTCTCTTTGAGCCCCTTCAGTGCTATGATGTTTCCAAGCGGATGATCCAACTGGCCACCGCATCAGATTGCCAGAGTCATACACGTGATTTTAGTGCAGTAGGTAGGATTCCCACATAACCCTGCAATCGCGGCGGGTTCTGCGGCAAAGCATTATTATCCACCTGCCCACCCCGCGGAGGCGAACAAGAAAAAAAATCAATGTATTTGTCATGGAACCCAAATTGCCTTAAATTGGAAGAAATGGCTATCAACACTCACATTGACTATAACGACCCTTGTAATCATAGCTACATTCTACATATATCCCCATACAAGCACACCTACTGTATGACCATATACAAAGCAGAGCTTGTGTTACGAACAGCGAACTGGGAGTAGGGGGCGGGGAGGCAGAATAAACATACATACATTAATATAAACAACCATGACTCGAGAATAAAAATCTGTGCTCATCACACAAATTAATGCCCCGACCAGGACTCCAACCTGGGACTTTATGCGTATGAGCCAGGGCCACCACCACTGACGTAACTCGGCCAGACCGACACTCAAAACCACAGCAGATTTTTTAATCAAAGCGCTATATTATAATTGTAATAAAAGTCTCTTGCAAGGTAAAATTCAATGATAAAAACTTTCAGCCATGTGCCAATAAAACAAACAAATCATAATTTCTCTGTAATTATGAATCATTGCAACTTTATTAAACAAGTAGCGACTCGAGATCGCTCGATAACCGCCAAAGAACGATCTGAATTCGTCAAATATCTTACAAACTTCAGATTCAGCTCGAAAAAAAAGGCTCAAGAAAAAACGAGAAAACTATACCTTTCGTATAGCAGCGTCCCTTTCCCTGATTAGCGTAAGCTTGCTCAAGTGCGCCTTCACGAAATAAGCAAAGTTGCCTTATTACACCAAAAGAATTTTAACAAGATGGTAACTTGTTTGCAAATTGAATTTTCTGAACGATAACAGCTTGTTGGCTGTATAGATTAAGTTTGAAAAACTTCGATAATTCGGCCGGAAATTGAGGCCGTAATGTCTATAATTTTATTAAACTGTGCCTTGTAGCTCCTAATTTGATAAAGAGTTAGATGAGCAAATTGTTATTTTATTGTTTTAAGCGAGTTACGATTCTATTTGCTTCGATAAATAGGTTGTTGAAATGTATTTTTCTGCGATGTTTTTAGACGGGAGAAAGGAAATTGCGTGACACGATTTTAGACGCTTTGCAAAGTAAAGCAAGGTATGTACTTTACTGATACTTATCAATTCTAGTAGGTTTAAACCAGCATTGCTTAGTACGATGTCTTAGTTATCTAATAAGCTTAGTTATCGATATAGACAGGAGTAGTCTTTCTACCATTTGGTTTTAAAGAAGATTGGATACAAAGGTCCTGCGTATATACGTCAATATATGTTTACACGTCAGAGAGATATCACATTTGGTGTTTTGTGTACCAGTAAGTACGAGCTTATTAATCACCCCCAGGGGAGTAGATAACGTATTCAACAGGCAAGGAATTCGTGTTACCTATATTTATTTATTTATTTATTTATTTATTATTAAGGTACACACACAGGTATCAATCATGAAAGTTACAAAAATGTATTAGTATTAAAATATAGGTTTCAGCCAGATTGGTACCCAGCAATCGTGTATACACAGCATTACATACATTAAGTGAGTAAACATAAGCAGCTGCCAAACAGTAAATTATTCCAAATCAATTTAAACCATTAAGTACATAATTGATAGTTCTAAACATTAACAACAACAAAAAATATAAATATAACTATACATGATTTTATAAACAATTGAAATTTATCTACAGACGCAATAGGCTCAATCGAGGATACGTTTAATTTGATTCCTGAAAGTTGCGTAGCGACCACAAAAAACATCCAACTCCCTCGCGGTCACCGCCAGGTCGTTGTATAACCTGCACATTCTTACTATTGGGTTAAAAAAGGAAGTGTTATTTTTATAAGTTAGTAATGCGAAGACTTTGTGTTTACTGATACGCAACAATAATCTAGTGCTGAAGTTAAGTCGTGAAAGAAGTTTAGGTGAGTCAAGCTTCGAGTGAATCAGCTTGTGTAAATGCAACAGATCCTGGTGCTGGCGACGAGTTTTCAGGGATGTGACTTTAAAATGTCGCAGTCTTTCACAATAAGAAGGTAACTTGCGGGCCAGACCGCACCTGTAGCAAAGTATCTTGAGGCACTTTTTTTGTACACGTTCTAAATGAGAAGAATGTGCTTCATAATATGGGGACCAGATGACGGACGCGTATTCGACGACGTTCCGCACCAATGTGTAATAGAGGTACAGGAAGCTAGTGTGGTGACTAAAATGCTTGGTTGTTCTTGATATGAAACCAAGAGTTTGGAAAGCCTTAGATACGATGTTATTATAATGTTCCTTGAAAGTTAATCCCTCATCAAACAAAACACCCAGATCTCTGATAACAGTTACGCGAGTGAGGGGCTGGTTTTGTAGCTGATATTTAAAGGTGATCTTTTGCTTATTTTTTGTAAAAGATATAACCTGACATTTATTTATGGATAAGCTCATGTTGTTATCGGCGCACCAATTATTTATGCAGTCCAGATCACGTTGCAGAGAGTGACAGTCTGCAGCACTTTTTACAATTGAGAATATCTTCAAATCATCTGCATACAAAAGACAAGGGCAAGAGAGGGATGTTGCCAGATCGTTTATAAAGATGAGGAAAAGTAAGGGCCCTAAATGTGATCCCTGTGGTACACCCGATGACACATTTACAGGCGCAGATATGTAGCCCTTTACTGCAACCATTTGACTTCTCCGTTCTAAGTAAGATTCGACCCACCTGAGCATATTGCCATGAAAGCCGAATTGGGTACATAGCTTATGACATAATAGCTGATGATTTACCTTGTCAAAGGCTTTTTGGAAGTCAGTGTATAAAGAATCCACTTGGCTTCTAGTCGCAAAAGCTCTGCACAGGTAGTCTTTATACTCGAGAAGATTTGTTATTGTAGACTTATTTTCGACGAAACCGTGTTGAGAAGTTGATAAACCCGGTTTTATATGGTGATAAATATGATCATATACAACACTCTCAAAAGTCTTTGCTAAGCTAGATAAGATGCTTATTGGTCTATAATTCTTGCAATCTGATTTGTCCCCTGATTTATAGATCGGTACAATATATGCAGACTTCCACTCTGAAGGAAAAACTCCCAACTTCAAGGACATGTTGAAAATAAATAGCAATGGACCGCTGAGTTCTTTTGCACACTCCTTCAAAAATCTGGGAGGTATTCCATCAGGACCGGCACTTTTATTAGGATCCAAGTTTTTCAGTTTTAAGAATATAGAGTCTTTTGTAAGTGTCAAATGTGATAGACTGTCATGAACAACGGGTTCAAAGTTAGAGCTATATTCTGAAATAATAATCGACTAGGTCTATCTTTAATTCCTCCATAGTATATAATCTTCCTAAAGCAAAAACTCAACACCAGTTTTAATACAGATTCATTTTAACACATTTTTACCACTAAAACTTAATCCCTAAACCGCACTTCATTAATAACTTTAAAGCTCACTTTAAACTTGCAAAAAGCTTAAATATCATCATTTTATCTTGAATCACGCTGTAGTCAGCGCAGTCCCCGGCGTCTTAATCACTGCGTTTGTAAGATTAATGAAGTTTTGATAAATCACCACAACCTAGGGGTTAAATGGGGTAGAGCTAGATACGGGGGTTTCACTTGTAATGGTTTTTCTGAATGGTGAATTGAAAAAAGTATAAGAACGTTTTATATTGCTGGGGTGTATTGAAAATGGGCATTTTAGACGGAGTTTATGTTTATTCTGGATTTCCCCCCAGTTCGCCGTATGGTCATTCATAACACAAGCTCTGCTTACTTTAGGGCCATACAATTGGTGTGTTTGTCTGGGGATTTGGTTATTGTTGATATTGAACAGTTGTAAAGAAAATTAGATAAGTAATACCTAACCCGCAATTTTATCAAACAGTGGATCAGGTGGAGGCACAACGTAATCCGGTCTTCTTTAACTTTTCAAGGCGTGCTAATTATACTTCGTGATTATAGTACCTACTTATGTCATATACGATATAATGACTTTCTAGTTTGTGTGTATTCACTTAGACCTCACTACGTGTAGTTGGTGAGCAGAAATAGGACGAGCACGGAAATGATCGGATAATCGTAAGGATGGGGGACAAAGGGACGTAAATATTTAATTTATAATCTATACAGATCCATTACAATGGAAATTTAACTTTCGGACCGAATCCAAATGGTTTATTTCATCAGTAGTCATGGTTATGGGCACGGCTGCTTTGCACTGTCGAGGCAAGGCCCCTTAATTCACATGACATGCCTACTTCGCCTAAGCGAGCTTTGACAGTCAATCACAGGTAAAAATTTTGTACCGGCTCCATAGTGCTGCACGAGAGTTATTTTTGCTAGTTCCAGTTTTATAAAAGAAAAATTTATTTAATACAAACTCTAATACAATTTTGTATTTTATTCCATATATATCACAAAGAACTTTACTTTACAGGATTTATAGGATAATCAATAATTTGATCTTTGAAATTTGGGAGGTCACTGTAAATCCAAAACCACAAGGCATTTTCATTTGGTTTTTCAGATCGAGTAAAATCTGGATGTTCTCAATATTACCAAAATAAAACTAAATATGCCACAAAAATTGAGGTTACTTTTTATTGTTTGTAACAATATTGGGAGTGGTATTAAACATTAATATAAAAAAAAATAAACTACACACACATCAGAAAAGTTTGAGATCACTAGCTAAAGATGGATTTCTTTTTCTATTTTACTATTTAAAGGAATGTTGCACAAGATAACTCCTCCACTGGCTCCAAAATATGCGGCAATCCTTGTGGGTATGCTGAAAATTAAGTTACCCACCATTTCTTTCAGTAACCTGTCCCATTCTTGATTAACGGCTTCTCTGATCTCTGGCATTGTCTGGGGAGTAGGCTGACGGTTCCAAACAGCTCGCTTGACAGCATCCCACGCGTGCTCTATCGGGTTCAAGCCAGGTGAGCCGGCAGGCCAGTCTAACCTGGTAATGTCGTATTCACACAGAGCAGCGTTGATTCGTTGAGCTCGAAGTGCATGATTTATTCGAAATGACCTGACAATTCCATCAATGGCAATGGTTTGTTACAAAGCAGCAGTCATCCAGCCACGATACGGGCTCAACGGCGTTCTAGCTCCAATCATTATAACACCCCAAAGAATTCCGAATTACCACCTTGTTGAATGGTTCCGGTGGCAGTTCCTTGTCTTTCAGCGTCCCCACGTCTTCTTCAGACACGGAGACGTAGGTTGTCCGGACGGGTGTTAATTCTGCACTCGTCAACGAAGAGACACTAGCGCCACATGTTTTCCTCGTCGTCTTCTTCATTTTGGCGTAGTCTAGCCCACTGGAATCTGCGTCGCTGTCGTTGCTGTGAGCTCAGCCTGGTAATCCAACCTGGTGTAAGATGGTCTGATGGTCCTGATGGTCTGAGTGGTGATTTCTAGTCCAGTAGCAGCCCGCAACTCAGCTTTTATTTTAGTGGCATTTATTGTTGGGTTTCGGGCATTCAGCAATCTGATGTAAACGCTTCTGAGCAGCAGTAAGAACAGTTGGCCGACCACTGCGAGGTCGATCAGCAAAGTTATCCACGCCGCGATACCTCCGTAACGTGTTCACGACACAGGATTGGGATACAGCCACTCTGTGTGCTATTTCTCTCGTAGAATGTCTTTCTTCCCCCAAAGTAACAATTGTTGCTCGTAAAACTTCTTCCCCTCGGCATCTTTTTGAATGAATTCCTTCTTCGAAAAGTCAGAAAAAACGCTTAAATCAAGTTGGTCAGATTTCTGAATGAGCGTAAACAAGGATTTAATCTCTTTTTATACAGAAAAACAATTGATATTTTAAAATCTTTTGTTATTAAAAGATTTGATTTTTAAATGAAGAATCTTAGAAGAAAAAGAAAAGAACGTTTTATTCTACTGTAACAAAAAAGATTTCGTATTTTAAAAGTGATCTCAAACTTTTTTTGATGTGTGTACATTGTTGCACTGGAAGATAGGGAGTGAAGAAGTTTCTATGCGCAAAATGTTAGTCTAACCTGATTTTTGTGGATTTACAACCTTTTCGTTGCATAAAAAATCAACGAGTCTCGATTTACTCCTCCTTCCATTTAATTAGATTTGTATTCATTTTTATCAAAATTTTAAAAAACGTTTTCTTATTCTGTTTCCAAAACAACTGTTTTCATAAGATTTATGCGTGTCGGAATTCTAAGGGTAACCAAAATAAAGCAAGCAATAAACCAAGAAAGAAACATGGATAGAAATTAAAACTTCCTTATTCTGAATTTACATTTGAATTCTAAATTAAAGAAGGCACCATTAATTACCTAACCCTTCTGTGGTTTCATGACTCACGGACATTAAAGTTCAACCCTCAGAGATTTTAAATAAAAGGAAACTATTAAAAAGCATTTTGCTTTCTTTTAGTATCGAGCCGATTTCGCTCATAACTCATCACAGAAAGATAAACATATTGATATTCAAATTTAATATTTTGTTCTCAACAATGACTTATGTGTTTTTTTTTGCCGCCGAAGCAATTGTTATTTTGCATGCCTTAATAAAGCATGACTCTACCAGCAGTTTGGAAGTACTTCGTCAAAAAGAACTAGCAAAAACTTCCAGGGCTTAATTATTTTCAAAACAAATTTACAATGGCCCAGTTGTCTACTCAAAATAATTCCTATCTGCTTCTAACAGCTCGGAAAGACACCGTCCCCACAAACCGTGAAGCTGGATGTAATAATAATAAATAATATTCATAAAAAGTTTATTTTTACACCAATAAGAAAATAACAAAATACAAAACGGTAAAAAGTGGTATCTATCTATGGGATATCTATCTCAGTATGTACTAAACAAATTAAAATGAAAAGCTTTTTCAATATTTAAGCACAGCTGCTTTACTACTTAGGTGTAAATCAGTGGTTTCTTCTAAGAGAAAAAAGCACCTCTGAGCAACGGCCATTTTTCAAACTTCTCTTTCATATAAATTTTTACAAATTGATTTTAATATTTAAATTAAAATCCAATATAAGTTAAATTGTATTTTTTCTTTTGTTTAATTTTTATTGTAAATAATTTTTCAATGATAATTACTTTTTGTGTAATGTGTAATATTTTGTCATGTTTGTTATATTTAGTATGTATCGTAATTTCAAGTTATCTTTAGTATTAATAGTTGAAAATAAACATTTCATTCTATTTGAAATCATATATGTATAGTCCTCTTGTATATCATTTCTTTGTTTTCTCTTTCACATCGAAATGTAAAAGCATAGAGAGCTTCTTAAAGCCGATTTTTCCAACTCACTTTATGTTTCCATAAAGTATTTCTCGTTGATGTCCCCCCCTTCATAGATCGTAAATTCAAATGTATGCTCGCGTCAAGACAATGCACATTTTATGTGTCATACGTAACGTACAATCTGACCAACTTATCTGTTACGTAAAGGGTGACGCTGCGTTTTATGCGTAAATGGAATTTGACATTTAGTTAGGTAGCAAATGATTTAGTTCCAGTTTTTGCTACTGACCAGTTAAGTTGGTGGCAGTGTCGCGGTGCTCGAGGACGCGTGACGTCAATGTCAAATAATAGACGCATTCGTTGTTCCGTTTTATGGCTTTTATATATGTTTGTGTAAGTACTTATGGGAAGCGTAGTATTAATGCTGACTGAGTAGCATTATTTTGTGTGTTTCGATTGGAGTATGGTAGTCCTTTGTCTTATAATTTGAAACTACGAATAAAAAAACACTATTAACTTGTATAGATAGTTTAGTATTTTATTTGATTTTTTTCCCGTGATTTATTACCTAATTATTATATAATAAACTTTATACAATAATATTAAAGTACGGTATCTAAAGTTATTAATATGTTTGAGGGATATAATAAAATGGGCACGTATTTTAGCTTAGAAAAATTTATTCTACTAGGTAAATATATATTTAAAAAATATGTGTTTTCTTTAAAGTTCTTCGCGGACGTATCTTTCAAATTAGTCGAAGAATAAAACTTCTTTTTGTGCATGAGATTAGTGGCTACCACAAATCATCGAGACATGTGCCCAAATCAACATGCATTAAGCAAAAGTAATGTATGTGAGTTTTGCATGTTGAAGTATATTAAGAAGATATATTTATTGTTGTAGTAAATCTTACAGCGGGAGTACATTTTAAGTATGTCTTAAAAAACTGAATTTGAATTTTCGCAGTTCGTAAACTTCATATCAAATATTGTGCGCGTCGTAAACGGACTTTTATATTTAGAAGTCATAAAATGATGTTTAATGACTCGTCACTTGTATGCCCGTGGTCATATATTCATAGTTGTGGGCCTATACATTTTTACAAAGGCCTTTCATACAAAAATCTAAAAATATAGGTTTTTAATTATTTTTAGGTTAGACCTTGGAAAAGTCATACTTATAAATAATAAATAAATATTTCTAACTGACAAACCACATTATCTAGCCCAAATTCAGTATCATTAAGAACTTGTGTTATGGATACTAGATAACGGATAAAAAAAACTTAAGAAATATATTAACACACATGGGTATTTTTTTTAAATATTAATATTAGAAATAAACTTAAATAAATATACATAAACATCCATCCACACACACACACATCCACCAGAAAGCAAATATGATAAAATCTCTGCCACTACTAGGATTTGAACCCGGGACTTCTGACATGAAAGGCAAGGCTACTTACCTCCATACCAAACAGGCCGTCTTGATGTCAACTTGAAATGAAATTAAAGATTACTACTGCTGAAGACTGCATTACTAAGTATTTTGAGCTTAGGAATTGCGAATATAATACCTAAGTAGTCTTGTCCCGTACACTGATGATGATAAAAGTTAACTTTCCGTTGTCATTTATTTGCATGTTTATCTAGGATTTTTACACATTTAATAGTATGGTTATGCTTACTTACTGCAAATGAAAATAATACCATCTGCATAAGTACGAAGTTACAGGGTCATTCGCTGAAAGAAAAGTAACAATAAATTGCAGGCAATTTAAGATAGAGAATATAAGTACGATAGGTACAATGAAAGTAAAAGCGAACAATTTATGCAAATAACTAATAAATTACTCAAATAGTAATTGTAGTTCGATGGCCGGGGTATGAAGAAAGCCGTTTTTCCTAAGTATAATTGTATTGAAAGGTTTCATAATTCGAATTCTTGTAAGAAAGCTATTTGTATTGGTACACACATGCGCGCACGAATGCAAAGAAATCTCTAAGATGAGTATATATGTATCCATAAAGGAAGCAAAGTAGAAGAATGTATCTAACAAATATTTTAAGGCCACACTTTTGTCGCGTGGAAGATGTGGCTGTGTTAAATGTTACGCCCAAACATGCCAGCAGATCTTTTGTACTCAAATGAGTATCTAAAGAGGCCGTAATGTCCAAAACGCTAAATTGATTTGAAAAATTTAACACATAATTTTTAAAATATGATATTTGTACACAGCTCAAGTTCGATCTTGTATGGAGTACTGTAGCCACCTTTGGGATGGTTCTGCAAAGTACCAACTTGAAGTGATGGACGCAGTTGACCGAAGAGCCCGAAAAATTATTAACAACTTTGACCTCACCACCACAAAACTGCAAAGCCTCAACCATGGTCGGAGAGTTGCCAGTTTAGCAGTCTTCTACAGATTACATTTTGGAGAGTGCGCGAATGCTCTTTTTGATCAGGTTGAACCCACACCCTTCTTACATCGGACTACTAGACGCAGACATGCCTTCCATCCCTTTATGGTAGATATCTCAAGAAGTCGAACCAAACGCTTCGATAGTTCTTTTTGGTGCGGGTCGCCTGTGAAATGAAATGAAATGAATTTCATTTCATTTCGCTCATTTCATTTCATTTCATTTCAGGTGAGATAGAAGACAAACGTCTAATCCCTTTTCAATTAAAAAAAAATCTATACGTGTGCTTATATAATATTTGTTTCTTGTCGAACCACTCGTTCGAACCAATAGTTAGTAACTTAAATGAAAATGGCAGTCATCGATCTGGTGTGGTGGGCTATTTCTGCCATTGTCGCGTATTGGAGGAACATAGTACAAAATAAAAAAGTTGACAAAAAATTAATTTCGTTGGACATTGAGATGTATACGCTAATGACTTTAGCTAATGACTATAACTAATTATCTAATGGTAGATGACATGCTCTAAACAAACCAAAAAATAAAAAATAAATAAATAATTCTTATACAGCCAAAACGTAAATAAAAACACAAAATAATGTCTAGCAATGGCTGAACATTTTTTTTAACATTTTACGTTCTCAGTTTAAAAGATTAAATTAACTTCCAAGGAAGCGTATTAACAACGAAGAAGGTTTACGCTAAAAAAAGACCAACATACACGGTTACACCTTTTCAAAGAACATTTTTGGCACTACCCTTTTTCAAGGATTTTCATATGTGTTTATACCAATCAGAGCAGAGAGCAGTTTTTGTTACTTCTACTTTTTTAAACTACTTAAACTCAAGCGGCAAGAAATAGCAACAGGAACAATACAATAAATAACCAAAATTATTCAAAGCCCCACAAAGCGTGCAATCCGTAAAGCCTTACAAATCAAGGAACGCTACCGACAAACGAGTGAAATAAAAGCGGCTCGCTTTTCACCGAAGAGCGTTACCATAAAAAAGGTTTTCAGTAAGCAAGTGTATCATAATTTATGAATTCCGGTGTCCGTTCATACTGAGGGACTGCGAGATTTACGCGGGGTCATTGTGTCGGCTCCTGGACTAGCATTGTAGGGATACGAATGTTTCGAACAGGGCCGCATGATTTAAAAATTAAAATTGTGTTGTTTTGACCAGTAATTGCTTATGAGCTGTATGACATTGCTGGAATTTTTTTAAAGTTTTTATAAAAATCCATTGCATAAATTTTTCTAAGTTCAATTAAGAATTTTGTGAGAAATGTGAGAATTGAATTTGTTTTAATAGGATTGTAACCGATAGCAATATAAACACAAATATTTACAAACGTCTTAATCCTGGTTTTGTATGATTCTTAAACGTAATTAAAGTAGAAAAAATATTTTTCACCGAAACTGTTATAAAAAGAGTGTACAAACTTTCTTATACTTTTACCCTGCCCCTCGAGTTGATTAGATGCTGTCACGATTTTCACTGTTACATTTTATGTTTTATGATAACGTAAAAGAAATAGCCCCATTCTCGCTCCGATCGCCACGCGGTGCGGACGTGCAAGACCCAGTTCTCCGTTGGTCGGTTCCCTCCCGATATTCCGTGGCGCTCAGTCTACTGACGTCACAGTATAGCGTGTTGGTTCCGTGCTACGGTTTTCAAGGGTTTTCTACTCCGTCTGAGTGCTTTCGAAGTGCGATTTTTCTTTGCGACTAAGCCTCTTAGTCTTCAAAGTGCTGTGCTAAGTAGTGTTGTGCTTGTGCTGAGTGCAGTGTTGTGCCCAGCGTAAGTAGTCTGGTTTCAGTGCAAAGGATACTTAACGGTGACAACGAATTTGTACTGAACCAGTCCTTTTTATTTTTATTTATTTCTCTTCTCTATTTTATTTATTTTTCTCCTATTTTCATATTTATTTTTATCATATTTGTGTGTTTTCGTGTGTATTTGTCCTTTCTGTCGGTAAAGGTTGACCCTAACGCGGTCAACTCTTTACCTGCGTACCCTTTTTTAGGTTTCTAGGTAGCGGCCTTCGGCGTACTACGGTTAGTTTTAAGTTATTCTCCCCAGCCCCCCTACCGCTGGTAGGGAGGTTTGCCGCTAGGATTTTGCTAGGTTTTTAGGAACTAGGCATCTTTTATTATACTTATATTTATATATATTACTGTCCCAACACTCCCTAATGGATTCGCTAAGCGTTATTAACTTCGCGAACGCGTTCACCCAGGCGCTTGCTGCGGCAGGCGTCTCCATCCCAAAAGACATCCTAACGCAGGCCTTGCAGGCATCAATCGCGTCCCCGGCCCCTCAGGCCCCAACCCCGGCCCCTTAGGCCTCCAACACCCAGACCCCTCAGGTCTATAGCTCTCCCGCGTCTCCCGTTCCATCCGATATGGACTGCGCGTCGGTCTCATCCTCGCGATCATCTCGTAGGAAGCGTACCGCTCCCGGGAGCGATTCAGACTCCGCCGCGTCCGAAGCTTCGTCGGTCGCAGCCACCTTAACCGGCTCTCCTGAGCCCGCCTTCCAATTAGTTACCAAACGCTCCAAGAAGCGTTCGAAAAAAGCCGCGGTGTCTTCAACACCCGAGCCAACCCCGGTGTCTTCTACACCCGCCCCCGCGCCGCTCATGTCACTCGAAGTGACCACGTCTCCGTCGGTCCCATCGAAGCCAGCGACGCGCTGCGCTCCCGTCCCGCCGAAACCTCAGCTCCCTCCGCCCGTCTTCCTGCGTGAAAAAGCGCGCTGGACTGCGGTTTCTAACTTGTGCAAAGAGCACAAAATTAATTACTTAAAAGCCGCCAACGCTGGCGATACAATCAAAATTCAAGTAGCGACCGTCGACGACTTCCGCGCGTTCACCAGGTTGCTCGGGTTAAATCAAATCGCGTACCACACCTTCGCCCTCCCGGAGGAGCGTAAGATCCGCGCAGTACTACGGGGCGTCCCGTTCGAGCTCGCGAATGAAGAAATCCTCGAGGACCTTAAGTCCCAGGGTTTCCCGGCCGAAGCAGTGCACAAGATGCACTCTAACCGCGGTAGGCGCTTTCCGTTAGCATTAGTAATCCTGTCAAATACTCCCAACTCGAAGGAGATTTTCAGAGAGGCTCGCACAATTTGCGGACTCTCAAATATCTCTGTTGAGCGTCCCAACCCCCGCGGTCACCCTGGGCAGTGCCACCGCTGCCAGCTCTACGGCCACGCAGCGGCTAACTGCTCAGCTCCCCCCAGGTGCGTTAAGTGCCTGGATCCACATTTTACGAAGGAGTGCACTCGCACTCCCGAACCCACTTCCCCCCCTGCCTGTGTGCTGTGCGGCCAGTCTGGTCACACAGCTAACTACAGGGGCTGCCCGCGTGCTCCGCGTTCCACCGCCAAGAGGGTCGCGCCTAAACCGGCGCCGCCGCTCACTCACGCTAACTTCCCGCCGCTGCGCAACCGGGGTCCCCCGGAAGCAAAGCCCGTTCAGCCGACGCCTACTCCGGCTCTGTCTTGGAGGCAGCGTCCGGCCGTTCCGCCTGCACCTTCCCGACCCATCCCAGCTCCCGTAGCTTCCGTAGGGCCGCGTCCTTCTCCGTCATCCGCACCTCAGTCGTCGTTGGCTGAGGACATGAAGACCGTATTCGACGTTATTCAAAACGTCGATATTAACGAAATTTCCGTGCTCGCACGCAAACTGCGAGCCGCCCGCTCTCCTCAAGAGCGTTTATTTGCTTTAGCCGAGCATCACTCGCTCCTAAGTTCGTTGTAAATTCTTTTATATTTGTATAAATTCGTAAATAATAAATTATAATGTCTAGACCCGCGAATCCCGCGTCCAGTCGTATTAAACCCAAGGGCTTATCCCTAGTATCTTTTAACGCTCGTAGCCTTAATACCAACCTTCCCGAGATTAAACTGTTCCTTCAGAACAAAGAACCTGACTTATTCCTTCTCCAGGAGACATGGCTTACTCCAAACCGCTCCAGGGGATTCGCTATACCTAAGTACGCGTTTATTCGTAACGAAAGGCCCAACTCTGACGGTTTCGGCGGCACCGCTATATATTACAAAAGAGGCTTCCACTGCTGTCCTCTCCCTACCCCTCCTCTCCTCAACATGGAAGCCACTGTGTGTAGATTGGCTATGACTGGTCATCCGACCATCATCATAGCTTCAATCTACATACCTAGTGGTACCAGACCAATCCGCAGCGACTTTGAGGCCATTCTCGCCCTCGGCCATTCAGTCATTATGTTCGGAGACTTTAACTCCAAACATACTGACTGGACGTGCCTATCGACTAACACCAGCGGTATCGCTCTCCTCGACATCACTAACTCCCTTGACCTAGACGTCATATCCCCCATCACTCCCACTCACTATCCCAGCAACCCGTCCTACTCTCCTGACATCCTCGACTTTGCAATTATCAAGCGAATCAATCTCGATCTAAGGTCTATCGAACCGCTCGATGACCTAGGCTCCAACCATCGCCCCGTTTCCCTCGTGCTAGGACCGCCGAACGATAACGTCTCATCTCCTAAGACCTTTACCAACTGGAAAGGTTTTAAAAATACGTTAGTTTCAGCCTTAGAGGCTCCGAACTCTCCACTCGCGATCTCTCCCGAACAATTAGATAGCCCGGATAAAATCGATTCATTAGTAAATTCTCTCACTGATGCTATCAACTCAGCCATCAGTGACAACGAAAAGGTTGCTAAGCAAGGCAAACCCACGCTTCCCTTAGCCGTTAGCAATCTTATTAAAGCTAAAAACGCGGCTCTCCGGAGAGCCAAGAAATATCCCACGCCCGCCTATAGAACAGCTGCGAATCAGCTTCAACGTAAAGTTAGGTCTTGCCTTGCGGAACTCCGAGACGCTCAGATGAACGATCTCATGGCGAATATCTCTCCGTCCCACCAAGCGTACTATAGCATGGCCCGAGCCTTACGCGTAGACACCGTCTCTCACGTTCCTCCTCTCACTCGTCCCGATGGCACTACTGCCTTCGAAGTCGAAGAGAAAGCCGAATGCTTCGCCGACAGCATTGCCGCACAATGCTCGCCCAGCACGCAACCTGCTGATCCCTCACACATCCAGGCGGTGGAGGACGAAGTCCTTCGCAGAGACTCTCTCCCCATCACTGCCGACCCTGTCACAGTCTCTAATGACGAAATCTTGCTTCTCATTAGAAATCAAAAGTCCAAAAAGGCTCCGGGTGCGGATGGAATTTCCAACCACGCACTTAAGCACCTACCTCAACAGATGCTTACCTTGTTAGCTATCATTTTCAATGCCTGCTTCGACCATAGCTACTTTCCAAAAGCTTGGAAAGAAGCGACAGTCATAGGCATTCCCAAGCCGGGCAAACCTCTGAACGTCCCGGCTAATCACAGACCCATCAGCCTCCTCAAGGCAATGTCTAAACTTCTCGAGAGAGTCATACTCTCTCGAATGCGGAACCATCTGTTTCCAACGGATGGCGGATCCTCTCATTATTCCCCATCAGTTCGGCTTTCGCGCTAAACACTCCTGCCCTCAGCAAGTCCACCGAATCGTCGAGTATATACTTGACGGTTTCTATCCGCGTCGTTATAAAACAGTCGCGGTTTTCTTTGACGTAGCCAAGGCTTTCGATAAAGTCTGGCACAGCGGTCTCGTTTATAAACTCTACAAGATAGGCTTACCGGATCGCCTAGTCAGGTTAATAGCGTCGTTTCTCAAAGACCGTACGTTTCGATTTAAACACGAAGGCACGCTTTCTGCACCTCGTCCCATAAAGGCTGGAGTCCCTCAAGGCTCAGTCCTCGCCCCTCTGCTGTACACCGTGTACACCAACGACATTCCCATCCCGCCGAAAGGCGTCGAACTCGCCCTCTTTGCTGACGACACCGCACTCTATACCAAAGGCCACAGTGTTCGGCACCTTGTAACCAGACTCCAAAAGGCCGTAAACGCCCTTGGTGTATGGTTTCAAAAATGGCGCATCGATGTGAACCCTGAAAAGAGTTCTGCGATGCGCTTCGACCACAAACGCCGTCGTCCCGATGGCGATCCCCACGTTCGAATGTTAGGCATTCCCATCCCCTGGAAGCGCAGTACTAAATACTTAGGCGTCACATTAGATCCGACGCTTTCTTTCAAGCCACACGTCGAAAGAGTTTCGAACACTCGCTCGTCACTATTTAGTCCGCCTAAATAGCATGTTAGGTAGAAAAAGTAAAATGTCCTTCAGAAACAAACGTACACTCTACAAGGTCTGCGTTAGACCCGTCATGACGTATGCCTCGCCAATCTTTGCCCACGCCAAACCCTCCCTCCTGCACAAACTGCAGGTAGTTCAAAACCTCTTTTGCCGCCGGGCCACAAACGCACCGTGGTACGTGCGTAACGCGGACTTGCATAGAGATCTTGAACTGCCTACAGTACAACAACATCTCAAAACACTCTCTGAAGCGTTTTTCAAACGCTCCGAAACCCATCCCAATCCTCTAGTTCGTGATTCAGTCTCATATACTGCTCCTGTATTAGACTCGAAGTTCAAAGTCGCTAGGCCTAGAAATGCGCAAGCGTACTCATCCACCAGACTGTCACGCGATCTCGAGGCCCTTCTGGCCGCAAATTCTAATTCTAACGTAAATTCAAATTCTAACGTAAATCCTAATTCTAACGTAAATGCGAATTAATTCAATTTTATTTTGCAATTTTTTAATTTTTGTTTTAATTATTGATTTTCATTTTGAGCACCTTCAGTGCTATGTATTCACCTTCAGTGCTTTGAGCACCTTCAGTGCTATGTAATCCCAGCGGGTGACCCCTTCTGGGCCCCGCTAGCGCGGCCTCTTTCTCCAATTGGCCGTCGCTCAGATGAAGGCTGAGTGGCAAAAATGCACGAGCCGACAGGGGGTTTTTAGTGGGTATGGTCCTGGTAGGCGTCGGGACGAGTCCCACATAACTTTGGAATCGCGCCAGAGTATGCGTCAGGGCATTTTTATCCTCCTGCCCTTCCCGCGGAGGGGAACAAAAAAAAAAAAATTAAAGAAATCGTATTCCAATATCGGCAGAAAAAAGGGGCTAGATGTGGATGGAAGCATTTCAGTGTCAATAAAAAATGTATGCTCGTGTCAACTTAGATCTAGCTGTGTGCACTAAAAGTCTGAATAATTTGCATAAAAATAAAAAACACAAGTCAAAAAGCCTAACGTCCATTCTAAATGTACCTAACTCTACCTGCTTCATCGTTAATGTATGAAACAAAGCTCCGGAGCTGCACCCCAACATCCTTTTATATCAGCGCGAGGTTGGCTTAGCGAGGGCGGCTTCGTATTATCGATGTTTAGTCACATCGCATAGACTATGATAATCGGTAATTCTATAGCTTTGCGGGGCTCGCTTTAGGGCATCGGGATCAGATATCTGCTCTGATATGGGTATTTATGGATATGTTGGAATTTACCTTGTAAATATGTCGGTAATGTAGGCCAAATTAAATGAGGTAATTATTATTCGAATGTATTTATAATAATATAAAGAGAAAAATTTGTTAGTTTAATTGTAGTCGATATACTTTGAAACCGTGGAGCCAATTAAAGTGATTTTTTCATCAAGAGATATACCCATATGCCGCTGGGTCTCTGGCAGCCTTAAGCATAGTAGATTGCCGTATTACCTTCGCCTATATGTGCCTTCGTCGGAGCGCGGAGGGAGTAAGTTTTAGTTAATAACCCTTCCTTTGCAGTCGGGTAAAAAGGAGAGAACGCCTTCCTACGGAGCGATTTATCTGGTTACGAAGTAACTTTAGTAATCTGTGCCTATAGTATTCAAAAGAAACATAGGTTATGTTTTATTCAGAGATTATCACAGGGCCAAGAGCCACAGCACACAAAACTGCTAAATTTTGCTAAGAAATTATGGAGTTTAAAATCCAAGTCCTTTCAAATTGCTATTAAAACAGACTAATAAAGAAAAACATTCAAACCATAAATTCTGAAAATATTCAAGGCATTCATTATTTGAAATTAAAAAGTAGACAACTTCAGTTTAAAACTCAAACTGCTCTTGAATGAATACTAAACCAAGAGACTAATAAAGCGAGCCAAGTAGAATTTTCGAATTAAGCTTAATAGTTGTAATATTTCTACAGTTGCCTCTGTAAATTTAAGCGTACTGAAAGCGCCGTAAAATGATCGTCATTTTAAAAACTGAGTATAAACACAAAAAAACATTAAAATACTCGACGTTCTCACAGTAAAGACTTGAAGTACAACCTCATATCGGAGAATTATGAAAGAAATGCGCGCGTAACAATAGGTTTTGCTGAGATGACAGCCCATTTTGCTACATGACAAGTAGGCGATGTTGCTTTCTGCTAGTGAACGTACGCACTACGTCACCTTGGTGATAAAATGTCTGTGTGCTTTTAAGGATTGAATAAAAAGCCTTTTTGGAGTTTGGGGTGATCTATCACAATAGGAAATTGAAGTGCCAGATTCTGTAGTTCAAAAATCCATTAACATGATGTTACTATTATCATTAAAATAATAATCGTCATAAATTGTTTAGTGAAAATATTGTCCATGTGCTTTTTACTAATGCATAATATAATTCCCATACCTACAAGACACGTTTCATGGTTTTATCCTTTTGTTGTTAGAATTCCGCACAGACAATATTATCTACGAATAGCTAAGTACTTTTTGGATTGGACTTTTAGCGCGTGGAAAGTATCTTTAGAGAGTTCGGCTTTTTACAGATTGCAAAATGGACCATGCAACTGCTCTTTTTGAGTTGATTTAACTATACTTCTTAGGTTAGTCGCAGACAGAAGTTACACCCTTTTTATGGTGGCCGAAAAGTTCAAAAAAAGGATTCGAAAGTTTGAGATAAATATAACACAGGAGCTTTCAACAGTGAATAGGCAACTTTTGAACATTATGTACCATCCTTGTCAGTCATCATCGGTTTCCACCAAGGAAGACAAAAACCTGCCAAATAATAACAATAACAAAAAAAATTACTCTGGTCATGTATAATTTTTATCAAACATCAAATATAGCTGCATTTCTTCGTAAACGTTAAGAAATTATATTATTGCATTTAAAAATATATTCATTCTTATATAAACATACTCGTACATAACTTCCAACCATAACATTTAATCAAGGCAACTTGAAAAGCAATATACAAGAACTAACACTAGAAAGGTTTCCATCAAAGGTAATTTAACAAGCAACGTTCCAATTTTAAAAATAAGTTTACATTACTACTGTGAACATGTAGTTCGTACGACAGAGGTGAAAAGCACTTATAGGGTCTGCACACGACGCAACGCGACACAGCAGGGCTGCCACAAAAGAACTACGCGACTCACTCTTTCCAATATGGGACACCTTTCGCGTGCCAGCCCTGGAATATTTGTATTAAACTGAAAAATACCGGATATTAAAACTATGTTGTGCTGAAATGTTATGTGTTTAAGTACTGGAAGCAGACAAGTGGCTGTTCGTTTAAAAAATATAAAGCAAGAAATTTTGTGTGTTACTTTATGGATGGATGAGTGACGATGATAATATAATGCATACTTAGACCTCTGACGTAGCTTGCTTTAGGCTAAATATTGCTTTATGTCTCTATCAGATCAATAGTAACAGCAATGGATGGAAAGTGATATTGTAAATAACTAATCGGCTAGCTCCAACCTGCGCAAGTGGCGCAAGACCGAGGAGCATAACCAGCCATCGTGCTTGGCATTTGTCGAAAGTGAGAAAGCCTTGATTCGATCGAGATCATGACTCCAGTCTCTGCAGTAGTGAAAAATTGGCTATCAATACATCGAAGCACTGAAGAGTTGTACGAAATCGCCACAATGTTAGTCCGTCTCCGGAATCAGGATTCTAAGCCCATCCGAATGCAGCAAGGTGTCAGGCAAGGTGACGTCATATCACCGAAGCTCTGCTGTTTACCGCAGCATTGGAGGATGTCTTCACGCTTCTGGACTCGAGCGGACTTGGCATCAGCATCAAAAGCGAGTACATCTCTCAACTTCGATTTGCTGACGATAATATACGTGGGACAGTTTTGAGAAAAGACATTTAAATATTCTATAGGTTACTTTTTTACTACATCTTTTCAAAGAACAGTTTACCAGTGTCTATTCCAAGTTTCATGGATCTGAACCAATTTTCAAAGAGCATTTTCTAGTTTGCAATATTTACTTCTTCAACAGCCTTCTCGAACCCAGTAAACGCATCTTTTGGCGATGAAAACTTTATCTATACAATGAATACTATGTATGAAAACTGGTCTTTAATTTTCGGCAACAAGAAGAAGTCATACGGTTCCAAGTTAGGGCTGTAAGGCGGATGACCCGAAAGTTTTACCGGTGTGGTGTTTAAGAACTCCCTCGCTGACTATGGGCCTCATAAGGCAGCTCAGAGTCACTCAGAAAGCAATAGAAAGAGCTATGCTTTCGCTGCGAGACTGAATCAGAAATAGCCCTAAGAGACTGAAGTGGCAATGGACAGGACACATAGCTCGAAGAACAGATGGCCGTTAGGGCAGATAAGTTCTTTAGTGGCGAACACGACCTGGTAGACGCAGTGTGGGCAGGCCCCTAACAATGGACCGACCATCTGGTCAAAAGCACTGGAAAGCAGTGGATGCAGTCCGCACAAGATCGAGCTTTGTGGAGATTCTTGGCTTTTGTCCCGCAGTGGACGTCTTTTGGCTGAGAAGAAGAAGAAGGAGTGACCATTTATGCTTACTAAATCAAAGATACAGTTTTACCCCAGTTCGCTGTACGGTTATCCAAGCTTTGCATAGTTTGGGCCATACAGTTGGTGTGTTCTAATATTGTAAGTTTTAATATTGTAAAATGATACCGATACCGAATTTCACAAATACACTAAGTAGAAAATTATTTAAAAGTTTACGGAAGGAAAGGGTGTCCGTAGTACTTAAGAGATTAAGATTTTTTAAACAAAGCTTTATATTTAGGACATATTTTGGATACACAGAATGTGAAAGTATTCGCGGCTTCACTCAGATCAATATTGTCTTTATTTATTACACAAAATTTTTTTTTTAATTTTATGTAATAAGTAAAATAATTGTACAATTGTAGTCCTTAACATTGCAATGTGAGTTATGAATTCTTTTTTGAGTTAGTACGGAAAACTTCGTTTTGATATTATATTTTACATGTTGACAGACTGTACAAATAGGTTAAGATTTAATTTAATTGCACACTCAGAGAGAAAGTATCACATTGCAGAAATAACACGCCCCCCAAAAAAATTGAATGTCGTTAAAGCTAGCATTGTATGGTTGAATGGATTTATTCACCTTAGTGGCTACCCGTAATGTCAAATAGTTAATTATCAATCAAGGAATACGGCAGTTAGTTATTTTATTACAAAGTTAATATCCTGTGACTTGTGCGAGCCGAGTAATCCAAATAAGCGTGGTGCGGCGAAGCGTCATTTTTAAAATTGAAGACTGTAAATAAAACATTAAACTTGCAGCAAAACAGCTAACTTTAGTTGAATATCTAATTCACGCATTTGCCCGCAACGTATGCACAAAGAAAGAAGCGTATTAATAAAAACGAGATAACAGTACTTAAAGTTGAAGTTTGTCATTTTACTGAATCATTGTATAGAATTAAAATGTGACACGTGTAACGAACTTTTATCCGCGCAGACAAAAGCCAGTTTGTAACGAATTACACTTTAAGATGATAGATGATATAAATGATATAGATGATAGTTGCTGCTGCTGCTACTGATGCTGATAGATGCTTCTGATATATGGTGATAGATTCCTATGATGCTGATACTGATAGGCGATGATAATAGGGATGTCAAATGAAACCCGTTGAGTGCGTAATGATCACTGTTTTTATTGTAATAATGTCGAATTTATATACATCTAATATTGCTTACTCAGGTAAACGCGGTGAACGAGTGCAATGACACATTGGCTCGTACATCTTGCGAGTCTCAAAAAGAATACAAAACAAAATTAAATTAAATTAACTTGTAAAAATGTATAAAATCTATATCTTAATATAATATAATTGAATCAGTCTATTCGTGGGATTTTTTGAAAAGAAATCGATGACGTTGGCCGATTGAAGGTGACGGATCGCCCGGGCTGGTCATAGGTCCTGGCGCCAGTGGGTGAAGGGGCGGGGTCCTCGCTGCGGGCGCGCTGCGCGGGTATCGCGTACACAGGGCAGGTCGACGCCGTCTGATGTTCTTCTCCTGTGCTGCGTGCTGCGGACTGCGGTGAACTTGTGCACTCAGGACGCTGCCTTCGTCTGAAAATAAAACAACACATCGAAACTGTTAGGGCAATTATAGTTGAGGCTAAGATGTATATCATGACGTAGTGATGTTGATGGTGAACCGAGACATTATTTATACTCGCTCCCTTAAGAGTATGGATCTGTTTTTTGACTGTCTCGTAAATTTCCGAGTCTGCTTTTATTCCAGATACAGAGACTGACGTGTTTATGAAGTTATTGAGTGCTGATACGGTCGGCATTGTTTCTATATATGCATTGTTGATATTTATTTTGCTGCGATAGTCATGATGGCCGAACAAGGTAAAGGTGTCTCCTTTCACGTTACAGTCCTGACCTAGCGCAATGACGCCGCTCCCTTCGAGTGTATGTGACGTCACACTTTCCGGACACATGATGCGCACATGGCACTGCCCACAGCACGTGTATAGCCACGCTGCGTTAGAATGTAATTTAAGCCACATATCCGCGCACTGCATTGTTTTTATTTTGCAAAAGGTTTCTTTGTTTTCTTTAATTAATATTTCAATTTCTGGTTTTTCAGCCTTTTCTTCATAAAATTCTATGTTCTGTACTGTCTTGATAATTAAATTGGATTTTAATTCACTTGATGATAAAATGCTTGTATTGCAATTTGCTTTATTGCGCGCTCTGTTTATGAAACGCAACACCCATGCAGTTGTTTTGATAATACGAGTAATAGAACTCATTTCATTTAATAGTTTATAAATTATAAGTTCAGAACTTGATTGTAAGGCTGCATGCACACTGTGGATTTTTTTATATTCGATTAAGGGTTCTTGATATGTCTCAGACTTTGAAAGGTGATAATCTTCGAGAATGAATTTAGGGCCTTCCCACCATAGAGTATGGGTTGATAGACTACTGCTGCTTAGACCTCTAGTCGCGCAGTCTGCGGCGTTTTCTTCGGACTTCACATGCTTCCAATATTTAGCAGGAATAATATTTATGATTTGGTGTACCCTGTTTGCAACAAATTGTTTCCATTTTGTTATATCTCCGTGTAACCATCCCAACACAATCATGGAGTCAGTCCACGAATGAATGCTGATGTCTTGAGATAAAAACATGTTGTCTAGAATTTTCTTCATAAGTTGAGATAACAATAATGCTCCTAGTAGTTCCAATCTTGGTAGTGATATTTGTTTTTTAGTTGGCACTACTTTCGTTTTTGCAGTGATAAGCCTCGGTGTGCGCTCGCCTTTATCGTTTTCTGTCACTAAGTATATTGCGCACGCGTCAGCTTTTTCAGACGCATCGCAAAATCCATGTAGTTGAAGTGAATGTCCGCTGTGACCTAGATAGCGCGGGATTTCAAAAATATGTAATTTTAAGAGGTCCTTTTTTAATTCATTCCACTCATTTTGGATTGATTCTGATAATAAGTTATCCCATGATAGTTCTGACAGCCATGTTTGTTGAAAAAGGATTTTTCCTCTGATTGTGAGTGGTGGGTCATAGATTTTTGAAACTTCTGATAAGAGCTGTCTTTTAGTTATTTTATCTTGATGACTTTCAGTTAGTTTGCAATGATAAGAAAATGTGTCAGTGGCAGGATTCCATCGCAAGCCCAGAGTATTTCTGCTTTCGGCGTCCTTGAACTCGAAAATACGGTTTAACTCCTCAGATGATAAATCTTTCGTGAGTTCAGGAGTGTTGCTGGACCATTTTCTTAGATTAATTCCCGCGCCCTTCAGGACTTCGATTAATTCCACTTGTAACTGTTTTGCTTCAAGGATACTGTCGCTCCCGCACATTAGGTCATCAGTGTAAAAGGAATTATTTAATGCTTGCGCAGCCAAATTATATTTTTCTTTGCTATCGGAGGCAATCTGACGTAATGTTCGCATGGCTAGGAACGGTGCGGCCTTGGTGCCATACGTCACAGTAGTGAGATGATATTTCTTGATGCGATCATGGGGTGATTTTCTCCAGAGGATAGTTTGTAAGGGTTGATCGGATGGTCTAATCCGGATTTGTCTGAAAAATTTTTCTATGTCTGCTGTCATCACATATCTTGGCTCCCGCCATTTCAATATCAATCCCTGTAGGTCCTGCTGTAGGTTGGGTCCACTCTCCATAAGATCATTAAGGCTGTGGCCCGATGACGATTTGGCGGAAGCGTTAAAAACAACACGTAATTTGGTCGTCGTAGAGTCTGATTTTACAACGCCGTGGTGAGGTAGATAGCATGCTGTCTCCCTCGCACTTATGGTGTTGTTTACTTCGATCATATGACCCAGTGACTCATATTCATGCATAAACTGTTTATAGCTGTCTGATAATATTTGATTGTTAGCCATCTTTTTCTCTGTTTGTGCAAATCTGGCCAAAGCAACTGATTTTGAAAAACCCAAATCTTTCAAAAAATTTTGTTTCATGGGGATGGCCACCTCGTATCTGCCATCCTGTAGCCTTCTTGTAGTAGATTGATATAGGTCTTCACAGCACTGCTCTTTCTCTGTTAAAGGTGAGTTAACATGGGAATCGTTGATGTCTTCGGTCTCCCAGTATTTTGATAAGTCTTCTAATTGATGTACGACAACATTGCATTGGAATGTCTTCACATTCCCTGATAGGATCCATCCCAGTTTAGTATGTTGAGCGATAGGGGCTCGTGGGGGGCCCCTTATTAGACCATCCATGATAATGTCTGAATATATACTGGCATCCAACAATATATCGACTGGTTTTGAAATATTATATTCTGGATCAGCGAGGTTGAGGTGTTGAATATGAGGCCAGGACTCATTCTTAAATGATAAATTAGGCAGGTTATTGATGATGCGTGATATTACGAGTGCTTGGGTACTAAATTGATAGTCACCGTATAATGATTCGCAGACTAGTGTAACCATGCTTTTACTTTGCTTTGAACTGGGACCAATGCCAGCCACAGATGCGTGATAGCGTTGGCGCTTTAGTCCTAGAAGTTGAGCTGCATTCTCTGATATAAGAGTTACTTGAGACCCTTGGTCTAGGAGCGCCCTTAGAGTTATGTAGGTACCATCCGCCGACTGTATTTTAATAGATATTGTCGTAAGAAGTATCTCTTCGTCATCCGATGCGACATAGTTAGCATAATGTTGCTTAGGTTGCTTATTCGAAACTGGAGCGCTTACTGCTGAGTGCGATGTACTCGGAGTGGGTGGTGGCGCCTGCACGTTTTGCGTTGCTTGCAGTCTACTGTACGTGGACTTTGATTTTGATTGCATTATTGAGTCATGAATTTTGGTGTTATGTGGTTCATTGCACTCCTTACAACGTCCAATCGAAGTGCATGGTTTATCGTAATGCGTGTAGAGACAATTAGGACAGATGTTATGTTTTGATATCGTTTCTATTTGCTCCTTGGCAGGTAGATTGAGGAAAGTTTGACACATAAATACGTCATGGAATGCATTGCACACAACGCAGGACTTGCGTGTGTATGTTGGTGCGGCTTGATAAAATCCTCTGCGTTTGTTCTGATATTGCGGTGGCAGTGGCGGCGGGCCGGTCTTGTTATAATATGGAACATTCTGTGCTTGATAGACACATTTTTTGGTACTATGATTATCCTTTTCTCTACATTGTATAGGTTCCAGCGCCGTAAATTTACTTTCAATAAACGTCATAAATTCTTCAAGTGTAGGTAGTGAGCGCGGCGCCTTGCGGGACTCCTTGTAGTCGCTGTAGGTATCAATGTCTAGCTTTTTCGACAAAATGTGTACTATTAAAGGATCCCAGCTGTTGGTGTCCACCCCCAGGTTATGTACGGCATGGATGCATTCAGTTGTAGTGTCGTAGAGCTTCTTCAATTCATGTGAGGTTTGTTTGTGAATATTGGGCTGATTGAGAAGGATTTCGACTTGCTTGGTGAATAGGAGCTGCGGGTTATTGTAGCGATGATCTAATATTTCCCAGGCAGTGCCGTAGTTCTCGGCTGATATATGAAGGTGTTGAATAATGCGCTCTGCTTCTCCCTTGATCTTACATTTTAAATATTGCATTTTCTGCGCGTTTGTTAGATACTTATTGTTATGTATCGCTTCGGTGTATAAATCGCAAAATGTAGGCCACTGTGTGTACTTTCCCGTAAATATGGGAATATCAATCTGAGGTAAAGAATGTTGTAGGTGTGCGCTTGACCCTAGTTTTTGATTCAGGGTCCGCTTTGAGGTAAGGTACTGGCCCTCGATGTCAGCGAATTTTCTTTCATATTTATTGTCTGATCCTGTTGATAAAATATCGATGCGCAGATGTAGATCATCGATGTTTCGCCAGCGCTGTTGTAGGTTACGCAGTTCGTCTTCAATCTCCCATTTTTCTTCGAGTTTCTCGATATTGATGCGATTTATCTGTCGCTCCAATGCCCGGAAATTAGCGTATTGTTGTACTAAAAGATCTTGCAGCCCTTGGTGCGTGTCGGATTTTTCCAAATGAATGCTTGGGATGTGAAAGTTTGTTTTCGATGTTGTTGGTTGGGAGAGTTTGGGAGTTGAAGGCCGCTCGGAGTCCGATGTCATGGTCGCTCTGGCTGTTGTATAGAAGCTCATAACTTCATGATAAATGTTTTTTGTAAAATAATCGGATGTTTTGTCTTCTGCTGATTCCAATTTCTCATTATTGAGGTCAAATTCACCCCACAGGCTGTCGATTGCTTCTAGACGTTTTACATAGTATTCCGGTGTTTTTCGATCCGCAGAATCCTTCTTATAATTGATGTAGATCCTTTCGATCTCTCGCATGATAGTGCTCTGACGTTCCAGTAGATCTTGCATGTCGATAGGTGATATTGAGGTATTGATTGATTGGATCCTGTCTACCCAATGTCTTCGCAGACCAAGTACAACCTTATGCGCCTTCTCAATCTGAGCTGGGGGATCCCGCTTGTGGGAAGCCAGCCAAACCGATTCGCAGTTATACCAAATCCACTCCGATCAAAGGATAGCAATGGCGTAGGATCCTTATGTTCGCTGTTTTCCTTCGACGAAGGTCCAAACAATAAAATGCTCGAAGGACCAAAAAAATGTAACGAATTACACTTTAAGATGATAGATGATATAAATGATATAGATGATAGTTGCTGCTGCTGCTACTGATGCTGATAGATGCTTCTGATATATGGTGATAGATTCCTATGATGCTGATACTGATAGGCGATGATAATAGGGATGTCAAATGAAACCCGTTGAGTGCGTAATGATCACTGTTTTTATTGTAATAATGTCGAATTTATATACATCTAATATTGCTTACTCAGGTAAACGCGGTGAACGAGTGCAATGACACATTGGCTCGTACACAGTTCATACACACACTCAAAGGGACTTATTTTAATTTTTAAACACAAACAATGCTGCTCAGCTCTGCGTAATTCAGCATTCTATGCTCAACAGCTATAAAACTGAGAAAAACACTCAAAAATACATTCGTATTCCGCCTCAATATTTCATTTTGCTTCCGCCAGTGAAATATTCCGACGGTTATAAAAACACTACGTGATGTCACTTCTGCATTTTTAGATCGGTTCAAAGTTGTCCTGGAACAATGACGTTTCATTTTATTTATTTTTATGTTGGTTCAATTTTAAGGGATAATTTGTTTCAACATAAAAGTTTCTTGCTGCAAATAAATAAAAAAACATTGAAGGTTCTTAAACTCAGGTACTATTAAAATAAGTGAAAATTATTAAAATTTACGAAATGCAGTTGGTTCCAAAATCGTTGTTGCATAAAATTTCTTATCATCGAAACATACAGAGAAAAACTCTTGACTTTAAATTTCTTATTAATGTGTATCTATACTACCAATTGATTTTTTTACATACCTGTGTAAAAGTACGTAAAGATAGTTTATTAGAGGGAAGAAAGGCTGAATTATACTATGAACTAAAACTACCATTCGCTTTTTTAAATATGTCACCTATTACAACCCAGACTACTACATTAAAACTACAATTACAAGACATGAAAAATTTATTCGCAGAAATACAAGTGGATATTTGTCGCCGACGACGACGCCTGAATTGAATATTATGAAAATTACTATTAGGGAGTATTCTGAAAAAGCTTTATATATATCTGACAAGTCACACTTCAAACTCAAACCATATCTAATCTAAACCAAGGAAGTCCGTCGAACTCTCAACACTCATTAACTACGAGTTTAAGAAAGGAGAAACTAGCTAGGAAATTAGGACTTAGTTGTTTCCAGTACAGGACGTGTGAAACACCTGTGAACCCAGCAACTTAATGAGGATAGTTAAGCTGGGCTAACTGCCCGAAGCTTCACTGTTTTGGGGTAACTTACAGATGTATTTCACTTAATTATGACAGTGGGGTGTAAACTCATGTGTTGGAGATGTGGTAAGTGGGTCATGTTGTGGTGAAAATGTACATTTTTTGTAATGGAGTTGTTATTTAAAGTGAAAGTCGTATCAAATTTTATTTAATATAAGTAACAATGGAGGCTTGGCATAAGAGATCTGGTTTTTACTAAAGATATAAAGATAAAAACTTTTTTTTTTATTATATATACTAAAGATATTTAAGAATTAATACTAAGATATTGTATAAGAAATGTATTTAAAACTTTCTATAATTAATCGTCATAAATACAATGGTTTTATTTGCATGTACCAACGAAATTTAAACTTAAAAAACCTAAGTAAAACGACTTCAACTATTTATCCACTAACCAACCACAACAAAACAACTATACAAACTAAATTCATATACTTTTCCGTCCACAAGAATTCTATAAATTCCCTAGTATTCGGCAGGACTAAACCTTTACTTGAAATTGCGTCATGAATATCTAAGATAGCAGGTTTGCCGTAGGCTGGATTCCTCTTGTATTCGGTCCTTTGTTTAACCCTTCGGGGTCAAAGAAGCCTTTTCAAGGATCTCTATCGTGTTTTATGTTGACCATCCGGGGTTACTCAGCCGGCAAATAGACTTTGCTTAGACAAATCCGGAGTCTTTTTCAAAAAGCTTTTCAAGTTTTTGTCTGTGCTTTCTCAGCTATTTTGGAATGTGAATTGATTTTGTTTGTGAGCTTAATGTGTGAGTTTGTCCTTTGTTAGGTAAGTATTTTGATTTCGAAAAATATTGTATGTATAAAAAAATTGACGGAGGAAAGTTCAAAATAGTCTTACTTTATAATTGATGCGTATGTTAAAATATATAGGTAGTTATAGGAAAAATAAATATACGTAAGTTACATTATGACATCAGTACGTGTATATAGCTTTATTAAACTTTAATTCATAATGGAATAATTACAACTGTTTATACAAATTATTTGAAAAAGAGTCTCAATTTACGACGGCCTGTTTGGTGTAGAGGTTCGAATCCTGGTAGAGGCACATATTTTATTGTATTTGCTTTCTAGTCATGGATGTGTATGTAAGTTTATTTCTAATATTTATATATGAAAAAAATAAATATATCTAATTGTGCTTATATATTTCTTAAGTTTATTTATCCGTTATCTAGTATCCATAACACAAGTTCTTAATGATACTTAATTTGGGCTAGATTATGTGCTGTGATTGTTAGAAATATTTATTATTTATTTTATTTAGGCAAAATTTTACCTTTGTTTCATCTAAATCATTCGGTACTCAACCCTTAGTTTGCGGATCCTCCAATTTTGTTCGGCGAAGTTCGTACTAAAACACATTTGTAGGATTATGTACTTTATTTTTTTTGAAAAAAGATGATAAAAAGATGAAAATAACTGCAGTTGTCCTCTTAGTCGACAAGAAGGCTACCGCGGAGCTTAATTGCAAAACTATGATGGTAAAAGCAGACTTATTGTAACTTATTTATTAAACTAGCGTTTGGACAACAAACAGCTACTGAATAATCTATTTTTTTCTGGTTCTATTAGAGTTTCTTATGTAAAGATCTCGTCTCCGGTGGTTCCTTCCCACATCAACCACCATAACAATTTTATTTATTTAATTTAATTTTTATTTAATTTAATTTTAAGACCGTAGTTTAAGCCTACGGTCGGCAACGCATAATTAATCGATAAGTAACTACATAATTAACTAATGACATCTATGACGCATATGATCTCAAGGTGCACGGGCGCCACTTACACGTGGTCGTTTACTGGCTATGACAAAGTTAAAAAATCACTAACTGAAATTAACACACTCCCCAGCAAAGCTGACCCAACAAAATTAAAAACATTTAAAATTAGAACCAAGTATTTTTTAAATCAAAACTTCGCAGTTAAACACCAATCAAAACTTCAATTTCTCTTTCAAAGTTTTAAAAGTTCTCGAAGAGACTTCTAGTAAGTTCTCATATGTAAAGACTTAAGTTCTGATCAAAGTTATTTCTTTCGAAGTAGCTTAAGCACTTGTTTGCACCTGGCGGAGGAGGGACTTTGCTCTGCACTTTACTTGATCGAAAGTAGACGTTACTTGTACTGGGAGAGCATAATATTCTTTAGATTTTGTAATGACTTGTTTCAAGGGTACTTTTGTGCATGAATTTGTATTATTTGCAGCTTTGATCATTGATGCTTAAGCTAAAAACAGAATGGTCTAGAATAAGAAAAATGTAGTTGTAATGCTGCTGTTTTTTCGTCACGCACTTCTTGTATATTATTTGAAGTATGGCGAATACCTTAATTCATAACATGTCAGAAGTATATGTATATATTCTGCATAATTCGGGTATTCATATGCATCGAAGGCTAGTTTCAACAGAACATACACATTCAAACTCTAGCTGCCGAACTGAGTATACCTCGTATCTCAGCAGCCTGCGCTTAATATCTCGATATTTGTACTGCATCAAATTGTACAAGATTTTAAAACATGAAAAAAAAGAAAAAATAAATAAAAGGTAACTAAAAAAGCAAAATAAACATATAGCGTAAGTAAGGCTGTGGGTGTGTGTGTGTTTTAGTATGTGAGTGTGTTAGTGTATGTGTTTTTATTAATGTATTATTATTATTATAAAACTTACTTATTTGTTTATATTGGTGCCTAAAATTGCAAATATTTATATTATGTAGAATATTGATATATATCATTCGTTTGTAAATAAATGCATATATATACATACATACATATATATATAAATATATATAAGTATTATATGTATGTATATATATATATACGTATTTGACTGATTTATGTGGGTGTTCGTTAATTTACATATATAAATATTTATTCTATGTATATTTATTGTATATTATTTTTATATATGTACACACTAAATTTGTTCTATGCAACTTTCTCCAGTAATAGGTCTGCTGTAAGAATTTCTATAAGTACTTTATTAGTTTATAAGTCGTTTTTATTATCGTGATATTCTTTGTGAACATAAATTATTAAATAAAATAAAAAAATAAATAAATAAAGCATACATTTTGTTTTTGCTTTTATAAACAGTTCATTGGCACGTCCGGGTGTTGAATAAAATATTATGAATATAACTGTCTTTACCGCACCTTTATTTTTACTTTATACATCTTTTATCTTGGTAATTTGTACAGTTAATAGGGATTATATAGTATACGTGCTGATTCCAGGACAAAGAGTAAAGTAAATAGATTTTGATTTGTATTTATCAATATTACCTAAGAACCTCTAAATTGACGGATACCTAAAACAACAACCAAAATCAAACTTTTAAAATTTACACTGAGGGTACTTAAAAAAAATTGTTTATAAAAAGGATATGAAACATAATATCTTATACATAGTAAGATCTAGTATCTTATAAGTATCTTATACATATCTTATACAGGTAAGAATTGTTACGCTCAAAAATGTTTATTTGTTTTTAGGAACTAAGTTTTTCTCTCATAGACTAATAAATTATTAATTGAAATTAGCTTGGACAAAAATTGCTGGGGTATTGTGTATAGATTACCGAAATATACAAATTACCAGTAACTTTTTCTATATATAAACAGGTTAGTTAAGATAATAAAACGTGTCTTCAAAGATAGTTTTATAAGTTATATTAATTCAAAAATACTAAATATTATATAGAAAATGTCATGAAATCGCTACGTAACTATTTCTTTAAAACTCTCTTTTAAAAATAAGTTTGAAATAAAACTTAATAAACAATTTTCAAATAGGTTCGCAGCATAAGGAATTATTGCATTAATTGTGTTCTTTTGAAACACTAATATCATTAGGATAAGGTCGAATCTGCAGTGAGTTTATAAGAATCAGCCTGCATTTCACTTTGCCATGTTTTCGTGAAGCTTCTCGTTTTCCTCGGACATTCCGACTTAACATTTTGTGGTCAAGAAATAAACTTTTAAGACATGTTCGTCTGAAGAGTTATCTCTTTCAATATTAAACATAGTATATCATACGTATGTTAAGAGATTATTATTTAGTGGATATGAAAATTTACATTCTTGATATATTTAGTATGATATTAACTGACCAGACAGCAATTGTGCTGTCCAGTTACTTATTAGCTTGTCTGCATTAATTTTATAAATATAAATATGTATAGCAATAACCATACAACATCTAGATTGTCATTATGATTCCTCTGGTTCAGTAAACATAAAGTATACTCAAACCGTTCAAATTTACTTGTTATTCAATATATAAAATGAGAAATAGGTAAACTATAAACTGTAAAATTTATTGTAAGACGAAATAATTAATGAGGAAATTGGATTATGTAAGTATACTCTACTACTATTATACTATTTTCATACTGTTTAGTATGAAAAAGCTAGCAAAATATGATTAAAACTATCTTAATGTAAATTATGCAAAATGTAATCTGCCTTTGAATTCGTGACTTCGTTAATTGCGTATATTAAACTTTGTTAGTTCTAACTGTGATCCCTCATGTAGGTAATCAAAGGACTGTCTAACTGTGAAACGGTAGCCACGTTTACTTCTCTTCAAAATTACTCTTTAATGCTTAAGCATAAGATTTGAAATAGTGTGTGATTTAATACGTTTGCTGTATTTTGTACAAAATCGGTTATTGCCGTTTAGCAGAACTTCGTCGTGCTAGGCGTTAATTGCGGTTGCGTTTGTGTTTGGTAACTGAGTGTTATATAATTTCGATATTTGCTGTATAACTTAATACTGAATATATTATAATCAGGTGAAATGGTTTTATTTGTGAGAGATAAGTTATAAATAAATAAATAAATACATTTTGAGAAATTATATGGGGGGTACTAACTTTCTTCCGTCGGACTTCTACGCCGTAGTCCGTATCTTTAAACGTGGACTATAAGCTAACGTATAAGATAACAAAATGTATTTTTAAATATTTTCGAGCTAAACTGTAGGATTCTAGATACCTAATAATAAACGTATGTCTAATCGATATTATTTTTTATTATATTTGTATCTATTACGATTATAAGGCAACAATTTATTTATAATAAATAATCAACCCCAGAGATGATGATCATTTTTTGCCTTTCAACCTATAGTTGCAAAAAATTATCATTTTCATTATTTTATTTGCAAAGATTATTCACCAACTATTTTTGAACCAACCAAATTATAGAATTACATATAATTACTATATAAGTATAACTTCATATAATTCTCAGACTTAAAAAATACACCAAGCTGTTTGAATGTAGAGTAAGCAAGTTTAACCAAGAATACAACGAATGTGACGTTTTGCGGTGGAATTAATTTTACACTGTTTTGTTTATTAGTTATAAAGGATTAAAAGGTGATGCCACATCCCGGCCGTCCGTCTGGTTGGCTTGGTCAGTGAGCGTACTACGAACGCCGAAAAATTTGTCCATTTGCATTGTAATTTTTATATTCTTCATATGAAGGTAGATATTCGAATTACGATCTGAAGTGGATAAATTCGTGGTCTTAAACTCCCTGGCTCCTAAATCCAACATCTTTCAGTCTATAATAATAATAATAATAAATCCCCAGACAAACACACCAACTGTAGGCCCCGAAGTAAGCAGAGCTTGTGTTATGGACCGGAGAATAAACCCACATATATAAATATCAACAACTATGAAGTGAGAACAAACATCTATGTTCATCACGCAAATGAATGCCCCGGCCAAGACTCGAACCTGGGACCTCCGGCATAAGAGGCAGGGCTACTAACCACTACGCTACTCGTCAGTCTAAGATAAGAATGATGTTGGGGTCAAAAATTAATGTGATACTCTTTGTCGTTGGTGGCACCGAAATCGAATAAGTATCAGAATATCGCAACCTTAAACTTTGATAAACACGTCACAGAAGTCACTAGAAACTTTTAGCACTAGACGTTTTTCAGATTATAAACTCTGTACAATATTCGTAATTTCTTAAGTATTTAGATGCGATAATACCTATGTGAAGCGCTAATAATACCTAAACTGAATTACTACGATGTAGTCACCGGTCCCTGTCTACTGTGTAGGGCACAAGGCTTATTGCAACGCGTTCAAAACGCTTACGCGCGGTTTAGTTTTTAATTCCACCTCGAACACATGTAACACCTTATTTGATAAAGAAAATTGACAAAAAATTAAGTTTAGGCTAAAATTGTATCTGTTTGTTTGATGTTCGATATGATTAACACATAAAAATAATCAATTTTCTTCTTTCCAAAACAAAGCTTCAATATATTGCATTCCCACTCCACGCATAGGCGATGGCGTTTCGTGTTAGTTCTCGTTACCCGGTAAGTAACTGCTGTAACAATCTGCCACCACCAATTTAGAAGTCATACTATACTATTTCCATTTCTTTATTTTCTCGATGACAGTTCTAATTTGATATAATGTAGTGTCGTGACCAAATTAGTAATGATATCGATCGCACATATTTATTATATTTTGAACAAAGACAAATACAACAAAAACATTCAAATATATTTTTTCAAGGTGGGAACTCAGTGGCCCACCGCCATTTTGTGTTTGTTTTAATCTGTCACTCGCAAAAAGACGGTCGTGCTAGTCACTATATTTCTGTTCGCTGAGTTTTTTCACATTATCCATACGTTACGTTGTGTATTTTGTGTTCCTCCGTGTTGATTGCTGCCCAGCTGTCAAAAAAAGCCTCCCTAAAAGATATGTTATCGTCGAAATAGCTGCCGAATGTGGTCATTGGGTCCTTCGACTTCCGCCGTATCATTGCCAGTACAATGCTATAGAACTAATATGCGCACAAATCAAAGAACACGCCGCTCGAAACAATACCCATCACCCTTTTACGGCAAACAAGATGTTAGATTTATTAAAAAATGCTTGTGAAAAAATTGTCGGATTGGGAAATCCATCTTGGCTTTCGATAATATACAAGTACAGGAACTTATAAGAAATGTTGGGGAGAGCTCATCGAGTTACAGTGACGATTCATCAGATTTTTATTAAAATAAACAAATAAAGATCACCTGTCGTTATAATTATGTCGTTTCATTGTCGAGTACCTACCTATAGCTGCTTATTTTACAACAGCTTCGAAAATTTTAAAGAAGTTGCCATTATCAATCAAGAATTAATACGTGTAACATCTTGTAATGAAATATAATATTAGTTAATAAATTTGTAAAAAAGTATCCGGCAGTAGTTTAGTTTCTTACATTTTGTAAAAAAATATGGGGTCTGTTATTGTGTTACGTTTATCGATATAGCTCCATCTCTATCAGTTTCTCCGACTCTGGTATTATATAACATTGTACGTGTGTAAACGTTATATTAAAAAATAATAATTTGGATAGCAAAACCCTGCTGCATGTTATTAACACTATTTTTGAACCTGGAATCATCTCGCATAAATGCACCAAATTCTAGCTTATATTACGAGTCCCCTATAATATTTTACATATATATACGGGGCGGCCAGAAAATTGACGTCCAAAAATTTTGTTTAGGTGCCTCGTGTTGAGAGGATCTAATCACCCCCATGTATGTTTAGATACCTGATTCAGATACCTCTCAACACGAGGCACCTAAAAACATTTTTGGACGTCACTTTTCTGGCCACCCTGTATAGTGCCTTAATATATTTATTCGTATTTACGTATTAGATATTCCCCATTTTCGCTGCGATCGCCACGCGGTGCGGACATGCAAGACCCCGTTCTCCGTTGATCGGTCCCTGCCCGATATTCCATGGCGCTCAGTCTACTGACGTCACAGTTTAGCGTGTTGGTTCCGTGCTACGGTTTTCAAGGTTTTTCTACTCCCTCTGAGTGCTATCGAAGTGCGATTTTTCTTTGCGACTAAGCCCCTTAGTCTTCAAAGTGCTGTGCTAAGTTGTGTTGTGCTTGTGCTGAGTGCAGTGTTGTGCCCAGCGTAAGTAGTCTGGTTTCAGTACAAAGGATACTTAACGGTGACAACGAATTTGTACTGAACCAGTCCTTTTATTTTTATTTTATTTCTCTTCTCTATTTTATTTATTTTTCTCCTATTTTCATATTTATTTTTATCATATTTGTGTGTTCTTCGTGTGTATTTGTCCTTTCTGTCGGTAAAGGTTGACCCTAACGCGGTCAACTCTTTACCTGCGTACCCTTTTTTTAGGTTTCTAGGTAGCCGCCTTCGGCGTACTACGGTTAGTTTTAAGTTATTCTCCCCAGCCCCCCTACCGCTGGTAGGGAGGTTTGCCGCTAGGGTTCGCTAGGATTTTAGGAACTAGGCATCCTGTGACATACTTATTTTATACTTATATTTGTCCACGAACCTCCCTAATGGATTCGCTAAGCGTTATTAACCTCGCGAACGCGTTCACCCAGGCGCTTGCTGCGGCAGGCGTCTCCATCCCGAAAGACATCCTAACGCAGGCCTTGCAGGCATCAATCGCGTCCCCGGCCCCTCAGGCCCCAACCCCAGCCTCTCAGGCCTCCAACGTCCAGACCCCTCAGGTCTATAGCTCTCCCGCGTCTCCCGTTCCATCCGATATGGACTGCGCGTCGGTCTCATCCTCGCGATCATCTCGTAGGAAATGTACCGCTCCCGGGAGCGATTCAGAGTCCGCCGCGTCCGAAGCTTCGTCGGTCGCCGCCACCTTAACCGGCTCTCCTGAGCCCGCGTTCCAATTAGTTACCAAACGCTCTAAGAAGCGTTCGAAAAAAGCCGTGGTGTCTTCAACACCCAAGCCAACCCCGGTGTCTTCTACACCTGCCCCCGCGCCGCTCATGTCACTCGAAGTGACCGCGTCTCCGTCGGTCCCGTCTAAGCCAGCGACGCGCTGCGCTCCCGTCCCATCGAAGCCTCAGCTCCCTCCGCCCGTCTTCCTCCGCGATAAAGCGCGCTGGACCGCGGTTTCTAACCTGTGCAAAGAGCACAAAATCAATTACCTCAAGGCTAATAACGCAGGCGACACTATAAAAATCCAAGTCACGACTATCGACGACTTCCGCGCGATCACTCGTTTACTTTCGCTTAAACAAATCGCGTACTACACTTACGGCCTCCCGGAGGAGCGTAAGATCCGCGCAGTACTACGGGGCGTCCCGTTTGAACTCAGTAATGAAGACATTCTCGAGGACCTTAAGTCCCAGGGTTTCCCGGCTGTAGCAGTGCACAAGATGCACTCTAACCGCGGTAGGCGCTTTTCGTTAGCTTTAATTATCTTGTCGAATACTCCCAACTCGAGGGAGATCTTTAGAGAGGCTCGCACAATTTGCGGACTCTCAAATATCTCTGTCGAGCGTCCCAACCCCCGCGGTCACCCTGGGCAGTGCCACCGCTGCCAGCTCTACGGCCACGCAGCGGCTAACTGCTCAGCTCCCCCAGGTGCGTTAATTGCCTGGATCCACATATTACGAAGGAGTGCACTCGCACTCCCGAATCCACTTCCCCCCCTGCCTGTGTGCTGTGCGGCCAGTACGGTCACACAGCTAACTACAGGGGTTGCCCTCTCCCTACCCCTCCTCTCCTCAACATGGAAGCCACTGTGTGTAGATTGGCTATGACTGGTCATCCGACCATCATCATAGCTTCAGTCTACATACCTAGTGGTACCAGACCAATCCGCAGCGACTTTGAGGCCATTCTCGCCCTCGGCCATTCAGTCATTATGTTCGGAGACTTTAACTCCAAACATACTGACTGGACGTGCCTATCAACCAACACCAGCGGTATCGCTCTCCTCGCCATCACAAATTCACTTGACTTAGATGTCATCTCCCCCATCACTCCCACCCACTATCCCGACAACCCGAACCACTCTCCTGATATCCTCGATTTTGCAATAATCAAGCGAATCAACCTCGACCTCAGGTCTATCGAACCTCTCGATGACCTAGGTTCTGACCATCGCCCCGTCTCCCTCGTGGTAGGACCGCCGAACGATAACGTTACCTCTCCTAAGACCTTTACCAACTGGAAAGGCTTTAAAAATACGTTAGTTTCAGCCTTAGAGGCTCCGAACTCTCCACTCGCGATCTCTCCCGAACAATTAGATAGCCCGGATAAAATTGATTCATTAGTAAATTCTCTCACTGATGCTATCAACTCAGCCATCAGTGACAACGAAAAGGTTGCTAAGCAAGGCAAACCCTCGCTTCCCTTAGCCATTAGCAATTTTATTAAAGCTAAGAACGCGGCTCTCCGGAGAGCCAAGAAATATCCCACGCCCGCCTATAGAACAGCTGCGAATCAGCTTCAACGTAAAGTTAGGTCTTGCCTCGCGCAACTCCGAGACGCTCAGATGAACGATCTCATGGCGAATATCTCTCTACTATAGCAAGCGTACTATAGCATGGCCCGAGCCTTACGCGTAGACACCGCCTCTCACGTTCCTCCTCTCACTCGTCCCGATGGCACTACTGCCTTTGAAGTCGAAGAGAAAGCCGAATGCTTCGCTGACAGCATTGCCTCACAATGCTCGCCCAGCACGCAACCTGCTGATACCTCACACGTCCAGGCGGTGGAGGACGAAGTCCTTCGCAGAGACTCTCTCCCCGTCACCGCCGACCCTGTCACAGTCTCTAATGACGAAATCTTGCTTCTCATTAGAAATCAAAAGTCCAAAAAGGCTCCGGGTGCGGATGGAATTTCCAACCACGCACTTAAGCATCTACCTCACCAGATGCTTACCTTGTTAGCTATCATTTTCAATGCCTGCTTCGACCATAGCTACTTTCCAAAAGCTTGGAAAGAAGCGACAGTCATAGGCATTCCCAAGCCGGGCAAACCTCTGAACGTCCCGGCTAATCACAGACCCATCAGCCTCCTCAAGGCAATGTCTAAACTTCTCGAGAGAGTCATACTCTCTCGAATGAGGAACCATCTGTTTCCAACGGATGGCGATCCTCTCATTATTCCCCATCAGTTCGGCTTTCGCGCTAAACACTCCTGCCCTCAGCAAGTCCATCGAATGGTCGAGTATATACTTGACGGTTTCTATCCGCGTCGTTATATAACAGTCGCGGTTTTCTTTGACGTAGCCAAGGCTTTCGATAAAGTCTGGAACAGCGGTCTCGTTTATAAACTCTACAAGATAGGCTTACCGGATCGCCTAGTCAGGTTAATAGCGTCGTTTCTCAAAGACCGTACGTTTCGATTTAAACACGAAGGCACGTTTTCTTCGCCTCGTCCCATAAAGGCTGGAGTCCCTCAAGGCTCAGCCCTCGCCCCTCTGCTGTACACCGTGTACACCAACGACATTCCCATCCCGCCGAAAGGCGTCGAACTCGCCCTCTTTGCCAACGACACCGCACTCTATACCAAAGGCCACAGTGTTCGGCACCTTGTAACCAGACTCCAAAAGGCCGTAAACGACCTTGGTGTATGGTTTCAAAAATGGCGCATCGACGTGAACCCTGATAAGAGTTCTGCGATGCGCTTCGACCACAAACGCCGTCGTCCCGCTGGCGACCCCCACGTTCGAATGTTAGGCATTCCCATCCCCTGGAAGCGCAGTACTAAATACTTAGGCGTCACATTAGATCCGACGCTTTCTTTCAAGCCACACGTCGAAAGAGTTTCGAAACTCGCTCGTCACTACTTAGGCCGCCTAAATAGCATGTTAGGTAAGTAGTGTATATATGGGGGTTCTGTATATTATCTATTCATTCATACCATCTATTTAATCACAACATCATACCATCTATTTAATCACAACATCATACCATCTATTCAATCTGTTCATCTAAAACATTCACCAGTACTATGACTTATTCAAACATTACATAATACTATCTAATCAATCATTTAATCTAGCCAATAATTTTCGAATTTTCATGCTCACACAGCGACTCGACTGCGTTCAACGGTGCTACGATCTACCAATTCAGATTTCATATATTATCTACTCTTCGTTGTGATAAAATACCTTCTACCTGCTATGAATCTCATTTTCAGATGAATTGAAGTCTCTATTCACCTAAATACTACTTAATTTTACTAGGATGTTATTTTTAAAAAACTATGTACTTTATAAGTTTGTAATTCTAGTGATGTGTATATGTCTGGATATGAATAAATAAATTATTATTATATTATTAAACGAGAACAGTTTACTATCATCATTATTTAAAAAATAATTTTAGTCTTAACTTATAGAGGTTGAAAATTAAAAACATGATTCAGTTAACATATTTTTTTTAATAAGAATACAACTTATTTAAACAGGTTACAGTTTCAACGATTCGTTTATATATATATAGTGGACGAAATTTTTTCCGCAATTTCTTTAACTGATTTATAAATGTCACCGAGTAAAATATTTTTCACGACATGCTGTACACATAATTCCGCATCACACGTACAAATTGAACCGGCAACATCAGGGAATTGAGCAGCATCGTATATTTCAATTCTAATTACTTTCACACCCCGTTTAGGTTTTTTTATATAAGAAAATGTAGTTAAGTCCGTTTTCTGTTTTTTACTGCTGGGGCCAACAAGATTCAGTGTTCCAGTATTACGCATATCCATAGATGAGCCTCGTACATCGTTAGGAAGGAAGTTGAATAAATCACTCTCGCTATCCTGAAATTAAAAATATACAGTAAGATAAAAAAGGTTAAAATTGAATAGATACTAAGTTAAGAATATTATATTAAGATTATTGATTAATTACTCACGGACATCATTGAACAATAAGTGTAGTCGCTCGTAAATTCTGTTTTTTTTTGAGGATTTACTTGATAATTATATGTTATTTATACCTCACATATATCGTTTATAAAGTTCATAATCGAACATGAAATTATTTAGTCAATGCAAGAATAAGTTTTGCAATACAATGCTCACACATCCTTATACGGCTACGTCGCGCGCTGTGTGGTCTGATTCGCACTTCCTCATTAAACACCTAAACTCTTTATTCTTATTTATTAACCGACTTCAGAAATAAAGTATTCCTGATTGATGTCTACTTTCACTTAGGTCTTATTCCATTTATTACACCTCACGGTTAGTAAGAATGAAAATAAACAGACAGGCAGGTAAATTATTAGGTACTATGATTTACTTGAATACCTCATAATAAATTAATCGATACCTACTCAAAAACTATTTTTCAAAGCATGTTCAAATTCATATTTAGTGCAACCAAATCCCCATGGCAAAAACTGTAAAACCATTAGTAAAAATTGATATAATTTCACGACTGTGAATTACTAGTTATGCCCGTGGATTCATCCGCGAAAGCGTCGATCTAAATCTGCGGACCAGCGTGAATATCGGTCTATGTCACGTGCTGTTAGCTTTCGACAGGTGAAGGAATTTTTAAAATCGATTCAGTATTGTTTAAGTACATACATTAATATTACAAACAAACAAAAAAATCAAAACGTTCCTATTTATAATATTAGTGTAGATGATTTTCCTAATTAGATGTTACCGATATCTATTAGTGTTCTTAAAATGGATTTTTAACAAAGTCAGCTATTATGCACAAGCAAGTTTCTTGTCGATATGTTACGCACACTTTAATTTTTCTTTCAATATAAATCAGATGATTCCGTACAGGTTTTCATTAGCGAAAGCAATACAGGCAATCAAACTACAAACTCTGAAGAATTCTCAACTGTCAATATGTAAGTATTCTTATTTTAAATATATTTATATATTCATTCACCTAAGTAAACTTATATTTTTAATTTTAGTTCATAATTTTTTATAGGTCTAGATCTATGCCACAGCTCTTTGATGAGGTGTTTCCTCCTTCAGACGACGAGGTGAAAATGGTTGAAAAGAAAAAAGAAACTACAAAGAGGTAAGATACATTAAAACTATTTTTTTTCCTCACTTTTATTTCTTTCATTAACTCGTCAACGTAGTTGAGTCAATATTTATAGCTTTTCAATTGTTCACAGATTACATTCACCGAGTTCCCGGGGCGCGGAACACCGGGCGTCAAAGAGGATGAAAGAAAACAGCCACGAAAGAAACGACGCAGAGAAAAATGAAAAAAAGTGAGTATTACATGTTTTTATTGTATCTGCAGGTATATTCTTGGAATCATGAATGTCATAATATTTGATTTAGAGTTAAAGAACTCATAGGTATTTTTGAATCATGAATGTTATAATATTTGATTTAGAGTAAAAGAACTCATAGGTATTTACATTATGTTAACAACATTTCTCAATTTATTAACAGATCACACACGACGGTGTCTGGAGACGAAGGGGTGTCGAAAAAAAACACACTCCGACCTTTTTTTTTTTTTTTTTTTTTTTGCTGCCGAGGCACCCTCACGGGAGGGAGGTGGAAGATGCGTCATGCATACCCGCCCGCAGGTAAATTCCTCTGCGGGGGGGTTATGTGGGACTCACCAGAATGGCACCTACCCACTAAAAACCACCTGTTGGCTGTGGTAAGCGTATACCTTTAGCCTTCATCGGAAGCGACACCCGTCGGGAAGTTGGGCGCGCTGGCGGAGACCCGCTAGCGGGTCTTCCGCCTGTAGTGAAAGTTGCACTGAAGGTGCTCAAAGGGACATGAGTTGGTGGCCGTTCTGGGCAGCCTCCGGTGAAGCCGGGGCTGGGCAGAGGTCGGCCGAAGCATGATTTAGGGATCAATTCATTTAAATGAACCTACAATGAATTGAGAAGGGAACTATGCTCCGCCAGAGCTAGCAAACGCTCTGTCGGAGTACGTGAAGCCCTAAGTTTACGGGCTAAGACTGCGATTTCACTAACATCGACATTTTTAATAGCGTCGCAGACGATACGCATATCGTCTGCTACGGAGGGTTGAGGAGTGGGTTTGTATGGGCGAGGAGCCGGGATGGGATTCGATGCGGGACGCTGCCTCCAGTTTTCTGGAGCAGGCTTGGGCTGAGTAGGCTTTGCAGCCGGAGGAACCCGGCTACGCAGCGGCGGAAAGTTTTCTTGAGAAAGGCGCGGGGCCTGTTTGGGAGCCGACCTTTTGAAATTGGAGCGCATACAACGGGGTGCACGAGGGCAGCCCCTGTAGTTTGCGGTGTGGCCGGACTGGCCACAAAGCACGCAATCGGGAGGAGAGGGAGTTTCAGGAGTGCGATTGCACTCCTTAGTGAAGTGCGGGACCAGGCACTTGACGCACCTGGGCGGTGCGCGGCAGTTGGCTGCCGCGTGCCCGTACAACTGGCACCGATGGCACTGGCCGGGATGACCGCGGCGATGAGGCGCCTCGATTGAGATCCCAGAGAGGCCGCAAATAGAGCTAACCCCTTTCAGGATCTCTCTGGACTTGGGGACGTTGGCGAGAATCACCAAAGCGAGAGGGTGTTGCCTCCCGTACTTGCTGTGCATTTTATGCACCGCGAGTGCCGGGAAGCCTTGGGACTGCAGATCCTCCAGGATGGCCTCGTTCGATAATTCGAACGGGATTCCCCTGAGTACCGCTCTGATCTTACGCTCTTCTGACAGAGCATAAGTGTGATAAGCATATTGCTTATCGGTGAGGAGCTTAGTCAAAGCTCGGAAACCGTCTATCGACGAGACAGTGATTTTAATAGATTCACCCGAGTTTACCGCTCGGGTGTAAAGGATCTTGTGCTCATTGCACAATGTCGAGACCTCAGTCCATTTACCCTTTTCCCGAAGGAAAATGGGTGGTGGGACCTTGGCCTTGACAGAAGTCGGGGCCGGAGCGGGTGTTGAAGACACCGGGGCAGCTGGCGTTGAAGACGCCGCAGGGGGTGTAGGGACGGGCGCCGGGTCTTGTTTCGAGCGCTTCTTAGAGCGCTTCTTAACAAGGGTGAAAGAGGGAGGCTCATCAGGGCCAGTTGGGGTGGCTTCCGAGGATGACTCGGTCGCGGGTGCGCGCTTGCGGCGCGGAGGGGCGATTTCTTCGCACTCCATGTCACTGGAGGAAGGGGACGCGGGAGGGCCTAAGACCTGAGGGGTCTGGGGGACTGGGGTGGCCTGAGGGGCCATTGGTGGAGTTAACGCCATGATATGCGGGATAAGAGAATCAAGGAAACGGAACTTGTCAGCATTTATATATATGCCTTCAGCACCGATACTATCAGCTAACTTCTTCCTAATCTCATCATAGCTTAGGGAAGCCATTGCGGAGGGGTTGGGGAGGGACAATATGTGAACCTAACAACGATGACTAACTTCCTAAAACCACCCTACACGCAGTAGGGCGGTTGAGAACGACGCGGATAACTTACTCGAACACGGCACTTGAAGTCCTGGAACAACGAATTCCCGTCGACGAAGCTCACGTTCCACGAAGTACGGTTAACAAGCCACTATTCGCCGTGAAAACGGCGTTAGAAACTTAGAAGTACGGTTAACGAGCCACTGTCCGCCGTGAAAACGGCGTTAGAAACTTAGTACGGTAAACAACTATGAAATTTGGGTGCTCAATTAGCGCGGGGGCTAAAAGAGCGGGAAGGCGTCTGCGATCGACGTGCGCTCGAGAACGCACGCAGACCGAGACTGTTTGGACTCCGACCCCTCATCGATCCAAGAAAAAATCATCAACTATCGCACCGATAACACCCGTGAAAATCACATCTCACGATCTCTTCGGGACGGATAGTGAGGGTGAGGATGACTCTGAGCCATCACCAACTCCAACTCCAACACTGCCACCTTTGCAATCGATATTCATAAACAGAGTGGCAAGCGGCCTGTCGAAGCAGGTTTTACCAGACAAGAAAGGCAGCCACTACATTGAGGTAAAAGTGTATAGGTCCGCGGACATCGAGCATGTGATGCCTATTAATAGATGGCGTCACTCGGTTTCCAGCCTAAAGATTAGGACGGACATGGACACCGATCTTTGGCAACATCTTGCCAATCTAGTACTGGTGGCCAGGAAGGAATTCCGAGGCACACCTAACATTTTTACTTCAAATTTTAGCATGCAGTAACAAGATGTCTAAACACTTTTATATCAATGTAGTGTGCTAGACTAAGTAACTTTAACTCGGTGTGTGAAAGTAAATAATATTTTCCTTAATATTATATAATTATTATAATGTGTTGATATTTAATATACCTTTTATATTTAGCAAATGTTTTTTTCTTTACAGTTATCAGCATAGACCCTACCCGAGATCCTCTCAATAAAAATGAAATAGTTAAATGTGATAATTGTGATATAAGAATAATGAGAAATAAATATAAGTATCATTTGAAAACTGAATTACATAAATTGAATTCTTTGATTATGAGCGAGTTTGACAATATTTATATAATTAATACAGCATTTAATAATCGTGTAATAAGTTATCGTTTGAAAGCTGAAAATAAAAATTATTGTATACCAGAGAATTTTTTATATGACTATGAAACTGATATTTATAGACTTATAGAAATGAATTTAAAAAAACACAGATGTCTTAAGATACAATTTGAATTATATGCATTTTATTTATTACCAAAGACTCTAGAAAAGCAATTGAAATCATTTAATACCAAATATGAAATTATAACTGATATTAATGAATTGAAAGATATATTTAGAATAAAAACTATTGATACAATCAAAAGAAAACTTACTGAATTTGAACACTCTACGTCCGGTTGGACATTTTTATCACTCAGTCATTTAGAAATCAATTTAAATAAGTATTGTGCTTTGCGAGGAGGTACATATATAAAACTACCACCTCGCGTATCTAATACTAAAAGCTGTATGAATGTTAAAAATGATGATGAGTTTTGTTTCCTTTGGAGTATTTTAGCTGGGCTTTATCCATGTGTTGATAACCCGAATAAATGCAGCTCCTATCCTCATTATTCAAATGTGTTTAATATAACTGACATGAAATTTCCTCCATCATATCGAGATATAAAGATCTTTGAAAAGAATAACTTGAATATAAGCATAAATGTTTTTGGTTTAGACAAAAAAAATAAATATGTAACTGGACCTTTGTATTTAACAGCTGAAAAAAGAATTAATCATTTTAATTTACTATTTATCGAAAATTATGAAAAAGGTCACTACTGTTTAATAAAAAATTTGGTAAAGTTAGTGCGAAGACAAATAACAAAGCATAAAGGTAATGTTTATTTGTGTGAATCATGTTTACAATGTTTCAGTAGCAAAAAAAAATATGGAAATCATTATTGTTCCAAAGTTTTAGAATTAATACCAAAGCCTAATACTCATTTAATGTTTAAACACTTCGAGAGACAACAAAAGGTTCCTTTTATCATATACGCTGATTTTGAGAGTTTATTAGAAAACTATTCAGACGATTCGCAGAGCACGACCACTATAAAATTTAAGATTCACAAACCTTCATGCTTTGCTTATTATGTTTGTTGTACATTTGACAACTCATTAAACAAATTGGTTTCCTATCGAGGCTTAGATGCACCTAAAGAATTTATTAAACATTTGATGGAAGATGTGAAGTATATTAATGATTTAATTTCGTTTGCTAAACCAATGACACAATTAAGTAAAACACAGCAAAATGAATATGATTCAAGCGTTCACTGTCATATTTGTAAACATTTATTGTTTGGTGATAAAGTACGTGATCATGATCACATGACCGGCGAGTATAGAGGCGCAGCTCATTCATATTGCAACCTCAATTATAAAATATGTCCATTTGTACCAGTTGTATTTCATAATTTATCTGGCTATGATTTACATTTATTCATAATGGAACTATCGAAATATGATGGTTCAATTAATGTTATACCAAAGACTAAAGAAAATTACATAACGATCACGAAATCATTCACAATAAATGAGAACAAATCTTGTGTGAATGTGAAATTTATTGATTCATTTCAATTTTTAAGTGCAAGTCTAGATAAATTAAGTAAAAGCTTAAATGATGATAATTTTATACACACCTCAAATTTTTTTACTATTCCCAGTCAATTTGTATTGATGAGAAAGAAAGGCATTTATCCTTATGACTACATGAATAGTTTCTCTAAATATGAGGAAAAATGTTTACCACCGAAACATAACTTTTATAATAGTTTAACTAAACAGCATATATCTGATAGTGAATATACACATGCGCAAAATGTTTGGAAACAATTTGGTATAAGCGACATGGGTGAATACACTGATTTATATTTGAAATGTGACGTTTTGTTATTGACTGATGTATTCGAGAACTTTAGAACTATGAGCTTACAGCACTATAAGCTTGACCCAGCCTATTATGTAACCGCACCGGGGCTCAGTTGGGATGCAATGCTATTTTATACCGATGTTCGATTAGAGTTGGTACATGATCTTGAAATTTATCAAATGTTAGAAAAAGGAGTTCGAGGAGGTTTGGCACAATGTACATTGAGACATGCTCAAGCGAATAATAAATACTTACCAAATTTTGATTGTTCAAAACCATCAAGCTTTCTTATATATCTTGATTCTAACAACCTATATGGATTTGCTATGATGAAAAAAATTCCGATATCAGATTTTAGATTTTTATCGTCTGAAGAAATTAGATGTCTAAATATTGAGACTATTTCAGATGACAGTGATTTCGGATTTATCCTAGAAGTAGATTTAGAGTATCCTTATCACTTACATGATGCACATTGTGACTTACCCTTTGCTGTTGAGAAACTCATTCCACCAGGTAGTAAATCACCAAAATTAGTTGCAACTCTTAAAGATAAAACTTTTTACGTTATTCATTATACTTATTTAAAAGAATGTTTAAAACAAGGATTACGATTAAAAAAGATTCATCGCGTAATAACCTTTAGACAAGAATATTTTCTAAAGAAATATATAGAATTGAATACAAGTTTGCGTCAAGCCTCAAAATCTGAATTTGAAAAGGATTTTTTCAAATTGTTAAATAATTCAGTCTTTGGAAAAACTATAGAGAACAAGCGAAAACAAGTTAATGTTAAACTGGTATCTCACTGGGAGGATAATAATAATTTAACAAATAAATGTGTCGGTGCTCGAAAACTAATTGCTAAACCGAATTTTAAATCTGTGTCAATATTCTCAGAAAATTTTCTTGCTATTCAGTTAAGTTTAGATAAAATAACTCTAGATAAACCAATATATGTAGGATTTACAGTCTTAGAATATGCAAAATTACATATGTATCAATTCCATTATAATTTTATTAAACAAAAGTATGGAGAAAATGTGAAACTTTGTTATACTGATACAGATAGTCTGCTATATTTAGTTAAAACAGATGATGTGTATGAAGACATAAAACATGACATTCAAGAGTTTGATACCAGTAATTTTGAAAAAAATAATCCATATAAAATCCCAAGAGTCAACAACAAAATACCTGGTTTATTCAAGGATGAAATGGGAGGTCAATTAATAACTGAGTTTGTAGGATTAAGAGCCAAACTTTACTTCATAAAGAGTACTAGTGAGGAGATTAAAAAGGCTAAAGGTGTATCTAAGTCTGTAACGAAATCTTTGAATCATAAACATTATTCAGATTGTTTATTTTATGACAAAGATTTACGATCTAAGATGAATATGATTAAGTCTTTAAAACATAATTTGTATTCCCAAGAAGTAGATAAGTTAGTATTAAATAGAAATGATGATAAACGTCAAATATTACCAAATCAAATTGATACTGTAGCTTGGGGACACTATGCTTACATGTAGCTATTAAATAGATATAAGAAATTATATATGTAATATGTTAATAAAAAATTATATGACTTTCCAATTTCTGTTTTATTTTATTCCTATTAGATTATAACTGATACAATACTATAAAATGACAATCAAGTAGCAATGATGTTCATTTGTTAATAATGAAGCTTAAAAAGCACCCGCTAAGCTTGGACATCAATCTTATTGGTATTGAAGAGAGATCACAGCCCATAAGACATAGTGAATTGTTACCAAATAGTATACGGTGTTTAATTTGCGGGCCATCTAACTGTGGTAAAACTAATGTGATGATTACTTTGCTATTACATAAAAACGGGCTAAAATTCAAAAATTTGTATTTATATACAAAGACTCCATTTCAAAGTAAATATTGTTATCTTAAAGAAGTGCTTTCAAAGGTTTCTGAAGTAAAATACAATGTGTTGCGTGATGACAGCGAAGTTACACATCCGAATAATGTGTTACCAAACACAATTATAATTTTTGATGATGTGGTTTGTGAAAATCAGACTAACATTCGTAATTATTTTGCCATGGGAAGACATAGTCAAGTCGATTGCTTTTATCTCTCACAAACATATTCAAAAGTTCCAAAACAGCTGATTCGTGATAATGCAAATTTGTTATTACTCTTCAAACAAGATGAAGTCAACTTGAAACATGTATACAATGAGCACGTCAATTCGGATATGTCATGGAATGAATTTAGAGAAATCTGTCAAAATGTTTGGCGAGAAAGGCATAATTTTTTAACTTTAAATAAAGAATCAGAATTAAATAAAGGTCGTTATAGAAAAAATCTTGACACCTTTATATACTTATCCTAAAATAGAATGTTATCATTTGTGATAAATAAGTGATAGAGGCAAGACAAAAATGAGTCTCAATATTAAAGAACAAATAATCATGTCATCAGACATCATTAAAAATAAACTTAAACAGTTAAAAGATATTGAAGATAAAAACAACTATGAACTCAATAAAATATTTAAGCCAGTTACCAAACCTTTATCACAAATGATAGAATCAAATCAAAGTAATATGAACTGTGATTTTAATGTGAGCGCTATACGAGTGCCTGTCAAATTAGATGATGCAATAACCTCTACACCATATAGAGTACATGAACAATCATTGGATGATGATTTACACTCAGAGAAATTTGCTTCGGGCTCAGAATACTATAGTGATGCAGATAATATCAATAAGAAAGACATATCTGTTACAAAAAAATATCTTAATAGTCTCTACGATATAAATATTCCATTCGGAGTTCGGAAAGTAGGTGATCAGTTAATGATGGGTAATTTTCCGGTTAAGATAATTGCTTCAGTCGATGGTGACATGGAACCATGTAGAATCAAGATTGATAACGATGAATATCAATTGACTCAAGGACTAAAAGAAGTATTATTACATAAAAAACCGAATCTAGAACTAGTTACTGAAAATGATAGAAACACTTATAAAAACATTTTGATAAAAACGAATGCTCATAAGCGTGACTATGATCATAAAGGTCAGTTAAAAGGAGACAAAGGTGAAAAATATAAACAAATTATTAAACCTATGTTCATAGCCTCGGAAGTTGAGAGTACTAAAAAAGTTGGTGGCAACATAAATGTTTTGAAAAGATATAGAAAAAATACTGATTTCATCTATTGGGATGATCCTAATGAGCTAGTTGAAAGATTGAAACTTCTTATTGCTTCCAAACAAGCTGGAAATACTAATCAAGATAATGAAATAATATCAATCATAGAAGAACTGCAAGAAGCAAATATAATAAAATCATAAAAAGCATAGTGATATTAAAAGTTGTTTAGTTGTCAAATAGCTGTGAATGATGAAACAAGCTAAAAATGAGTAAAGAAGATGTGGTGACCGAAATACATAAAAATGCAAGAGTAAATTTTCCTCGCAGATGTGTTCTACTCAAAGATATAGATGATCTATGGCAAGCTGATTTAATAGATATGCAAAAGATATCGAGTATAAATTTTAATTTTAATTTTATACTTATTGTGATTGATTGTTTTTCTAAATATGTTTGGGTCCAACCATTAAAAAATAAAACTAAAGATTCGGTTACAAAAGCTTTTCAATCAATTTTATGTGATGGCAGAGTCCCTTTGAATTTGCAGACAGATTGGGGTAAGGAATTTTATAATGAAAGTTTTAAGAAAATTATGCAGATGCATTCAATAAATCATTATTCAACATATTCTATTAAAAAGGCTTCGATAGTGGAACGAGTAATACGTACTATAAAAAACAAACTTTACAAAAAGTTTAGTTTGAAGGGAAACTTTAAATGGATTGATGGAACTTTAGACGAAGTTGTGAATAATTACAATCATACCAAGCATACGACTATTCAGATGTGTCCGGTTAAAGTAAATAAACATACGAAACACATTGTGATGCAAAGATACAACATACTAAATAAACCAAAAGTTAAAAGAAAATGTACTTTTGTTGTCGGCGATGTAGTGCGAATAAGTAAGCATAAAGCAAATTTTGAGAAAGGCTACACTCCAAATTGGTCGACTGAGTTATTTAAAATAATCGTGGTTCAGAATACCAATCCAGCAACTTATTTGCTAGAAGACTCAAGAAAAAATAAAATTCAAGGAACATTTTATGCGCAAGAGCTTCAGAAAACCAAAAATCCTGACGTGTATTTAGTAGAAAAAGTTCTTAAGAAAAAGGGGAATAAAATGTATGTTAAATGGTTAGGATTGTCATCTCAGGACAATAGTTGGATAAGCAAAACCAATATATTATAAATTACATTTGAAATTTTACCATTCTTCGTTTACCTATGAAAGGAAAAGGTCTTGTGAATAGTATTATAAATCATCTACCGTTCGAGTTACATCTCCCAGGCTATAACTATTGTGGACCAGGAACAAGATTACGTGAGCGACTTATCAGAGGTGACAAAGGAATTAATGAACTTGATGAGTATTGTAAACAACACGATATTGCATATATGAAAACAAAAAACTTACAAGCCAGACACGCAGCAGATAAGATCTTAATGAAAATGGCAAAGAAAAGAACATCATCATCATCTCAAGCGAGTGTAGGAGAAAAGCTTGCAGCAAATATTGTTAATAAAGCAATGTTGATGAAACTTTCAAATGGATCGGGGCTTAAAAAAAGTTTTAAAAATGTTGTTGCCTATGCAAAAAGAAATATTCGTCAAGCAAAACCAAAATGTAAAAAACTAGCCATAGATTTAGCGTTTGCTGCCATTAAAGATCTTGTTTCTGATTCAGAGGTAAAAATTCCGCGCGTGATACCATTACCAAAGACCGGAGGATTCTTACCACTGATACCAATCATTACTGGATTAACTGCTGCTGGTGCTCTTGTTAAAAAAACATCTGCTATAGCGCGAATGGTAAAAACGTTTCAAACTGCACAGAAAACATGGAATGAGATGAAAAGACTCAATCAAAGTTTTGAGCCAGTGCATTTAGGAGGAGGATTACAGCTCAAACCGTACAAGAGTGGTTTAGGTATTTATACTTCATCAAAAAACTGAATAAACAGCTACCTGATCGTCCTCTTACCAATATTGATATAATGAGGTATTCAAAAACTATCCCATATTTTCGAGGGGTCTTCATGAGAGATCAACTACCTAAACACCCTCACAAAATCGAATGTGGTATAATTAATTTGGATAGCTCTGAAAATCAAGGTACACATTGGGTAGCTTATGTTAAAAAAAATGACTATATTGAATACTTTGATAGTTATGGTGATCTAAAACCACCAAAAGAATTTATTAAATATGTAGGGGGTGACATTCAGTATAACTATATCAATTATCAGGGTAGTCATCCATATAACTGTGGTCATCTATGTCTTAAATATCTTGAAAACTGTATGCTTTAATATGAAATAAATTGTATGATTGAATCGTTAAACGATCAGTATCAGTTAATACTTCGAATGGACAAGCAGCATTTATTTGTGCTACCAATATAAATTGTAATCAAATATGATTGATTTCAATATTAAAAAAAGTAAGAAAATTGGGAGTAAGCCAACAAAAAGTTATAGTTCAATTCACGACTCCGGTAAACACACACGCGTTGTACCAGCTCTCAGTGAGATTAATAAAGAATTTTTAAGAAAGTTGGGATTTTCACTATGAGTATGTTACAAATTAATGAAGCGCCGCATTTTGACAATTCTATTGAGAGTTATGAAGTTCATTCCTATACTCCATACACTAATAGCTTCAAAGAAAACGATGAAATACGAATACCGATTAATCAACAAGACATTTATTTACTACCTGCGAGCAGTTCCATTTACATTGAAGGATGTATAGAAGTATATACGAAGGATACCACAGGAAAACTTACGAAAAAAGGGTTTCAATTTAACAATAACCCTATACCGTTTCTTTTTCATGATATAAGGTATGAGATAAATGGAGTAGAAATCGATCGTATTAGACATGTTGGTATTACTTCTACAATCAAATCTTACATCTCGATGAATGAGGGAGAAAGTAAACAGGCTGCTCTGTGGGGATGGAACTTGAAAGGAACAAAATCTGTAAATGGTTTTTTTAATGTTATATTGCCGCTTAGTAAACTATTAGGATTTGCTGAAGACTATAACAAAATCGTATTAAACTGTAAACATGAATTAATTCTAACGAGATGTAAATCTAATGTTGATGCTCTTATACTTGATAATAATAATGATCATGTGTTAGTAAATATTGAGAGAATTCAATGGCGTGTACCACATATTAAAGTATCTGATCGAGAAAGATTACTACTCTTGAAACAGTTAGAAAAAGATAAGCCAATACAAATGGCATTTCGAAATTGGGATACATATGAATATCCACTTTTACCTAAAACAAAGAAGCATTCGTGGTCAATCAAGACTACCTCCCAACTCGAGAAACCTAGATTTGTAATATTCGGTCTTCAAACAGTCGACCAAAATTTAAAGAATAGAAATTGTTCTTTGTTTAATCATTGTAACTTAACTAACGTTTCATTATATCTAAATTCACAAACATATCCGTATGATGCACTAAAACTTGATTTTGATAATGATAAATATCATATATTATATGAAATGTACATCAAATTCCGTCAGTCTTATTACAACGCTTCAGTTGACCCGTTGCTTAATATTATTGATTTTAAAGAAAAGGCACCTTTGTTTGTAATTGACTGTTCAAGGCAAAATGAAACATTAAAAACTGGCCCAGTTGATGTAAGACTAGAAATAGAGAGCAATAAAGATTTTCCTGACAAAACGAGTGCCTTTTGTCTTATCATCAACGATCGCATTATAGAATATAAACCTCTCAGCAGTATTGTTCGCAAGATATCATGAAGTTAATAGTTGATGTTCAAGGTTTTAAAACCGAATTAAATCAGTTCATACTTAAAGAAATAGCTATTCTGGATGATAAAGGAATACAAAGTTTTTTAATAAGACCACCATTCGCTTTCTATAATTTAACTATAAAGGAAATGAGGCAGGTTGGGTGGATCGAGAGAAATAGAAATATTTATTGGAAAGAAGGATTTATTTGTTTTTCAAAATATAAGCCTTTAATTTCACCTCTACTTGAAAACAATTGTATTTATGTAAAAGGTGAAGAAAAAGCAAAATGGATTAAGGAAATGTTTGTTGATTATAATGTGAATGTGATAAACTTAGAAAATTTTAAGTGTCCAAATTTTTATACCCTGTATGAGCTTTACAGCAAATGTAATGATGTCTATAGATGTATCTATCATAAGAATATTTGTGGTTTAAAAAATGTAATCTGTTTAAATAAGTGGTGTTCTGATAATAAAATTATATGTTAACCGAATCATGTTTTATTTTCAACCGAATGTTTACCTCTCGTAGAATAAGACTAAAATTATTATAAAAATAATGATGCTAGTAAAACTGTTCTCATTACAAAGTTTGGAAGTAAAAAAAGTTATTGACTAGCGCTCGCTTTCAATATTGTATCTAGAGATCTATCCGTTGAAAACCACCAATGACGATTCGTTATTTGGTAATCGTTGCAAAGTTCAAATAAAAATATGAATCAATATTGGTGGTTTTCAACGGATAGATCTCTAGATACAATATGAAAGCGACCGTACATGAACGGGTTCAATAGATCTTTACACTGTTAAATGGACTGGATGAATAGACTGAATCATGAAAATTCGAAAGTTATTGACTAGATTAAATGATTCATTAGATGGTATTATGTAATGTTTGAATAGGTCATAGTACTGGTGAATGAATGAACACTGAATGATTTAGATGAACAGATTGAATAGATGGTATGAATGAATAGATAATATACAGAACCCCCATATATACACTACTTAGGTAGAAAAAGTAAAATGTCTTTCAGAAACAAACGTACACTTTACAAGGTCTGCGTTAGACCCGTCATGACGTATGCCTCGCCAATCTTTGCCCACGCCAAACCCTCCCTCCTGCACAAACTGCAGGTAGTTCAAAACCTCTTTTGCCGCAGGGCCACAAACGCACCGTGGTATGTGCGTAACGCGGACTTGCATAGAGATCTTGAACTGCCTACAGTACAACAACATCTCAAAACACTCTCTGAAGCGTTCTTCAAACGCTCCGAAACCCATCCCAATCCTCTAGTTCGTGATTCAGTCTCATATACTACTCCTGTCTTAGATTCGAAGTTCAAAGTCGCTAGGCCTAGGAATGCGCAAGCGTACTCATCCACCAGACTGTCAGCCGATCTCGAAGCCCTTCTGGCCGCAAATTCTAATTCTAACGTAAATTCTAATTCTAACGTAAATCCTAATTCTAAAGTAAATGCGAATTAATTCAATTTTATTTTGCAATTTCTAATTTTTGTTTTAATTATTGATTTTCATTTTGAGCACCTTCAGTGCTATGTATTAACCTTCAGTGCTTTGAGCACCTTCAGTGCTATGTAATCCCAGCGGGTGTCCCCTTCTGGGCCCCGCTAGCGCGGCCTCTTTCTCCAATTGGCCGTCGCTCAGATGAAGGTTGAGTGGCAGAAATGCACGAGCCGACAGGGGGTTTTTAGTGGGTATGGTCCTGGTAGGCGTCGGGACGAGTCCCACATAACTCTGGAATCGCACCAGAGTATGCGTCAGGGCATTTTTATCCTCCTGCCCTTCCCGCGGAGGGGAACAAAAAAAAATATTAGATATTAGTAATATCATATTACCCATTTACGTCGTCACCATAACCCTTTTTACAATCACATATCACCTAAGTGGTTGAGGTCCCGGCAGAAAATCAGCATCGCATGTGACATTACGCTGAGCAAGTGATCCTTTTTAGACATATGTTTCTTTATCAATAATTTTAATAGTTGATAGTGTTTTTTTGTGTTTGTAATATTGCACTGTTTTTAAAATACTTTTATTATCGTTCTTTTTTTTCTGACCTTCCTAATTATGGTAAGTTTTGTAGAATCTAAACCAAATCAAATTCTTCTACAACATAGAACGTTAATTTTTTCTAAATTAATACTCAGACAGACACACCAACTAATGACCACAAAGTAAGCAGAGCTTGTGTTGTGGATGACCGTAAAGTGAACTGGGGGGAACCCAGAATAAACATACATATATAAATACAAACAACCACGGCCCGAGAACAAACATCTATGTTCATCGCACAAATGAATGCCCCGTGCCCCAATGCCACTGCGCCACTCGGTTGTCTACAGTTACCTGTTAGGTGATATTATGAAAACGTACGTAATTTAGGTACTGTCATAGGGCAGTTTGTTAAAAGTTCTACGTATTTTATGTACAAAATGTTTGTATTTAAAAAAAGTATATATTTAAAATTTATTACATGTCAACCATTTTGTTCTTCAATAACCTGTTGCCATCTTGCAGTTAGCGACATATCGCCGTAACTGTAAAAGTTTTGAGAGCTCTGATTCAAAAACTGCAACAACTAGTTTTGACAGTCTTCTGTCGATGTTCACGTTCCTCTAATATGGTTGACGAGGGCGATGGCTGGATCCCACGTGAACTCGTGGACGGGTGCCGTTGGAGGGTTTTCCTTGTTTGGGTAGTTTGAGGGGGCGGGGGGCGGGAAGCAGGAAACTCGCCAAGCTAACAGACGCAGATAAGAATAATTTTGTATAGACGTAGAGAGACATTGTAAATTAATTTGAAAAAATTATACCCGTGAATTTTCTTGCCAGTTCTTCTTCAAGAAGGTTTTTCCAAACTGGTAGTAGAGTCATGCTTTATTGACGTCAATAAGAACAAGTAATTGTCAATGTTGAAAAATACATAATTGATTTTAATTTATGTCAACTTTGTAATGCCGAACGAATGTCTAAGCGACTGAAAGAAATGACAAGTGATGTAATATAAGATCCGTATCAAATTATCACCTAGTAGTAGTAAAACCGGCGCACGATTAAGGCGCTTCAATAATGAGAAATTTAAACTATGATAGAACAGGTGGACAACATGCTTTATATTCTGGTAAAATTCTGGCTTCCGTTTAGTCGACTACTAAACTTTATAATAAATAGTAGAAAATTGTTCCTATGCACGGTTTTTACACCAGGATGGTTTTATTTGATAATTCTTTATTTAAACTGGTGATAATTCAATTAATTAGTAAATAATCCTGAAACTATTGCAAACATTTTCTATTCTACCAGATAATAAGGAATGACAATGTCAAACGTTTGTAAATTTAAGTAATATTTGCGGCAAATCCATCTAAAACTATTTCAAGCCCCAACTTCAAATCTGAACAAAATAAACAATTTCTAGTCCATGCAAACCTGCACCATATTTCACTAGCAGCATTAGAGCATTTAAATCAGAATAATATTTACTGCATGCAATTTCCTGGTTGTGACGTCACGCTGGTGCATCCCTCGATTTATGACGTCACGGACTATTAGTGGCCGTGACGGTGCGATACTGTAATGTATTGTCAATTTTGTTACGAATGAGAATAATAGGAAAGTTTCAGCTTGGGTCTAGATTGGGTATGTGGCTTCGTTTTTAAAGTTTAAAACTCAGATGTTAATATTGAATTACTCTTTGAATTAGGTTAATATTGTATCGATTTTGCCAGTTAAGCAACTTAAAGACAATAGTAACTAAAAAAATTTCTTCAGACAATCAATCAATGGCTTGGTGATCCGGGATTGACATGACAATTTTTTATTAATTAATAGGGTTTCCCCTTTTCCATCGCAATAAATAGTTGGGATTAGCTTCATAAAAAAATTTGCTATTGAAAAGTAAAAGAAAGTCTCAGAAAAATTTTAGACACACGTATTTATACATTTGGCTACGAATAAAAAGTAAATACGAGCTTGTCACATCTTGGTACCCTATTCTAAATTTAAGCAGGTAAAGTATTCCAAAAACCATTTCCATTTCAAGTTTTATTAAAATGTCCCCAACTTGTAATAAATTCAGCATCACTCCATTGAACACATTCGGGGTGCTCTTTAATACGCACTTAGCACCCCAAGCAAAAATTTTAAAAACAAAGGTCCATAATTAAATTTTACTTTACTGAAACTAAATTGTACTTAAGTGGAAATAAAGCGCACACACGCGAAAAATGTGACCCTTAACATTGGAGGCACCCTATTGGTAGTCAAGTGATGTCATAGGGAGTCCTGTTGGAGATATTTAACAATCCCGTGGAAGATAGGGCAAATACATTGTGTGATAATTGATTATGATTTGTTACAAATTATGGTTTTGTGATTGGTATTATCACCGGATATCGCTTGTTTGAAACACTGAAAACTTCACATATTTAGTCAGATGGTTGTTAAGTAGACCTGCATTGTAATTAAACTAAGGTTCAGAATTCTTGTGAATTTTGAACTTAAGTAAGGGCAACTAGACCAGATAAAATACGTAAACAAATTGACTGTTACTCTATAAAATTGCGATAGCGAGCGATTATTTTATCTCTCCTTAAGTAATATATAAATGCGTAGGCAATAATATTGTCAGTTGGTCGACGATTATTGTCAATGCGAGATTCGTAGTGCAGGTAAGTATAGAAGTTATCAAACTGTTAATAAGGTTCATAATATTATGAACCCCTTAAAGATTGCTTACATTCTTTACCTCGTCTCATAGCCTTCATTCTCCTCCACAATGTTTGTGGAGGAGGATGTTCTGTGGTATCAAACAGATTTTAACGAAAAAAAATTTAGAGCTACTTGAATTTTAAAAATACGTACACCAACAACCCTATCCAAGAGCAGTCTTATATTATTAACAAATTCTACATGTTACAAGTAATTTATAAATCATAATTTATTGCCTGAATGTTTAATATTCGTAAAAAATATATATGCCAGAATATTCTCAATAACATCGTAACTGCGCAATGTTATAACTGCAGAAATACAGTCATTGCCACGTAATAAATCTTCAAAATACTTGCCGAAAGTGAAGCAATTTCTGTGCATCTTCTAAATGTGTGGCTATATCGTAAATCAAAGTTATGTCCTCAGTGGAGTATAAACAAAATGACAACCTCCCCTTTTGTGTTTTCCAAAAATATTCCACTCCGTCATTGTCGGGTATCAGTCGGCGGAGTCAGTTACTGTAACTAGGGTACACAGAGCCACTGCACGGACGAGATGCAAATATGCTGAGATGATAATAATAAAAATAGGCAATTCCTGTTTTCCATATTTGTGTTTACCAAGTATATTTATACAAAAAAAATGTAACAAAATAAACAGATTAATTAAAGATTTCAATGGTATGGTTAATGCTTGTAGGGGTGTATTGCCTTGTATTGTACGCGCCTTTTAATTCGCTTCCCTTGATAATTTTTTTTATACCATATAACTTAAAAATAACATTAGCCAACAAAATTACGAAGACTGTATTGTAAGTTGGTCAAGATAGAATTCATTTGCTATATATGTATTTTTAAAATTATAAACTTTAGGTCTCGTTTCTAAAATTTGTCAAAAACAAAGTATATTTTTATTACGGCTAAATAGTTTATAAATCACAAATGATCAGAAATCAAACGAGAAAACCTATCATGTTTACAACAATGGCATAGATTTTCACATCAACATCAACCAAGACAGTAGCTGACTGTACGTCACCCCTGTATGACTTTTCCTGCTTACTGCCATTTCCCGGTAGAAGAATGCGCAGGCACTCAGCGTGGATATTAAACTCAAATCATAGTGCTGAAAGGGAGAGGGCTGTCTTTGAAGGGTGCAGCGTCAGTGCAGTTGTAGTGCAGGAGCGGGAGGCAAACTTGCTGGGCGATTTTTGGTAGAAGAAAATATTGCGTTTTGACAAAAGTTTTATGATATACGTTTGAAGCTTTGTAAATTTAATGTTATGATAGATTTATCATAAAAATTATTGGATAAAAATTATTCTTAATATTAATTAGTGCAATGGACATTTCATAATTGTAGTATCTAAACATAATTTTGTTATCAATTTCATAAGTTTCTAACTAAAAGCATAAAATGGTATTGTAATCATATTGAATAGTTTGTTTAACAAAACTTGAATCTCAACGCATCGAATTAATTCGCTTACCATATAAAATAGAAACTAAGTTCTCCTTTACCTAAATAAATAAAAACAAATAACTTTTCAAGGATCGTAAAATTACGCAAACTGTCCAGCATCTGCGGTTGTTGCTTTCAAATTTATACTCGAAGCTTTTGTTTCTTCCAACTTCCAGCCAAGTTGTAAAGGTAAACTTTATGCAAACTAATTTTGGTGCCTTAAGATAATTTATTAGAGAAACTTCTCAAAGTTAATAAGACACGGCATAAATTACAATACAAAAATTAAGTGTTTTCTATTTATAGCTATGGGATAGTTTTAGATTTTTAGAACAGATAAAATCTTTTATGGGAAAACATGTTTCACTTGATAAAATACAAAATTATTTATTTTAATGGAATTAAAGAAATAAATCCCCAGACAAACACACCAATTGAAAGACCCCAAAGTAAGCAGAGCTTGTGTTATGGATGACCATACAGCGAACTGGGGGGGAACCCAGATAAACATACATTCATAAATACAAACAACTATAACCCGAGTACAAACATCTGTGTTTATCACTCAAATGAATGCCCCGGCCAGAACTCGAACCTAGGGACCTTCGGCGTATTAGGCAAGGCTAGTTACCACTACACCACTCGGTCGTCAATTAATTGAATGGAAAGTTTTATAATGCCTTTACATTCAATTAAAGATAAAACTTTTAAGGTAAATACTACACAACGACAACTTATAAAATCTTATTACTTAATATATATTATAATATTAATACCCTTTATTTTACACAAACAAATGCAAACATATTCCTGTACGCAAAATTTATCCTACTGCCTTTTTTTTGTTTTGTGCCTAAATAGGTATCCTCCGCGGGGAGGGAGGCGGTAGCCGGACATGAGGTAAGGCTGGTCTGGGCAGCCGGTGCATTTAAGAATTTTTATACAAATTAGATTCCTATTATTGTCTCACTTCTTACAAAAGTTCCTCTCTTAAACGTCATAAGCGGTCACTAGCTCCCGCTCTAACTCGGCTAAAGTGCAATAAACATGGCAACGCAGTGGCTGGTGAATGTGGCTAATGACCGGAGCCGAGCCCTGGTCAAGGGGTCTTCTTGTTGGAGACAAGATACATGGCCCTTAATGACGGAATGAAGCAGTTTTCGAAGGACGTATTAATGGATTTTAGAAGATTGAGTAGTAACTTTGCTGTAGTAAAATGCAGTGAGTAATCAATAATTACTTTGCTGAACATAATTAATGTATCAAATCATACAGCCGGTGAGAAAGAATCCAAATAAATTTAAATATATAAATATAAAACTTCGTGACTGTTAGTGCAGAATACAAGTTAATCATTCAAATAGGCTTTACGATGATAACCAAATATCATGATATGAAGCCGCTGTGTTATTACCACGCAGTTATCGCGCGATCATCGCTGATTGTCAAAAATGCTTCATATCAGCTGCATATGGTATGGTTTCTTGTGTTCAGATCTTATTTGAGGTGGCTTTACAGTACTACCTGTTTTGACCACCACAATAAGTTAATACAGGTCGAAGTGAAGGACCAGCCGGTGCAGTTACTGGAACAGAGGCAATTTCAACTGAGGCCTACGGTCGGCGACGCATCATAACCCATCAAAACACTTACCATTAATGATGCAATGGGTGCTGATGCCACTTACTATCTGGTGGACCATGAGCTCGTTTGCCGGGGGTTGGGCGGTTGGTTTTTCCAACCAAACCGAAGAGCTTTAAAATGCTAACACCTGCCTACTTATTTTATTCATTTTATTTATAAAATACCTAATAATATGTGAGTAAATTGGTTTCAGAATGTTCCTTAAGGCTCCCAGTATGTAATATAAATATGTTGTTATTAATTATTATACGCAATAAAGAATATATGATCATTATGAAAAAGGTATTGGTTAGTTATTAACAAATGCATAATCTTGCGCATTAGTTCAATCTTACAAACTTACGAAACTTATCAAAAAAGTAAAAAAGTCAAGAATAAAACAAAATTTTATGATGTCTAATGACTATTTCACAGTAAATTATTTGATTAAATAGTAAAAAAAGGGCGAAATACATTATTCATGTTTGTTTTATCAAATATTTCGTGAGGCTTGAATGTTAATTCATACCTTTAATGTTATATAAATGTTTTGAAACTACACTTTGCTATTAGATGCACTAATTAATATATTACTATAAAGCTTAAGAATGAGAATATTGCTGATTTCCATAATTCTGTAACCTTGATTCAAAGGGTTATGAAACAATTAATGGCGTAAACGCCGTTTCGCTCAAATAACGTAAGTATTATATTAAAATGTTATTAAAAAATTGGCATTATTTTTCAAGGAACAACTAGGTAGCAAAGTTTTTTCAAACTCTATTTTTCAACTCAAATTATATATTTTGTACATATTTTATAAAGCATAGATAATTCACATTTTATAAACTCGCATAAACTGAAAAACATATCAAAACATTAAAAAAAAAAGCGCCTACTTTACAAAAAAAGCAAACTGTGTAGTCCAAATAAAAAAGTTTATTCGATAACAAACACATTTGTTAATCAAAAAGTATTCCCAAGTATCAGTTCACAAAACTTTTCAAACTGAAAACAAAATCAACACAGTAAAAATACGGCCTTGTTAGTTATTCCCGTAATTGGTTCAAACTTGAAAATTCAAATACCATCAGGTGCTAAGCCGGAGAATTTTCACACCGAACAAGTAGGGACGTTAATTTAATTTAAGGTTCTTTTGTATGGAATATTTAAGTAAATTGAATATTTTATAACGCCAGCACGTCTATTAGCTGCGGGTTTTTTTCTTTCAATATGTTAATAGATGTCAGACTATAAAATTTTCTTTGAAGTTTTTCCTGTATTGGATAATATAAGCCTGTTCTATGTTAATTGCATTATGTCTTTTAATATTTGCAATCTGTTGTAAGGTTTTTTGCTTAACGAACCTAACGTTGGTAAACATGTTTGTATCGGTCAACCAATTGTTTTATTAAAAAATTGGGCGGTAAGGTGTAAATAGCAATAATATGAAAAATCTATAAAACCCTTACAAATAAAAAATAAAAAACACAAAGAATAGCACTTGTGGTGTGAAAAAATACATATATAGCAAATACCATGACTCTTTTAAAATTAGGTGCCCATCACAAAACTGCTCTTTTAGAAATTGCAGCCAGTACCTGTAGCTCAGCCATAAACACGTCAAAAAAGGCTTAACTCCTTCTAAAAACCTCTTTTCCATTATAAAACTAAAGAGCCACCGAACTAAATCTTTTCAACAATAATTAAACTGATAAAAGGTAAAGAAAGCCGCGCCTGAAAGGGATTTTCATGATATACAGCCTTCATTGAACTACGGGGTTTCAACTTATAAATAAGTTATGGCTCTGACGAGATTTAGAGCCTCGGCGGCCCTCATATTAAATTCCAAAAGAGATTTACGCCGCGAATGCACCCACAATAAAATGACAGATGAATTTGTATTATGTGCAGTTTTTATTGTTGAAAAGCTGCGCTTGGAAAAATCTAGAATGTAGGTTTTATTTAGGTGGTTGGATTTTGTTTTTCGTTCTGGGTATTCGTTTTTCAAACGTGTTTTTGGTAATTCTGTGAATGTTCGATTGTAGGTTGGAGTGTTGAAAACAACGAATTATTCATTTAAGCTTGCCATTGAAGTTGAGTGTAAACCACGGTATTTGTTAAGTGTCGAAACAAATTCACCATTATGAGCTAAGATGAGCTGAGCTCTTTGAAGGAGTCAATTTTGGGTTCGTTTTTGCCGGGGATATTAGTCCCTCTATATTTAACTTAAATAAATAATTTTTCTTATAGTTTGTTATTTGTTTATGCATGATGGAATGTGAAATTTTTAGTCTTGATTAGACTTGAAATTGAGTGAAATAATTTGCATAAAACGTAAGCACACTAAATAAATATAAAGATCAGTTTTTATTACTTACAAGCATATAGAATAAATAATTAGTTCCTAATATATATCGCTTCTAATATTTTACTTTTAAAACCAACCTAAAAATGCGAAACACTTTTAAATATTTAATTACCCGCCAGAGTTCGTGTAAACAATATATACTTGCAAAGATGCAACTACAAACTTTTTCATTATAAAACTTGGTCCATATTTCAGACTAAGCGCTTACTATGTCCGCTACGGACTGGTGAAAATTAAATAGAACAAAAGCATTAAGCCTCATCGCCGTTTAATGGCTTTAAGTAAGAGAAGCCTGGATACCTATGTACGTATGGAACACCTACCTATAGCAAGTCTTCATTAATAAGTGCTTGTGTATTAGGGAATAGTAGAATTTCTTTGTTAAGATATTGTCTTGGGCGTTAGTACGGTCTTATATTACTACTGTATCATAATTGACCGCCATAATGAAACGTGATTAAGTTAACATGGTATTGTTCTGTTCAAAGGGAAGGAACAGCCAAATCAATTACTGGAACAAAGGCAATGACTACTCAACGCATCATTAGTCGAAATTATTATTGCAATCACTACTTTTAAACAAAACATCTACGATTAATAATTATTATGACGAAGGGTACGGATGCCACTTAACGTCAGGCGCCCATTTGCCGGCTATTAATTTATAAAAAAATGATAATCTAAATTCAAAACACATTATTACTGATTAGCAAACTTCAAAAATATGTATAGAAATATGTTTGAAAATTGATCCCTGAGAAAATAAAGTTTGTTTGAAAGTCCGTCAGTTTTTAAAAGAGTTTAAGGGGAAGAGCTAGTTAAGAATAACATAAATACGCATATTAGAAAAGTAAAGAGGCCGACTTTGGTAACATTCTCCAATTATTGCACCTATTTAGAGCCTACCGATGTAGAATGTAGGCTACATTAGGATACCGAGAAATTTTTTTTCATTCCGACGCGAAATTTGCTTTTGACAAGAGAGTAAGGAAGATAGCAATATTTGGCAATCGCGTTTAAAAAAAATAACGTTAGCGCCAAATTGATTATTTCCTAATTTAAAAGAAAACTTGACAACTTTTAAAAAGCAAGAAAAAAATTTCAACAGACAAGCAGTCAAAAAAGTATTGCGGAACTATTGAACAATAAAAAGACCATCCTTCAGTGTAAACATAAATCTGTTTTGATTTTTTCTATAGTAATTTTTGTTTTTAATCGTGTTTTGGAATTCGAGAATCTTAAGATAAATAAACAAACTTCAACATATCCAAAAAACAACTTTATAGCTAGCATAAGCTTATAGATTAAGGTCGAATCCAACAAGTTTGTGTAATGTGTCATCTTAAAAAAAAATAACAGCGGTTAAAGGGAGGAATTCTATCCCATAACGATATTTATCTTCAAGAGAACATTTGGAAGTTGGCTCTGACACAATATTTTCACACAGATCAACATATCTAAGACCCCTGCACAAGCCTGCAGCTATCTACATAAGACCGAGCTACCTCATATACGACGTTTGCCTAGATATAGGCGCTTAACAATTATGTTCCATTCCGCAAAGTTGTAAGCGGGACATCTAAGGAGCCGTGACGCTGCATCAAATTGCAGGTTATGCCAGCCTACATTCTACTTACAGATCTCGGAATAATGGAAGAGCTTCATTTATTTTAGTAGAATATTGTATCCTATTCGTATGAACTAAAATCTGTAGTATGAAGTATGTTTGTTAGAAACGCATTGCTTTGATCAATGTAATTAATATATTGTAATAAGTTACAAAAATGTAAATACATAAATAAAATAATGGTCAGCGAACAGAGGTGGTTTCACTATTGATGATAATGAGCGACTTATTATTTTTCTTTTATATCTCCCAAAACGTTTTTTTTACAGTATTATAGCCGGCAATGCGGATAAACGGCATCCGTTTCCGTTGACATTATTAATTGTAGATTTTGATGATTCATTTTATTGTTATTTTTGATTATCTTTTCATGATGTACTGGCTAACGTAGGCTAAAGTTGGACTTGCCAGTTCCAGTTATTAAACTGGCTCTGACTTCCCTTTATCTAACCAAATAAAAGTGGTTATTATAGCGGGTAAAATGTGAAGGAATTTAAAACTGCTCTGGATGGGATCTTAAAGTAAGAAACTCTTACTACCACAATGTCAAATTATAAACATTTTTTCAAAGCAATCAACCTATTTAAAATGCGTAGTTTATAGTACTTGTGAAATCTATGAAAAATGTGCTTGATTATTAACTTTTTAAAATAATTTCATTATCCCCGCCAAAAGTCACTGAAATCTGGTTTTTGTTAGCTTTTATATGTCTACATAATTATTACAAACAAGGCAATAAAACAATCTGAGCAGTATAGGTAATAAATCAATTCCTTCACTAGTTGTTATTCAGTTCGATCAAACGCTTCAATGCTTCCTCTGTACCGTACGTGAGCATTTTACGTGTTGAGGCGTTCAGATTCGCACGAAACTTAGAGTTCAATTGTTTTGATACACCTTTATCAATATGGATAAAACGATCAGCGCTGTTTTGATACCACTCCAAAGTTTCCTGAATACCGCATTGGTATTATGTGTCATTTTCAGTGCTACGCTTATTGCAAATTTGAATTTCACACTAGTTGCATGATAATTGTAGTCCTAGGCATATACTTGGGAAGGGCTTCTTTACACATGCATTGATTTACTCAAAAAGAGACTTTTATTTAGTTTTGGTTAAAATCTTTGTTAATTAAAGAGGAATTACAATTTCTATGCATCAATATTTTTTGAGTATCTTTTCCACATAAACTTAAACTAAATTCTAAAGCGTAGTCTTTCTTTGTAGTCGATGTGGCTACAATGTAGCTACGTAAAGAAGCGGTAATTAAAAACCGGTACGATACAACGTATTCGCGCCATTTCTTTTTCGCAGTTTCAAACATGTAACTTTTTATTAATGTATTATATTTGAGTTTGTGTGAGAACCAAATTAATATTTTTCTTAAGTTTTCACGATACATACTTTAAATAAAACACTTTTTACCGGATATTATCGCGTATATTTTAGTTAATTTTAAAATTATTTCGACGTTTCGGCATCTTTGCAGTTGCCGTGACCAACTACGTCGAAATAATTTTAAAATTAACTAAAATATACGCGATAATATCCGGTAAAAAGTGTTTTATTTAAAGAACCAAATTACTCGAGTACATCATGTAAAAACGTCACTTTCCTTTCAATATTAATTTATAATAATAGTATTATTGTTACAGAAATAGCTATTGAATAAATAACTTTAAATACATGTTAAAGAATATTTTCACTGCAAGATATATGAAATTTGTTAGTAATTTTTTTAAATTTTTAATCCAAAGAAACAAATTTTATTTTTATCTCTTTCCAGAATAATTAATTCTTTGTAAATGCACTCACCGACACTCGTAGGCACTCATATACGCCTGTATACAACCAGCCTGACCTAGATTTTTCACATCACCGGGGACCGTATGAAATTGCTTGTAGTTGTGGTCATATACTTTTTCCTGTGTTTAGTCTGAACAAATAGAGCGTTTTTTATTATTGCGAAACAATGTTCTCTCGGGTTTCAAAGTGGATATATTGTTGCGTCGTTGTTGAATTAGAAAAAAATATATTTTTAAACCTGTATTATGTTTTTTTATTTGATTCTGTTAGTTCTTTTTTTGTATGCTTTAATTACCTAAAAGGAATTAATAGTACGTTACATCAGAATAGTTACAGGTATTACTTAGCCTGCAAGGCACCAAAAATAAAACACAGTACCATATAGCATGGCTAGGGAGAAATAAAATAGTCACACATTTGTTTATATAAAGGAACAAGGGATTAGTACCTGCGTTCGCACCAAAAGATACAAGCTTTCAGAATAATTATGATTCCTAACGAACCACAATTTATTACACCTACTAGTATTTTTTAATAATTAATACCATTAAATATAAAACTAATTATGGTATTTTTTTGAATTCTCTTAATATTAAAGTACCTGTCAACCAGAATACCCAGCCAGACCAATCCGAATTGCTTAATGAATTCCCCATATCATAAACTAGAGTAGGTAATCCTACTGAATAACACACAGCTAAATCTACTCTAAACTGGCATAGACAGTTTAAGCAGCCGACATAACGGCAAAGGGCGATATAAATTCAAAGGGTTCATCTCAAAATTCCTGGAATCCCGTCGGGATCTGGGATATGCCACTTATTCCCCGGTACTGTAGGGAAATATCTACTACTCGGCGTTTACGAACAAAATGACGAAATGAAAGCTAACCTCCAGAGCTGAGAGTGAGACCTCCAGACCGTGAAACCTTGAACAATTGCTGAGTTACAATAAATATGAACACACTCTATGGCTTAAAATATTATCTTATTAACATTATATTTAAAAAACAGACCTTAAAAATATATCACCAAATACATTTATCGACCATTCAAGATTCTTCCAATAAAGTTATTGTTAAGACCTGTGCCTCAACATAGTGTTTAAAGTAATGTTAAATTGATAAATGTTTTAAAGTAGTAGTTTGAGATGGTTAAAGGGAAACACGACTGTTTCGGACGAGTTGTTTAATGTTAATGAAAATCACAATTACAAAATAATAAAATAAATAATTTGTCGCGTGTTTGCGTAGGTAAGCGGTGTTCGGTTACACCGAACAGTTATCTAACAAATTAATCACAGAACTCCTTATGTTAAAATGTATAACTTAATCATAATTTTACTTTTATCCAGTGTAATTGTTTGGTGCTAAGTTGTATACAAAGGTATTCAAACAACAAACAAATCAAACCCTAACTGCCCAAAATATCAAAAACTTCAAAATTCCTCAGAACAATGTTATTAAGTCCCAATTTCACAAAGGCTCAATTGATCTCAAAATGTACTCCCTATTTTAGAAAATAATAAAAATATCAGGATAGCCCTCGAGTCCCGGGCAGTGTTTGAAGACCCGAGCAGGAGCCGTCAATTAATTAAGACAGAAAAGTCTTGTCCTAAATAATATAAAGGTCATTAGGATGCACTCGAATCATTATCTACAGGGAGCGGGTGTGGTGCTAGTGTTAACGAGGAAAAATTAAGAAGAGGGTTTATCTTACTTCAAAAAAGAACTTTATAATCAGACCCGATCTGCGTCCGGACAGACCCGATCTGCGTCCGGACCCGTTCGGACGTGTTGAAGGTCGCTCCCGGCTGCCGAGTCACGATTGTTGTCTCACGACTTCTCTAGTAGCAATACTCAAACGCCACTCTCAGATCCGTTCTGCGTCCGGCCCCGCTCAGACGCGTTCGCGGTCGCTCCAGCAGTTGAGTCACGATTGTCGTCTCACGACGACAACTCGTTCGCAATACTCATACGCTGTTAGCCTTTTTAGGGCTTACGCTGCGGCCGGTTTCGATCGGCTGCAAGTAAGTCGGTCTCTTGCACAGCAACAACAGAGCTGAGCTTACCGCGGTCGATTAAATTCGATAGTGGTTCGCGAAGCTCGGGCTGTTTTTCTGGCTGCGTACCTGACGCTTGGCGCCTGTACGTAGTCAGAGACTCGCTCTGCGGCCGGCCCTGGCCGGTCGTAACGTAGTCAATCCCGCACTCTGTGCACCCCTCGCATTAAAAACCTCACCTCGGTGAGTGCAGCAACAACAGGGTTGAGCTTACCGCGGTCGATTAAATTCGATAGTGGTTCGCAAGACTCGGGCTGTCTTTCTGGCTGCGTACTTGACGCTTGGCGCCTGTACGTAGTCAGAGACTCGCTCTGCGGCCGGCTACGGCCGGTCGTAACGCAGTCAATCCCGCACTTTTAGTGCAACTCAACTTCGTCAGGTCTACGGCCGGTTTTTGTTGTCAATTTATTGGCAACACACTCCGTAGTAGACTCGCGTTTGATCAGGTGGATACTTAACGGTGACCACTAAGCCTGATAGCGTTGCCCCGGTGCGCTTCCAAGGCCCTTCAGGCCAAGGAGAAACCGGCTGACCCGATCCCATTGCACTTGGGCCTTTCCCAGGGTGACGGTACAGTGCTGTCCGAGCTAGGGGCACCACTTCGCGTCGTCCCCAGCCCCCCTACCGCGGGTAGGGAGGTTTAGGTGCTAGGTTTGCTAGGGAACCTAGGCATTCTTATATATTTATATATTATATATCGTAGGACCAAGCCCTCCAATAGACCAGCAAAGCTTGGTCAACTTTGCTAGGTCGCTCGTCCAGGCGCTCGTTGCGTCCGGCGTCAGCATATCAGATGACGTACTAACGCAGGACTTACAGGCAACTATCGCGTCCCCGGCCCCTCAGGCCTCCAACGTTCAGACCCCTCAGGTGCACAGCTCTCCCACGTCTCCTGCCTCGTCCGAGATGGACTGCGAATCGGTCGCATCCTCTCACACGTCGCGTCGTAAGCGTACCGCTCCCGGGAGCGACTCCGAACCCGCGTCTGATACGTCATCAGATGCCGTCACCTTAACTGGCTCTCCTGAGCCCGCGTTTCAACTTGTCGCCAAGCGCTCCAAGAAGCGCTCGAAGAAAGCTTCGGTATCTTCAATACCCGAGCCCTCCCCGGTGTCTTCAACACCAGCCCCCGCACCGTTATAATCGCTCGTAGTAACCGCGTCTCCGTCGGTCACATCGAAGCCAGCGACGCGCTGCGCTCCCGTCCTGCCGAAGCCTCAGCTCCCTCCGCCCGTATTCCTGCGTGAAAAAGCGCGCTGGACCGCGGTTTCTAACTTGTGCAAAGAGCACAAAATTAATTACTTAAAAGCCGCCAACGCTGGCGATACAATCAAAATTCAAGTAGCGACCGTTTACGACTTCCGCGCGTTTACCAGGTTACTCTCGTTAAATCAAATCGCGTACCACACCTACGCCCTCCCGGAGGAGCGTAAGTTCCGCGCAGTACTACGGGGCATCCCGTTCGAACTCAGTAACGAAGACATTCTCGAGGACCTTAAGTCTCAGGGTTTCCCGGCCACAGCAGTGCACAAGATGCACTCCAACCGCGGTAGGCGTTTTCCCTTAGCTCTAGTAATCCTTACCAACACTCCCAACTCGAAGGAGATTTTCAGAGAGGCTCGCACAATTTGCGGACTCTCGAACATCTCCGTCGAGCATCCCGACCCCCGCGGTCACCCTGGGCAGTGCCACCGCTGCCAGCTATATGGCTACGCAGCGGCTAACTGTTCAGCTCCCCCCAGGTGCGTTAAGTGCCTGGATCCCCACATCACTAAGGAGTGCACTCGCACTCCCGAATCCACTTCCCCCCCTGCCTGTGTGCTATGCGGCCAGTCCGGCCACACAGCTAACTACAGGGGTTGCCCGCGCGCTCCGCGCTCCACCGCCAAGAGGGTCGCGCCTAAACCGGCGCCGCCGCTCACTCCCGCTAACTTCCCGCCGCTGTGCAACCGGGGTCCCCGGAAGCAAAGCCCGTTCAGCCGACGCCTACTCCGGCTCTGTCTTGGAGACAGCGTCCGGCTGTCCCGCCAGCACCTTTCCGAGCCATCCCAGCTCCCGTAGCTTCCGTAGGGCCGCGTCCCGCTCCGTCTTCTGCACCTCAGTCGTCGTTGGCTGAGGACATGAAGACCGTGTTCGACGTCATCCAAAACGTAGACATTAATGAAATTTCCATACTCGCACGCAAACTGCGAGCCGCCCGCTCTCCTCAAGAGCGTTTATTTGCGTTAGCCGAGCATCACTCGCTTTTAAGTTCATTATAAATCCTTATTTTTGTATAAATTCGTAAACAAGTAAATTATAATGTCTAGACCCGCGAATCCCGCGTCCAGTCGTATCAAACCCAAGGGCTTATCCCTAGTATCTTTTAACGCTCGTAGCCTTAGCACCAACCTTCCCGAGATTAAAATGTTCCTTCAGAACAAAGAACCTGACTTATTCCTTCTCCAGGAGACATGGCTTACTCCAAACCGCTCCAGGGGATACGCTATTCCTAAGTACGCGTTTACTCGCAACGATATGCCCAACTCCGACGGTTACGGCGGCACCGCTATATATTACAAAAGAGGCTTCCATTGCTGTCCTCTCCCTACCCCTCCTCTCCTCAACATGGAGGCCACGGTGTGTAGATTGGCTATGACTGGTCATCCGAACATCATCATAGCTTCAGTCTACATACCGTGCGGCTTTAGACCAATCCGCAGCGACTTTGAGGCCATTCTCGCCCTCGGCCATTCAGTCATTATGTTCGGAGACTTTACTCCAACTCCAAACTCCAAACATACTGACTGGACGTGCCTATCGACCAACACCAGCGGTATCGCTCTTCTCGACATCACTAACTCCCTTGACTTAGACGTCATATCCCCCAACAACCCGACCTATTCTCCTGACATCCTCGACTTTGCAATTATCAAGCGAATTAATCTTGATCTCAGGTCCATCGAACCGCTCGATGACCTAGGCTCCGACCATCGCCCCGTCTCCCTCGTGCTAGGCGCGCCTAACGATAACGTCACATCTCCTTTACCTTTTACCAACTGGAAAGGCTTTAAAAATACTTTAGTTTCAGCCTTAGAGGCACCGAACTCTCCGCTCGCGATTTCGCCCGACCAATTAGATAGCCCGATTAAAATAGATTCAGTAGTCGATACTCTCACTGATGCTATCAACTCAGCCATCAGTGACAACGTAATCATTGCTAAGCAAGGCAAACCCGCGCTTCCCTTAGCCGTTAGCAATCTCATTAAAGCTAAAAACGTGGCTCTCCGGAGAGCCAAGAAATATCCCACGCCCGCATATAGAACAGCTGCGAATCAGCTTCAACGTAAAGTTAGATCTTCCCTCGCGGAACTCCGAGACACTCAGTTTAACGATCTCATGGAGAATATCTCCCCGTCCCACAAAGCGTATTATCGAATGGCCCGAGCCTTACGCGTAGACTCCGCCTCTCACGTTCCTCCTCTCACTCGTCCCGACGGCACTATTGCCTTCGAAGTTGAAGAGAAAGCCGAATGCTTCGCCGACAGCATAGCGGCACAATGTTCGCCCAGCACGCAACCCGCGGATCCCTCCCACATCCAGGCGGTGGAGGACGAAGTTCTCCGCAGAGAATCTCTCCCTATCACCGACGACCCCGTCACAGTCTCTAATGATGAAATCTTGCTTCTCATTAGAAAGCAAAAGTCCAAAAAGGCTCCGGGTGCGGATGGAATTTCTAACCACGCACTTAAGCACCTGCCTCAGCAGGTGCTTACCTTGTTAGCTATCATCTTCAATGCCTGCTTCGACCATAGCTACTTTCCAAAAGCCTGGAAAGAAGCGACAGTCATAGGCATTCCCAAGCCGGGTAAACCTCTGAACGTTCCGGCTAATCACAGACTCATCAGCCTCCTCAAGGCAATGTCTAAACTTCTCGAAAGAGTCATACTCTCTCGAATGCGGAACTATCTGTTTCCAACGGATGGCGACCCTCTCATTATTCCCCACCAGTTCGGCTTTCGCGCTAAGCACTCCTGCCCTCAGCAAGTCCATCGAATCGTCGAGTACATTCTCGAAGGATTCTATCCGCATCGTAAAAAATCAATCGCGGTTCTCTTTGACGTAGCCAAGGCATTCGACAAAGTCTGGCACAGCGGTCTCGTTTTTAAACTCTATAAAATAGGCTTACCGGTTCGCCTAGTCAGATTAATCGCGTCGTTTCTTAAAGACCGTACATTTCGATTCAAACATGAAGGCACGCTCTCCGCGCCTCGTCCCATAAAGGCTGGAGTCCCGCAAGGCTCAATCCTCACCCCTCTGCTGTACACCGTGTACACTAACGACATCCCCATCCCGCCGAAAGGCGTCGAACTCGCCCTCTTTGCAGACGATACCGCCTTTACACTAAAGGTCAAAGGATCCCGTATAACATCACCAGACTCCAAAAGGCCGTAAACGCCCTCGGTGTTTGGTTTCAAAAATGGCGTATCGATGTCAACCCGGAAAAGAGTTCTGCTATTCATTTCGACCACAAACGTCGTAATCGCTACAACGATCCTCACATTCGAATGTTAGGTACTCCCATCCCCTGGAAGCGCAGTATTAAATACTTAGGCGTCACCTTAGATCAGACGCTTTCTTTCAAGCCACACGTCGATAGAGTAACGAAACTCGCGCGTTTCTACTTAAGCCGCCTAAATAGCATGATATGTAGAAAAAGTAAAATGTCTTTTAGAAATAAACGTACGCTCTATAAGGTCTGCATTAGACCCTTCATGTCATATGCTTCGCCAGTCTTTGCCCACGCCAATCCCTCCGTCCTGTATAAGCTGCAGGTAGTTCAAAATCTCTTCTGCCGCAGGGCCACAGACGCACCTTGGTACGTGCGTAACGCGGACCTGCACAGAGATCTTGAACTACAACAGCACCTCAAAACACTCTCAGAATCGTTCTTCAAACGCGCCGAATCCCATCCCAATCATCTTGTTCGAGATTCAGTCTCATATACTGCTCCTGTGTTAGATTCGAAATTCAAAGTCGCTAGGCCGAGAAACGCGCACACGGGCGAACCTACACAGTTAACTTTAGCTCTCGAGGCCCTTCAGGCCGCAAATCCTAATTCTAACGTAAATTCTAATTCTAACGTAAATCCGAATTAATGCAATTTTACTTTTCATTTTTAATGTTTTTATTTACTTTTCATTTTTGAGCACCTTCAGTGCTATGTAAATCTCAGCGGGTGACCCCTTAAGGGCCCCGCTGGCGCGGCCTCTTTCTCCAATTGGCCGTCGCTCAGATGAAGGCTGAGTGGCAAAAATGCACGAGCCGACAGGGGTTTTTTTAGTGGGTATGGTTCTGGTAGGCGTCGGGACGAGTCCCACATAACTCCGATCGCGCGCGCGGAGTATGCGTCAGAGCATTTTTTATGTCCTCCTGCCCTTCCCGTGGAGGGGAACCAAAAAAAAAAAAAAAAACTTTATAAACGCATCTCATTCAGACATCAAGCGCACCCAACTAAGGGGTGGTACATGGCATGGTATTCACCACGTTATTTTTGGTATCTTTTGTATTTTTTTCATGATTTTCTTAATGATCATTAAGCAGCTTAAAAATAACTGCTAATAATAAAATAGAATTAGCTCATAACAAAATTAGCCAATTAGGGAGAAACTTTTAAAAAAACACGTTTCACGAAATCTTTTTTTTTTGTTATAATCCATTATTGATAGGATACATACTCCGTTACTGCCGTTAGCTTTTTAAATATATACGAATTCGAGCTTTTAATTTCTGATACTTGACGAGTTTTATTATGAAAGCGTATTTTACCATTGCAAATGGAGTAATGTCGCTGCTACGGTCACTGCAACCTTTATTCAGCCAGATATTCGTTTAATTTTTAAGGGAAAGCAATTAGACAGAGTCCTCTCCAAAGGGTAAAGAGTTCTTTCAAAAATAGGACAGAGATATAATTAGCAAAGATATATTATAAGCCTTGCTTAGATTTATAATCCTCAAGTCTAATTAAACTTAAAAAAGTGAGGGAAAAATAAATATTTTTTGAAGTAAAATTTCAAATGAAAAATAAATTTCCTTTTTTCCTGCTCGAAGAAACAAATTAAGTAACCCATTAAATTGGTTTTTGGTTACTTTCGTTTTCAAACAACTAAAAACGAAGATTTAACGCGAATATTTTATTTTACTCCTTAAGGAAAAAATATTCTTTGAGGAAAATAACCAATTGGTATTGGTTAAAATTGTCTACCCTAAAAGTTTCAGTATCGTTGTAGACTCTTTAGTTAGTTTATGTTATCAATAAACAATATCTTAAGAGCAAGCTACCCAAGGTATACATAAATAAATAAATGAGGAAGGGATTATATATGATTAGATATATGACGGCCTGTTTGGTGTGGAGGTAAGTAGCCTTGCCTTCCATGCCAGAGGTCCCAGGTTCGAATCCTGGTAGGGGCAGATATATTATTATATTTGCTTTCTAGTCATGGATGTGTATTTACGTTTATTTAAGTTTATTTCTAATATTTATATATATAAAAAAAATATCTATGTGTGTTAATATATTTTCTTAAGTTTATTTATCCGTTATCTAGTTTCCATAACACAAGTTCTTAATGATACTTAACTTGGGCTAGATAATGTGGTGTGATTGTTAGAAATACTTATTTATTATTATTTATTATTATATTTATTATGATACGAAAACTGTTTATATAGTGTATAATTTAGTTTAAGCCTTGTTCTTTTTACATGTATTGTAAGGTGTAGTTCCATGAGTGTAAACTAGATGGAACTATTAGTATATTAAATCGCACATGTAAAGTTTTAAACGTTCGAACATCGTTCTGTTAGTGAGATTATATATAATTGAAGAAAGTTAGCTTTATGTGCAACACAATACACAGCTTTATTTATGTGATTATCATATCGCCTCCCCTCTGGAACCTGAACTAAAGCTGTTCATATAGTATTTTGAATATCTAAAATGTTGATTCTTTGTTTAATTTGAAAATACTTCAAGTGGCTCGTTGAGTAGTTTAGGCCAAAGAAAGTTTTGTGAGAGCTCGCTCATGGGCCCTCGGTTTATAACAGAATAAGAAACAGTTTTGGTTTTGTTTTGTTTCTGTTGTTCCTTTCTGTCTTGACGCCTGAAACAGCTAGGTTTCCGTGGCTGTGTTTCATTTAAAAGAAGGCAGAGTAATAGAGGTGTTATATTAGGCTCAAATATTCGTATTCCTATTATCGAATATAACGCTTTACCAATATTAGGTTATCAAGCCTATTATTTGGTAATAGTCAAATAATAGGGTTAGTTTTCCGTCCGATGTTGTTCTAATAATACGCTATATTCATTTAACCATATTTGTTTGCGTGTATATTAGTTATACGAGAGATAGTTATATAAGAGAATCGCATATTTTAGACTTATATTATAAATTGGAAAGTTTGCTTATTTATCGATATACAGTGATGCATTAGATTTTATAGGTACCTATCAATAATATAGTTTCAATAGAGCGATATCAAATAAATAGTTTTAGTAACAGTAAGAGGCAATATTGGATTTTCGATATTCTTGCAATTTAATATGATTCGTATTAGTATTATTTATATTCGTAAAGGTTCGTAAAGAGTTTTTACTGTCCTTGAAACTCTATTATAATCGTATGGAATAAAGATTGCGTGCTTTTGTTTTGATTGTTCACTTAAAGTTCATAGAAACTGCGACATGGATACGCCGGCATGAAAAAGGCGGCGCGAGCGAGCGCGTTGATGATGACGTATTTCTATTATCGAATATAACGCTTTACCAATATTAGGTTATCGTGCCTATTATTCGGTAACAGTTAAATAATAGGGATAGTTTTCCGTCCGATGTTGTTATTATAATACGCAATATTCATTAAATCTTTATTAGTTTGATTGTATATTAGTTATACGAGTGTAAGAGAATCGCATACTTATATTAGAATTATATTATAATATGCGAAAGTTTGCTTATTTATTAGTTTTTATGTAGGTACTGTTCAACTGTTTTGCAGGCTCAAACTGCTGAACCGATTTTAATGTTTGGTATGGTACTGGATTTCTTGGATTAGGTCTCAGATTACGAAAAGTACATAGGTACGCTACTTTTCAACCCGAAAAAGTAATGTATTGATAAAGCTAGCGAGTATATAATATTGATTAAGAGTAGTGATTAAATTTGCCTTCATACTTTAACAGGCATTAACATTAAACACGTCTAACTAAACTAAATGAACATAAAATCTATCTAAAAAATTAGGCGTTATTACTATTACTCAGATTATTATCAAAATATTGCGCATTTTTAACAATTTTTATTTAATCGATGTCGATTACATGCTGTGACTCTGCTTATCCATGAAACTTCCATACAAAACGCGAAGTGTATGCTACGCATAGATAATGTTCGATCGAATACGTCCTTGGTACACTACCGCGTAGCACTGCGCGGCCCGGCGAAGAGTGCGAGCGATGGATAACACGCAAGTTTGGCAACGTCGCATTCTCCTGTGACGCGACGAACGTCACTCACTATTATTTGACTATTATAGAATAACCTAATATCATAACGTTCATATTACCTAATATGTGATTTGGTCCGTGTAACTATTACGTATAACTATTACGAATATATTAGTCACACCTCTACAGAGTAATAACAGGATCAAAGGTAATGGAGGTGGAAGTAGGTAGTAGAGTATTTTTGTTAAGATCTCGTCCGGGGCGGTAATTCCTTCCTATCCCAGCTCCCGTAGCTCCCCGTAGCCCCGCTCCGTCGTTTTCACCTCAGTCGTCGTTGGCTGAGGACACGAAGACCGTGTTCGACGTCATCCAAAACGTCGATATTAGGGAAATCGCCGTACTCGTACGCAAACTGCGAGCCTCCCGCTCTCCTCAAGAACGTCTTTTAGCGTTAGCGGAGCATCACTCGCTTCTTAGTTCCTTATAAATTCTATAAATAGTAAACATAATGTCTAGATCTGCAAATCTCGCGTCAGGTCATATCAAACCTATGGGCTTATCCCTAGTTTCATTTAACGCTCGTAGCCTTAGTATTAACCTTCCTGAGCTCAAACTGTTCCTTCATCACAACGAGCCAGACTTACTGCTTCTCCAAGAGAGGTGGCTCACTCAAAACCGCTCCAGGGGAATCGCTATACCCAAATACGCGTTCACTCGTATCGATAGGCCCAACGCCGACGGTTTCGGTGGAACAGCTGTTTACCACAAAAGAGGTTTCCATTGCTCTCCTCTCTCTACCCATCTTCTCCTCAACATGGAAGTCACTGTGTGTAGATTGGCTATGACTGGTCATCCGACCATTATCATAGCTTCAATCTACATACCGTGCCAGACCTATCCGTAGTGACTTTGGATGTCAAAAATCCAAAAAGGCTTCGGGTGCGGATGGAATTTCCAACCATTCACTTAAGCACCTGCCTCAACCTTGCTAGCTATCATCTTCAATGCCTTAGCTATTTTTCAAAAGCTTGGAAAGACGCGACAGTCATAGGCATTCCCAATTCCCGGGTAAACCTCTGAATATCCCGTCTAATCATAGACTCATCAGCCTCCTCAAGGCTATGGCTTAACTTCTCGAGATAGTCATAGGGTCTCAATTGCGGAACCATCTGTTTCCAACGGATGGCGATCCCTTCATCATTCCCTATCAGTTCGGCTCTCGCGCTAAGCACTCCTGCCCTCAGCAAGTCCATCGAATAGTAGAGTACATACTCGACGGCTTCTTAAAGACCGCACGTTCCGTTTCAAACATGAAGGCACGCTGTCCGCACCTCATCCCATAAAGGCTGGAGTCCCTCAAAGGCTCAGTCCTTGCCCCTCCGTTGTACACCGTGTACACTAACGTCATTCCCATCCGGCCGAAAAGCGTCGAACTCACCCTCTTCGCCAACGACACCGCCCTTTACACCAAAGGCCACAGAGTCCCGGAGCTCATCACCAGGCTCCAAAAGGCTGTAAATGCCCTCGGTTTCAAAAATGGCGTATCGACGTGAATCCAGACAAGAGTTCTGCGAATCACTTCGACCACAAACGCCGTCATCGCCACGACGATCCCTACATTCCCATCCCCTGGAAGCGCAGTACCAAATACTTAGGCGTCACCTTAGACCAGACGCTTTCTTTCAAACCACACGTCGATAGAGTAACGAAACGTTTTTTACTTAGGCCGCCTATATTGTATGGTATACAAAGTAAATGTCTTTTAGAAAAAAAACGTTCGCTTTCTAAGACCTGCGTGACTTACTAGACCCGTCATGACTTATGCTTCGCCAATCTTTGCCACGCCCAACCCTCCCTCCTACACAAACTGCAGGTGGTTTATAATCTCTTCTGCCGCAGGGCCACAAACGCACCCTGGTACGTGCATAACGTGGACCTGCACAGAGATCTTGAACTACCTACAGTGCAACAGCACCTCGAAACACTCTCGGAAGCGTTCGAAACCCACCCCAATCCTTTGGTTCGAGAATCCGTCTCGTATACTACCTGTCATAGATTCGAACTTCAAAGTCGCTAGACCGAGAAACGCGCAACTGTCACAAGTATTAAAAAAAAACTTTGAAGTAGAAAAGAAATCGAATCAATTGCGACAGACCACCATACCTTATTTGTTTGAAATATTACGAAAAAAAATATAAATCATACATCACATACATCAAAAACACAAATAACTACTCAACAAAATTCCTCTACATCTCCGGCAAAAAATATTTTTTTTCGTAAATGACAACATAAACAGAAATTATCTTACACTTTTACACCAAAATATAGCCGGTTTAGTTAATAAAAAAGAAATCATACAAATTGAACTTACAAAATTAACTGATTTAAATTGGTTTTTTGACATTTTATGCTTTTCAGAAACTTTTATCAAATCAGGTCATGAATCTAATATTAATTTTCCTGGTTACGAAATGGCCCACTGGTATACTAGGAATAAAAAAGATGATCGTGTCGGAACGTGCATTTTCTGTTAAAACTATATTAATTATAAAAAACTTGACTTTTTGAATGAATTTAATTGTGACCTCCTATTTGAATCTTGCGGTATTGACATTCCTGAATATAAATATTTAATAATCTGTATTTAAAGAATACCTAATAGTTACTCCAAATATTACGCAAAAAAAAAATCGACAAATAATAATATCGGGTGATTTTAATATTGACATCCTAAAAAATATCGATGTTTCTAAAGAATATGAAAGAATAATAAACTCATATAATTTTAACATCCACATAAAGCAGGCTACTAGGAAAAACGCCTGCCTAGACCAAATAATTAGTAACAACCCCGAAGCTGAAGGAGGTACTCTCCCTTTAAACCTTTCCGACCACGACACGGCACAGTACCTGAAAACCCCGCTGTTGAATAAAAAAATACCCCCGAGTGTAATTTACACACAAAAACGGGATGTAAGCGCTGAAAACTTAACTAAATTGAAACAGTATCTGACATGAAGTATTTATGAAATGAGATGCGAATACCGCGTTCAATAAATTCTTTGACTTGTATACCATTCTGTTTGAACAATGTTTTCCAGTGTACACGGTGAAAAGGACATTTAAGCCAAAAAAGTTTACATGGCTTACTAAAGGCTTACGTTTGTCATCTGGGACAAAACGAAAGCTCAGATTCAGGTATTACAATTTTAAAAAGCAATCTGACCGTGAACATTACATTAAATATAATAAACTTAAAAAAAAATGTATAGTTGCAGCGAACAAAAACGCGAACATAAAGTTCTTATGTAAAGCATCTAACATATCCAGAGCTTCATGGAAATTAATAAAAAATACTACATGCTCTCAAAAAATCCAACAGGAAGTAAAAGAACTTAAATCAAACAATAAAACGTACACTAAGCCTGAAGAAATCTATAATGTGTTGAACGCCCATTTTATAACAGCAACTAATATTAATAATTCAGCGCAACCGTCAACAGAACGTATCGTAAAGATTAATAATGCCACTATGTATCTATTCCCGACCGATGCGGATGAAGTGAGCAAAATAATTAAATCGTTAAAAGATACAAATTCAGTAAGATATGATGGTATACCGACTAATATTATTAAACAAACAAACAATTTGATAGCCCCAGTCTTAGCTCACATAATTAATCTATCATTCAAACAAGGTACTTTTCCTGATAATCTCAAAATGACCGTAATAAAACCTATTCTTAAAAAAAAGGCAACCAAAATTATCCGATTAATTACCGACCTTTTAAAGCTTTAATTACTGTACTTTTAAAAATATTTGAAAGGTGCATGTGTGTTCGGTTGACTAAATTCATATCGAAGTTTAATATCCTTCACCCAAACCAGTATGGTTTTCAAAAAGGAAAGTCAACTGGACTCGCTGCATTTAATCTTGTCAATAACGTGATAAAATTCTTAAATAAAAAGGTTAAAACCATGGTAGTCTTTTTTGACATGAGCAAAGCATTCGATTTTGTCTCTCACAGCTTACTTTTACGAAAATACGAAACTTATGGCATTCGGGGTATAGCAGCTGAATGGATAAAAAGTTATTAAGAAAACAGGGAACAATTTGTTCAAATAAAAAGTGTCGATTCTTCTTCTTCCCTAGAGAGTATTAAGACATCTACATCAAACGTAAATAAGACAGGCGTGCCCCAGGGCAGCTTACTCGGACCCCTGCTTTTCCTTTTGTATATCAATGACTTGCCACTTATCACAAACTTCCACATGACCTTATATGCAGTCGACATTTCTATTATAATTCCAGACAACTCAAACAATAACTTTGATGACATTATCAATAATACAATTTTTGACATAATCAATTGGCTTAAATGTAATAATTTGACTATTAATATGACTAAAACTACGTGCATACAATTTTTAAATAGAGGGGCAAAAAAACAAAAACTTGAAAATAATACAAGAAACAAAAAGTTATTCTTTCTTAGGTATACTTTTTGACCTACACTGTACGTGGAACTTGCATGTAGAAAATGTTTGTTCTAAATTAAACAGGTTCGCCTATGTCCTATGGAAACTGAATAAAATCGCAAATAAAGAAACGGCACTCAAAGCATATCATGGCTATGTTGCTTCAATCCTAAGGTATGGTATTCTGCTTTAGGGGAACTCGGTTAAAATGAATAAAGCATTCATATCTCAAAAGCAATGTATTCGAGCAATAGCTGATGTTGATTCGTGGACAACCTGCAAGCCTTTGTTTAAAAGTATGAAACTTCTAACCGTTCCAAGTATATATATTTACGAAACAGCGTTGTTTGTTAAAATGCATCCTGAATGTTTTGTTAAAAAAAAAGAGATCTTGTGTTTTAATACTAGATTTCCAAATAAATTATGTCTTCCGAATGTTAAAACCTAAATATGTAGCAGAAATTGTCTCGTTATGTGTATAAAAACTTTTTAATAAATTACCAGCAAACATAAAAACTTTGCCACTAATTAAATTTAAATATATTCTACGCCGATGGCTAATTAAACAATGTATTTATGATATAAAAGATTTTTTTAATAGTAAATTTGACATGAAAAATAATAATAAGTATTAAATAATTGTGCTCCCGAATAAGGAATGAGTATCTTGTGATTATAATTATAAATAGTAATATAATAGTATCAAATATAAAATAATCAACTGTAGAGTAATTTTAGATAGTTTTAGGTTAATATTGCATGCTGTAATACAGTGAAATATGTTCTCAAAAATGATGTAGACCACCAAATTTTACCATATTTCTGCAATAAATTAATTTTGATTTTGATTTTGAAAATCTCGAAGCCCTTCAGCCCACAACTTCTAATTCTAATTTAAATTCGAATTAATTAAATTCTTTTTCATTTTGAGCACCTTCAGTGCTATGAATTCACCTTCAGTGCTTTGAGCACCTTCAGTGCTATGTAATTCCCAGCGGGTGACCCCTTCAGGGCCCTGCTTGTGCGGCCTTTTCCTCTAATTGGTCGTCGCTCAGATGAAGGCTGTGAGGCAAAAGATTGCCGGAGTCATTCAGGGGGTTTTTTAGTGGGTAGTGACTTTGGTAGGCTCGGAGCGAGTCCCACATAACCTCGAGCATTTTTTTAATTCCTCCTGCCCTCAAAAAAAAAAAAAAAAACTGGGGCGGTATTTTTATTGAGATCAGTCCTTACTGTTTTGATCGCCATAATAATCACGTTTACGTGGTTGTATTACGTTCAAAGGGAAGGTACTGCCAGTGTTATTACTGAAACAAGTAAAACCTTCGGTCAGTAACGCTTCATTAGCCGAGATAATAATCAGAATCAATGTAAATATATAAAACATTCTCTGATGAAGGTTACCTAGCAATCCCTTGTCACAGCCGTGAAGGTGGTTTTTAGTGGGTAGGTGCCACTCTGTTGAGTCTCACATCTTCCTGCAGAAGGCTGCGGGGTATGCATGACGCATTTACCGCCTTTCTCCCCGCGGCGGGTGCCTGCTTAGGCGCAAAACGGAAAAATTCACAAAACTTGGACATCAATGTCCATGAGCGGTGAGCCACGTGGTCGTTTGCTGGCTATGAATATAGTTTAAACAAACTTCATCCTTACGTCACATATACAATTACAAATAATTGTCATCTTTTGAATGCACCAATCAATCGTCCTACAAATGACCTACGTTTGCTTCAAAGTGATTACCATTATTAGATTTCCATACAATTGCTCGAAAAAAGTGCATAAATAATTCTTACTTGAATCAATATTTTAAATTTGATCTTTCTCACTTTAAAATAATTATATTCTGAATTGAATGTCAATATCCAGGATTAAATTATAAATTCCAAGTACATCCTTATATTCATCCACGTTTGACGCCTTGGTAAACAGCAGTAATTTCGCACCTGCACAGAAAATTTAATCCTAAGCCCAAGTATTAAGGTATAAAGTTCTTCTCGGATATAATATCAAAAGGTGATCTATTGCAACTCACTGGGGTGTCAAATTGGAATTATGACGTCATAACGTGTGACGTCACTATATTGCCTGGATGCGGTGAGGTGAGCCATGCTGCCATAATCTAAACTTGGTTTTAATTTATTTAGAATAATGCCAATCATTCTGAAACTATTACCTAGATTAAAGGAAATGTACTGGTTGTTACCTTGATTTCGAGTCTTAAACAACATGTTGAATTCAGCAGGTCCGGTAAGAGACGTATTATGGCGGTAAGATTGTTATACGATACATTTAAAAGAAAACCAACAAAATATGTAATAAACTATTTAACAGCAAATCATCTAGGTAAGGCCTAATTATATACAAACAAAGCAATTCATTTACGCATGAGCAAAGCGTTTCAGCATCACTTTTACTCGAAGAGCGTGAATCATCAGGAAAAGCAAGTTACAGTTGAGATACAAACCACCCTCTTTTCCAATTCATTGGACACCCTAAATCACGTGATTCAATTTACTGTTACCACTCCGCCCTTACAGCTTTTGCGATAAGGCTGAAAATCGAGTAGGGTTTCTTTGAATAGTTTTGAGATAACTTGTTCTGTGATCGGCGTGTCACTGACGTGTGACGTCATGGCCGATCTTCTTTTGTTCGTCGATAATGCATCGAGACAGTGGGGGGGAGGGAAGCAATGGGGAACATTTCGGAAGTCGCTGCTGTGCGAGCGGAAACAAGAAACGACTGGTTTAATATCTTAATGTAGTATCGATTTTTGTTTATTGGTTTGTAAGTTTGGCATGGGAGGCTGCAGTAGGTTTGTTTTCGTTTTTCTTTGAATTTTACCGAAAAAATATTTGTGATGTTCGAATAGTGGTTGGGAATTCCGAATGGTTAACTATGTGAAGCGGCAGTATTATCATTTATATAAAAATCATTATTAAAATAACATAGATCAAATACATTTGTATGCAAAACGCACACTTTTCAGTTTTTGTTTTCGAACATAACAAAAACTTAAAAAAAAAGTGCAAAAAATTAACTATTACAAAATTTCAACCATAGTTCTCAATTTAAATAGTTTACGCAACGCGTTTACCTGCTGAATTCGTCTGTTGCTATACAAATAAGGATCGATACTCTTCTGTAAATGTTTCACAGAGTATGTTGCAGTCAGCCTCTGACGCACGTCTGTACCCTGTCTTTTGACTGTCTTATAAAAGAAGCCAGACTGTTCAATATCTCAAAGTGTTCCTCTGTCTGATTTGCGCTGTTTACTTACTGTGAACATGTAAAAGTATTTCAATTTTGAAGGTATTTGAATAAGTTGTAATTGAAATAAAGTAAAATAAAAATAAAGTTTGTAATTGTAACAGACGATAGATATGATGATATTAAGATATTGAAATGAAAAACAGCATAAACTAAAATATTCATGTCCCTGTTCGGGCGCCAATGTGTTATAATGTTTTATATTAGAAGTTAACAGGAACAGTCTCGTAGGTTACATATATTAAATTGCAAGTTTCAAATTATAAACATAGAGCATGTAACGATATAAAAAAATGCTATTACTGATATACATTCGAGCTATAAGGGATAAATGAATAGAAAATAATATATGAAAGTAATTTCAATACTTACCAAATAATCGGCTTTTCTAAACATTTATGTCTATTTTCTCACATTATTTTTAATTTACATAAATTTTGAAAATAACATAACATTCAAATTCACATGAAAATTCAAGCATAAAATGATAGTAAACCAAGCTATAGCTAACTAAAATAACTAAAACATTACTTTCATTCACATATTTTCGATTTGGATATGCCTAATAATGCCACTCCGAATATGTGACACGTATCTGCAACTTTTTATACCTAATATGTACATATACGTAATCTTGCGTTTAGTATAAAATGAGACAAAAGTTCCTTCCTCTATCGAGCCCAGTCTCGGTTTGCGTGCGGATTCGTTCGCACGTGGATCGCAGACGCTTTTTCCGCTCTCTAGTCCCCGCACTAGTTGAGCACCCCAAATTTCAGGGGTCGTTTTCACGACCCAGGCTTCGTACCGTATTTCCTAAATTTCATAGAAAAGTCGTTTTCACGACTAATCTTCGTTCCGCCTGCTGCCCGACGTCGCCGACTGCGTCGCCGTCGCCGCTCCGGCAAGATCTGCGTTCCAGAACTTCGAGTCTTCGTGTTCGAGTAAGTTATCCGCGTCGTTTCCAACCGCCCTACTGCGTGTAGGGTGGTTTTAGGAAGTTAGTCGTCGTTGTTAGGTTCATAGTATATATATTTATATATTGTTGTCCCTCCCCAACCCCCCCCCGCAATGGCTTCCCTAAGCTATGACGAGCTTAGGTCACAGTTATATGAAATTACCCGTGCTAAAGGCATGTTTACAAGTCCCGAAAAGTATCGTTTCTTCGATTCTCTCATCCCTCATTTCATGACATATTTGTCCACAATGGCCCCTCAGGCCACCTCCGTCCCTCAGGCTACTCAGACCACTCTGGTCTTAGGCCCTCCCGCGTCCCCTTCCTCCAGTGACATGGAGTGTGAAGTAGACGCCCCTCCGCGCCGCAAGCGCGCACCCGCGACCGAGTCATCCTCGGACGCCACCCCTTCTGGCCCTGAGCCACCCTCCTTCACCCTAGTTAAAAAGCGCTCTAAGAAGCGCCCAAAACAAGCCCCGGCGTCCTCAACGCCCGTCCCGGTGTCTTCAACACCCACCGCGGCGACTTCAACGCCAGCTATCCCGGTGCATACAACACCCGCCCCGGCCTCTTCTGCCAAGGCCAAGGTCCCACCACCCGTGTTCCTTCGGGAAAAGGGTAAATGGTCCGAGGTCTCGACTTTGTGCAAAGAGCACAAGATCCTCTACACCCGAGCGACCAACTCGGGTGAATCTGTTAAAATCATTGTCTCGTCGATAGACGATTTCCGAGCTTTGACTAAGCTCCTCACCGATAAGCAATATGCTTATCACACTTACGCTCTGTCAGAAGAGCGTAAGATCAGAGCGGTACTCAGGGGAGTCCCGTTCGAATTATCGAACGAGGCTATCCTGGAGGACCTGCAATCCCAAGGCTTCCCGGCACTCGCGGTGCATAAAATGCACAGCAAGTACGGGAGGCAACACCCTCTCGCTCTGGCGGTTCTCGCCAACGTCCCCATGTCCAGGACGATCTTCAAAGAGGTCAGCATCATATGCGGCCTCTCTGGCATCAAAGTTGAGATGCCTCACAGACGAGGTCACCCCGGCCAGTGCCACCGGTGCCAGTTGTACGGGCACGCGGCGGCCAACTGCCGCGCACCGCCCAGGTGCGTCAAGTGCCTGGTCCCTCATTACACTAAAGAGTGCAATCGCACTCCTGAAACTCCCTCTCCTCCCGATTGCGTGCTTTGTGGCCAGTCCGGCCACACCGCAAACTACAGGGGCTGCCCCCGTGCACCCCGTTGTATGCGTACTAATTCTAAGAGGGCGGCACCCAAACAGGCCCCGCCCCTTTCTCAGAAAAACTTTCCGCCGCTGCGTAGCCGGGTTCCTCCGGCTGCAAAGCCTACCCAGCCCAAGCCTGCTCCAGAGAACTGGAGGCACCGCCCCGCTGCACTAGCGAATCCCATCCTGGCTCCTCGCCCATCCAATATCACTCCTCAACCCTCCGTAGCAGACGATATGCGTATCGTCTGCGACGCTATCAAAAGTGTCGATGTTAGGGAGATTGCAGTCTTAGCCCGTAAACTTAGGGCTTCACGTACTCCGACAGAGCGTTTGCTAGCTCTGGCGGAACATAGTTCCCTTCTCAATTCATTATAGGTTCATTTAAATGAATTGATCCCTAAATCATGCTTCGGCCGACCTCCGCGCAGCCCCGGCTTCACCGGAGGCTGCCCCGAACGGCCACCAACTCATGTCCCTTTGAGCACCTTCAGTGCAATTTTCACTACAGGCGGAAGACCCGCTAGCGGGTCTCCGCCAGCGCCCCCAACTTCCCGACGGGTGGTCGCTTCCGATGAAGGCTAAAGGTATACGCTTACTACAGCCAACAGGTGGTTTTTAGTGGGTAGGTGCCATTCTGGTGAGTCCCACATAACCCCCCTGCAGAGGAATTTACCTGCGGGCGGGTATGCATGACGCATCTTCCACCTCCCTCCCGTGAGGGTGCTTCGGCAGCAAAAAAAAAAAAAAAAAAAAAAAACTTCCTCTATCAAAAACTGCCATTGCCTAAGTGAATGCAGTGCTCTATTTTTACGGGCAAAGTATGCGTGGCAGGCAGACATTCCACCTTTTGGCTGTGGATTATAAAGACTGCAACAGAATGCTTTGATAAAATTTCCGTTTTCGTTCACAGAGGCGGATTTTTCAGGCAAATACTGGGTATATAGTAAATTGCATAAAAACACAAAAGTGTATATGGATTTTTTTTAATCTTTCCTGAACTAGCAAAACATTTATGACAATATTGTCTTTATAATTTTATTGTAGGGTATGTTTATGTATGGAGGTAACTAGCCTTGCCTTGCATGCCAGAGGTCCCGGGTTCGAATCCTGGTAGGAGCAGATATAATATTATATTTGCACGTTTTACATGGATGTGTATGTATGTTTATTTAAGTTTATTTCTAATATTTATATATTAATAAAAATCTATGTGTGTTTATATATTTCTTAACTTTATTTATCCGTTATCTAGTATCCATAACACAAGTTCTTAATGATACTTAATTTGGGCTAGATAATGTGGTGTGATTGTTAGAAATATTTATTATTATTATTATTAATAGGAATAGCTTATTATATAATATATAAGCCACTATAGAAATAGTGGTAATGATAACTTTTTATCCAGCTTTGCTCTCGAATATGCAATTTTTCTACATCTCAGGTACACTTGTAATAAAAAGTTAATAACTTTATTCATTAATAATTCGAAGACACGGTCTAAGAGCTTTCTTGTGTCTTGCGAGACGTCCTTCATAACATTTTTCTTTTTTAACAATGCCGCGAGAAGTGGTCTGCTTAATTTATAAGACGCAGCGATTTTCTTCCTCTCTAAAGAGGATCTTAGGATGGATTTAGTTTTTTCATTCCTAGTACTGGAAATTTCGGTATCACAGGAATATGTAAAGTTTATATATTTTTTTTCATGCCGCCTAAGCAGCACCCTCACGGGGGAGGGGAAGATGCGTCATGCATACCGCCGCAGGCAACCGACTTCCGCGACGGTGATGTGGGACTCACCAAAGTGGCACCTACCCACTAAAACCACCTTGCCGGCTGTAGCATGGGAATGCTGTCAGCCTTCATCGGAGCGACACCCGGGTAGGGAGGTGGGTGCGCAAGCGGGGACCTGCTAGAGGGTCACCCGCTGAGAATAAAAATCATATAAGGTGCTAATGACATATGGATGATGGTTATTCGGCCTGGGCAGCCTTAAGTTGGTACCCATTAGCCGAGAGCTGATCGGGGGAGTCTGAGAGTGCATTTCTCGGTCTACAGACTTTGTACCTCGACGGCATGGACGGTGCAGTATAAGCTACTGACTCGCGTATCAGGGGATTAGGATGCTCTTCGGATCGCTTGAAAAAAGCAGTGGAGAGCGTCCTAATGTGTTGTTGAACTGTAGGTAAATCAAGATCCCTGTGCAGGTCTGCGTTTCGCACGTACCACGGAGCATCCGTGGCCCTACGGCAGGAGAGATTCTGGACTACCTGCAGGGGGCGGCATACGTCATGACTGGTCTGACGCAAACCTTAAAAAGCGTTCGCTTGTTCCTAAGAGACATTTTACTGTGCCTGCCTAACATACTGTTTAGGCGGCCCATGTACATACGGGCGAGTTTGATAACTCTGAGTATGTGGGGTCGGAATGAAAGCGTACTATCGAGTGTTACGCCTAGGTACTTGGTGGTTTGAGCCCACGGGATGGGCGTACCTAGCATTCGGATATGGGGGTCGCAGGGGCGACGGCATTTATGATCGAAGCGCATCGCAGAGCTTTTCTCTGGATTCAAATCGATTCGCCATTTTTTGCACCAAGCTCCGAGGTCGTTTACGGCCTTCTGGAGTTTGGTGATGAGGGAGTCGACGTACAAGCGCTTGACGTACAGGGCGCTATCATCGGCAAAGAGGGAGAGTTGAACACCTTTTGACGGGATAGTTTTTATTCTCATAGGCGGCATTGCGCTTGGACTTTGTTATTACGCTGATTTCAATATGATTGTCCTGAAATGGACCTTAACAAAAGAAACTATACTATAAGCAACCCCTTTTATATAAACCTACAACAATTGTCACAAACAATGGAACTAATTTATAAATTTTACACTTATTTCTTTTGTCAATTCACTAAAGCTTGTAACTTACAGCGCTAACCTCATTTCTTCGTAGACGAAAATGACGAAGAACAATTAGTTTTTGTTAAGACTCCTCTCCTGGACTCATTATCATTTATCAAGCGATTTAAAAGAAATTTGCTTTTCATGAATAATAAAGCGATAAGATTATTGAGTTGTTCGTTTGTTAATTTATTTTTATAGTGATTTTCCTTGATGGGAAAGTTTCTAAGTTTAGTTGGAAATGGAATTTGAAGAACTTCATTACTTTTACTTTAAGTTGCTTAAATATGATGGAATTTTCAGGAAGTTCGTTATTTTTTTTTGTTTTTAATAGGAGAAATTAAGTTTATATGTCATGCGATAGTCATTTATTAGTCACCATTAAAAAAAAGTCAGGCAGTTATTTTAAGCCAATTTGCATAGACTTCAGGTTCAGGACTCAACTTCAGGTTTAATAAGCTCCGGTTGGTATCAAATGTCTCTCTCAGTCCAATGTAAATGAAGAGTCATGTTGGGATATAGAAAACAGTCAGGGTTAAGACCAGCTCCGGTTTAAATTTGTAACTCAGGTCAACGCAAGAGAGCGTTAGAGACGCGTTTGTTTTGTTTTGAGAACATTTTGGGAACATATCAAATTATGATTTTAAGATGAGGTTGTTATAGAAATACACATTTTTCACAAAACGTGAATTTCACCATTCACGTTTTTTTTGTTTTTTTTTCCAAATGTTTTAAAATTTTATCGTGTATTATTTATTCATCCATAGACATTGGTCGATAGTTTATCAGACATGGTCCTTAAATGATAAGGATCGGTATTGTTATAATTTTTGGCGCTGTATTCTTCGTTAAAATACGGACCTATCGCGTCTTCTCAATCAAATATTGTGACTATATATAGCATCGGTAACATCAAATAAATCACTTTTCTTCTTAAAATGGAACTAGCGGAGGTCTGAATTATTCTCTTGGCAGCATTCCATTACCCCGAATATCTAAATTAATTTTCCACGAGACATATAAATTAAATTTGGCATTCGTATAAAACTGCATTGTGAATACTTACGACGCTTAGATTTTTATATACTTGCTATGCTATATGGCAGCATTTTACGAGGACCGCTCGTAAAATAAAATTATTTTTATAAAGGAATTTTTGCGGTTAGTAAGATCGAATAGAGTTTAAAAGTATTAAACCTCATGTCCATTGTCTGTTTATTATAAGATTTGCAATACACATAATACTTTCGGTGAAAATAATAATAATCATAATAAATCTATTTATTGCCGTTGACAAAAACATATACAAGACACAATTAAATCAAATATAATTAGAGAAATTGATAAAACGGCTCGGCTCGATTTCTATAAGCGAAACCGAGGATTTAGATTGGTTTTACGGTTTTTCCAGATCACTATTAGAGATTTTTCGCAGTAAGGCGGCTGTAAGTAGTTCAAATTGCTGTTAGGCTGCCCTTATATTTAATTAATAATAAGTATGTTTAATTTAAATTAATGTTTTAGCCCGTCACTATTTCACATTTTTGTTACAAACATTTAACATAAGTAAAACGGTTTTAGCAAAATCATGGCGCCTTTGACTTCGGAATGTGAAAGTTTCATGTTTAATCTCTAAAAGCATAGACAAAAGCGATGTAACCGACGCTTAAAAAAATCAATTATTTTCGAAAGCGATCCTAAAAAGTTTACGTTCACACAGAACCTGCATGCTTGCTTGTCGATTTGCTGGAAAACTATAAAAAAAAAGTTTTGAGTCCAATTTCCGGTTGCAGAATTACTGGCCACATACCAACACCCGCGTAACTGCAGAAAAATGAAAAACAATTCCAATTTGGAACGTCAACCGTTTGAATTTGGAAGCGGAGGGTGACCCACGACCGACCGACCGTGGCATGCGTTCAGTAAATACTTCACAAGGGAGTAATTGCAATTAGTTTTAAATTTTACGATGTTTTTTATTTTTTTAAATCTTATTTTACGTAACAATATTGAAAAATTTGTACTCTTAATTCGAATCAAATTATATGTTGCTATTTATCTTTGCTTATGTAAACATGTCGTAAAGCTGTGTATCAATGAAATCAATTTTCTGTTACCAATGACTGGTGATTGTGACTTGACACCTGTCATTACACTCGTAGTACTAATACGTGTAGTTTGTCAATACGAAATTGTTTTTATTTTGACAAACATTAAACATATTTCTGATAAAAGTCATGCGCTTTGCTAACTATACGACTTAACAGTGGGTCTGGTTGTTCTAAGTTTCATTGTTTGGTTCTATATTGGCCACCTCAACTGATTGAAATGATGGAACACGGTAACTTCTCTTCGAGCTTACACGGTTTATTGGCGTACCTTTTGAACGATACAGTTGGTATGTTTACTAAATATAGCCGCCATACTTTCAACGTTGCCGTGCAATAGTCTCATGCTATTGAGACGCCACGTGGCCAGGCCATGTTCCATGCAGCGTGATCGACTCATTAACTTTTATGAGCGGCGCTGTGAGACAGACTTGGAGACCTGTTTCCATGGACAATTTGTGGAGTGGACAAGGAATAGGTTTAACTGTAATAAAGTTGACTGCAATAAAACAACGACTTTTTATAAATACGTCGAACCGTGTAAAATGAAAATTGAATGTAACGCCATTTCTTCATAATTTCTATTCTTTTTTTAGATACATCTTGGGTTTAAGCTTTACCAACTAATACTCTTAATTAATTAAAAGTGTAGACGGCTATGCGATCTAGACCTAAACTAGGTAAAAAAATTCTACTTTTTCCACACTTATATTTACAATATATACAATACTGTTAACAATACTACTCTTTTTCATTGAAATTATGCTGAATTAATGCATGCTTAGTATTAGTTACATTTAGATTACAAAAATATAATCTAAAGCCCCAACTTAAAATCTACACAAGTTGACTTAATTTGGACATGCTATTACAAACAAACTTTCCCATGAAATAAAACACAGTTTAACCGGATTTCGTCGCATTTAATCATATTTTTATTATTCGGTCGGGTAAAAAAGTATTATTTAATATGACTCGTGAACACTCAAGACAAGATTTTACCACTTTGAGTTAACACCTTGTTTATAACATAATGAGTACATTGGACACATGTGCTGTCAAGTCCAGTTGATATTATCGAATCACTGCGATCGCGCTACGACCAGGCCATAAGGCTTTATTATCGCGATGGAACCATCATGGCGTTGTCACCACTGTTACTGCTATTGCTGTTTGGTTACATTTCTTATTGTTTCATATTAAAATATGTTATTGGAACATATACATACGAAACTTTCTTCTGAGTAAAGCCATTGAAAGACCTCGTATGTTAGTAAATGTTATGTTGCGTTTTCAGACATGGCTTCCATTTGAATTCACTGGAATTGGTATTTTATTTTTTGATACTACATAAAATACCACTTTGTTAAATTTTTTTCTCCTACGCAAGAAGAGAAGTAGAGACTGGTAAGATTACGGTTGTGTCTGTAAACGAAGGTGAAAAATAACTCGTGGGTAAAAGGGCGAACTCTGCCTGATGAAAATCGAGCTAGTCTTTCAAAAGTAATGCGTGCTTCGTCCTGCCAGTCGGGGTTTTTAATTTGTGTTTACAAAAAACGTGCGTATCGGATTTTGTTACTGGATTGTAGTACCTATAGTATTACTGATTATTATCAAATATGTGTATGTACATATGTATATTTTTATATATTAAATTGAACTTTTAAACATTGTTGTAAATAAAATCAAATAATTGAATTATCAACTACTGATTTATGTAACTATTCTTCTGCTACTTACATATTGAATAGAACGTATTGATACCAATTCTGCTAATAATACGAGTAGTAATCAATATTACGATAGTGAGCAAACATCAAAATAATAATAGCGTCAATGATAAAGCAAACATTAACTAGTAAGTGTCGCCGACTCTGTTCTCGAGCATTCCATTTTGTGTCACAACTTCCATGTTTCGAGAGCATGCACTCAAAGATTTTACTTATTTTTAAAATTGCAAAAGAAACGAACACCACTTCAGAACATCCGTCCGTTAAATATACATTTTATTGATTTTAATTAATAAATACATTGTCTTTCATTGACATATAATGACTCCAAGAACATAATCAGATTGATATGATATGACCTTGACCTAATGGTAACGTAATATGATATTTATTAGTGATCCTTAGGCGCTACCTACGTGTTCGGCAATGCTGGCCCGATCCAACTACTTTACATATTTACCCGATCGGGTAGTTTATTTGGGCCTCATAGAGGTTGGATCATTCAGCTCGTCTCACCAAAACTCAAACGGTTTTGGTCTGGCGTTGTTATTGCCAAACGTTAATCTACACATATTCGACTTTGCCGCTCAACAGTGCCGATTGATGACGGTCAGAATATGGGGGCAGCGCGCCCTACTTCCAACATTATTGTTTTAAGGCTTTGATCGGTCTTGTATATCCCAGTTTACCTGTATACTAAATGACATTCAAAAGCGACAAACATACACATATTACACATCTTTTGACTATTAGTTTAATACGTAATAGCCGTATGTACGTCCGTATATCTATTGACGAATCTACTTCAAATAGAATTATTGATGCGGAGTTCATTGGATTGATACAAGTACAATAGTTCCTATCAATAAAATATGAGAGAGCCTCGATATCCTCATGATCACTATGACTAGCTGCTGGAATCAAATCAGGCTATATCTAAATTATTTATTCTGGATCTTTGTTAAGGTTATTTCTGATATTTTTATAGATGTTGGTACTGATAAATTATCTGGACTGTGCACAAGAAATTATACTCAGTCTCCGGAATTTGCCAAGTCAATGTTTTGATTAACAAGTATTCAACTTTGTTTGTAGTAAGACCGTTATATAACCGGTAAAACAGACAGGTTTATTTGTGTCTCTATTCAATAGTATTGTAACAGGTAAGTTGTAAGGTTCGAATAAATAAATCATGTATTGAGGCAGATCTGTTATAAGCTTCTCTGAAGAAATCACTTCCACAAAAACAAAAATTCACCACAGATCTCATTAAGTTTGAATTGTCTCTTAATACTTTAGTTATTTTACATAATATATGACAAAAATGTGGCTCTAAAGCCAAGGACAATTCCCTCAATATTGGTAATCAAATTCCAAATACGCGAATTGCAATTAAATTTTTGATTCGATTCATGATTATACGCAATGCATTTTGTTAGCATATTCTTTAAAAAAATGTGCGGATTGAAATGTTTGCATTGAAGCATAATGTATAGATTGAGAATTATATTTTTTATAATGCTTCAAAGTAAATTTATTAGAGCTAGTAAAATAGATACAATTTTATCAGAAATAACTGCAGAGGAGTTAGCAACTGAAATGAAAAAAGTTATAACGCCCGAATACATGGAGATGTTGATGAACAAGCTGGTGGATACTGTAGCCCAAAGTGTCTCTAATTTGCACAAGCATAAGAGGATAATAAACCATTTTGAAAGGTAAATGTTTAAAGTTACATATAATTTACAACTCAGTGTGTCAACTAAAATGTATGTAGCATTATAAAACTTTAGTTAGCTGAGTGACAAGATGCGTTTCCTCCACAAAACTTCTAATAATAATGATAAAAATGCCTTTGTTTAATTTTACAAGCATTGACACTGATGCCACATTGTTCCGCACATTGTTTGCCTTTAGCTCACACTACGTACTACGCATCACCAACACATTTAAACGCATACTGCACAAGCAAGGAGTAATGAACACTACTTCTTTTATGTTATGAGCAACAGAAAGTTCTTAGTCGTTGTCTACATTTGAATATGTATATGTATGTATGTTTATTCTAGGTTCCCCACAGTCTCGGTTTGCGTGCGGATTCGTTCGCACGTCGATCGCAGACGCCTTCCCGCTCCATTAGCCCCCGCGCTAATCGAGCACCCAAATTTCACTGGTTGTTATCGTAATAAGTAATTTCATAGTTGTTACCGTAATAAGATTCTAACGCCGTTTTCACGGCGGAAAGTGGGTTTTAACCGTACATCTAATAAGTTTCTAACGCCGTTTTCACGGCGGATAGTGGGTTGTTAACCGTACTTCGTGGAACGTGAGCTTCGTCGATGGGGATTCGTCGTTCCAGGTGCCTCGAGTCTTCGTGTTCGAGTAAGTTATCCGCGTCGTCCCCAACCGCCCTACTGCGTGTAGGGTGGTTTTAGGAAGTTAGTCATCGTTGATAGGTTCATAGTATATATATTTATATATTGTTGTCCCTCCCCAACCCCTCCGCAATGGCTTCCCTAAGCCCCGAGGAGGTTCTGAATAAGCTGATCGCTGATTACGACGCCCAAGGCACTCACTGCCCCCCTCATATGATTCGCAGACTGCAATCCTTTCTCCCTCTAATCATGGCACTGATCACACCGGCCCCTCAGGCCACCTCCGTCCCTCAGACCGCTCTAGTCTTAGGCCCTCCCGCGTCCCCTTCCTCTAGTGACATGGAGTGCGAAGTAGACGCCCCTCCGCACCGCAAGCGCGCACCCGCGACCGAGTCATCCTCGGACGCCACCCCAACTGGCCCCGAGTCTCCCTCTTTTACGCTTGTTAAGAAGCGCTCGAAACAAGCTCCGGCGCCCTCAACGCCCGTCCCTACACCTCCTGCGGCGACTTCAACACCAGCTGCCCCGGTGTCTTCAACACCCGTTCCGGCCCCAACTTCTGTCAAGGCCAAGGTCCCACCACCCGTTTTCCTTCGGGAAAAGGGTAAATAGACTGAGGTTTCGACATTGTGCAATGAGCACAAGATCCATTACACCCGAGCGGCCAACTCGGGTGAATCTATTAAAATCATAGTCTCGTCGATAGACGACTTTCGTGCTTTAACAATGCTCCTCACCGATAAGCAATATGCTTATCATACTTAGGCTGTGTCAGAAGAGCGTAAGATCAGAGCGGTACTCAGGGGAGTCCCGTTCGAATTATCGAACGAGGCTATCCTGGAGGATCTGAAGTCCCAAGGCTTCCCGGCACTCGCGGTGCATAAAATGCACAGCAAGTACGGGAGGCGTCACCCTCTCGCTTTAGTGGTTCTCGCCAACGTCCCCAAGTCCAGGGAGATCCTGAAAGGGGTTAGCACTATATGCGGCCTCTCTGGGATCTCGATCGAGGCGCCTCATCACCGCGGTCCAGTGCCATCGGTGCCAGTTGTACGGGCACGCGGCGGCCAACTGCGCCGCCCCGCCCAGGTGCGTCAAGTGCCTGGTCCCTCACTTCACTAAGGAGTGCAATCGCACTCCTGAAACTCCCTCTCCTCCCGATTGCGTGCTTTGTGGCCAGTCCGGCCACACCGCAAATTACAGGGGCTGCCCTCGTGCACCCCGTTGTATGCGTTCCAATTCCTAGAGGGTGGCACCCAAACAGGCCCCGCCCCTTTCTCAGGAAAACTTTCCGCCGCTGCGTAGCCAGGTTCCTCCGGCTGCAAAGCCTGCTCAGCCAAAGCCTGCTCCAGAAAACTGGAGGCAGCGCCCCGCATCGAATCCCATCCCGGCTCCTCGACCATACAAACCCACTCCTCAATCCTCCGTAGCAGACGATATGCGTATCGTTTGCGACGCTATGAAACATATCGATGTTAGTGAAATCGCAGTCTTAGCCCGTAAACTTAGGGCTTCACGTTCACTGCGCAGCCCCGGCTTCACCGGAGGCTGCCCAGAACGGCCACCAACTCATGTCCCTTTGAGCACCTTCAGTGCAACTTTCACTCCAGGCGGAAGGCCCGCTAGTGCCATTCTGGTGAGTCCGACATAACCCCCCGCAGAGGACGGTATTTTCCTGCGGGCGGTATGCATGACGCATCTTCCACCTCCCTCCCGCGAGGGTGTCTCGGCAGCAAAAAAAAAAAAAAACTAGGTTCCCCGCTTAGTTAGAGTTCATTGTATGGTCATCCATAACACAAGCTCCGCCTACTTTGGGGTCACACATCCGGTGTGATTATCTGGGGATTTATTAATTTATTATTTAGTTGTCCTATTGATAGATTGTTTGCTCACACGCCTCTTAACGTTCTCCTCAGTTTTGGTGGAAATGCTGCCTAAAGCAACACTTACGTCCACTTTTTGTGATATTCTTTAGTAGTGCTACACAATTGTAAACGATTGAATAGGTTTTTGAAGTTTTAGGATTAGAAGACGCAGGTTAAGGAGCATTGGACGGAAAATACTGACAAAAATCAAAAAGTATTGACCAAAACACTAGAATTTTATAATATATAATAAGAATAGAATTTTATACAACAAAACTTTTCCAAAAAGGTTCAAATTGAGGTTTGGTACGCCACAGCAATTTAAGTTCTTCTCGCTCTGATTAATCTATTGACAGTTGTTGTATTGCTATTACTGAAACTAAATAATTAGGTACCTGCGTAGTTACATAGTAATTTTAACTGATCATCATCGATATTTTAATGTAACCATTAGCAATTAGTGAACTTTATTGTTTACAACAATATTCTATATATAAATCATATTCTATACATATACATATAATTTATATAACCTTTTGAAGTAACACATTGAATTTCCGTTCACTTAAGGGGCGCACATTCTGGCCGGCATTATTCATCATTGCCGGGTAACATTGTCGCTGTAGATGAACGTTCAGGAAAAATTTTGCCCGGCTAAAGCCGTTTGGGTTTTCGCGAGAAGAATCGAATGCGCCGACTTGCATATATCTCCAATAGACTACCCAATCGGCACTACTCGAATATGTGTAGTTGTTATTAATAATAATATTTTTAATTTCAAGACAAACACACGAACTATATGGCCCCAAAGGCAGCAAAGCTTGCCTCATGGATGATCACAAAGCCCCCCCAGCTGGGGTTCGGAAATCATCAGTTAGGAGGGGGGTACACTCAGGGTTGAAAGTATATACCAAGAGTATATAATAAGAGATTTGTTAATTTTGAAGCTATAGGCATAAACCTTCAATCTTACGTTCTTCATAAAACATTACAAATACTTAAAAAAATTTAAAATCTTGAAGTTCGAAAGACTGGACATTTTTAATTCCGGAAATCATCCCCCACGAGGGTGAAATGGAACATGAAAATATATATGGGAGTTTTATTATTTTTAAAGCTATAGGCATGAACTTATATTCTAAGTTCTTAACATAAACTAACCTTTTTTTTTGTTAACGTTGGGAAATCCACACGGATACCCGGGACCTCTATTGATACACCGGGACCACTCTGCACTATGCCGTTTAAGGCACGACACTGTAGTCCAAGACTGCTGTCCTTCCGATGATACCTGGAGTCATCGCCTACAATGCTCAACGGACTCGGCGCGTTCTCCAACCTAACCTAACCTGTTTTTTTTTGACGAAGGAAAATCCTCATGGATACCCGACCCTAGCGGGGGCCGAAGTTGGGTTATGCCGAACTCGTACCGGCTAAAAACTTGCGTCTTCCCTCTGGACGCACGGAGTCGGGTCACGAGGAGCTTGCGCATTTGTTCGCGGCCCGACAGCATTGGCCAGCGCTCTGTGCAGCACCGGCGACGTCCCGAGAGGGAGAGGTGGTCTAGTCGTCCCTCATGAGATGGTGCGCAGGAATCCTCCCTTCCGCTTCGTCGTCCATCATCTTTCTTCGCCCTCTCCACCGCCCACTTCGCGAGCATTCCGGCCTCACAGAAGGTTCGCACCGCCTGCCACGACCTCTCACTCTGGACCATAGCACGAACCACGGTCGGGAGCGAGATGTCGGCTCACAATACAGAGCCGAGAGCGCGGCGCTCCGCATCCCACGCCGGGCATACCTCCAGCGTGTGCTGGGCCGTCTCGTCGAGGCAATCGTCGCAGTGGTGGCACCTGGCAGTCGGTTCCCGACCGATCCGAAACAGGTAACTCCCGAAACAACCATGCCCCGAGAGCACCTGAGTCAGACGGTAGGTCCGGAAACCGAATCGCATACCCAACCACTGCTGGAAGACCAGAAAATTGCCTCGATAGTCCAGAGTCCGGCACTTGGAAACGCCAGCCTGGACTCCCACGCTTCGGTAGCCCGTTGGCACAGCTAACAGAGTTGAGCGGGCGATATTGCTGCGAGTCAGCCCACACAGGGGCACCATACAGGGCCATCGATCTCACGATACCCGCGTAGAGACGCCGACACGACGTCTCAGGTCCGCCGAGATTGGGCAGCAGCCTTCAACCTAACCTAACCTAGCCTAACCTAGGCAATAAAATTCATAAAATTTAGATGTACCACCCTTAAAGGGAGATGAAAATAGTGATGAGATTTTTTGCTTTTAAAGCAAGATTCTTGAAACTTTTCTTAGGTATGGAGTTAGTTTGTGTTAGCGACGCAACATGAAATGGATTCGGCATAATAGGGACATAGCCATTCAAATAGTTTTGTAAATAACGCTAGTCCACGCCCTCACTACTTGCGCCCGTCCTCGGATAGGTGGTTATTTTCGAGTGTGACGTAAGCAAGTACTAATAAGATTCTTATAGGAAATTATGATGTTATAAGAACCTAGGTATAGGTATATTTTGAATTCTATTTTGATAACATTGATTTATGGTTGAATTGATGATGTTTGTGTTTAATAAAGTTCTTAGAGATTTCATTGGTATAATATAAGCATAATATGAGAAGCTTTATGTATGTTTTGGATAGAATTTAGACCTAGGTTATTTGTAAAATACTGATTTGTTCAGATTGGTCATATTTGTAGTAATTTCATGGTTATTTCGTATCAGATTAGGTACATAATGGTAGATATAACGTTATTGTATATAGGTTCATATAATAAAGTACGCATTTGAAGTAATAAATGACGTAATATGGTTAGATATTTTCTCGTTGAATAACTACGTAATTATATGGTTTATTGTTATGGTTTATTGATAATAATGTGTAAATTGCTTTCTTTTATTGAAATGTAATAGTTATTTTCATGGTGTTTTACGTATTTGAAGGGAATAACGAGAAAATCTTTGTTGTTGTATATGTTCCTAATTGGTAGTTATATCTTGTTAGATTATGTTAAAATCTAATTGTAATTAGAATGTTTGCATATTTTAATAATGTAAAATGATAAAATTATGTTTGTAACCGTTTCGCCTTAGGTACAATGTTAGGCTAAGTAAATAGTCTGCCGGCGCAAACGGTGTTTTGAGATAGTCTTTGTTCTAGAAAGTTTTTTGTATTTAATTTTATCAAATTGATATTTATGTTAACATATAGGAATCGTTTCGCTCTATTATTTGAATATAATATTGTAATAGTTTTGATTAATAGTTTGAAAGATAATTCGATGTAAAGTTTAGAATCCAAGTAAAACTTAAGTGTAATTAGGTGCAAATTGCACAAACGCGCCAGCCAATCAGAGCGCTGGAATTATTTAGGGCAAAATTTGTATAAAAGGCGCGAGCTTTGGAAGTCAGTTCGGTGCCCACAAGCAAGAAAACAACATCTAATAAGAAGAAAGAAATAGTTCGGTGCCCACAAGCAAGAAAACAACATCTAATAAGAAGAAAGAAATAGTTCGGTGCCTGCAGCGAAGAAAACAACAACTAATAAGAAGAAAGAAAAAGTCTAAGAAGAAAAGTTCAGAAGCTTCCAGTTAGAAGAAAGAAAGTGCTGTTCGGTGAATCCGGAGGCCAGTGAAGACCCAAGAACACATAAGCGCTGTTCGGTGTATCCGGAGGCCAGTGAAGAGGTCTGAAGAAAGAAGCTGAACTACAGGAACGATTGCGGTTCATAGGCTTATTTAAACTTAAGGTTTAATTGTATACGCAATAAACGTTCCTACTTTGAAGATTTGTGTTGTTTTCACTGCGCTCCAGCCTGCACTCGATCAAGTCGGGTGTCACTCCGTGGTTAGTCAGGTCGTGGTGTCTTCGGGGCCAAAGGGTACATACGACGGCATCTTCTCCAGCCGGCGCAACAAAACTACGCGCAACAGTTTTCCTGGTCCTTCGAGCCGAGATCCTGGATCAAGAAGATGCCAACCACACGGTCGACTGGAAGAACGAAGCCCACCACCGCCACGGAGTCTTCGAGGGACTGGAGCGCAGCCACGCCGACAGAGACGACAGACACGATGGGGTCGTCTACGGGGTCGACGTTGACACCAGGGGCACCAACGCACCCCGCCGGAGGAGCGCCTGAAGCACGCCACGCCGAAGGTTGCACCGTACTGCCAGCAATGGATGGGGTTGCGTCAAGGGGCGCTGCGGACGCAGAGGCACGGTTCGCGGTACCAGCGCCCGTGGAACCCAGGAGGGTTGGTTCCACCACCAGGTCGAGGGCTTCCAGAAGAAGAGAAGCTGAATTGAAAATGGAAATAGCCCAGAGGAAGCTGGATCTCGCCGAGGCCGAACTGGAGCTCGTGCGGGTCGAGTCCGGCAGCGAAGAAGACTTCGCAGACGAGGAGCGGCAGCACCACGTGGAGGAGTGGCTACAGAAGACCGAGAGGAGAGCGAGGGTAATGCCACCCTTGGTGCCGCCGTCGCGACCACCGTCACCACCACCACCACCGCGGCTACCACAGCCGCCGCCTGCATCGAGGAAGACCGACATCCAGGAGTTGGCTGAAGCATTGGGGAAGCTACCTAGAGGCCGGTCGGAAGCTGTACACATCGAGCTTCCCAACTTCGACGGCGCCGCAGAAGAATGGCTGGCGTTCAAGAGGACGTTCGAAGACACGGCACCCAGCTTCAGTCACGTGCAGAACCTGGCCAGATTACGGAAGGCGCTGCAAGGCAGGGCGCGAGAGGCAGTGAAGAGCCTCTTGTTTACGGCGGAGCATCCCAGCGAAGTCATGAGGGGGCTACAATTGAGGTTCGGAAGACCCGAAGCTCTGGCAACTGCGGAGTTGGAAAAGCTGGAGAACCTGCCACGGGCCACAGAGGATCCGAACGACGTGAGCACGTTCTACAGCCACGTGAGGAACGCCGTGGCCACGATCAAGGCAATGGGGGCAAGCAAGTACCTAGATTCCCTTAGAACCACGAGGGCCCTCATTGCGAAGATGCCGACTACGATGAAACACCGGTGGATCGCATACAAGAGGACGAATCCTGACGAAGAACTTCGGGACCTGGAAGTCATGAACGCATTCCTGGAGGATGAAAGCGAATGGTACGCGGAAATAGCCGACCCTGAAGTATCCTGGAAGAAAGAAGACCGTCAGCGATCTGCACCACCGAAGACATCATGGGGCCACGAGCGAAGACCAGTGAAGAAGGTTCACTACGTGCAGGGGAATGAAGAGCACCCCCGCAAGAATCGGTGTCCAGTGTGTAACGGCGAACACTGGATTTACGAATGCAAGAAGTTCAAAGAAGCAAACCTTAGTCAAAAGTACGAAATGGCTAAGAAGGCAATTTTATGCTTCAGGTGTCTACGAGGAAGACATTCAAGGAAGACCTGCAGGGCAGCAGATTGCAAGAAGTGCGGAAGATGGCACCACACCAGTCTTCATGATGAAAGCCGTCCACCAGCAGCTGTTGGGGATAGAGAAGAATCCCGCTGCAATGTCTCCAGTCGCAGAGAAGAGCCCAAAGAAGTCGTCACCTCCGTGCACACTGCCAGTGATGGGCAGGTGTATCTGAAGATGATCCCAGTGGACCTGTATGGACCGAAGGGCGCAGCACGCGTACTGGCCCTTCTGGATGAGGGGTCAACAGTCACGTTATTGGATGCTGGGGTGGCGCAGATGATTGGGGCTGAAGGCAAGGCGAGTCCGATAACCATCGAGACAATTGGAGAACATGGAATCAAGAGGTGCGACTCGCAGAAGACAAGCGTCAAGATCAAGGGAGCTCATCGTAAGAAGAAGGAAACAATTGAAGTTCGAACAATCGACAGTTTAAAGCTCTCAAGACAAGGTGTGGATCGAGGTGTCATCCAAGGATGCTCGCACCTGCAAGGCATTCAAGGTCAACTACTATATGAAGATGAAGAGCCAAAACTTCTCATCGGGCAAGACAACTGGGGTCTCATCGTCACGAGAAGACTTAAGAAAGGGAAAAGGTCCGATCCAGTTGCGTCACTAACGAGCTTGGGATGGGTCCTCCATGGGCGTCACAACGGGAAGACGTCACCAGTACAGTTCGTCAACCACAGCAGACTCATCGAAGAAGACGAGACAGAAGCCTTGGTGCGGCGACACTTCGACATCGAATCAATCGGAGTGCAGCCTCGCCGCCCGAGCAACGACGCAGACCAACGAGCGCTTGAGGTCCTGCAGTCAACGACGAAGCGCCTTCCAGAGGGGAGGTTTGAATCCGGGCTGCTGTGGAAGAGTGAAGACGCAACCCTCCCAAACAACTACGTGCAAGCTCATCGACGTCTTATTGGGATTGAAAGGAAATTGGACAAGGATGCAACCCTGAAGACGTCATATGAAGACCAAATGAAGAAGCTGATACAAAATGGTTATGCAGAGAAGGCTCCAGTATCAACGACCGCTGGAAGAACATTTTATTTGCCGCATTTTGCGGTGATGCATCCCGTGAAGAAGAAGCCAAGGATAGTCCTGGATGCTGCTGCAAAATTTGACGGGAAGTGCCTGAACGACGCACTCCTGCCGGGATCAGATCTTCTGCAATCGCTATTTGGGGTGCTTGTGAGGTTCAGAGAGAAGCCGGTCGCCGTCGTCGCCGACATTCAAGGTATGTTCCTGAGGGTACAGATGCGTGAAGAGGACCGCGACAGCCTGAGGTTCCTGTGGCGCGGCGACAGAAGAAATGGGACACCAGACGAATACCGAATGTGCTCAGTGGTGTTTGGTGCGGCTTCATCACCATCTACGGCGATATTTGTTATGAACAAGAACGCAGCAGATTTCAGAGAAGATTACCCGGCGGCAGTGGAAGCTATCAAGAAGAATCACTATATGGATGATTATTTGCAGAGCTTTGCCACAGAGGAAGATGCAAGAAGGATCGCGCATCAGGTGCAAAGCATTCACGCAAAGGCAGGCTTCCACTTGAGGGGATGGAGCAGCAACCGGCCGAAGATCCTCGACGGGATAGGAGATCAGCTCAAAGAAGACAGCACAGAACTGGTTGCTGAAGAGAAGACCCTTGGGCTGAGATGGCTAATGGCAGAAGACTTGCTGGCCTTCAACGTCGGGTTCCGGAATACCAGCCCGGACATACTCGAAGGCAAGAAGACGCCGACGAAGAGAGAAGTCACCAGCGCCATGATGTCCGGCTTCGACCCCCTGGGCCTTGCTACCCCAGTGTTAATTCAGGGGAATAAGCTGATTCGGGACATATGGCGTGGGGAGATCGGCTGGGACGACGAGATTCCCGAAGTTCAGCGAGCAGCCTGGGCCAAATACGGGAAGGAAGTGTCCGTATTGAGAGACCTTCCAATACTCAGATGCAACTCACCGAAATTAGAAAAGGCAGCGAGTCAAAAGGGAACCCGGTGGAAGTTCATACCACCTGGCTGTCCAAGCATGGGCGGCGCTTGGGAAAGGCTCGTACGATCGGTGAAGACGGCTCTGACGACGGTGCTGCAGTCCAGGACACCACAAGAGGAAGTCCTACACACGCTGATGACTGAAGTTGAACACGTGGTGAACTCGAGGCCACTCACCCACGTTAGCGTAGACCCTGACGATGAAGAAGCTCTAACGCCGAACCACTTTTTACTTGGCAGATCTTGTGGAGCACCGGCGCCTGGGGAGTTTGCAGACATCGAGCTCGTCGGGAGGGCAACGTGGAAGACGGCACAACGGCTGACGGATCGCTTCTGGAACAGGTGGATCAAGGAGTATCTGCCTACTCTGCTGCCGAAGAAGGTCAACGGAGCAGCAACGCAGGATCCGCGCGTTGGCGACATTGTCATGGTCGTCGACGCAACACTGCCGAGGAACACCTGGCCGAGAGGAAGAGTTCACCGAGTCTACCCTGGACCTGATGGGAGAGTTCGAGTTCTGGACGTGCAGACACCATGGGGGATCCTGAGGCGGCCAACGAGACGGGTCGTCATCCTGGTTCCAGCTGCAGCGTCGCAACCGCAGGATGGAGTGCTACGCACTGCGGGGGAGACTGTTAGCGACGCAACATGAAATGGATTCGGCATAATAGGGACATAGCCATTCAAATAGTTTTGTAAATAACGCTAGTCCACGCCCTCACTACTTGCGCCCGTCCTCGGATAGGTGGTTATTTTCGAGTGTGACGTAAGCAAGTACTAATAAGATTCTTATAGGAAATTATGATGTTATAAGAATATAGGTATAGGTATATTTTGAATTCTATTTTGATAACATTGATTTATGGTTGAATTGATGATGTTTGTGTTTAATAAAGTTCTTAGAGATTTCATTGGTATAATATAAGCATAATATGAGAAGCTTTATGTATGTTTTGGATAGAATTTAGACCTAGGTTATTTGTAAAATACTGATTTGTTCAGATTGGTCATATTTGTAGTAATTTCATGGTTATTTCGTATCAGATTAGGTACATAATGGTAGATATAACGTTATTGTATATAGGTTCATATAATAAAGTACGCATTTGAAGTAATAAATGACGTAATATGGTTAGATATTTTCTCGTTGAATAACTACGTAATTATATGGTTTATTGTTATGGTTTATTGATAATAATGTGTAAATTGCTTTCTTTTATTGAAATGTAATAGTTATTTTCATGGTGTTTTACGTATTTGAAGGGAATAACGAGAAAATCTTTGTTGTTGTATATGTTCCTAATTGGTAGTTATATCTTGTTAGATTATGTTAAAATCTAATTGTAATTAGAATGTTTGCATATTTTAATAATGTAAAATGATAAAATTATGTTTGTAACCGTTTCGCCTTAGGTACAATGTTAGGCTAAGTAAATAGTCTGCCGGCGCAAACGGTGTTTTGAGATAGTCTTTGTTCTAGAAAGTTTTTTGTATTTAATTTTATCAAATTGATATTTATGTAAACATATAGGAATCGTTTCGCTCTATTATTTGAATATAATATTGTAATAGTTTTGATTAATAGTTTGAAAGATAATTCGATGTAAAGTTTAGAATCCAAGTAAAACTTAAGTGTAATTAGGTGCAAATTGCACAAACGCGCCAGCCAATCAGAGCGCTGGAATTATTTAGGGCAAAATTTGTATAAAAGGCGCACGCCGAGCTTTGGAAGTAGTCTCGGTTTGCGTGTGGATTCGTTCGCACGTCGATCGTAGACGCCTCCCCCCGCTCCCTTAGCCCCCGCGCTAATCGAGCAATCAAATTTCATAAGGTCGTTACCGTATTATTATTTCATAGACGTTTCCGTTGTAAATTTCAAACGCCGTTTTCACGGCGATTAGTGGCTTGCTAACCGTCTTCGTGTTTCGTCGAACGTGAGCTACGTCGACGGGGTTCGACGTTCCAGGTGTTCTTCGGGAGTAAGTTCGCCGAGTTCAAGACTTCGTGGGCTGGTGGATACGCGTAACGGTGCCAACGAAACCAGTCGGCGTTGCCCCGGTGCGCACAGTTTAGCCCTTCAGGCAAACAACAAACCGGAAGTCCCGATCCCATTTGCACTGGGCCTTACCCAGGGTGACGGAACCAGCGCTGTCCGAGCTAGGGGCACCGCTGCGGCCGTCCCGACCCCCCCTACCGCCGGTAGGGAGGCTTAGTTAGGGTTCGACAGTTAGGTCGTTCTTAAATTATATATTCATATATTTACATATATTGTTAGCTCCCCTTCCCTCCCCCCCGCCGAACGCAATGGCTGCGCAAGCTCACGCTGAGCTTGCGAAGCAATTCGTCGACGGCGTCGCCGCTTCAGGCGCCCCATTCGACCCGCATGCATTTCTTCGAATGCTTAGCGATCTCTCGCCCATGTTCGCCACCCTGTTGGCTCCACTGGCCCTTCAGGCCCCGGCTTTTCAGGCCACGACGACATCGCTGCCTCACAGCGCTCCCCCCTCCTCCGCCTCCAATGAAATGGAGTGCGACAATTCGGACGACGCCACCTCGACGGCGACCTCAACCTCGGCCTCATCCGCCGCCCGCCCCTCCAAGCGCACTGCATCTAGCAGTAGCGACGAAACCACTTCCACAGCGGACACCCTCATTGGCTCACCCGAGCCGACCGTCACCTTCACGCTCGTAGAGCGCCGCTCCAAGTGGAATAAGAAATCCCGGGTGTCTCCGACACCCACCTCCAGGCCGGTGTCCCCGACACCAACCGCCTGCCCGGCGACACAGTCGCCCCCCTCCCCTGTCCCCCTCATGTCACTCAACGTGACTCCCCCAGTCGGCTCAACCGCCGCTCCCACCAAGCCAGCAACGCGCTGCGCGCCTGTTTTAGCTAAGGCTAAGACCCCTCCCCCCGTGTTCCTACGGGATAAGGCCAACTGGCCTCTAGTTTCAAACCTTTGCCGCGAGCAAAAAATCAACTATGTACAGGCCACTAACATGAACGTGGCCGTCAAAATCACTGTTCCCACAGTAACTGACTTCAGAAGTCTGACTCAGCTCCTCACCCAAAGGCAGATCGCCTATCACACGTACGCTCTCCCAGAAGAGCGTAAAATAAAAGCCATCCTACGGGGAGTCCCGTTCGAACTCTCGAACGAGATCATCCTTGAGGATATCAAAGCTCAAGGCTTTCCCGCCGAGGCTGTGCACAAGATGCACAGCAAGAACGGCCGCCGTTTTCCCTTAGCCTTGGTCATACTGACCAACTCACCTAAATCCCGAGAGTTCTTCCGCGAGGCCCGCACTATCTGCGGCCTCTCCGGAATCTCAGTAGAAACGCCACATCGCCGTGGCTATCCAGGACAGTGCCACCGCTGTCAACTTTACGGGCACGCGGCGCGCAATTGTCTCGCTAGTCCCAGGTGCGTTAAGTGCCTGGAGCCACACTTCACGAAGGAGTGCAACCGCACTCCGGAGTGGACCTCTCCCCCATCCTGTGTGCTGTGTGGCCAGTCCGGCCACACCGCCAACTACAGGGGATGCCCCCGCGCACCCCGCACTTCACGACCTGTTGCAAGGAGGGCGGCGCCCAGACAGGCCCCGCCCCTTATTAGTAACACCAATTTCCCGCCGCTGCGCCACCGGGATTCCCCGGCAGCAAAGCCCGCCCAGCCCACGCCCACTCCAGTGCTTGCCTGGAGACAGCGTCCGGCTGTACCCACCCGCCCTGCTCCACAAGCAGGGCCTCAGAATTCTCCTCAGCCTTCTATGGCCGATGATATTAAACTTATCTTCAACACCATAAGAGGTGTTGATATGACCCAAGTAGCGCAGTGCGCTAGTAAACTACGCGCAGCCCGCGACTCGTTCGAACGATTACTCGTAGTCGCCGAGTACCAATCCCTAATTAATTCATTATAGGTACATCTATAATGAATAATACACCAAGCGCCACGACTGGTCGCATCAAACCTAGGGGTTTATCCCTGATCTCCTTCAACACCCGAGGTCTAATCAACCAACTTCCGGAGCTCAAACTGTTCATTAAGAACATTGAGCCCGAGTTAATCCTTGTCCAAGAGACATTTTTAAAACCCCAGCACACCAGGGGTCTTAACATTCCTAAATACTCCCTTGTGCGTGGTGACAGGCCCGCCTCGGTCCAACGAGGCGGCACTGCCATCTACTACAAGAGAAGTATCCACTGTTCTCCAATTCCCACGCCTCCGCTCACCAACATGGAGGCCACAGTATGTAGGCTGGCTATGACAGGTCACAGGACCATAGTCTTGGCCTCGGTCTACATACCTAGTGGTACAGCGCCCCTTCGTTGTGACTTCGAGGCCTTACTCGATCTGGGGCAATCCGTCATTATGTTTGGCGATTTTAATTGCAAACATACTGACTGGACGTGCTTGTCGACTAACACCAGTGGTGTTAAATTACTAGACATCACGAAGTCACTCGATCTGGACGTCATTTCACCGGTTACACCGACACATTACCCGGACAACCCACTCCATTCACCTGATATCCTTGACTTTGCCATCGTCAAGGATATCAATCTAGACCTTAAGACCATTCAGCCGCTAGACGACTTAGGCTCTGACCACCGTCCAGTATCCCTAATATTAGGACCCCAAAACGACCCTCCTGCTCCGAAAACCTATACCAATTGGGAAGGTTTCAAGCACACCCTGTCTTCGGCCTTGGAAGCCCCAGACTGCCCACTCGCGATTTCATCCGACTATCTCGATAGCACGGATAAAATCGACTCGATAGTCGATTCTCTCACTACCGCCATCAACTCGGCCATCAGTGAGAACCTAAAGGTTGCTAAGCATGGCAAGCCCAAGCTTCCCTTGGACATTAGCAACCTAATTAAAGCTAAAAACGCCGCTCTCCGCAGAGCCAGAAAATACCCCACACCCGCCTACAGGCAAATCGCTAACCAACTTCAACGTAAAGTCAAACGTACCGTCGCGGAATACAGAGACGTTCAAAGGAACGATCTTATGATTAATATTTCCCCGTCCCACACGGCGTACTATAGGATGGCGAGAGCCCTCCGACTAGACGCTCGTACCTACACCCCTCCGTTATCTCGCCCCGATGGCACTACCGCCTTCGAGGACGACGAAAAAGCTGAATGCTTCGCCGATAGCATTGCTTCACAATGCTCCCCGAGTACCCAACCCACAGACCCAGCTCACATCCAGGCGGTGGAAGACGAAGTCGATTGCATAGACTCCCGTCCAATCACCGCTGACCCCATTACAGTTTCTAACGATGAAATCCTACTCATCATTAGGAAACAGGAATCCAAGAAGGCCCCGGGTGCGGATGGAATTTCCAACCAAGCACTTAAGCAGCTGCCTCGGCAGGTGCTTACCTTACTTGCGATTATCTTCAATGCTTGCTTTGATCTAAGCTACTTTCCAAAAGCTTGGAAAGAAGCTATAGTCATAGGCATTCCCAAGCCGGGTAAACCCTTGAATAACCCGGCTAATCACAGACCCATCAGTCTACTCAAGGCAATGGCCAAACTTCTCGAGAGAGTCATACTCGCTCGAATGAAGGACCACCTGTTCCCAGCGGACGGTGACCCCCTAATTATCCCCCATCAATTCGGCTTTCGAGCCAAACACTCGTGCCCTCAGCAAGTCCACCGAATCGTCGAGTACATACTCGACGGCTTCTACCCCAGACGACTGAAAACAGTCGCGGTCTTCTTTGACGTAGCCAAGGCTTTTGACAAAGTCTGGCACGCAGGGCTCATTTACAAGCTTCACAACACAGGCTTGCCCGACCGTCTAGTCAAACTAGTCGGCTCCTACCTTAAAGATCGCACCTTTCGTTTCAAACACGAAGGTACGCTCTCCACCCCCCGCCCCCTCAAGGCGGGCGTCCCTCAGGGCTCGGTACTCGCCCCGTTACTATACACAATATACACCAATGACATACCCATCCCGTCTAAAGGTGTTCAACTCTCCCTCTTTGCTGACGACACTGCCCTATACGTCAAGGGCGTGCACGTCGACACACTCATCACCAAACTCCAGAAGGCCGTAAATGACCTCGGAGCTTGGTTTAAAAAATGGCGTATCGATGTAAATCCAGAGAAAAGCTCTGCGATGCGCTTCGATCATAAACGCCGTCGTCCCTACGACCCCCACATCCGAATGCTAGGTACGCCCATCCCGTGGGCACTCACCACCAAGTACCTAGGCGTAACGCTCGATCGTACGCTTTCATTCCGTCCACACATTCTCCGAGTTACCAAACTCGCCCGTCTGTACATGGGTCGACTTAACAGTATGTTAGGCCGGCACAGTAAAATGTCTCTTAGGAACAAGCGAACGCTTTTTAAGGTTTGCGTGAGACCAGTCATGACGTACGCCGCCCCAATATTTGCACATGCTAAACCCTCCGATATGTATAAACTACAGGTAGTCCAGAATCTCTTCTGCCGCCGGGCCACGGATGCTCCGTGGTACGTGCGAAACGCAGACTTGCACAGAGATCTCGAACTGCCTACCATACAACAACACCTTAGGACGCTCTCCACCGCTTATTTTAAGCGATCCGAAGAGCACCCTAACCCCCTTATACGCGAGACAGTAGCTTATACTGCTCCGTCCATGCCGTCGAGGTACAAAGTCCGTAGACCGAGAAATGCACTCTCGGATCCCCCCGATCAACTTTCGGCCAATCTGGACCAGCTTAAGGCTGCCCAGGCCGTTTAATCAACAATATATAAATGTCATTTGCACCTTAAGTGACTAAGTATTCCCAGCGGGTGACCCGCTAGCGGGTCCCTGCTTGCGCGCCCACCTCCCAACCCGGGTGTCGCTCCGATGAAGGCTGACAGCATTCCCATGCTACAGCCGCTTGGGTGGTTTTTAGTGGGTAGGTGCCACTTTGGTGAGTCCCACATAACCCCGCAGACGGCTGCGGAGGTATTCATGACGAATCTTCCACCTCCCTCCCGAGAGAGGGTGCTTCGGCAGCAAAAAAAAAAAAAAAAAAACTTTGGAAGTCAGTTCGGTGCCCACAAGCAAGAAAACAACATCTAATAAGAAGAAAGAAATAGTTCGGTGCCCACAAGCAAGAAAACAACATCTAATAAGAAGAAAGAAATAGTTCGGTGCCTGCAGCGAAGAAAACAACAACTAATAAGAAGAAAGAAAAAGTCTAAGAAGAAAAGTTCAGAAGCTTCCAGTTAGAAGAAAGAAAGTGCTGTTCGGTGAATCCGGAGGCCAGTGAAGACCCAAGAACACATAAGCGCTGTTCGGTGTATCCGGAGGCCAGTGAAGAGGTCTGAAGAAAGAAGCTGAACTACAGGAACGATTGCGGTTCATAGGCTTATTTAAACTTAAGGTTTAATTGTATACGCAATAAACGTTCCTACTTTGAAGATTTGTGTTGTTTTCACTGCGCTCCAGCCTGCACTCGATCAAGTCGGGTGTCACTCCGTGGTTAGTCAGGTCGTGGTGTCTTCGGGGCCAAAGGGTACATACGACGGCATCTTCTCCAGCCGGCGCAACAAAACTACGCGCAACAGTTTGAGACCATGAAAAGAATAAAGGACGGTTTTATAAAACTTTGAGATGAACAAATTATAAAATTCCGATTTTTACTACCATACAGCAGTTACAAAGGATTTTTTTCGTATAAAGGAGAGATAAAGTCATGGAGGTTTATTTCTGCCACTTGAATAAAATGCTTTAAGTTATAATACGGGGGGTTTGGTAATTCAGTTCTTATGGCGTGAAATAGGGGAATTAAACCTCACGTATGACACGTTCTGTTTTTCACTTTGATACGAAATAAACAAACACGTGTTTCATAAATTCAGACGGTGAAATGAAAAAGTTTTATAGCTTGACGGCAAATCAAATTTCCAACCAAAATAATTGTGTTTAAAAAGAATATAGCTTCATAGTAGCATACCTTATCATTTTACACAGTACACTTCAGCGTTTGGTGAAAAATGGCGAATGAATGTCTGTATACTGCATAATATTATATCTAAGTCTTCATACAAAGTTTTCAAACGTGGAGTGTATTTACGTTTAATATAACAGAGATAATATTTTCATATTTGTATGGACGTGTTGGAAGGTGAATAATTCCCTATTTTTAGTAAAATTTACTTCTCTTGATTTGATAGTGATAAATTTGGAATTATTCTTGTTAAAGATTGCAATCAAATAAAAAGAGGGTTCTAATACATCTCAATGGCTGAAATCTATTATCACCAACTCACTTATTCGTCATATTTTTTTCCAAGATTCCTATTCTGATTGTTATTGTTTGTTATATTCCTTGTCCCTTGAGCTAAAAAAATTTCGTGTATGTGAACCACAAATGGTATAATTTTATTTTCTTTCTTTTTTTTTACTAACTTATTATTATTTTTTTAATTTAAACATCCCGAAATTTTTTTATGCAACGTTACTTGCCTATGATTGTCTAGGCACCTAGTCTATAAGCCTTATTGTACCGCTAGCGTATAAGAACTTGAATGTATTCATTGATTGAGTCTAGTGTCTAAGATGTTGGCAAGCCTTAAATTAAGAAAAAAAAGTATGGTTTATATTATCGGTGATTATTTCCCTACATGGAGTACATTTTTTTCTTTTGATCTCTACGTTTTACTTTATTTGGTATTTAGTAAACACTAGATAAGCTATTCATAAAAATTAATCAAAATCCTCTGACCGACAGCAAAAAGGATTTATTACGAAGTATGCGTTTTGAACGTAGGAACGATCTCAATTTATTTAATTTTCAAACGAATAAAGCCAGGTGGAAAATAAATACATTAATGTGCCAGACCCAGACACCCAGACACATACGTTAAACATATAACACATATTCTATAAAAAAAATTTGGTTTTAAAAGAGTTAGATATTATACCACTATTATTTTAAGCGAGCGAAGCCACGGGCAGAAACTAGTACATATATAGATATCAACCATGAGCCGAGAATAAACATCTGTGTTCATCACACAAATGATTACCCCGACCGGTACTCAAACCTGGGACCTTCGGCGTGTAAAAACTGCTGTACTTGTGTTTAGCAAAAGCTTGTAATTCAAACATTTATTTCCAGAATACTAACAGAGGGCAGGAAAAATATAAAACGAGAAGCCAATACTTTGCTGGACAAAGACAAGGCAGAAGCTATGTTATACAACGAAAATTCCGATGGAGACAACTTAGATTATGCAACGCCATACTTTAGTGATGCAGAAGTTAAGACCGAAGCACCGAAGAAAATACCCATGGTGAAAGTTGCAAAAGTCAATGGAAAATATTATAGAAGATTCTTAGGTTACGCATAGTCTTATTTATTATGCATAGTTTATTTTTATTTCATATTCACAGAGCAAACGGCACCGTTAACAAGCTGTTATGACATTGTACTAAGAAGTAAATATAAAATATGGTTACTTTCATTTGTTTCTTCCTCATTCTCACTCCGATCGCCGCCCGGTACGGACGTGCAAGAACCCGTTCTCCGTTGATCGGTACCTTCCCGATAGTTCGTGGCACTCAGTCTACTGACGTCACAGTTTAGCGTGTTGGTTCCGTGCTACGGTTTTCAAGGTTTTTCTACTCCCTCTGAGTGCTATCGAAGTGTGATTTTTCTTTGTGACTAAGCCCCTTAGTCTTCAAAGTGCTAAGTTGTGTTGTGCTTGTGCTGAGTGCTGTGTTGTGCCCAGCGTAAGTAGTCTGGTTTCAGTACAAAGGATACTTAACGGTGACAACGAATTTGTACAGATCCAGTCCTTTTTATTTTATTTATTATTTCCTTCTACTATTTTATATTTTCTCTTCTATTTTCATATTTATTTTTATCATATTTGTGTTTCTTCGTGTACATTTGTCCTTTTTTTTGCGGTAAAGGTTGACTCTAACGCGGTCAACTTTTTACCTGGACACCCTTTTTTAGGTTTCTAGGTAGTGGCCTTCGGCGAACAACGGTTAGTTTTAAGTTATTTTCCACAGCCCCCCTACCGCTGGTAGGGAGGTTAGCCGCTAGGGTTCGCTAGGTTTATTTTAAGCAACTCTTGGCATATTTTATATACTTATATATTTATATAATTCCCTATAATTCCCTCCCTAATGGATTCGCAAAACATTATTAACTTCGCGAAAGCGTTCGCGCAGGCGCTCGCTGCGTCCGGCATCCCCATTCCAGACAAGGTCTTCACGCAGGCCTTATTAGCAATTAAAGCGTCCCCGGCCCCTCAGGGCCCAACCCCGGCCCCTCAGGCCACCAATTCCCAGACCCCTCAAGTCTTTACCAGCTTTCCCGCATCTCCCATTCCATCCGATATGGACTGCGCGTCGGTCACGTCATCTCGCGCGTCGCGGCGTAAGCGTACCGCTCCCGGGAGCGACTCCGATTCTGAATCCGCGTCCGAACCGTCGTCGGGCGCCGCTACTTTAACCAGGTCTCCTGAGCCCCCATTAACATTGGTCTCTAAACGCTCCAAGAAGCGCTCAAAGAAAATCGCGGTGTCTTCAACACTCGATACGATGTCACTCAAAGTGACCGCGTCTCCGTCAAAGCCAGCGACGCGCTGCGCTTCCGACCCACCGAAGCCTCAGCTCCCTCCGCCCGTCTTCCTCCGCGAAAAAGCGCGCTGGACCGCAGTTTCCGCGCGTTCACTAGGCTCCTATCACTTAGGCAAATCGCTTATCACACCTACGCCCTCCCGGAGGAGCGTAAGATCCGCGCAGTACTACGGGGCGTCCCGTTTGAACTCAGTAATGACGACTTTCTCGAGGACCTTAAGTCTCAGGGCTTCCCGGCTGAAGCAGTGCACAAGATGCACTCCAACCGCGGTAAACGTTTTCCGTTAGCATTAGTTATTTTAGCTAAAACTCTCAACTCGAGGGAGATCTTCAGAGAGGCTCGCACAATCTGCGGACTCTCGAATATCTCCGTCGAGTGTCCAAACCGTCGCGGACACCCGGGGCAATGCCATCGTTGCCAGCTGTACGGGCACGCAGCGGCTAATTGTTCAGCTCCCCCAGGTGCGTTAAGTGCCTCGATCCGCATATCACAAAGGAGTGCACTCGCACTCCTGACTCCACCTCCCCCCCTGCATGTGTGTTGTGCGGCCAGTCCGGCTACACAGCAAACTACAGGGGTTGTCCGCGAGCTCCACGCTCTTCCGTAAAGAGGGCCGCGCCTAAACCGGCGCCACCACTCATTTCCGCTAATTTCCCGCCGCTGCGCAACCGGGCTCCTCCGGAAGTAAAGCCCGTACAGCCGACGCCTACTCCGGCTCTTTCCTGGAGACAGCGTCTGGCCGCTCCTGCACCACCTTCCCGTCTTATCCCAGCTCCCGTAGCTCCCGTAGGCCCGCGTCCCGCTGGGTCGTCTTCGCCTCAGTCATCGTTGGCTGAGGACATGAAGACCGTGTTCGACGTCATCCAAAACGTCGACATTAACGAAATCGCCTTACTCGCACGCAAACTGCGAGCCGCCCGCTCTCCTCAAGAGCGTCTATTCGCGCTAGCCGAGCATCACTCGCTACTAAGTTCTTTATAAATTCTATATTTCTAATAAATTTGCTTAATAGTATATATAATGTCTAGACCCGCAAATCCCGCGTCCTGTCATATCAAACCCAAGGGCTTATCCCTAGTTTCTTTTAACGTTCGTAGCCTTAATACTAACCTTCCTGAGCTCAAACTGTTCCTTCAGAACAACGAGCCAGACATATTGCTTCTTCAAGAGACGTGGCTAACTCCAAACCGCTCCAGGGGATTCGCTATTCCCAAGTACGCGTTTATTCGTAACGACAGGCCCAACTCCGACGGTTTCAGCGGCACTGCCATTTATTACAAAAGAGGATTCCATTGCTGTCCTCTCCCTATCCTTCCTCTCTTCAACATGGAAGCCACTGTGTGTAGATTGGCTATGACTGGTCATCCGACCATCATTATAGCTTCAATCTACATACCTAGTGGCACCAGACCAATCCGCAGCGACTTTGAGGCCATTCTCGCCCTCGGCCATTCAGTCATTATGTTGGGAGACTTTAACTCCAAACATACTGGCTGGACGAGCCTATCAACCCACACCAGCGGTGTCGCTCTCCTCGACATCACTAACTCACTCTACTTAATTGTCATCTCTCCCATCACTCCCACTCACTATCCCGACAACCCGAACCACTCTCCTGACATCCTCGATTTTGCAATTGTCAAGCGAATCAATCTCGATCTCAGGTCTATCGAACCGCTCGATGACCTAGATTCTGACCACCACCCCGTCTCCCTCGTGCTAGGTCCACCTAACGATAACGTCACCTCTCCTAAGACCTTTATCAACTGGAAAGGCTTTAAAAATACGTTAGTTTCAGCCTTAGAGGCCTCGAACTCTCCGCTCGCGATCTCGACCGATCAATTAGATAGCCTGGATAAAACAGATTCATTAGTCGACTGATGTCTGTAGTCACTGATGCTATCAACTTAGCAATCAGCGATAACGAAAAGGTAGCTAAGCAAGGCAAACCCGCGCTTCCCTTAGCCGTTAGCAATCTTATTAAAGCTAAGAACGCGGCTCTCCGGAGAGCCAAGAAATATCCCATACCCGCCTATAGAACCTATAGAAAGCTGCGAATCAGTTTCAACGTAAAGTTAGGTCTTGCTTCGCGGAACTTCGAGACGCTCAGATGAACGATATCATGGCGAATATCTCCCCGTCCCACCAAGCGTATTATAGTATGGCCCGAGCCTTACGCGTAGACGCCGCCTCTCACGTCGCTCCTCTCACTCGTCCCGATGGCTCTATCGCCTTCGAAGTCGAAGAGAAAGCCGAATGCTTCTGTTGAATGTTAGCTGTTATATTCAATGCCTGCTTCGACCTTAGCTACTTTCCAAAAGCTTGGAAAGAAGCGACAGTCATAGGCATTCCCAAGCCGGGCAAACCTCTGAACATCCCGGCTAATCACAGACCCATCAGCCTCCTCAAGGCACTGTCTAAACTTCTCGAGAGAGTCATACTCTCTCGAATGCGGAACCATCTGTTTCCAACGGATGGCGATCCTCTCATAATTCCCCATCAGTTCGGCTTTCGCGCTAAGCATCGTCGAGTACATACTTGACGGTTTCTATCCGCTTCGTTATAAAACAGTCGCGGTTTTCTTTGACTTAGCCAAGGCTTTCGATAAAGTCTGGCACAGCGGTCTCGTTTATAAAATCTACAAAATAGTTTTACCGGATCGCCTAGTCAGGTTAATCGTGTCGTTTATCAAAGACCATACGTTTCGATTGAAACATGAAGGCACGCTTTCCGCGCCTCGTCCCATAAAGGCTGGAGTCCCTCAAGGCTCAGTCCTCGCCCCTCTGTTGTACACCGTGTACACCAAAGACATTCGCATCCCGCCGAAAGGCGTTGAACTCGCCTTCTTTGCCGACGACACCGCACTCTATACCAAAGGTCACAGTGTTCCGCAGCTTGTAACCAGACTCCAAAAGGCCGTAAACGCCCTCGGTGTATGGTTTCAAAAATGGCGCATCGATGTGAATCCAGACAAGAGTTCTGCGATTCGCTTCGACCCCAAACGCCGTCGTCCCGCTGGTGATCCCCACGTTCGAATGTTAGGCATTCCCATCCCCTGGAAGCGCAGTACTAAATACTTAGGCCTCACCTTAGATCCAAAGCTTTCTTTCAAGCCACAGGTCGAAAGAGTTTTGAAACACGCCCGTCACTACTTAGGCCGCCTAAATAGCATGTTAGGTAGAAAAAGTAAAATGTCGGTCAGAAACAAACGTACGCTTTATAAGGTCTGCGTTAGACCAGTCATGACATATGCCTCGCCAGTCTTTGCTCACGCCAAACCCTCCCTCCTGCACAAACTGCAGGTAGTTAAAAATCTCTTCTGCCGCAGGGCCACAAACGCACCTTGGTACGTGCGCAACGCGGACCTGCACAGAGATCTTGAATTGCCTACAGTACAACAACACCTCAAAACACTCTCTGAAGCGTTCTTCAAACGCTCCGAATCCCATCCCAATCCTCTAGTTCGAGATTCAGTCTCTTATACTATTCCTGTCTTAGATTCGAAGTTCAAAGTCGCTAGGCCTAGGAATGCGCTAGCGTACTCTTCCACCTCCAGAATCTCAGCCGATCTCGAAGCCCTTCTGGCCGCAAATTCTAATTGTAACGTAAATTCTAATTCTAACGTAAATCCGAATTAACTTAACTTCTTTTAATGTATTTTAACTTAACTTCTCTTTGCAATTTTGAGCACCTTCAGTGCTATGAATTCACCTTCAGTGCTTTGAGCACCTTCAGTTCTATGTAAATCCCAGCGGGTGACCCCTTCTAGGCCCCGCTAGCGCGGCCTCTTTCTCCAATTGGCCGACGCTCAGATGAAGGCTGTGTGGCAAAAAATTGCACGAGCTGACAGGGGGTTTTTTAGTGGGTAGTGGTTCTGGTAGGCTCGGAGCGAGTCCCACATAACTCCGATCGCGCGCGCGGAGTATGCGTCAGAGCATTTTTTAACCTCCTGCCCTCTCCGTGGAGGGGAACAAAAAAAAAACAAAAAAAAAATTGTTTCTTGTTCAAATGATTTCATTTAATGGCTTTTAAAATTGTACTGGATTTGGTGACTTGGCAAAAAATTTTAATGGTCTAAGCGAGTTAACTAGCTGGAAATCAAAAGGAAATATAATAAATAAATAAATAACAGTTTATCGACATACGTTGCCTGTAGGGACCTAATATCTTAATCTCGCACGAGTAAGACCTAGCAACTATGCTTGCGATTCAGCAATTATATGCATCAAAGGAAAAATTAACTAAGTCATATTTGCCTGGGCCTAGGTTTTAGCAAAGGTTAACAAGATGAAAGTTTGTCTACAGAGAGATATGGTATCAAGAACTCAGAATCGAAAGTTTCACAGCATTTGGCAATCTCACAGTAGAGTTATCAATACTTGAAAATATCGAAAGAAAAAATAAATAAACCGCGGAAACTTCAGTTTGTATGAACTTTAGCTGTCAAAATTCGGGATACAGAATTAGTGTTGATTTATAGTGTGTAAAATTAATTTAATATTTTTTAAATTTTTTTGGTATAATTCAAAAACATAATTTATGAAAAATTTAAGACTAAAATTGTAATTTTGCGTATTTTCAATTACCACTTCGATTTTCACAAATCTAATATTTTTGTTGTTTTTTTAAATACAAGTACTGAAAAATATAAGCAATTTTTTTACATACATTTAATTTTGTTAACCTTGCCTACAACTCGCTTCCTCCTTTGGACTAATTGCGAGGTCACAGCAGTAAATGACTCCTACCAGTAAATGAACACTAAAATAATATCCTTTAAGTTTCGGAGTGCTCAGCTGCAACACTAGCTGCCTATTGCGTTCTGAATCAACGCTTGGTGGTGAACCACTTGAGAGTTGGCCATTTTAATCTCCATTCTCAATCGACTCGATCAATTACAAAAACTTATGTCTATTCCAGCTGCAGATCCATTCGAAGTAAAACAGCTCACAATTAGGAATACCTTGCATCTAAATAATATCTGCTACCTAGTTTAAAGTAAGATTTTTTAAATAAAAATTCTAATTATTAAAATCGATATTATTCTCACAGACTAACATAAACAAATTAGAATAACATAAACAAAATGATTATTAACTACAATCAAAGCTCCCAAATCCACCACCACAAAAGATGAATAGCCATCTAAGAAGTCATCGGCATACGGGTCTCTACAATGGAAGCACATACATCATACTGACAACTCCAGGAACGTAAATGGTCTTGGTCTTATCAGCTATTCTGGGCACCAGATATCGATTGCATGCAGGTATTGCAGACTTGTGATGTAATAGGCTGGATGCTAGAGCTCATTAATAGTCTTGCTTTGTAGTTTTACGAGACGGTAATATGACAATAATAATCATCGAGGATTTTTTTTTGAAAATTCAAATTAGGTAAAAGAATACGGCCCTTTGATTCAATCACCCGAACATTGTAGAGGGACTTGCAATTTGGGCGGGGAAGTTTTGACCGCATGAGGCTGCCATGTTGTTAAGGCGACATCTGTCAAATCATCTTGACAAGTTACGCGATCGAGCAGCGCCCCAGCGAGCAGTGGCCTTTCACAATAGAATATCCACTGTTTGGTGATCAAATTTGAGAGCACCGGTTCTCTTATCAATTGGTTGTTCCAAATAGCCACGGCCCGTCAAAGTGTGCAGGGAAAGCCGAAGCAACTAATTCACGAGTATCGCCGTACACAACATTTCGAAGTGTTCAACTTGGCAATTTTGGTTTCGGTATATTTGAGTGTTATATTAATACGTAATGTCTCACATGGGCCTCTCAATAAAATAATATTTTGTCTTATTGTATTGTAGTTAAACACCAACCCACCCTTTTTGAAAGACCTTGTAGTGTATCTACCATAACCTCCAATCTATTCAACCTAGTAACTAAAACAAACCTAATTTTCAACGTAACCTCGTATTTTTCTAAATTGATTAAAGGTCCTTTTTTCGCCTTATGTTGGTTGTTTTGCTTGATTACTATCTAGATAGTTGAAAATCTTAATTTTTGCCAAGTGCGAGGATTCCAAGATAACACGAGGTACGTAATTGTAAGACTAAGAAACACAACTATAATCATTAAATAAAACAAGACTGTCTATCGTGACCACGGCAACTGCAAAGATGCCGAAACGTCGAAATAATTTTAAAATTAACTAAAATATACGCGATAATATCCGGTAAAAAGTGTTTTATTTAAAGTATGAATCGTGAAAATTTAAGAAAATATATAACTATAATCATGTTTTACGTTGAGAAGATGTTTATAATACCTGAATATCATATAATCTATATCTTATATTCAGATTTCACCCGTACAATCTACATAACTACATATAGTTCAATGCGACCTTTACATAAGAAGGCAAGGTAATAATTACGTAATCATTAAACGCAAAGATATTAAATAAGGTTTCGCAGCCAAGAGGTGGCAGTGACATTTCAACTCATACGCGGGAGATCCAAAGTTAGAGTCCTGGTTGGAGAAGTTATTTGTATGAAGATCACAAATGTTTATTCTCACCCCATAACAACATACAGTTGGTGTGTTTATTCGGGGAGTTCTTATTATTATTATTTTAAGGTGGATAAACTCTTTTCGAAAAGTTCGCAATATAAATACAAAAGCTAACTCAAACAGCTTGCTTCAATCTAATTAAATTGAACAGCCGAGATACCCGAAACCTATACAACTAAATAAAAATAAATAGTTAATTCAAAGTAGCGTAAATAGGCTGAGGAGTAAGATAAGCGGAATGAAAACGTGAGATCGTGCCCAGTTCTTGCTACTACAAAGAAAGTGGATGTGGTATAAGTTTAGCTCATAATGTGGACGGTCGCGCTGAGATCAAATTAGTGTATTTTAGGATAGGTAACTGATGAGAAATAGATAAAACAACATTTATGCTATAATTCGTATGACTGTAAACTGTATTCATATGAATGTACTGTTATAATGGAAAACGCAAATCACTTTTTAAAAAAGGTTTTTATTACACAACTTATTAAAATAGAATTACACTTAAATGAAATTAGAATTGAAATAGAAAAATGTTTGATGTTGATACAGTGGAGGTATGATACAGACTGACTCAAAAGTAAGACCTTAATCTAGAACTGCTTCGAGCTAGAATCCAGGGAGCTAAGTCAGCACTGCCGGCTTGCACTTTACTCTACATAGTACATATATAACAACCCCCTCCTTAAGAGAAAACTTACCCTTTTAAGGTAAGTTTTATAATAGTTGTTCTAATCTATTCTGAGACGGGGTTGCTCATTACTTTTATCTAATTCAACTTGCTCTTTAGCATCCCTTGGATTCTTTACATTTTTTAAATAGTTCATACATTTCTTATACAAACAGTAAATTAGTAAACTTATAATTATAACAAAAGAAATAATACTAATAATAGAAAAACTGATATGGCTATACAGATGTTCTTCAGGATTAGAAAGTTTGATATCTTTAACTATTTCATTTGATATTTGTTCATAGGTTTTGAGTTGTTGTAAATTAATATTCCTTATTTTTGAAATAGGATACACATTTTTTAACTTATTGAAATTATCAAAGTTACAGCAACTATCGTTAACTATATTGTAATTAGGTTTTACAATCGGGATATTTATTTCTGGAAAAACTTTTGCAATAAATTTGATATTCTTAAAGAAAGCTATACAATCTTGTGGAATATCGAGGGTTCCTGTACCCGATATAGTGGTTTCAAATATAACATTATTTTTACACTCGACAGATAGTTTTGAGGGCTTTGATTGAACAAAAACCCATCTGTTATTATTTAGCTTATGCCAAATATCAATATCACCATAAATTATTTTGTGCTGACAAATATCTGGTAAAGTAGAAATAGCTTTTGTTATTATTTCTATCTCACAAGTTGGATTACTTACTACACTATGTATATCTATGATTTCACAAAGGTAAGTCCTAGGAATAATATTTTTACACGAATTAAGATCCTTCATAAAAGTAAAGTAGGTTTTAACTTTGCTTATTGCTAGAAATTGGTCGAATGGAAGTAACATGGCATAAGAATTAGGGTTATCAGACTTATGTGGAATGGGCAAAGGAATAGTGTTATAGAGATTGTATACTTGAGTACTTACAAGAGGTATTTTTACTACAAATACTAACTTACCATTTAAGTAATAGCAACCTAAACTAGCAACGTTTATCAAGGAGTGTATACTACTCAATTCTAAGTTTAAAGGGAAATCTCTATATTTAGGGATAACCTTAAGATTACTTATGATGTCATTATAAATTTCTTTAGGAGTTAGAATGGAAGGATGAAGTATATTGCTCTTGACATATAATATACTATTAAGAATATCTTCTAGTTTAAAAGCAAGTGTCAAGAGATGAGCTTGTAAAACATTTAGTACATAATTAAGTTTAATCTTGAAATTATCAGAATTTATTATCTTAGTTATATTTCTAACAGACATTGATATCTCATCAACTATATTATTTAATTTTGCTTGGTTTATGTATATCTCATGAAGTGAATTATTAATATTTGAAATAGCAGTTTGGGAAATTATTATATTGTTTTTGATTGTGTTAGCCAACACTTTATCATTGTCATAAAGGGCTTTTATAGCGTTGTTATAATTTTCAGCATCGTCCTCGTCTAATGTTCCGAAAATGTGCTTAAATACGACACCGACGCCTGAGAACCAGGCAGACCTTTTCTTTGGGTTATTTGACACAATATGCGAAATAGAATTGTAGTCACGTAGTAAATCCTTGTAAAGTGATTCTAGGGGTTGTGACATATTTTGGCATAGAGAGTAATCAATTTCTTCGTTTTGTCGGCATTGGCTTCGAATTAAATTAAATATGTCATTAACGTTTTCAATATATTCTTTAAACGAGGACACGTCTATGGGGATTACAATATGGAATTGATCGCTTATAATCCTAACACTACCAATGGGGTCGAAGATCATACCAGGATTTTCAGTGATGTAATTGACGTATTGTTCGTCAGCAGTAGCCAAGACGTTAAACGCCGCAAACATTCTGCAACGGTAATTATTAGTAATGACTAACTTGTAGATAAGATATATATATTTTAATTAAACAAAGAGAATAATTGTTGTAAAGTTTAAGGATGTATGAGAACAATTTGTAATAAACGATGTATAATAATAAAAATAACTATTCATGGACGTCATATGCTGGTTTCACTTCGTCATAGTGATGTTTTACATGACGTCGATTTATCAGAAGTGTTAAAGTGTTATTTCCATGAATTTTGACGATCTTGTATGGACCTTTCCAAAGTGGAGAGAGTGCTTTACGGAGTCTGACATGATTTTTAATATACACGTATTCGCCAACTTTATAATGTACTGGTTTGGAGTGTTTGTCAAAGTAAGTCTTAGATCTTTCTTTGGACGCATTTATATTCTGGAATGCTTTTTCCCTAGATATTTTGAGACGGTGTTGGAGCATTTTTACATATTCAGGGTAAGTAGCATTATTTTCCTGGTTGAAAACAGAATCTGGTATGTGTGGTTTATGACCGAATATTAATTCATAGGGAGTGAATTGCGTGGTAGAGTGGATAGTGGAATTGTATGTCAGCATTGCAGTGTACACATACTTATGCCAATTAGTTTGATTCTCGTTGACGTATGATTTTAAGTATTCTTTGAGGGTTGAGTGACTTCGTTCAAGTGCACCTTGAGTTTGGGGATGGTATGGTGAAGACCAAATTTGTTTAATTTTTAGGAACTGGCAGGTAATTTTAAACAGTTCTGCTGTAAAGTTAGTTCCTTGATCTGTTAAAATTGACTTCGGAATTCCGAACAATGATATGAAATGGACAAGACATTCGCAGGATTCTTCAGCAGTGGCATTTGCGATTGGGTATGCAATAGAAAATTTAGTAAGATCATCTTGAAGGGTGAGTATGAATTTAAGCTTTTGTAATCCTGCTTCTGGCAAGGGGCCGACGATATCAAGGCTGATTCTATCGAATGGACGGCTAGATGTAGAAGTAATTTGCATTGGGGATCTATTGACTTTTCTTAGGGCCTTACTAGTCTGGCATAATTTACAGTTCTTGACGAAAGAGTCTATGTCTGTCCGCATGTTTTTCCAATAGTACCGTTCTTTTATTCGATTAAACATTCTGTTAGAACCTAAGTGCCCTGCTATTGGAATATCGTGATTTTCTTTGAGAATTTTTTTTATTTCTGTAGGAACTGGATAAATTACGGTATTGTGATGTATATTAACTGTCACGTTAGAATTCTCGAATAAGTACATAATCATACCATATATTTTGACAAACGAATGTTGTTCAAAAGGATTTTTGAAGTCGGATATAGAGATTTCATTTATGTTGCCGCTGAGTAAAATATCGTCTCTCACTGATTTTATAGTTCTAAATAAATCCGGGTAAGTGCAATTGTCAAAATAGTATACTTTAGTAAAGAGGAGATAGAATATTTTATCTTTAATTGCGATTTTTTTAAACGAATGAAGTTTGCGTTCACCTTCGGTTATGGTGTTTGGATTCTCAGAAATAGAAATAACGTCATAAAGGTAAGGATTTGACTCATCAAAATCGATTGATACTGGGATTAAAATAGTCTTTGAAGAGGATTTGAGAAGGCTTTCATTGTGTTCTTTTATATGTGTGTTAAAAGATTTGTTTTTATCGGTAGAAGATTTAAGGAAATTAGAATAATCGTTATTATTATGGATAGGATTGGGATTTACAGGATCTGGGGTGGTCTCTACAGCTGGATTTGTATTTTCGATAGAAGGATCTTGTATTAAGGGAGGATTCTGTGTAGAAGGAGAATCTTGTATGGAAGGAGGATTTAGAGGGCTAAAATCTATATTTTGCTCTTCCAGTGGGCTAAAGTCTAAAGCGCCGAGGTCGGTTAGTTCGTCAAGGACCTCTTTAGGAATTTCTGGTTCTTGTCCCAATTTTGGATCATAGGATACGTTTGAAGTTGAAGGTTGTGGATTTATTATTGGATTTACTGGAAAACGAGATAAGGCGTCGGCATTACTATTTATTTTACCTTTTTTATACTCTACTTCATAATCAAATTCTTCTAACTTTAATCTCCATCTGACGAGTTTTGAACCGGGATCCTTACAATTAAACAACCATTTGAGGGGCCTATGATCAGTTATAATTTTTAAACGTCTACCATATAAGTATGGTCTAAACATCTTGGTTCCAAATATTATGGCCAAACATTCTTTTTCGGTAACGCTGTAATTTGTTTCAGCTTTATTCAGAGTTCGAGATGCATAAGCGATTGGGCGGTCGTGGCCAATCAAGCCTTGGGAAAGAATGGCTGAAATAGCCAAGTTTGACGCGTCGCAGGTAAGAACAAAAGGTTTTGTAAAATCAGGGTATGCAAGAATTGGAGCGGTAGTAAGAGCGTTTTTTAAAGTTTCAAAGGCAAGTTGCTGCTCGTTTTGCCAGAGGAATGGGACATCTTTCTTCAAAAGATTAGTCAGGGGTTTCGCGGTTTTGGAGAAGTCGGGGATGAATCGTCTATAGTAAGAAACTAGTCCAAGGAATGATTTTATGTCTTTAGGAGACCTGGGCAAAGGAAATTCTCTGACAGATTTAATTTTTTCGGGGTTTGGTTGGACGCCTTTATCCGTAATGATATGCCCTAGATAAGAGACCTCTTTGCGAAGAAATTCGCATTTGTCAGGCTGCAGTTTCAGGTTAAATTCTCTTAGACGGTTGAAAATGTTCAAAAGGTTTTTCATATGTGACGGAAGATCGTATGAGTAGATAACAATATCATCCAAGTAGACGAAGCATTGTAAGCCCTGCAATCCAGATAATGCAGTGTTCATAAGACGTTGAAATGTTGAGGGCGCGTTTTTTAGGCCAAATGGCATACGATTGAATTGAAAATGGCCTTGTGGAACGGAAAACGCAGTTTTTTCTGAATCTGTTGGCGACATTTCTATCTGGTGGAACCCTGAAGCGAGATCTAGAGTGCTAAAATATTTGCTTTTCCCTAACTGATCTAAAATTTCAGTGACATTGGGTATAGGGTAAGAATCACCAATGGTTACGTCATTAAGTTTTCTGTAGTCGATGACTACGCGCCATTTACGCTGGCCCGAGGCATCGAGTTTTTTAGGCACCACCCAGATTGGTGCAGACCATGGAGAAGTAGAGGGTTTGATAATATCTTCGTTAAGCATTTTAGATATTTGTGTTTCTACCTCATTTTTATGGCACTCGGGGAATCGGTACGATTTAACATGTATCGGGTGCTCTGTGGTTGTTTTGATTTCGTGCTTTATAACTGAAGTTGTCGAAAGTGGTTCCCCGGGCAGATGAAAAATGTCACTATATTTCGCACATATATTAGTTAGGTGTTCCTTTTCTTCAAGATTAAGATGTGAAATACGGAGAGAATTAAGAACACTTTTTGTTCTCGAAGAGCAATTGGAATTCGAATCATAAAATGGAGCTACGGGTTTGGACATTTCAATAGAATTTAATGGAAGAAGAGTAAATTTCATATCGGAATTAATAGTTGTATCTTGGTCAGATGTGTTCACAACAGAAATATTAACACGGTTATTATGTTTTACTTTCACGATACAATTCGCAATTAAAAGAGAATTTATTGGGTCAACATCAAGGATAACTCCTTCTCCAATTTCTGGGTTTGACACAGTACATTCGATAATAGCTTCGGTTCTGGAAGGGATTGTATAGACAGGTTCATTAAAGTTGAGGTTTACTGTTTCCTCATGAAGTTGTATCGTTTTAAATTTATAGTCAATGTTGCAGTTTGTTAAGTCGAGTATGTCGATGCCTATTATTCCATCATAAGGGAAGTCAATATTATCAATCACATGAAAATGGTGTTCCATGTTTTTATTACCTATAAATAAGGAAACTGGCAATAATCCTAATGTCTCTACAGGTTGAACTGAATCTATTCCTTTAATTTTCACGGTTTTATTTTTTATTTTGTTAAGATTATTCACAGAATGTTTTTTTATTAAGCTGATAGCTGCACCTGTATCGACAAGTAATTTTAGAGGTTCGGAAGAAATTGACGATTCGACTACAACATAAGGCAAGTATTTCTTGAGATGATTTATATTTAATTCATAGACTTCGTGAATATTGTTTTCGGGTGTTAGAGCTTTAGATTTTGGAGCGCAGAGCGGTGCCAACTGTTGTGGCTTAGACAATAGAGGGATAAATTCCTCTACATGGGAATTGTTAGGTCTAAATAATTGGCTCGATTTAGAGATTTTGCTTGATTTAGAGGAGTTACGAGATTTAGTAGGTTTAGTGGTTACAGGGGATTCAGTGGATGTAGCAGATTCAGTGGAATTTGATTTAATAGAAACAGTGGATTTGGATTCAGAGCACTTAGCAGATATCGTATTTGAATTAGTAGATATAGAAAAGGTCTTGGGGTCGGTGTCGGATTTAGTAGTTAATTGGTGCCTCGCACGACACCTATGCGAGACTATTAAAAGTTTTTTTGATTATTCGTGTTATCAACCTCGTCAACGCCTTGATCACAATCATCATCAATAAAATTAACTCGATGTCGCGGTTGTTGTTTGAACCCTGATGTGGAGGGTTGTTCAATATTTCGCGGGCGATTATTGTTATATTCACGTTTCCTACAGTTTTCTATAGTATGTCCTACGTTTTTACAATACCGGCAAACCGGTGGATAATTATTCTGGGGTCTAGGCTGGTTTTGACCTTGAATTTGAGGTTTAACAAAGTGTGAATTGTTGAAGTTAGGCCTTTGCCAGTTTCGTTGACTCGAATTAGAAGTGGAGGGAATTGCGGTACTACTATGCTTTTTATATGTAATGCCTAATATTTTCTCTTCCGAGGTAGCAAAGTTAATGGCCTCGTTCAGTGTGCTGGGATCTTTGCATCTAACCACTGTTGAAAGTTGAGGTTGTAACCCTACAATAAACACATTTAAGGCAAGGTCTTGCATTGCAGCGACGCGACCCGTTAGTTCATCTTTTTTCTTAGTTGGAATTGAAATATTTATTTCCGTTAGTAATTTGGCTAAACAACATTCAACCCTTAAGGCGTATTGGCTAACGGACTCACCGCGACCCTGTTTGCAATCTTGTAAATCGGAGAGTAGGTAGGCGTAGTGCTTCCTATCTCCAAATTGAGCTTTTAGAAAATCCTCTAATTGTGTCCATTTTGTAAATTCTTTTATGGCACAGGCTGTTTCAGCTTTGCCTTCGAGGCGACTAAGTATGTATTTTAATAAAATGTCTGTTTGACTAGAAGAAGCAAGGCTGATTGCGTTGTGGCAATTATTTAAGAATGGGCTTAATTTTTCTCGAGACCCATCGAAGGTCCCGATAAATTTTATCAATACATTTAAATCAATATCGGACATTTTAGTAGTCGTTTCTTCGTCCTTCACCTTTGACATATAGGAATATAGAAGTTGAAAAAAAAAAATGTAAAACTATAAATTATAAAATACAGAGCAAGGTTCAAAACTTAACTTAGTAAAAGTTGCTAAAAGTAGTACACAGCTTCACTAGTCCGGACGTATTATCAGTTCTCGGAATTATGTCTGGGAATATATGGGCGATTCCGTTATGGCACTTGGTTATAAGTCTCACTCACTATAAACGTTAATTGAAAAAATGTTATGTTAATTGTCTACTTGTTCAAAATAAAATGACTTACAGTATATACAGCAACATGATAAGCACACGGATGGTGAGTAGGTGCTACCAGGTACCCTCTACAGGTACCCTGCTTCCAAACAGAGTACTACTGCGTCGGGTTAGCAAGCCTTACCAGGCTTGTAGGAATTCAGCGTCTAGATATCCGGGAACAGCGTCTGGCCTGTACTACTGTGTACAGTTTAATAGGAGATGGTAGACTTAGGACACGGTGATAAAGGGAACAACCCTTTTATTGCAGCGAGAAAACGGCGGGTCTTTCGAATACTCTGGTTTCGAAATTGACGATAATATGATATAGCACTTTTCACACACTGGGATTTTTAACTTTTGCGCACATTCACTTCACTAAGGCTGTCCTGGGGACTTAAATATATCCCCTTTACGCTGCCACCAAATGTTATAATGGAAAACGCAAATCACTTTTTAAAAAAGGTTTTTATTACACAACTTATTAAAATAGAATTACACTTAAATGAAATTAGAATTGAAATAGAAAAATGTTTGATGTTGATACAGTGGAGGTATGATACAGACTGACTCAAAAGTAAGACCTTAATCTAGAACTGCTTCGAGCTAGAATCCAGGGAGCTAAGTCAGCACTGCCGGCTTGCACTTTACTCTACATAGTACATATATAACAGTACGTTTTAAACTATTTTATTTAAGTTGAACAATAAATAAAGAAATAAATATTGATACATCTCCCATAAGCAAGCCCACTATCTTCAAGGAACGCCGGCGTTCCTGGAGACACTTATGCTCTTTCGATATAAAAAATCATACCTGTCGCACTCTAAAGTTTACTGCTAACTACAAACGTACCGATACCTACTCTTCTCCGCGTACAAAGACATAAAAGTTAAGCAGTTTTAAAATCGAAAACATAGTGCACTGTTTTCCTTATACCTTTCAGCCTGCATACTAAGTGTATTATTATTGTTTCCGGTAGAAAAAATGTAGCAGACAGTTTCCAGAATTGAAAACGATGAGCATTATCAAGCTACCACATCCTCTTACTTCACGCACCTACGCGCGATGACGCTGGCCGCCGCAGGGGACTGAAACTGTAGGAATACGACCTATTTTAAATTTTCCCGCTAAAAACTTACGCGGAGATGTATTTTTATAGGAAACACTCCGATTTCCAATTTTGCGATGTTTGTGCTATCCAGTTGCAAGTTTGAATTTTAGATTAAGTTTTCTGTTGGATAGATGAAAAATCAAAGTAAATATTTCCGAAGTTCTATGAGAAATGAGGTACTAGTTGAAGTTTGTAACTATACTAATAAAAAACTAATTAAAAATAAGCCTTTTAATGCAGAATGGTTCAAGTTTCCAGTACAAAGAAAGAAAAGTGGAGAATTTGTCCACGTTGTATTGCCATTCATAGTGTATCTAAATACTTAATTCACTAAGTAATTATTTGACACTTACACACTCAAACCGAGAAATGCCTTACCTTTGAGACTCACTCTTAAAACTAATTTTATTCTAATTTTACACCAATCCAAGTCCAAAGATAATCTAAACTTCACGTGACTTCCTACTCTTTAAGACAATTTTGTCAACTAACTTTGTGTTTAATAGAGATTGGGATTTGTTTCCGATTGCATACTTGAGAGTGCAGTTGGTTACGAATCAACTAGCAATGCACATTCAATATTACCACAATTGAAAGCAGTCAAAGCAAACTCAAGAGATGCGATTTGGTGTCTTTGGGCTAGCCAATGCCAATTTCAATGTCAATTAGTATCATAAAATGGCCGTACAATAATTAATCAATTGGCGCTAGTGTAGCATCCAAGAGTATGGAATATCAAAGTTGGATCGCTGATCCATCGGAATTGTTTTCGGGTGTAGGCCTGCTGGACAGATAAGCTGCGTGAAAAATGCGTCCAGCGACTACCGTACAATTATCGCACGGACAGCGCACGAACATTTTTGTTATAATAAGTGTATACAGACCCCCATCCTCACCATTTGAAGTATTTGAGAGCACTATGGATGAGGTATTACATAGAGTAAATAACAAAAACAAAGAAATAATTATTTGTGGCGATTTTAATATTGATTTATTAGTAGAGACGTCACAAAGTAAACGATTCTCGAATCTTTTTAATTGTTACAACCTAAAAAGTCTCTTCTTAGAGCCTACGCGAATCACAGTGACCTCAGCCACATGTCTTGATAACATTTTTACAAATTTAATACCATGTACAAAGTCAGTAATTAATAAACTACAATCAGATCATAGTGGGCAGTTGGCTACTTTTGATATTGGGCTAAAAAATACTTTAAAAAGAGAAATTACCTTTATACCCATGAATGAGAGACGGCTTGAAACATTTAGGAAAAATGTATTTGAAAAAACATTTAAATTAGATTACTGTGCAGATCTTATTACTCAATATAACTCTATTCATAATATAATTAGAAATAAATATGACTCTATTTTAAAAAAAAGAAAATATGCATAAATAATAATTTATTTAGGCTTAGTGACTGGGCAACAGTGGGAATATGCAGAAGTAGAAATAGATTATATGAATTGTACAGTGAAAGAACTAATAATCATAATAAGACATTTTATGAATATGTTAAAAAGTATTCAAAATTATTTAAACGAGTTTGCAGTGTAGCTAAATCTAATTACATTAATAATAAAATTAAATATAGTACTAACATTTCAAAAACTGCATGGAATATAATTAATCAGGAAACTGGGAAAGCAAAAGAACCACACACCAAATATAATTTAAAAATTAATGATAAAGTGTTGTCAACTGACAAAGAAGTTGCTGAAGCATTTGAATTTTTTTTTACTGCCATCCCTGTGTCAACTACTTCGAGTATTAATTCATGTTCCACTCTTGCACAGTCACTGCTAACGGAAAATGTAAATTCATGCGATATTGATTTTATTTTTAAACATGTTACTGTTCCACAAGTTTTAAATGCATTTAAAAGCATTAAAGTAAAAAATACTGCCGATGTAGATGGGATTTCTTTTAAAATTATTGAATCTGTCATTGATGGTATAGACCCGTACTCAGCCAGTATATTTAATGACTGTGTTGATAATGGTGTTTTTCCTGATTTAATGAAATTGAGTAAGGTCATACCAATATTCAAAGCAGGTAGTATGTCTGACCCTAATAATTTTAGACCTATATCTATACTACCAACGCTCAGTAAGATTTTTGAAAAATTAATTTAAATCAATTACTCTCTCATTTTTACGGTAATAGTTTAATGAATTTTAAGCAGTTTGGTTTCACGCGGGGTCGCTCAACAACCGATGCCGGTGTTCTCAGCTAATAATTTGCTCCTCAATGAAAAAAAAAACGAAATGTGTTAATTGCCAAATGTCAAACAGGTAAACACAAAAATTGTAGTTAAGAGCCAGGAACTGACTCCTGTAAACTCATCTGTATTTCTGGGCATAACCTTAGACGCCAAACTCCAGTGGGGACCGCATGTTGATGGTTTAGCGAAAAGGCTTGGCTCTGCCGCATATGCTGTTAAAAAAATTAGACAAATTTCAAATGAAACAACTGCTCGATTAGTCTATTTTGGTTACTTCCACAGCCTCATGACATATGGTATTCTGTTGTGGGGGAGTGCTGCTGACATCGATGCTATATTTATTCTGCACAAAAGGGCTGTTCGCGCAATCTATCAGCTCGGTCCAAGGGTGTCACTTAGAAGTAAATTTAAGGAAATAAATATTCTTACCTTCCATTCACAATATATTTTAGAAAATTTAATGTATGTTAAAAAGAACATAACCTTGTTCAAAAGAAAAAAAGATCTGCACAATGTTAACACAAGAGGAAGAAATATGCTGGCAGCTCATAATAGCAGGCTTCATAAAGTCACTAACTCATTCATGGGTCAATGTATACGCTTTTATAATAAGGTTCCTGAGGATATCCAAGGTCTTCCTATTGACAAATTCAAAGAAACTATAAAGGAGAAGTTGTGTGCTAGAGCATATTATAAACTATCCGATTATTTGGATGATAAAAGCCCTTGGGTATAATCCCCTCATTAACAGGATTGTACTAGTATTTGTAACAAAGCATGTGCAATGTGTCTGTATGTGCGATGAGTTCTTCGTCCCGATGAATATCTAAAGCGTCATTGTCACTAAAGTACGTCTTCTTATGGTAGCGTCGGGTGACGGGTCGCTCACTTCCCTCTAATATGGTTGAGGAGGGCGATAGCTGGATCCCGCGTTAACTCGTGAACGGGTGCCGTTTGAGGGTGTTCGTCGTTTGGATACTTGGGGGGAGGGAGACTTGCCGAGCTAACAGATGCAGAAAAGAATAATTTTGTATAGACATAAAGAGACTCTGTAAATTTATTTTGAACAAAAAATTTACCCGTGAAGTTTCTTGCCAGTTCTTCTTCACGAAGGTTTTTTTCGAACTGGTGGTAGAATCATGTATTTGACGTCAATAAAAACAAGTAATTGTCAATGTTGAGAAATAAATATTTGAATTTGAATTTGAATTGTTGAACGTCAAAAAGTTTTTTTTTTTTTGCTGCCGAGGCACCCTACGGGAGGGAGGTGGAAGATGCGTCATGCATACCGCCCGCAGGAAAATACCGTCTTCTGCGGGGGGTTATGTGGGACTCACCAGAATGGCACCTACCCACTAAAAACCACCTCTTGGCTGTAGTAAAATTTTACCGTTAGCCTTCATCGGAAGCGACACCCGTCGGGAAGTTGGGTGCGCTGGCGGAGACCCGCTAGCGGGTCTACCGCCTGTAGTGCAAGTTGCACTGAAGGTGCTCAAAGGGACATGAGTTGGTGGCCGTTCTGGGCAGCCTCCGGTGAAGCCGGGGCTGCGCAGAGGTCGGCCGAAGCTTGACTTAGGGATCAATTCATTTAAATGAACCTATAATGAATTGAGAAGGGAACTATGCTCCGCCAGAGCGAGCAGTCGCTCTGTCGGAGAACGTGAAGCCCTAAGTTTACGGGCTAAGACTGCGATTTCACTAACATCGATATTTTTCATAGCGTCGCAGACGATACGCATATCGTCTGCTACGGAGGATTGAGGAGTGGGTTTGTATGGGCGAGGAGCCGGGATGGGATTCGATACGGGGCGCAGCCTCCAGTTTTCTGGAGCAGGCCTGGACTGTGTAGGCTTTGCAGCCGGAGGAACCCGACTACGCAGCGGCGGAAAGTTTTCCTGAGAAAGGGGCGGGGCCTGTTTGGGTGCCGCCCTCTTGGAATTGGAACGCATACAACGGGGTGCACGAGGGCAGCCCTTGTAATTTGCGGTGTGGCCGGACTGGCCATAAAGCACGCAATCGGGAGGAGAGGGAGTTTCAGGACTGCGATTGCACTCCTTAGTGAAGTGAGGGACCAGGCACTTGACGCACCTAGGCGGTGCGCGGCAGTTGGCCGCCGCGTGCCCGTACAACTGGCACCGATGGCACTGGCCGGGATGACCGCGGCGATGAGGCGCCTCGATCGAGATCCCAGAGAGGCCGCATTTAGTGCTAACCCCTTTCAGGATCTCCATGGACTTGGGGACGTTGGCGAGAACCACCAAAGCGAGAGGGTGACGCCTCCCGTACTTGCTGTGCATTTTATGCACCGTGAGTGCCGGGAAGCCTTGGGACTGCAGATCCTCCAGGATAGCGTCGTTTGATAATTCGAACGGGACTCCCCTGAGTACCGCTCTGATCTTCCGCTCTTCTGACAGAGCATAAGTGTGATAAGCATATTGCTTATCGGTGAGGAGCTTTGTTAAAGCACGAAAGTCGTCTATCGACGAGACTAAGATTTTAATAGATTCACCCGAGTTGGCCGCTCGGGTGTAATGGATCTTGTGCTCATTGCACAATGTCGAAACCTCAGTCCATTTACCCTTTTCCCGAAGGAAAACGGGTGGTGGGACCTTGGCCGGAGGGCAATGAGGAAGGCAATGAATGCCTTGGGCGTCGTAATCAGCGATCAGCTTATTGAGAACCTCCTCGGGGCTTAGGGAAGCCATTGCGGAGGGGTTGGGGAGGGACAGCAATATATATATGCCTAGAGTTCCTAAATAAAACCTAGCGAACCCTAGCGGCTAACCTCCCTACCAGCGGTAGGGGGGCTGGGGAGAATAACTTAAAACTAACCGTAGTACGCCGAAGGCAGCTACCTAGAAACCTAAAAAAAGGGTACGCAGGTAAAGAGTTGACCGCGTTAGGGTCAACCTTTACCGGCAGAAAGGACAAATACACACGAAAACACACAGATATGATAAAAATAAATATGAAAGTAGGAGAAAGGAAAAAATAAATAAAATAGAGAAATAAAATAAAAATAAAAGGACTGGTTCAGTACAAATTCGTTGTCACCGTTAAGTATCCTTTGTACTGAAACCAGACTACTTACGCTGGGCACAACACTGCACTCAGCACAAGCACAACACAATTTAGCACAGCACTGTGAAGACTAAGGGGCTTAGTCGCAAAGAAAAATCGCACTTCGATAGCACTCAGAGGGAGTAGAAAAACCTTGAAAACCGTAGCACGGAACCAACACGCTAAACCGTGACGTCAGTAGACTGAGCGCCACGGAATATCGGGAAGGGACCGATCAACGGAGAACTGGGTCTTGCACGTCCGCACCGGGTGGCGATCGGAGCGAGAATGTGCTTGTCAAAAAGTTCATATTACATACAATTTGTTTTATTATATATACAACAGTTTTATTTCTTTTTAATATTTTCATATTTGCCTATTTGACAAGTGAGCGCGCGACCAGCGACCAACACCTTCAGGGCCTCGCTCGCGCGGCCTTTTTCTCCAATTGGCCGTCGCTTCAGATGAAGGCTGTGAGGTAAAAGATTGCCAGAGTCATTCTGGGGTTTTTTTAGTGGGTAGTGGCTCTGGTAGGCTCGGAGCGAGTCCCACATAACCACGATCGCGCGCGCGGGGTATGCGTAAGAGCATTTTTTAGATCCTCCTGCCCACCCCTTAGACGGGAACAAAAAAAAACGACCAACACGGACATCATGAGTGTTATTGTGTTAATAGTAATTGTTATTATAATATAGACTAATGATGCATTGCTGACTATACTTCAGTTGAAATTGGCTTTGATCCAGTTATTGCTCTCGCTGTTTTCTCTTTGACCGGAATACAACTTTCAAAATAGGAAGGACGAGATTTCTAGAAAAAAACCCCATCACCATTAACGACGGATTTTTGACAATTAGCAATTGAACAGCAAATAAGAGCGATTTTGCTATCGCGCGAGGTTACTACTCGGAATATAAAAATTCAATGTTAGCATGGAAGACAATACTAAAAGTAAACTTGCAAAGAATGCTAATTGGATGCTCAAACTATTAAATTATTATGTCACATTCGATAAAAAACGATTGATTTGACCTATTATATTATTTTATGCCCGTCAACTTCTTTTGCGTAAAGAAATAAAACAAATGAAAAATCCGGAAGCTTTTTATTACACTTTTAGCACAATAAAATCCATTTGGAAACGCGGATGTCTAAAAAATAAAGCATTTTCGCGGTAAACAAGAAACCTCTTTATCAGTCAAATGGTTTGGTGCTGACAGCTTCTATCTTTTATTACTGAGTGTATTTTTCTTTTCGAACATCCTGTATACATTGTAAAGGGACTGTCATAAGCAGCCATGCTGTCAAACAAAACACACGCTGTTTTCTTACATTTTAAATGCGGATTGTGAAGAAACCGAAGTATGTTGTAAACGGTCTTTGTTTACAAAGATTAAGCAAAAAAATGTTTGAGCTCTTTTTAATTACATAAATTAGGGCTTCTTTTTAACGTAAGTACAGAAATACTGAAAATACTATTTAAAGTTTTACAATGGATCATGGCAGCTTTCTTAGAAATTCCTATGAGCAGTCTTCTTGTTTTATGTCATGCATTTAGGCATGAAAATGCCAGATTATGACGACGAATGGTATTGCACAAGAGAATTGAAAAACAAATAGCGACGTGAAGTGCGATAATAGTGTATACATACAATATTTACTGTAGTAGTTCACTATTACTACAACAGCAATTGTCTTACTCCTTGATGCCTAGGGGAATGAATGATGTCACGAAAAAGAATAAAAATTTATATTTTTATCTTCTTTTGCCTTCCAAAATGCAAGAATATTATTATACTCGTGTCCTATGATTTAAACCTTACAATTTTACGGTCAACTAAAGGCACGAACTGAACTAGCAGCACGTGCCTGTCAAATGCAAAATTTGCAATAATTAACTGTGTCATGCTCACTACACATTGTTCTTCCACCCATATGGAAATTCAACGTGTGGTCCTACCCTTATTTATCATAGTGTACTTGACTTATATTAATTACTCTGTTTTATGTTAACAAAACCACAACTTATTATTGTAATTTGCAAGTTAAAACAATTTTGAATCGTAACCAAAGGTAATCGAATCATGAATTTATCTTAAGACACTGACGTTTATTGCAAGGAGATTTTTATTCGTTGCACCTATTCCAGTGACTTTAAAAAAAATTGCCAGCAGTGAACACGAAATCCACCTGTGATACTGGAACAACTTGTCAAATAATGAAGTAATAATAAGTCCCCAGACAATCACACCAACTGTATGGCCCCAAAGTAAGCAGAATGGATGACCATACAGCGAACTGGAGGGGAACCCAAAATAAACATACATATATAAATATCAACAACCATGACCGAAGAACAAATATTTATGTTCATCACTTAGGACTCGAACCTGAGACCTCCGGCGTATGAGGCAGGACTTGTAACCACTACGCTACTCAGTCGTTAATGGCCCCAAAGTAAGCAGGAGCTCGTGTTATGGATGACCATACAGCGAACTGGAGGGGAACCCAGAATAAAAATACATAATACAAATATCAATCCGAAAACAAACATCTGGGCTCATCACACAATTGAATGTTCCGACCAGGAATCGATCCTGGGACCTCCGGCGTATGCGGCAGGGCTACTACCTATTACGCCACACGGGCGTCAAATTGTTAATACGATGTTTGTCTAGCTTCTACAAAATTATCGACATGATCGCTACAAAACAATAAGTTCTTAATCATTGAAGCTTTAAAATAATTTAGAAAGAGCTCTCAGAAATCTATTATTAATTTATTACAATCAAACAAAAGTTAAAGGGAAAACGTTTCATCCGAAATTTTGCATCAAACGGACGTCATTTTGGCTCGTACTAGGTGCAAATTAGTGCCTCCAGCCATCGCGCTGGGCACACGCTGTACCCAAAAATTCTGAAACCAACCAAGCATACACACAAAATTTATTCACGTATGTGAAAGTGATAGAAGTATACAGGAGATATTTGCATCTCTTTCATTCTTTGTTCACAGGCTGTTGTAAGAACGAATGATGAGAATGACCTAATTTCAATTCTCAGTCTAGTCTACGACATCTATGCGGGGACGTGACGGGACTTTGGTCCCAATTGGCTTTTATTGTGTTAGAATTGGCGTGAACTGGTTACGGTTGGTTTGACCAAAGATTTGTAGGAGTGCTGGGGTGTTTATAACGAATACCTACTTTTAAAATTGAATTTAATAAGAATTTTTATTCATGAAAATTAACTTTACAATAAATCGATGTCCCGATTTATTGTAAAGTTAATTTTAAACCAATAAACTTGCTCAAAACTGAATATAGTGAGCAATAAGTGCTCAATAAGTGAGCAAACAAAAGAATGTAATTATGTAAAAGAGATACTAAAAGTAAGGAGATTAACAAAATAAGTTTTACATAAATATAATACCTAATTTCTACCGCACGTACCTACTTTCAAATATAGGAAGGCTTTTGGCAAACGTTACTGCAGCCAAAATGTAGTTCTATATATTATTATCCTTAGTGAGAATACAACTTATAAAAAAATAATAAAAACACAGTCCTAAGTAAATACAAACCCCTAAATTCGATCACAACGGATCGTTCTTCGTTTTCCTTAGGGACTTCATGCAATGTATGCTTGAGTGCCTGTATCTTGCAAATTAGATATAATATAACCTAGTTTGTCATGGAAATACTTTTGCTGATGCTTGTAATGTATAGTATTAATAAAACACTAGTGTTTTAAATAATTTATTATAGCTTTTTAGTTGAGTAGAATAAGTACCTGTTTTTGTTACCTTAATGTTACCATTTAATTAAAGGAATATATCCGTTATAATGAATAAAGTACCTCAATTAACCACGGTTATGTGGTAGTGTTCGGATTAAAGGGAGTAACAACCAGTATAATCACAGGAACAAAGTGGAGTCTGCGGTTAAAATCTCTATAATCAACACCTTATCTCACTTAAAGAAAACATTTCAGTCGTTTTAATTCCAATAACACAACACAAAAGGTAAATGTCAACTTTAAAAAAAATATAGAGTATTACAAATTAACCTGGTACAAAGTAGAAGAGATCTGATTATCTTTATCTGTTTTAAGGTAAATTTGTAACCGAAGTAGTTGACCCAGTTCCGGGATGAATATTGAATTTCAGCGAACATTCGGGTCAAAGTTATTTATGTAATAATTGCTACAAAACTTATTAAGGAAACAGCTACCTGACTCCAATTTAGAAGTTTTGATTAAGATGGTATTATAAATTATGTAAGGATAGCTGTAGATATATGGTGCTTCAGCTGTTTGTCATTTAATCACGGATATTTTCTAAAATAGTTCATGTATTTCTGACCGATTTGATTGACAGTAGGTATAAAATTATGAAATATACCTAAGTAATAAAATCTAGCTTAGATTGTATCTTTTACGATTTTAAATACGAAAAAGGAAATGCTTTTATATCTGCTCTATTGAAAATGTATTTAAATGTTCACAATATGACTAAAATATGAATTTATTCTTAATTTAAGCTCTGTTTAATTTAATACCAGACATGTCTTAAACATGACAGACACTTCATTTAAAAGTTTATTATGTAGTTTGAATATTTTCCTTTGTTTTTTGTTTTTTATCTACTTTTTGTTGCCTTTTTATGTGTATTATGTTTATGTTATTGTACCACTGTTCTCTTTCGTTTGTAACCTAGCTGCATTAGTTGCATCTAAAAGTGAAAACTTGTAATTAGCCCTAACACACCTATTTCTCATAATCATGTATAAATTAGCTGTAAGTTTTCCCAAAAAGTGTTAATAAATTAATACATAAAAATAAATAAATAAATGCAGTGTTATTCAGCATTTAATTTTATATAATAAGTAAGATGATATGTTCATCCGTGACTACTGTGTCTTTAAAAATACCGAAACGTCGAGTTACAATATGATTAATCGTGATAAAATCCCTCTAAAAGTGCTTTGTTAAATATTAACCTAAGCGAAAAACTAAGAAAACATAAAGGAACACAATATTGGCTATTTCACATGTTTTGGACTATATTGACATATAAACCTCCTTACTTAAAATCTAATAAGTGACTATGTGAACCTCTTACCTTTCTTACTCATATTCGGTTTACTTGGCATTTTACCAAGCTTGTTGAGACCTGAAAAGCCTTAACCCACCTTTACTTTATCTTTCGACAATATAGTGTTTTAGAATACTTTGTAGTAGGTTGTTTTTTGTAAATAAATATAAGGTGTTGGTAAGGTGGTAGATATAGATAGAAGAACATTTAAAAATCACTGTGTTCGATCATATTCGACGAAAGTTTTAAACGTTTTTCAACACATACATTTTTTGTTTCAATGATTCTATTAGAAAAGAATTTCATGGAACTTATTAACTTTAAGAAAACCTTTCCGTAGTTTTAAAATCCAGAAAAGTTGAAACTTCTGCATTATCCATTTTGGTAATTCAAATTAAGTTCGTTTGTAGAAACAGCTGTTTCTTAAAAACGCTTGTTGGGCAAAGTAAACTTCATTACAGAGCTTTGTGTAAAAATTAAAACTAACGTCCCGGCACGCGCTGTAGTTATTTCGCGCCTCTTTTTAATTAAGTTATAAACGAAAATTATGTGCAATTTTCAAAATGCAGTTATATTTTGATGTTTCTTAAGGTTTTAAGGTTTTAATCCTTGAAATGTATTTATTTCTGTACCCTTTGTTGTTTTGATGCACGTTTAATTTTGAAACTGGTGATTATGTAATGATCATAATTAATGTTTTGTATGTTGACTTTGCAATGAAACTCCGACTTTTTTGGAAGTACACCTGAATCCTATTCGTACAAGTTTCGGTATACTATAATAACTCTTGAGTTTGAAGTTCTGCTTACGATTGTTTGTATCCCTGGGTTCTCGAATCCAGTTTATTACTTTGTGGTAATACTGTGGGGCATTTCTCGTAATTTTATTATTCTCTTTTTCTTTTCAAAATTAACTAACAGCTCACGCAACTAAAATTCACGATCATTCGATTGTTTACAATAATTTTATGATCATCTCTTTGTGGGATTGAGTTGTCAAGGAAGTGAGTTATAGCGACAGGTCCGGTCCTCCCACATCGCTGATTTTAGTCAAGCGAATAAAGCTGGACGTCCACTGAAATATACGGTGAAATATACTGACTTTAACTAGACTCTACTACTGTATGATATAGTGCTTGTTTACAACACTATAACCAACACACCAGTTTATACTTTATGAATTTGTAAGGAATGATACAATTTTCATTATTTCATAAATATATTTATAATGTCTTTATGTATTTGTCAATTTGGCACCATCTGTACGGTGCCAAAATGGGTAAGAAGTATATAATGGGCAATAAACAGTGGCGGGGAAAGTTATAACATAATACAAATATCAATTTAATACTTTTACCGAGGATAATTTTTATACCTACACAAAAAATTACCACAGTGCGAGCGAATATGTAACCTACCGCTGTGTTAAATTAAAAGATTGTTATGTAACAAATCATTAACACAATAGACATAATGTTCGGCGAAATTAGATTTTTTTTTTTTTTATTACATACATCACGAATAACCTGTTCTGTTATGTGTGTATCTAAAAATTGGAAATCAATTTGTACCTATAATATGAAGAAAACTCCAACCAAAATACCTAATTGAGTTTTTAAATTTGACACGTTTCAGTGGTCTCCATTCCGAACAGCTAAATTAATACAGCATCTCATACAGTCAACGTGGGACGTTCATATTGTCTGTGTGTCAGATATTTTAATTAGATAACTTCAATACGAAACAAGTCTTTATTAAAACCATTGTAATACTCATTTTGTAATGACGAATCTTGATTGGCATCCGTAGAAAAAAATTACATTTACATCGTATGCCAAATTGTAAGTTACTTAATTTTCTTTACTTTAGTGGCAGTACAGTTCTTTGTTAAGATCTCGTTTCGTGTCTTCGTGTGGAGTCCTTCCTACTTTTTCCGCCATAATTTTTACATTTACTTGGTTATTTTTTATTTTATTTTATTTGGGATAAAAAACAGTTACACAGTAACAGATTAGCTTATACATATGCAACATTAAATAAGAATTAACCATGTAACCAGCACCATTATCCACATAAAAGTTAAGTTAACTCAAATAAGTGAGTGGCAAAAAAATAACATTAACAAAAGGTAATTACAGAGATGATCGTTACATAGTTGACAAAACAAAATAAATAATGCAGTTCATCCTATAACATCTGGGTTACTTATTGTTGACAAAATAGTTGTTGTACATTTCTTATATTGTAGTTTTTTGAGATGAAGTATATCAATTTTACAAAACATTTCGTTGGGATTTTTCATTATTCTGTTAAGGGGGTCGCGTTCCCCCGCGTTGGTACGGCAAAACTTTGGCATAAATATTGGGTGTTGGTAGGTGTACCGAATGCGTTGTGATTTACTAGGTATTCTGTAGCATACACTGTTTGTTAAAGAAGTACAGTCAAATTGATTATGGCATATATTGTACAAATTAAGTTGATCTTGTATCGTTCTCCTATGCTTTAAGGAAATTAGTGAAAACTTTTTTAATGCTAGTTCATAGGATAATTTAGTGCGAAAGTATCTATAACAAACAGTACGTAGGAATTTTCTTTGCACAGATTCAAGACTGTCAATGTATTTGGCGTAAAACGGATTCCATACAACTGAACCATATTCTAGTTGACTTCTTATTAAAGTCTTAAATAGATAAATAAGGTTATGTTCCCATCAAAGGCGAGGATCAAATATTTATTTCTCAACATTGAGAATTACTTGTTCTTATTGACGGAGAAAACCTTCGTGAAGAAGAACTGGCAAGAGACTTCATGTCTCTCTTTATGTCTATAAATTATTATTATCTGCATCTGTCAACTCGGCAAGTCTCTCTCGCCCCCAAGTATCCAAGCGATGAACAGCCTCAAACGGCACCCGTTCACACAGCCGCTGGCCGGTGCAGTTACTAGAAAAAAACCATTTCAACTAAAGCGCACGGTCGGTAACGCAGCATTAGTGGCAATAATAATCACAATCACTATTAATAAATAAAACACAATATTAATGTTCATGGGTGCAGATGCGACTTATTATTATTATTCTGTTTAATTATTTTTTTACTCGACAATCATCGGTTTCATTTGCCTAGGTACGGGCATATGCCAAGTAACCTATGACGAAGTATAAGTGTGTTTGTTTTGATGTATGTGAGTCTTTAATTATATGTATCGACTATTTGATGTGTTATGTGGTGTTAAGATTGTGGTCAGGATTATGTTGATTGGATAGTAGGAGTGAAGTAGGATTTAAAAAGCGTCGAACTATGGAGCAGGTATCTATGACAAAGGCTTTCTGAAGGGGTATATAAGCTTTTTCTGGTTTCCAGTTGTTTAAGTGAGGTTTTTAATGTTTTTCATATTATTCAAATGGAAGAAATAATGATGGGGATGATTTTAACGCCGTTATGATGCCACATTTGCTTAATTTCATCGGCTTAGGGAATGTATTTTTGTATTTTTTTCTAAATGTGTTTTTGTTTTAGATTATTTGTGTCGGGAACAGCCGCAGCTGGTCTGCGGGTTGATGTGGAATTCATCAGAGAGACACCAACCAACTGAATACCACCTTCACGGCTGTAGCAAGGGATTGCTAAGCAGCCTTCATCGCAGCGACACCCGATTAGGGAAGAAAGAGGGTTCGCTAACAGATTGTTGATATATATATATATATATGTATGTTATTCTGGGTTCCCCCCCAGTTCGCTATATCCATAAAACAAGCTCTGCATATTTTAGGGCGATACAAGTTATGTGTTTGTCTGGTGATTTATACATTAAAATTAGTATGTTGCTCCAGTTTAAAAATACTATAGAGCGTAATACGTTACTATTGTGTAGACGTTTAATAAATTAATTTCAAACTCCTAAAGAACCTCTCTATTTCAAAACCCGTGCCAAAACATTTTCACGAGGCAAACCAATAGCTTTTACTAAAATTCGACAATCTTCACATCTCTATTAAAGCTGTCTATTCACCTTGCTTTTATCTATTTTTAGTTTTCCATATAACAAAGTTAGTTTTTCGACGTAGAAATTCTAATTTCACTAGCGACGACGTACGGGTTCAAAAAAGCAGTTCTTTTTTGTCGAATGCAATTTCAAATTACTATCGCAAACGCGAAACACTTTGTGTACGTACCTTTGATGGAAATATAGCTAAAAGTCACTTGCATTTTTAGAGTAATTTTAGTATGGTTCTAGTTATGTTATTATGGGGGAAGATTCTTAAGTGAAAAGTAAAATAAATTTGGTTTTTCAGCTTAAAAACGGGATATGAATAACCACAACAAACTTGCCTTTTTATCAACAATATAGATAAGAAGGGTTATATCCTTATAGGCGGTTTGTTGAATTAGACATTCAACTAAATAGCTAGCCGTTTGATTGAAAAGATTTGTTCAGCTAGCCGTATTGTAGAATATTAAATTATAAAACGAGGAATATGCGATTCCTTAATTATTTTCTTACAAACTCGTTGATATCCTGCGTTGCGTGAGCCAAGTGAGTGTGTCGAGAGAGAACACGGCTAAGCGCCATTATAAAATTGAAGACAATAAATACAGAATAAAAAGTTTAACTAAACGGCTAGCCGTTTAATTGAATGTCTTATTCGACCATCCTTCGACAGATACACGTGCGAAGTGACACGATACAAGGGTAAAACCATTATGTATATTTTTATTATTTAAATATTTCCTTCCTTGTTCTCATTATTCGCGTATAATTTAATGTCGTTCTATTACGTAAATGTAAAAAATTGTTAACCGTGTAAAATAAATCTGAAAGGATTTCTCATAAAAAGCCAAATTTCTAAATGAAAATGTACAATTTAGGCTCAAATAGGTACACCTGTGCTGTGACATCTCCGACATGTCTCTCTGTATTTTATAAAAAGGTGGTTTTATCCGGTATTCAATTAAACAAAATATATACTGCATATGTCGTGCACGATTTTTTTATTATATAACGTTTAAAGCTAGAAAACAAGCAAGCTTTATAAGTAATCATAGATTTTGCGTAGGACAGAGATAACAGAAAAATAAATTTCGGTCAGTTTTTCTAAGAATCATAGAACATCTACCAATCAAAATAAATCTTTATTAAAATTAAGTCTCCTGTGTAAGAGCTATGAAACCACAGTCAACTTATGGAACTCCGCCTTCTCTTCATGTCGTGGGTGAAAAATGTAAAAGCCAGTATGAAATATCCATAAAAGGCTGCATTTGATCCTCAAATCTGGAGATTTCAAATTTACATTTCTATTTCGAGATACTTCCTTGTTTGGTGACGAAGCCTTATTCCAGGCTTAGCACTTTAATATTTATTTCGAATTCACAGAAATTCGAGTAGTAATTTACTGTAATAGGACTGAAAAAAAGAAGATATGCTTTTGTAGAACTTGCCTTTTAATACAATAAATAATTCTTCTTTATTTTGGTGAACAATATCCTTTATAATACGTTGCTGTCATCAAGCAAAGTTGGTGTTTTAAATGTTTCATGTCTTGTGTTTTTAAATGCTTTATAATTAAATTAATTTTGGAATAATTTTCAGTCAGGTTAGAACAGCATAATTTTGTTAAAGAACGTGATTATTTTAACTAGGCGATCCGGTAAGCCTATTTTGTAGAGTTTATAGACGAGGCCGCTGTGCCAGACTTTATCGAAAACCTTGGCTACGTCAAATAAAACTGCGACCGTTTTAAAACGCCGCGGGTAGAAGCCGTCGAGTATGTGCTCGACGATTCGATGGACTTGCTGAGGGCAGGAGTGCTTAGCGCGAAAGCCGAACTGATGGGGAATTATGAGAGGATCAACATCCGTTGGAAACAGATGGTTCCGCATTCGAGAGAGTATGACTCTCTCGAGAAGTTTAGACATTGCCTTGAGAAGGCTGATGGGTCTGTGATTAGCCGGGATATTCAGAGGTTTGCCCGGCTTGGGAGTGCCTATGACTTTCGCTTCTTTCCAAGCTTTTGGAAAGTAGCTAAGGTCGGTATCTAAGGGAATTTTTAAAACCGTTTTAGTAATTTTTCAAATAAGAAAATCATCTTGCGTTTTTATGATAATATTTTTATGGCTATATCAACTTATCCTGATTTTCAACTGCCATGTCGATGAATTAACAATAAAACCATATTATTTCAAAGGTTTTCCTGCAACTTTGTTACTGGAAATATTCAGAATACCCAGTCAGACGTTTGAGCAGCTAGAGATGCCATCACGTGTAGTGTGACACTCGGATATTTTCAATAAAGACCAGTCATACGGGTGACGAAGATATTTCTGAATAATGTGAAAGCGTGTTGAAAAGCGCCTTTTTAATGTAATTTTAGATTAATTTAATAACTTTTTATTGACAAATTCAAATTTTAACTTTAATTATTAATTATAAGATAAAAGTATGCTACAAATAAAAAAACTAAATCTACACTTGAATCCATTGAAGGCGACGTAGCCAAAAGGCTGGCCGAATTACCATGCTGGATCGCAATAGAAATTCGTTGTTCGAGGTAGGCGCCAGCCTTAATAATTACTTTGAACATCAGAGGCGTGAGTCATCAGGCTCTTTTCATAGGGTGTGATGGAAGAACAATGCCTGCTAATTGCAAAACTACCTGGTGGAGGGTAATCGCGGAGGAAACTTGGATAATTAAAGTTTTTTTATGCACTGTACACAATAAAATACATATTTTCAAAAAAAATCCTGTTTCTATTATCTTCTTATAGATTGAGATATAGCCATTTACTGTCAATTGGTTTGTTACATTTACGTCACATCATCGTGACACAACAGATAAAAGAGATTCAGGGTGAGTACCGCATTATCAAAAAAAAAAAGGTTTTGATACTATTTTGGATTTTAAAAGTAATATTTTTTACACATTAAAAATAAAGAAAACTGTTTTTATATCTTTGACATTGCTGGCAAACGAACACCTGGCTATCAACCTGATGGTAAGCGGCATCCGTGCTGATGAACATCATTAATTGGAGCAGTTATTAATTGATTATGTTGTTATTAATTGATTATCGTTTAATTACGTGTAGCAGATCGTAGGCTTATGTTGGAATTGCCTTTGTTCCTTATTGCGGTCCTTATCTTCGCATACGAAACACTACTACTTTTTTTTTGTTCCCCTCCACGTAGAGGGCAAGAGGAATTAAAGAAAATGCTCTTACGCATACTCTGCGCGTGCGATTGGAGTTATGCGTCACTCCTCGCTCTCGTCACTCTAAGCCATCAGAGCCTATAATACCCACTATAAAACCCCCTGAATGACTCGTGCAATTTTGAAGGTTTTTCCAAGGTTTTTCTACTCCGTCTGAGTGCTTTCGAAGTGCGATTTTTCTTTGCGACTAAGCCCCTTAGTCTTCAAAGTGTTGTGCTAAGTAGTGTTGTGCTTGTGCTGAGTGCAGTGTTGTGCCCAGCGTAAGTAGTCTGGTTTCAGTGCAAAGGATACTTAACGGTGACAACGAATTTGTACTGAACCAGTCCTTTTTATTTTTATTTATTTCTCTTCTCTATTTTATTTATTTTTCTCCTATTTTCATTTTAATTTTTATCATATTTGTGTGTTTTCGTGTGTATTTGTCCTTTCTGTCGGTAAAGGTTGACCCTAACGCGGTCAACTCTTTACCTGCGTACCCTTTTTTAGGTTTCTAGGTAACGGCCTTCGGCGTACTTCGGTTAGTTTTAAGTTATTCTCCCCAGCCCCCCTACCGCTGGTAGGGAGGTTTTCCGCTAGGATTTTGCTAGGTTTTTAGGAACTAGGCATCTTTTATTATACTTATATTTATATATATTATTGTCCCAACACTCCCTAATGGATTCGCTAAGCGTTATTAACTTCGCGAACGCGTTCACCCAGGCGCTTGCTGCGGCAGGCGTCTCCATCCCAAAAGATATCCTAACGCAGGCCTTGCAGGCATCAATCGCGTCCCCGGCCCCTCAGGCCCCAACCCCAGCCCCTCAGGCCTCCAACACCCAGACCCCTCAGGTCTATAGCTCTCCCGCGTCTCCCGTTCCATCCGATATGGACTGCGCGTCGGTCTCATCCTCGCGATCATCTCGTAGGAAGCGTACCGCTCCCGGGAGCGATTCAGACTCCGCCGCGTCTGAAGCTTCGTCGGTCGCCGCCACCTTAACCGGCTCTCCTGAGCCCGCCTTCCAATTAGTTACCAAACGCTCCAAGAAGCGTGTGTCTTCAACACCCGAGCCAACCCCGGTGTCTTCTACACCCGCCCCCGCGCCGCTCATGTCACTCGAAGTGACCGCATCTCCGTCGGTCCGATCGAAGCCAGCGACGCGCTGCGCTCCCGTCCCGCCGAAACCTCCCTCCGCCCGTCTTCCTGCGTGAAAAAACGCGCTGGACCGCGGTTTCTAACTTGTGCAAAGAGCACAAAATTAATTACTTAAAAGCCGCCAACGCTGGCGATACAATCAAAATTCAAGTAGCGACCGTCGACGACTTCCGCGCGTTTACCAGGTTGCTCTCGTTAAATCAAATCGCGTACCACACCTACGCCCTCCCGGAGGAGCGTAAGATCCGCGCAGTACTACGGGGCGTCCCGTTCGAGCTCGCGAATGAAGAAATCCTCGAGGACCTTAAGTCCCAGGGTTTCCCGGCCGAAGCAGTGCACAAGATGCACTCTAACCGCGGTAGGCGCTTTCCGTTAGCTTTAGTTATCTTGTCGAATACTCCCAACTCGAGGGAGATCTTTAGAGAGGCTCGCACAATTTGCGGACTCTCAAATATCTCTGTTGAGCGTCCCAACCCCCGCGGTCACCCTGGGCAGTGCCACCGCTGCCAGCTCTACGGCCACGCAGCGGCTAACTGCTCACCTCCCCCCAGGTGCGTTAAGTGCCTGGATCCACATTTTACGAAGGAGTGCACTCGCACTCCCGAATCCACTTCCCCCCCTGCCTGTGTGCTGTGCGGCCAGTCTGGTCACACAGCTAACTACAGGGGCTGCCCGCGTGCTCCGCGCTCCACCGCCAAGAGGGTCGCACCTAAACCGGCGCCGCCGCTCACTCCCGCTAACTTCCCGCCGCTGCGCAACCGGGGTCCCCCGGAAGCAAAGCCCGTTCAGCCGACGCCTACTCCGGCTCTGTCTTGGAGGCAGCGTCCGGCCGTTCCGCCTGCACCTTCCCGACCCATCCCAGCTCCCGTAGCTTCCGTAGGGCCGCGTCCTTCTCCGTCATCCGCACCTCAGTCGTCGTTGGCTGAGGACATGAAGACCGTGTTCGACGTTATTCAAAACGTCGATATTAACGAAATTTCCGTGCTCGCACGCAAACTGCGAGCCGCCCGCTCTCCTCAAGAGCGTTTATTTGCTTTAGCCGAGCATCACTCGCTCCTAAGTTCGTTGTAAATTCTTTTATATTTGTATAAATTCGTAAAAAATAAATTATAATGTCTAGACCCGCGAATCCCGCGTCCAGTCGTATTAAACCCAAGGGCTTATCCCTAGTATCTTTTAACGCTCGTAGCCTTAATACCAACCTTCCCGAGATTAAACTGTTCCTTCAGAACAAAGAACCTGACTTATTCCTTCTCCAGGAGACATGGCTTACTCCAAACCGCTCCAGGGGATTCGCTATACCTAAGTACGCGTTTATTCGTAACGATAGGCCCAACTCTGACGGTTTCGGCGGCACCGCTATATATTACAAAAGAGGCTTCCACTGCTGTCCTCTCCCTACCCCTCCTCTCCTCAACATGGAAGCCACGTGTGTAGATTGGCTATGACTGGTCATCCGACCATCATCATAGCTTCAATCTACATACCTAGTGGTACCAGACCAATCCACAGCGACTTTGAGGCCATTCTCGCCCTCGGCCATTCAGTCATTATGCTCGGAGACTTTAACTCCAAACATACTGACTGGACGTGCCTATCGACTAACACCAGCGGTATCGCTCTCCTCGACATCACTAACTCCCTTGACCTAGACGTCATATCCCCCATCACTCCCACTCACTATCCCAACAACCCGTCCTACTCTCCTGACATCCTCGACTTTGCAATTATCAAGCGAATCAATCTTGATCTAAGGTCTATCGAACCGCTCGATGACCTAGGCTCCGACCATCGCCCCGTTTCCCTCGTGCTAGGACCGCCGAACGATAACGTCTCATCTCCTAAGACCTTTACCAACTGGAAAGGTTTTAGAAATACGTTAGTTTCAGCCTTAGAGGCTCCAAACTCTCCACTCGCGATCTCTCCCGAACAATTAGATAGCCCGGATAAAATCGATTCATTAGTAAATTCTCTCACTGATGCTATCAACTCAGCCATCAGTGACAACGAAAAGGTTGCTAAGCAAGGCAAACCCACGCTTCCCTTAGCCGTTAGCAATCTTATTAAAGCTAAGAACGCGGCTCTCCGGAGAGCCAAGAAATATCCCACGCCCGCCTATAGAACAGCTGCGAATCAGCTTCAACGTAAAGTTAGGTCTTGCCTCGCGGAACTCCGAGACGCTCAGATGAACGATCTCATGGCGAATATCTCTCCGTCCCACCAAGCGTACTATAGCATGGCCCGAGCCTTACGCGTAGACACCGCCTCTCACGTTCCTCCTCTCACTCGTCCCGATGGCACTACTGCCTTTGAAGTCGAAGAGAAAGCCGAATGCTTCGCCGACAGCATTGCCGCACAATGCTCGCCCAGCACGCAACCTGCTGATCCCTCACACATCCAGGCGCTGGAGGACGAAGTCCTTCAAAGAGACTCTCTCCCCACTACCGCCGACCCTGTCACAGTCTCTAATGACGAAATCTTGCTTCTCATTAGAAATCAAAAGTCCAAAAAGGCTCCGGGTGCGGATGGAATTTCCAACCATGCACTTAAGCACCTACCTCAACAGATGCTTACCTTGTTAGCTATCATTTTCAATGCCTGCTTCGACCATAGCTACTTTCCAAAAGCTTGGAAAGAAGCGACAGTCATAGGCATTCCCAAGCCGGGCAAACCTCTGAACGTCCCGGCTAATTACAGACCCATTAGCCTCCTCAAGGCAATGTCTAAACTTCTCGAGAGAGTCATACTCTCTCGAATGAGGAACCATCTGTTTCCAACGGATGGCGATCCTCTCATTATTCCCCATCAATTCGGCTTTCGCGCTAAACACTCCTGCCCTCAGCAAGTCCACCGAATCGTCGAGTATATACTTGACGGTTTCTATCCGCGTCGTTATAAAACAGTCGCGGTTTTCTTTGACGTAGCCAAGGCTTTCGATAAAGTCTGGCACAGCGGTCTCGTTTATAAACTCTACAAGATAGGCTTACCGTATGCCTAGTCAGGTTAATAGCGTCATTTCTCAAAGACCGTACATTTCGATTTAAACACGAAGGCACGCTTTCTGCGCCTCGTCCCATAAAGGCTGGAGTCCCTCAAGGCTCAGTCCTCGCCCCTCTGCTGTACACCGTGTACACCAACGACATTCCCATCCCGCCGAAAGGCGTCGAACTCGCCCTCTTTGCTGACGACACCGCAATCTATACCAAAGGCCATAGTGTTCGGCACCTTGTAACCAGACTCCAAAAGGCCGTAAACGCCCTTGGTGTATGGTTTCAAAAATGGCGCATCGATGTGAACCCTGAAAAGAGTTCTGCGATGCGCTTCGACCACAAACGCCGTCGTCCCGATGGCGATCCCCACGTTCGAATGCTAGGCATTCCCATCCCCTGGAAGCGCAGTACTAAATACTTAGGCGTCACATTAGATCCGACACTTTCTTTCAAGCCACACGTCGAAAGAGTTTCGAAACTCGCTCGTCACTATTTAGGCCGCCTAAATAGCATGTTAGGTAGAAAAAGTAAAATGTCTTTCAGAAACAAACGTACACTTTACAAGGTCTGCGTTAGACCCGTCATGACGTATGCCTCGCCAATCTTTGCCCACGCCAAACCCTCCCTCCTGCACAAACTGCAGGTAGTTCAAAACCTCTTTTGCCGCCGGGCCACAAACGCACCGTGGTACGTGCGTAACGCGGACTTGCATAGAGATCTTGAACTGCCTACAGTACAACAACATCTCAAATCACTATCTGAAGCGTTCTTCAAACGCTCCGAAACCCATCCCAATCCTCTAGTTCGTGATTCAGTCTCATATACTACTCCTGTGTTAGACTCGAAGTTCAAAGTCGCTAGGCCTAGGAATGCGCAAACGTACTCATCCACCAGACTGTCACGCGATCTCGAAGCCCTTCTGGCCGCAAATTCTAATGTAAATTCTAACTCTTACGTAAATCCTAATTCTAACGTAAATGCGAGTTAATTCAATTTTATTTTGCAATTTTTTTAATTTTTGTTTTAATTTTTGATTTCATTTTGAGCACCTTCAGTGCTACGTATTCACCTTCAGTGCTTTGAGCACCTTCAGTGCTATGTAATCCCAGCGGGTGACCCCTTCTGGGCCCCGCTAGCGCGGCCTCTTTCTCCAATTGGCCGTCGCTCAGATGAAGGCTGAGTGGCAAAAATGCACGAGCCGACAGGGGATTTTTAGTGGGTGTGGTCCTGGTAGGCGTCGGGACGAGTCCCACATAACTTTGGAATCGCGCCAGAGTATGCGTCAGGGCATTTTTATCCTCCTGCCCTTCCCGCGGAGGGGAACAAAAAAAAAAAAAAACGTGCAATTTTTTGCCACACAGCCTTCATTGGAGAAAGAGGCCGCGCTAGCGGGGCCCAGAAGGGGTCACCCACTGGGATTTACATAGTACTGAAGGTGATCAAAGCACTGAAGGTGAATACATACATGTACTCGACGATTCGATGGACTTGCTGTGGGCAGGAGAGTTTAGCGCGAAAGCTGAACTGATGGGGAATAATGAAGTGATCGCCATCCGTTGGAAACAGATGGTTCCGCATTCGAGAGAGTATGACTCTCTCGAGTAGTTTAGACATGGCCTTGAGGAGGCTGATGGGTCTGTGATTAGCCGGGTTATTCAGAGGTTTACCCGGCTTGGGAATGCCTATGACTGTCGCTTCTTTCCAAGCTTTTGGAAAGTAGCTATGGTCGAATCAGGCATTGAAAATGATAGCTAACAAGGTAAGCACCTGTTGAGGCAGGTGCTTAAGTGCATGGTTGGAAATTCCATCCGCACCCGGAGCCTTTTTGGACTTTTGATTTCTAATGAGAAGTGAAATTTCGTCATTAGAGACTGTGACGGGTTCGGTGGTGATGGGGAGAGAGTCTCTGCGAAGGACTTCGTCCTGCACCGCCTGGATGTGAGAGGGATCCGCAGGTTGCGGGCTGGGCGAATATTGTGCAGCAATGCTGTCAGCGAAGCATTCGGCTTTTTCTTCGACTTCAAAGGCAGTAGTGCCAGCGGGACGAGTGAGAGTAGGAACATGAGAGGAGGTGTCTACGCTTAAGGGTCGGGCCATACTATAGTACGCTTGGTGGGACGGAGAGATATTCTCCATGAGATCGTTCATCTGAGCGTCTCAGAGTTCCGCGAGGCAAGACCTAACTTAACGTTGTAGCTGATTCACTATTTTATCCGGGCTATCTAATTGGTCGGGCGAGATCGCGAACGGAGAGTTCGGGGCCTCTAAGGCTGAAACTAACGTATTTTGAAAGCCTTTTCAGTTGGTAAAGGTCTTAGGAGAGGTGACGTTATCGTAACGCGGTCCTAGCACGAGGGAGACGGGGCTGTGATCAGATCCTAGGTCTTCGAGTGGTTCGATAGACCTGAGATCGAGGTTGATTCGTTTGACGATCGCAAAATCGAGGATATCAGGTGAGTGGTTTGGGTTGTCGGGATAGTGAGTGGGAGTGACGGGAGAGATGACGTCTAAATCGAGTTGCTCAGTGATGTTAAGGAGAGCGATACCGCTGGTGTTAGTCGTAAGGCACGTCCAGTCAGTATAATTGGAGTTAAAAGCTCCGAACATAATGACTGAATGGCCGAGGGCGAGAATGGCCTCAAAGTCGCTGCAGATTGGTCTGGTGCCACTAGGTATGTAGATTGAAGCTATAATGATGGTCGGATGACCAGTCATAGCCAATCTACACACAGTGGCTTCCATGTTGAGGAGAGGAAGGATAGGGAGAGGACAGCAATGGAATCCTCTTTTGTAATAAATGGCAGTGCCACCGAAACAGTCGGAGTTGGGCCTGTCGTTACGAATAAACGCGTACTTGGGAATAGCGAATCCCCTGGAGTGGTTTGGAGTTAGCCACGTCTCTTGAAGAAGCAAATGGTCTGGCTCGTTGTTCTGAAGGAACAGTTTGAGCTCAGGAAGGTTAGTATTAAGGCTACGAACGTTAAAAGAAACTAGGGATAAGCCCTTGGGTTTGATACGACAGGACGCGGGATTTGCGGGGTCTAGACATTATATTTACTATTTAACGAATTTTTACGAAATATAGAATTTATAAAGAATTAAGTAGCGAGTGATGCTCGGCTAGCGCGAATAGACGCTCTTGAGGAGAGCGGGCGGCTCGCAGTTTGCGTGCGAGAACGGCGATTTCGTTAATGTCGACGTTTTGGATGACGTCGAACACGGTCTTCATGTCCTCAGTCAACGACGACTGAAATGAAGACGACGGAGCGGGACGTGGGCCTACGGGAGCTACGGGAGCTGGGATAGGACGGGAAGGTGCAGGTGGAGCGGCCGAACGCTGCCTCCAGGACAGAGGGCTTTGCTTCCGGGGTTGCCCAGTTGCGCAGCGGCGGGAAGTTGACGAGTGGCGGCGCCGGTTAAGGCGCGGCCCTCTTAACGGAAGAGCGTGGAACGCGCGGACAACCCCTGTAGTTGGCTGTATGGCTGGACTGGCCGCACAGCACACATGCAGGGGGGGAAGTGGAGTCGGGAGTACGAGTGCACTCCTTCGTAATGTGTGGATCTAAGCACTTAACGCACCTGGGAGGGGCTGAGCAATAAGCCGCTGCGTGGCCGTAAAGCTGGCAACGGTGGCATTGCCCAGGGTTCCCACGATGGTTCGGACGCTCGACGGAGATGTTCGAGAGTCCGCAGATTGTGCGAGCCTCTCTGAAGATTTCCCTCGAGTTGGATGTGTTTGACAGGATGACTAACGCTAACGGGAAACGTTTACCGCGGTTGGAGTGCATCTTGTGTACTGCTTCAGCCGGGAAACCCTGGGACTTAAGGTCCTCGAGGATTTCATCGTTTGCGAGCTCAAACGGGACGCCCCGTAAAACTGCACGGATTTTACGCTCCTCCGAGAGGGCGTAGGTGTGATAAGCGACTTGCCTAAAAGATAGGAGCCTAGTGAACGCGCGGAAGTCGTCAATAGTCGCGACCTGAATCTTGATAGTATCGCCTGCGTTGGCGGCTTTAAGATAATTGATTTTGTGCTCTTTGCACAAGTTAGTAACCGCGGTCCAGCGCGCTTTTTCGCGGAGGAAGATGGGCGGAGGGAGCTGAGGCTTCGGTGGGATGGGAGTGCAGCGCGTCGCTGGCTTCGATGGGACCGACGGAGATGCGTTCACTTCGAGTGACACAAACGGCGCGGGGGCGGATGTAGAAGACACTGGGGTTGGCTCGTTGAAGACATCGCGGCTTTCTTCGAACGCTTCTTGGAGCGTTTAACGACTTGTTGAAATGGGGGCTCAGGAGAGCCGGTTAAGGTGGCGGCGTCCGATGACGCATCAGACGCGGATTCCGAGTCGCTCCCGGGAGCGGTACGCTTACGCCTTGACGCGTGACACGACGTGTCCGACGCACAGTCCATCTCGGATGGGACGGGGGACGTGGGAGAGCTGTAGACCTGATGGGTCTTGGCGCGGGTGGCCTGAGGGGCCGGGGACGCGATTGTTGCCTGTAAGGCCTGCGTTATAACGTCATTAGAAATGGGGACGCCCATCGCACGAGCGCCTGGTCGAAGGCCTTACCGGAGTTTATGAGGTTTTGCGAATCCATTAGGACAGGTTTTAAACTAATAATATGTATATATATATATGTATATAAAAGATAAAAGATGCCTAGAGTTCCTAAAAAAAAACCTAGCAAACCCTAGCGGCTAACCTCCCTACCAGTGGTGGGGGGGCTGGGGAGAATGACTTAAAACTAACCGTAGTTCGCCGAAGGCCGCTACCTAGAAACCTAGAAAAAGGGTACGCAGGTAAAGAGTTGACCGCGTTAGGGTCAACCTTCACCGACAGAAAGGGCGAATGCAAATGAAAATACACAGATATGATAAAAATAAATATGAAAATATAGGAAAAATAAATAAAATAGAAGAAGGGAGTAAAATAAAAATAAAAGGACTGGATCAGTACAAATTCGTTGTCACTTCCACATCACTTCCACAGCGGTCGGAGGGAGTAAGAAAACACAGAAAGTCACGGAACCAACACGCTATACTGTGACGTCAGGAAACTGAGCGCCACTGAATAACGGGAAGAGACCGATCAATCGGAGTCGTCTTGCACGTCCGTACCGGGTGGCGATCGGAGCGAGAATTACTCTACTACCTCTGCCCTGAGTTCCTTTCAAGGTGAAGCTCTTGTTGGTATAACAGTGTTACTTGGAGGGAACAGGCTGTGATATTACAATCGCAGCTGCAGCCTAATTAATGATGCCCATGGGCCCAGACGTGACTTCCCAAAATTGGATCAAGCAAACAGCAGATTTAAGGGACTACCAATTTCTTTAAAGACTAAAGTTCACACGATATCTTGTGGGCATTTGACTGCGATGACTGGCCAAGAAACCGAGATTCTATTCAAGATTATCGTATCAGGGTGATATTGGGTTCTTTTGTATTAACGTTTATATCATATACTATTCGTATATAAATCAATAAACGGTGATATAAGGTCTTGGTCGCGATGTAGTTGTATTGGAGTAAATGAAAGCACATCTTTATAGTAACAATTATTTAATACAACTCTCTTCTCTTTTTGTAAGTACTTCACATTTTATCGATATACGAAACTATTTTTGGTAAGCCCAAAAATGAAACAAGCAATAAAAAAATCTTCTTCTTATACTTTTCAGTAATCATATTTTTCGAAACAGAACCCTAAATCTTTACGTACATCATCATCAGCCCATATTCGTCCACTGCTGAACATAGGCCTCCCCAATTTTACGCCATCGAGGTCTATCCTCGGCTACTCGCATCCAGCTCCTGCCAGCCATCCCGCGCAAATCATCACTCCACCGTGTCTGAGGACGTCCTACACTACGTTTGCCGAGACGCGGTCTCCACTCAAGAACTCGTTTACCCCAACGGTTATCGGTTCTTCGGCTAATATGGCCAGCCCACTGCCACTTCAGTTTGCTAATCCGGTGCGCTATGTCAATGACCCTGGTTCTCTGCCGGATCACTTCATTTCTGATTTTGTCCCGCAGAGAAACACCGAGCATAGCTCTTTCCATAGCACGCTGAGCGACCTTCAGCTTGTGGACCAGCCGTGCCGTGTCCAAGTTTCGGCTCCGTATGTCATGACGGGTAGGACGCACTGATTGAAGACTTTCGTCTTTAGGCACTGTGGAATCGTGGATGTGAAGACTTGACGTAGTTTCCCAAACGCTGCCCAACCTAGCTGAATTCTTCTATTCACCTCGTTCTCGAAGTTGTTTCTACCTAACTGCAATGTCTGCCCGAGGTAAACATATTTTTGAACAACTTCGAGAACGGCTCCGTGCACTGCAATCGGTTCCGGTAGTACATGTTCGTTGAACATGACCTTGGTTTTATCCAAGTTCATCCGTAGGCCGATGCGTGTAGAAGAGTCAGCCAGGTCATTCAGCATCTGTTGTAGGTCCTGCAGCGTTTCTGCTATGATAACGATGTCATCAGCAAATCGCAAGTGAGAGATATGCTCGCCATTGATATTTATGCCACGTCCTTTCCAGTTCAGCGTCTTAAACATATCCTCCATTGTATTTGTGAACAATTTGGGAGATATTACGACTCCTTGTCTCACTCCTCGATGCAATGGTATGGGATTCGTCTGCTGATTCTGTATGTGGACGGACATGGTGGCGGCCTCGTAAATGCATCTCATCACTTGGATGTATCGCCAATCTACTTGGCATCGCTGCAGGGACTCCAGAACGGACCAGATCTCAATCGAGTCAAAGGCCTTCTCATAGTCCACAAATGCTAGACACAGGGGCTGATTATACTCTTCAGTCTTCCGTATAATCTGCCGCACTGTGTGGATGTGGTCTATGGTGCCGTATCCGCTCCGAAACCCAGCTTGTTCCGGTGGTTGGAACTCGTCAAGTCTCCGCGCAAGACGGTTCGTGATCACTCTAGAAAACAGCTTATAGACGTGACTTAGGAGGGAAATGGGTCGATAGTTCTTCAACAGGGTTTTGTCTCCCTTTTTGAAGAACAGGACGACTACACTCTCACTCCACGCCTGCGGAGTTCTCCCTTCGAAGAGGACAGCGTTGAAAAGCTTTTGGAGCTCCCTCAGTACGGGTCTACCTCCTGCTTTTAATAATTCTGTCGTGATGCCGTCCTCTCCAGGGGCTTTCCCATTTTTAAGCTGCCCAAGAGCGATCTCGATTTCGCCAATGCTGACTTCTGGCAGGTCTTCGGTGTAATGGCGTGTTAATGTGGCTCTAGGATCATCATTTCCGGGATCAGGTCGAGATGCATGCGAAGCGTATAACCGGCCATAGAAGTTTTCCACTTCTGAAAGGACTGCCGGCTTCGAAGCAACGACTTCTCCACTTGCTGTGGTCAACTTTGTCAAGTAGCTCCTTCCAAGAGATTGTACGAACACCTTTGAAACCCGGTTTTGCTCGATCGCTCTTTCAATAGCGAGAGTATTGGAGCATCGGAGGTCGTGTCGTACGCGCTTGCTGATCTCTTGGTTTAGAGCTCGTTTTCCTGACGAAGTGACGGGTGGGTTCTCACGTCGTTCCTTCATTAGCCCTAAAGTCCTATCCGAAAGCTTAGACTTCCTGCGCGTACGCTGCATCTTACAAAATCTCGTACCTTCTTCCCTGAGGATTCGAACCACATTTTTAAGGTTCTGGTCAACGTCTATTGTGGTTTCCACGGTTTCCACGGCAGCGAATCGGTTCTCCAGATTTGACTGGAGCGTTTCAGATCCCGCCATGGTTTGGAGCGGAGTAGGTCGGAGCCTGGCCTTCATCAAGCGGACACGTTCAGCTTTGAAGTCGATATTCAGAGAGCCTCGGACAAGTCGGTGAACGCTACCGGTGTTAAACCTGTTGATCACGGAGACATCTCTGAATATGTGCTTTTTGTCCGTCATGATGAAGTCGATCTCATTTTTTGTCACAGTGTCGGGGCTTTGCCACGTCCACTTCCTTTGGGGCTGTTTTTTGAAGAAAGAATTCATCAGGAACAGCCCCTCCCGTTCGAGGAAGTTGACGAGCATTTGCCCCCTGTCATTTCTGCTTCCAAATCCATGGGATCCTACTACCGATTCGCCGCAATTCTGTACTCCCACTTTAGCGTTAAAGTCCCCCATGACAACGCTGTAGTGAGTCTTAGTAGTGAAGTGGAGGGCCCTCGATATGTCATCGAACATATCCTCCACTTCATCGTCCGAGTGTGTCGAGGTCGGTGCGTACGCTTGCACCACTTTTAGGCTGTACCTATCAGTGAGCTTTATAATTAGGTACGCTACCCTGTTCGACACACTGGAAACCTCCACAACGCTGTCAGAAATGGACTTATTGACCAGAAACCCCACGCCACCTTGGGATTGTTGGTCTCCCTCTCGGAAGTACATTAGGTGGCCTGATTCGAGGGTTATGGTGTCCTCCCCCTCTCTTCGGACTTCACACAATGCTAATATGTGCCATCTAATCTTCCCAAGTTCCACCTCCAGTTGCGCCAGATGCGAGTCAAGCCGTAACGTGCGTCCGTTGTACGTCGCCAGGGTCAGTTTGTTGTGGTGGCCTCCCGTAGCCCGGTGATTCTTCGCACCCCCTGCCCCGCCGTTACCATGGTCGCCACCATGACCAGGAATAGCGGGGCCGCCGGGAACGGGGGGCCGTGGCCTACTGTGCCTCTTCATTGGGGGGATATGCCCACAATCGCCACGCTGGGCAGGCGGGTTGGCGATCGCAGTATGGGCCAATTCTGCGGCCCACGCAAGGAGACGCTGCTGCCCATCTCTCCATTTCCCTTAGTCGCCTCTTACGACTCCCACGGGATGAGAGGGGGTAGTGAAATTCTATGCCGTCACTACACAGCAGTAAAATATATATGATACTTTCTCATTAAACATAAAACCTAAACTATGGAAATTACAGTTCCGAAAGTAAGTACGCTCACAATCAGAAATGGCTCACAGTCGGCGTTCCACAGCGATGTCACATTCGCACGTCTCTACCTTAATCATGTTACATGAGTTGCATGCTGTTTGCATCTACTAAGTTACGTTTTAGGGCTTTTCTGTACTTATTGTGTTTTTTTAAATTTTATTCTATAACCTTATGTCAAACCAAATAAAAGCTATAGTTGTACAGTGAAGTTACAAAGTATAACGCTTGAATGTGGGTAAAAGGAATATTTAAGTAACTTATTGTACTGTTGAATTTTGAGCTTTTCTTGAGCAAAATATAAGAAGTCAAATCAATATCTTCGTATCGTATATTACAAGTTAATTAATAGGCCTCTCCAAAATTACAATTATCTTACTAATAAATATCATATCTGTTTGACTCGGACTATACCTATACTATAACTGGAGATTCGTATTATAAGATGTCTCATCGGCTAGCAAATGCCTTCGGACGGCAATGCGTAGAAACAAACGAACGGTGAAGGGGGCGGCGTGTCTCTAAACTTATTTCACTGCTGATTTTGATTGAAACAGTTTTGCACCTTATGCAGCTTGGACTAGCGAGCCCACACTAAAATAACCTTAAGCAACTTTGTTTTCGTATCCATACCGTTTTATTTTGTGTATTCATACCATTTTGTTTTGGATACTTATGAGCGCATAATATAACCTTCTGCGCCAATGGTCGTAACGTAAAATTTATTTATCTATTTTTATTTGGGTTAGCAACAGCAGCTTTCATGTTCTTGATATTGAGTATGCTATTAAGATTTTCATCTGATTATAACCACATATTTTATGGGAACAACCTTTAGATATCAAAGTGAAACTTTGACAGCGTGTGCAGCATTGTTTGCACAAACTTCGTCGGGACTCGTCATAATGGCCTAACTAATGGGGTGTACCTCAAGTGCTATCCCGAGCTAAGGTCGGAATTATAAATATTCAAGAAGTTTTAACAGTTTCGATTCTGCTGGGGAAGATATTCGTTTACCACGGAGAAGTTTCAGAGGTCGTTTTAAATGTTAAATTAATTTAATGTTCAAGTTTCTGAGTTATGGGTATTCGTTTTGAAATTTTTGAAACGGTGTTGTTACTTACATTTTTGAATAATATGCGAATTCAAAAGCTTAGGCTATGCTATGTATATGCTGTTATATGAGTTAATGCGGGATTAACTTTTGATATAAACGTTTCAAATTAAGTGCTTTTTTGCAAACTAAATTTACCAAATAGTAATATATTTATACAATCCGAAATAAAATGATCACATGCTGAAATTTAAGATTAATTTAGTTTCTGCTTAAAATAAATAACAGAAAGAGGACTGGAGGTACCAATGACAGTCGAAACTAATAATTTAATAATTACAATTAATGAATATCCTAATTGATACCTACGCACGTTCTGCTAAAATGTTAGTTACTATCGAACGGAAAGGGTTTAATGTTGGTCGTGCGTGGCGTGAACATAGTTTTAAGTATGCTCTGTTATTTTATATGGTTAAATTGTAAAAACTATTTTTCAATTATTGAAAAATAGTTTCAGTTTAGTTATTTCATGTTTAGTTTAGTTCAATAATTTCATGCTTAGTTATTTCATGATAGTTTAGTTATTTCATGACGGCCTGTTTGGTGTGGAGGTAAGTACCCTTGCCTTCCATGCCACAGGTCCCGGGTTTGAATCCTGGTAGAGGCAGATATTTTATTATATTTGCTTTCTAGTCATGGATGTGTATGTATGTTTATTTAAGTTTATTTCTAATATTTATACATGAAAAAAAAATCTATCTGTGCTTATATATTTCTTAAGTTTATTTATCCGTTATCTGGTATCCATAACACAAGTTCTTAATGATACTTAATTTGGGCTAGATAATGTGGTGTGATTGTTAGAAATATTATTATATTATTATTTCATGTCGCTCATATTATTGTTAAAATGGGCCATTGGTTATCAAAATCATACGCCTTGTAATTGTTTTTTCATGTTCGACTCAGAAACAGCGCTAATAAAAAGTTATTCATTAAAACAATTAAACTTGTTATAAAACGAACATCAAAATCTCGTAGGATTAAAATGCGCCATTAATATTTTTCATCTGTTGAGCAAATCCTAACGAAATTACCGGGAATTTATGGGAAAAATTATGGGTCGCTTCAAAACTCTATAAAATGGAAAAATTTGCTATAAAAATGTTTTGTGTTGCCATTTTATGATTATTTGATCACCCGCAATAAAAATGATACGTTTTGAAACTTGGATAATAAAGTTGTGAATAAGCGAAGCGAAATGTGCATTGCTATTTGCAGAATAGTATTTAAGTCTAGGAATAAGTTTATTTATTTATTAGTTAAAGTACGAAAGGCTTTTGAAGCTAAACAAACTTTTTTTAACAAATCTTTAAATAAACAGAGTTTGCGGTATCGATGTGTTATAGGTAACTGAAAGTGAGACGAACATTACATAACCCGGTGTAAAAATCTATACAGCTACTAAAAGATTTGTGCCAAGACATAAACATCTAATCCTTTTAAGATTTAAGCCCAACATCTCTGGCGTGGGCAGCAAAATAAACCTAAATGACAGAATTTTAGAATTCCTTCACTCTAAACTAAACTAATATATTATACAAAAATATTTAATATCATCCGGATCATTCCACAAAAGCTGAACAAAGATGCATCGTCACTCAAAAAAGTAATATAATAATACCCTGAAATAGTGTTGTACGCGATTATTGCCAATAATCGATAGGGTTACCAAAGAGGGGTATTCAGGCGTTTGTGTGTGGCACTGAGATTTCAGTGATTTGTCATTAGGGCAATCGCACAATGGCGTACTGTCGATGGAATGCCAATATCGGAACTATTGTCGGCACCCTACGGAAGGGAGGGGAACAATAATGCTTTAATGTTTGCCTGTATATATCAAAGCGTATATTATTTACTGGGTTATGTACTATTCGGGGATTTAAGTGATCTTGGATAGTGGTGGCTTTTGAAATAATTTTTTCTTGACATTTTGTTTGCTCATTGGTTTATACTAAGAGAAAGTAAGAATGTACTCCATATAGTTACGTGCAATCATCATTTTTAACTAATTTATCGATTTGAATAGTGAATACTTTTGATTGAATAACAAAAATGTTAGTATAAATACAACTTTTTAGAAAGACAACTTTTTAGCATATCAAAGCCAATAGCAGCGAGCAACTCTTAATAATTATATCACAATAAGAATTTTCTGTGGAGTATCGTAGAGATTGCGGCGTAAAAGAATCTAGTTAAAATACCTGTGCCTACTCATTTTCCAACAACGCTATTGAATGAAAACAACAAAAGAAATCGACATATGTTACTTGATACCGGGTGACGTTAACAATTCTTGGTAACTTTTCCAAAGATACTACTAGGAAAATATTAAGGCAATTTTATTCCTTTCTTACGGCAGCCGACGGGGCCGCCAATTTTGTGTGAATAGTTAAAGTTATTTTTCATTCTCGCTGTGTTTTGTAAATAGTTGCTCTGAGTCCATTTCTGCAGTTATACAAGTAATAAAAAAAGTCATTCGGTATATATTTGTTACCAGAATTGACCTCCATACAGGTACTGCAACGATTGGGCTGATTTTTCAACTTTCCTCATGCAAGTTACGGGACACAAGACGCACGAAAGTCAGCTAGACCAGACCTGCATTCAAACAAAGCATCTCAACCTTATTTTCTTGTATTATATTCATCTCAACAATACAGTATTTGTGTTACTGACATTTCACTTTATTAATCGATCTTACAATAATAGATCCATTCATTACCGGTGGATGCTGGCTACACATTTCTTCTGCATTATCTCATTGATTAATGATAGCAATTTTTATCAATTCATGGAAACAAATATGACGTTTGGGGTAATAAGAAAAAATGATGTTTTTATTCAATTATAAGGGAGTTTTGTCATTAATCATTGTTATTGTATTTATTGGTCAGTTTTTTAGGATTGTTTAATTAGAATTGAAACATAGAAAGGTATTAATAGGGTTTGATATTAAAAACTACTTGGGTGATTATTACATATTCGGTGGTATTTATGTTAAGATCTCGTCTAAGGTGGTACTATATTGTGACTCTATTGTAACGACTTCAATAATCGCGTTTCCGTGGTTGTATTTCGGATAAAGGGAGTGTATTTACTGGACCAAAGACAATTTCAGCTTAAACCCACGGCCGGCAACGCATACATTAATCGATAATCAGTACATAACAATTGAATTAATGTTATTTATTTATTTATGTAATGGTATTGGTATTTCAACGGCGTTAGTTGCATTTCATAAATTCACAATACCATACCAATAAAGCCTACAATACTTTATTTAAATTACAATAACTTATTTAAATCAATCATCAGGGAATTAAATTATAAATTAAAAAGGGACAATATTAAAGTGATACAATGAGAAAAAATACTTCAAAAAGAAAAAACAAAAACACTCGAGCCAGCTAAGAAAGCCATTTCGAATAATATAATATGAATATCATCGACGATGAACTATGTGTATGAACACGTATGCCCCTTACCATGAAGTGTCATACGTGGCACCGGCGTAGCAATAACAAATAAAAAAAAACTATTTGAGATCTGTTTAATTGTAGAAATGGCCTAAAAACTACATTTATAGTAGTTTTGCTTACTATTAGGCTAGAAACTCGTAAGTAAAGTGTAGATGATTGCAAGGTAACTTAAAACACATCGTAACTATTGTAACATAAATATATCGATTAAGAAAATAAATAGGTAATTCGTGAAATTCGAAAAATATAACAGTTCGTGTGTTTCTTTAGGATTTGTTTTGAACAATAACATGGGGTCCTGGGGACCAGGGGCTCATCGCCTTTTTTCGGACCTAGCGAGGCGATTAGTGAGTAAAACTCGTGACCCTAAGGCTGGCACCTACCTCGCACAACGAATTTCTCCCGGTGTCTTTAATACTAGGATCCCAAAACGACCCTCCTGTTCCGAAAACCTATACCAACTGGGAAGGTTTCAAGCACACCCTGTCTTCGGCCTTGGAAGCCCCAGACTGCTCCCTCGCGATTTCATCCGACTATCTCAATAGCACAGATAAACTGCACTCAAATAAAATTAAAATAAAATTAAAATTAAATTAAAATTAAATTAAAATAAAATTAAAATAAAATATACTCACTGCCGCCATTAACTCGGCTATCAGTGAGAATGAAAAGGTTGCTAAGCATGGCAAGCATGAGCTTCCCTTGGGCATTAGCAACCAAATCAAAGCTAAAAACGCCGCTCTCCGCAGAGCCAGGCGTTACCGCGCTAGCCGCTAATCGGCTACAACGTAAGATCAAATCCACCATCGCGGAATACAGAGACGTTCAAAGGAACGATCTCATGATTAATATCTCTCCGTCCCACGTGGCGTACTATAGGATGGCGAAAGCCCTTCGACTAGACGCCCGAACTTACACCCCTCTGTTGGGCACTACCGCTTTCGAGGACGACGAGAAAGCTGAATGCTTCGCTGACAGCATTACTTCACAATGCTCCCCAAGTACCCAACCCACAGACCCTACGCACATCCAGGCGGTGGAAGACGAAGTCCTTTGCAAAGACTCCTGTCCAGTCACCACCGACCCCATTTCAGTGTGACCCTCATCAGAAAAAAGAAAACCAAGAAGGCCCCGGGTGCGGATGGAATGTCCAACTACGCACTCAAGCAGCTGCCTCGGCAGGTGCTTACCTTGCTTGCGATCATCCTCAATGCGTGCTTCGTTAGCTACTTTCCAAAAGCCAAGCACTCGTGCCCTCAGCAAGTCCACCGAATTGTCGAGTACTTACTTGACGGCTTCTACCCTAGACGACTTAAAACAGTCGCGGTGTTCTTTGACGTAGCCAAGGCTTTCGACAAAGACTGGCACGCGGGCCTCATTTACAAGCTGTACAACACAGGCTTGCCTGACCGACTAGTCAAACTAGTCGGCTCCTACCTTAAAGATCGCACTTTTCGTTTTAGACACGAAGGTACGCTCTCCACCCCCCACCCCCTCAAGGCGGGCGTCCCTCAGGGCTCGGTACTCACCCCTCTCTTATACACCACATCCCGTCAAAAGGTGTTCAACTCTCCCTCTTTGCCGATGATACCGCCCTGTACGTTAAGGGCTTGTACGTCGACTCCCTCATCACCAAACTCCAGAAGGCCGTAAACGACCTCGGAGCTTGGTTCAAAAAATGGCGAATCGATGTGAATCCAGAGAAAAGCTCTGCGATGCGCTTTGATCACAAACGCCGTCGCCCCTGCTACACCCATATCTGAATGCTAGGTACGCCCATCCCGTGGGCTCAAACCACCAAGTACCTAGGCGTAACATTCGATAGTACGCTTTCATTCCGACCTCACATACTCAGAGTTACCAAACTCGCCCTTATGTACATGGGCCGCCTAAACAGTATGTTAGGCAGGCACGGTAAAATGTCTCTTAGGAACAAGCGAACGCTTTTTAAGGTTTGCGTCAGACCAGTCATGACGTATGCCGCCCCAATCTTTGCACATGCCAAACCTTCCGATTTGTATAAGCTGCAGGTAGTCCAGAATCTCTTCTGCCGTAGGGCCACGGACGTGAAACGTGCGAAACTTAGACCTGCACAGGGATCTCGATTTAGCTACAGTTCAACAATACATTAGGATGCTCTCCACCGCTTTTTTCAAGCTATCCGAAGAGCATCCTAACCCCCTGATACGCGAGTCAGTAGCTTATACTGCACCGTCCATGCCGTCGAGGTACAAAGTCCGTAGACCGAGAAATGCACTCTCAGACCCCCCACATGGGTCCACATTAGCCGAAAGCTGATCTTTCGGCTAATGTGGACCAGCTTAAGGCTGCCCAGGCCGAATAACCATCATCCATATGTCATTAGCACCTTATATGATTATTCTCAGCGGGTGACCCTCTAGCGGGTCCCAGCTTGCGCACCCACCTCCCTATCCGGGTGTCGCTCCGATGAAGGCTGACAGCATTCCCATGCTACAGCCAGCAAGGTGGTTTTTAGTGGGTAGGTGCCACTTTGGTGAGTCCCACATCACCGTTGCGGAAGTCGGTTGCCTGCGGCGGTATGCATGACGCATCTTCCACCTCCCTCCCGTGAGAAAGCTGCGTAGGCGGCTTAATAAAAAAAAAATGCGATCCAGCGTGGTAATTCGGCCAGCCTTTTGGCTACGTTGCCTTTAATGAATTCAAGTTTAGATTAAGTTTTTTATTTTTAGCTTAATTTTATCTTTTAATTGTTAATTTAAGTTAAATTTTGAATTTGTCAATAAAAAGATAATATGTTATAAATAAATATAAATGTAAAATTTCATTAAACGCTGCTTTAAAAAACAATAAATTAAGTAACCAAGATTTTCCCGTTTCTTGAGTTTTATTTAAACAATTAAATATATTTAAAATTCAGTTCTCCTACATTTGAGATTTAAGTAGATATTTACGCCAATCCTGTTTCCAATTTAAAACAATTCACACTTCGATTTTTCTAATTTAAAAAGTTATTCAATATAACTTTCCCGTCCATTGCTAAAACGGAAACCATTGGTTTTATCCCACTTCTTTAGTATTTTCACTTCTTTATCGGTGATATAAAGCTGTGGGGTGCATAAAATAACGATGAACATGTCGATTTCTTGGATTAAGTAAGGTAGCTATTGAAAAGTCTTCGGTCACGCGTAAGGTTTCGTAAAAGAATGGTCGGATGTATGGCCCTTTGCCTCTACCTATCTTTTATACACGGCAAGAAACGACCCGAAATAGGTGAAGGTTTGCCGCGGGATCTCATAAAAAAAGAGATTAGGGTGAACTGGTACATGCTGGGGTAGTAGTTTAGACTGTACTTACTATTTTGTGTAACTATTTTTAAATTGATGTATTTGGTAGAAGATATAGAACGGCTTTGCGAAATGATAATTTGTTAAAATATTAAAACCAATCGCAAACAAAAAAAATAGAACTATTAAAATATTATTAAATTAAATCAAACAAACTATTGTTAGTTTCGGGAATATGTTATTCTGATTTATATATTAACTGAACTTATTTTTTTATGCATAATATTGATGTTTAACTACTTAATATGTATGTGTTATATTATAATAATAATAAGTAATTTATTTCAGCCCGCAAGTAATCCGTATATCAGTTAGTAACAATTTTAAACTTTATAGTTTATATTCATTATTTTCAGTGTTTGTACATTGTACTTAAAAACTTTTATAACTTTTAAAAACTCTGCCCAATTACATTTCATTTGTGCTATAGTGTATAGAGGGTTGCCTGTAGAAATCGCTTTAAGCGATAAGGCTGCCCACATTATTAGTTCCTTTAATAAATTGTTTTTTATTGTATTCTGGTTTTGTTTGTAATGTAATGGCAATAAAGAGTTTTTATTATATTATTATTGTAATATTCAAATGTGACTTCAACGGTTATTTTTCCTATTCAGTTGTCTGTTGAATCCTCGTTGATATCATTTAGCATTTTATTTCGTAATATTTCTTAAAGGTCTGTGACGAATTTCGGCTCTACTCGCATTCATGCAAATTTACCACAATTCTTTCCTCTACTGTTGAGTTGGGCTAGGCAGATGTTCCTGGAGTGGGATTACACGAATATTGCGGGAATAATCTAGGAAATATTCTGCAAGCTTAGTAACAAGCCTGCTAACGTTAGTATTGATCTGGTATCATATGAGTCAATTACATTATATGTGGATTACTTTTGAGAAATGGTCAACACTGTCGTCTGTCACATGTAGTGCCAGGCCGGAGGTCCCCGGTTCGAATCCTGGTCAGGGTATTGTATGTATCCTATGTTTGTCCTCGGGTCATGTGTATGTATGTGTATGTTTATTTAATTCAGCCCCCGTTCGCAGATATAAACAACGTTTTGTATGTGAAAACCCCAAACATAATTTAACAAAAGACTTTTTGTTGCAGAACATTGCGTATGTACGACAGCAGTATTCCCTGAAATACTAAACTGTTACTTGCAGATTTGCTCGTGTATAATTGTTATTGGCATTAGATACATTCAATTATATAATACATGTCATAAATTACCATTAATACCAAATGCGGTACCAAAAAATGCGGTTCTATGTAACAAACATTGTGTAAGTTCTCACTAAAGATGCAAATTTCGTCACTTTTGTGTGTTATGTTTTGTCTTGTGTGATATTGTTACACTACGAACTGTACTTTTGGCTGAAACTGTCAATCCTTGTGTCAGTTTTATAGCCACGATTTTTTCTAGATATATTCTGTATAAGTCTTCTTTTCTAAAAGAAAATTGTGGAATACAACCACCAGGAAACAAACGTATCCAGACTTTCCGTTATCGAGTTACCCGCTCGAAGCAAATCTGTCTTTCAATATTTTATTTGCATGATCGTATCCTAAACATTTAAATTGTATAAAGTTAACAGTATTACAGAAATTATATGATAAAGTACACAATTAATTCATTCTGACAGCGTACTGGACTCGATACTAAGAGACCCAAAGAACCTTATTTGGGCTTATACTCGTTGCCGTATAGAGGGTTTTCAAAGAAAACGGGTATAATTTGTTTATTGGTAACTTTAAATTCACATATCATGCCTGTGATGCGATTACCTAAATGTTTTGTCATATAATATTATTCAATTTGTTTATTTTAGCGAGACATCCAGTAGTAGTAGCATACAACGGTACTTAAGAATAATATATATAGCAAGGGTGAAAAGGAGGATGGCAAAATATAAGGTCATTCTTCAACAATGACTATATGCCATATGGACAACGCATCTAATGAAAAATAAACTAAATAACGCTAACCACAGTCTGCTAATAAAGTAGTGTCCAAATATATATTTTGCGTAGTGTGATAATTTGGTATATGAGCACAAGAGCTAGTAGAAAGTGGGTAAAGAATAAGAGCAGGAAGTCCGGAAAGCAATTACGTACGATTTTCCTCTCCAATTTTATAATCAACCTCCAATTTTATAATCAATCTCCAATTTTATAATAAAGCGGCGATTCTTAGTAGAAATCATGTAACTAAATTATTTTTATGATAAAATTTATAGACTGATGTTGAGTTGGAGGGTATTAGCAAAGTATTTAATTTGTAATAGTCTCTCAAAAGTCTATACCAGATTTGTGAATTTATGCAAATTTACCATTATTTTTGCATCTATTTTTTCACGAGCCAGTTAAATGGTAAGTAAACCATCAAAGAAGACGTATTTCATCTGAAATACTACGAAAAACAAAAGATCCAAATCTTGAAATTTTAAACAGGTGGCGTAACTTCCGCCTTATCGCGGTATTTGTTCTAGTTGAACATAGAATAAAATGTTCACTTTGCCGCCTATGGCACGGATTGTCATAGTCCTCTAACATGAGAGACTCACCACATGGCGAGGCTATGAAAATGAAATACTGCGTGAAATGTAACGAAGTAATTGTTTCCCTTCCATTACGCTGCGAACATTTATGCTGTCTTCAGATTAGTCCCTTTATAACCCATTCTCAGGCTTTGTGAGGCCGCGAGGGTATAAGAGACTGGTTATGTTTGGGAAAGAAGTTCAAATCAGGAAGGAGTTTTCTTTTATGTTTATGCGCTTCATGTATGTACCAATAGTCATACCTATTCTAAATAAATGTGTCATCATGAGTCTTCATCAAATGAAAAAATCAACAACTTCTTTAAAAACTATTGCCGATATTCTTAGATGTAAACTATAGCATTAAAAAAATCGTAATAAATTTGGATCCTGTTCTACCCTTTTTGTAATATGTATACTTCAATATGTATTGTTTTCTTAATATTCCTGGAAAAAAAGTTTTGCTACATTTGATAATCACTATACAAAATCATTTAATCATTCAAATCATATTTTACTTTTACTGAATCGTGTAATCCCCATTAAAACGAGTAGCGGTTGATCAATCAGATTTTCCCGCTCAGGCAACAATCACAGTCAGTTTTCCAATGAACACATCTGTCAAACGCAGTTGTCTATTATGCGCGCAACAACTCTATCCGACCGATTTCGTAAAACACGAAGTACGGTGGACAAACAGTGTCTACAAAGGAGGGACAAATTTTAGATGTAGCTCTTTTGACTTGCTTAAGAATATCTAGATGTAAGGGTTGCTTTAGTACTACTTCTGTAGTCTTCTTATTATTTTCAAAAGAATAGCAGGTATTATAAGACGAATTACTAATTCTGCGGTAATATCATAGTGAAATAGTTCATTGTTTCTAAGATTAAGCATGACCAAGGGCCCGGGAATAAATCAATTATTCAACAACCGGGGCTAAAATAATATTTGTTTTCTTTTCGGCCATACATACTAATTACCTCTACGTATGTAAAATTACCGTCTATCGTCTTTCAAACTTTTATTTGTTTTAAGAGATTTAAATAAAGTCAAGGCATAAACTAAAAAAATATAAACACAACTTGAATATCAACATCCCAGATACGTCTTTCCAATTGTATATTTTTCAAAGGACAAAGTTACATGTCAACAACAGTGGAGAGCTGTACAGATAAATCGCAACGAATGCCAGATGCATTGAATGCAATCTCTCTGCTCCTTTACAGAAGACCGGCCATCGAAAATTTAATATGAATTTGGGTCTACGTTACATTTCATGAGACTGTAATCCGGCTTTGGCTAACAAGGTTTCCATCTGGTGTGGGATGAAAAGAAGGAAAATTATATATCCACTCGATAGAGTGAGGGAGTGGCAAACTCTGGTAGCAGCTTCACAGGCTTCTGGTGACGACTATTTCATAGACTTACATACATATAAACGACCAAAAGGCAATAAAGTCTGTAGATATCCATCTCTAGCCAATCATTACATTTAATACTTCTTATTATACTAATCCAAAACTGTCATATTGAATACAGGGGTGGCCAGAAAAGTGACGTGCAGAAGAAATTCAGTTTTTTTATTATTTGTAAGATTGATTAATTTGTTAACTAACCAAAAATAATTCTAGGAAAGTTTTAACTTTTCTTAGATTTTAATCTAACATAATTTAAATGTCTATTTGATTTTAAGTTTGCCCGCTCTAGCCGCTAGAATAGAAAAAAGCTTAAAATTTAAATGATAACTCACTTAACATTAATTCTCAACTGTAGGTAATTTTTTAGGTAACTTTCATTAAAGTTATGAGGCTGTTTATTTTATGCGTAAACACAGAGTTCATAGAGATTTAGTAGCAAAAATAGAAATGCGAAGAAATCTTCTATTTGTTTTTAAATCTTTGGAAACTGATTCGGTCACAATTTTGTGAAAATTCATAAAAAAGATCGTCACTCGAAAACTATGAAAAATCGTATAACATACATAGGGGTGATTCAAATACCTCTCAACACGAGGTCCCTAAAAAAATTTTTTGGACGTCACTTTTCTGGCAACCCTGTATAACTGTCAGTTTGTTAACGATGTGTCAGATAACATTCAGATGTTATTCGGGAAGAAAATATTTAATTTAGTACTGTGGAATTTTTTGTCATCATTTTTCGAAGAGTATAGCTGCCGTAAGTTTTACTCGTACCCGTCATAAATTGCTAATTATATTATTTTATAAGAAATGCCATCAATTGTTTTTATGCCTGCAAAAAAGTTATTATCGGGATGAAAACAGGAAGAACTGTCAAAGTGGATCAGAAAAGACAGACAAACAACGCAGGAGAGGTCTAGTAAATAAGAATACTCATAGAAAAAAAGAAACACAAAGACAAGAATCATAAGAATCTCTAGCACCACAAATTGTATAGATATTATAACTATCAGATATTTATTATATTTTAACATAGACCATATTAACCAAATTGGGAACCCCTCCTTTTTAAATCCTTTAAAACTACCTTCAATCAATATTCTAAACCAGCCTTTAAGCATTCTATATCCATTCATTACTCTAATTGATAGAAGAGTAAAACCCGGCGGTACTTTAGATTCCTACCTGCATACCATCAAGCTAATGGATTGAACAGTATATCTACGTTCAATTTCAATTGCAAATTTTTTCGAATGCACCTCTCACATGGCCATATCTATTTTTAGTATAGCTGTTTGTTGAACGTTTTTCACATGAATATTCTTCTGTTTTGTCAGATTTTGCGATTTGAAAATAACAAAAGATTAGTCTGAGTTAAGGGCATTCTTAATTTTTTTAATACCTGTACTTTACATTACATTTTTAATAATGGTAGACGAAACAAGTATACATCATTCATTTTGACTAATTTCATAGTTCACCTATTGCAACTTATTAAATAAATTTAAAATAAAAACTTCGTAACAGAACCCAACTTATCTCAGCCATAACAACGATCTTAGCAACCAAAGATAATTATTAAATAATACTTAATATGTAATACTTTTAGTAAATACAAAATAAAACCATAAAATGTAAAATTTTGAGAGGTGTCGATACATTAGTCACGTATTCTGTACTTGTTCAGTGTTGCCGTATGTAAACAGCTGTATTAAAAATATTCTTTGACCAACTTCCGTTTTGGTTACGACCGTGTCAGTTTTTGTATTACATAAAATAAGAAAACAAGTGTAGCGGAAAATATGTAATTTCGAAACGAACAGAAGAAATGCAAGTAAAATGGAAAGATATTAGATCTGTTGGTACACAATTCTTAATATTACCTACTGAGTAATATTCGTTTTTTTGCGCTTCGTCTACGATTCCCTTTGGGAAATTCGATGCAAAATCGATTGAGATGTCAAAGTATTCGGTATCGATGAGATTTATTTTGAAATGTTTATATTGTGAACCAAGAAGTACTTTCAGGCTGTGTTCATTTCAAAATAATGTTAGTAGAGTTTCTTTTGTTAAGCTCTCGACTGCGGCGGTACTGCAGTCTTTTCTATTTTTACCGCCATTATTAAATAAATAAATAAATAAATTATGAATATCATATCATCATATCATAATCACTATTAATAAACAAAATGAAGTCATGTTGTCGGTGTTGGGTGCAGATGCCACTTACAAGCCGGTATATCGCATGATCATTTGCCGGATATGAATAAAGTAAAAAAAATTATATTCAGTCTTTCAAATCAAAATGTAATAAATGTACAACAAAACATGGTACATGGTGATGCACGATAATGCACCTGTCTAAAAGGCGTTAAAAAAGGTTTTTACTAGAGTTCGATTTTACTTTATAAAAGGAACCCACATAGAAGCCTACATTTTAGCAAACTATTTAAAATGAACACAGGTACCTAATTCTGCCGTCAAATTAGGGCATAAAAAATTAAAATAATTTCTGAAATCTTTACGTGATATACTTCATCGACAAAATTATATCGATAATAATGGACGTCTCTATCAGAGTATAGAATTTCAAGAGGGCTCAGACTCGGAAGAAACTGATATTTCCTATAAGGAGGGTAAATTCAAGATTTCATTTCATATGCTAAGCTCGCAGATTACAGTATCTGATGGTTTATGCAGGCGTAAGAGACATGTGTAAAGGTTATATCGCATTGTTGTAATCTCATGTTATAGGATGTTAGCAAGTTGGAAATACGTGAGCATAAATGCATGAATTCAAGGGTAAATTGATCTTCCTTTGTTATGGACAATGGTCATGGCTGTGATATTTGCGGAATAAATAATTCAGTCTTAAATAGATTGAGCAAACGAATTCAAGTGCAATCATAGGTAACTGCCAAATCTAATTTGGGAATGATAGCCTAACCGGACCGAATGAAAGACCGGAGACTAACTAACTGGTTAGTAGCCCTGTCTCACACGCCGGAGGTCCCAGGTTAAAGTCCTGACCGGGGCATTCATTTTTGTGATGAACACAGATGTTTCTTCTCGGGTCATGGTTGTTGATATTTATATATGTAGGTTTATTCTGGTTTATTCGTTGTATAGTCATCCACAACACAAGCTCTGCTTACTTTGGGGCCATACAGTTTGTGTGTTTTCTGGGGATTTATAATTATTAATATTTATGTAACATGTACTTGAAGTCCATTCAGGCGTTTTGCATGATTACAATATATACTTATATAATTATGTATATCCTGAAAGTTACAGCCCTGGAATCTCCAAGAGTAGAGCGAATAGACCTCTTGGATAGGCGTGTAACATCCTCGTCCTCATCATCACTTTCCATCAGGGCAGAGGAGGGACAAACGCTAATCCAATCCTCAAAAAATAAATAAAAATTAAATATATTTATAATCTACCAATTTATTAATATTTGTATGACAAACAACTTACCAACCGTCCTTACGAACCATTTCCGTCCCTATTATTATCATCTAATATGAAAGCATTTCGATAATAGGCCTAAAATCAATATCAGAGGGTTTCAAAATTGCCACACAAAGTTTGTGGGTACGGCACACAGGTGAACTTGTGTAAGTTTTAAGCAACCATTAGGAAAATTAAAGCATCAATCTCGAAACAGCCCGCGCACGTATCTTGGGGTGCACGTAGAGTAAAGAAAAGTTGCAGATGGCTAATGATCTAACTAAAACAATTTGAATACATCTGCGTAGATGCACTATAAATTAATTTTGAAATTAGTACTAATAATATCGTATATTTATATTGCAGTTTTGGCAATATGATTATTTCCATACAAAAATCGTTACTTAGTATTGTGTAAAAAGAGATTTTCTTTGTCATAAAAATGTTTATCTCCACCATGTATAAGTAAGTAAAAAAAATTAAAGGATAAGAACTTCATCGTGTTGTATATTAACCATTAGAATAGTTTTACTCTAACTACGAAGAGTTTGAGATAAATATTGAATTGTACTTAGACGTCCCCCTTAGTAACCCTCATAACCACCACGTAAATCGTACGTACTAAAGGTACATGCAGAATTCAATATACATTTTAAAATACAACATAAACATAAAACGCATAAAACGGTATCACGCAACAAGCTGACACAGATTTTCATCTCGACAAAGGCAACGAGATCAAACTAAAAAGTGGCATGAATGGACTGCACACAGTATACTGTGACCTAAACAAGCGCGTATCACTCCGTAAATACCAAAGTGAGCCAATAATGGCGTACGTCGGTTTCCAGTTGGCGTAAGTTGGCGTTTGCTGGCGTAATGGTTTCCAGACACAGATACTGTTGTTCGCATGTCATAACTGTAACGGGAGACGCTGGTATTTCTTACTTTGTTGTGCATAAAAATCCTGAGGGAAAATTGTAACTGAATGTTGTTTTACAAACCAGGGAATCTAAGATATGTTGAATGCCTTTTTTAAGAATCTTAAATTTTTTATTAAACATTTACATATATTATACAGGGTGGCTTAATGCCTCAAGACATTCTTTACAACCAACCTTTAGTAGAAAGAGTAATGATGAACAATGTTTGGATGTGACTGAGTCATGACATAGAAAGTAGATAAGGTATATATTTAAAGTAAAAGCAAAAAAAAACCAACGCGTATGGCCATAGAGAGAACACGTACAAGTATGCATAGATACAACCATTAACCATTATTATCATGAATATTATAAATAACGTATAAACTAAAACAAATTTTAGAAACAATCACGCAGCAAAGCATTCGTTACGCACCTTTTTTAGAAAAAAAAAAATTCTATTCTGATTTTAAATTGATGTATGTTAGTAGTTTTCTTTATTTTGATTTGGCAGTGCTTCCCATAAATGCACTGCTCTTACAGCTCTTCTCAGGTAAGTAGATGAAGACTGAAAATTCGTAAAATAAACACGCAAGAAATTCTTCGTTCGTTCAAAATAATAAAAACAAGTGTAGTCGAAAACGGTTGGTTGGCTTATATCCACAAGTCGCTCAATTAGTGGAATCCACGTGAAAGTTTTATTAATTTATTTTGGAAGCCAGCGAGGCTGCATAACCGCACAGACACCATTCAAATTATTTTGCAACCCAGTGTAAATCAATTGTTGACCTGAACTGGACCCCGCAGCTAAAAGCGCACGCCAGCCATTGACTATGGACTAGCGCAGATGAGACACGCCGAAATGTTTATTACACTTTTTTTGCATAGACAGTAATATGGATGTGTCATGGACTACTACTTCAGTCAAGAAATTCTTATGTGATTGTTCAAGAAAATGTTCATCTATACATCTTTAATTTATACGTAATTCTACCTAATATTAGGTCCTTACATATGAAATTGCCGTTTTGTCGTACTGGCCACTTTGATCTGTATTATCTCCTCTTTGGTTAATAATTCCAATTTCAAATTCATACAGCTATTTTCTCACGCATTTGTGTTTCGAAAACCGTAATTCATGGTTTTTTTCCTCTTTTGGTTTTTTCTTTGCACCATTTAGTTTACAAAATGGAAAACTTGAAATACCGTGTTATTTACGAGTACGAGTTCCACCGTGGCACCAGTGCTGCAGAAACGGCTTGAAGTATTAATGCTGTGTTGGTGGCGGTGTCGCAAAAGAAAACACAGTGCGTTTTTGGTTCGAACGTTTTCGTTCTGGAAATTTCGACCTGCAGAACAAGCCCCGTGGACGGTCGTAGACCAAAGTTGATAATAAAGAAGGGTTAGGCTATTGTGGAAGCGGATTCATCGCAAACCACGACCGAGTTAGCTGTAGGCTGCGGTGTTAGTGACAAAACTGTTTTTACGTTACTCGCGTTTCGTTAATCAACCGGCACAATACTAAAAGGATTTTAAATCGAATCATTACCTGTGATGAAAATCATCCACCGTACTCCTCGGACAACAGATTACCATTTATTCCAAAAATTTGGATGACTTCTTGCAAAGTAAAAAATTCAACACTGGTCAGTCCAAAGCGCCTTCAAAGATTTTATTCATTCGCGTCCGAATGGTTTTTTTTAGTAAAGGGATCAATGAACTACCTATAAAATGGCAAAAGTGCATAGATCGCAAAGGTACATACTTTGATTAAATAAATATGTTTTATATTTAAAAAAAGTTGACCCTCACAAAACGTCAATTTCATATGTAATGACCTAATATTTTAATTTGAATTTAGTTGGTTTGTTAATTTTTTCACCTGAGTTACGTAATTGACCATCCTGTATAGCGCAGACGACGCCAGGGGCCCAGAAGAGATCAAAGAGACCTTTAAAAAATATATAGTATTAGTAAAAAGTAACTGATTACGCGAGTGTAGCCGCGGGGAAAACCTTTTGTGGAACATAGTTGTCGATTTAGGAAAAGAACTAGCAACTTTAAGCTTCGATGCTAGAAGGCATCTCTCTCATCGTGGCAATGAAAAATTTAGTTTTTATAACATTCTACCCATAATTTAAAACATTTTTAAGTTTTGCAAAAAGTACCTTTCCTATGTCAGTTTGCTTAAAGCGTCATTAAATATAAACTAGAATGACTAAATAAATCGATTAAAACAGAATAAAATCACAGATTTTATCTTCTACCGCATTAAATTTTAAACTGCTCTTTAACTAAAGTGCTTAAATATGCACGTAAAACATGTACGTACTCTTTGTATATTCTTTGTACCTTTGCACGAAAAAACACACTAGAGCATACACATTGGTGCAAATAAACGTTCACATGTAGTTAAAATTTCAAGAGCGATCGAAAATGTTCGATGGGAAACCGACTATTCAAATATTTTGTTTACATTCTGCAATTAGAAACCAATATATAAATGATAGAACGTACATGGAACTGAGTATGTGAAAATATGTATTTTTTAAATATCGGTTGCGTTTCAAACTTTGTATATTATTTTGCTTTTATTCTGCTTTCGTATCTTTTTGCTGACTTGTGCTGGTTTGAGGAGCATTTTTTGGTTGGCATATTTTAACACAAAGATATTTAAAAAATGTATTACATACTGCTACTAAGTATTTATAACCCGTTTAATAACTACGTGAATACGTATTTGCTGTCCAAGGAGAAGGAAGAGATTGTGAAATTACAGGAACAGAAGCCTATTCGTCTATAAGCATCATTAGTTTGTACAGTTTGTAATTTCATAACCATTATTATCCATTGATCTTTAATAAATACAGCCTTTGGTGGTGGATGCCATTTTAAGTAATACTTACCTAAGTTTTTGTAATCCTTTTATTTTCTTATTAATTATTCTCCTTCAGTTTTATTACCGTTGTTCACTTTTTGACAAATCGTGTCAACTCAACTTTTTATGACAGCAATGGAGGCTGCCAAACAAACTAAGCCACACACGGATTCTAACAAAACTATTGCAAGAAAATATACTTGATTCCTGGCTAATAAGATTAAATTCAAAACTTCAAAATGCCGTTCCAAAGTTATGCGATCCCGGCCATATAAGCAGATTGCTGGCCTTAGAACGGCAGTCTATTTCAAGCCATCCTACCGATAATATTTCCAGTCTATTTCAAGCCATCCTACCGATAACATCTCCAGTCTATTGCAAGTAACTCTGCAAGTCCTCGAACTAATGCTCATCCTGAAGCTACCGGACTCTGAAGCTACCTCCTACTGAAGCTACCTGACGCTGAAGCTGCCTCATGCAGAAGCTACCTGAAGCTGCCTCATGTTGAAATGCCCCGACATTGACGCCTGATCCTTCTCCTGCTGCTGACCCTGATGATCCTGTCTACCACCTCCTCCTGCCTGCTGATCCAACCTGCTCCTGCTGTTCCTGCTCTCATTGATCTTGCACGCGCCATGTCCTGTCGGTGCCTGAGAGTCTGCCGCTGATCCTGCATGCGCCTTCACAGTGGAAGCCTTCGAGGCGACCTCTCCGACTAATTCATGACCGTGACAGTAGTTCTTTTTTGAATAAAAACTTTTATTACGTGACAAGATGGATTAAAAACTCGTAAAAACTCGAGAAAAATCAAAGTTTTTGCTCCTCAATATAATTTTGTCACACGTTGTCCAAATTAACAATTCATTTTTTAATACTCAAATGGATTTTATTTTTTTATTTTTTATTAGAAAGTTTTATGTGACAGCAATTTTATTATAAAATATCCTTAAAAGGGATTTTCGAGCACATCTCCTGTGGTATACGAAGGCGACACTGCAGATAACTGTTACTATTTCTTATAAACTAAGTAACGATGACGGACTACTTCAGCTCGGTCTCTCTAATTGTTTAAAAGATCCTTTTGTTTAGTTTTCATTTAATTAAAAGCAGTTGAGATCGTTCCTACGAAAGAAAATTCAATTTGGGCATTGAAAATCGGCGATGACGTAACAAAGGATGGAGACATAATAGAGCAAGTGTAAATGTGAGCAAAATAATTTAAGATTGTATTTTGTTTTTCCTGGAACAGAAAGATATGTTTTTTAAGTCAAATACCTACGCATGTTTAGCTAGAACTCTGAATTCCTGTGATTTAAGGAGTTGACGAGGTTCTTACCTTGATTTACATTTTTAAGTTCGAGTTACGGATATTTCGACACTGTGTCTGGTTATACTGGTCCCTTACTGCAAATCAAATTAAAATTGGTTGCTTGATACGCCGTACAAAAAGTGTTATCAAATATTGAAATATGGGTGCAAATGGTGCTTAATATCAAATGGGTGGTTGTTTGCAGGTTATGAATATAGTAAAAAATACATACTCGACTTTGCTGCCCGGTAGTGCCGAATGATGCCGATTCTGCATAAAGCGTACCTACTACTACGTACTAGTGTGTTATACCTTGAGCCCTGTAAGCCACAGCACTACACACTGGAGCCGTGGCCATGTAGTGCGCTAACCCTCCAAGTTCAATGAAAACTTTCCCACACCTCTACAAATTCCAACTCGCCGTGTAACAATGAGTGAATCTACTAAATTAGTTTCATTATCGCTCGGATGCAGGTGCTGCGAACAATGGCGATTTCAGTGTGCTGCGCCGCACCGCTGTACCGCCTGAACTCTTTGGACGGACTGTAAGTTATGTGGGAATTAAGATATCTTTGCTGCGTTTAATGTGAATACTATTTTATTTTACAATGACGATTTGTACTTGGAACAGAGACTAAATATAATCTGATATAACTTTCATATTTCATAAGCACAAATTTCAATAACAATATTGTGGCTTTATGGTCTATTAGGTGTCCTGTCTTTACATGTACAGTACAACACAAACGGCCTTGATTCAAACTTAACTCACAGAAACTTTTGTGATGAACACAATCTTTGTAAAATGTAATCTATTTATGCATGTAAGTTTATTCTGGGAATACTCAAGTTTGATAATATATATATATATTCATTAACAAGCGTGTATTATTGTTTTTATAAACAAAAATACGGGATCCTCTTCGAAATTTAAAATCAGCTAGCAACCCATCAGCCTCCTTTATCAGGAAGTGTGGTAAAGGGTCACTTAAATTAACTGACAATTACATGGCGCGTTTTAAAATTAAATTTTGGCGCCAAAATTATCAGGTGGCTTGGTATAATTTATCTGTACACACTTGAACGCTCTCGTGTTAAATTAAACAACATTTATTGTTGTGTGCAAGTTGTAAACGCAGAGCGGGTAAAGAAAACCCCTTTAATTCGTGTAAAGTTGGAAGCAGAATTTGACAACCGCGTAGCCCGTAGTTAGCAGCCCTGCCTCATACGCCGGTGGTCCCAGGTTCGAATCCTGGCCGATGATTCATTTGTGTGATGAACATAAATGTTTGTTCTCGGGTCATGGTTGTTGATATTTATATATGTATGTTTATTCTGGGTTCCCCCCCAGTTCGCTGTATGGTCATCCATAACACAAGTTCTGCCGATTTTGAGGCAATACAGTTGGTGTGATTGTCTGGGGATTTATTATTATTATTCTTAATAGAATTTGATGTTTCAGTATGCATAATTACAGTATCACCTTTGTGCCTTCTTTCTATCTCAGTAAGACTCCACGACAGCCTTAATAATCCAAATTGAGAGAAATTGAGAAAAATTGGTTTTGGGCACATTAAAGTCCACCACGCTTGTCCACTGCTTGGTGGAAGATTTTACATATAGGATGTTTTCCTGTGCTGTTAGTGCAGCTTTATAAACTTAACTTAAAATCTTTGTCTAGGACCTTAACCACTATCCCAGAGACGCAGAAAGACCTGTCAGGTTTTAAAGGCTTTAGGAGCCAATGTGTTATTTATATTTATTATTTTATCGTAAGAAAATATTAATCATTGCAAGCACTTTACGTTTCTCAGGTTCATATTACTAAATCTCACTTAAGTTCAAACGCCATCTTTATAGTGAGAAAGAGACAGTGTTTTCGGTTAAAAAAAATTCGGTACATCAAAATAAAAAATCTTCTCTGTATGAAGGTTTTTTTAAGTAAATTCATGAACGGATAAATATGTACAATCTGGCAGGCCAAGATTAGACTTGAAACGATTTTAACACGCTTTGCTCTTTTGACTTAAGCCGCGCTAAGTATTATCATCATCAGTGCAAATAAAATTAAATGCAGCTCCAAAATTCACAATGGTTTAATAATTAGACTTCATAACTCACGGGCGCTGTCGGTACCTTCCTTTATCAGATCCACCTGAGCTACTTCAAAGTGCGCTCCTTTGCACAGCTTTGATGTCGCTTTTCGAATTTAATGAGGTATAATTTTCTTTATTTCGTGTTAATATTTTTGGTATATTTTCATCATTTTGGGATTTAATATCTTCGCGCTGTGACTAGTAACGTTAACTCTTTTAGAAACTTACGCTCGAATGCGCTCGTCTTAATGACTTGTCACTTGGTAACCGTTTACCTGACTTAAGCCTCAGGCGAGCTGCTGGAATGAAACATGGTAAAGAAATAGAACAGCATATTGTGCATTGGAGCTGAAACCAAGAAGAAGGTAAACCTATTCCCTAGAATCATCTGAATACAGACTTCACTTTGACTTGTTCCGATTTAGATGTAGGTAGACTTTGATGAGAAGGGGTTGAGGTGTTTTTGGTCTTCGAGTCTGTATACTGCTTACGTAACTCTGTAATTAACTGAAGAATGTAATCATGACGACTTTTATCTCACTCTTAGTAGTTTCTTTGTATATTATCTTGGCGTTTGTGGCTGCAAAATCTAAAATGTTATAAAAATATGGACAGGCCTCCTTCTAGTACCTGCTCTTACAGAATATTTTCGAGCCATTTGATCAATATAATAAATAATAATAATAAATATTTCTAACAATCACACCACATTATCTAGCCCAAATTAAGTATCATTTAGAACTTGTGTTATGGATACTAGATAACGGATAAATAAACTTAAGAAATATATAAGCACAAATAAATTTTTTTTTTCATATATAAATATTAGAAATAAACTTAAATAAACATACATACACATCCATGACTAGAAAGCAAGTATAATAAAATGTCTGCCTCTACCAGGATTCGAACCTGGAACCTCTGGCATGAAAGGCAAGGGTACTTACCTCCACACTGTACTTGGTTTCATAATAAAACGCCACTGTTTCAGGGTTTTTTTCTCGTTGTCTTTTACAGGTACGCTTTGGTGAAGATCTGCTGGAATGAAACATGGTTAAGAAATAGAATAGCGTATTGTGCATTGGAGCTGAAACCAAGAAGATGGTAAACCTATCTCCCTCGACTGATCTGAACATTGACTTGTTTTGTTGGGAAGAAATATGTATAATAATATTTAAATAGTCATTAATTTAAAGAAACGACTCAAATTTAATTCCTTTCGTTAGTTTTCTTCTGGTACTGTATTTGCAAATTGAGCTTAATATTTAATCAAAATTTTTATTTTTGTTATTCCTTATTCTAACCTCATTATTTTTAGCATGTTTGTTTTACATTCTTTCTAAAGAAAGCATCTTTTCGAGAATGTTATATATTACACGCCTCTCCAGTATCCGGTATTTTGGAGTTACCTGTTCCTTTCTCCTCTACTACAATAAAGACTTTGTACAGGTCACCATAATGCAGAATCTCGTATCAATAAAATATTTTTACTTTTATTTATAAGTAAAGTTGAATTCGTTAATTTGCTTTTGTTTGTTTGTAGGCGTTGCTGGGTTTAATTGCTAAGTTTATATGTCCCTGTTATTGTATATTAAGATTATATATGGAGTTCAAACCTAGGCCAGGACTCTTGACAGTATCGAAAAAACACATAGTGTCGTTGTTTTTACTGCTTGACATACAATTAATTATTTATATCGGTTTAGCTCATTATATCATTTTTTAAAACTATAATGCTACCAAACCAAAATTTACAGAAAAATAACAGGATGCAATATAATCAGATGCAATGTAAGAACACGTTGACCAGTCATCTTGTATACATTTTTTATACGAGATTATGGAATGCATTATAGCTACTCCTATTATTCTTTAATAATAAGGTGACAACCAAATTCAACATAACAAATCCGCATAAAGCAGTGAAAACCGTAGATCTGTGAAAAAACAATGGAAGTACAAACTATGAATTTTTATGTGCAAATGGATTCCGGAGACAGCGATGCGTATTTTTTCACTTGACTGCGGGTTTGCGGCTTACGCTAACTGCATGGTAACTATCGATGAAAAGGGATGGGTCAACATGGAACCAAAATCCGGGTTGAGAATTATGGAAATATCTAAAACTGGTTTTTTTAATAATAATAATAGGAATATAATTTTATTTTCAAACACAAGATCCATATACAAAAATATAAAAAATACAAAATGAATTTGAGTAAACTACAAAAAAACTATGTTTTTTTATATTTTTCGATATTCGGCAGGTTGGCTATAAGAAATATTTATGAAGATAAGTCCACATCTGCTAATTACCTACTTATTTTCCTAGCTTCTGAAGAGTGTAAACAAAGTGTTATAAATAATGTACACGATCTGCGTGGTGATCGAGAAACTGGCTGGCTAAATGGGGGGTGGCTGGTGTGACAAGCTTTAAAAGCTTTAAAAGTAGTATCGTATATAACAAGTTTATGTACTACTTTTTTAAGTGTCTAAAACACGAACAGCTTATTTACAATAAAGTTGACATAAATAAAACAATGGGCCAACTGTACAAGTGACACTGGTAGGTACTTCTTTTCTATCTACCTTTTAAATTAAAGTATTCTTAAAATAAATTCCTACAAATTTACACTGTTTAGTTTCTGAACGAACAGTAAAGTAAACTCTAGGAAAGTACACAGTGTCAGCACGCGCCCATAGTGTAATTACAATGTTTAGTTTCTGCACGAACTTACTGTTCGGCACTGTGTACTCTCCGAGAGTTTACTTTACAACTCTCGGAGATTACACAGTGCCAGCACGCACCCATAGTGTAACTACACTGTTTAGTTTCTGAATGAACAGTAAAGTAAACTCTCGGAAAGTACACAGTGCCAGCACGCACCCATAGTGTAACTACACTGTTTAGTTTCTGAATGAACAGTAAAGTAAACTCTCGGAAAGTACACAGTGCCAGCACGAACCCATAGTGTAATTACAATGTATAGTTTCTGAACGAACTTACTGTTCGGCACTGTGTACTCTCCGAGAGTATACTTTACAACTCTCGGAGAGTACACAGTGCCAGCACGCACCCATAGTGTAACTACACTGTTTAGTTTCTGAACGAACAGTTAAGTAAACTCTCGGAGAATACACAGTGCCAGCAAGCGCCCATAGTGTAATTACAATGTTTAGTTTCTGAACGAACTTACTGATCGGCACTGTGTACTTTACAACTCTCCGAGAGTATACTTTACAACTCTCGGAGAGTACACAGTGCCAGCACGCACCCATAGTGTAACTACACTGTTTAGTTTCTGAATGAACAGTAAAGTAAACTCTCGGAAAGTACACAGTGTCAGCACGCGCCCATAGTGTAATTACACTGTTTAGTTTCTGAACGAACAGTAAAGTAAACTCTCGGAAAGTACACAGTGCCAGCACGCGCCCATAGTGTAATTACACTGTTTAGTTTCTGAACGAACAGTAAAGTAAACTCTCGGAGAGTACACAGTGCCAGCACGCACCCATAGTGTAACTACACTGTTTAGTTTCTGAACGAACAGTTAAGTAAACTCTTGGAAAGTACACAGTGCCAGCACGCGCCCATAGTGTAATTACACTGTTTAGTTTCTGAACGAACAGTAAAGTAAACTCTCGGAAAGTACACAGTGCCAGCACGCGCCCATAGTGTAATTACACTGTTTAGTTTCTGAATGAACAGTAAAGTAAACTCTAGGAAAGTACTCAGTGTCAGCACGCGCCCATAGTGTAATTACAATGTTTAGTTTCTGAACGAACAGTAAAGTAAACTCTCGGAGAGTACACAGTGCCAGCACGCGCCCATAGTGTAACTACACTGTTTAGTTTCTGAACGAACAGTAAAGTAAACTCTCGGAGAGTACACAGTGCCAGCACGCACCCATAGTGTAACTACACTGTTTAGTTTCTGAATGAACAGTAAAGTAAACTCTTGGAAAGTACACAGTGCCAGCACGCACCCATAGTGTAACTACACTGTTTAGTTTCTGAATGAACAGTAAAGTAAACTCTCGGAAAGTACACAGTGCCAGCACGCGCCCATAGTGTAACTACACTGTTTAGTTTCTGAACGAACATTAAAGTAAACTCTCGGAGAGTACACAGTGCCAGCACCCACCCATAGTGTAACTACACTGTTTAGTTTCTGAACAAACAGTAAAGTAAACTCTCGGAAAGTACACAGTGCCAGCACGCGCCTATAGTGTAACTACACTGTTTAGTTTCTGAACGAACAGTTAAGTAAACTCTCGGAAAGTACACAGTGCCAGCACGCGCCCATAGTGTAACTACACTGTTTAGTTTCTGAACGAACAGTAAAGTAAACTCTCGGAGAGTACACAGTGCCAGCACGCACCCATAGTGTAACTACACTGTTTAGTTTCTGAATGAACAGTAAAGTAAACTCTCGGAAAGTACGCAGTGCCAGCACGCACCCATAATGTAATTACACTGTTTAGTTTCTGAATGAACAGTAAAGTAAACTCTAGGAAAGTACTCAGTGTCAGCACGCGCCCATAGTGTAATTACAATGTTTAGTTTCTGAACGAACAGTAAAGTAAACTCTCGGAGAGTACACAGTGCCAGCACGCACCCATAGTGTAACTTCACTGTTTAGTTTCTGAATGAACAGTAAAGTAAACTCTCGGAAAGTACACAGTGCCAGCACGCACCCATAGTGTAACTACACTGTTTAGTTTCTGAATGAACAGTAAAGTAAACTCTCGGAAAGTACACAGTGCCAGCACGAACCCATAGTGTAATTACAATGTATAGTTTCTGAACGAACTTACTGTTCGGCACTGTGTACTCTCCGAGAGTATACTTTACAACTCTCGGAGAGTACACAGTGCCAGCACGCACCCATAGTGTAACTACACTGTTTAGTTTCTGAACGAACAGTTAAGTAAACTCTCGGAGAATACACAGTGCCAGCACGCACCCATAGTGTAACTACACTGTTTAGTTTCTGAATGAACAGTAAAGTAAACTCTCGGAAAGTACACAGTGCCAGCACGCGCCCATAGTGTAACTACACTGTTTAGTTTCTGAACGAACATTAAAGTAAACTCTCGGAGAGTACACAGTGCCAGCACCCACCCATAGTGTAACTACACTGTTTAGTTTCTGAACAAACAGTAAAGTAAACTCTCGGAAAGTACACAGTGCCAGCACGCGCCTATAGTGTAACTACACTGTTTAGTTTCTGAACGAACAGTTAAGTAAACTCTCGGAAAGTACACAGTGCCAGCACGCGCCCATAGTGTAATTACACTGTTTAGTTTCTGAATGAACAGTAAAGTAAACTCTAGGAAAGTACTCAGTGTCAGCACGCGCCCATAGTGTAATTACAATGTTTAGTTTCTGAACGAACAGTAAAGTAAACTCTCGGAGAGTACACAGTGCCAGCACGCGCCCATAGTGTAACTACACTGTTTAGTTTCTGAACGAACAGTAAAGTAAACTCTCGGAGAGTACACAGTGCCAGCACGCACCCATAGTGTAACTACACTGTTTAGTTTCTGAATGAACAGTAAAGTAAACTCTCGGAAAGTACGCAGTGCCAGCACGCACCCATAGTGTAATTACACTGTTTAGTTTCTGAATGAACAGTAAAGTAAACTCTAGGAAAGTACTCAGTGTCAGCACGCGCCCATAGTGTAATTACAATGTTTAGTTTCTGAACGAACAGTAAAGTAAACTCTCGGAGAGTACACAGTGCCAGCACGCACCCATAGTGTAACTACACTGTTTAGTTTCTGAATGAACAGTAAAGTAAACTCTCGGAAAGTACACAGTGCCAGCACGCACCCATAGTGTAACTACACTGTTTAGTTTCTGAATGAACAGTAAAGTAAACTCTAGGAAAGTACACAGTGTCAGCGAGCGCCCATAGTGTAATTACAATGTTTAGTTTCTGAACGAACAGTAAAATAAACTCTCGGAGAGTACACAGTGCCAGCACGCACCCATAGTGTAACTACACTGTTTAGTTTCTGAACGAACAGTTAAGTAAACTCTTGGAAAGTACACAGTGCCAGCACGCGCCCATAGTGTAATTACACTGTTTAGTTTCTGAACGAACAGTTAAGTAAACTCTCGGAAAGTACACAGTGCCAGCACGCGCCCATAGTGTAATTACACTGTTTAGTTTCTGAATGAACAGTAAAGTAAACTCTAGGAAAGTACTCAGTGTCAGCACGCGCCCATAGTGTAATTACAATGTTTAGTTTCTGAACGAACAGTAAAGTAAACTCTCGGAGAGTACACAGTGCCAGCACGCGCCCATAGTGTAACTACACTGTTTAGTTTCTGAACGAACAGTAAAGTAAACTCTCGGAGAGTACACAGTGCCAGCACGCACCCATAGTGTAACTACACTGTTTAGTTTCTGAATGAACAGTAAAGTAAACTCTCGGAAAGTACGCAGTGCCAGCACGCACCCATAGTGTAATTACACTGTTTAGTTTCTGAACGAACAGTAAAGTAAACTCTCGGAGAGTACACAGTGCCAGCACGCACCCATAGTGTAACTACACTGTTTAGTTTCTGAACGAACAGTAAAGTAAACTCTCGGAGAGTACACAGTGCCAGCACGCACCCATAGTGTAACTACACTGTTTAGTTTCTGAATGAACAGTAAAGTAAACTCTCGGAAAGTACACAGTGCCAGCACGCACCCATAGTGTAACTACACTGTTTAGTTTCTGAATGAACAGTAAAGTAAACTCTAGGAAAGTACACAGTGTCAGCGAGCGCCCATAGTGTAATTACAATGTTTAGTTTCTGAACGAACAGTAAAATAAACTCTCGGAGAGTACACAGTGCCAGCACGCACCCATAGTGTAACTACACTGTTTAGTTTCTGAACGAACAGTTAAGTAAACTCTTGGAAAGTACACAGTGCCAGCACGCGCCCATAGTGTAATTACACTGTTTAGTTTCTGAACGAACAGTTAAGTAAACTCTCGGAAAGTACACAGTGCCAGCACGCGCCCATAGTGTAATTACACTGTTAAGTTTCTGAATGAACAGTTAAGTAAACTCTAGGAAAGTACTCAGTGTCAGCACGCGCCCATAGTGTAATTACAATGTTTAGTTTCTGAACGAACAGTAAAGTAAACTCTCGGAGAGTACACAGTGCCAGCACGCGCCCATAGTGTAACTACACTGTTTAGTTTCTGAACGAACAGTTAAGTAAACTCTCGGAGAGTACACAGTGCCAGCACGCACCCATAGTGTAACTACACTGTTTAGTTTCTGAATGAACAGTAAAGTAAACTCTCGGAAAGTACACAGTGCCAGCACGCGCCCATAGTGTAATTACAATGTTTAGTTTCTGAACGAACAATAAAGTAAACTCTCGGAAATTACACAGTGCCAGCACGCGCCCATAGTGTAACTAGACTGTTTAGTTTCTGAACGAACAGTAAAGTAAACTCTGGGAAAGTACACAGTGTCAGCACGCGCCCATAGTGTAATTACACTGTTTAGTTTCTGAACGGACAGTAAAGTAAACTCTCGGAGAGTATATAACACCTTTGCGTACTGGTCACTTACATTTTCAAAAGCTCATGTGCTGGACTACTTTGCAAAGTGTAAACATATAGCACGTATTTTTTACTCTTCTTAAAAATTTCTGAATAGCCAAAGTGGAATAGGTGGTTCTAATAAATACAGTGCCAGTGCGCAGGCGGACTAATCAAGCATAGTTAGAGACATATCAGTTTAGATACCAATTGGTCGAAATACCTAATGCATAGAAATATGCACAAAACGCTTCAGTTTGAAAAGCTCACGATCAAAATATTTAAAATGATTTACTCATCGCAAATTATTTGTTTAGACTAACTGTCCAACTTTAGATATCTGGACCAATTAAAGTTTGAATTTAGTTCAAGCAACTATCACACTGTGTGCCAATCTAGAAATATAAGAATCGCAAATAATGTAGGTACACAATTAGTACGCAATACCAACTACTGCATATATTGTGCGACAGCAATGTTGGCGGCTGGATTTGGAAATTATATGCCTTCAACTACTAAGAGGACACATGGGAAGATACAAGAAAGTACTCTACACAAAGTTTTTATAACAATTTTTTCAACAATTTTGATTTTCAAGTCCACCAGCCATGATTTTGGATTTTCAGTCGGTGGTCGGCAATAATGTTGAAGCAGTAATACTAAGTTTTATAAAAAGTCTCATTCCAGACATCGAAAACTATAAAGGCATTTTTGACAAGGACATTACAACCAAATTAAGTTGCATATTTACAAGCACACGAACAAATGACTTGAACCGTCTCTGCTATTTATTGAGTAAATCTCGTCTCCTCGAAGATAAAGTACATTAAGATTTATTACAATATTAAAAGTATATGTCATATAGCATACAAATTGTATCATGTACACGAGTAATATCTGCTTATTTTTCTTAGTTATTTAATTTAATTAATTTATTTTAAATCAAGTTTTTATTAGATACGTGATGCGTCTACTTGCCTTTTGTAAAATATTTTAGTTTAAGTAGGTACAGTACAGTACAATACTGGCAATATCTGTAGGCTTTTAGGACAAGTTTTGAGTGTAGCTTAATTCCAAAATGGAGTCTATGTGCAAAGTAAAATTGCCGAAGATAAAGATACCAATAACGACGGACACATCCTGTAAAAATAGTAAGAATTAGAACCAGAAGGAGAAACGACGGCAGCAAGTATAAAATGTCACCAATTATTAGGAACTGTATTCAAATTCTATGAAGATAAAACTTTGATTTTTGATAAAAATTTAAATGTGCAAATTTAAATGTCCTGTTTTCTTATGCACATTATAAAATAATAAATTAATCCCCAGACAAACACATCAACTGCATGGCCCCAAAGTAAGCAGAGCTTGTGGTATGGATGACCATACAGCGAACTGGGGGGGAATTCAGGATAAACATACATATATAAATACAAACAACCATAACCCGAGAACAAACATCTGTGTTCATCACAAAAATGAATGCCCCGGCTAGGGCTCGAACCTCGGACCTTCGGCGTATAAGGCAAGGCTACTTACCACTACACCACTCGGTCGTCATGTTATTCTTACTACAAAAAAATATCCGTGAATAGGTCGAGGTAGCCAGCTGAGCTCTTCCACCTCATGAGAAATCAAGATGGATGTCAGAAGCTGATAGCTGACTTTTACTAGTTGGAGAGGCAGAAGTAGAAGATAAAAATATAAGATGATTCTTAAACTCTCACCCTTATCAAAACTTTGCCATCTCTGCGCTGCCCTTAGTACCATTTTCAATTTTTTCCAAAAAACCAAATATTTTCTAATAAATCGTAACAATATTTTATACAGGTCTGACTTGAATCTTTTATTAAAGGTTGTGGTCGCGACCCTACTAAGGTACCGTTGGTTTTGCTATATTTATTTATACTTAGCGTTATATTGAATTTATGACCCCAGTCGGTTTCCTGTTTGTTTGGGCGCCTTTAAAATTTATAAGTTGTGGATGGTGCGTTTGATTTCGGAAATCGTTTTGTTGTGGTTTCTCATTTTATGGTAACTAATGGCAAGTTGTTATTCACATCAAACGAATTGAGTTCTTGCAAAGCGCTGGAATACCTACTTAAAAAGTTTATTTCTGTGTTATTCAGTTCGATTGGTTTTTAAACAAGGGGGTAAAAACTTGGTGTGAAAACGAGCGGTTTTAATCTTTTCGAGTCAGCGATTCCTACTTTATATCTCATTTTCCCATAACCTGGCAACTCTAAGAGCACTGTCAGTGGCCAGGTTTAGGTCATCCGTTGTACAGCTGTCTGGACATACACGACATTAAACTATCCGGCTAACCTTTGTGCAGAGGCGATTCCGCGATTCCCAGATCGAATAAAGTTGATTGTATCCCGGTGGAAGGTGTTCAGCCGGCTCGACAAAGTCAAGAATGGTCCAAAATTTCCGGATTACCAGAGCCTCATGTATTGTTTCATTGAACTATGTAACAGGCACAAATTCTTTAAGATTTAAAGTTATAGCTAATTATAAAATATACTAACGGCCGTTACTCACGTCTAATTGTAGAAACGGTCCAACTAGTTTCGATCCCTTATAGAACTCTTCTTCAGGGGAAGTATATTTATTATTTTTTTGTATAATTTACTTATTTATTTACCTTTGGAAGACCAACAGTTACATTACAAAATATTAAATTAATATTATAACAAAATGAAAATGACTCACAAATCTTTCATGGAAATAGTTATAGCTGACGTTTGTAAGGGCACTAATTATAGTGGTGCTAAATTAACACCATTTTTGGATTGATTTCCATCCTGGTTTTTAAACATTTGTTAATTCACAAAGTAATAAAACATTTATGCACCAACTGCTTAGGTACCGGTAATTGACCAAATGTAGTTTATTTATAAGCTATCATAGAACCAATAAGCCATTCCAATATGTTGACCTTTCCTCTATCTTAAATTAATGGACTAATGTGGTAAAAATCGAGAATCAACCATTATTAACATTTAGGAATCAAATTAACTAGCTCAATTATTTTTGAAATATGGTTGTTTTAATTTTTTAACGGCATCTGTGCCAAAGACGCTAGGGCATCGTTTGATTACAAAAAGTAGTACATTATTTGTGACGATAAAATTAAAGATAAATTTTAAAATTAAAGAGTACACACTTTGTAGGATCTTTTATTAAAATCTCAGCAAAATTAACGTGACGATATTCAATGGATGATAAAGTTTAAGAGTTCATTTTCCGAACAGGGAGAACTTTGCAACTTGAATTTCGACTGCAATTGTAATAAACGGTGTTTAATTTTAAGTTAATTAAGTTCAAACGTTTCAACTAAAATAGATAGTATGCTCCGGTTAAGTTGTTCCTAATTTAAATCTCTAGAATTACATGAAATATTTTGAAATAAACAATTAATCCTTAAAGCGTGTCTCAAATTTATGGTAACCATTTAATATAGGGCAGCTTGTACACAAGTTATTACAGCTTCCTTTAAACTCAGGGTTCCGTACGTGACCTGAAGGGCTCTGCAGCGGAACCCGAATTACGAGCCAAGTTTTACACGATCGTTCAAAATACAGTAACTGCTTGGGCGAGTCCCAGTTACCTAAGGAATGTTTGCTACGAATTATAATGACGTTCTTATTTTATTTATTAAATAACTTAAATTACAACAACTACAATTACAACTTAAATTATAATCAAAATGGTATATAGGCGCAGCTTATTTCTATTAGAAATAAATGTCTTTCTGCCGACTAAATAGTGATGCTGAGCAAAGTAAGTCCGTACTTCAGTTTCTCGTGCAACTATTTAATTTGAATTATTTTAGTTTCGTTTAATGTTTAATGACTCGATAAAGCTAGGTTTTAAAAGCATTGCCAGAAACTTTTGTTTCAATTAATGTTTTGTATGAAGTGTGACCAAAGAATCTGACATTTGGTTAAACATGGTTAAATAAAACAAAGATTTATTTTATTACGTTAGTAAACTGATGATGAATTTTCGCATATAAAGGTTTACTTGTGTAGTTATTTAATGTTAGTTTAATTATTTTTAGTACATGTGATAAGTATTTTTTTTGAATATGTAACAAAGGTTCTGTTGTTTAGAAGCATCAGAGGCAAAATCGCATTTTATTAAGAAATATATAACTTTGCATTTACAAAAGAAGTTATATTATTTTCAGTATCCAATAAGCAATATTGAAAGTGCATGAGAGTGAGATCTTCATTGTTGGTAATTTCGATGTTGCTTTATCATAGAAATATACACTAATTATCATATACATAACAATGGAAATTTGAGAAAACCTATTTTGAAAAGTCGAAAGAAAGTGGTAACGTTTGCATTATACGTAAAAAAAAACATATAGTATCGTCCAATCGAAAATATTTAGTGTGTTGGTTTCGATTTTTGATATTATACAGTTCTAAGTTTTAAAATATACTTAATAACAAAGTAAAGTGGAATTGTTTACCACAAGGAATATTTTAAGATACTTTATGTGTAGAAAAGAAATGTTTTTTAAATCAGTAATTAAATGGTAACAAACCTGGAACCCTCTTAGGGTACGCCAGATTTGTGACAAAATCGTGTGTGTGAGGAAACTTGTATGAGTATGTCAAGTCCCGTGATTTGTGGACGGAGTTCGGGAAACCCTAAATTATTGCTGAAAATTTCCCAGATTCTTACGCGGAGAAAGCGCTTAAAAGATTAAGAAGGATTGTTTTAGATTTAAATTGAAAGACGTTGAAAACAAATCGTTCAACAAAAAATAAATTTTTTTATGTTGTTTTGAAACTCCCAGTCAAGTTAAGTTTAAGTCAATGACGACAAAAATGAGTAAAACACCTTCAATGACATTTTTTACAAATAAAAACATGAAATACATTTTTAATGTTACCAAAAAAAAATATCAATTCAATTTAATATCTCAGCATCGACACAACAAGCAACAAATTTTGAAATAATTCCCCGAAAATGAATCCTCTTAGCTCAATAAAATACTAAGTCATTTTCTTAGAAGGTTTTTTGTATGACGCCCAATTCGTGACACATTGATATACTTTGGTAAGGTCTTTATATTATTATATCATACGGCAATCAATAAGCTTATTTCAAAATGAATTCTAGCGAATATTGGAATTATATATTCGCTTTATTTTAAGAAATGACAAAATATTAAGTGACCATTTAAATGATTTGAGGTTTCCGTTCAGATTATAAGAATTAAAAGAATAGAGGTTCGAGCTATCGTTGGGTAGTTCAAGAATGAATAACAGCTGATGATTTTAATGATAATGATGTAAATATTGTGAGTGAGCTTTGTAATACACAAAGCAGAGACACAAAACCTTATGGGTCAGGTATCCTCTATGATGCAGACCATCGTAATAACACAAGTATTCCTAACTAGTGAAAACTGACACATAGGATCTATTTCAGCTTTAGGATATTATAAGCTTTTAACCTCCACGAAGAAAAGTCAATAACAACAGATGCAGTTCTTCTGCCTGAAGGATTGCTCTTGAAAGTTATTTAAATTCTAATACAACACCAATCCAAGCCCAAAGATAATTCAAACGTCACGTGACCAACTCTTGAACACAATTTAACAAAAGCTGTTTTGAAAATTGGGATTAGTTTCCGTTTGCATCCTTGCGAGTGAAGTTGGTTACGATGGAATGATCAACAAACAATGCACACTGAATATTCCCATAATTGATAGCTGATTTAACTGACTGTCGTTTCGGGGCTAGACAATGCCAACTTCAATTTCAATTAGTTCCAAAAAATGGCCGAACAATAATGAGACAACTGGCACGAGAAATATCAAAATTGGTTTGCCGATCCATCGCAATTGTTTTCAATATTAGGCTCGCTGATCTACACTTTTCCACTCTCAATTTACCACATAGTGCTAAAAACCACCCTTGTAATTTTAAATATGATGTCAGTTTCAGAGTATTTGATATAGTTAGTCCATGTAGCTAACATAATTTCAATTAATTATACCTAAACCTCTTCATTGGGGGGATATGCCCATAATCGCCACGCTGGGCAGGCGGGTTGGCGATCGCAGTATGGGCCAATTCTACGGCCCACGCAAGGAGACGCTGCTGCCCATCTCCTTGGATCAAGTTTCCCTTAGTCGCCTCTTACGACTCCCACGGGATGAGAGGGGGTAGTGAAATTCTATGCCGTCACTACACAGCACGCCACCGCCACGGCCCCCAGTTCCCGGCGGCCCCGCTATTCCTGGTCATGGTGGCGACCATGGTAACGGCGGGGCAGGGGGTGCGAAGAATCACCGGGCTACGGGAGGTCACCACAACAAACTGACCCTGGCGACGTACAACGGACGCACGTTACGGCTTGACTCGCATCTGGCGCAACTGGAGGTGGAACTTGGGAAGATTAGGTGGCACATATTAGGATTGTGTGAAGTCCGAAGAGAGGGGGAGGACACCATAACCCTCGAATCAGGCCACCTAATGTACTTCCGAGAGGGAGACCAACAATCCCAAGGTGGCGTGGGGTTTCTGGTCAATAAGTCCATTTCTGACAGCGTTGTGGAGGTTTCCAGTGTGTCGAACAGGGTAGCGTACCTAATTATAAAGCTCACTGATAGGTACAGCCTAAAAGTGGTGCAAGCGTACGCACCGACCTCGACACACTCGTACGATGAAGTGGAGGATATGTTCGATGACATATCGAGGGCCCTCCACTTCACTACTAAGACTCACTACAGCGTTGTCATGGGGGACTTTAACGCTAAAGTGGGAGTACAGAATTGCGGCGAATCGGTAGTAGGATCCCATGGATTAGGAAGCAGAAATGACAGGGGGCAAATGCTCGTCAACTTCCTCGAACGGGAGGGGCTGTTCCTGATGAATTCTTTCTTCAAAAAACAGCCCCAAAGGAAGTGGACGTGGCAAAGCCCCGACACTGTGACAAAAAATGAGATCGACTTCATCATGACGGACAAAAAGCACATATTCAGAGATGTCTCCGTGATCAACAGGTTTAACACCGGTAGCGATCACCGACTTGTCCGAGGCTCTCTGAATATCGACTTCAAAGCTGAACGTGTCCGCTTGATGAAGGCCAGGCTCCGACCTACTCCGCTCCAAACCATGGCGGGATCTGAAACGCTCCAGTCAAATCTGGAGAACCGATTCGCTGCCGTGGAAACCGTGGAAACCACAATAGACGTTGACCAGAACCTTAAAAATGTGGTTCGAATTCTCAGGGAAGAAGGTACGAGATTTTGTAAGATGCAGCGTACGGGCAGGAAGTCTAAGCTTTCGGATAGGACTTTAGGGCTAATGAAGGAACGACGTGAGAACCCACCCGTCACTTCGTCAGGAAAACGAGCTCTAAACCAAGAGATCAGCAAGCGCGTACGACACGACCTCCGATGCTCCAATACTCTCGCTATTGAAAGAGCGATCGAGCAAAACCGGGGGTCAAAGGTGTTCGTACAATCTCTTGGAAGAAGCCACTTGACAAAGTTGACCACAGCAAGTGGAGAATTCGTTGCTTCGAAGCCGGCAGTCCTTTCAGAAGTGGAAAACTTCTATGGCCGGTTATACGCTTCGCATGCATCTCGACCTGATCCCGGAAACGATGATCCTAGAGCCACATTAACACGTCATTACACCGAAGACCTGCCAGAAGTCAGCATTGGCGAAATCGAGATCGCTCTTGGGCAGCTTAAAAATGGAAAAGCCCCTGGAGAGGACGGCATCACGACAGAATTATTAAAAGCAGGAGGTAGACCCGTACTGAGGGAGCTCCAAAAGCTTTTCAACGCTGTCCTCTTCGAAGGGAGAACTCCGCAGGCGTGGAGTGAGAGTGTAGTCGTCCTGTTCTTCAAAAAGGGAGACAAAACCCTGTTGAAGAACTATCGACCCATTTCCCTCCTAAGTCACGTCTATAAGCTGTTTTCAAGAGTGATCACGAACCGTCTTGCGCGGAGACTTGACGAGTTCCAACCACCGGAACAAGCTGGGTTTCGGAGCGGATACGGCACCATAGACCACATCCACACAGTGCGGCAGATTATACAGAAGACTGAAGAGTATAATCAGCCCCTGTGTCTAGCATTTGTGGACTATGAGAAGGCCTTTGACTCGATTGAGATCTGGTCCGTTCTGGAGTCCCTGCAGCGATGCCAAGTAGATTGGCGATACATCCAAGTGATGAGATGCATTTACGAGGCCGCCACCATGTCCGTCCACATACAGAATCAGCAGACGAATCCCATACCATTGCATCGAAGAGTGAGACAAGGAGACGTAATATCTCCCAAATTGTTCACAAATACAATGGAGGATATGTTTAAGACGCTGAACTGGAAAGGACGTGGCATAAATATCAATGGCGAGCATATCTCTCACTTGCGATTTGCTGATGACATCGTCATCATAGCATAAACGCTGCAGGACCTACAACAGATGCTGAATGACCTGGCTGACTCTTCTATACGCATCGGCCTACGGATGAACTTGGATAAAACCAAGGTCATGTTCAACGAACATGTACTACCGGAACCGATTGCAGTGCACGGAGCCGTTCTCGAAGTTGTTCAAAAATATGTTTACCTCGGGCAGACATTGCAGTTAGGTAGAAACAACTTTGAGAACGAGGTGAATAGAAGAATTCAGCTAGGTTGGGCAGCGTTTGGGAAACTACGTCAAGTCTTCACATCCACGATTCCACAGTGCCTAAAGACGAAAGTCTTCAATCAGTGCGTCCTACCCGTCATGACATACGGAGCCGAAACTTGGACACTAACGGCACGGCTGGTCCACAAGCTGAAGGTCGCTCAGCGTGCTATGGAAAGAGCTATGCTCGGTGTTTCTCTGCGGGACAAAATCAGAAATGAAGTGATCCGGCAGAGAACCAGGGTCATCGACATAGCGCACCGGATTAGCAAACTGAAGTGGCAGTGGGCTGGCCATATTAGCCGAAGAACCGATAACCGTTGGGGTAAACGAGTTCTTGAGTGGAGACCGCGTCTCGGCAAACGTAGTGTAGGACGTCCTCAGACACGGTGGAGTGATGATTTGCGCGGGATGGCTGGCAGGAGCTGGATGCGAGTAGCCGAGGATAGACCTCGATGGCGTGAAATTGGGGAGGCCTATGTCCAGCAGTGGACGAATATGGGCTGATGATGATGATGATGATGATGATACCTAAACCGTATAATAAATTGAAATTATATTAATGACTCGTCGTAAAGAATGATCCCATTACCAGTTCGGAATAAACGACACAGAAAAAACTTTACGGGAAGTTTTAAAAAGAAACCGAAAGCATCCACATATTTCTCAGTTGGATGCTAGATCCTGCCTGCTTCGAACCAGTTTACGGTAGAATGAAGTTTCGTTGCGCTGTTACGTTAATTTATTATTCGCAGTCCATTAATTCCGGTATAACTTGGTTGCATCGGAGATATAACTCACAGAATTTGAATTCCACTACAATGTGTACTTCGCTAAAGCGGAAGGAGCCATGTAGCGTATGAAAGCGTAAAGGATGAAGTTTTGATATGTGTCTTTATGTTGTGTCGTCGTAATATTTAAGTTTTCAAAGATTATATATTGAAGTATATATTTTGTAACTTAATTGGTTCGTTTCTTTAACTTAACGCTGTAGCATTAGAAATAAGAGCAAAGCAAGGTGTATGTTCGTAGTGTTCTTTGATTGAATGTTTTAGGATTCATAATTTAATCAAGTTTAACACATGGCATAAGATATAAAAATATAGCCAAGACTTGAACCCAGAGACTGAAATGTAGTTTCTGGAAAATATAAGGCGGCGTATACGAAATATTTAAGAACCTACTCTTCACTTAAAAATGTATAAAGCTTAAAGTGGTACTAAACATTGGGACGCTTAATATTTTTAAGAATAATACTTTTTACTCTAGATTTTACTCGCAATATAAGCTCATGTTCTCCTAGTTATTCCAAAGACCCAATTAAATTCTTTTAATGAAAAAATCATGCTCAAAATTCTTGCTGGGTATTTACTACGCAGTGGTTAGCAAATTTTGAAGAACGTGTGATTTTGCCTGGAAAACGGATATCTTTCCCTTAACGAAAACATATGTTATTTAGATACTAAGACCATCTGAATTCCAACCTCTTTCCTATAATTGTTTGTATTTACGCCTTCTTTTTCGCAAAGCATCGCTGTCTTGTATTGTACTGTGATAAAGTAAAATTTTAAATGAATGTTGCTAACTGGGTAAATTTAATAAACAGGTAAGTTTCACTAGTCCCTAAGATGCACAGGCCTCAAACTTTTCCAATTATCCTTAATTACGTTTGAAGTATTTTCAGTTTAACAATTCCAAAGCTCTCGACCAATTCGAAATAGGCTAATCAAATATCTGGAAAGTCATTCTCACTTCAAATATTTAATTAATGTTTCTCAAAAGCTAAACAATAAAATAAGTTTTCTTCAGATGAAGTTACATTAAGTTAGAGTTTCATTGATTTTGTAAGTTTGAAGAGCCACGGAAAGTTTAACAATAAAGATGAAAATGATTGATGATACGTTTCGGAACGTCGCGTCGTGTTCCAAAATTAGTTTTATTAAAACGTGAAGATTTAATTTTGGAACAATTTATAATAGAGGAGGACTGTTAGTGCGCTAAAATAAGATATGCGTAAAGCTAAAATTCATTTGTGCACACGGTCATGTGTGCGTGTGCTTGTAAATATGCAACTCAACTTTGTGTGGAAGCCGCCATCTTGTCAAACCGTGTTCTCGTCGCTGCCTCCGTCACGCGTACACTTGCTGTGTAGGTACAAGTACAAGCTTGACGAACACATAGGTCCACGTGTTGGCCACAATGACCTAAACTATCTATAATAAAATTGAAAAGTATTTACTTCAGTATAATGAACGCCAAGGCTTTTAGATACTCATTTTCTTATTAGAGATAGTTCAAATAGTCTGTGTCAAATACGTGGAAAATTCAGATATGTCATATTTCAGAAACTAAAGTGGAATAAAATAGCTCAAAGTATTTCCCAAGACGATTTCAAGAAACTTTCTGTACTATCTGCTATTATATTTCAGCGAGCAAAAGTTAAAGTATTCTTTTGGGAAAACAGATGAAATAGTTGAATATGATTGAACTCTAAACTATCTCTCAACATTACGGAGGAACTTTTATGTGCAGAAATCATAAGTAAGTAAGTGCGTGTGAGGAACTATAAAAAATGTTTTGAACGAACGTAGTCTTTTATATGACCCTTCCTGTACATGAACTGGTAATAGCTTAAACAGTCCTTTTAAAAATCAAACAAAAACATAGAAAATCTTATTTTATTTTCATGGAAAACCTTTATGGTTTCTGGCACGTAAATAAAGGACAAGGGCTTTGTGCTTATATCATTTGGGCACTTACGGCATCCACTAGGGGGCAACAAAACTGCTATACTTTATGTTAATGCGACACTAGAAAACAGAATAGCACTCAAGCGGTCCCTCTACTCATGACACGACGTGTGTTTACTATCAAAATGGCGTGTATTAGCTATATAAATGTTTTAAAAATATTCAGGAAAATAATAAATATTACTACCACAGATTTTTTTGGTACAGTTTATCTTATAAGAAATGCAAAGGAACTACACCATACAGCCAGCTCTGTCGTAAATATAATTTCTTCTTCTTTTATTATTATGATGACGATGATAATATGTATGATAATGAAGGCGATGAAGGTGAAAGTTAATAGTAAAGTGATAGCGTGACTTCACTATCAACTATCTGACTTCTTAGAGCAACACGAAAAACACTGTCTGTGTTCCTCGTATTTAATGCACATGTATGAGTATTCACTGCAAAATATCCTATTAAAAATTATACACTAAACACTAACTTACGTATACAGAAAAGAAAACTCAATCAAGAGCACAGATTTTCTTTATCGATTAGCCGCCAAAAATTCTTCACTATCATTGATAATTTTGCATAACGTAAACTTTTTTATTATATTAAGGCTAAGGTTTTATCTATAAAAAAGACAAGAGGTGTTTAATATAAGATATTTGATTTGCGCTATATTTTTAACTTTTATATGAACAGTTTCCATTACTATCTCGTACTTAAAATTTGTGAGTTTATCAAAATGTATGTAAGGTATCGGCCGAGTGGCGTAGCAGGTAGTAGTCCTGTCTCATCGGCAGGCCGGGGTATTCGTTTGTGTGATGAAACATATGTTTGCTCTCGGGTCATGGTTGTTTATATTTATTTATGTTCGTTTATCATGCGTTCCCCCCAGTTCGCTGGATGGTCATCTATAACACAACTCTCTTACTTTGGAGCCACACAGTTAGTGTGTTTGTGTAGGGATTTATTTTTATTTTTTATTATTTGTTTCTGAATTGTTACTGGATATAGTTTGGTCAGATCTTTAAAAAAAATAAAGTTATTCGCCCCGAAACGACGTAAACGGTACAATAAATTTAATAATAAAATATATTTGAATTTGTATTTTTAACCTGTAAAAACTGATAATTGGTATCAAGATATGTACTTAGATTAAATAAAGATACATTTACACTGTACGTCAAAAAAATAAAGTCAATAAACTTACTAATACTTAAGTTTAATGGACATTTTAAATTTAATGGACCAGATTATTGCTAATCAGAATATAACAGTCTAACTAGAAATAACTAACCAGAAAATGTATTGAAGTCTGTTGCATTTTAAATATCTGTATTCTGATCAGAAAATCGAATTGCATCGAGGGCCTGAACATCTATTTGTGAAAATCTATTTTTGATTTCGAATGTATTTGTTATTCAGCGAGGTCGTAATCAAAAGTTTGCTTCGTCGGTACGGGCTTGTTAAAATTTCGAAACAGTGGTGTTAATATAGTCTTTATTGTATTTTGGTGATACTTTTAGATAATGTCAAAATTCTACGCTCCCAACACTATTCTCTATGCGTACTAAAAGTACCAATTTATTATAGTGCATCGACATACTTTCTTTTGGCTAATTTTAATAAAATAGTTACAATTATGCGCTCCACTGTTATGTTAATTACATGTACAGTGTGAAATTTTGCAATGCACCTGGAGAAACAGTGCTCTTAATACTGGAGAAAGAAAGTTTTACTGCATGGAAACATTCCTTTATTTTTCGAAAGAAGAAAAGCTGTGATCAAGTATATTTGAAAATAAGCTTATTGATAAGTGATAAATTACAAAATGTATTTTTATGATATCAGGCGATACAGTCAATCATAAAGATTACTTTTCTGCAATATACTTGATAAAAGAAATTACACTGAAAATCATGAAATCCAACATTATTTGAATCGATAAAAAACTCAAATACGAAACAAATAATCTTAATATTGATTAACCAATGAGCTGAGCTGTTTTTGTTTGAATACAAAGATTTATTCTTTTAATGAATAATTATTACATTTAGATGACTTTTACAACAAAAGTTTTATATCAGATTGCATACCTATTATTTCATGTAAGTACTTAACAATTTTGACAAAAGAGTGTCGAGAGTATTTTTTCCCACCGCCATTTTCCCCATCGATCTACCTATAATAGCGTTTAGAAGCCAACGTTAAATGTATTTATGCTATAGTGAAAAAGATGAAGGAAAATAGTATTATCTATTTTCGTCAGTTTTGTAGCTATTCTGAAATAAAACATTTGAACTGTGTTATTGTCCCCAAGGCTTGAGGTCTTGTGATATCGCAGGCCATCTGATTGTGCCGTTTGTAACACTGGCATTGAATTAACATAGGCTGTGTAAATTCTGCTAGTTTGGGCCGGAGTGCTACTATTTAAAATCTGACATGGCATGGCAAATTTATTTTCACATAAACTCGAATGCAGTTCTTTTTAAGCAAAGAAATATTTCCTCAGATGAAAACCTGCTATCTCTAGTATTTAAACTACTCTCTCTCCAGGTCACGTTGTAAAATTCCACCCTGTATGATTGATTAATTACACTTAACGAACTAAATTATAGTTTTAATGAATTCAAGCTTTAATGGTTTTAATTGAAGTCTGTTTTTTATTTGTTGATATTACTTATCTGTTTTTTTAACAATAAACAAAACAACAATTTTTTTACTAACATGCTAACATTTAATATCAATTAATTTTGACAAATAAAATACGTGCCGTCTCAAAATATAAAAATCCCGTACAAAAACCAGTCCTCAGAAAAAGGAAACGTGAACGCTTTCTGCAATAGAATTTTAGTAACGAAAATGTTGTTCAACGAAAAATCCTTTTGAAGTTTGTGCACACTGCGGAGTACGTTTAGATGCTTGCCAGCTGTGCCGCGAATATGCAATGACCACCCAGGCACTGGAACTAGGTTAAGAAAAGAAACATTTAATTTAATATTTATTGCAGAAACTGGAATATAGTAATTAAAAATTTGCAGCAGTAGCCGTTGGCAATGTTTAAATAAACAGAACGATTTTCATTTCGCGGAAATGAGCTGTGAGAGAAGACGGGGAAAATAAAAATTGCTTTTTGTTCCGATAGGAAATTAGCTAATAAATATACTTCTTGGCAGGTGTAAAATGTTTCTTTTATTCTTTAAACATTCTAGGTTGAATAATTGCAAAAAATATTCTTTCTGATATTGAGTTGCCTAATTTTTGCGACAGTACTGACTCAAAACAGGACAAGCTTTTATGTCAATACAAGGATCTGCTGATAGAGACACGTCAAAAAATATTTATTCCTTTGTCTACTTAGTATTGTAACATGAGACTTTTGGGGTTACTCCTGAATCCCAAATCATACAACAACTTATATAAATAAATGTTTGTTTACGAAGATTACCTCAATTGAACATCTCCTGACCAAAAAACAACATTAACTCCCTTTTGCTGATAAAGGGTTTCATCGGAAAATCTTTGGCGAATATCCAACTGGGTTGCGCTATCTACAAATGTAACACTGTGTCATGGCGCTAACGAGCCCCTGCGACTGCGTTTAAGAGATACGATTTGAAAATGTCCTTATTACGCAATACTGCAGTTTTAATATTTCAACTTTTGTGTTTGTGACATTGTTTTTACTTTGTGTGGCTTGAAAATGGAAAACTAGTTCTTTTTGTTTAACTTGTGTTTTTTGTATTACTCACGTGAGTGCGGGCTTTTTACAAAAGAGTTGTTGCTGTAATTATTCGCCCTCTTTTTTGGTATATATGATTTCTCTAAATATTATATTCAGACTCCAATTCTAAAGAACTTTCCATATAGCGAAAATGAAAAAAGAATTTTTCTCATAAAATAGGTCAGTTGTCGATTTTGTATGAAGAGGAAAATTTTTTGTCAAGTCAATATTTCCTTTTCCGAACGGTTAAAATAGTCACCCGGTAAAATACGAAAATACTAGGAAATTTAAAAACCTAATTACAAATTCGATTGATCTCCGCCAATTAATTGCTAACAAGGATTGCTAATACGGAATCTAATTAAATTTCACTTCCGCTGTCTGTGAACAACAAACAAAAAGTTCAACGACCTGTCTAAAACTTTCCTTTTACCAAATCGTGTTTAAACCGAAGCCTCCAGAAGTTTCCTGACATCGGTCAGGGCACAGGCACAAAGGTCAAATAATAAGTGCAGAATCGTCCACTACGTCAGTCAGGTATTTACATCCCTGCTTAGACCATTCCTAGCATTCTTGTGTATGGTGTTAGTTACAAGCGACAAGCTGTAGCTGGAATTATTCGTTTCTAGATATATTACTTTCAAAAGTATCAAATTGATACATTATATTTTGCCATCGCGTATTTTTATGAAAATCTTAACATTGCTGCCAAACAAAACTTTAAAAATTGTGCTTGGAATTGGTACATCGTCGTATTATTGCCACAATAAGAAACAAGGAACCGAATAAATAAAATATTGAACAGATTGATACTTTTATTTGAATAAAGAAAATAAAAATGAAACAAAAATACTATCTAAAAAGTAAACTGCTGTCTAAATCCATCTGAAAATCATAGCTACAATATTTATATTATATTAAATTTATAATCACAAGAGTGTTATTTTACAATAGGTAACTACGAGTATAACCTACAGTATCTGAAAGTGTTTATTTAGCCGGAAAAAATCCTGGGCTGTAGTTGTTGAAAGAAAAATAAATCTCAATAACTTCCAATCAAATATTTATTGCAAACTTGCACCAAACAATTAAAGTGAACTTTTCCAATAAATGCTACCTCCGAACGGGCTCACTGCCGACGCTGCTGCGGTCACTCGCTGCAGCCCGCCGGGACCGGACGGGGACTCGAGTTGGTGCTGTTTTGCTCCAACTAGTTCAATATGAGGCAGAGTTACGATTGTCACTGAAGTGAGTAATAAGATTCTGGAGGAATTTCGCAATTTTCATTGTAATCCGCCCATGATCGCGGCCGATACCTTGTTGTGTGTGATATCCGTCCTATTTAATAGTATTTTACACAAAACTGTGATTTTTTTATTAGTTTTTCTTTATGACAGAATTGAGTTGCAATCTAAGAACTTAAGAAGTTGCTGGTTATGGACATGCGAAGATGTTTGCTGTAAAGGATGCTTTCACCTGTTTCTATTCCATCTTTATAATTTCATCTTTACCAACATGAGATTAAACATAATTATATGATATGGAACAACGCTGGACACGTCTCCTTATGTTTTGAAAGTTTTGAGCTATATTGGTCTGGGTTAATGTTTAGTATGGGGTATAAGGTATGCATTTTACGACGTCCTTGAATCGTTCACTTTTTAAATGTTAGTCATCTACAATTGACCATTTCATGACAATAGGGTGGCCAACTAGTCGATGCGCTTCAATATGCGCGAGTCGAGTTAACACAGAAAATAAAACGAATTATATGAAAATCAAAATGACAAAAAAGTTTATGAAAACGGCACGGAATAAAATAAAAGGTAGCATCTCGTACGCCGAAGGGCCCAGGTTCTAGTCTAGTTCAACGAACATAGATGTTTGTTCTCGAAGCATTATTGATTATATTTATATATGTATGTTTATTCTGAGTCTGGAGGGGTCCAGTGCGTTGTATGACTATAACACAAGCTCTGCTTTAAGGTCATATAGTTGGTGTGTTTGGTTGGGGATTTATTTTTATCATTAAATTATATCAACTACCTTAAATATTTAATAATAAACAAAGTGTTTTCAGCTGCTTTATCGGTAGAACTTGTAGCTATTCTACGATATTAGCAAACAAGTTTGACCATTTAAAAAAGAAGTTTCTTTTACCGCCGAAGCAACACCCTCACGGGAGGGAGGTAGAAGATGCGTCATGCATACCGCCGCAGGAAAATACCGACCTCTGCGGAGGTGATGTGGGACTCACCAGAATGGCACCTACCCACTAAAAACCACCTTGTTGGCTGTGGCAATATTTTCCCTATAGCCTTCATCGGAAGCGACACCCGTTGGGAAGTGGGACCCGCTAGCGGGTCGTCCGCCGGATGTGGAAGTTGCACTGAAGGTGCTCAAAGGGTGAAGCCGTCACGCGTTTTGTTCATATAGACAAAGGATTGCGTATTTTTGATTTGGCCAAGGCAAACCATACTGTGAACAATTCTTTGATGTGGCACGACCTAATAAATAAAAAGTCCTTTAAATTGAAAATGACTGATTATTGAAGTTATTTTTAACACATTAACAGAATGTAATTTAAATCATTAAACAGGAATTTTAAATATTCGGTACCTACGAATTATTATAAACACTTTCCAAAATGAAAACCTTCAAAAACTATAATCCATTTATTCACAGGCTCAGTATGAGCATAACAAAAGCACAGGTGTGACTTTCATACGCGCCACTCGATACTTTTGCTTAGTGTCAAATATAATTTTTCATTAGCTCGTGTAACGCGACGCTCTATGATAGATCGATATCGGTTGAAACCCTACCAAGTTAACTTGTTAAAACCACTGACAGTTGACAGATGATCTAACGTGACATCTTTCAAACTTTCAATCTATCAACTGTTTGATATTCGTTAATTAAAACCTACCTTAGTACGCAAGTATTTTTTTTTGTCTGCAACCATTTGAAGATCATATCGTTTTAAATAGGCATTAAAGATATGTATCAAGTCCCCTTAACTTTGCGTAAAAATGAACTTATAAAAAGGACCCTAATTTTTATCAAGACCAGTAAAAACTGGCAAAGATCCTGTATATCAATCGGAATTTTGGTTTGGTACGTCATTAGCGTGTACTGTAGGTTGGGAAGCATGTTACATTACAAAAAAATAATAAATATTTGGTTTTCAAGCTGACTGTATGTGTAGTTTTTGCAAATCATGGATTCAAGAATTTAAAAAGAATGCATACATTTGATTAGTTTAACCAATTTATCGCTTAAATAGCAAGAACTGGAACTTCATTTACGAATAGAACGCAGCGCCACTCTTTACTGATTAGGTAAGCTTGTTGGACCGTGCATTGACAGAAATTTCAGTCATATTTAGTTTCAGGATCGCTTAAGATGTCAAATTTCTATAACTTTTATTATTTGACATATTTGCAATATTTTAGTAGGTACTTAAACTTAAACCAATGCCAGTTTTAACTGCACTATTTAAATTCATGGTTTAATTGATTCTAAGTAGGCAATGTAGGTGGCCCCTTAAATCGCATATTCGAACAAAGAGAACCATCGCATTCTTAGTTCTTGGTAGTGAGTTTAGATTTTCATAGAATCACATCAAAAATAATGTGACTACCTAAACTTTGAACATTTTTTAAACGCTTGCAATTAGAACGCCACCTTTTACGCTCGCTCCGTCCTCTACGCACTTAGGACTTGGGGCGATACGACCAGCAAGTTTTTAAATTGATAAGATTTCCAGACATAAACACAAATTAAATATGTGTAAGCAAACTAATCAATACTTGTTTAATGGATAAAAATATCAATACATATATGGATAACTTGATTTTTAAGCCAAGAAATTAAAATCCAAATTCGAATATTTATTTCTCAACTATGTCAATTACTTGTTCTTGTTGACGTTCTATAAAGCATGGCTCTACCACCAGTTCTGAATAACCTTCGTGAAGAAGAACTGGCTAAAATCTTCATGGGTATCATATTTCTAAATAAATTTAAAAGAGCTCATAAGAACAAGACATAAGTCTATACAAGTTATCTGTAGCAAATAAATTATGTTCAAGCGCTGGTTAAGACCAGCGGTATGCCGCAACGAGAGAAGTTTTATAAATCATCGATAAAAGACATGTACTAGTTACAATAAAAAAAAAACTTTTTTATTATAATGACAAAGGAAAAATCAATAAAAAAACTTGTTACAACAAAATTCTTGTCAAACCAATTATATTCTTATACTCTTCTGTCATTGAAACCAACCTACGCGTGAAACTTACCTAGTTATTAAATAGAAAAACTGTTAACAAAAGAAACTTTTAACTACTCTAACAAGATGTCAAGTTCTCAGTTTTATAAGTCGCAGAGGGAAGTAACAAGAATGTACTCTTGTTGCCTATCTGTGACTAATCCCTCATTACTATTTCACTCAGGGTGGAACTAATCGCTTGTTGTGTGTTTGTTTACTTAAATACTTAGAATATGCAAGAAAGTTCTCTTTTTCGTTTGTACGTATATGTATAGTTCGATTGCGGACGGGGCTTTTTCTTAAAGTAAATTGAAATTTATTTCAACATTTAGTGATAGTAGTGATTCTTTGGTAAGATTTCGTCTTGGTCGGTACTACAATCCTGCCTGTGATTATGTGGTTGTGCTCCAGTCAAAGAATGTATGTCCTACATTCGGCAACACATCATTAATAAATAATAATAATAAATATTTCTAACAATCACACCACATTATCTAGCCCAAATGAAGTATCATTAAAGAACTTGTGTTATGGATACTAGATAACCGATAAATAAACTTAAGAAATATAAAACACACATAGATACTTTTTTTTATATAAATATTAGAAAATAAATTTAAATAAACGTAAATACACATCCATGACTAGCAAGCAAATATAATAATATGTCTGCCCCTACCAGGATTCAAATCCGGGACCTCTGGCATGGAAGGCAAGGCTACTTACCTCCACACCAAACAGGCCGTCGAGATAATAATCACAATCACTATTAATTAATAAAACGCCTACAACTAACGACGTCGGGTAAACTCACTTCCCAAAGCTCACTTCCCTCTAATATGGTTGAGGAGGGCGACGGCTGGATCCCGCGGTAACTCGTGAACGGGTGTCGTTTGTGGGTGTTCGTCGTTTGGATACTTGGGGCTTGCCGAGCTAACGGACGCAGAAAAGAATAATTTCGTATAGACATAAAAACACTTTGTAAATTTATTTTGAAAAAATATACCCGTGAAGTTTCTTGCCAGTTCTTCTTCACGAAGGTTTTTTCAAACTGGTGGTAGAGTCGTGTTTTATTTGACATCAATAAGAAAAAGTAATTGTCAATGTTGAGAAATAAATATTTCATTTCATTTCATGGATGCGGTTGCTGGCTACGAATATAGTAAATAAAAACATTTGCCTTCGATGCTAGTCATTGGCATGTGATGACGTAAAAGGAAAGGAGGTTGCATCTGCATTCAAAACTGAAGACGTAAAATTATGCGTTAGGTGATTTGAGAGGGTGCTTAGTTGCAAGTTGTTTATGGTGTAACACTGGGAATACATTTTTTAAATGTTGAATTAGTTCCGTTGTTCAATCCTTTATATGCTAAAGATACTCGTCGATAAAAACCAAATAGACAATTAAAAACAATATATAAAACCTATGCATTTTAACTAAGTTTTTTTTCGTATTTGCACTAGCATTGTCAATAATCGAGACAAGTAATTTTCGAAGTATCTGTATGAAATCAAATTTGCACTAAAGTTTTATTTTTCACATAGGTAAACCAGCTTACAGCTCGAATGTATTCGTAGCTGTAAGCTGTAATTTTTATAATTTTTTCGTTATTCGGAACACGTTTGGTCCATTTACCGCGACATATCGTTAATGGTATCATGTGGCGTACGAAAATGGTAATATCGGGATTAAAGTCATGTTTTGATAAGCATACACAAAGTAAATTATGCAATTTTCGCATTTATTTGTAAATTAAATTTGCCTTTTTTTGTTTTTGGGCACGTTTCAATGGCTATGCTTTTTAGAGTAAAAAATGCAAACATTTTTTTATTAAAGGTATCAAATATCTGAAGGCATTGTCGTTGGTCGCTATTTTGACTTTTTCAAATTAGCTAAATAGATAATTGCTAAAATTTCGTATTTTCGTGAAAATGGTAATTACTGAAGAAAAAACTATAAACACCTCCACAAGAAGTAATTTAAGTTTATATCTATACCTTGGCAAATTAATACAATGAGTCAACCAACAAATTAAAGTTACAAAGTAATCTGGTATGGATGAAATTTGTATAGACATTTTCTTGGTATACGATAAAAGAAAGATCAATCAAAGCCAATCAACGAAGTGATTCTAATTGAAAATGTTCAAATGGAAGTAAAGAAAACGGAGGAAAAAACTTGCCATTTCCAAATTACAAACAAAACATAGCAATAAACACTTTCATGAAATGCTGATTCTAACAATACCGCTGTTTACTTTATTATTAATATGAAGCCCCTGAAATGAAGCGCGTGACTTTTTCAGTTTCCGTGAAAGCTTTTGAAGCTTGTTCGGAAGTTCTTCTCAACTTTTTCTGTGTTTATCGATTATACATATATACGCATTACGATTATACGAACTACGTTCAAAAGCACTGTGAAATAAGGTAAACAATTATCTGTCATTACTTTCATTTGAATACCGTTTCTTTTTTGTTTCTTGTCATTGTGGATTATTTGCATACACTAACAAATAGCGTCTACAGCGTCATTGTCACTAAAGTACGTCTTCTTACGGTAGCGTCGGGTGACGGGTCGCTCACTTCCCTCCAATATGGTTGAGGAGGGCGATGGCTGGCTCCCGCGTTAACTCGTGTACGGGTGCCGTTTGAGGGTATTCGTCATTTGGATACTTGGGGGGAGGGAGATTTGCCGAGCTAACAGATGCAGATAAGAATAATTTTGTATAGACATAAAAACACTTCGTAAATTTATTTTGAAAAAATATACCCGTGAAGTTTCTTGCCAGTTCTTCTTCACGAAGGTTTTTCCGAACTGATGTTAGGGTCATGCTTTATTTGACGTCAATAAGAACAAGTAATTGTCAAAATCAAGAAACAAATATTTGAATTTGGCTTACTTGTAGATTGCATAATTGTTTGATAATGTTTCGTTAAGATTTTAAGTTAGAAAGAAGTTAAGATAATTCAAAATGTAACAACCAATTTAAAGCTCTACTTATTTCACATAACTAACAACAATATATATTTTTTTAATCAATTAAAGAATCTACTTAGTGGAGTAGATGTGTTAACAAACTAAATGATTGCCTGAATTCTTTTTTGGTACGCGATATATGTCGTTGAAGTAGAGTTAGCGGTAAATATGATCTTGCTCCTGTTGATGTAAAACCAATTGTCAATAAATCATATCTTTTTTCTGCCATTCCGATTACAATGATCAATGTTGGGTCTTCTTATTCAATGGCATGGAAAAGGCTTAATAGGTAGTTTTCAAATAGGTATTTATAGAGTTCTTTATATCTCGCTAGATGGCGCTTGCGTATGTTTTAGACAAATAAAACTTTTGCCAGACAGTTGTTTCATTAATTAAAGTTTTTTTTTTTTTTTACTATTTTAATAAATTAAAGTGAATATTACAATAAAAAACTGAAATGTAAAATACATAGATCCCGTAGTTAATAAAGATTAATATGATTATTTATAAATAAGATTTTATCTATGGTAAAAATGTAAGTCAAGCGCCATCTCTTGATTATGAAAAAACTAAAATAAAGTAGGTATCTTAAATACCTACAGGAAAATTGCCTATTCACAATAGTTTCTAAATATCGCATACCCTTTGTTTAGTGGAAGACCATTACCTTGTCTAATGATACAAATTAAGTGTTTAATTTTGTACTTAATGTACCTCCTATAGGGCCTACTAAAAATCTTATAAACGCGGAATTTTGTTATAATTTAATAAGAAATATGTATCTATATAATTATTCTACGCAACAGAAGGTTTGAAAACAATTTGGCATAATAAATTAAGACAAAAACTGAATCCTGATATTTTCACAAGATACGGGACTTCACGCGAACGCCGTCCGCTCTAGTAATATTTCGACTGGTTGTCCACAACTTTCAAAAGTGTATCATGAGTCACGACATTTTAAAATAATGTATCCGCTATTTCTATACCTCCATACATACTGTATGACAACTTTACAACTCCAGACCGCCGATGAGAGGAAATATTACGACAACGCTTTGATATCCAGTAGCCTTAACATTATTGCCTGGCTGCATATTGACTCACTAATGTTATATGATCGAAGACAGTAAAATATTATGTTACGTGGAATTTTGAAGGGTAAAACTAGTCTTTTTATATATGAATTAGTTTTTGACACAAAGTTTCAAAATAAAAATTAATTAAAATTATAAATTTATAGATATTATAGTTCACGACTACAAGGCCTTCAAAATCTGAGACATAAATAAAAACAATTTCCTGATTGTATATTTATAATAAAACATAATTGTAGCTTCCAATATATTAGTTGTATCTTTTAAAAATTCAACTATTTGCATAATTAGAAACACATTTTGTGTGAATATTCGAGTAAGTCTATTATCATTAAATAATGAAGTTTCTCTAAGGAAAGAGATCAACTGGACCCCGATTTAGGGACTAAAGCAGGATTACCGGTGACACCTCCATGTCAGGTCAGATTTCGGACCTCGGGGAGCTCACTGGAGAGATTAATGGGGTTTTAATTTGTGGCATGTGTATTTTTATTTAAAAGTTTTTGGAAAAAAAAATATTTTGCAACTCGGGGCATATAAGTAAGGCAGATCACCATTTAGGTGCTGTGTGAGTTTCAGCATATTTTGCTGCGTAAGAACCCTGTAGTTTCTTTACATAAGATTAATTAAGGTTCTGAATTAAATTTTCAAAATAAGCTATCCACCCCAGTTTTAGGTAAGTTTTATTCCAAGTTTGAACAAAATATATTTCCTTATTAATAACGTATTCTAATTTTACGATTACACACAACATATAAATCCGAACAAAAATATAAATAATATTTTTAAATAATAACTTAAAAACAACAGTATGTTAATAATAGTCAAAACAGGTCCCTTTCCGTACAAGAAGCTTCTAATATTTCATTACAATGACAAGCTCACAACAGCTCGAGATCGCTGAGAAGTATTTTCTCAGAATACGGAATTAAAATTTCATACCAATCACTGAAACGTAACAAAATAATTAAAGATAAATTGTATTTTCAGTAAATAAAATGAAACGAAAGCAAGAAACGCGACGCACGCGTCTCCGCTCAGCCATATTTGTGTTGACATTAAAGTGACAGCTTGACAGACTATTTTTAAATTAAAGTAAAATATTCCTTTCCGTTGAGTCCAATGTTGTGTTGGGTTGCTGTCATGATATTAATTTGGTTGTCATTAAAAAAGATAAATGAATACCTGACTTTTGCAGACACTCATATGTTGCGTGAACTTTTTTTACTTTTTTAATATCGTTAATTAGACATTCTTTGTAAAATAAACATATTTTGACTAAAATTCGTTTTAATTTTCATAAATAAGTGTTTCTCATCGTTAAAGTTTGAAAGTTTCATCACATATACACGTCTTGAAGACAGTATTTACATAAATATATTATTTTATTGCTTTGAAATCCTGTATGAATGCCGTCATATCCGCTAATCTATTTAATTTTAGTGCGCAATCTGTGTCGAATCAGTCCAGTTGCAGTCGACCACATCCAGGCAACATTATGGTCGATTGCATTAAGTAGGTAACTTACATCACAATGTAGTATTAAAGTTATTTCTAAGAAAAAATATATTATTTTAAAAACAGTCTTATCGTTTATTCAAAAGTAGAACTGATGTTAATTTACTTATCTTTTTGAAGGCGTTGCGAGTAGTATTCCCATCCTTAGGAAAAAAACTACCTGATAACTTTATTGACATATTTCGTACCAAGTTTATATAGTGCAAGAAATGTATTATAAACAAAGTGCCTTAAAATTAGAGGTCCCAGGTTCGAAGTATTTGTTCGGTATAATATTATGGTGCTTTCTAATTGTTATTGTACGTAGCTTATAAAATAATGTAATCAAAAGATATATAACTAACTTTGTGGTGCGGCTTTACGTACTCTACTGCTGGAGTTCCTTGCTCGTTGTGAAGAAGCTTCGGTCAGTCGAACGTACTGGTCGCAATGCTCGTTTCATTGTAAAATAAATATTACAATCCCGAGAAATTGTTCTTCATTACAATGATGATTCAAAAGTTATGTTACTCTATGCTTCTTATCGTGATTTGTTGAATCGTATTTTACAATTTACTTCCACGTGGATCGTCAGTCTTAAACCATTGACGGTTTTTCTTTTTCATTATTCTTGATGAGACAACCAAGTTCCATGTTATTTGAAGAAAGTGACATAATGGTATAGACAAATACGCAGAGGCCTAAGAAACTGGAGTATTGACCTACCAAGTTAATTAAAAGTATTTTAAAATTTGGCTGTCATAATGAAATTAACTAGCTTTTTTTACTATTTACATGCTTAGGGGTTCTGGTCAAGTTACAATCTTTGATCACTAACTATAGAAAACGCTTAAACTGTATAAAGCATATCACGTGACTATGGATATATCACGTGGTGTTCCATACTGTTTACGCGTTTTCGATAGCGTTAGCGATTGTAGATTGTCACTTGCCTGGACGTCTTTAGAGTTTTTACGAAGATAGTTACATTTTAATAAAATGGCAATATTTAAACGATACTAGTGACACATCGGTTAAATGTGTCGCTACTATCGCGACACATTAAAACTCCAATTTGTCAATTAAGAGGTTTACGTGGGACACTCAGAATGTTTTGCGAAAAAAGATAAAAATGTTTAGATTTTTCTATGACACACATTAGTTTCATAATATTGGTAAAACAATTTAGAGGGAAATTCGAATTATATTTTTACTTTTAAATCATCGAAGTTTCAAAATAAATTGATACTCGCCATCGTTAGTTACATTAAAACATTTTTCTCAAAAATTTTTGAGTGGCCTGGTATTTTCAACTTACCAAAGAGACCAAAATCGAGGACTAAGCTAGAACATCCAATCTAATTCTACTTTCAAATGAACTTAACATTATTAACTATTTAAAAATGTCATCACATTTGACCATTGGGCACTCACAAAATCCCTTTGAAGATAAAGAAAAAACTATTAAAATGTAATCCTCTTACTGGGAACGTCATATGTTGTAATGAGTTTTGAAGTACCTTTCACAACATCTGTTCCCGGGAAATTGACGGCATGTAGGTTCAAGGGTTTCTGATGCAAAAGTTAGTACTTACGAAGTAGAGAGGTATTATGAGCGTAATAAAATTGTGCCGATGTTTCGTTGGCGTAGTTGCGTATGTAAGATAGACGGTCTATTTCGTTTTTTATTCAATTTGCAGATATAATCTTACTGTTTAGTTAATTTGTCGAAAAAAAACTCCCCGTACATCCTGTGTGGCCCTAAATTAATCAGAGCTTGTTTTATGGCCAAACTGATTCAGCCAACTGGGGGTACCAAAAAAAACATTTAAATATCGATAACCATGACCCGAGTACAAACGGGTGTATTTATCACACTAGTGAATATCCCGACGAGGACTCGATCCTGGGACCTCCGGCGTATGAGGAAGACCTACCACCACTGACGCAAGTTGGCCGACAATCTTTAATGTATTAATTAAAGTGCTTTAAATCTATAATGTCTTTTTATATTATTAAAAAAATTGATAATTATTGTTCATAAAGATTCCAAAATAATTCTTGAATTCCGGTTTAAGCAAATAGAATGTCTTCAAAAATACATTTTGCAATGCTGGAAGGAAAGATTATTTTAACGTTATTATTTTAACCAGATCTACTAAACAAATGCAATAGAGAAGACTAAATACTATTTCTGCAAAACTTTTAAGCTGTGACAAGCAAGTATATTCAAATAATAAATTTTCACGTTATCTAGAACGTGTGTTTTGACAGTTTCTGTGCGATAACAAGGGTGAATAAGCGTGGAAGGGGAAATCGCTATTAATTTTGATACAAGCTATAGGGCGACACAGACTGGCGACGGCGTATTTTTTAATATCTATACGTTACACAGTATTATTTTATACAAATAAGGAAATAATATTGAATTAGTTTATTGTATGTAAAAGTGCTTTGATGAGATATCTAAATATTTGAAAATATTTTTTTTTAAAGGAATGTTGTAAATGAAGCATTAACTTTTACATTACATTATGCCTGTTTTCATGCACTTATCCTGTGAATCGTCAATATTGAATTGAAAGAACGATTAAAATATCATGCCACGAAATTCATATTGCATTACACATTTTAAAATGCAATTTTTAATCATTTACTTTCAAATATAAGTTATTTTGACCAAAATTTTTTTTGAAAAATTATAAACTGAAATTAATATCGAAATTATCTAGATTAAAAAACTTAAATAAGAAGCAAAAAACTTATTATAAAATACTTTAACTTCAGCCTTAAAAGCTTGATTCCAAAAAAATTATAAACACAAAATACCTAAACCACAATTGCAATTAAGACCTTTTTTAGAACTGCATTAAGAGATATATTGCAGGCAACATAAACTCTTAACTATCAAATTAGGATCCTTATTGCCTATTTTGCATTCTTGTTTTACGTAGAAGGCATTTGTGCCCAGTTTAGCTACTCCACAAGTAGATTTAGTGTTAAAAGCAGTTATGTGTAGGTAAATCTTAATTTCATTTGGTGATTTTACGCTGTAGCGTTTTTCTATTTTTACACTTAAGTTTGACGCGGTTATGCTCAAACTCTTGACAATGTGTATATAAAATTTAGTGAAGTGAGGCATTAGCGTTAGGTTAAGCATTACATGAAGATCCTGAAGACTCTACCATTTATAATGTACGTTACAAATATTTTTTCCAGAGCTCACATACAAGTCTCGATCCCTTCTGACATTGAATCAATATAATTATAAAATAAAGTTCAGTAAAAGTTTCTATGAACCAGGTATGTGTTACCAGTAATTATTATTTTTTATTTTTGTTATGTTTTGTATTAAATGAATTAGAGGCACTTTAATTTAAATATTTTTTTTAAATAGTTATAGTTAATTCCCCGAACTCTCCGCACCTGCAAACACATCTGTTTCATTAATGGTACGTTTTTGAAATTCTGACAACAAGAATTGCATTGTTTCCCAGATTAAAAGGATCCTACTGGATTAATGACTTTAATTTGATATTTATTTATTTTTTACGAACTGTCAAATGCATTATCTGTTTCACAGCGCGTTAATAAAATTACTTCCTTTTAAAGGGTTAAAAAAATGAAAACTCTCGATTATTTCAGCTTTCAAACTTAGAAACCACATCAAAATCGGTCTATTTACTTGAAAGACATGTCACAGTCAGACACATAGGTAGACAGATACACGTGTCAAACTTATAATACCCAGGGTTTAGAAAGGATACTATATTAAATCTCGCAAATCGATAAAGCTATCCAAACGTAATACCTTGCAAATTGACCGGCATTTTAGATGCAAATTTCACTTTGTTTGAACAACAATGACATTGAAATGCTTTATTTAGGAGCGCACAATGCCTTGAAGAAGAAAGCGAGGAGGGTGTTCATTGTCTTAAGTTATTAATTGAGTAAAGCGTTTTTTATTGATTCAGCACAAAATAAGCGTAATACGCCTTCGTAGACGTTTCTTTTGTAAGCTTTTACATGTTTTTTCATTTATGTTGAATTAATTCTTGAATAAAAGAGATTGGAAATCGTTCTGATTTATGCCATTGCAATGGGTTGCAATGGCATGAAGATTACTTTTTTTTATTTAAATTAGCGACGTAAAAAACCCATCAGAATTATTTTATTTATACGTACACCAATAGCTGGAATATCCCGTAAGTCAGCTATAAACGAGTATTACCTGCAAATGACATATTACCTGACACGTAGACTTCTCAGAATGATCCAAATGAACCAATCCATCGATAAAACCGATAACAAATTCGCACCTCCATTGTGGAGGACGCCCAAATCCGGTTTTCAACAATTTGATCAAGTTATGCATTATTAATGAACACGGTCGTGTAATTACAGACTACCCTCCGATTTATAACCTTCACTCGAACGACTTTCGGGATAAAGGATTGTCAGCGATGGCGGTTCTTATTAAGAAATTATAAGATGATTTTGTCGTTTTTTAAGACTGAATGATGTAATTTTTATTTTTTATTTTAGTGAACTTTAAGGTTTTTTTTTCTGCGGATGTTAACTGTTTGCCTGCTGATTAAATTATAGATTTTTATGATCTCGCCTACTTAATTTCTGAATTCTTAGGTATGAATGTATAAACTACTCCAGTTAAAAAAAGGTAGGAACAAGAGTTATTTATAACACATGACAAATTGTATTGGCCTAACAGAGCAGACAGTTTTATTGGTAGTAGACATCCTTCCTATCTTGGACAATATAATAACCACGTGAAATGTACGTGGTTGTGTTCCGATCAAGGGGAAGGAACAATCAGTGCGATAACTGGAACAAAGGCTAATTTGAACTGGAGCCTACGGTCAGCAACGCAGTTTTAGTCGAAATATTAATCACAATCACTACTAGTAAATATAACACCTACTAATGATACCCCTGGGCGCGGATACCACTTACTTACCACTTCATTTGACGGCTATGAACATAGTAAAAAATATATATATACTTAACAATATGATCGTCGAGTAGTTAAAAACTCCATTATCGATAAATTAGATATAAACCGAGATTTTTATTGTAAAATATCTTTTCTTGTCGCATCTTTTCGAAATAAATAGTAAGTGTCCAGACAAACACACCAACTGTATGGCTCCAAAGTAAGCAGAGCTTGTGGTATGGATGACTATACAGAGAACTGGGGGGGAACCCAGAAGAAACATACATATATGAATAAAAACAACCATAATCCGAGAACAAACATCTGTGTTCATCACACAAAGGAATTCCCCGGCCAGGACTCGAACCTGGGGCTTTCGGCATATAAGGCAAGGCTACTTACCACTACACGACTCGGTCGTCATAGATTATTAACAGTCATTAATAAAAATTTCCATTAAAGCCATGTTTTATTGAAATTGTAACTTTTAGCAATAAACTGTTACAGCGCTGATTGAGTTGTCAGATTTTTAAATTGATTTTCGAAGAATTTATTTATTCTCTCTTACTCCGAATCAATAACATGAAAATTTTAAACCGATCAATATGCAAATAAATACTTTTATATAGTTATAAATGCTGTGATAAGATATATTTTATTTATTGATCGTTCTCGATTCACACCCTAGCTTGTGTTAAAACGAGAATGCCCATTAGTGTATGGAGTTTACTTTCATGTTCATGTTCACTGTTAAAGGGCTTAACGAGAAAAAGGATTAGGCATATAAAACATAATTTGCGATTTTTTATATTATGGGAACCTTTTGATATTTCTTTTTTTATTATCTTCATGGCTGCAAACGAACATGTGACCAACGTGATGAATAATGGGATCCGCGCCCATTAACATCGTAAATCTTGGTGGTTTATTTCTAAACATTGATTGTGATTATTACTTATATTGACTTATGATGCGGTGCCGACCGTTGACCTCAGTAGCAGTTGCCTTTGTTCCAGTCATGTCACCAGCTGTTGCTTCCCTTCAACCGGAATACAACCACGTAAACGTGATTAGTGTGGTGGTCAAAGTAGAAAGGGTTGTAGTACCACCCCCAGACGAGACCTTCATAACGGAATCAGTAGAGATTGATACCACCCCTCTCATGATATATGAAAATTTGCTTCTATTTTATAGCTAATATGATAAACTAAGAGGAAAAACAAATGAAGTACGGTTTTCGAAACACGAATACGTGAGTAAGTAGCTGTATTAATTTGGAATTCTTAACCAAGAACGAGATAATACAGATCAATGTTGTACGTCAAAACGTCAATTTCATAGTAAGGACTTATTATTAACATTACAATTACGCAAAGTTCAAATCCTAATAATAATCTAACTTAAAACACGGCCTCGGCTTATTTCTATATTAAAAATTTAAAATAGTAAGTTACATTTGTATTTTCAATATATATTTATAATTCTGCAAAACTTAGCTGCCTTCAAAGACAAATAAATTTAATTAAAGTTTCTTCGTTTTATTTTACTACTTTTCTACATAACGAATACATTACGTAACATACCGTATTTAATAACATTCTTACATTACCAGCTTAACTTTAAAATAAATAAAAACCTGTGAAAAGATAATGCCTCTCCACATTGGACGAAGCGACGTTGGTTATCGAAGAAATGGCATCCATATTTTATATTTATATTTTAAAGTAAGATTCCTGGCACTTATCAATTTCGTTCATGTAAAGTATCAAAACGGGTATTTTATGAGGCATTCCATTAAGTGTTGTACATTGAGTTTTTGCTACATGAATAAATTGCTACTATACAGGTCAGATATTTTCCGTGTGATGGTAATTAAATGAACATTGATGCATAATTATAAGTAATAATAGGTCTTTACCTATGAAATTGCCGTTTTGCCGTACTGGCCATTTCAAATGAAAATATTTTTTTTTTTACTGATAATTCTAATTTCAAATTAATTTTATTTGACAAACATGGAATTCTTTTTCTAAAATCGTCATTTGTTTAATAGTTAGTGTTTTGTTTTCAACGCATTCGATCATTTTTCGTCATCATGGATAAGTTAAAAATTCGAGTAATTATGGAGTATGAGTACCGTCGTGGCAGCAAAGCGGCACAAGCGGCACGCAACATCAACGACGTTTAGGGAGCGAACACTACAAACGAACGCACCACCCGTTATTGGTTTACCCGCTTCCGTTCTGGAAATTTTGACCTGAAAAATGAACCCCGTGGTCGTCCGAAAACTTTGGTCGACAATGACGAATTAAAGGCAATTGTGGAAGCTGATGAAACTCAATCCACGGCTGAATTAGCAGCAGCTTTCGACGTTAGCATCAAAACAATATTGGTCCATTTGCGTCAAATTGGCAAGGTAAAAAAGCTTACCCCACGACCGTACCCCACAAACTCAATGACCGCCAGCGCGAAGTACGCGTGGAGACGTGCCTTGCACTGCTCAGCAGGCATACAAATGAAGGAATTCTGAACCGCATTGTTACTTGTGACGAGAAATGGATCCTGTTTGACAATCGTAAGCGCTCAGCAAGTTGGTTGGACCCTGGTTCAGCACCCAAACAATGCCCTAAACGAAAACTTACCCCTAGAAAAGTGATGGTCACTGTTTGGTGGTCTAACGCGGGTGTAATTCATCACAGCTTCTTGCCAAACGGGACAAGCATTACTGCAGATGTGTACTGTGAAGAACTGAACACAATGATGGAGAAGCTCGCACTTCTCCAACCAGCTTTGGTCAATCGTTCGGCTCCACTACTCCTGCACGACTACGCGCGACCTCATACTGCACAGCAGACGGTCTCCAAGCTACAAGAGTTGGGGTTGGAAGTTCTCCGTCATCCGCCGTACTCACCAGACCTTGCGCCTACAGACTTCCACTTTTTCCAGAATTTGGATAACTTCTTGGCGAGAAAAAAATTCAATACCCGAGAGGCAGTACAAAATGCATTTGAAGAATTTGTTGCCTCCCGTCCAGCTGATTTATTCAAGAAAGGCATCAATAAGCTACCAATGCGTTGGCTAAGATGCATTGATTGCATGGGTGATTATTTTGATTAATAGAAATAAAAAATATATAAAAAAATTACGCTTCATTTATTTCGTGAAAAATGGCAATTTCATAGGTAAAGACCTAATATTTTATATTTTGAAAACAGCATCTAAAAGGTTATTAAGTTATAAAACATAAAACAAACTCATTACATGAATATATGCTGTGTTTATTTAATCAATAAGTAAAGTTCGTATTTAAATGGCCTTTTGCCAAATAAAGAAATCTCTCAGTAGAAATTATAAATTGTGTATCATTTCATTGCTAAAATATATAAAAATGAATGTTCAATTGATTTAATAATCTGTTATCATACTGTTTCCAACAAAAATGTAAAATCCGTGCCATTTATTACATTGCCCTTGTAACGGGATCAAATTTAAGGTAGGATAGGTTACATGAACTTGTCTTGCCTGATTACAAGTCATGATTATGCACTTGTGAAAAAATAAGTTATAATTTTTTGCAGTAACATTCTATGATAGTTCGCTAGCATTTATACTTTGTATACGAGTTTTTTAGACCTCCCTACAGCCTTATCCAGCCCATTCATTGGATATCGTCCTATTAACATTTAAAACTGTACCAATTACATCTAAAAACTTGCTTCTACTTTTTAACATTCCAAAAACAAAATATCTTAAAATTCAAAAGTAGAACGAACATGACTTCTCGATTCTTATTACCGTTAAAAGCTCTTATCTTAATTCTACCCATGTCTTCCACACTTAAGATAAAATGTTTTTATTTACTTTTTAGGTGGTATTCGCGCAAGTGAAAAAGGGTTGTCAGCCGAGACAGGTTACTAAAAGATGCTGTAAATAACATGTGTTTAATCCTATTAATATTTGTTAATCCTATTATTTCGATGGACATTGATTTTTTTTATTCAAGTAGATTTATGGTAGTTGGTATTTAAGCCAATTAAAAGCTGTAATTAATCCGTACCAAGGATCCATGGAACTAGTTTGCAAATTGGTGCGTTGGTCTTCGTCAAAATAATTTTTTTACATTTTTCAGCTGTAATTTTATTTCTATTTCATATTTTGAGTTACCATAAGCTATTATTCGTGAAATTTATTTTCTTATATTGTTTAGATAAGTTTTTTTTGATATTATATTGGTTATATTTGTGAACCAAAGTTGAAAGTTTGAAGTAAAATTTAAGAGGTGAATATAGAATTGTGAAAGTTGTATTTTATGGAGGGCATCTGATGGTGAGTTAAAATTATTTAAGTCATATTTTCTTAGTTATATTTAATAAATGTAAATGTCTTTTTCTATCGTTTATGTATTTTGTTTTCTGATTATTGTTTTGCAGCCCTATATTAGCACAATAAATCATTAAGATCTACCAGTAAATGGAATTTCTTCTCTGACTCCGCCTCTACAAGTTTAGATAAGTTGTCAGAATGCTTGGAGTTGTGTAATACTACAGCTAATAATGAGGCTACAATTCGGTAACTTAGCCTTAAACAATAACAAGTGGTTTTTGCTCGCTTTATATTTAATTTGCTTGTGATAGGCAGCACTGTTCTTCTATAGTTTGGTTACTTAAGAATAATCCACCATAGTTTGTCATACTTTTAAAATTATAGTTTGTCTAAAGTAACGATAAAATTAAACTAAACACCAGTACAACCATTGTTACATTTTTTCGGGACATCGCATTACTACCCTGCAATATCGCTTGAAAACCAGAAAACAGTTGCTGTAAATTGGTATAGTAAACCTTGCTTGCCCAAAGTGTTAGACGAAGTTCGCGAAAACCGTCCTTGAACCATCCACCATCGACGTTCCGCTAGTCAAACTCAGGCCACAAATGGGAATTTGTTCCAAACGAGCCTGGACCTTGTACCTTGTAAATATTAAAAATATAAATATTAAATTGCATAAATTTAATATAGGTTACAGAGTATATGTTTTGCGAGTCCGGAGGCGGTGGTAAAAAATTACCAAAAATTTTTTTTAAACGTTTTCAACAAATGCATGAATGGAATAATTGTGAGTATGGGTATATATCTCAAAAAGCAATAAACGTATTAAAATATTAATGTTACTTATTTATTTTTTTTATATGCCCTAAGTCGTTTGGTATTTAATATAAATACGTAATTAAATAAGTAAATTAATTTTTGTGCAACAGTGGACCACTACGTTTTATCAATTCAACTTGGCTCTGCTTGGGCCATCAAATTTTTCTTTGTAATTTGTGTCATTTAAAGTCAAATTCCCTATAGAGAAATAAATCTATCTGAAATATGTTTAGATAAATTCATTGTAAATATTGCAACAAATAAACGTTTCAAAAAGCTATTTAATACAATCGCAGCGAAGATAAACATACGTGGGACGCGCAGAAAGGTATAAGAATAAAATAAAATTGTCCATAGGTTATGTAGAAGAGATACACGGCGCCAAATCAAGATGTAAGGCGGATAACCCAAAACTTTTACCGGTGTGGTGTTTAGGATGGCCCTCGTCTTGAGCGCAGAGTGCACGGGCGCGTCGTCGTGGTGGAGCAAAAGGCCTTGGAGTCGGTCGCTTGTTGCTCGCAGCAGCTAAAACTTCTGGGAAACATTTGGTAGTGTACCACTGTATATTGATGCTACTTTGGTTTCCTAAGGGAATTAATAATGAATACCCCGTTAAGGAAAAAACGCAGAGGATTAAACATTTTCCAGCGCTTCTCGATCGTTTCACTTTCGTAGGCGTTGGGTCGTTTTGAAATGGCCTTACTGTTGACTGGCGTTTCGTTTCTGGATGATATTGATAAATCTAATATTGGTTACGTGATATGATATGATATGAAAAAACCTGCATAGAATTTATCAATCATACCATGGCACCATTCCAGGCGCGCCTGCTTCAAGCATCGGTTTTGGGGTACTCAGCGCGAAACAATCCTCCTTACGCAAAGATGGTTGTGCAGAATATCATGAACACTTCCCGATCCAATCTGCAGATTGTGTTAAACTTCTTCCTATGTGATCCGCAGGTTTTGTTCAATCATATATTTCACTAGCCTAGTAGCACGTTTTCTTCCGTAACAGCAGTCAAAGGACGACCACTTCTTTCTTCATCCTCAAATTTAAGCGACCGCGCGTTTTTCAAAAATTTTAATTGAAGTCAACTAACGATTCATCAGGTTCAAGTTGGAATTGAAGTCGTAAAACATTATTGTACGAAAATGTTCTCGACGCAGATCCATTTTTCTATGATACACAATAGTAGCATAGTGCTGGCAAAAAAATGTTTAAGGATTATAAATTTGGAACAAATATATATTTACTTTTAAATAATCAAATGTTCAAAATAAATTATAACTCGCCAGCGTTCCATACGCAAAACTCTCTGAGTGGCCCAGTACTCATACATTTAAAGGTTTCAAAATGTTTCTTATAATCAAAAGCCCATTTTATTAAAATTATAAATAACTATTTTATATTTTTTACGTTCTTTTGTTTCATTGAAATGTCATTTTTAGTGTTCCCGCTTAACGACTCAATCGGACCCTAGTTTTATGAAAACGTACATCGACAGCTAACCAATTTTTGTATGGAGTGATAGTATTACCAAGTCAATACTTTTTGTAACATTTATTTAACGGTTTCTTATTTATTTGATCTAAGGGAGTTACGTAATGTTTTCATTTTAGTAATAAAACAACTTAAAACGTTTCACAATCAAAGCATTTTAAGTCTGGCACTCTTGCATCGTGAATTTATTGTGAAAAATCCACGTAATTTTTGATATTGTGTTTTTTTTAAATAATATGCGATTATGTTGATCCTGCATGATGTTAAATTTTAATGGTAAAATAATCGTTGAAATAGATTTAGTAGTTTATTGATTCAAAAATACGAAAATACGATCATATATCACTCCATCAGTTTTAACTCTTTTAATATCCTATACAATAAAATTTAATAGGCGTACAATAACCACTCCTTTTATTATAGCAACAGAACAATTAATTGCATCCCTATTTTTATTTATGATAGTAATAATAATGTTTTCGATTTCTATAAATCGAGTCTTAATTACACGTTACGTAGGTGCTTACTGGGGCCAGATGATAAATTATATAACTTTAGTCATGACTGTACCTTACCTCAAACAATTAAAACATATGTTCGTTTTATTGGTTGTTGATAAGTATGTATCTTTACTCTAGGCCCAGCTATACTCTAAGTGTGTTCCGCGGAACCCTAGGGTTCCGTAATACCTCTGTCGGGGTTCCGCAAGAATTTAGAAAAAAAATCAAAACACCTCTCTCTGGTCGCTCCGCGGCTGCGCGGACTCGGCGGCCGCGCGGAGACAAAACGCTATGAACGTCATTTAATTATTTATTTGTATTTGTAGAAACATGTGTTACAATAGCTGTACTTTTATTATGCTGATTAATAAAAAATACACTTATAAAAACAATTGTTTTATTGTAGAGTTCCATCAAGTATATTGCTTCCCAAAAGGGTTCCGTCATTTAAAAAGTTTGAGAACCACTGCTCTAGGCATGAAATCTATAAGACAAAGTTAGTAAATTAGATTCTGTAACATAATAATTAGTACTTTATTGTTAAACGTTGAACATTTTGTAACTAGATTTTGATTAAAACAACGATTTCCATTAAATGTGGTAATTAGAAAATTAAATAGGAAATTCAAAATTGAAAAAATGGCGTGTACTTAATGTAAAGTAAATTTTCATGGCCGACTTGCGACTCTGTAACATTGAGTGTAAGATTTGAGAAAGTAGAGGTTCTTATGTTACGATCTCAGTACTACAATACTCCTTGGACCGCCATAAAAATCATGTTTAATTGTCAGTGTTCTGGTCTAAGAAAATGAACAGTCAGTAAAACATGATGGAAATTCTAATTTTTCATGATAATATCGAATTTAGGGAACAATCTCCAAGTTTTTCGAAAGAAAATTTTGGATCGAAATTAAAATTCACGATATTTTGGGGTTGTTCGATATTCTAATTTAATAATCACAATGGATATAATAAATTGAACCCCTCCGAATAATAATACCCATGGGCACGAATGCCACTTATGGGTCATGTGCTCGTTTGTCTTTATAAAAATAATTTAAGACGTAAAATTGTGTCTTATGCCCCATAATTACACTAAAGCCTCCTGTTGGGCAATTTTCTGATATCGAGACTATGTCGAAAAATGAGAATTGACACCATGTTCGGCCACTACAGCGCATAAATATTTTCTTTTATTCAAAAATGCTGTCTATTTATGTTGTCTTAATCGCTGTTGAGCCTGATTAGTATATATTTTATTAGTTTATAAAGAAATGTTACGTTTTAATAAACTAATTTACTTTTACTATTTATAGTACGCAATTTTAAAGAAAATAATGCAAGTTTTCAGAAATAAAGGAACAAATTTTTACACTTAAATATAATCTTTTACGTAATTAGTGATTATATTATCAATTTTAGAATGTACGCTACCAGAGGTCGCGGGTCGAATTTAGGTACACAGAATATTGTATTTGAGTATCTTCTATTGTATTAATAATATTTATTTTGACTGGGCTTTACAATTTGTGTGTTTATAGATATAATAATTATGTGTGATTTTAAAACTAAACTAACACCTCCAAACTCTTGTAATATTCATACTAATATTCGTTCTGTTTGTGAATTGCAATTGGCTTAGTTTATACAAACACAGCTTATTATAGTCAACGACAATTGGCAAGGAGTTTAATTCACTGATTTCAAATTATAATAAATCATTGAGTTCCAAGAAGAAGTGGACACACAACACATTGACCTTTTAATTTATGCAGTCCAGATTGATTTAGCTTGTTTTTAATTTGCAGCGCAAAAATTTGCTTTGTATGTGTCGCAAAATGTTGTCCTAATAGCTTTGGGAAGTTAATACAAACAAGATTTTTGATAACCCTTTCCTGTAGCTTTTATTTATCTGAAATTTTATTTATCTACAATGCTATGGCGATTTCTATGACGAGATAGTACCTAGCGCTACCTAAGTCCAATTATCCAGCTGATTCCAGCTGATTAGAGATTCTAGCCGTAAAGACTGTATTTCCCATCCCTAATAGTGCACCAAGTTAATCATTTCCATACAGTATATCAAAATTAATTATTACTAAATAATAATTAATTTACTTCCGTCACTATTTCATATATGCACAATTTTGATATATCATATTTTATCTTACCAATATACTCGTGAAATTTTTGAATTAAAACGTAAATTGGTTTAAACTATTTTGGTTATTCCACTCTCAACCACTAAATTTAAATAAATTTGCGGTTTGGCTGCTTTAAAAGCGTCAGAGCGATACATTGGTTAGTGTATTTGTGAATTGAAATGTATATTGAAATGAATCATTATATAACTCTAACTCATATTAATAATCAAAAATGTTTAAATGAGCCAAGTTGTATTGTTCTTATTTACTTTCTACAGCTATCTAAACTTTATCCCAATTTCTCATAGATAAATAGAAAATATTGATAGTTAAACAAAAAAAAAACGTAATAAAAAGAGATTCTAGAAAAAACTTTAAACTAGATTTGAAAGTATCTTAAGGTTAAGGCGATAGGTAGAAGCTTAGCAGCTGATTTTCAGCAAGCCCTTAACTTCTTAGATTTAACAAAATTTCGAGGATACATATTTAACATTCAAAAAACCTATTTAGAAAAACTATAATATAATGAAAACATAAACTAACATTTTGTTCTCAACCACAGCCGGGTTTCAAGCAACGCTTGCCAATTGTGCGTTGGCAAAATGTACACATACATTTCAAAAAACTTCTTGAGTATTTAAGTATTCTAATAATAATAAAACATTTTATTGCCAAACCAGTAAAAAATTAAAATACACTTGAATTCAAACTACATAAAAAGAGGATAACAATGTGGGTGGCCTCATCACCTATAATGATCTCCTTCATAATTGGAGGTCATCTAAAAGCAAATATGTTGTAAAACATTCATTGGAACATTTGGCAGAATTAGAATCGAACCTAGGACGCTTAAACTCGAAACTACTCGAAGATGAGTACTAGGGCAGTGCAAATTAAGTAAGTTTACCTCAACTTTTTTACACAGATTTTATTGTATATAATAGTTTATTGTAAATAATATATCATACATGGTGTAAACCTGGTTTGGTAAAGAAATAAAGAGTTTAACTTTTTTTGAAGCCTGCGTTTTGCAACGCCTCATTAGTTAAATTAATTGTGCTGACGTCACTCAGCCATCCAATCATCAACCACTTCTGCCTCGTTTACATATTAGGAGAACTTACCAAAGTCAAATTCTATTAAACGGGTCTTCTAATCCAGTAACAACATTTCTAATGATACAACACAAGTTACCAAGCATTTAAAACAGCATACCAACGTTCCGCAGGCTGTAACTGATTAGATTCGCCCCAACTCGCAGTTGGTGGCCCAGTCGCCACGACGCTGTCTTGCTTTGAGGATAACCAATGTTTTTAATCTTGATGGTTATCAGGAACATGATTAGTACGTAGGTACAATCTGGTGGGTAAAATTTTGAGGCTTTTGTTAGATATTTGGATTATAGATCCTTGTTTTGAAGTGAATTTGTATTCATACCTTGGGGCTGAGATGTAAGTTTTATTGTGTTGTTTTTCATATTTCATTAAACAAGCCAACAAAATATAGTCTCATCAAAATCTTTTCTTATACAGTTTGCATTTATCAAAAGCAAAATTACATTTCCTTACATTCAAAACGACATAACTCTCCCAATTTTAATTTACATCACCGACCTTTAAGTCACTCGTAAATTTGTTTAACTTTATAACACCCTAAATTAACCTCAGCACACATTACCAGTTCAAACGTCACAAAGCCTTCTAAAGTTGCCCAACCTAAAATCGTCACATCGAGAATCGTGACGAGTTGGAACTTTCCAATCAAGTGATTGAATCGGCGGACTCATTAGTTTGAATAACAGCTCATATTAAACAGTCGTAACGGCTCGGAGTTCTCGCGTTGGAGGGCCGGGTGTGCTGTTTGCTCCAAGTTGCGTGGGACAGCGAGTGTCGGGACTTTATGAGAATTTGGTTTTTGGGATTGTAATTATGTATTTTGTTGTGGGGGTTAGGATGGGTATCGTCAAAGAGATGTAATAACTCGAATTATTTGGGTTATTAGTACGTATGTAATACAAAATTTCATGCAAATGTATTGAGTAGAACAATAAATAAATTCCCAGATAAACACACGATTATACAGATTAAATAGAGCTTGTGGTATGGATGACCATACAGCGAAGGGGGGAGGGTACCCAGAATAAACATATTCAAATATAAACAACCATGAAACGGGAACTAACATCTCTGTTCATCACACAAATGAAAAGCCCGACCATTACTCGAACCTGGGACTTCCAGCATACGTAGAGGTACTATCTGCTAGCTACCGTCGTGAGTGTTTTAAAAGGGTTTTAATGACCTTCCATGATTATGCCGCTAAACTAAGTACAACTGCAACTATTTTACTAAATTTTAATTTAGCATTAACACATGTTGATGAATATTGAGACTCAACTATTGATATAAATCTTGAGAACTCAACTGGCTACGTTTTTCAACCCTTTCTTGGTACACAACCATACTTTTATTACTAGTTTATTAAGCCTTGAATGAAGACTAAATAAACTCGACAGCACTGTCAAGCGAATCAATACACAACTGCATTCCTGTAATACTTCTTTTGTCCTATAGGCTGATTCATTAATATATTCACTATACATTACATTATCTAGAATTTGCTTATTGAATCTTAAATACACAAATAAACCTCCTGTACTCTTTGTCTTAAAAGTCAAATACCCTCGTAAGGTAAGCCACGACCGGCCACCGGGCCAAAAGCGACGTTCGATAATATCGTTCCAATACCCTATTTGACCCACGTCGGACCACTTCGGGCCATTTTACCCGGTTTGTGTTTCGCATGGAACTGTCCGTTTTATAATCCTATCTTGTTTGCCTAAAGTGATTATTTTATTAGAGAAGTTTGTGGAGCTTGGTTTGGTTTTAATTAATTGTTCTAAATGATTGTTTAATTGAATGTAGATTTGAATTATGGAGATTTGCTTTTGATTTATTGATGTTGATTTAGTTTACTGACCTACGAAAGTTGTATTATTTAATATGTTTCATAACAAAATTAGAATATATAGCTTTATTAAAACCAACAAAGTTACGTTTTTATTTTAACTTGTTTGATATTCGGATGTTTTTATAAGTAGGGTTGTGTGTTTAGCCACTAGGAAACATTTGATAAAATATTGTTCTTATGAATCGCATACTAATAAAATTCTAGCATAATCTTGTCTCAAAATTATCAACCATTTTTCATCCAAGAATACACCCATAAACCAACATCTTAGACGTCCCCGTGGGCCCTAGAAACGACACATAAATACAGGACCACAGTGAGTAGGCAGCAGTCCTCCGGGTATGGTGTATCTAGACCACTGGCCTGCTGGCCAAAGTTGGCCCTATCTTGGCCAATCTATCGCCCTTTGACCCTGTCTAGATCTAGAGATGGATGGATGGATAAGCTGGCACCAAATTTCTTCAAGCAAGTTATGTACGTGATACTTCAAAGGGACCAGCTGTTGTGATGTAAAAAATGGGGTTGATATTTTATTTTTGTATTGTAATAGACTGTTTGGGTGTGTTATATTAATGCTTTGAAATGTGTAAATTGGAGCGATACTTTAAAGATACCTATAAAAAAGCATACTTCAATTAGATTTATTTTATTCTTTGAATTGGTTTCTTCTTAGAGTGCATGCGGCTAATGAAGGTTTGCAGTCAGCTACGCAGATGTCTTACGGACTAAGCCACAGTAAAATGAAGGAATGAAAATGAAGAAAACAGTTAAGCAACACTTTTGATGCCGGTCCATACCATGATATTATGTAACCACGACATTTTTCAAATTATTACTATATTACTAAAATATTTCTTAGTATTCGATAAGAATAATAAGAAAGGGACATTATATTTAAAAACATTGCTCAATAATATTTGACACAGCTTTATTTAAGCTAAACAATGTACAAACTTGCCTTCTGGCATAATGTCAAACAATCAATCAATAAGTGCCCTTATTTATAGTAGGGCTGGTAGGGTGTCGAAATAAAAACATTACACCAGGAACTTATTTTTGTAAAACTCGGTAACTACTCTGGAAATATTTTGAATAAAATAGTCAATTCGAAGACACGGCCCTAAATGAAACGTAAAATCGAGGACTAATATAAAGGATAGTATTTGATAACATTTAAAAATGTACTATTGCTACAGACACATTACTATTAGACAAGTCGACAAATAAGCAAAATGCTAATTTTAAACTTTAGTTTCAGAATATCAAGGAATTTTTATCTAAATATCTTGTATATAATGTAAATAAAAAGTCTAATATGTCATTGATCAGTTATAAACAAAATAGATCTTACTTAAAATAATGTACCTAAATTGGTTATTCAACAAAACCTACCATATTCCTTCCATTTCGTGGACAACCCTAGCAGTTATTAGGCTCCAAACAGACTACACACAATATGGCATGCCCTTTCTATTGATTACGCGACATTCAGGCCCTTCTGTACGTCTTCAAGGAAGTCATAGAAAATGGAGGGTTCCAACTAAGGGATGCGGTTAGCTTTAGAATTGTATATAAAAGGGTTCCTTAGTTCCATGTAAGTTGGCGTAAATTATTCCCTGAATGTTTTGATTTGATTAGGCTAATGGAGTATGGTGAAGAGTTTTGTGAAATTGGTTGGTAGGGATGGTGGTTTTTTAATTATGTTGATGGTGATGAGATCTAATTGCTTCCATATTAAAAAGATTAAGATAATTTTGTTTGAAATACTAATTCAAACTCATTTATTCGATAAAATTGTGCAGAGTAACATTACTAGGAAATTTTAATGATCATATATAATAGCCACCACTATACATATATAAATAAATATTTATATTATTTGCATTATTATTATTATTATTTGCATTAGAACGCCCTACGGATTATGTGTCATTGATACATTTATGTCCACTGAACTTTAACCCACACAATTGGTGTGATTGTTAGAGGATTTAATTTGGACAGTTGTGACTGTCTGCGTACAGCCTAGATGAACGTATTCTTTATTTAATACAGTAGAATGCTTTATAATTTACATTTGAATTAAGTACTATCAAGAATGTCACATTCAACATTCATCAATATAAAAAAACCCAACCCAAAGGTATATATTCTATCGTTCTAGTCGTTCTATCAAATTAAATTGTAGTTAATGGGTCACATGAGTATCAGAATATGGACTTTCTTCGATTCAATTCAAACAACACATTTCATTTTAATTATACCAACACAGGCTAAACCAAAACAAAAATTCCTTTACAATAAGATCTTCGTGACTATAAAACGAATGTTTTTATTGGAATAAATAATACAACATGCCTTGTTAACTAGGTTACTTCTGAGGCTCTTTATAATTCATATAAACTATTTTGTAAAGAGCAAGTTCGCGTGACCACCTCTGTTAAGGAGGTGCTGAAAAATACTCGATTACAATATACTGGAATCATATCCGTTCTGAAAATAAAAGGACTTATTTGTTCATTTGGTTAAGACGTGACTTTGGATGCCAGTAAGTTTTTTATCTGCTTATATAAGTTTTTTATTTTTATTTAAATGAAAGGTTTATCTTTTGTTACAATCAAATTGATTTATTCTGCATAAACACCCACTTTATTCTTTCTCAAGATCCTAGTCGTATCTTGTGAGGGAGTGGAGAACCTCCGTTACCTTTGGAGTTGGAATTTTGGACGTTTCTTCAGTGATGACGTATTTCTGTTACAAACATGATATGATATCAGGGTATATTATTTTATAATAATAAAATGTTTTATTTTTAGTACCAAGTTTAGGTTTTACAACTTTAGCGCTTGGAATCTTCTTTTACAGTATTTACTTTTTATGACAAGGGTTTTATTTATGTATCTTTCCGTTCTAGAGACTTTTCTTTTAAGGGCTTCATAGCAAAAATAATAACAATATATTAAAACCCTCTTCTTGTTGATGAAGTTTTTAGAATTAACAAAACAGTGATAAGTCAGAGGCGGTCGTACAAGAACATTCGGTTCATCATATTCGACTAGTACCGATCGAGATGTTCATTCGGCTCGCCTCGCCAAAACCCGAACATCCATCTACACATATACAATTTTCCCGCCCGACTGTGTGGATTAATGCCGGCTCGAATACGAGGGCAGCGCCCCCAATGATTGCAGTTTTTTTTAGTATAAAGTTAAATAAAATAGAACTCGCATCCTACGAATTTAAAGTTTCACCTTTATGGTAAGCATGACCTGAATCTAGCCAGGATTAGTTTATGACAATAAAACTCCTCAGCATCTGTTCAAAATTTTATATTCAACAACGGTTTATTAAAATCTTTACTAAGTTTTATACCTCTTGAAATTATAAATGTAATTATAATTTCAAGATATACGAAGACGCACACTACTACATTTTGATCGAGGACACACTATGTTACACTAAACTTGTAAGAGGCCTATCTCACTCGATGTACTTGTGTGCGCTACATAACAGCCGATGGCTTACCGGCGGCCCCTCGTACAGTTGACTACCGTATCGCGTTCGCGTTGTAGTTCATTTCTGCGTGCAGTCGCCAGCGCATGTAGAGAGTCAGCTTAGTTAAAAAGTCGGGAACACCATTTTTGTACAGAGTATTTTTCTGTTACGAAGTAAACTTAGTAATCTGAGCTCGTATTGCATTGCAAATGGTCAGAAAGAAGAACGGGGGCGTCTTTGTGGATGGCACTAATTGTAAGGACCCAAATACTTAGACTCATGAAACTCTGCGGTTTCAGAGTACTCCACAATATACGTTACATGAGGTAACACAACTTTCACATTTGTATGAGTTCCCGCTGTTTATGCCGACGGAAATTCTAAGCTTATGAAATATGATACTGCTCATGTTATGTTGTGTAACTACTAAACAATGTTTAGTTGAACAATAAAAAAATCACAACTAGGATTTCGGAAAATATCTACAACTTTTTGGAGTGTTTTATTGCTTATGTTGTATTTCAAAAAGTTAAGCTTAGAAAAATACGAATTTACATAGTAGTACATTTATCATAAGAAAGCAAAATGATATTTCTAAGGCGAGAGCGCTATTTTGAACCAAGAATGTAGTAAAGGATTCTATGATTGAATCCTAAAAGCAGAGCAGGATTCAAAGTATTCCACCTGAGACAAAAATGATACAATCCACTTTAAGTAAGATCGACTTATGAATAATAACACTGTGTTTATTTATTAATAAAATTAGGAATAGTATAACATAACATAGAAATATTTAGAAGCTAATGTTCATATCTGAACTCAGTGCATCATAAAAATTTTTCCTTCTCACTACTTAGTAAAATGAGTAAACAATTATGAACGAAGGCGGAATGCATTCTAGGCGGTTTTATTTCTTCACAAAAAAAAAATTTATTGGCTCGCGCGCGGTTTTCTGAATCACACAGCCTGTAATTTGTTTACACAATGTTCGTGATTGATCTCTTTGGTGATTGGAACTTTTACTAACAATATCCACATACCAAATTCAAATCACTTTTAATTCTTATTTGTCTTTAATTTTGCCGGCCTGTTTGGTATGGAGGTAAGTGGCCTTGCCTTTCTTGCCAGAGGTCCCGGGTTCGAATCCTGGTAGGGGCAAATATTTTATCATGTTTGCTTTCTAGTCATGGATGTGTATGTATGTTTTTTAAGTTTATTTCTGATATTATATACTTTAAAAAAATATATCTATGTGTGTTCATATATTCCTTAAGTTTATTATTTATCCGTTATTTAGTATCCATAAAATAAGTTCTTAATGATACTTAATTTGGGCTAGATAATGTGTTGTGATTGTTAGAAATATTTATTTATTTATTATTATCTTAGGGCTTAAAGAGCTATTTTAGGCTCTGTTTACGAAGAATAAACTAGCCTTTTTTTGAATACATGTTAAGAAAAAAAAAACGAAATATTATAGACAGCGTACGGTTTATCATAAATTATTTTAGAAGTTCACTATTTCGTTCTAAATTAGAATGTTTGGATGAAAATTTATGAAATTCTAAATGTAATTATTCATCCACTTACTCCGCATCTTGTATTCTGTAAAAATATTATAGACAGCGTACGGTTTATCATAAATTATTTTAGAAGTTCACTATTTCGTTCTAAATTAGAATGTTTGGATGAAAATTTATGAAATTCTAAATGTAATTATTCATCCACTTACTCCGCATCTTGTATTCTGTAAGGTTCAGCTCTTCTCAATTTTAATATGTAGAAATGTTAAGTATTTCGTTCGTTACTAGTTAGTCGAGGGATTTGGATTATAATTCTGCTTCAGATACAAGACATTATTAAATATTACTAATCAATATTATTACTAATTAAGTATAACCGAAGAAAGGTTCTGGTTTTGGTGTTAATGCTTTGGAAATAATTTTACCATACGCTCTGTTTACCGACTCGTTAATAAGTATGAAATAGAACACACCTTTACAGATACCGTGGTCACGAGACACTGAGATGACAGACGTCTTGACAGTTATGAAGGCATTCAATCATCTCCATCTGTGCCTCAATGTTCGAGAGTACCGTTCAGGATTGACACAGAAGTGCTGACAGTGTCTTGAGCTGAAAGTCTTATGTAGTTTTGTTGGATGTTGGATTTTGTTTCAGGGACTTGTAACACAATGATAAATACGGTTAAAATGTTCATAATTATATTAATTATTGAATCGAACAAACATTAGATACATAGATAGAACATATATCATATATAAAGTTTATCTAAAAATGTATTGTAATTAATTGTACTCGCTCTGGCTGTCAGACTGACAGCGGCGAGAGGGTTATTTTTGTTTTACGATCGCACCTGCTTATTTTTATTTTAACCCTTGAATTCGGTAATGGCATTCAAATGCATAAAACTACGTCCAAAAATGATGCGTGGGTATGGTGCTACTGTAACTGGTAATAAAATAAACAAAATAAAATATTTGTTTACAAAATCAATAGTCGTTATCAATTTTGTGTATGCTTCTTCGATAATGTCGTATATAAGCTGAAAAAAATTAAAATTTTTTAAAGTTAAAATTTAGTGGGAGGAAGGATGGAATACAATTATATATTTTTTTACAAGATCAGTGAAACTTGATGAACTAGCACTGTTGAAATAAAGATTATTATTTTATTGATGTACTATACTTTAATTACTAATCCCATCACTGTCAAATATGTTCTAGTCCTATCAGCATAATATTTCTTAACACTTAAGACAAAGTGTTGCTTAAATCTTTTGTCAACTAATAATTCTGAACCACGAAATTCCAATAATTCAATGCAAGACTATAAAACTTTCAAGAATCTTTTCATATGTTTAGCTGACTAAAAAAATATTTTGTTGCGGCAACTGACAACCCAGAACAAATTACTCACAGTCGCAGTATGTATCAACCGTCGCGACCGTGAAGGTAAGCTTGCACCTGCCCACACCAACACACAAAAAACTAATTTACATCTATTACCGTATCTAACATTTCGTTGCTCCATGCATAATTTATTTTTAAATTATCCCCGCCTGTTACTTCGGTAGTTCCAGCTGTCAAACTGTTGTCAAAGTCTAACACTCACAAAGAATTCAAGGAACGTCTTTACCGTCAAATTATATATGCTTTGTCTTATTTTTAGGCCACGACCAATGAGGGGTTAAATTTTATATTCAAAACTATAAAGAACTTTTTATGTCGGACTCTTTTGTGATAGGAATGTTCAAATGAAATTCTCCGCATGCACAGTTAAACATAATTTATTTCATTTTATTTTAAGTATCACAGATCCACTTATTTTAATAACTCACATTAACAAAAATATATATAGTCTACAGGTTGTGGTGTACCATTTACAATTAGTCTCAGTTACAATGGTTTATACTCGAGTTCCTGCGATACAAGTATTTACATACTATTACTTTATATACAGAGAAATAATAAATAGACTTTACATAATATTGAGTGAGGGTAAAATGCCGTTTATGTAATAAATGCAATAGGCTTAAGTCTTTTTCCTTTACATTCCTAAGTAGAAAAGCTTAAGTAGATACGTTAAAACAGTAAGCTCGGAGTATAATAATATTCTTTTTTTTCACAATTCGCCAAATGAATTGGTGGCATTCTAAATTTGGCACAACTTCGAAACGTTTAAAAGACAAATAATCATAAAGAATATTTGTTCATGAAATAAACAAGAACTGAAGCTATAAAATTTCAATATATTGAACACTCAAACACTTATAAAAGTAACAAAATAACAAATTGCAACCAACAGACGTTGGCAGTTTTTTTTTCTTTTAAAGACATATAGGCACTATTATTGCTACTATAATAATATAATTTATTTTCGTCCGTCGCTTATCTACAGCATAGATTCTATACAAAATAATCTACGACAAGTTCACTAAAAGGCCGCTGGCCACAAAACTATGCTCCTCTAACATAACATTTATACTACTCAATTTTATACCAACAATTAATTCGTGAATGAGTCGATCACATAGGCCTAGGTTTCATACGACAGTTTCCACGGTAAAGTTCATAGCATTAAAATGGTCAGGAGTGTACGGTTTTATTCATAACCATGAAGGTCGCCCGTGAAGGAGGTCGGCGGCGTCATGTTGGTCCATCTGCCGCAGCGCCGCGGCCAGCGAGCTGATGGCCGTGGGGCCTCGCTCGCGGCACTCCCACAGCTCCAGAATAGCCTCTGTAGGAGAACTCTTAGTCGCGAACCACGTCGTGTACCGGTCCACTCCCAGTCTGGCAGCCAGCGCGCGCCAGTCGTTCCCTCGAGCGTTCGGCGGGTCTAATATGGAACAAAGTTGCCGCTTCACTCGCGAACTCAATTTAAACGGACCCTCCCCCGTGCACTCGTTCACTCCCGCCTCGCTGACTGTTACGTTCCTCTTCGAGCTATCACTGCCCTCCTCGCTTCTGCACATCCGAGATTCTAAAATATTTTCTGTTATATTAAAACTACGTTGCGACTCGGCCCGCGGCGAACGTCCTCTAGGCGATCGACTTCTAATATCTTCTAACGATATTTGGAACGTTTGTTTATAGTTCATATTCGTTCTCTGACAAGCCGATAACACAAAATCTACATTGTCACAGTCATGAGTCCTTTCCAGAGTGAAACTGCAATGTAGGGCATTGTAATTTGAACACCAGACGTGATTGAACGGTATCTCTTGATAACCAATTCCGGGCTTCGCTTTCCATCCGGGACTGACGTGTTCCAAATTTAAACACAAATTGGATCCGCCGTCTTGGAACAGAAGGCTCTTCGGGCGCTCGAGCAAAACTCCGCCGAGCTTCTTTTCTTGTTCCTGACAATAGTATGCCGCGCAGGGCGTGTCTTCAAACACGTACAGTCGGATATTGTACTCCGCCGATGTTTCATTTATTGAAGCGGGGGCATAAATTGCCAATTGGAGCGCTTTGAATGCTTTTCCATTAAAACTTTCCCCGACCAGTACGAATGTGGATAGCATATCTGTCACTAGGTATATTTTGTCGTTGTCGAGTTGAGTAAACACGGGAGTGTTGATTGTTTCTTGTCCTAGATTGACAACTTTTTTCCAGTGGGGCTGAGTGTTGTCGGTCTTGTTGTTTTCGATGGCAAATAATGAGAGGTTCCAGAAGCCTTGCTTGAGGCTGGCACAGTGTGGGATCTGTAGGATGACAGACTTGTTTAATTGCAGTCTCGGTGGCCCACACTTGACTACGGGACTTAGTTGCGTGATACCTGCGGGGCAAAATTCACTCTTAATCATCTCAACAAAATGCCTAAGTGCAGAAAATGAGTGTTATTATAAACAAGGTTGGAGTTTTCACCGGGTATTTTTATAATTGCTAATTATATGGGACGGATGATAACAACTTTTTAAAATGCCATTAAGTTTATGTGCATACAAAGGCACAATTTTATTTTTATTCCAGATAGAATTGCGTTATAATATATTGTATAGATATTAATAACTTTCAAAGGCACTAAAGACGAAAGGATTCATTTATGCCCAATAGACATTTTTGATATTAAATTTGAAATTTAAGATTAATTTAATTTACCTTTCCCTAGTCTCGGTCGATATCTATCGTCCTTCACAACAGCGACATACATTTGCTCCCTGCGACCCCTACTAAGGGCTCCCTCAGGGACAGACAGTGCTACTCCCGCAGCAGGCAAAGCTAATCTAGCTCCGGAACTCGACACTGCCATAGTTTGAGAGGTAGGCGAGTTCGAAACGAGTTCCGCTAGTTGGAGTGTCACTGATTCGTTCGTGGCGTCGTACATTGAACCTGCTAAAAGAAATACGGTAAGTTAATCTCTTTGAAGGTGATATAGTGATTGATATAAAAAGCGTAACTATATCCGTGTTCTGTAGTACATTAAAATTCTGTTAGGTATTTTGTTGCAGAGCTCAGACGACTTTATAAGTAGTGTGATTTTTATCGTCAAGTCTTTTGAGAAGATTTTATTAAGTTATGGGTTTTAAATAGGTACTTACAGCTAGTAAAACAGCTGGAAGCCGAATGTTCTGATTGCTCGTATTCATCACTTTGCCCTTTACTTGACGCGTAAGGTGTAATTTGATGATCAATCGGAGACGCATAACTGTAACAATAAAATACATTATATTATACTAAATACTATAAAAATGTCTTAAGTAACAAATTTTTAAAGAGCTACTTATTAACAGCCTAATTAGTTTAATTATTATTCATATTGAAATCGGAAGCTGTTAAAATCATGATGTTCAATGAAATTGATTATCAGCAGGTAGTAAACCTCAGTTATTTATTAGAAACGGTTTTATGATCACTGTTTACAATATCACGTAAATGTGAAATAAACAACAAGTTACGCTTTTAAGACTTGTAATAAAAACTATACTTTGTACCACTGTTGATAAAAGGTACAGAAAACAACCCCTGATAAGCTCAATTCTTTTAAGTTGGTATGTTGATTTTGTTATAAAAAATTCAATATTATGAAAGCTTAACAAAAGATAGTATTATTCTTTTTCTCATTTATAGTTGGGTACTACTTGATATGTTCCATCGGATCTACCATCATACCTGTTGGTCAAATGTGGAACGTCATAATGATGCTCCGCTCTATTGTCTTGAGGCAGCTCGTATCTTGGAGGCCGGTGCTGCATCAGGTCTGGAGCCAGGGTCAGTGACTGCTTCTCAACGGTCGGGTAGATTTCTGGTTGGAAATCTGTAAGGGAGGGCGCTTTTGAAATATCATATCAATGAGGCGGGTTAAAAAGGTTTTTGGTACTCAGTGGTTACTTATGTTAACATACCTGATCTAAAAGCTAGGTTATTATTGGGTAAAAGTTAATTTGTATGTGCCAAATTGCTGACAATCTGTTAATATTTTATTATCATTTTAATGTAAATGGCTAAATAACACAAAACTGCGCAAACGAGATAAAGCCAGTCAATGTATTGTAAAAACTTAGCCAATTAAAACCAGTTACACGAATTCTCCAAGTAGGATATAATTTGTATTAAAAGGATAATAATTAATATTTTAGTTTAAATTTTTCATAACATTTTTACTCGTGAGAAGTGACACTGTTTTTAATTTTCATTTAAATTCTAATATTACATCTATATTCCCACTTCCAGAAGTGGGATGATCCAGATCATGGTAAAACCTTTTTGTGTCGCGCAATATCTATGTTGTATTTTTACTTTTAATAATTTGAAATACAAATCGATTAAAAATAAATGTTAATCTTGTCACCTAATTTTATTATCTAAACTATTAATTAAAAGGAAATTTTTGGTTTGTTTGTTTTATTATTAGTAACCGATAAACTAAGACAACACAAATTCTTTCATTGTTAGAAATATATATACTCCACAAGTAGCAATATTGTCCTTAAATGCCCATGGGATCATACGTCACGCAGTGACCTCTTGTAGTGAATGAAATGCTTACCAGTCCTCGTCATAGTATAAAGGGAATGGTCCCTCGTCTTTCGCTGCAGGAGTTTGTAGACCACACCAGCTCCAGCCAGGAACACCACCACAGCCACAGCGATGCCGATGTAAAGCGGGATGTCGGAGTGAGCTGCCACTGAGGAGGAGAGGAATTGTTAATTTTGTTTGTCGGTTTTTAATTAATTTATATTTGTAGGACAGGGCTTGTTGTGTGTTCCTAGTTGCATTTAAACTTCGCTGATAAACAGACGTATGTCGGTTAAGAAAGTAAAATCTTTGTAAAAGAAATGTCAGCAAAGATTTAAGTATTTATTTTTAATTTTAATATTCAGGTATTGATTTTTGGGATATGGACACTTCAAAACCATAATCTTCATTCAGATATTATGGAAGAAAACCGTATGACCAACTACAAATAAAACAATCTAAGTGCGAATCAGAAATTCAACAGTAATACAGTTATATTAGCGTTTAATAAATACTGACACTTCATTATGATAGCAACTCCCATTCAAAGCACAAGCTCTCCTTTACCTAAGAGCAAAATCGAATACATTCATCCATTGTCTTTACAACTGTATCACATTAATAGTTCCGTTAAACCACAGCACTAAATTCTGAAACCACAACAGAACCTGATGAGATTCATCCGCCATATTAAACAAAGGAACATAAATTACAAAGTAACTTCCAGTCCCGCGCAAACTTTTATTACGTCAGCTGACATTGTTGACACTCTGAAAAAAGTAAAAGTTTTTATCGAAATTTTGAACGATTCTCGAAAGTTTTGGACATTATCGAAAACTATAAAACAACCTCGAAATTATAAGCACCTGTGTCCGATAAGCTTTACGACCGTAGTTTGTAATATAATATATAAGCTTTTTATGTCGTATGAGAAAGGGTGCGGTGATGGTAAAGAAATTTTAATGCATTTTTTGGTATGTGTGTTTTTTTTAAAAACCTGTCCAAAGAGTTGTGTTAAACATGCAATAGAAATGCATTAAATAGCTAAGGCATTAAGGCATCTTGATAATCATTATTTAAAAAAATATGGACATGCTGATGCGAGACTAAGACTTCGGTTAAAATTTCACCTATCTTACAAAATCACATAAGTTAGAAGATGAAACTACGAATGACAAACATTTTGACTTCCTCAGAATACGAGGAACACGTTTAGTCCAAGTATAACAAACCAAGCCATCTTTTAACTTTATATTCGCCATACACAACAGCCTGTCTCAATTTATTTATGTTTGGCCCAACTTTTATAGTCCTCCGCTTGAGGCATATTTTTAACAAGTAATTTTTTATGTAATTTGGATCCGTGAAAAGGGTCCAAATTAAGGGACTGCTTTTTGTGCAGTAAAGGGAGGTGTTAAATAATAAAAGGATGCTCGTCATATAAACCTCAGAGATTTTTTGAGGATTACTTACGAGGAGAACCATCGTAAAGTATTTATACCAGGAAAGTATGGAATGGAGATTAGATTAGAACTTAGATTTATTAATCTGATAATTATAACGTGAAAAAATTATTTAATCGCGTCATAAATAACATGAATTTAAGTTCTGTTAAAAACTCCTGCCTGGGATAAAAAATTATTATCCCAGCAACTCAGTCCTGAATACATTAAGTGTCAAACCGTTTCTTAGGTATTTATTCAATCTCATTTTTATTAATGTAAACATAATTTTAATTAATTTGTCCCTAAAATACAAACGATGCCGCTTACAATGGTTTGGAAACATATTGATAATCTCTCACAAGGCAACGGACAGGTTACACCGTGAGAAGTTTAGCTTTGCTTTGCCGAGTAAACCAGCAATTAGTACGCGTAATATATAGCTTATTTTGAGTAAAAACTACGTCTAAAATTATTCATGCCAGAAGCAATTTGATTTCAATCTTTAATTGTTAGCGTTAAATTTTAATAAAGGTCTTCAGATGGATTACGATGTTTTGATTAGAGAAATATTAAAAATCTTGACCGCATTCATTTAGAGGTTGAAGGGGTTATTTCGGTTTTATTTACTCTGTTCATCGCATACCAAACATGGTAAACATAATATCTAATCTATAATTATGTACACACGCTATGAATTATTGATTAGATTGATTAGGTACTTAAACTAAATTTCCGCTAAAATAAATTATATCAATTTCATTCAATTTTATCAAATGTTCAATAATTAACCCATTGTGCAGTGTTTAGAATACTTTTTCAAAACGTACTTGAAAAATTACAAACCGAGGGTATTTACCAAACCAGAGGCGGCTCGCACCTGGCTTGTTCGTCGAATAATTAAACAACATCATTTAGAACATGCCAACGTTTTGATTAATGAACTTTGTGGTATAACAGCTTAAACGCTTAACTAATATGCAGAACATTTCAGTTTTGATCCCTGTCAAGATTAAATTAAACCATATTTTATTTCGCAAATAATTGTAAAATCTAAGATTCTTAATTTAATATGCTATAATGATTTATTGTTGTACGATGGATTAATAAAGAAATTAAATCCTGTAGAGTGTTTTGGTTTATTTTTTGTTATTACTTAAGGAAAAATATTTTAGATTTTTTTCAAATACCTCTTATGTACCGCGGTAGCAATATGATATCAATACCTGAATTTCAGTTTTCGCTAATTCAGATTCAATACCCGCCTCAACTCGGGATTATTAAACACATCACGTTTGACCCGCCTTTTTAGTACGGGTATTTCGAATATGTGTTCAACGATAGAAAACCTTCGTCAGAAATGTGAGAATTCCCATTTAAACAGCTGACTTTATATCGAGAACGAAAAAACTTATCAATGTTCATGTAAGTTTAATGCACTTCACAACAGTCGTTCTGGAAACTATTCTAGCGCTATTAAATTGATATATTGCACACAAATTCCACACACAAGTGCACGTGTCTTTATACGCAATGACGCAATGCAGTAAACTGCTTTATATATCCAATAAATCTTCAATATAAACAAGAATCAAGTAACGTACGGTTTATAGCTAACCGATGTTTGAAATTCGATAAATCATTAACATCCGCCACTACATATTACGCAGACCGCATAAAACCTACATCAAGATTTTAATGCTCGCTGGCTCAGAGGATTAATTTCGAAATTTGTTCACTATGTAAACATTTGTCAGTTGAGTTGTGTACGAGCGCCATGTCCATCGCAGGGAGATTGCAGATACGCAAAGCAATCGAGATTTACAAACCCTTGTCGTTTCGCCTATAACGTTGTAGGAGGGCTGATGGAATTAAAACCTCCAATTTAATAGTCAATACCAATATTAATTCTAATATCGTAGAGAACAAGGGTGAAAGTGCAGTGGATGCAGGAGAAGAATTTGTGAGTGCAGTTTGCGATCACCCGCTGAGCAAACTCGGCGCGATCACAACAAATCATTTACGGGCCCACCTCCATTAATGACGACCGCGTTGCATATAAATCGAATTGGTATTTTTCTTATTTGTTATACCTACATTGAACAGCAAAAACAGTTTATTATTCAGACATAAAAGGCAAGCGAGCGTTCCATTAAAATACAAATAAAAAAAAATGAATTAACACATGAATAAGTTGTGATTAACACTTCATTCATTTTGGTGTTTATAGTTGAGAGATCATCAAAAACTATTCGACGTCGAATACGTTCAGCATTCATGTTTAAGCAATAGACATGAAAAAGCGCTTTTACTTTGCATTTCTCTTTTTCACATGGTGGCAATTAGCCTAATGAAGCGGTCGGGTCCCGTAAATGAAGAGATTTTCCAGCGTTCTTCACTATTAACTCACCTTTCATGTTTCTACTAATTCATTAAGAGAGAAAAAAATATTTATTTCATAACTTATCTGATTTACGAGTTTCGCCCAAACTAAATAGAAAAACTAGAATATGACAACAACTAAATAACAATCAATCTGTTGGAGATAAAATCACATACGATTTATAAACAAATATGACAAATATTTCTGATATATCTGGCGTGAAAACGAGAGATTGCGGCAAGAAAGAAAATGCTGAGCGAACCAAACAAGAACCGTCGCCTCAGGCTATTTATCAAATGTTCGATAAACAAGAATGGGAAATTGAAACGGAGTCAACAGGGACCACGAAAATGATTTATTGCCATTATAAACAAAATACAAACTGATCATTCTCGTTTCATAAATTGAATTCAGACCGCCAAGGGAGCAACCGATTTAACTGTCTGAAAATATTGATATTTTATGAGTTTTAAATGCTTTCCAATACACAATTGTTTCTGTAATAAATGTTGAATGTCACTGTCAAATTTATAAACTTTAACCAAAATAAAAGCCGTATCATTTCCAATTAAGTGTAGTTTGATATAAAATTTATTGCGAATTTCATGTATGAAATTACATCTTCCAACTCGTTTACGTTACCTATCAATTTGGGATAACAGTTATAGGATTTAAATATCAAATGACTATAACATAAAGAATAAAAGTTGCGGTTCCCATTCATGTGATATGATCCAGATGGACACGGCACCTGATTTTAGTATCTTTTGGGGCTTTCAAAGGGCCAAACATCGATGATCTTCGATTTTCGTCTGTTGCTTTTTAGTTTTGAGGCGAGAATTAAGTATCACAGGTCAGGATAAAATGGCTTTTTGTAGCTCTTGCAGACGATGGGTCTGTTATGAAGCGATCGCTCCGTGTTACATTTCATAGTTATGAGCGCGGAAAGGGAAGTATATTTATAGTTGTATGGCATCTGGGCGCGCTGTAAATGCATTTCATAGAATCAGCTTAATTAGTTTGTCTCTAAAGGTATTTCATAACAGTTACAACTAAATCCCAATACATGGGAAGGGCGTTCCTAAGAAAACATTACATTTTTTAAACTGTCATCGTTTTATACGGTTAGCGATAAATTTTGAAATTAATCTTTACTAATTAATGGGTGATGAAAATTATGTGAGAATCCCAAATCTTTTAAGATCGTTACGAGATTATTGTAAATCATATTTAAGTATCTGATTATATTGATACGAGGTTTAATAAGGTGTTCGATATGGTGACGACGTTATTCTTATTAATTCGATAAAAAAAAATTTAAATGTTTTGATTTCTTTAAAATTAAGTCGTCGTCACAATACAATAGTCGGCTCTTGATAAAATCATTGTTGTTATTCAAAATCAAAGTTTCAAAAATCAGTTAGTATACTCATTATAAAACAATTGCTCATTTTGGAGGAAAAAAATTTAAATACGGATTTTAAAAAATGAGATCTTATGCGCGCTGTAGAATTTATCACACGTCGCTTTTAGAAAAAGAAACACCAACTTTCGGCTTTGAAAAGCGTCGCATCATAGCAAACAAATGTTTTTTTATATTAGAATAGATATACAATTTATCATGTGAAAGTACGTTAACAACCGGGTAGCCATCGGCATTGTTAATTTCCTAAGATTCCCTAGCGCAAAAGAAGGAAAAGACATTTATAAAGACAACTTTTATTCCCTTACCTCCATGGACTCCACAGTAGTCGCCAACACAGTCCGCCTGCTGCGCATGAGCACCGGAGCAGGGTGTCTCTCCGATACAAACACGGCGTCTACTCTGTCTGCAGTCGGCGCCGCATACCGACCAGTCCGACCAGGGGCCCCAACGTCCTGGGTATGCTCCTAGAGGGACAGAAATGGTTGTTTAAAATTTAGTAAAGTTAACGAGGATGCCTTGTAGGCTGGCTATGATTATAGATACAGTGTAGAATGATATTGTTAGTAAAGCTATCCCTAAGTTAACAGAAATTCGGACTACTGCGGATCTACTAGAAAAAATTTTTTTTTTTAGAAATGGACTTTTTATTTATGACTCTATGGGGCTTTGAAATTTCACCGGACTTCATGTCATAGTGCAGACGGACCTTAGCCGGAACTTAAACTATTTCACGTACGATACGCCTAAGGGCACCCGAGAGGGCACAGACCTTGGTTTAGGACGTCGTGTATTGAAACTACCACTGGTTCGGAAGGGTCTTCTTCTGCCAAATAACCAGCAAGAAACTCAGTAGGAATGCTTAACGCGCGTTAGCCTGGCCCACCGGTGGGTTAGGCGATTCGGATGCCGTGTTGCCCTACTTCTAACTGAGATCTACCAGAGAGCGATGGTGATGTGTGACGAGTTTTCATGGCAAAATACTATAACTTTTTATAGATGTTTTACCTATGAGACCTGCGCCCCTTCTTATTGTAGTACATAAAAGGAAATAAATAGTACAGTAATTAGAAGATCACATCTTGTTTACCAACTAATTTCAAAACAATTGCACTTTATATAAGTATATACTTCAATTTATACTTCATATTACTTAGCTATGTATTTAGAATTTTTCTTTGAGCTCCAATTCTGGGGATCAATCAATTGACCTTTACCGTCCGTGAACCAATATTTGTGCACGTTCTTATTGTACTTCTTTTCTACAAAGTTTTACTAGCTTTTGTACACAAACGAAATTGAAGGTACCTCAAAATTATAACCTTCAACAATTTTTTTATATTTTTTCAGATGTGTATATATTGATTTTTGACGTTTTCTATTGAATTGCAGACAAGTGATCTGTTTTAATCCACATTTAATCACTACGCAACAATATTATATACTTTTTGTATGTTAAAATACCTCACATAGATAAAGCAAATGTAATAAAACATAATAAAGAAAATCTAGCTACAAAACTATTAATTCTAGGGTTTAAGTTTAAATATTAACAAACAGAAAACTATAATACCTAGACACACAAATATAAATTCCATCTTTGCACCTTTTTATACACAAGTTTTACAGCACAATGCTACAATTTGTCAGTACCGAGTCACCGCCAGTACCAATTACTGTATCATTTAAAATTATTAATAGTCTTTCTAATAATACGGCTTGGAGGTATCGCTCTATAAATTGAAATTAAAATTAACAGCCATCTCGGAGTTACTGCCCTTACATGCGAGTGCCGCATAAATCACATGTTTTTTACAAAATAAACAGAAAGCTTGGTGTGTCCGTATGTAGTATGGTCTAAGTTAAAGGTTCTAGTGTATGACTGCGCAAATAGGTGCGTTGTGGGGTGTGCGTAAAATACGCTGTATTGCGGTATTCAGCCGAGAATTCAGCACACTGGTATTAGAGCTAGATTAGATCGAGCAAATAAAGTATTAAATGTATTAGTTGAGTAAGTAGTTCGTATTTACAGTATTTACCCATGACAAATATTTTTTTAAAATCGCAGATCAAAGACAAATGTGAAAACTTGGTTGTGGATATGCTTTATAAATGCTGAGCAATTACGGAGGATAAAAGTATGTTACAAGTATACCTACAAGCTTACAAAAAAAAAATTTACATTACTCAAATAATAAAACTTCAACTTTTATCTTCATAAAATTACTTTTAAACTTTTAACTGTACAATGCAGCGCGCCACCCTCACCGTCTATGTGGGAGTAACACATGCATATTAAACTACGACTCGGGAACATTTCTTATTAATTAATGCGCACACGCATAAATCAGTCTCACTTCGTTAGAGATGCAACAAGAAAGGACTTTCACATTATATTCGGTGAAACCAAATTGTTCCCTTTACAACTTTTTATAGCGTGTTCAAAGTATATAAATTGTTCGTAATTGTACGACAGTGTCAGACTTTTTTTGTACAGAATTTTAAGCGTTAAAATGGTAGTTTAAACTTGTTTTCGTGAGGAACTGTGTTTTGAGAGACTGTTTTGTGTAATTTAATTCAATTTACTTGTTAATTTTTTTTCAACTTAAAACTAAATGTAGCAAAACAAAGTTTGCTTTAAGGTTAAAATGCAGGTATGCCACAGTGTGAGTCGTTTCCCGAGAAGATGTTTTAACAACTATTCTATAAAAATAAAAGAAAAGAAACTGTTAGCGACGCATCATGAAATGGATTCGGCATAATAGGGACATAGCCATTCAAATAGTTTTGTAAATAACGCTAGTCCACGCCCTCACTACTTGCGCCCGTCCTCGGATAGGTGGTTATTTTCGAGTGTGACGTAAGCAAGTACTAATAAGATTCTTATAGGAAATTATGATGTTATAGGAACCTAGGTATAGGTATATTTTGAATTCTATTTTGATAACATTGATTTATGGTTGAATTGATGATGTTTGTGTTTAATAAAGTTCTTAGAGATTTCATTGGTATAATATAAGCATAATATGAGAAGCTTATGTATGTTTTGGATAGAATTTAGACCTAGGTTATTTGTAAAATACTGATTTGTTCAGATTTGTCATAATTGTGGTAAATTTATGGTTATTTCTTATCAGATTAGGTAGATAATGGTAGATATAACGTTATTGTATATAGGTTCATATAATAAAGTACGCATTTGAAGTAATAAATGACGTATTATGGTTAGATATTTTCTCGTTGAATAACTACGTAATTATAGGGTTTATTGTTATGGTTTATTGATAATAATGTGTAAATTGCTTTCTTTTATTGAAATGTAATAATTATTTTCATGGTGTTTTACGTATTTGAAGAGAAATAACGAGAAAACCTTTGTTGTTGTATATGTTCCTAATTGGTAGTTATATCTTGTTTGATTATGTTAAAATCTAATTGTAATTAGAATGTTTGCATATTTTAATAATGTAAAATGATAAAATTATGTTTGTAACCGTTTCGCCTTAGGTACAATGTTAGGCTAAGTAAACAGTCTGCCGGCGCAAACGGTGTTTTGAGATAGTCTTTGTTCTAGAAAGTTTTTTGTATTTAATTTTATCAAATTGGTATTTATGTAAACATGTAGGAATCGTTTCGCTCTATTATTTGAATATAATATTGTAATAGTTTTGCTTAATAGTTTGAAAGATAATTCGATGTAAAGTTTAGAATCCAAGTAAAACTTAAGTGTAATTAGGTGCCAATTGCACAAACGCGCCAGCCAATCAGAGCGCTGGAATTATTTAGGGCGAAATTTGTATAAAAGGCGCACGCCGAGCTTTGGAAGTCAGTTCGGTGCCTGCAGCGAAGAAAACAACAACTAATAAGAAGAAAGAAAAAGTCTAATAAGAAGAAAGAAAAAGTCTAAGAAGAAAAGTTCAGAAGCTTCCAGTTAGAAGAAAGAAAGTGCTGTTCGGTGAATCCGGAGGCCAGTGAAGACCCAAGAACACATAAGCGCTGTTCGGTGTATCCGGAGGCCAGTGAAGAGGTCTGAAGAAAGAAGCTGAACTACAGGAACGATTGCGGTTCATAGGCTTATTTAAACTTAAGGTTTAATTGTATACGCAATAAACGTTCCTACTTTGAAGATTTGTGTTGTTTTCACTGCGCTCCAACCTGCACTCGATCAAGTCGGGTGTCACTCCGTGGTTAGTCAGGTCGTGGTGTCTTCGGGGCCAAAGGGTACATACGGCGGCATCTTCTCCAGCCGGCGCAACAAAACTACGCGCAACAGTTTTCCTGGTCCTTCGAGCCGAGATCCTGGATCAAGAAGATGCCAACCACGCGGTCAACTGGAAGAACGAAGCCCACCACCGCCACGGAGTCTTCGAGGGACTGGAGCGCAGCCACGCCGACAGAGACGACAGACACGATGGGGTCGTCTACGGGGTCGACGTTGACACCAGGGGCACCAACGCACCCCGCCGGAGGAGCGCCTGAAGCACGCCACGCCGAAGGTTGCACCGTACCGCCAGCAATGGATGGGGTTGCGTCGAGGGGCGCTGCGGACGAAGAAGCACGGTTCGCGGTACCAGCGCCCGTGGAACCCAGGAGGGTTGGTTCCACCACCAGGTCGAGGGCTTCCAGAAGAAGGGAAGCCGAATTGAAAATGGAAATAGCCCAGAGGAAGCTGGATCTCGCCGAGGCCGAACTGGAGCTCGTGCGGGTCGAGTCCGGCAGCGAAGAAGACTTCGCAGACGAGGAGCGGCAGCACCACGTGGAGGAGTGGCTACAGAAGACCGAGAGGAGAGCGAGGGTAATGCCACACTTGGTGCCGCCGTCGCGACCACCGTCACCACCACCACCACCGCGGCTACCACAGCCGCCGCCTGCATCGAGGAAGACCGACATCCAGGAGTTGGCTGAAGCATTGGGGAAGCTACCTAGAGGCCGGTCGGAAGCTGTACACATCGAGCTTCCCAACTTCGACGGCGCCGCAGAAGAATGGCTGGCGTTCAAGAGGACGTTCGAAGACACGGCACCCAGCTTCAGTCACGTGCAGAACCTGGCCAGATTACGGAAGGCACTGCAAGGCAGGGCGCGAGAGGCAGTGAAGAGCCTCTTGTTTACGGCGGAGCATCCCAGCGAAGTCATGAGGGGGCTACAATTGAGGTTCGGAAGACCCGAAGCTCTGGCAACTGCGGAGTTGGAAAAGCTGGAGAACCTGCCACGGGTCACAGAGGATCCGAACGACGTGAGCACGTTCTACAGCCACGTGAGGAACGCCGTGGCCACGATCAAGGCAATGGGGGCAAGCAAGTACCTAGATTCCCTTAGAACCACGAGGGCCCTCATTGCGAAGATGCCGACTACGATGAAACACAGGTGGATCGCATACAAGAGGGCGAATCCTGACGAAGAACTTCGGGACCTGGAAGTCATGAACGCATTCCTGGAGGCCGAAAGCGAATGGTACGCGGAAATAGCCGACCCTGAAGTATCCTGGAAGAAAGAAGACCGTCAGCGATCTGCACCACCGAAGACATCATGGGGCCACGAGCGAAGACCAGTGAAGAAGGTTCACTACGTGCAGGGGAATGAAGAGCACCCCCGCAAGAATCGGTGTCCAGTGTGTAACGGCGAACACTGGATTTACGAATGCAAGAAGTTCAAAGAAGCAAACCTTAGTCGAAAGTACGAAATGGCTAAGAAGGCAATTTTATGCTTCAGGTGTCTACGAGGAAGACATTCAAGGAAGACCTGCAGGGCAGCAGATTGCAAGAAGTGCGGAAGATGGCACCACACCAGTCTTCATGATGAAAGCCGTCCACCAGCAGCTGTTGGGGATAGAGAAGAATCCCGCTGCAATGTCTCCAGTCGCAGAGAAGAGCCCAAAGAAGTCGTCACCTCCGTGCACACTGCCAGTGATGGGCAGGTGTATCTGAAGATGATCCCAGTGGACCTGTATGGACCGAAGGGCGCAGCACGCGTACTAGCCCTTCTGGATGAGGGGTCAACAGTCACGTTATTGGATGCTGGGGTGGCGCAGATGATTGGGGCTGAAGGCAAGGCGAGTCCGATAACTATCGAGACAATTGGAGAACATGGAATCAAGAGGTGCGACTCGCAGAAGATAAGTGTCAAGATCAAGGGAGCTCATCGTAAGAAGAAGGAAACGATTGAAGTTCGAACAATCGACAGTTTGAAGCTCTCAAGACAAGGTGTGGATCGAGGTGTCATCCAAGGATGCTCGCACCTGCAAGGCATTCAAGGTCAACTGATGTATGAAAATGAAGAGCCGAAACTTCTCATCGGGCAAGACAACTGGGGTCTCATCGTCACGAGAAGACTGAAGAAAGGGAAAAGGTCCGATCCAGTTGCATCACTAACGAGCTTGGGATGGGTCCTCCATGGGCGTCGCAACGGGAAGACGTCACCAGTACAGTTCGTCAACCACAGCAGACTCATCGAAGAAGATGAGACAGAAGCCTTGGTGCGGCGACACTTCGACATCGAATCAATCGGAGTGCAGCCTCGCCGCCCGAGTAACGACGCAGACCAACGAGCGCTTGAGGTCCTGCAGTCAACGACGAAGCGCCTTCCAGAGGGGAGGTTTGAATCCGGGCTGCTGTGGAAGAGTGAAGACGAAACCCTCCCAAACAACTACGTGCAAGCTCATCGACGTCTTATTGGGATCGAAAGGAAATTGGACAAGGATGCAACCCTGAAGACGTCATATGAAGACCAGATGAAGAAGCTGATAGAAAATGGTTATGCAGAGAAGGCTCCAGTATCAACGACCGCTGGAAGAACATTTTATTTGCCGCATTTTGCGGTAATGCATCCCGTGAAGAAGAAGCCAAGGATAGTCCTGGATGCTGCTGCCAAATTTGACGGGAAGTGCCTGAACGACGCACTCCTGCCGGGACCAGATCTTCTGCAATCGCTATTTGGGGTGCTTGTGAGATTCAGAGAGAAGCCGGTCGCCGTCGTCGCCGACATTCAAGATATGTTCCTGAGGGTACAGATGCGTGAAGAGGACCGCGACAGCCTGAGGTTCTTGTGGCGCGGCGACAGAAGAAATGGGACACCAGACGAATACCGAATGTGCTCAGTGGTGTTTGGTGCGGCTTCATCACCGTCTACGGCGATTTTTGTAATGAACAAGAACGCAGAAGATTTCAGAGAAGATTACCCGGCGGCAGTGGAAGCTATCGAGAAGAATCACTATATGGATGATTATTTGCAGAGCTTTGCCACAGAGGAAGATGCAAGAAAGATCGCGCATCAGGTGCAGAGCATCCATGCAAAGGCAGGCTTCCACTTGAGGGGATGGAGCAGCAACAGGCCGAAGATCCTCGACGGGATAGGTGATCAGCTCAAAGAAGACAGCACAGAACTGGTTGCTGAAGAGAAGACCCTTGGGCTGAGATGGCTAATGGCAGAAGACTTGCTGGCCTTCAACGTCGGGTTCCGGAATACCAGCCCGGACATACTCGAAGGCAAGAAGACGCCAACGAAGAGAGAAGTCACCAGCGCCGTGATGTCCACCTTCGACCCCCTGGGCCTTGCTACCCCAGTCTTAATTCAGGGAAAGAAGCTAATTCAGGACATATGGCGCACGAAGATCGGCTGGGATGACGAAATTCTGGAAGAACAGCGAGCAGCCTGGGCCAAATACGTGAACGAAGTGTCCGTATTGAAAGACCTTCGAATACCCAGGTGCATCTCACCGAGGCAAGAAGAGGGCGAGCTGCATACTTTTTGCGATGCGAGCGAAGAAGCGTACGCCACCGCTATCTATTGGAGAACAACAGATGCAAATGGAAGAGTCCAAGTCGCGCTAATCGCCGGTAAAGCGCGGGTCACACCAGCGAAGCCTATATCGGTCCCGCGGCTAGAACTCCAAGCCGCTGTTTTGGGAAGCAGATTAGCGACGACAATTGCGAAAGAGATGGGACTCAAGATCACCCGGCAGCTATTCTGGACAGATTCAAGCACTGTTTTGCAGTGGATCAAATCAGACCCCCGCAAATTCAAGACGTTTGTGGCACATCGTCTCGCAGAAGTAGAAGAGCTGACGAATCCTCAAGACTGGCGTTGGGTCCCAACCAAGGAGAACCCGGCAGACGACGCTACCAGAGGGACTCCGAGCGAATTCGACCACCACGCAAGATGGTTCAACGGTCCCACCTTTCTGCGGGGCAACGAAGAAGACTGGCCAAAGCGAAGATTTGAGGGGAGTGAAGAAGTCACCGGGGAAGAGAAGAACCTCCAAGTGGTCGGCGCGACGCGGGTCATGGCTGATATGGTACCAGACCCAGAACGATTCTCAAGCTGGACGCGATTATTGAGAACTATGGCACGCGTGTTCCAGTTCATAGAGATCATGAAGAAGCTCGCTCAGAATGGGTCAACAAAAGAGGCGGCAAAAGTGAACGTGGCAAGAAGAAAAGAAAAGGACGCACCTTGGAAGCCACAGAAAAAGAGAGGGTCAGAAGCGAAGACTCAATCTCCAGTGTCGGTCGAGAAAAGGACCGAGAAAGAATACTTGCCCCTGGAAGAGGAACATTTGCAGAGAGCTGAAAACGAGCTGATGAAACGAAGCCAGAACGAGAGCTTCGCCAACGAGATTACCTGTTTGAAGAACGGAAGAATCCTAGAGAAGTCAAGCCCACTGCGAAAATACGACGTGTACTTGAATGACGATGGCATCCTAAGGCTGAGAGGTCGGGCAAGGAAGATCCACATCGAGGGCAGAAGGATCAACCCGATCATCCTACATGGCAAACAGAAGATAAGCCGACTGATCATTGAACATTATCATCGGAAGTTCTATCATGGGAATACAATGACAGTCATCAACGAGATACGACAGAGGTATTGGATATTGAGCCTTAGGACTACGACGAAGAAGATCGTTCATGAATGCCAGTGGTGCAAGGTCCACAGAGGCGCACCCATCATCCCACCCGTTGGAGACCTGCCCGCCGAGCGCTTACGGCATCATCGACCACCGTTTAGCTGCTCAGCTGTGGATTACTTTGGGCCCATGAACGTCAACATCGGGAGAAGAACAGAGAAAAGATGGGGTGTCCTGTTCACATGCCTAACGACACGAGCGGTGCACCTTGAGTTGGCGAACACATTGAGCACCGACTCCATGATTATGGCCTTGCGAAGAATGGCGTCAAGAAGGGGAATGCCGAAGATTATCTTCAGCGACAACGGGACCAACTTCGTCGGAGCGCACCGAGAATTGGAAAAGGCAGCGAGTCAAGAGGGAACCCGGTGGAAGTTCATACCACCTGGCTGTCCAAACATGGGCGGCGCTTGGGAAAGGCTCGTACGATCGGTGAAGACGGCTCTGACGACGGTGCTGCAGTCCAGGACACCACAAGAGGAAGTCCTACACACACTGATGACCGAAGTCGAACACGTGGTGAACTCGAGGCCACTCACCCACGTTAGCGTAGACCCTGACGACGAGGAAGCTCTAACGCCGAACCACTTTTTACTTGGCAGATCTTGTGGAGCACCGGCGCCTGGAGAGTTTGCAGACATCGAGCTCGTCGGAAGGGCAACGTGGAAGACGGCACAACGGCTGACGGATCACTTCTGGAACAGGTGGATCAAGGAGTATCTGCCTACCCTGCTGCCGAAGAAGGTCAACGGAGCAGCAACGCAGGATCCGCGCGTTGGCGACATTGTCATGGTCGTCGACGCAACACTGCCGAGGAACACCTGGCCGAGAGGAAGAGTTCACCGAGTCTACCCTGGACCTGATGGGAGAGTTCGAGTTCTGGACGTGCAGACACCATGGGGGATCCTGAGGCGACCAACGAGACGGGTCGTCATCCTGGTTCCAGCTGCAGCGTCGCAACCGCAGGATGGAGTGCTACGCACTGCGGGGGAGACTGTTAGCGACGCATCATGAAATGGATTCGGCATAATAGGGACATAGCCATTCAAATAGTTTTGTAAATAACGCTAGTCCACGCCCTCACTACTTGCGCCCGTCCTCGGATAGGTGGTTATTTTCGAGTGTGACGTAAGCAAGTACTAATAAGATTCTTATAGGAAATTATGATGTTATAGGAACCTAGGTATAGGTATATTTTGAATTCTATTTTGATAACATTGATTTATGGTTGAATTGATGATGTTTGTGTTTAATAAAGTTCTTAGAGATTTCATTGGTATAATATAAGCATAATATGAGAAGCTTATGTATGTTTTGGATAGAATTTAGACCTAGGTTATTTGTAAAATACTGATTTGTTCAGATTTGTCATAATTGTGGTAAATTTATGGTTATTTCTTATCAGATTAGGTAGATAATGGTAGATATAACGTTATTGTATATAGGTTCATATAATAAAGTACGCATTTGAAGTAATAAATGACGTATTATGGTTAGATATTTTCTCGTTGAATAACTACGTAATTATAGGGTTTATTGTTATGGTTTATTGATAATAATGTGTAAATTGCTTTCTTTTATTGAAATGTAATAATTATTTTCATGGTGTTTTACGTATTTGAAGAGAAATAACGAGAAAACCTTTGTTGTTGTATATGTTCCTAATTGGTAGTTATATCTTGTTTGATTATGTTAAAATCTAATTGTAATTAGAATGTTTGCATATTTTAATAATGTAAAATGATAAAATTATGTTTGTAACCGTTTCGCCTTAGGTACAATGTTAGGCTAAGTAAACAGTCTGCCGGCGCAAACGGTGTTTTGAGATAGTCTTTGTTCTAGAAAGTTTTTTGTATTTAATTTTATCAAATTGGTATTTATGTAAACATGTAGGAATCGTTTCGCTCTATTATTTGAATATAATATTGTAATAGTTTTGCTTAATAGTTTGAAAGATAATTCGATGTAAAGTTTAGAATCCAAGTAAAACTTAAGTGTAATTAGGTGCCAATTGCACAAACGCGCCAGCCAATCAGAGCGCTGGAATTATTTAGGGCGAAATTTGTATAAAAGGCGCACGCCGAGCTTTGGAAGTCAGTTCGGTGCCTGCAGCGAAGAAAACAACAACTAATAAGAAGAAAGAAAAAGTCTAATAAGAAGAAAGAAAAAGTCTAAGAAGAAAAGTTCAGAAGCTTCCAGTTAGAAGAAAGAAAGTGCTGTTCGGTGAATCCGGAGGCCAGTGAAGACCCAAGAACACATAAGCGCTGTTCGGTGTATCCGGAGGCCAGTGAAGAGGTCTGAAGAAAGAAGCTGAACTACAGGAACGATTGCGGTTCATAGGCTTATTTAAACTTAAGGTTTAATTGTATACGCAATAAACGTTCCTACTTTGAAGATTAGTGTTGTTTTCACTGCGCTCCAACCTGCACTCGATCAAGTCGGGTGTCACTCCGTGGTTAGTCAGGTCGTGGTGTCTTCGGGGCCAAAGGGTACATACGGCGGCATCTTCTCCAGCCGGCGCAACAAAACTACGCGCAACAGAAACTGTCCGTTTAGTAATAGTTGATTTTACTACCTATAAACTTGATGCGGGATTCTAACTATACAAAGTTGTTAAGTTTACAGCTTTACTATCACAATGTACCTATTCACCGAGCTTAATTAAAGCTCGCATAATTAATTCACAACGATGAATACAAAAAAGTTCACGGAACTACTGCAAGTGTTTCATAACAACTTGGTAGCGAATCTAATGCGATAATTACGATAGTTTTAATCCAATTAAAAATGCCATTTAACAGTCATAAAAACTCGTTTATGAGAAAAAAGTTTGTTACATTTTAGTACACATTAGCATATAGTTTTAAACTTTATGATGCAAAACCATTTGTGTTTAATTTTATTACAAGCTAGATGAGTATCTATTGACGCCTCGTTTTACAATCTAAAGGTAGTGTATAAAATTATTTTTTATTATATCCCGTTTTGTTTTTGCGTTTATAGCACAAGTTTTACGAAGAGGCCTTTCAGTAAGGACGTATTGGAGGTGTGTAGAGATTCAAATACTTGATACCACATAATTTACATACTGAACATTTGTAATAGAGACACTCGACAGTTTCATCATAAATAATTTAAATAAATAAATAAGTTCAATAAAACCCAAATGATTTCATGAACATCTATTGTTTGATGTACAACAGAGGAAGTTGTAAACAATTGCAACTAACATTTTGCCACATATATCACTTATTTTCATTTGTCCCATCAAACCATGCGGCATGTGGTATCAATTAACAAAAGAGTATTATGTTAATGGGTACATTTCACAGTTCAAACCAACCGCTCTTGATTGGATTTTATTGTCTGCCCGGTTGGTCCGCTGGATCAAATGTTTGATGATACATACAGTTGTTTTGAACGGACGACTTGTTTACCGACACTGTTTATCTCCGTGTCCGCTGTGTTGATCAGCCAGTTAACATAGAACCATCTATAGACCCGAAATTCAACTGGAAATTTCAATGTTTTTCACATTTTGTTGTACTTACTTACGCATAACATATACAAATGACGCGAGGATAAGAAAAAGTACTTTACAAGCAAAAATAAAATTGAATAAGGTTAAATATATTTAATTTTTTATTGAAGTCGTAAATAAACTGAAATCTAAAGGTTACTTGCATTAAGAGCTTTTACTGACAAAATGGCCGCGTATTCGAATGATTTTCTTTGTTTCTTTTTATAAGTGTAAATAATTTCACAATATGTCAGTGATCAACGTCAGACGGTAATGTGCAAAATGCGATGAAACTGCTTAATGTAAAGGAGTCGTTGACAATCGTTCTCGCGAATCGTAAATTTTTATGTGCCGCTTGTTGGCAGTCCGATGTAAAATCGGTTAATGTCAAGATGACCAGAGAAACACATTTGACATTTCAATAGCTTCGTGAGTGACTCACAGAAGTATGTTGATCAGGGCCCCCATATGTAACCCATAACTTGCGAACAACCACGTATAAGACGCATAATAATTTTACTGTGCTCGTCAAACTCCTTTGATGTCTGCATTTGGTACTACTCATTCTAAACCAACATTTTTATAGTTCGAATAGAAATGGTTGATATGATATTAAAATTTATATCTAGTCCGTATTTCACTTGCGTTAGACACGTGTTTCTAATATACGTACGCTTATTACCTTTACATTGAAAGGGCTTTGTCCTTGTAAAATGAGTTATTTGCGTCTGTAATAAGATTGCTGGAATATGAAATGTCAAGTGCGTTAGAGACAAAGGAATCGTTTTTATTGTAAATTTTGGAAAAGCGTTCTCGGCAAATTTTATGATAAATATTTATTTAGACAATTTGTTTATACAGAGGTTTTATTGCGAAACGAATAAAGGCAAACTTCAAAACATCATCATACCTATTGAGTTAGTTAAGCTAGAAGCTACTTACCGATTAAAAGCTGTTGTGAATTGTCATAGGCCTGAAGATCCAGATGCCCGTCTGAGTTAGCATTAACAAAAAACATTGAACAAAATATTATTATATTACAATTAACCTTCAAGGAAGATAATTTTCTACATTTATACTTTGTGTTATTTTCTCCCGTTGTTACATATTGACATACGTTATTTATTCTTAGAATAAGTATGTAACGAAAACTTTTTCATGAAATATCTACGTAAGCAAAAAGCTTGTTATTGACTCCCATGCAAGAAACTCCATGAAACTCAATCTATCGTGATAAACATCTATGATACCAGGATTCGAACACAGGACTTAAGCTACTGGTCTACCTACTACACCACAAAGCATTTGCCTATTATTTTTTTATTTATCTCTTAATTCAAAGCATATAATATTTCAAGTTCACTGCACTCCATTAAAATGAAAAATGATCGTTAGTAACCGAAACAAGATCTTCGGGCGATCTCATTAAACGCTCTAACCGTGGCACCTATTTCGTAAGAAACGTATGATAATGATGTTTTATTAGACACCGTACGAACGCTGTATCCAAAAACCGTCGTGAAGGGTAATGAACTCGAAAATGATATCAAATTTTATTGAAATGATGTAATTATTTAGCGGTTATATGCAGTCAATGAACACTCGAGTCTAAATATGTTATTACACATTTCATTTTGAGCTACCCTGAAAGCTAAACTGGAGCTTTTGAAATATAAATTAAGCTACGTCACAAAACAATTATTTTTTATGCAAATTATTCAGGTTTAGTTTGACTTAGTTTGTGATAGAAATAACACCGGGAATTGAGGTATATAGACCATAGTTAATTTATTTAACGTTCTTAATATTATTATTTCAGCAAAAGATCGAATAAATATTACTAGACATAAAATCTAAGCTATACCAGCGTACAAGTACAAGACACTACCTGTTCTATCAGTAACGTATAAATTAGTTTACTACTACAATAGCGAAATCATATCTTATCTGATTTGGATAACCTTGTTAGCTTTTAAAAAGCATTCCTAATAACATGTAAAACTAAAGCGACTCTCACCATTCTGACACGGCAAGCAATCAGCAGTCCTCTGCACAGCCTGTCCCTGACAGGGTGCTCCGCCATTCAGCGGGTGGGGCTCCGAGCAGGTCCTAGTCCTTCGTTGCCCGGTGGCCACCCGCCCGTTGCAGCGGCACTGAGTCCATGGGCCCCAAGAGCTCCAGCCACCGTTCACTGCAAGGAAAAAGTTAAGTCAGTGGCGATGACTTAATGTGTATGATCTTTTGGCAGAGATTTGCTACAAATAATAGCCATACTTAAATAAATACCCTAACCCCTACCCTTAGACATAAATACATAAATATATTTCATGTAAAGAACCATCAAAACTCGTAAGTACACATTAAAAAACTGCCGTGATGTTTGATAAAGTTCTCATTACTTTTAAGAAGTTCTAGGGTATCATCGATATTTAGTGACATTCAAAGTCAAAGCTTTTAATAATCTAGAAAATATACTTTAAAATGATGTTCAGTTTTAATATTTATATCACTGCAGTCATTTTGCGATTATTGCTGGGCGCAAATTCACAAATGATCCAATGTTATTAATACAAGTACATTCATTTATTCAATGCAATACCTCGATCCCATCACTCAACTGATTGACACAATAAGCGACATGGCGCGCGTCCCTTGATAATTACGATTATTACTAAACTATTACATTGACCCGTCCAGTTAACAAGACTAAAGTGAAAGGCGAACAACGTTTTGCCGAATCGAATATATCATTTAATCTGTTTATCTTCCAAACAAAAACATTATTCTAGCTCGTTGTTAAGGAAATAACTAAGATATGCGACGTCGTAAAATTTTATTCGTTGATTCCTAAATACGATTCCTCGTTTTCGAAAGACGGAATGCAACAAAAACAGTCTCGCGTGGCTAAGATTTCTTGAAAGGTTTTAATTCCGTTCAGAAAAAATATACGAATTTTGTGGTTAGAATGCGAAAAATAGCAGAATACGCAAAAACACGCATTCCTGGAACAATCGTAGCTCATATCTGGGTTTGCATGCTCGTTACTGGAAACACGCCACGTTGCGTGCTTTTCGCATCTGACCTATACAACTTAGTTAGAACAAGCTTTGCTATGTTATTCCAGGTAGATTTTAATATTGTTTATTGTAACTCCTTTTGTACTAATTAGTGGTTACGATTGTAATGTTTTAGGCTTTATTTCACTTGCATGTTAAAGTAACATTAGGGGCATGAGAACAGCCAGAGCTTATCTGAATATCATGTATCAATAAATTGAACAATCGAATCAAGAAAAAGTGATGTTTAATGATTCGTCCACGATAGAAGGGCCACTAAAACCCGTATCTAATATTGTAATCATGTAAATGGGACGTCATTACATCGACTTTAGCTGGTTTATTGGTAATCGGATAGTGTCGACTTACCGCATATGGCGAGAAACTTAAACACGTTATTTCTTGTTCTGTTTTTAATGTGATTCATTGTCAAATGCATTGTATATATTAGAATCCAAATCGATATTTTATTGGATAATTTTAGAGTGTATAATTATAAAAATCGAACAGACAGTATGGTCTGAACACAGAGACTTTTGTTACAAATGCTATTTGTTTTTTCGCAGGCGAGCTGGTAAGCAACTTATCTGCTATTGATTCTAGGAAACGATCTCACATTCTTTCAAAACCCACAGGGGTAAGTATTGCAACAGTTTTATAGAGTCATACACAAACTAGTTTCTTACAAACTAATTCAGTTTATTGAAGAAAAACTTAAAGCACTTTTTTTAAATACTACAATTATGAAGTTAATATTAATGAAAGCGGGTAGTTTGGGGCTAGTAAGCATTTCACCCATACATTAATGGAAATTGTAAATCTTTTCCAAAATTGCTAGAAGAAACTCGTCTTGATCAAGATCTTGCCACGTTATCTGAACCATTTGATAAAGATTCTTAGCTATAATTATTTTGGCTATAAATCGATAAGCAAAAGGCGTGTTTGATCATTTACTTTTTGCCCCACTGGTCGTTATTCGCTAACGTTAAATTAAATTGCTTTTGAATATTTGCCATAACATTATTGATTGATTATTGTTTGGAGTTAATTTACATATAATTTTAATAATAAGGACCTTGCAAATAACTATTGACTTTAGGCATAATCCCATGATACAAAAACCCATGATTAGAGCAGTCGAAATTATGTTTATAAAGTAGGGCGTTTAAATTTGATTCTTCATTAATTTTTGTTCTGTGTGCCTTTTCTGATTTTCACTTAGGCCAGAGAAGTTTACAAATTCATCGTTATTTTTTATAAATATTTAGTTTAATTGCGAATGTTTATTTAAATTAAGTTTAAGATGTTGTTGGTTGACGATGACTAGATGATAATTCAATGCTTCTAGAGCAAGATGATTTAACTTCCTCTACTTCTTGTTATTGCTATTCCTTTGTGGAATCTGTGAGATTTGTATAAATAATTATATAATTTTTTTATATTTGAAATGATTATTTTAAATGTAATCATCCTTACAGCCGACCACCCGGGAATGGTTCAGAATTTTTATTGATTGCTCCATTAGACCCTGTCTTTCTTAATAACCTATTAAGTGCATTTGGAATTAAGTAGTTTTACATTTTAATAGCATCAATAAATATTGAGCGTCGTAAAAAGAGGATGAGAAAATATGTTCTAAGATTAAAGTTTTGAGTTATAGTCATGGATTTCAATCAACGAAGTAAGATTTAAAAACGTCCTTCTTATTGAAAATAACATCAAGTTAGAGGTAAATAAGGAAAGACAGAATTTCTATATTCTATTTTACGTTCAAACTTTCTTTTACGTGCAGGAATGTGTATTTATGTAATTAGATGTTATTTACGAAATAATATCTAGCTGTCAAAGATTATATATAATAATGTTAAAGGTATACTTTACACAATTTTATTAATATCGATCAATGCAAGATCATTCGGTGAAATAGGGCTGGAAGTTATGATTTGTATATGTTATCGTATGGGAAGGAACTTGTTTTTCAAATGTTTTATTAAAATAAATTATGTTTTGTAAGTCTAGCGTTGCTTTTGATTCAATATTTAAACAAAAGTCTTTCAATTTATGAGGATAGAATAAACGCTTTCACTAGGCGAATTGGGAAAAAGCTTCGATTAAAGTTTACCCAATAGACCTCCCTAATACACGTAGTGCTTGCTTCATACCTTGTTATATTTTAATTAGTTAGCACGGGTTCTTGGCGTGTCTTGTAAAAGACGCTTTAAAACCTTGGGAGTAGCTCAAAGGTTTTAATTAATTTTGACTAAACGAAAAAAATGGATGTGAATATTTTAGGATGGATTATTCTCGTAGTATTTCGTATTCAAGTTAGTATGCGAATTTCATAACTTTCAAAACATGTCATGTATATTTGATAAGAAACCAAGAATTATACGCTACGTGCCATAAGCAAAAGGTGTTGATTACTATCAGTTAGGCGCCATATTTCCAAGATGGCGGCGTAGGCGATCTTGCTGCCTCTAATGATTTCCCATGCGCAAGAGCATTGTAATAATTGCAAACCATCGGCGCATGCCCTTTGATCTCGCTGAAGCAAGGATAGTTATTTCATCTAAGTGGGGGTGAAATGAGTGCTAAATAGCTACAGAAATTATCGGTTGTCTAGCAAATTGGACAGGGGATTATATAGCGAAGATCAAGTAAATGTTATGCATTGAATTTAACATATAAATATCTTGACTTGTGTATAATTTAGTTGACATAATTAGGTATATGTATGTGAAAAAGCTAATGTAATAGGATAGTGGAGGATAGTTTGTAATACTTGAGTAGTTGGCAAATTGTTTATCATACGGTTTGTTGGAGTGGTTTTAAAATGAAAAGCAATTAAATCCTCTTTGATTGCTCATTAAATATCCTTTCGCTAATTTTGTCTGTTTCTGATGGTGAACAAATGAATGAATCAACTACGAGCTTATTTATCACAACAGTTAAGCTTTTTTATACTGCCTCAGTATAAATTCTCACTATTCTTACAAAAGCACCATAAACAGCCATGTTAAAAGTAGATTCCTTTTTATACGGATTCTAACAATAAATAAAAAGAACAAAATTTATTGCCGAGATGCAAGAAAGAGATAACCAAACGTGCACAAAACTAAGAACTAAGAAATAGCTAACGAATAAGGTACCCAATAAATTATTACAGAACATAACTTTATCTTCTAAAATGTGCAGTGTAAAACAGACAACATTGTAATTACACAAGAAATATTATATTTTGCTGGAATTATTGCATTAGCTGAGGTATTTAATGATCATTATAAGTTGAAGGATAAGAGTTAAGAAACTGTTTTAAAGTAAGAGATTTATCTTGGCAGTGGGATTGTTGGGGAAGGAATTTCTATGGTATTTATAAATAGAGCTTACCGTAAACTGTGAGAAGGGCTGGGTCCGATGTTTTCTTTCCCGCTATATTTTCGGCGACGCAGCTGTAGTTTGCCATGTCCTGTTGACAACGGCATCAAATTAGATCAAAGCTGTCGAAGTGTTAATTTGTTTACCTGGTTTTAAAATAGATTCAAAAAGTGATGGTTGAATTATAATACTACAAAAGATCGTTTGGTTTATTTTAGCAAAAGAATGGGTTGACTTTTTATTAAAGAAATTGATAGTTAAGAACCCCTGCTAGATTTAAGCAAGGGAAATTCTGAAATTTTATTTCTTATCCTAGGTTTCAACAAGGCACTAACTTCGAAGATGTCTTACAAAGGCAAAGCTGTGGGCACAAAGCTTCCACGAAATTCAATGAAGATCTTCTTTTAAATTGTTATTAATAAGAGAGGAATCACAAAGGATGTACCCATTAATTATAATGATGAACTCGGCTCCCTTGTAACTATTGTACTAATTTAGAACGTTCCAACACCTCTCTTAGATATAAAGTTTCACAAGACTGCACTACACAGGATACGGTGCTAGAGAGAGCGTGCAACAAAAGTTGCAATTAATACAAGTCCGCGCAAGTTCCTAATTAGTGTAAGCCACGCAAAGGAAACGAGAAATGTAGTAACTATTTGCGATTTGGGCGCTATTGGATTTCGTGTGGGAGGCAGTTAGGAGCTAAATAGAGCATGTTACAGAATTATCGCGTTAGTTGGATAAGGTTTATTTGGCTTAACTGTATTAATCAAGAAAGCTTTGAGCTTACTTTTGTTAACTCTGAATCTGGTTTTGGAAATGTAATAAATGTTACTTTCTTTGTGAGAAATATACATCAAAACCACACAATCTTAATACAATTTAATGCTTTGCTTTCGCAATAGTTAATCTAGAGTACACTCCATCGACTTTGTCCACGGAAAGTTACACTGGAAAAAGAAGAATTACAAGACAGGACGGTAACAGTAACTTGTGTTGCAATTAATAAATGTCTCCGTAAAGACTAATTAGTTGTTGTCTTAGTAAATAAACAGCATGTGGTACAAGCGATTGTCCATGCTGCCGCTAAACTTAGTGAATTTAAATGAACTGTGCTAAGATTGATGGTATATCTCGTGAAGTGTTAAAGTTTAACGATCTTTGGAATTGAAAATAACCTTTTAGGTGTCATTTGAATGTTTTTGTCATCTTCGTCTACATATATTTTTATTACTATTTAACAAATGTTACAATTCAGATTGTACTCCTATCAATATAATTTAATTGATAATTAAGCTTTATATCCTTACATTTCATAGAATCATTGAACAGATTGCTGATATGACACCTAATTTCATGACACAAAATTAAAACTGCTCTCTAACTGAGAATGTAGGCCTCAATTACGTTTTGACAAGCGTAACTGCGTTTTGATAAAAGCAATTAAGATTGATCAAGCTTTGGGTTTGATAAAAAAACTGAAACTTGTTTTTTTGAGCTTATGTAACATTGCATTTGTGATTTTATCAAAAATTTAAACAGATCATACAAAAATCAATTTTTAAACAAATTTAAAATTAAAGAAATATTTTAGCTGAAGTTGAAATTAAAGTATTAAAATTTTAATATAGGCATTTAAAACACGTGTTCCAATACGCACTTGTTCACATCAGATTTTCTGAACAGTTCAAATCATACTCATTAAACATTTATATGAAACCCAGTAGGGTGAAAACGGCTTTTTTCATGACCTACTTTGAAGAACACGTGTATTTAATGTTCTAACCGTTATACTAATCTCATATGCTTGTGGTTTTTTAACGTACATTTTTTGCAATAAAAATAATTTATGACGATTTAAAATTAAATCATACTCAAGGAATTATCGCGAGAAAATTATACCGTAAAAAGGTTTTCCGCCCACCAAAAGGAGAAAATTAAAATTAAGGAAAGTTTTATGAATTATAATTCATGGATTAACGAAATTTTGTAAAGCTTTGGGAGCCTGTGTTTGTTTTAACTTCGTGGGGAGTATGGATGATGTAATCTTTTAACTGTTTCAAGGATCTTTAACTCGTTAATTACTGTCAAGAAGAATGCGATAATGACTTGAAGCGTTTGGTGTAACTTCTGAATCATGGTTGATTAAATTAAAACAAAACCGTTGTTAACCATTGTTAAAATAATATTTGAAAAGCAAACTAATTTTTATTTTTGGAACCGTATAAATAAAGGCAAAGAGGACTAACATATTGTAAAATCCCACACTTCGATTTGCGCAACTACGTGCAGACCATTCTGTAAGTACGAGCCCCTTAGGATTAACTTAAAATACTCTTTGTATTCGAGTAATTTCACTTTTCCCTGTGCACAGAACTAACTACATTTCTACACAGTAATTATACCGTTTAAACTAACGTCTTTTACTACCACGCTTGCACTAAAAACTACATATATTTAAGACTAGAATTCTGTTTCGAAGTAGCGCTGTTGCGTTGGAACGAGAGAATTTAAGCTTATTTTAATATATACGTACAATAGTTTTACGTAAGACCGTTGTTACCAGTTTTGGTATGTTTGACTAAAGTTTCTAACAAAGATTAACCTAAAGCTATAAACGCTTGGTAAATTTCACGCCTTACAAAACATACTACTATTATTATACACTGTTATTATGTAGTACTATTTTACCTTAAAATGTCTTTTATAAATCAATCTACACATCTATAATTACAAAAAAAAAACCTTTACTTCTTATAAGAAAACTTCTCAATACATATTACCCACTAAATTCAACAACATATTATGTATACTTACTTGCAAAGAAACTCTAGAAATAATTAAGTTTCCTTCAGCGGATATCATGACGTTATGATCCGATTGCAACGGCTGGCCATGCTTCAACCAGCTGACTCTTGGCGTGGGAGCTCCTGGGGGAGCAGCGCATCGAAGAGAGGCGGTGGAGGTAGCCTCCACTGACGCGGGAGATGGCGATATGAGGAACTGCTTCTTGAGATCTGTAGAAAAGATTGCAGGTGTAGAATTTGGTGTTTTTGGAATGAGGTCCTGGAATGTACGTACAAATTTAAAAAAATTAAATTATCGAAATTTTATTTGAATTTAAATTTTTGAATTTTAGCAAACCTCAATTAAACATTTTATGAGAATTTATGAAAACATTCGTGACTTTTAAATCCAGCCTGTCTTGCTGCAATTGCTCACATATTTAAAATCCCTGGGAGGACTGAAACTCAAAACCTCTGGTGCAGGAGGCAGGACATCTACCAATAACACTAAAGGTTAAATAGGCCGTCTTTATGACTAAGAAAATAAACTGAAATAGAGAACTGATAATAAAATGCCAGCTAATGCATTACGCAACAAGATTCGCAAGTTTCCCTTACATGATTTAATCGCCCGCATAACGACAATTCAGTTCACAAAAGTAATTTTATATCGCGTCCATTATAAGTCAATTAATACGTCAATATTAATTCACACTATAGTGTCAATTCACAAGTAACTATGAAATCTGACGAATCATTGGGTCATTGTTTGTGACTAACTTACGATTAGCGAAGCGATTTTGGGGATCGTATAGAGCTATAACATTTCTCACATATCAGAATCTATAAAGTAAGCATAATGCTTCTGTTCGTCAAATGGTACCACTGCTACCAAATTTAATAATTTTCTCTTTGTCTTATTAACAGTTTTTGTAATATCTTAGCATAATTAGATCCGTGGCTTTAATTTGGTATAGAGAAAAATACAAAGATGGGAGCTGAAAAACTCTTGAAAGTTTACTTTTATGCCCGTACGTAAAAGGTCATAAAGTATTTATCAGAAAAGTAGTAAAAGTAATAAAATATACGTTCAAAGACTTTCTATTATATTATTCGAATACCAGAAAGTGTAGGGCGCTGAAGTCGCGAATACATTATTAAGTTAGAACTTCCTCTGTTTCCGTACATTATTAAACAATGACAAATTTCTGAATTGCGCTCGCTATGGTGTGGATACAAATGTTTTTTTTTTCTTTAATGAATATAAGAGCAGAAAATGATTGCAACACAATTGGTTCTTCTCGCTCACTCTATACAACAAGCTGTCACTCAAAATATTATTTCCTTATATGATTTACACCCACCTTATACATTGAATTAAAATTATATACTTAAAATAAAAAGTTGTGAAATAACAATATCACTTCGATTTATTTTAACTCGGAAATTACATAAATGCGAGAGTCAAGGACCAATCAGCGATTCAATCATGTCGTTTGACATTCGCTAAACCAGCTTTTTATCAATCAGTCGACGCACATGGCTGTCTTCTCATGTCAATCTTAATAAACTGACGGCGATTATGTTATTTTCTAGTTCGTATAGCTAATCCCACTTCGTTAAACAATTAAGATAAGTTAGGAAAATTTTTTTTAATAATAGAAATGTATTTTTAGGGAACCTTTACATTGTTTTACCATATGAAACAACTACTGGTTCATTTTTCAAGATTATTTATTTAGAAGTAATACATTTATATAAACGAAACAAAAACCTACAGGACAAAATTATTTGCGGCAAATATTATTCTTGCAAATAAAAGAAAATTACCTGCCATCCGAGCCGAATTTCAGCATAATTTGGATAAGCATGCTCAAGAACTGCCACAAATCACTGTACTTTTTCCCTCCAAAACTAATATTCACTAGTTTTCAAGCGCTCGCAAAATGAACGTTTCAGCGCTGAGTGCTTTAAGCGGAGTGAACCCATAAATCTGTGGTACGCTACATTACATATACACGTCTCACAGTGTATGTTGGTTGTATTGCGGGTTTAAATTGTGAGATGTGCCGGGTACGGGTTTTGATATTTCTTGTTTTAAGTATGACTGAATTTAATCAAGAAAAAATTATATGCCTCTTACAAGTAACCCTGGTAACTCGACAATAACCTTTTTACAACAAGTGATTTTAATTTAACTTAGTTGAAAAACTCAATATATTTATGAGTTTCACGGTTATCTGTACGAAGGTTAGATAGAATTTGATTTTAGAATTCGTTTGCTAAGATATAAACGAAATGTTTTTAAAATCTTCTTTGCAGAAAAGGGTATTGTTAGCTTCAACTTTACTTTTTGATTTATATCATTTGTTGTGGGATTTTTAAGCGCTATGAATACAAGATAACATTTATTATTAAATCCCTTATCATCTCATTCAGAATTTATAAGATTTTTATTTTTTAATATTGTTAAAGCACATCTACAGGTCGTATGTTGCTTGTGAATCCCGCCCGAGCTTGTTTTATTGACTTAGTTCTTTGCTCAGCAGTATTCCTTTTGAAGTGCGAACTTGAAAGCTGTGTCCCAGGTGCGATATTTCAGTGTTGAGTCAAATTATTGTGTATGTTCATATTATTGTATTCCTGTTGATGCAAGAACAGAAATTCTACTGCATTTTTTAGGTATCACAAAAGAGTAAATATAAAAGGAAATAACTGATATTTTGACAAAAATCTTGCTGACTTATTGGCCTTATAATTCGGTGGAGAAGGAAAATAAACGATTTTCGGATCAAATAAAATTATTAATAACTTGTAAATACTAGTTATACGTATAAACCAAAATTATGTGCGTATAACAAATGAAAGAAAAGAAAACGCGACCGTTATCGATAAAAAACTGGTTTCAAAACGAAGTACATAGTTGGTAAAATTTATTATGAGACTGTGTTGCCAAATCGTCGAGAGGGGGTCTTCGTTTTCCAATGTTGGCAAGCTTCTGGGCGTAAATGATAAGTTGGGCAAAACCGGTAGTGGGGTCCCGTAAACCAATAAATTACAGACCTTACAGGCACAACGTTTCATTTCCTCGACAAAATTTGAAGTTATACTACTAATGGTAGAAAAGGGTTAGATATACAGCCTTCTATCTCATTGAACCAGTTATTAACGGTCCTAAAATTATCATTACCCATGTTTTATGGATGATCCCAGTCTTATGCGAGAACCCAGAAATACGCCGATAAATCAAAGTCGACATGTCAAAATGTTTGCATTCAACGTCAAAATGGTCTTTCAGTGCTGGTTCTATAGTTTAATAAACATGATTTATTTCGGAATTACCTAATTTATTTAATAAATGATAGATGCGATTATGGTTTAGATATTTTGCTTCAATTGTATACACATTGCATTAAAATTAAATAAAATCAAATTAACTCAAACGTTAAGGATATATCGAAAACATTATACCAATTCAGTCTACTCGAGCATAATAACAGTCGAGTAAAAATAGCTACAAAATAACTTCATTAAAACTTCGCTCCAAGTGTTTCTAATATTAACCGAACACAGCCAATATAAATCTCGAACAAAAAGACTTAGCACGGACACATTTACGTACACTTACGATTTCGTAAGTAAAATCGTTAATAGCAACATAGACACCACTTAAGAGCGTATTTAAAGCTCCGGAGGAACAATTAAAACGTCAGGACGAAGATTAAGGGTATTTGTTATACAGACGACTGGTTCGGGTACAAAAGGGAACGTGGCTATAAGTACAGTATTTAGGTATATTTAGAATATTACTTTGGGTTTAACTATGGAAAAACAAATTTTTTGTAGCGCAGTCTTGTTTATTTCTCAAAAAAACTAACACAATTTATTTAAAAAATGTGTTTATTCTGAAACTTTCATTTCATATCAACAAAAGTTGCTTTGTTTTTGATAAAGAAAGGCATTGTTAAACTAAATAAAATCAAATGTGCAATTTGTAAAGATATATCCGAACAGATGTAAATTTACTGGTCCAAACGATTTTTTATCCAACACGCTCATAAAATTGTGCAACCGGTTACAAAACTACTTTGAAAATAACATTTAACACGCATTTATTCGTGATTCTGGTGGACAGAGTTATAACCCGAAACAAATCACTGACATGAACTATTGTAGTTACCTGAATTTAGTTACATAATATTTAACTGAATAAGTCTGCAATAAGAGTAGCACATCGCAGCACCTAAACGTGACTCGGCATTAACCATTTCCCAACCTCCCGACATAAATCTATTAAATGACTGTTCTGACATTTATTTTATTATGCTACGGAATTAACTTACCAACAGTATAAAACATTGAATTTTATGAAGGCCTACTAAGAGATTTTAGGACAGTGATCAAATTGAGCTATACGTCTTTTCGAATAACCATTCGGATTGAAGCCTACCAATTATTTATCTTGTCAAAATAAACTGCCGAGAGTAAATTTAAATGAAATTGATTTCGAAGCTACCCGACGAAATTAATATGTAAATTGATTATAAATTTTAAATTGGTTTAAAATGCAAGTCAGAACGGCCGCGGTTTTAAAACTACCACTTGAATGATATATGGGTGATAGGTAGCTTGGTAAACTTGCCTATCATAAACAAGTCCGAGAAATCATAACATGTTGAAAGTTTTTTCTCGTATTGATAATTTTATCCTGGGGCTATGAAGAAGTTTGAACCGGTGATCTTAAGAGTGAAACATTAAACTGGGTTATACTAAAATAGTCTACGGAAACACTCAACTCAAAACACAAATTATGAGTTTTGATGAAATGTTGCACCACGCCTTGTGGATGTTGCTCCGGAAAGAGTGTTGTTTTTTCATAACCAATTTTAAATATAAATTTATTTCAAATATGACATATTTATTGTTAAATATGGGTGTTATAATGGAAAAGGATTCTATATTTTATCAATGTTTTCAAACACAACATACATTTGTCACTAGGCGTATTTGGAGTTGTGTTTAAACGACGTTCTACTGAATCAAGGTTTTAGAAAAAGAAACGATTTAACACTGTAAGACTAATGGCTAGTTTACACGTATTAAGTAGTTACGTCGGGAACTTAATTTTAACAAAATTAAAGTTAAAAATTACGTGTAAACCGTCAGTTGACAAGTGGTAATTTAAAATGTAGTACGCAAGTGATTAAGTAGATAAGGATTCTATTTTTCGGGTAAGTAGATGGGCGGGGTTTCTTACTTAAAGCGTTTGGACATCATAAGTTAATTAAGTGCATAAGTTGACAAATGGGTCGATAGCAAGAGCTCGTACTGATTTCGCATTTTCTACTTTTTAAAAAATGTCGGAATGTATTTTAGACTCTACTCCAAATATGTTGAAGAATATTTAAAATACAAATGCTTATGAAATATACGAAGAAAAAACTTCTGAAAAAAAAAACGAACTCTTTTGGAGATTTTGATTTCCGAATCAAATTCTTCTCTGAATTTGTCAAAAATCCCCCTTATAACAAATCTAAGTACAGAATTGAGGAATTCCTTGAGTTTCATTACCGTTCATCTTTGTTAATCTTATGAACTACTTAATGAAAATGAGCATGAAAAATGAAATTTTGTTAAAATTTTGTTACTACTTAACTACTTAATACTCGTAAACTGCGCATTAGACAAGTGGTGTGGTTGGTATTAGCAAGGTACAGTAAAACAACGGTTCTGGGTTTGAATCCTGGACGGAACTGAGACTTGTGCGATGAATTCAGATGCTTGTTTACAAGTCAGCTATGGTTATGTACATATATACAGTTTTATTCGGGTTCCCTAATTGTACTGGGTATATGATAATATTTGTTAACATGTTATTTATCAAACATACGACATGTTTATCAAACAATTACATTCTATTAATATGTATAATGTAATGAAAGTTTAAGGAATTACAATAACATTTTAAAGGAAGGAATCATATTAAATCTCCTATGTACTTACAAGCTAGTTCTACGATGGCTGGCTGGCTTCGAATGTCACCTCGACTACTCCAAGCATGGCAGGTACATTTAAATCTATCATCACCGAAATATTCCTCTAATTGGTCTCTGGTTACGTTCGATTCAGCTTCCACAATTCTGACACCCGTCTGTGGATCCACGAATTCAAATTGAGTGCTACCAACAGAACGACCGTCGTTACATTTAAAATACACTTGTAAAGCTTTAGCAGCTCGACATCGCAAGATTGCTGGTTTGTTTCTTACAACAAAAGCGTGTTGTGGCTCTAGAAGGAATATTGGCAAGTCATCACTAGAGCCTCGCAATAAGTGATCTCCTGACAGCGACGGCAGTTCGTCACCATCGTCTTTATTGTCATGATCATCATCTTTATGATCCTCGTCATATTCTTCTTCTAGATTATAATCTCGATGTGCCATTCGATTTTTTTCTGAAATGTATGGGTCCAGGCCCTCGACGCCTTCTGGGTGTGCATTTTCAGGGCCAAGACTGGTAGTTGCTATTGTTGAACTGCTGACTTCATGTTCTGTTGTATTTGTTAGTTCTGTAACAACAAAAAAATAAGCAAGTTAGTTAAAGTTACTTTAAATACAGTTACTAATATGTATTTTGAAAATTCCTTTTGTTTTCAAAAGGTTTTAATAAGGTTATTTCAAAGACTTAGTAAAAATATTCAACGTAAATTGAGATGATCTATAGTGTGATTAATTGGAATAGTTCTACGTAAAAATGTCGGTAGATTAAATTTTCTGCTCAGAATAGGAATCAAAAAGTTTTTTAAAGCGAAGTCAACCTGTCAATATATCACATATTGTAAACTGCACTAGCTATTATATTCCATATCTTAAAGTGTAAGACGGGGTCATCGTTACTCAAATTTTAGCCGTTCGTATTTCAATAGAAGACATAAACGAAAGTACGCCACAAGTTGCGCGCACCGTGGATAACATGATTCGTTTTACTTCCGTTCGGCTTATTTCTATTTCCGTTATTTGATGGGGCCGAAAACTGTAACCTTAAATTTCTATTTTACTTAACATTTGAACCATATGTATTGTGATTATTTAACTGAACAGAGCGATTCTATACTAATGTTAACCACAAATAAATATATGTTGGTGTATCATATACTTTGGTTCTCCCGGGATCAAGCTACAGGGGTGAAGTCGCAGAATTCTGGTAGTTGTAATATAAGGACATAAAACAACATTTTATTGCGGTTTCTGCTTAAAAAGTTCCCGATTTCTTTTCTAGCACGTCCATAATATGTGACATTAATACGAGTATGTTGATTTTTTAAAATTCTTTACAATTTACAGAATATATGTTAGTTTATAAGGAACAAAACAACAAACTTCAGTTACAAAAACATAATACGGAATACTGATTTTGTTATTACATGTTTTTGTGAACCTTACGGTCAAATCGTGCAGTATCATTACAGTTTTCAACAAATGTAAGCCATTTTCACCCACATTACATTGTTTCTTAAAAATATTTTTTCTAATTTATTTGACGTACTATCAATTATTTTTATGGGTTTGTTTGCTTGTTGTTTGTTTTTTTCCAGATTTTTCCAAATCAGTTGCTATTGTTGTAAGTTTTTAAAAATTTACGTCGTAGTTTCCATTTATTTTGTTCCCCTCCAATGGGGAGGGCACGAGGATCTAAAAAATGCTCTTACGCATACCCCGCTCGCGATCAAGGTTATGTGGGACTCGCTCCGAGTTTACCAGAGCCAATACCCACTAAAAACCCCCTGAATGACTCTGGCAATCTTTTGCCTCACAGCCTTCATCTGAAGCGAGGACCAATTGGAGGAAAAGGCCGCGCAAGCCGGTCACCCGCTGAGAATTACATACCACTGAAGGTGCTCAAAGCACTGAAGGCGAATTCATAGCACTAAAGGTGCTTAAAATTGCAAAGAGAATATAAATTATATTATAAAAGAATATAAATAATTACATTAAATTACTATTTCTTAATTTCAAGCACTAGTGTCCACAGTTTAAACTCAATATTTTTTTTTTATAAAAGCTTCTTTGTATCTCGATCAGATTATGAATATACCAATCATGTTCGAGATATTTTAACGTTCGTTTTATTTTAGAAACTAAGGCCTCAATTTAACTGTGACACTAGCTCGTTTACTCGACGCTGGCAGACAATTATAAACTCTGTTACACGTCAGTTGCCTGATGAGATATATGATTAAGGAACGTTCAAAGGATGGTTATTAATCGGATATACATTTAACATACTTCTAATTTATTCATTCAATGTTAATTAAAAAAAAGCAAAAATTTAAACTCTTTTTTTATGATAAAACTCTGTAGTATTTTATGTTTATTAAATACATTTTAGTTCCTCTTTTATACACATAGACTGTAAATAGTAAATGCATCTTCTAAAACAGGTCGAATCAAATGTAAAAGGCATACATCTTGAGTGCATTCTTATGTTATTTGGCATGTATAACGTGACCGATGTACAGTTACAGCTGATATCAATTCGAGTCGTCACGACTATTGTAAATAAACACGCATTGAAAGTTCATTAGGCGATTCATCGAGCCCTTTGTTAGATAAACTTGAAGACATTTTTCAAAGTCTCAACTAATCATTAGAAATTCCATTAACTAAGCGCTGTGTGAAATAAAAGATTTGTTGTTTTCTTTATTTTAAAATACCAGAATGTCTTCGAAATGCGCACGTGTCAAGGAAATCACCAAATGAATGTAAATGGGGAAATGCCTTATCGCCACGACACGATGTGAAATATGTTCATAGTGATGAATGTTCGAGTTCCACCGGCGACTACTAAACGGATCTAAAAACAAACTTGAACTCATCAAAATGGCAGCGTCTTGGCATCGAAGTCTCTCGTTGTTGGTGAACTCTTCGATAGTTAAGTTTGATGCTATTCTCGATGGGCGCAAGTTTATTGATCACTTCGCTTTATCAACGTCTTTAATGAATGTGAATGCCTTTTATGTTACGACTTGTTCAAGCTTTTAGTATGTTCCGTAATTGTCATATTTGAGTATTGTTCAATTGTGAGGCAGAATGGCGTTGAATAAAATTAAATTGACCTTATTACTTTATCTACAAGTTTAGTCTTCAGACGCGGCAAATAAGGGTCAATGATGATAAACTTCTAACGTAATAGCAAAGATTTTGAATAAATTGTAACCAAACAAGTATTCTATGTGTTATATTTTAGATAAGAACAGTATAACTGTTATTAGCTATCTACGAAGTAACACATGTTATATTTCAAGTGGCCCTTGATTAATATGCGGAATCAATAAAAGTTTAAAACCTCTAATGGGCATCGATATCGGGCATTACACCCGTCTGTTTTGAGTATCGAGATAAGGTTCATAAGTTTTTAAGAGCATGTATAAATAAAACGAAAAGGGAATTCAAAGTTCCGAGTTTTGATAAATCTGTCCAGAAAGGGGTGATAAAACATTCAAGAGCAGTGCATTCAAACTCGTTGATCCGAAGACGCCTCTCCCCGCTTGATGCAGTGTACTCGTAAATCCACTTAAAGTTAAAGGAGACATAAAAAGATGCACTCGATCTAGTTAATAGCGTCGTGGGTGGAGCGAGCCGTTTGAACAGTTCCAAATGCAAAATCACAAGTGTCGTTAAAGTACTCCTTTATGACATTTCCTGAGAACCAACATCTGGTTCTTAGCGTATTTTAAACTTATTATGTATATGTATCGGGCTGACAATAAAAAAAAAATATAAAAGCGCTAGTTTTGAAATTACTAAGTGTTATTTACTCGAAAAAAGAACTTGTATATTGTTTTAATGAACGTTATGAGGCTTATTTTATGAATCGTAAAATGTATACGTTCTGGTTTATCTAATCCAAACAAGGTGCGCGAATCTTTATCCCACAAAAGCAGACCAATTCGCACCCTCAAAAAAAATCACAAAAGCGACCACACCCACAAAAACTGGTCGAATACCTTTGCAAGAAATGTAACACGATATATACAAAGAGTCGTCGAGTGCTAGTCAAGAAGTTCCCAAACAAGATAATCCCTTTGTTAGTCGAGTTATAATGGCATCTCCTGGGAGTCTTTTGCTATTATTTTCTATTTCATTCATGGAAGCAGATGCGAGGTGTGCTCAAGAGCCCGTTTCCGATTTCAACGCTAATGGAGTTTCGATTTTCAGTCTAAGATGTGAACACTATTCGTCTACATTTTAACAGCAGGTGAAACAACCCATCCATGCGAAATTTCGCTTTTAGTGAAATTTTCCCGCTACATACAAGCAGCCGAAATTAAAACCTTCAAACAAGCAATTTACGTTGAACCTCTTAAAACGCTCGTTTAATATAACCGGTATTAAGTAAATACGTTTTAACTGTACTCTAAACAGATATTGATGGGAGTTTTAATGGGATTGTCGTGTTAGGAAGTAGCGACTCCGATCGTGACGAACTCTATTTTTTGCCAGTTTTTGACTTTGCGTGTCTATATCTAACTTTTTATTCTGTTAGCGACATTTTTTCTCAAGTTTTTGAAGCATCACTAAGTTACTCGACGAAAGATCGGTTTTTTGTGGAGTACCTTCACTTATCCGATTGAAGATTAGGTGCAAAGTCTTTTAGTGATTTTTTGTGTCCCTTCTCAAGTCTCTTCGACCCTCTCAGCGTTTTAACAACTTTAAGATAAAGGCGTAGGAGGTTTTAACAAAAACTGCTTATTCAAGGAAATTAATTTCTGTAATCTTTACTTTTTAAGATAACTCTTTGATGAGAAAGCAAATAATTGGTTTCGAACGAATAAGCAGAACGAACCAATAAGAGCGAATAACATTAGTAACGTTTGCTTGAATGTATTGAATTTTAAAATTTAAATGTGTTTAACGAAAGTGGAAAAAGAGCTGTATTACCAAGAATAAAATAATTATACATTCTAACCATATTTGTTTAATGTTACCACTACTCTTAATTCATTATTGAAATCACTTAAATAACACATGATACCAATACCCAAGCTACATAATCTCATAGAAATTATCTTAATCTTTAATCATAAGGTACATATCTTAAGTCTAAGCAAAATAAGCTTAAAGGACTTACCATGTTGACTGCCTGCAGTGACAATGGCCACCCAAACCACCAAGTGGATGGTCACCCCCCACGCCATGGCTACACTCGAGCACGCATCACCTAAAACAATAAGGTTGTTTGAATACGTGAAAGCTGGACAATGTTTGCGCTTAGTTTTTGACTAAGTTACTCAGGTGTGCGTTAGTTTTGTACTTAAGGTCGAATTTGGAGATCTCTTTGTTTTAACTGGACTGGTTGGTTTTTTTTTGGGAGTGTTTGTAGATGGTTCCTTTTAACAATGACCTCTGTTTTCTCAAGAATGTACATAGGTATTGGACAGGGAAGGCTGCCCAGGCCGAATAATCATCATCCAAACTGTCACTTGCACCTTATGTGATTATGGTTCTCAGCGGGTGACCCTCTAGCGGGTCCCCGCTTGCGCACCCACCTCCCTACCCGGGTGCCGGTCCAATGAAGGCTGACAGCATTCCCATGCTACAGCCAGCGAGGTGGTTTTTAGTGGGTAGGTGCCACTATGGTGAGTCCCACATCACCGTCGTGGAAATCGGTTGCCTACGGCGGTATGCATGACGCATCTTCCACCTCCGTCCCGTGAGGGTGCTGCTTACGCGGCATAAAAAAAAGAAACTTTGTCAAGGAACTTATTCTGACATTTCAATTTGTCTTAGTATGATGAAACATTATCGTACAATATAATATTTACTTTGGTTTTTATCCAGTATATAAATCTTAGACTATTCTTTTTACCACACAGTTGTCACTATAATATCGCGTAAAACTCGTCTACCAAACGAGTAACTTAGTCAACCTAAAACTAATTAAAAACAAATCTGAAATGTATATAATATTCAACAAAAATTTTACTCAGAGGCTTTTACCAAGAATTGAGTCTGTTTTTTTCTAAAAACCTTCAATATTTAAAGATGGCCTACTGGTTTGAGTTCAAACGGCATTTTTGTACGGCACCGTCCCGTAACTAATTGGTCCCTTTAGGAGAACTTTACAAGAAAAAATATGGGACCATGATGTAAATTTTGATGGAACAGAGGTTTGACTAAAGGAAAGCATAATATGTAATGATGTACAGTTGGTTACAAACCGTGAAAACGATTTTTGAGTTCACATTATTAGGGACAGTAAAAAAATATATGGTCGGTGTCATTTTGTAACTGGCTCAGATATTGTTATTAGATACAGTTGAGTCTCATTTTGAGTAGCAAAATGTGAAAGCATTTGCAATAATATGGATATTATTTTAGATTCGATCAAACGATTTATGTTTTCCGTTTATTATCACAAAAAAAGTTTATTTTAACTCTAAAATAAGTAGCTTGGAGAAACAACCTATATAAATCACATTCAAAAATATTTCCCAAAAATCCACATCACAGAGCACAAACACAGAGCTCATAAAACTTTACTCCAAATTACTCCAAAACCGCTTATGCGTCCAATCGTACAGCCATAGAAACGCTTTAATTAACACAATAGCAAACTCAAACAAAAATCCTGAGCTCGTTATCGAATCAAGTAAATTCAGTGGAATATGTTTAACTTTCATTACGTCATGGACTGAATGAGCTTTGTAAATAAACCGAAGATCAGCAAATTACTGAGTAAGCTATGTTTTGTTCGTTGGGAACACAGGATGCTTGTCAAGGTTAGTTGTTTCGATATGGATTTAAGGTACTGGATGGATGTGATTGGTGGATGGATTGGATGTGAATTCAAGTTAAGTTATGTAGATACACTTTGAATCAATTGTAGTTTACTTAGAATTTGAAGAAAAACAATTGTATTTTCAACAATGAGTCTGAACATTCAACAAATAAGTTTATATCGAAAATAAATATCTAGTCATATACTTTAGAAGTATCTACGACGTCAGCGTCATCTACGATATCAGAATAGCCTCATTTTTAAGTCCGTTTTAATATTTTACGCTAAAAATTTCTATGAAACCAGATTCTATAAACTATAATAATACGAAATTCTTTCATTGCCTGAACTTTACTTGAAAAGTCACGATATTTTACAAGCTCGTACACGTATTTTCAACTACAATAGCTGGGTGTCTTATTATCTTAGTCGGAGTAGGTAATCGCAACGTGCAATCAACTTTACTTTGCTACACCATCGCTAACTGTTACGCCACTTTGTTTTATATCAGATAAGGCGCTTCCGTCGTGAGCTTATCGAAAAGCTTTCGTAAGCAGAAGAGCTTTTGCGTGTTTAATAACCGATAATAATTTTACTTACGTGGATATTTCGTAAGAAATTAGAGTGTAACAGTTTTATGTGAACTCATTAGGCCATGTTAAGAATAAGGCACGATACCAATTTAAGTAGGTATGACATTTTAGACATAAATGTAAATGATATTCACGTTTCTAGTGTTAAAACTTATTAGAGTATTTTTAAAGAGATAGTCTATTTAATATTGGATTAGGTTCATGATATGCTTCCTAGTTTCTTGGCGGAAAACTACGAGAAGATGCAGATTTAAACACATTGTTTCTGTATTATTTTTTTCGTCAGTTTAATATCATATTTATGAGAAAATTCATTTCAATTTATTGTTTAAAGTGAATAGGATAGAGGATAACAAATAGCATTATTAAAATGAAAGATATGATAATCTCCATTTCTAATAACAGAGCTTTTTTTAAATAGTTACTTAAAGTTAAATCGGCTTAAAAAATTAAGCTGTATTAAAACTTAAGTAACAAAACAAGCGCGTTAGATACAACATTCAATTAAATACAGCCTTGGCCAGTATAAAAGGGCTTTTGTATCATTTCATAATCATGAACGAACAAGAAATAAATAGGTATCTATAAAATGTTAACACGGTTTATATCGTAACTAAGGTCATGTCGGTCATGACGTACTTTAATATATAGCTCGTTGTGAAAAAAAAATGGTTTATTTTATTGATGTTTTTGTATTTTACTGCCAGAGTTCTTTAAATGGATTTATATTGGTAATTTAGTTTGTCAGATTGTTAAGTAAGCAGTGGTTAATTTTTTTTTCAACATGCTAGATTACCGACAGTTTGGGCCAATACTAATTAAAACGTGTGTGGTGCTGCTTACAGCAACCCTAAAATAGAAATCAAAAAATAAATAAGCATATCTAGGAAGCATTAAACTTACTACTACTTTGCTTGGGTATCGTAACCAACGACGCCATAAGGGTCCCATTAAAAAAAATTAAAACAATCGAAATAAACTTTTTTGACTTCACTCTCTATTAGACGAGGCTCAAAACATTCCAATGTAAAAATTTTTGAAGTCATTCATAATTTTCTTCAAAAAGCCAAGAGCGTGTATGAGCAAAATTTTGTTTACTATGCAAAATTATATAAAAACGGGTAAGTGTACAAAAAAAAATGTTCCAAACAATATAATTTATTTTCGCATGAAACGCAATAACTCCTTTATTGTTTTCTAATAATACATATTGTTTTCACATTATATTGTTTACGTTCATGGATTATTTTCAATATTTTATTGATATTCCTTATTGTACACTTCCTTATGAAGGCGTTTCTTGGTTGCCATTTCATGATGAATACAATAGTTAATTGAGGTGAACACAAAATCTTTTACGTCATCTTTGGCGATATACATGAGTTTCTAATAAAGTCAGATGATCGAGAGAACTCTTTATAAATAAGTGGTAGTTAGCAGAGTTTGAAATGAAATGAAATGAAATGAAATATTTATTTCTCAACATTGACAATTACTTGTTCTTATTGACGTCAAATAAAACATGATTCTACCACCAGTTCGAAAAAAACCTTCGTGAAGAAGAACTGGCAAGAAACTTCACGGGTATATTTTTTTTCAAAATAAATTTACAGAATCTCTTTATGTCTATACAAAATTATTCTTTTCTGCATCTGTTAGCTCGGCAAGTGTCCCTCCCCCCAAGTATCCAAACGACGAACACCCTCAAACGGTCTGTTTCTCTGTTAAGATCTCACCTGGGGCTGCACTACAGTCTTTCCTATCTGAGCCGCCATAAGTTTACGAGCTTGTGTTCCAGTTAATGGGAAGGACTGCCAGTGCAATTGCTGGAACAAATGCAAATTCCAACGGAAGCCTAGGGACGGCAACGCATCATTAGTCGATATTATAATCACATTCACTATTCATTAATGAAACACCTAGTGATGATCACCATGGGTGGGAATGCCACTTACCACCAGGTGGGTTGGATGCTCGTATGCCGGCTATTAATACATTAAAAAAAGTTGAATGTTTATATGTTTTTCTCTAAGTTCGCGTAGTGTCCTGACGTAGGCATGAGTTAGGAATACATTTAGGACCCACCGTGACCATAGATACTTTTTTTTTTTATTAATAATTAGCAGGCGTTTGTCTTCCTTCTCAACTGATGGAAAGTGACGATGAAGACGAGGATCATACACGCCTGTACCTATCCACTCTACACTTGAAAGCTCCAGGGTTATATTTGTCTGGAAAAACAGACGCAGGCAAATCGTTCCACTCTTTGGCAACACGAACCAAAAATGAGCTATCGAACCGTTTAGTTCGGCTCTTCGGCACGCTAACCACAAACGGGTGAAACTTCTGATACTGTTGATGCTTATTATATACTATATTAAACTAATGATTATTTTAATACGGAAAATCATTTTTAAGTTCATAACAAATCATATATTTTTATTAAAGTTAAGCAATACTACCTCCAAAAGGAACATAATTATTACCACAACTACCAACTAAGGCTACTATTAAGGTATCTTGCTAGTTAAGTATTTCGTCCATGCAATGCTAATTTCTCATTCAACACCAATGCTTACAAAAACATATGTCGGCAAAACCGCCAAAAGAAGTTTGAATTCTCGCCATTTTGAATTCTAAGAATATTGCTTCAGTGGGAATTGTAGTTGCTATCAATCACTAATTCTGTCAATATGCGCATTGTCATAAAATTTTTAACAGTCATGTGTATTAATGATTCTTTTGATTTTACTATTTATAAGGATTTTAAAAGCTGTAGGACTAGGCGTAGGATATGAATATACCTGTTCAGCACAACGGTTTTTGTGAAATAGTTTCATTATAACGAATGAATTTGAGTCTATAAATTTCATTGTTCAATCTGTAGGTCTCGTATAAGAATTCTTCGCTATGTCTGAGATATTCCTAATACTGGACCAAGCGAACTAGGCAAACGGGAGGAATGCAGCTTCTCTTATCAATCTTTTACTCCTAGTAACTAAACAAAGCAAGCGCTGCGAACGATCTATGTACTCAATACTTTAGACAATTAGGTATATTTTCAGGTAAATAAATGATGGCATAAAATAGCGAAATAAATTATAATATCCGCATCAGAAATACGTGACGTTACGTTTGGCAGTCGTCTAGTTGGCTTGGTCGATTCATGTCTCGTGACACGTGATTGAAGAAAGATGTCTTCATGTCAAATAATCTATGTCTTCGCTATGTCTGGGGCTTCATGTTAAACCCGTAGAATTGCTTAATGACGTTGTTAAAATTAATTAAAGACGTTTCTTTTTTTATAATAGATTCCCAAACATTAACACCGAGTGTACGGCCGCAAAGGCAGCAGAGTTTATGTTATGGATGACCATACAGCGAACTGGAGGGGCGGGCCATAATAAACATATAAGCAATACATTAACAACCATAAACCGAGGATAAACATCTGTGTTCATCACACGAATGAATGCCCCGACCAGGACTCAAACCTGGGACTGTGACCACACGGCCGTCGCATTTACTCTTTTGTTCATTATAAAAATAACATAAATTAAGAAAGTCGAAACAACATTTTATTTTCCTTTTGTATCAACATAGGTCAATATAAGAGTATAAATTAAAATATGTTAAAGACACTTAATATACTCATGTATTACATTTAGAAACGAATGACTATGATCATATAGCATCAAATCCAACCCGGTTTACAACCAACGATCCGACTAAAGGTCTAGATTTGTATGCGTTGATTACTCAAACAAAACTTCCACCGTCCCAAAAATATCTCTACTCAACACCGCTCCAAGAGTCCCAATTATAAATAAAAGACCTTTCAATACCTTTATCAGATAAAACCGTTACTATCATCTAATATACGTTTTTTCTCTAATCTTTAAAACTATCTTCAACACGCCAGAGAGTACTGTAATGGGAAATGACATTACCCCATTTTGTTACGGTGGGATCTTATCTGATCCAGTGTTGGGTCCCATCACAATTGCCGCATCTACCGTTATATAACTCATAAAAAATAATAAAAGACACAATAAGTTTTAGCCTTTTGATAATTTTGTGACCGACTTCGATACCGAGAATAGCAGGATGGTGAATGCTATAAATCTGAGCTTTATCAAAAGCGCTAAATCTTTTTTTAGCGCGTAGTGGGGGATAAAAACAATTGGCAGCTTGATAACTACGGGAAAGTACTCAGGTTAGCAATCGATACTCGATCTTCCGCGTTCCAATACAGCTTTTTAGGTGAGAAATGTTGGTGATGCTATAAACTGTACTGTTTTTTGTTTTTCAGAACGTGAAAGAAAGTTTCTTAAAAGCTAAACAGCTTAGTACGCTTATTGCGAAAATCCATTTCTCCTCACTGAATGCTCAGTTGTTTTGATGACAATATTAAGTTCAGTATAACGCACTCTTCATAACAACTTTGTTTTAAATAAAAAAACAGAAGATTTTTTTTTGAATATCAATTATTGCAGAGCTTACAAAGCAATCAGTCGTGTAGATATTCAATTTATTCCAACAACTTACATGTAAAACATCCACTGTTATGCACCACCAATAGTAACAGTATTTAATAATGCACAACACATCCAATTTATTTATCAGCACAATCTAGTTTGTTTGATGTCACTTTTTACAAACTGTAATTGAAAACAAAAATTTCACTTCACAAAATATGCAAATATATCGTCGGGAAATTGTTGTTATAAATACGCGTTGTCGAACTCAGTGTTTCTGTCACGGGGACGCGCGTCCGACGTCCATCACGTTCGCGGAGCGACTGCCTGCTTGCCTCCAGTCGCTTCCTTCATTCCCCTACACCGAAACGTAAGGGAATATAGGGAACGTAGCGGGGAAGACGACGGGCGGGGAAAGGAAACTTCAGATAACTTTTGATCTTTTTTGAACCAAAGATGATTTTAATGAGGCGCACACATATGGAATGTCAAAAAAATGCACGCAGCTTAAGTGCTGATGCATGTCTACAGTCTAATCAACCAAAACGATAGATGACTTGTGAAGTACCCTAGATTGTGAAGTGTAAAATAGATTTAATACTTAAAAAAACATAAAAAAACGTACATGTGTATGTGAATAACATTTCTAGAAATAAATAAGTTTTTTGAAAGACAAAATAGGATTTCAAAAACGTTATAAGATAAAAATCTCGCTGCAGACGGTTTGAAATTGGAAATCCGAGACGATGGAATATTGCGTTTTATATTGTTCCGTATTATTTTCACATCATCGTGGAGATCTCAAGGCAGACAATATTGCGCAAGGCGGTTTTTGTCCGCGTCCCGCACATGTCAGGGGCTGCACAAAGGGGCAAGAAACCAAGCAGGTACCAAGCCGGGTCGGCCCGCTTCCAGTTACAGCGGACTCCCATAGATTAATGACGAGAACATTGTGGAGTTAAGAACCCAAAAATTTACAACTGCATTGTGCTGATGGCTTAACAATAGAACACAATGGATAGTATCAGCTTCTGTTATTACCTTATCGGTTAAAGCTTTCCGTGATTTCTCTCACTTTTAGCGTAATTCAAAATCTATTATGAAGTGGAGATTCCTTTTAGTATGAAACCCTAATCCGGCGTATACAGATGTTAAAGAGGCGTACCGTTAACAAGATACAAATAATCTTTTGTAGTTTTGAAGAGCAATTATGGTGAGTAACGTAACATGAATAATTCTCACGATGCAAACTAGATGCTTAAAAAAGATATCCGTGTTCATGCTTTTGAAAATTGCAATAATAACTCCTTTATTTGTGCTCGGTCTGATATAAAATACTTTAATAATATTCCTACCGTCATAGCAGAAAGCTTCGTAATAACTTATAAAGCTATCAACAGCAAAAGCGCAATATACATCATCTTAAGACAGCGCGGTAGCGACGGCAAAATAAAAGCCCTTATACAAGACCAAGTCACCGAAGATAATGAGTAATGGTTCGTTCATTACTCAACGAGACGCCCCGGAGTTTACTCGTCATGTGTCGACGCTATCTCTTTGCCGTCGAGACGGTAATGACTCTAGCGCTCTTGACGACTTCAGTCTTACGTGCCTCAAAATAATAAAAACACGTTAAATTAGACGCCCTGAATTCATCTCGCAACTACTATACGTTGAACTTTTAAAAATCTTTGTCATAATAATGGAACGAAGAGTTTCTAATTAGATTTAATTACTTAATTAAACTAGAAAAACGAATAATACGACCAACTTTGAAATAACACTTCATAATAAAGTTTGTTTCGACATTTTACGTAGAACTTTATAATGAGGACATCGATAAAATTTGAGGAAGATACAACGTATGAATAATGTATAAGCGATAGCAATTATTATTTCATTGAAATGTTCTTTTTTATGTTTGATATTTGGTGTTTGTTTTACTTTACCAACTTGCCTCTTTGACAACTTTCGGTATTCCTGTTTAACTCGAATTCCATGTGCGACCACACGTCACAGATTGCGATCTCGTTTTTTATGGCATTCAAAACTCAACTTTTCATCACCACGATAATTCGAATGTCTTTCACTAATTTGTATATATTTTTTAATTATTTCTTGTTCTGGGTGGGATTTATTAGGGATAATTAAAAGTCTCAACGCTGATTGCTTTGCCTTGCTACTTTGCCGCTTTTCTATTCTGTTTTGCTAATTAAGCTATACAAATGGTAGGCAGGGGTAAACCGCGCGCTGATTGCCTGCGGCCGCTTCTACGTAACGCGTTTATTGTTATTCAAACTGCGTTTCGGAGCGATGCTCATCCATCCGTTGTCAATGCACTTCTTATTCTCCAGGATTGCTTCACGCTCACGTACCGCTGCACCATTGACGCAAAGTAGTTCCTTTATGGCCAATTTACTCTACAACTCCGAAACGAATGAAAAGAATTGCTGAAAGAATTCTTGTTCCAATTCCTAGAGAAAGATATAAATGCAGTTTGTAAGCATACCATTTCCGAAGTTTCGTGCTCTTTACACTTCAAGTTTTATTGCGGAAATACTGAGCAACGATACTATAATACATATATTTCGAGTATGTAGAGATGTTTATTAAAAACAAGTTTATGTGTTACATGTCTGGGAGAGCTAAGCATTCTCACATAATTTTGCGAGTTTAAATCATCCAGCAGAGCAACGTGCCCGCCCAGTCCGCGTCCATCGCTCATCCTCCAACTCAAACACAAAGAAAATTAATCCCAGTTTACTTCGTTAACGACTAATAGTTTTGTTTGTTTTTCATTGGTTCAGACTCGTTCACTTAGAATCCGAGATCGTATTTCGGAAAGCAAAGGGCGTCTAATATTCTACGTGACTTCTCCTTTGATAATAGATCGAGTTGTAAAGATTCCATTAGGCTTTTTTACTTTTTTATTTGACTCGAGTTTGAAATCTTGTCCCATTGTTAAAGGGAAATCTGTTTTAACGGTGATATTTTTTATCACTCAAAATTGTTATTGGCTTTCGTGTAAGTAGGGCCCTTAGAAGTATTACGATTATATAAAAAGCAAAAAGATATAAAATTACACGAGGTTTTTGCTGCGGATCGTTTACTCCTCATCGATAAAACCTGTTTTAGTTGCGGCGGTGGTGTCTCAATACCTCAGCAGTGCTTACAAACAAATAGAGACTGAATCTCAAGTAAATAAGAGGTTTTCCTGCGGGATTGTGAGAGGAAATAAGAGTGGCACGAGACTAGCTGGTTGTGGTTTTATTGCAGATAATAAAATCTCTTGCGCTTTGATACAGTCGGATTCCTGAATTATAAAACGTGATACGTAAATATAAAACTGAGACTTGGTTGATGGTGTATATTTTATGTTAACTTATAAATCCTTGCTATATTAACATTAGCAAAATCAGATTTAAAGTCGTAAGACATTTAAGAAAGTTTTCCTTTAAAAGCAAGGAATATATGCTCGTTCAAAAATGCACGTCCCTTTCTAGTAAGAGCGGGCTATTCATGCGATCGTGTCCGTCAGAAGTCGCTTGAATTATAAACACGCCGAGGGCTCGGAACGAGAGGCTTCGTGTGCTACTGGTGCGGTCGTCGCACGAACCCATTTGTCTACTGCCTGAGGCCTGAGTCCATGCAATTTGCATCCTAGAACTCCGCCCAGCGGCTTCCACACTACATTATTTCTATTGTTCTTTCCATTCAAATCGTAATCTTCGAGCGTAGATTTTAAGTACATGAATGCTTTTCAATGCTCGTTTATGAGCTAGTTTTGTTTTGTTGTACATTGTCTTGCATGATGGGTGTTACTTATGGTGTTCTGTGTATTTCTTCATTATGTTATCGACATATAAGTCAAGTTACATGAAGTCATGAGTAAGGTCAAATAGATAATTTCAAAGACATAAAAATCCTTAGTGCTTATAAAGTAATGTAATTTAAGGGAATATTAAATATATATTAAATTTATACCTATATATGTAGTTATAAATGCAAATTATTTAAGTTTAGTGTTCAAGTATAAAGTTTTTAAGTATTATGAGCATAATAAAAAGGTACTTTTCAATAACGATGTTTTCTAGTTTTATTCATACTGCCCTTATAGTATTTTGTAATACGTTTTTTCATGATTTGCTTATCGAGACTGTACCTATTAAATATTTTATATCGCATTATACCGGGTGATTTTTTTGAACACGGGTGAATGAAAAATAAATTTCGTTCTTCGTACAACACTTGAAGTTCACTCATAGTTTTTATTAGGGATTATTTTTTTCATTTAGTTATATGGTGTTTTTGGGAACGTTCATCAGAATGATGGTCAGAACCCATGGGCCGATTTTACAAATGGCAGAAAAAGTCGCTTAATTACGAAAAAAAATAGTAAATCAGTTTTTGTTTACGAATCCTCTATCTTAATACTTTATCACAACTTCAGAAACTTATACTTTGAATATATTTCTTTCGTCGAAAGAGGCTGCCATAAAATATTTAGCATTCAAATTAGCCGCCGCTCCGACTTTTTCTTCATGCCTTTTAAAGTGTATACTCGATTATTATCTTTAATATTAATGCATGTAACTTAAAAGTAAACCTTTAAACGGGTATTAATTTTTAAACGAGGCGGCTGTTTACTTATGGTAATTTGCGAAAAATATCGCCAATTCAAAACCACGGTTGAGAATTAATATCTCCGAATGCGTCGCCATTTTGTTAATCAAGATTTACTTAATTAAAGCGTACTCTTTAAAAGTTTTTAAGATGTCAAATATTGAACGAAAATATGAACAAATTTTAAAGTTTTGAATTTATTATAGTTTATTTTAGATTTGAAGCTGTCGATAAGATGTACAAGGTACACGCGCAGGCCCTGCGGGCGTATATTAATAGGTCCTAAGTTGCTGACAGAAAATTATAGGGTACCTTTCCTTTTCAAGTTATGCAAACACTAAACGATTAAAAGATGCATCTTAAAACTTGAATTGAAATTCTGAGATTTCTGATCATTAAGAGTACATTTGCATGATTATTTGTTAAGATTATCTTATTTTCAAATATTTACTTTGAAAGTATCCGCAGTTGATCATTTTATGTATTTCTTACGTTCAAGTCATCTCGTTTTGCAAATAATTTGACCGATACGATAGCCATAATTTCTGAAATTACCTAACTTAAATAATCATGAATTTAGTTTCATGTATCAAACAGCCGCATGTTTTTCAGAAGATTCTCGAAGAAATATGGCGTCTATTTGCAGTAGGAAAAGGGAAATTTCTACCAAAATTGTTTTGCTCTAAGGGACAAACTTAATCGCGAGAGCTACATCAAGACGGTCGGGTCGCCATTTTTCTCACTGGTTACTCTACGTTTGTCTCTTAGATAAATAGCTGATGCTAAAAAAGAAAGTTGGAACTGAGGCTGATATATTAAAGGGGTTACTCGAGAAAGTATAGTTTTGTTGTTTAGTAGTATTTAGTACTTTAAGCTTCTTTTAGTTTCCGCTGTACTTTAATTACGATTAGGTACAACAATATATTTTAGTTTTAGTAAATAACTACTTAGTTTAAATGATAAATAGCTTCATAACTCTGTAATCTAGACTGTTATGCGAGTAAAATTTATTTATACTAGTTTCTTGAATGATCAATCAAACACAAACGTATGAAACAAATGAATTAAGAAAATAACAGCGCCTCTTAGAACCTTAAATAATAAAAATTTATACTGTAGACGAGCAGCGTACTGAAGGGAAATCCCAAAATTCATAGTTTGAATACGAATCCAGAACTCCTGGAGCATTAGATTCAGTGAATGCCGTCCACAAAGCCCCCTTCTACTTTTTGGTCAGGTCGTAGTGGGGGTGTCGGGTAGAACAAACAAGTAGGGGCAAGCATCTGTGGATGGCGTTCCCGGGTGTCGCTCCGATGAAGGCTGACAGCATTCCCATGCTACAGCCGCAAGGTGGTTTTAGTGGGTAGGTGCCACTTTGGTGAGTCCCACATAACCCCGCAGACGGCTGCGGAGGTATTCATGACGAATCTTCCACCTCCCTCCCGAGAGAGGGTGCTTCGGCAGCAAAAAAAAAAAAAAAAAAAAGATGGCGTTCAATATACTCAGGTTTTCAGTGAACACATGGTAATTTACTGTAGTAGACTATTCGGAAGTATGTACCTACTAATAGGTAAGAACTATGCTCTCTGTAATTCTTAGAAATTAAATAATAAAATAAAATAATTTTAATTGAATATTCTTTTTTCTCTGGTTTACACTAGAATACACTTTCTTTAAATTCAAATTACAGAAGCATGTCAGCGTTATAATTTACTTACCAAAAAGAACCAAGAAGAAAAAGAACTTTTTAAAGCATGATGTATTCACCTTTAAGTGTTTGTTACACCTAGATTAAATTATGATTTGTTTTTTATATGTCTTATGTTTGTATTGATTGGTGGATCAATAAATAAATAACTTATTTAGATAGATCGCTTGAAGACATCATCACTGCTGATGTACGGCAATGCCGACCTGAACGTTATACATATTCGGCTTTTTGGATTCGATATTTTTTTTTTTTTGCTGCCGAGGCACCCTCGCGGGAGTGAGGTGGAAGATGCGTCATGCATACCGCCCGCAGGTAAATTCTTCTGCGGGGGGTTATGTGGGACTCACCAGAATGGCACCTACCCACTAAAAACCACCTGTTGGCTGTAGTTATTACCGTTAGCCTTCATCGGAAGCGACACCCGTCGGGAAGTTGGGCGCGCTGGCGGAGACCCGTGCGGGGTGCACGAGGGCAGCCCCTGTAATTTGCGGTGTGGCCGGACTGGCCACAAAGCACGCAATCGGGAGGAGAGGGAGTTTCAGGAGTGCGATTGCACTCCTTAGTGAAGTGCGGGACCAGGCACTTGACGCACCTGGGCGGTGCGCGGCAGTTGGCCGCCGCGTGCCCGTACAACTGGCACCGATGGCACTGGCCGGGATGACCGCGGCGATGAGGCGCCTCGATCGAGATCCCAGAGAGGCCGCATATAGTGCTAACCCCTTTGAGGATCTCCCTGGACTTGGGGACGTTGGCGAGAACCACCAAAGCGAGAGGGTGTTGTCTCCCGTACTTGCTGTGCATTTTATGCACCGCGAGTGCCGGGAAGCCTTGGGACTGCAGATCCTCCAGGATAGCCTCGTTCGATAATTCGAACGGGACTCCCCTGAGTACCGCTCTGATCTTACGCTCTTCTGACAGAGCATAAGTATGATAAGCATATTGCTTATCGGTGAGGAGCTTTGTTAAAGCACGGAAGTCGTCTATCGACGAGACTAAGATTTTAATAGATTCACCCGAGTTGGCCGCTCGGGTGTAATGAATCTTGTGCTCATTGCACAATGTCGAGACCTCAGTCCATTTACCCTTTTCCCGAAGGAAAACGGGTGGTGGGACCTTGGCCTTGACAGAAGTTGGGGCCGGAGCGGGTGTTAAAGACACCGGGGCAGCTGGCGTTGAAGACGCTGCAGGGGGTGTAGGGACGGGCGCCGAGGGCGCCGGGTCTTGTTTCGAGCGCTTCTTAGAGCGCTTCTTAACAAGGGTGAAAGAGGGAGGCTCATCAGGGCCAGTTGGGGTGGCATCCGAGGATGACTCGGTCGCGGGTGCGCGCTTGCGGCGCGGAGGGGCGTCTACTTCGCACTCCATGTCACTGGAGGAAGGGGACGCGGGAGGGCCTAAGACCTGAGGGGTCTGATGAACTGGGGTGGCCTGAGGGGCCATTGAGGGAATTAACGCCATGATATGCGGGATGAGAGAGTCCAAGAAACGATACTTATCAGCATTTATAGACATGCCTTCAGCACCGGTACTATCAAGTAACTTCCTCATAAACTCATCAGAGCTTAGAGAAGCCATTGCGGAGGGGTTGGGGAGGGACAACAATATATAAATATATATACTATGAACCTATCAACGATGACTAACTTCCTAAAAACCACCCTACACGCAGTAGGGTGGTTGAGGACGACGCGGATAACTTACTCGAACACGAAGACTCGAGGCACCTGGAACGACGAAATTCCGTCGACGAAGCTCACGTTCCACGAAGAACGGTTAACAGCCCACTGTCCGCCGTGAAAACGGCGTTAGAAACTTATTAGGTGTACGATTAAAACCCACTTTCCGCCGTGAAAACGGCGTTAGAAACTTATTAGAAGTACGGTTAACGAGCCACTGTCCGCCGTGAAAACGGCGTTAGAACCTTAATACGGTATACAACTATGAAATTATATATTACGACAACAACCAGTGAAATTTGGGTGCTCAATTAGCGCGGGGGCTAATAGAGCGGGAAGGCGTCTGCGATCGACGTGCGCTCGAGAACGCACGCAGACCGAGACTGCTTTTTTTTGAGGATTTGATAGTTCAATCGGTGTTTATAAAGATTGGCTCCTCTCGCCAAAAGCCGCAAGGCATTGGCCGTACGGCTTTCGAGAACGTTTATCTACACATACTCAACTTCGCCTTCTGGCAGTGCCGATTGATGCTAGCCCGAATTTTTGGTTGTAGCCACTAACCCTTGATGCCGTGGGAATCAGAAGATAAAAAAAAAACACTGGATAAAATTATGCTACAATAAAAAACTAAATCTAAACTTAAATCCATTGAAGGCAACGTAGCCCAAAGGCTGGCCGAATTACCATGCTGGATCGCAATAGAAGTTCGTTGAGCGAGGTAGGTGCCAGCCTTAGGGTCACGAATTTCACTCACAAATTGCCTCGCTAGGTCCAAAAAAAGGCGATGAGCCCTTTGTCCTCAGGACCCCATGATTAAACGCCAAAATCTTCAAAAATATACCCTATTCTGACTACACTACCCAATTCTGATATTTTCTACGTTAAAGGCTTTCAGTGATATTAGCAGCAGAACCAGATTGTAAACTAGTTGTAGGAAGATGGGAAGCCGCGAGAGTGTCTACGCTGGTTGCCTCCCACTAAGAGAATATTTTAAAAATGCGGTACAGTAGTTTCACAGTTATCGATTACATATAACCAAATACACACACAACCAAATCTTTCCACATTATCATAATAGTATAAAAGTTTAATAATTACGTTAGTCGTACATTTCCTATGTTTTGCTTTGTTGTTAAAAATTAGTAATAGTCAAATGTTATCAAGTCCTGACTGACCTTTCGGTCAAACGTTGAAAACAAGCGTCGATAACAAACTTATTATGTTTTGATTTTTATGAGGTATTGAAAATATAATTAAGTATTAGTAACTCTGTTCACTTTACAGAAAACGGGACCGCAAATTCTGTATATCAAGGCAGTGACTGGTCTTGTAACTGGTATTTTAAATTCACACGACTTTAAAATTTCACAAAACATTAACTCCACTCAAACAACACAATTAAAAAAAAATATTTTTTATTAAATTTAGAGTCACTAGTCTTGGGAATATTTTTTTAATTAACAAGGTACCCAAGAGCATCCATGTTTACAACAGTCAAAAAAATCCTAATTAAGAAAACAATTTGGGAACATAATACTTTTATAAAGTTTGATAAAATTGACTTGTATAACGCATCGAAGAGGCACTTGTTAAATTTGTTGCAAACTAGCTTTTGCCCGAAGCTCCAATCTTTAGAAGGATAAGAAATACCAAATATTTATCTGGTACCTGTACAGAACAACACATAATATTTTTTTATAATTTAAAGACAGATATTAAATTTGTTCAGTCGCTGGAAAGAAGATACTTTCGATCATACGACAAACGCTTAGGCGATAAAAAACATTATAAATTAAGACTCCATTTAAAATAAGTAATCCAATAATTCAACTCTTTTATCATGGTTAAAAAAAACTATAAATTAGTGATTAATTACAAATAAATGCGACGATTGAAAAGAAATATTATCCAAATAGAGATACAATAAAGATTGGGATTACATCGGCCCCAAAAGTAAAAACTTAACACAAAAAACAATACCCTGCTAAGTTTCTCATAGATATGCCATAAGGTTCAATCAATCAATGTCCCTAAAAATAAAAAAAATCGTCGGTCTGAACCCGACCCACACTAACTTGGGATTGAAAAAAAAACTTTGGGCGTGTACCTTTTTTCTGTTAAACCACAGTCGAAATCTGTTCCGAAGTTTATTAGTCTATGTTTCGTTCTAAATTCAAAATACGTTTTTAGAAGTTTCGTTATAAATAACCGGGTAGGCACCTTTTTTCAAAGGTTATAAAGACTTCACCTCGTCGAGATGATTTAGAAATTTATATGAAAATATTTGCGCAATTTGTTAACATTAGAAGATAAAGAGCATTTTTGTCCTGAAAATATTTCGCTAAGAATGTCCTGTTAAGCAGCATTCGTCTGGATGCCTCATTTTGATATAAATGCCACCTTCACGCACATTCATTTGACAATATAATGCCTCATGCAGTTATATGAAATAATGTTGAAATACTTAATGATAACTAAAATATATTGAAAGATCAATTTCATCTATCGTTATCGTATCTAAAAGTGAAAGTTATAAAATTGAAATAATACCAATTTGAAGCAAATTTGTTTCAATTTCAAATTTTTCTAAAACTCTATTTGTATTTTAAAGTTCTTTTTGAGATAATATAAGATTCCTATCAAATGTAACATAATAACTTACTTATAAACTCAAAACACTCCTATGAAAACCTGCTAAAGACATTTTCAATTCTTATTGCTTTTCACCCTGCACCTTTATGAATATTTATCATATTTTGGGGAACATTTTTATCTTTTCCCGTAGCTTGTTTTATACCTGTTGTGCGTCTGGAATTTGACAAGTTATCCCCAACGTTTCAACGAAAAACGATGCAACCCGAGCCAGTTTCATTAAAAGACTGAAATTAGGATTCGAGAAGTGACCACATTGCCAAATATAGCCGCCATGGTAAGCTGGTATCCCTGTAAAAAAATACACATTATACTTTCAAATCGTGAAATTCTCTTTTGTAAAAGTAGAAAGTCCTTTTGAGTTTAAATGGTTTTCAATTTATGTTCTCAAAAATATTTGTTTTAGGATTAAAGGGAAAACATCCTGTGGGCAGCAAATATAATGTCTTTTTCATACAATACTTTTTAGCCTTCGTTATATATTATGTTCTAACCCTGCATTCTTAGTTAAGAATTTATTATTTGAAACAATAAAACAGTTCTGATTCCTTATATGTTTAATTTATTGTTAAATGCAGCAATAATTCGATTATAAATATTCTAACATTTTCTTCGCTACAACATAGTGGTGTCTTGTCAATGTAACAAAAGAATGTCACCAGAGCAGTAATCGTGACCCCGCAATCACGAAGACCCCAAGATAATATGTTTTGAAAATATCAAAGGGCCCAATTCATTAAGTCATATTTTTTATAGGTGGCGTTTACAATCCTTATCAGTGTATCTCGAAGAATGCCGTTCCTGCGATGACGAAACGTCGGAGGGCCCTTTGTCCTATCTCACGAACATCTAATTTTTTGTTCTCGTTGCATCACGACTGTTTCTTTTGTACCTATCTAATAAGGAGCTTTTGTTTTTTACGAAGAAACGTAAGCCGTTTTAGTGAAAAGCACCCTTTTGATCGTATCAAAACATTTTTAACCGTTATTTGTCAAGACAAATTTTGTTGATTTGTCTTTTTGACCTCTTTGCTTTTAGTTTCTAAAAACGAAATAGTAGGATATTTTAAATGGTCAATTAATTATTCTAAAATTTATGTGATTATGAAATATTTTTTTTATAAATATCTATCCAACTTATTAATCTTACTTACGAGAGACTACTTAAAGATCACAAAAACCTGCCAGAAAAAAAATGTGCAAAATAATTGTCACGGACACGTAATAAAAAATAATACTTTAATATTATTTACCATACACTTTAAATTAGGTACACTTGCAAAGAAACAAGGGTTATCAATCATTTAGTTACTCTGCTGGAACATTTTTTTCTGTGACTCACCCGTTCGTTAAAACATAAATTTGGAGCTCATTAAAACGGACTATACGAGTCGACATTTGGTATCCATTTAGAGGTACTCCCACAACGGTTTGTGTTCATAAAAATAGATATGTCACTGAAATCATTTATACAGAAATACAAAGATTCCTATTATTTAATTTCGATAGAAATCCTTTACAAGCTACAAAAAGAAAATTTTAAGGAATGCTTGCAGATATTGGTGTTTGGGGCATTTTCTTGGCAACGTTTCTCCAGCGGAGAACGTTTGATTTGAGATATTATACATTTTGATCATCCACGCTTACGAACTATAAACTATTACTTATTATTACTATGTAAACAAAAATCGGGATAAAACCCGAAATACATCAATATAAATAATTAATTTATTTTCGGATTTCAGGTTGCTGTTAATCCTCTTTAAAAATGTATTGTGTCGTAATCAATGCAAGGCCTATTAATAGTTAGTAAACATTGTTTAAGTGAATTTCTCCAGGGAACTAGTATATCACGGCGATGCTCTAACCCTAATCAAACAAGTGAGAGTTATTTATATATATAGTAAAGTATATGACATGGTTATGAAGTAATTACTTCCGGACACACAACGGCTCGTTAGGGTATGCTGTGCAGACGGGCTGTTTTAAAAACGGCCAGATTTAATTTAATACTTTTGAGGTACTACAGTTCCCTATTAAAGTAATACAGGTACATTGCAGTTTTATCCAACTTCGGCGCAGGAGGGTTATGATTTTGTGCGGAATGTAGGAATCTATTCCTTTATTACTTCTAAACTACTTATGTTTTTTTCACAAATTTTCTTGTTTTATACTTTTTAAAGCGTGTTTTTTTGAGTAGTTGTGTATTCGATTTTGAACTTATTTTTCATATTGGGAACGGATGCCATAACTTTGTTGCTGGCGTGCCAGCTATGAAAATGTGAAATTTTGGAGAAAGAATATCATAATACATAATAGAGTTTTCGATAAATTATGCATTAAATGTTCATCAGAAACCAACGCTACTAAACAACAATTACGTGTTTAATTCATATAATTGAACCAGAATTATACCACTAAGGAGTTCGTATGAACGCCCGTCTGTATTTTTCCCTTCTAGCCAATATCTTCTCACGTATCACAGTTGATATATTGACACATCAGTCAGTGTCTGTAATAAAATTCTTTAGGTCAAATCTTATAGATCATGTAAGTAATATAATATTTTTTAGCAAAAAAGCTCAAGAGAAATTGTTCCGCTCTAGTTGGAAGACTTTCACGAGTATTTATTTTTTTCACTCGGTTAAAACGTAATGAATTGCTTATTCTACGATAATTGCTTCCGACGATTTCATTATTAGCAAACTACATCACTTAACGTGGTTTTGTAACAAACATTTGGGTGTTAAGTTATTATGAAGTTATGATTGCAGTTATTAATGCTTTTAAACAGTTTTGCAACACCCATCCATTGGCTTAAAGCTAAATTTCAGCCATAATAATATTTTAAATATGGACAACAAAAAAAAAGAGTTTTTATTTTAACCTTTGTGGTATAAAAATGCGTTTATTCTCCTGAGAGACTTGCCCAGAAAAGGGAGTGGGAGGTGAGAGAAGGGACTTTACTAATACCTTTGGAATTCTCATTAGAGGTACGAGGATCTCTTCTCTGCTTTAGCTTTAATGACGTCAGTAGTAAGAAACCAGCGACTTAACTACTACTCCACTGACGCTCTACTTGTAATATATTTTGTTATCAGAAAAACGTTCACTAAATATTGAATGTTATGCCAAGGACATGACTGCAATCGATTTTAATAAATCTTTAAAATGCTTACCTTTTTTTAACCAAATTACTCATTTAATTATCATTTAGTATAAAGATTAAACAACCGTATTATCATTGTATATTAATATAGCAATCAAATCATAAAATGTCTTAAAGCAAAAAAAAAAATTCCCGTAAATCAGCTTGCAGAATTGCACTCCAACAAAACGAGGCAAAGAAATGCTAATGCCTGCTTCGTTTTCGGTCTTCCGATGCATGCAGCTTAATTGGACCCACTCGCGTCGACAGCTTTCAAAAGATAATGTCAATTTTGACACTTCCGTTGATAAACCACGTTCTGCTAAAAGGGTGCGAAGCTTTGTGTACAATTTGTGCAAATTCAGTTTTGAAAGCGCGTCCAGATAAAATAATAATGGGATTGAGATCGCAGCGTAGCTCTCGTTTTAAAAATAGGTACATATTTTTAATTTAATTAGGAACGCCTTTTGTATAATTATACGGTGCACATCTTTTTTCATCGCGTTTTTTTGAGTTATCGTCATGTGTTCTTCTTGTTTTAGTAAAACAGTGTATGGATGGTTCAAGTAATTTGTACACACGTGTCTATGTATGCGTTAAGCTAGAGTACAGCAACTGTGTGTGCGTCACAAAAATCTACTAATTATACACTCAAACCAAAGCAACGGTTTGACAAGATGACGGCTGTCACACAATATTAGGTTGCATATATACAAGCACACGCACACATAGAGCCGCACGCATATACACTAATGTACATGTCCACCGAAATAAATAGATTTAGTAACCTAAGTGATTTGTTTATTATTAGATTTAATCCATCAATCAATGACTAATAAAACCACTCTTATTGACAGAACATTTGATAAAATCTGATTATTAAAATTAATTATAAATAGGAGCTTTTTAAAGAAGAAGTTGACAATGACATATTTTTTTAAATCCGTTGGCATTCAGAGCGGACCAATAAGCCCTCTGAGTATCAACGTTTCAAATTTGATTTAGATTTATTCATCTCCATCCTCATACTTTTTTGTTCGTCTGCCTCATTGTTACTACTAAAACAATGGCTTTGGTATTGTCATATCCGGATTTTATCATTCTAACCCCATCAACGGAAACTAGAGGTGATTATATGGATATTTAATGGGTTATCATAGTCTTTTTTAACACATTACTAGTTTTAGAGGCTATTTCGATAACCGTATGGCGCCGTTTGCAAATGGAATCATATATGCAGTCTAAAATAATGAACTGTATCTAACGATCTTTTACGTTATAGAGCCAAAGTGGTTCTTAATGAAGTCAGAATGGAATTCATATAGACTCTTAATTATCATCTCGATTGTATTAGATATACCAAATAACTATAGGTACGATGAGGGATAAATTAAATATAGTCATCAGTAATATAGTTATTCTTTTTAATCGGCTTTGAAAATAAATCGAATGAAATTGCACTGGAGTATTCCCTAGAGAGCTATGAACCAGCTTATCTCAAATTGGGGATAGTGTAGCAAATCTGTTGCACGAGGAATTCAGGATCATATCATAGAGGCTTGAGGCATGTGCTCGATAAGAAAAGCCTAATAGAAATTGAGCTTTGCAGAGTTAATCTAGGCAAGTGTGTAGAAGCTAAAAAGAAATAAACTAAAATGGTTTTTGTGCGTTTTTTAATGAACTAAGCAAAGAGTTTCTGAAAGAACCTTGTCAATATTAGAAGCTACCGATTCAAATGAATCCTATAATAACAAAAAGTGTTTGCTCAAAAAATATTGTTGCTTTGGGGCTGGGTGCTAAAAGTTTATGTTTATTTGGGACTAAAATTTTTATGATCAATGGTGACGTCCGCCCAACCCGGAATTTAGGCGCCATCCACATTAGACAATCCGATACGACGAATCTAATTCTACGTTAATGGAGCATTAAAATATTTACCGTCACACAAATAACTTTCAAAAGGAGCCGATAGTTTTTCAAATCTCTCCACTAATGTTTTATTACCAATGGAGTTTATATTCCCAAGCAGCGTCATTTGAAAAAATGCTATCAAAAGTTCTACAGTAAATCATGACGTGAAATTCTTATGAGGATCTAAAATGTCTCTTATTTGGTTAATAATGGGTATAAGAGTGAGTAGAAGCCTTGTTGGACATTATGTGAAACAGCATAAAAAGTTTTTAAATCGGCCTCGTGACAATAATTTAGCCCACGCCGCCGCGGCGTCCAGAATCTGCCCGAACACAACAATACTTTTACGCCGGGAATGATTTGAAGGACGCCCAAATATAATGATATAGGTCCCAGAGGACAAACACAATGCACTGGTTATAATAATAGTTGTAGATTTGAAAGTGATTTGAATATGAATGGCACCCTCCCGCGAGTACTCGTAATAACAAATATGAAGTGTCGCTTTTGTGTGTACCCCTGATGATTTTGACTTTGGTATAACGAATTGGGTTTTAAATGTTACAGTGTTTGATGTAATTATAGGTATATATTTTTGTTGTTGTTTGGAAGGTCTTACATATTGATTTTGCAGAGTTATATTTTAAAACTGTGATGGTTGAATTATTTAGGTTTGTATTTTGACAGATTAGTAGTATTTTATCACTTGAATTATACGAAAGTAGGTAATGCTTTCAATTTCCACTACAGGGAATGGCATGATGAATTACGAATCAAGTAGCGTTGAGTAAAAATGATAGGTTTAGCTTTTAGCTTGACGGCCGAGTGGTGAAGTGGGAAGTAGGTCTGCTTCATACGCCAGGGGTCCCAGGTTCGAGTCCTAGTCGGTGCACTCATTTTTGTGACGAACACAGATCTTTGTTTTCGGGTCACGGTTGTTAATAATTATAAATGTATGTTATAACGGCCTGTTTGGTGTGGAGGTAAGTACCCTTGCCTTTCATACCAGAGGTCCCGGGTTCGAATCCTGGTAGAGGCAGATATTATATTATATTTGTTTTCTAGTCATGGATGTGTATTTACGTTTATTTAGGTTTATTTCTAATATTTAAATATATGAAAAAAAAATATCTATGTGTGTTTATATATTTCTTAAGTTTATTTATCCGTTATCTAGTATCCATAACACAAGTTCTTTAATGATACTTAATTTGGGCTAGATAATGTAGTGTGATTGTTAGAAATGTTTATTTATTTATTGTAGGTTACCCCTCAGTTCGCTGTATAAAACTAATTATAATATCATAATAATAAATACCCAGACAATCACCAGATGACCATACAGCGAATTATATATATAAACATGCGCTAAAATAAATATAAGTAAATAACGCAATATTTCTAGTTTTCCATTTTCTAAACTAAGTGACACAAAGAAAAACAGGAAAGAGGAAAATCAAATGAATTACGGTTTTCGAAACACAATTGCGTGAGTACAGCTGTATATATTTTTAATTGGACTTTTTAAACAAAGAGGAGATAATACAGGTCAAAGTGGCTATTACGACAAAACGCCAATTTCATATGTAAGGACCTAATACCTATATATAATATAGTAATCTGATTTTCCATAAAGGTTCAGCTCAAAGTCCGAACGAACATTTAATTTCTAGACCTAAGGAATTATGCTCCGTACATGTATATTTATTTTTGCAGCCAGCATGCACAGTAGCACATGTGACCATTTTCCATATGCAAATTAGAGCGTCCCCCGTTTTGAAATGTTTCTGTTTGTTTTGCCTGGTCCGACTTTTTGTAAGCTTTGTCTAGATCTAGTTTAATACGAACTGATTTATTATATCTACAGATTTATAGCTCCGTTCCGAACAACGAAATGGAAATCGCGTATGATATTTTTAAATGTAATTTTTAGAGGAGACTTTTCAAATGCAATATGTTCACATAGTTGAATATTTGTTTTCAGAGCTGAATAATTGTTTTCAAACAAATTTATGTACACTAATGAAACGACCAAAAAGTGTAAAATCATATTTATTACGAAGATACACTAATTAAAAAATGAAACGACAAATTCTGAAACTCTTTATTGGTAACACGTCGAAATCTAAAGCTCCTTTATTAAATAATATCACACGATTTGCAGAACGCAACATCCCACCGCGTATCCCGAACTGATATGACGCGTGACACTGACACTGACATTTGACAGTGACATTTGATTGTCAACGAAGTCACGTTTTCCTAACTAGCAGCTGCTGTTTTATATTTGATCTTGACGCGAGATTAAAAAGGATTGCTTTTCCTGTAACAGATTTGTCTGCTACTGTATTTCGGAGAAATTTATTATTTATTTAAAAGGTTACAATGTTAGAAAGAGTAATAAATATTATAGTACTAAACTAAATGATATTGCAGTAATCAAAAACAATATTTGCTTAGTATAAATGTGTTTTCAACCAAGACAAAAATAAGATCAGAGGTCTTTTGCCTAAAAACGCATTACATAAATAAGACTAAATATTCAAAGTAATTACAGGGTCACTGTCCCAGAACAACAACGCAGCCATTATTTTAATCTAAAACAAAACATATCGGCCAACAATAATCAATTTTAAAATTCCACAAATTTGTCGACTCGACGGTCCAAAAATGTTCGCTTCAAAAACAGTAACAAACAATAATTTATTTTTGTGCAATAGGTCCTCCCGCATCGCCAAATCAAAGCCCGTAATTGACGCGTATGCCTCAGGGGGCGGCAAAATCTGAATTCTGCGTTAAAATTGTCACGTCTGACTGGCATGGAGGATGTTACATATGGAGTATTTATACAAATATATCAAAACCTTTTGTTACACTATATAATATCGTAGAAAATTGTCTTGTTTTATGTAACGCGAGACAATTATAATCCAGGTTTGTATCAAACTTTCTGAAGATAGGTCTCTTAATCCAAAAAAGTCATCATTCTTAATTACGAGTACAGGGCGAAAAAGAATATCCTAATTTGTAAACTTAAACTTGTGTTGTGTTACTAGGCCACCTCATCTTTGACCCTTAGCATTTTTTATAAGGATTCACACGATACTCTTTGTCGTGGCTAAATTGAGTTTCTTTGCAGACTTTGTAACGACATGCTAATTTGACAACATAAGTGCTTACCAATTACCATATAAAAGCAACAAATAAAATCAAATACTCCATTGGATGCAAGCTTAGAGTCATCCCATGACGCGTGGCGCTCGATGTGAGCTACACGTGCATGTGTGACGTCGCCTTAACAAGCGCCCACCCTTAAATATATGTATGGATTCATTCGCTTGGCAGTTGCCAGTTTTTTACGATTGACACCCTATACTGCGTAAGTAAACTTGAGAACAGAAAAGCTCATTTTTATGAAAAGTATGCGCCTTAATGGTTATGAAATATATTTCACTAGGAAATGGGAAAAGAAAATAATATACTGTATTTTTTGTACCATAAAACCACTTATCTATTTGTCGGAGTTGTTTTTAAAAACCAGAATTATTGGTGAGGTACAAATACCAGTGATTGTAGATTTTCAATGTTACGGGATGAGATTATCTGTCTCCACTGGGTGAAACTGTGAAATTATTTTTACCGCCATAATAGTCACGTGTACGAGGTTGTGTTCCGGATAAAGAGAAAGAAAAGCCAACGTGATTATTGGAACATAGGCAATCCCAACTTAAACCTACGGTAAGTACAGTATCATCGATCGGTGAATGAATAACAATATACCTAATTATCCTATAACTTCTAAGATGAATGAATTCTATGGACTCAGATGCCAAAATAAAAAACACAGAATGTATGCGAAATTTACTCAATTTGAGTTCACTTCAAGTTGTCAGTCTTAAAATTTAAAAAAACATTCCCGCTCGTAAATCACAGCCAAATTGTACCGTAAAAATTACTGTTTTAATATTTTATCACAAAATAAAGACTTCCTCGTCCAACAAAAAACGTCCAAAAGTTTTGTAAGTCTCAATCAAAAATTTTCCAATCAGCATTATCTTCAGAGATTGAAGCCGGAGCTTAATGAACTCATTATAAAGTTTTTTTTTTTTTTTTTTTTTTTTTGGTTCCCCTCCACGGGAAGGGCAGGAGGACATAAAAAATGCTCTGACGCATACTCCGCGCGCGCGATCGGAGTTATGTGGGACTCGTCCCGACGCCTACCAGAACCATACCCACTAAAAAACCCCCTGTCGGCTCGTGCATTTTTGCCACTCAGCCTTCATCTGAACGACGGCCAATTGGAGAAAGAGGCCGCGCCAGCGGGGCCCTTAAGGGGTCACCCGCTGAGATTCACATAGCACTGAAGGTGCTCAAAAATGAAAAGTAAAAAAATAAAAACATTAAAAATGAAAAATAAAAATTGCATTAATTCGGATTTACGTTAGAATTAGAATTTACGTTAGAATTAGGATTTGCGGCCTGAAGGGCCTCGAGAGCTAAAGTTAACTGCGAAGGTTCGCCCGTGTGCGCGTTTCTCGGCCTAGCGACTTTGAATTTCGAATCTAACACAGGAGCAGTATATGAGACTGAATCTCGAACAAGATGATTGGGATGGGATTCGGCGCGTTTGAAGAACGATTCTGAGAGTGTTTTGAAGTGCTGTTGCACTGTAGGCAGTTCAAGATCTCTGTGCAGGTCCGCGTTGCGCACGTACCAAGGTGCGTCTGTGGCCCTGCGGCAGAAGAGATTTTGAACTACCTGCAGCTTATACAGGACGGAGGGATTGGCATGGGCAAAGACTGGCGAAGCATATGACATGACGGGTCTAACGCAGACCTTGTAAAGCGTACGTTTATTTCTAAAAGACATTTTACTTTTCCTACCTATCATACTATTTAAGCGGCTTAAGTAGAAACGCGCGAGTTTCGTTACTCTATCGACGTGTGGCTTAAAAGAAAGCGTCTGATCTAAGGTGACGCCTAAGTATTTGATACTGCGCTTCCAGGGGATGGGAATACCTAACATTCGAATGTGGGGATCGTTGCGGCGATTACGACGTTTGTGGTCGAATAGAATGGCAGAACTCTTTTCTGGGTTGACATCGATACGCCATTTTTGAAACCAAACACCGAGGGCGTTTACGGCCTTTTGGAGTCTGGTGATGTTATACGGGATTATTTTACCTTTAGTGTAAAGGGCGGTATCGTCTGCAAAGAGGGCGAGTTCGACGCCTTTCGGCGGGATGGGCATGTCATTAGTGTACACGGTGTACAGCAGAGGGGCGAGGACTGAGCCTTGCGGGACTCCAGCCTTTATGGGACGAGGCGCGGAGAGCGTGCCTTCATGTTTGAATCGAAACGTACGGTCTTTAAGAAACGACGCGATTAATCTGACTAGGCGAACCGGTAAGCCTATTTTATAGAGTTTAAAAACGAGACCGCTGTGCCAGACTTTGTCGAAAGCCTTGGCTACGTCAAAGAGAACCGCGATTGATTTTTTACGATGCGGATAGAATCCTTCGAGAATGTACTCGACGATTCGATGAACTTGCTGAGGGCAGGAGTGCTTAGCGCGAAAGCCGAACTGATGGGGAATAATGAGCGGGTCGCCATCCGTTGGAAACAGATGGTTCCGCATTCGAGAGAGTATGACTCTTTCGAGAAGTTTAGACATTGCCTTGAGGAGGCTGATGGGTCTGTGATTAGCCGGGATGTTCAGAGGTTTACCCGGCTTGGGAATGCCTATGACTGTCGCTTCTTTCCAGGCTTTTGGAAAGTAGCTATGGTCGAAGCAGGCATTGAAGATGATAGCTAACAAGGTAAGCACCTGCTGTGGCAGGTGCTTAAGTGCGTGGTTGGAAATTCCATCCGCACCCGGAGCCTTTTTGGACTTTTGTTTTCTAATGAGAAGCAAGATTTCATCATTAGAGACTGTGACGGGGTCGTCGGTGATAGGGAGAGATTCTCTGCGGAGAACTTCGTCCTCCACCGCCTGGATGTGGGAGGGATCCGCGGGTTGCGTGCTGGGCGAACATTGTGCCGCTATGCTGTCGGCGAAGCATTCGGCTTTCTCTTCGACTTCGAAGGCAATGGTGCCGTCGGGGCGAGTGAGAGGAGGAACGTGAGAGGCGGTGTCTACGCGTAAAGCTCGGGCCATTCGATAATACGCTTGGTGGGACGGGGAGATATTCTCCATGAGATCGTTAAATTGAGTGTCACGGAGTTCCGCGAGGCGAGACCTAACTTTCCGTTGAAGCTGATTCGCAGCTGTTCTATATGCGGGCGTGGGATATTTCTTGGCTCTCCGGAGAGCCGCGTTCTTAGCTTTAATGAGATTGCTAATGGCTAAGGGAAGCGCGGGTTTGCCTTGCTTAGCAATGATTACGTTGTCGCTGATGGCTGAGTTGATAGCATCAGTGAGATTATCGACTATCGAATCTATTTTAATCGGGCTGTCTAATTGGTCGGGCGAAATCGCGAGCGGAGAGTTCGGTGCCTCTAAGGCTGAAACTAACGTATTTTTAAAGCCTTTCCAGTTGGTAAAGGTCTTTGGCGGTGTGACGTTAACGTTAGGCGCGCCTAGCACGAGGGAGACGGGGCGATGGTCGGAGCCTAGGTCATCGAGCGGTTCGATGGACCTGAGATCAAGATTGATTCGCTTGATTATTGCAAAGTCGAGGATGTCAGGAGAATAGGTCGGGTTTTTGGGATAGTGAGTGGGAGTGATGGGGGATATGACGTCTAAGTCAAGGGAGTTAGTGATGTCGAGGAGAGCGATACCGCTGGTGTTGGTCGATAGGCACGTCCAGTCAGTATGTTTGGAGTTAAAGTCTCCGAACATAATGACTGAATGGCCGAGGGCGAGAATGGCCTCAAAGTCGCTGCGGATTGGTCTGGTACCACTAGGTATGTAGACTGAAGCTATGATGATGGTCGGATGACCAGTCATAGCCAATCTACACACAGTGGCCTCCATGTTGAGGAGAGGAGGGGTAGGGAGAGGACAGCAATGGAAGCCTCTTTTGTAATATATCGCGGTGCCGCCGTAACCGTCGGAGTTGGGCCTATCGTTGCGAGTAAACGCGTACTTAGGTATAGCGAATCCCCTGGAGCGGTTTGGAGTAAGCCATGTCTCCTGGAGAAGGAATAAGTCAGGTTCTTTGTTCTGAAGGAACAGTTTAATCTCGGGAAGGTTGGTATTAAGGCTACAAGCGTTAAAAGATACTAGGGATAAGCCCTTAGGTTTAATACGACTGGACGCGGGATTCGCGGGTCTAGACATTAAATTAATTTATTTACGAATTTATACAAAAATAAAAGAATTTATAGCGAACTTAGGAGCGAGTGATGCTCGGCTAACGCGAATAAACGCTCTTGAGGAGAGCGGGCGGCTCGCAGTTTGCGTGCGAGTACGGAGATTTCGTTAACCACTGAACCGGCCACGGTGACTACGGTCCCCATAAAAATTCTTGCTTTAACTGTCCATGGTGACTATAGTCACTTAGCGACATCGTTCTGTTTAAACATGTACAGCGTTTAATTCAGGTCTAAATAGTTCTAAAGAAAATTACTAGATGGTTCTTTATTAAATTTTACATCTGTGAGAGTGATTTTGAATCTGAGTCAGAAGGAAAAAATGTTCAGAAAAAAAATTTGAATATGACAGTTCGCCGTTTTTGCTTGTGTGTTTGTTAAGTGTTTGGCGCCGATACGGAAATGTGGTAAGTTTACAGTATTTATTTGTTATTGATAATGATATTGTACATTAAATTAATTGTGAAGATATTTCCTTTATGAAACTTTTATTAGTATGACAATTCTCAAACTTTTACATAGAATAATTTCGATGGAAAAGTTGTCTCATTGTTACGCAGGCATAGTTTGATGATTTATATGTAATTTTAAATATATTATTACCTATTTGTGTATCAAATAAATGCTTATAATAATAAAATGCATTACTGTTATCACGTTAATAGCGATTCACAAACGAAATATGTTGAGATTTGTCTAGAAATTCTTAAAATGCAACTCGTTATTCACTCGTTATTTTGAGAAGTACCTGACTTTGTTTATTTTTTTTTGTCATAAAACTAAATATTTATATTATGATATTGGTGTCATTTTAAAGTATATATTACGATCTGTAATACAATAAAATAATTGTTCCCAGTAACTATTATACTTTTCTTACAAAACTCGAAATAAAAATCTAAAAAGTTATTCCTTTCAATATCGCCAATTTAAAGCTTTGTTCTCATCTCTTAATATCAATTTCATCACTTATCTTATTCCTACTTTAAATTAAAGATTCTTTGAGAATTCTGGGACTGTTTTTTATTTGTATGTAACTGTAGTAGTTATTTAGCAGTAATCGTTTTTGTTACGAGACTCTCGCGCGGTCGTATAAACAAAATGACATTTAGTGCATGGACAGGTGAGGCGAGTGTCAGTGGCGCGGTTTGGACGTTTCAGTGGTTAATGTCGACGTTTTGGATGACGTCGAACACGGTCTTCATGTCCTCAGCCAACGACGACTGAGGGGAAGATGACAACGCGGGACGCGGCCCTACGGGAGCTACGGGAGCTGGGATGGGTCGGGAAGGTGCAGGCGGGACGGCCGGACGCTGCCTCCAAGACAGAGCCGGAGTAGGCGTCGGCTGAACGGGCTTTGCTTCCGGGGGACCCCGGTTGCGCAGCGGCGGGAAGTTAGCGGAGGTGAGCGGTGGCGCCGGTTTAGGCGCGACCCTCTTGACGGTGGAGCGCGGAGCGCGCGGGCAGCCCCTGTAGTTTGCTGTGTGGCCGGACTGGCCGCACAGCACACAGGCAGGGGGGGAAGTGGATTCGGGAGTGCGAGTGCACTCCTTAGTGAAGTGAGGATCCAGGCACTTTACGCACCTGGGGGGAGCTGAACAGTTAGCCGCTGCGTGGCCATAGAGCTGGCAGCGGTGGCACTGCCCAGGATGACCGCGGGGGTTGGGACGCTCGACGGAGATGTTCGAGAGTCCGCAGATTGTGCGAGCCTCTCTGAAAATCTCCTTCGAGTTGGGAGTATTTGCAAGGATTACTAATGCTAAAGGAAAACGCCTACCGCGGTTGGAGTACATCTTGTGCACTGCTGTGACCGGGAAACCCTGAGACTTAAGGTCCTCGAGGATTTCTTCGTTCTCGAGCTCGAACGGGACGCCCCGTAGAACTGCGCGGATCTTACGCTCCTCCGGGAGGGCGTAGGAGTGATACGCGATTTTGTTTAAACTGAGTAACCTGGTAAACTCGCGGAAGTCGACGACGGTCGCTAATTGTATTTTGATTGTATCGCCAGCGTTGGCGGCTTTCAAGTAATTAATTTTGTGCACTTTGCACAAGTTGGAAACCGCGGTCCAGCGCGCTTTTTCACGCAGGAATACGGGCGGAGGGAGCTGAGGCTTCGGCGGGACGGGAGCGCAGCGCGTCGCTGGCTTCGATGTGACCGACGGAGACGCGGTTACTACGAGCGATTCTAACGGCGCGGGTGCTGGTGTTGAAGACACCGGGGAGGGCTCGGGTATTGAAGATACCGAAGCTTTCTTAGAGCGCTTCTTGGAGCGCTTGGCGACAAGTTGAAAGGCGGGCTCAGGAGAGCCGGTTAAGGTGACGGCATCTGACGACGTGTCAGACGCGGGTTCGGAGTCGCTCCCGGGAGCGGTACGCTTACGACGCGACGCGTGAGAGGATGCGACCGATTCGCAGTCCATCTCGGACGAGGCGGGAGACGCGGGAGAGCTTAAGACCTGAGGGGTCTCGACGTCGGAGGCCTGAGGGGCCGGATTTGAGGCCTGAGGGGCCGGGGTTGAGGCCTGAGGGGCCGGGTTTGAGGCCTGAGGGGCCGGGGACGCGAATGATGCCTGCAAGGCCTGCGTTATGATGTCATTCGGGATGTAGACGCCTACCGCAGCAAGCGCCTGGGTGAACACGTTAATAACACTTAGCGGATCCATAAGGGAAAGTTGGGACAGTAATATTAGTAAAAATAAGTATAATAAAAGATGCCTAGTTCCTAAAAACCTAGCAAATCCTAGCGGCTAACCTCCCTACCAGCGGTAGGGGGGCTGGGGAGGAAAAACTTAAAACTAACAGTAGTACGCCGAAGGCCGCTACCTAGAAACCTAAAAAAGGGTGCGCAGGTAAAGAGTTGACCGCGTTAGGGTCAACCTTTACCGACAGAAAGGACAAATACACACGAAAACACACAAATATGATAGAAATAAATATGAAAATAGGAGAAAAATAAATAAAATAGAGAAGAGAAATAAATAAAAATAAAAAGGACTGGTTCAGTACAAATTCGTTGTCACCGTTAAGTATCCTTTGCACTGAAACCAGACTACTTACGCCGGGCACAACACTGCACTCAGCACAAGCACAACACAACTTAGCACAGCACTTTGAAGACTAAGAGGCTTAGTCGCAAAGAAAAATCGCACTTCGAAAGCACTCAGACGGAGTAGAAAGACTTAGGAAACCGTAGCACGGAGCCAACACGCTAGACTGCGACGTCAGTAAACTGAGCGCCGCGGAATAGCGGGAAGGGACCGATCAACGGAGAGCTGGGTCTTGCACGTCCGAACCGCGTGGCGATCGGAGCGAGAATGCATTATAAAGTTGCTAAGGGTGGTCCTTAAGTATGTCTTAAAGATATAGGTGGCGCGGAGCATTCCGGCCTAAAATAATTTGAACATCGGGCGTTAAAGCACTTATAAGTAATAACACACTTTACGGTTATTTAATGCTTATTAAAAGAAATTTTATGAAAGAGTTTTGTGGCTGACTAGCAGAATCCTTTGTTTCATTTAAATTTTCTGTAGCATCATTTTGGCTGTCTATAGTATCTCTTTGAAAGACTTTCTTCTATTTAAACCCTAAGGGATCACAAAACAAGCGAGAACATAGCCTCTGGCGAGGAAACTGACGTGTAATAATATAATGCTGAATTTTATTTTAGGAACATTTTTTTATTGGCAGTGGTTGTGTTAAACAAGATGCGCTATTCGATACAAACTTATAAAAGGTCACGCTGGTAGTAACGTAAATAGCTTAGTTAAGGGCTGATTTTTCAATGCTCAGATATTTTTTATCCATAGAATAACTTTGACACATGATAAGACTTTCCATAGAAAAAATGTCAAATTTTCAAAATTATTCTTTTAATAACAGTTGTATGAGCATTGAACATTCAGCCCTAATACATTGATACTAACAGTCACACTCACAGACCTCAAATGGTTACTTATGGAGCTCCTATTATATATTTACTTAACAAATGTAGACTGAGTTTAAGTGTAGATTAACTATATACAATCTACAATTAATTTTTATAAACCATTTGACGCCGTAAAATCACTGGCATAAAGTAGCGACGGTAAACTAACAATATTTAATTTTGAATTTGTGTATTGCACTCTTTATGAAAGGGGTTTCTTATAATATATATTATAAAAGCCGTAGCAGCTAAACAGGTTAAACAACACTTAAATTTATACTTAATAAACTATAAGTCACTTTTATTACAAATTACATAAAAACGGCAGGTAGATTGGTGTAGACTGATAATGACACAAGCAATTTACATAACAATTTTTGTAATATGCAAATACACAGGTTGTTTCTTAACAGCTGAAGCTAGTTTATTAAAACTAATTGGTTGAAAAACAGTTTAGTATAACTTACTAAGTGATACCAGGCCACTCTGAAAGTTTTGGGCAAAAAAAGTTTTTATGTGTGGAACGCTGGCGAGTTATAATTTACTTAGAAGATTCTATTATTTAAATTTAAAAAAATATCTATTTGTTTCGAATGTAAATTACCCTCAAATTTTTTTAAGCAGCATAGGAAAATGGATCTGCGTCGGAAAGATTTTCGTGCAATGATTTTTTATGGCAAGAAATTTCCAAATTGAAACCTGATGAATCGCTTAATCGACTTCAATATGCTTTTATGTCCAAGGCGCTTTCTTAAACAACTGTATAACGAGTTTAAGTGCGTTCGCTTCAATTTTAAGAATAAAGAAAGAACTGGTCACCCTTTGACTGCTGTTACGGAAGAAAACGTGCTATAATGGAAAAATTAAAAAACAAAACCGCCGAATCACATACGAAGAGATTCAGCACAATTTGTAAATTGGATCGGGAATTGTTCATGATATTCTACACAACCACCATTGCGTAAGGAGGATTGTTTCCGCTGGATACTCCACAACCTCACCGATGCTCAGAAGCAGGCGCGCGTGAAATGGTGCCATGATATCATTGATAAATTCAAAGCAGGTTCTTCCCGCCGTGTTTACGACATCATATCAGGTGATGAACCTTGTATTTATCAATATGATCCAGAAACAAAGTGCCAGTCAACAGTATGGCTGTTTCAAAATGATCTAACGCCTGCCAGCGAAAGTGCTCGATCGAGAAGCGCTGGATACATGTTGATCGTCAGTTTTCTTCTTAACCGGGTATTTAGTATCAATTTCCTTTAGAAACCAAAGAAGATTTCATCAATGCAGAGTGGTACACTACCAAATATTTGCCAGACGTTTTTGCTGCAGCGAGCAACAAGCTACCGAACACGGGACTCCAACGCCTTTTGCTCCACCATGACAAAGCGCTCGCGCCCTCCGCGATCAAGTCGAGGGACTTTCTAAACATTGGTTTTTAAGCTTCTATACTACGAAATTCAATAACTTTCGTACATAACTCGCTATACATCAACCGCTCATCGCTTGTACTTCAAACCGTAGAGTCAAATTTTCTCACGGTCCAACGCCGCAAGGGTTCTGGGTTCCGTCGTTAATTAATTAAAGGCGACTTTTCATTCGTCCATTGGACTGTTACTGGTCCGAAACGCTACCAATGTGCTAAAATGGGTTTTTGTGGACGGCAGAAACAATTTGTTACTACCATACAAATTACTAAGGGTGGAATAGAGATAAGCTTAACAGCTTTTACTGGTAATGGGGCAGTTAACTAGTAGAGTTTTAACGTTTTACCTTTCCGGGTTAAATATTGTTCTATTCATGATAATTGTATTCGTATTTAAGAGTTTCATCGGTGGGCTATAAAACTATGCGCTGCAAAATTGAACGTAAAATTGAACTACATATAAATATTAAATAAAATTTAAATATTTTAAACATTTCTAATTGACATACCACATTATCTAGACCAAATTAAGTATCATTATGAAGTTGTGTTATGGATCCTAGATAACGGATAAATAAACATAAGAAATATATAAACACACATGGATATATTTTTTAAAATATAAATATTAAAAATAAACTTAAATAAACATGCTTGATATATATCGGGTCTGTTGAAATATTTCTAATAATAAATTAGTTAATTATGAGCAAGCATGTTTCTGCATGATGAACTTAATTAAAATTTTGAAATTTATACCCCATTAATTGATTATGTACACACGCACACACATATACACACTCAAATGAAGACGCTAAAAGCAAAAAAAGAAATTTTTCACAGTATTCGCGATCCCGTGGTGTATTATTATCATTTTTATTTGTGTTTTATGGCAATCAGCTGTTGTTACTACACAATAACTAATTCTGCCAATTTCAATTATTAGTATAATAAAAATATTAATAAAATTAAAACTTTGCTTTCAAGACACGTGTCATTACAGCAATCATCCCGTGGTGTAATTGGTAGTAAATATTTAATTACTTCGAATAAGAGTTTGGCACATTGTATCAAACGTTAAGCTCAACCTGTAGGTCTAACATGAGATTCCATGCTATATGTTTTCTTCCAAGGAAGTATAAAACGACCAAACACACTAGACGAGCAACCGGCTTATTTTTTAATCCAAAAATATTAAACAAAAAAGATCTGCAATATATTTATTTACCTGCTTAATTGCCAAAGTTTTGATAATGTAAATAACATAGTATGTAAATAAACGCTGGCATTAAATACCGAATAAACTAAAATAACAGCACCGTTGCCTATATCCGAAGAACATGACTTTTTGGCTTGGCAGGACTATTTGGCTTGGTAAAAACAAGTTACGGGACATGCGATTGTAGAAAGAAAGATGTCTTCGTCTGGTTGTCCAGTTCGCTTTGTCTTTGCTATGTCTAGGGTACCATGTAAGTATATCTCCCCGGTAATCTATTTCATTAATATAAAAAATATATACCTCCTACAAATACATATATATTTACCAGGTACTTACACGTAAGCTTGGGCATAAAGTCAGTAAATTAAGCCAGATATATTTCAGGCAGTGCCTAGGTATTCGGGTGTGGTCGTCTGCATAAAGTAAGCATAAATATCACGCGTTCTATCGATAAGCGGTAGGATTTGGCGATGAGCGAAGCGGGTTTGGAGTTTTTAAAGAAAAGAAAACTATTTAGTCGTGTTCTGTTCTCTGGGTACTTATTTTACAAAACACTTTCGTTTATTTTACTTAATTATAGGTATGTAGGTGAACAAGGTTTCTAATAATTGAATAACTTTTTATATGAAGTATGCAGAGTCAACAGTGTAAATTAATTCTAGGTTAGGTTAAATCACAAAGCAACCTAAATCAAAGAATTATCAAAAACTAAAGGAATTTGGTACAGAACTTAAAATTGTGAGCCTCTTCGGGTACCATGGTTCGCAGGAGCTAAAATAAAAAGAAATATATTAAAATTATCATTTAGAAGCCGTTCAGTTTGTCTGTATACTTTATTAAAATAAGTTAATTTAAGTAAAATGTTAAAGTAGATTAAGGTACGATAGGGTTGGCATATCTTAAAAGATAAAAACCCTTATAATAAATAAAGATTTAAAAAAAAATCTAAATCAAGATGGCGGCCAAGGCACCGTTCGAATTTGTCGCGATTTTGAATTTACACTCCTAGTGACCAACACTTAAGTCTTGTTAAATAGAATTTTGGCCAAGAAATATTCCGAAGTTAAATGCTAATCCGACTGGACTAGTGGTCCAGTTGAAGGGACGGAACAGTCAGTGCTATTAATAAAACAAAAGCAAATCAATCTGAAGTCTGCGATTGGCAAGCCATTATTAATAAGTATAATAATAATAGATATAATAACGATAATAATCTCCTTCATTATTGATATATAAAATAGCTAGGACTAATGAGCTCCATGGGTGTGGATGCTATCAAGTGTGTCTCGTGCTTGTAAAATAGTAAAAAAATATTCCATAGGATGTTATTTTTATTATTTAATACTAAAATATTTTACTTGAAATGGAATGGAATATTTTTTTCTCAACATTGACGATTACTTGTTCTTATTGACGTCAAATAAAACATGACTCTACCACCAGTTCGGAAAACCTTCATGAAGGAGAACTGGCAAGAAACTTCACGGGTATATTTTTTTCAAAATAAAATTACAGAGTCTCTTTATGTCTATACAAAGTTATTCTTATCTGCATCTGTTAACTCGGAAAGTCTCCTCCCCCCAAGTATCCAAACGACGTTCACGTTTGAGGCACGTGAACGGGTGCCTCAAACGGCACCGTGCACGAGTTAACGTGGGATCCAGCCATCGCCCTCCTCAACCATATTAGAGGGAAGTGAGCGACCCGTCACCCGACGCTACCATAAGAAGACGTACTTTAGTGACAATGACGCTTTAGATATTCATCGTAGATTTATTAATCACTTCTCAGATACTGTTAAGACTATGCTGCATAGCGCAAATAAATTTTGGCAATAAAGCTTGCGTTGCTTAGTAATAAGAACTGTAAAGTATACCAACTTCTACTTTCTTTAGCTAATTTTATAACAATAAATAGAAATATATATAAAGAAATAAATATACCCGTACCAAGTGACATATTATTTCACAAACAACCTCTATACGCATTCGCCCCATCCGAGGTCGATACCTTTTCTCCAACGTTCGGCCCGTTCATATATTTCACGGGCGGTCTGCATTTAATAGCTCGGTGGTTCCCCGATAATTTTATTATTGGCAAACTTTTTTTCTCTGGCGATGACGTCGAGGCGGTTCTTTTATTGAAATAAAAATAATTGCACTATTTCGTGTAAAAAATCTCACTGCGGGGGTCTTGCAATTAATGGCGGCTTAATTTGTATGGGGTATCGAGAGCGACTTTTTCTTTAGTGTTTTTTGGCGGTTGAAACGCTGAAATTTTTTTTATTTTGGGCTTTGATTTGTGTTGTTGTTTGTTTAGGTGAATATTTTTGATGTTATAAATTATTTATTAAATGTAGGTACAGGAAAATTTCACATTATAGTTTGCTGGAATATCATATCGGATAGTGTAAAAATTTGCTTTCATTTTATGTTCTATCTATAATTATAACATTTTACTTAAAAACTCGGCCCTTATTTGTATACTAGATCATTGCAAAACTTAGGACACGTTTACCTGTTATTTCTTTATGAGCGTTATTATTTACGTTCCAACAATTTTATTCCTCATATTCCTTGCTAGTGCCATGACTTCGGCCATGTTATATCGGTCATTAAGGATGAACGTGCTATCCAGGACATTCAGCAGAGTCCATAACACGTAGCAATTGCGGAAACAGCAAAATAATTTATGTAAATAAACCTATAATGCGACCATTCTTATGTATCACAAAACGAAATTTATTATGATAGCTCAATTTTTCCAAATTAATAAACACGACATAATTCAACCTTTTTTATTGCTCGAATTTTATGACAATCAAACTATGGTAAATTAAGCTTTATTTGTGAGGGAATAAGATTTATTTAGACTGCAGAAAATCTGTAGCTTTTAGGGTCATACGGTCGTGCGGGTTAACAATAAAATGAAATGGTTGACTGATTCAATACACTATAATATAGGGGTTCGAATCGATTAGTAGCGTGATAATAGCTAGTTGGAATTGTAGACGCTACACTGTCAATTCAAAGGGTTGTTATCGAGTGATCAATCGATCCATGGCTCGAATGATCGAGCTTGAGATATCGAATGCATTTTGAATGAACTATGCTGGTATATGTTTAAATAAGCTTAGGTATTGGCTTTAATCCCTCTGCGTTTAGGTAGGCACAGTATTATACACTGTATACATACAGCGAGTGCCATCGTCGAAGTCGCGTCACATACCTTTTGCGTTCTATGGTCGCCGGGGCGCGTCTTCGTGAAAAGGGCTCACTTTATGTCGACAACGTTCTATTACGAGCAATGACATATTACATATAGAAATGTAGTCCGATCTCAATACTGGCAACGCAAATGCAGGGCAATTGTCCGCCATTTGACTTGTACAACCCAGTGTCACGGCTAAACGTCAAACAAAATTTATTCCCTGTAATGTGTTTTTTATACCACACAATGCCTTCTTGTGTGTTTAGACAGTGTACTAATTACACTTTTACAGTTAAAGACAGAATAAACGTTTTTTTTTCATGCGTCATGTGATTTTGTATGTGGGAGTAAAAGTGACAACGCTATAGAGTTGCGACAATTTACGTACTTCGTCACGTTCGCTCGCGACCAATTAGTGCGAAGCAACGTCACGAACTACAAGATATCTCTTTCTTACAACAAGTGAACCGTAATATTCTTTCCTTCTCCCACAAATTATATTACTGTTTATATCGGGTAGGTATCAATAGTTAAGTTGACGCCGTTTTTTTGTGCGGTAATGTTTAGGTATGACTTGTCTTTATGTAATATGTCATTGATTACGAGTATATTTATAGAATCCTTGTGTGTCTAGAATCCTGGAGGTTCTTGTTTCAGACAGCTGGTAGGCAAAAATATTGGACAAAGAGTGGATGCTATTTTTTGTTTTTATTCTTGTATGTATATCCTCGTATCCCGCAATATCTGTTAAACAAACTCTGTTAGTGTAAAATTTGATGGCCAAGTAGTGCAGTGGTTAATGGTTAATAGACCTGCCTCATACGCCAGAGGCCCAGGTACGAGTCCTGGCCGGGGCATTTGTTTGTGTGACGAACACAGATGTTTGTTCTCGGGTCATGGTTGTTGATGTTTATATATGTATCTTTATTCTGGGTTCCCCTAGTGCGCTGTATGGTCATCTATGATACAAGCCCTGCGTACTTTGGGGCCATGCAGTTGGCGTAATTGTCTGGGGATTAAAAAAAATATTGAAATTAGTTTGCCTGTCTGTGGGTTTAACTTTTCTATTTTTATATAAGTAACTAGTTTTGTTTTTAAACAACCTTCCTTAATTGCCTCAAGGGACGTAAAATAAGTTAAATACAAAATTGTAAAATTCCAATGCGCTGATGAACATGTATGGATGTTTGTTTCTGTACAATGATTTATACAATTTTATTATATCATCTATGAATTTATAAAATAAGTTAAGCTTCATTTCTTAAAGAATTCCATTACAATCTACCTAATGACCTGTTATTACTCAGTAATACGTACCGTACATTATACACAGTGAGTACCGTAACAAATATTATAATAATGTGTAATTACCTTAATTTTCTCAGGACATCCGCTTTTACCGACCGACCAAGAGCTCTAACTGCTCCATGCACGTGTCAAGCATAGACTTTAATAGCTACATTAATTTATACATTACGTTACATTCAATAATGCAGGATGATTACCTGCAAGTAATCATCCTGCATTATTGAATGTAACTAGAAGCGATGGACGCAGTTGACCGAAGAGCCCGAAAAATTATTAACAACTTTGACCTAACCACCAAAAAACTGCAAAGCCTCGACCATCGTCGGAAAGTTACGAGTTTAGCAGTCTTCTACAGATTACATTTTGGAGAGTGCGCGAATGCTCTTTTTGATCAGGTTGAACCCACACCCTTTTACATCGGACTACTGGAGGCAGACTGGCCTTCCATCCCTTTATAGTAGATATCCCAAGAAGTCGAACCAAACGCTTCGATAGTTCCTTTTTGGTGCGGGTCGCCAAGGTGTGGAATGAACTGCCTGCGTCTGTTTTTCCAGAAAACTATAGTCCTAGTTCTTTCAAGCGTTGAATGAATAGGTATCTCGTGGATAGACGTGTAACACCTTCGTCTTCATCGTCACTTTCCATCAGGTGAGATAGAAGACAAACGTCTAATCCTTTTTCAATAAAAAAAAGTTGTCTTCAACAGTATTAAATTGTATACTTATCCAGGAAACTTCTAATCTCATGAAGTTTTCTTGGTTTATACTTAATATGATTTTATCTTTACTATTTTAATCAGTTGTGGGTTTTTTAATTATTAATATTAAGGGCTGAGTGGCGTAGTGGTTAAAAACCCTGCCTCACACGCCACACGTCCCAGTTTCGAGTCCTCTTGGCATTCATTTGTGTGATGAACACACATAATTAATAATAATTATTATAAGTCCCCAGACAAACACACCAACTGTATGGCCCCAATGTAAGCAGAGCTTGTGTTATGGATGACCATACAGCGAACTGGTGGGAACCCAGAATAAACATACATATAAATACAAACAACCATGACCCGAGAACAAACATCTGTGTTCATCACACAAATGAATACCCCGGCCAGGACTCGAACCTCGGACCTTCCGCGTATGAGGCAAGGCTACTTACCACTACACCACTCGTCCGTCAGATTGTTCTCGGATCATGGTTGTTTATATTTGTATATGTATGTTTATTCTGGGTTCCCCCAGTTCGCTGTATGGTCATCCACAACACTAGCTCTGCTTACTTTGGAGCCATGCAGTTGGTGTGTTTGTCTGGGGGTTTATTATTGTGGTTTTAATGCGGGTATTAAATTATATGTCGGTTTATGATTCGTTGCGGACTGTAGGCTTCCGTTGAAATTGCCTTTGTTCCAGTTATTGCACTGGCTGCTCCTTTCCTTTGACTGGAACACGACCACGATTAAACATGATTACTATGGCTGTCAAAGTAGAGAGGGCTTTAGTACCAGCCCAGACGAAATCTTGACATCAGAACCTATACTACCACTATACATTTATATAAGATAGCTAGTGTTAAATAATCAATAATCATGTATATATAGAATGTGTGCTTTCTGTGGATGACACAATGTTGCTGAGATACCATGACTACAAGCATGAAACATACGAATCCATTCAAATAAAAAAGAATCGTTTTTTTACGACCCGAACGATACAATGTTACCGATTCTATACACGTAAGCTCCTTTAGCCTGGTCCGTAGCAAACCGATGAATGATTTATTTCAAGAATTCGATGTACCCGAGCGAATGTGTGAATTCTCAAAATGATGTTATGACTTCTCGTCGAAATATTTTGTTGCTTTACGATTTTATATTTTCGATTTCAATCGACCGTAACTCGAAATACAATTTATTTGCTGATTCAAATATTAATGGCCTTTGTACGTTGTATGCTTCGTTCTCTGTAGATATTTATTTTGTGAGACTGGGTACCAAATATTTTTTACATTCTAAAGCCAAAACATTATCAGCCAATTAAGCATAACCCTGAAAATACTTATCAATGCTTCGAATAAATGTGAGCCGTAGCCATTATTCTACTAAAAATGTCAAAAACAGTACCACTATTTACTATTGGTATTTACGAACACTAATTGTATTTACAACTCGTTAAAGCGGTCAAGATGTCAATACAAGAGCCGCGAGCGATGAAACTATCTGAACCGGAAATATTTAGCACATTTCCAAAATTGTAAAGCCATTAAAATTTCAACACACGGGCCCGTACATTGCTTTCACATACAAATAACAAGAATTAGCGACAACACTCACGAAATTGACTTTAAAGCTAATTGTTGTCTTACAAAGCAACTTTCATGAGGAGGTTTCTAATAATATCTCACTTACGTGTAAAATGTGCTGTTATTGAAGTTGTAAATACTTGAGTAAAACTAACAATTTAGTGTCGCTTACAACTTTTTGGAACCTATCAATGACTATTTTGTTCCTTTTATTGAGCAGTCAAAGTTGCTTGTATAAGCCGATTCGATGATTCGATATGAGTACTTTTTGTACTAGTTTATAATTAGAAGTCAATAAAAATTTACGTCATTTTAATAAGAATTATTTCCATGAGTTCAAAACAGTTTGATCAGTATCGTAGACCTTGGTGTTTGATTGCAACTGAATGTAAAACTTCGCAAGCTTTAATGTAACGTTATAACTGATTTTTATTGCTTAACTAAGTGGTATATGCTGGTAACAGTTACACTTTTTGGTTTAATTTTTATTTGAAATTTATTGAGTGATGGTAGTTTTTCTTTGTTAAGTTCTCTACTACAGTCACTCCTATTTTGACCACCACAATAATCACGGTTACGTGGTCGTGTTCCGGTTACAGGGATGGAACAGCCAGGGCAACTACTGGAACAAAGGCAACTTCAGCTGAAGCAAACGTTCAGCCACGAATCATTAATCGAGATTTTAATTTAATAATCACATTATAATAATAATAAATCCCGAGACAAACACAACAAATGTACGGCTCCAAAGTAAGCAGAGCTCGTGTTGTGGATGACCACACAGCGACCTGGGGGGGGGGACCCAGAATAAACATACAAATACAAATATACACGAATCATTAATCGACATTATATTTAATAATAGTAATAAATCCCTAGACAAACACACCAACTGTATGGCCCCAAAGTTGTGGATGATTGGGGGGGGGGGCTTGTATTCCGGTCAAAAGAAGGGAACAGGCAGTGCAATAACTATTACAATAACTACAATAGCAAATAACAAAACAATAGCTATGAAACATAGACCTAGGTAAAATGACTGTGCAAGAATGTTTAATTTTTCTTTTTTTTAAGTTAGGCATTATAATCCGCACGCTGAATGATGATCCCTATGACAGTTCGTTAGCGCTTAACATTGTACTGACGTCCTATCACATCAAATCCTTTAGAGGTCCATTAAAAAGACGAAAAAATCATAATTGTGTACAATTGTAAATTATAAAAATGAATATTAAGAAATTATTACGTAATGTTAGGAAATAATAGAAAAAAACTCAATGCAAATGTACATGGTACGTGCTGCAAAAGTTACGTCGTCAAGCTGTTATCGACTAAGAAGGGACACATCGATAAACAAAATATCGATAATTTGTTGGAAATATAAAACAAATGCTTTGAGTTTGTATTTTATTTATATCAATCTGAATCTGATACAGAACCATCGGATTTTCAAAATCTAATTCATCCAGCTAATTATGAATTTTTTAAAATTCAATTCAAAAAGAATTTTAAATTCTTTAAATTATGCAATTTGAATAAAAATTAAAGTATAGTAAAATAAAAAATAATAAGGCTGTTACTTTTTTATCTAGTGTTTTATGTCCATCAATGCGCGTAGTCTTTTTTTCAAAATAAATAAATATTGCTTATTATGTTGAATGACCTGGCTGAATGACATGACATTTGCCTGAAAAAACAGTATTTTATCGAAATTGTTTCGCATAACTAATACAACTGTCAGTTGAAACGTCATAGGGATCATCATTCGGCGTGCGGAGTATAATAAATTTAGCAAGTAATTAAGTTGTGTAAATGAAATGAGTAATGTAACGTGTTATATATTTGTATGATTCTTAATAGAGCGACGTGATTAAAATAGGTTCAAGCTCTTTTAATAAAGTCTACGGTCGGTAAAGTAAACGCAGTCGCAATGTTAATTACAATCACTGCGAATAAATAAATCACCTATACGGCCAATGATGCCTATGAGGGCGGATGTCAATTACCATCAGGTGGATCGACTGCTGGTTTAAATAGAAAAATTAAATTAAATAAAAAAACATCAATCTTTTTTCATTATGTTGAATACGTAGATTTTCGTTAAAACAAGTTGCACTGGCAACTACCGTCAATCTACAAATGTTAATGAACCAAAACATCACCTACGTACTGGTTACTTAAATTCTATTAAGTTTACTAACATTTGAATAAATTGCCTCAGTAATTATTATTCAGGCCCTTTGATTAGCATAAGGATGGTCGGTCATGCAACCCGGCCGTTTGCAAGCAAATGCAACCTAACTAGTGATACGAAAGTGCACTAATGTGTTCAATTTTTTCTTTGTCTTTACGTAAAATTAAATTTTCGTCTCTTGACTTTTATAGAGTTGTAATTTAATTAAACTGAATTGAATTGAATTGAATTGATTGAATTTATAAGAACGAAATTAATTAATCCGAGATGTTACAATGGCCTAACCTTTAAAATCAACTAGAAGATTCGCATGGTTTAATTAACGTATGGCCAAACTTCGACCTTGGGATATACATTTTCATCTTTAATAGAATAGAAAAGTTTTTTTTGTCTTACTTGACAAAAAGCAAAAAAAAAATCTTTGAATAACTACATGAATAGCTGCCTATAGTGTATCCTATTGGTCTCCAACTTCATTTTCCAATTATGAGTAACTCCACTACACATCCTCGTACAAGCATCATACACAAACATTTTCGAATGTTGTTCCATAGAACACGGCCTCGAATGGATTCTTATCAGCCGCATATACACGCTCTACGAAGCACATTTGCTAATCGCCGCATCGTTTTACTCCCTACTGATAGCTGGAAAGATAATAGCATAAGGGTTTTATATGCGGAGTTTAGGGGAGACCAATTTGGATTGAGCGTAATTTCGCATGACGCTGCGAAAATGAGATAGCTTGCGGTTTTTAACCATGGCTCTGATTGTTCAATGTGTACCTACTGTTGGGTAACAAATTGTTTTTTGAGCTTTTTATCGTATCATGCTGTTTCAAATCCAGTCTGTGTATATATTTTTTTGAATGATTAATAAATTGCTAGAACTATACGATATGTAACGTGTATGATTTGTTTTTAATGTTTGTAGAAACTTCTCTAAAAATTTGCTTGCCTTGTTATATAACAACATTTCACATTTCAACCTATCACCAAAACCATTCAAAAATAAAAGAAAACCGAAATCGACTCCTAATTGAATACACAAAGACAGACTTGGAACGCGAGACCCAAAACAAGTTTACCACTTCAAAAGAATAGCAAATAGAATATATCGGGGCTCACATCTCCAAGGCGCTTTTGTTTTTCTCGTCAGTATTATGCGAAACATCCTCGGATTGATTCTGATCCCAGTCAGGTCGTATTGTATGCATAATGTATTTGATTTGACCTTACAGCCATGCAGGTCGCTGAATATGTGAACAGCCAATTGTGACAATCTTCCTGCTTCATTGGATCTTGACATTTCTATTTGTTAAGAAAATGTTACACTAGCTTTTAAGTAGAGAAGGTGGAAGTAAAGATTTGGAAGTTTGGACTTCAAACATAAATTGTAGCAGAGAAAGAGAAAGAGATATTTCGCTTATTTTCATGAAAATAAGCGAAATATTATATTGTCATTTATCTAAGATAGGTACTTAAAATAATGGGTACAAGGTACAAAAACGTACAAAATAAACTTACAGAACAAATAATAATAAATCCCCAGCCAAACACCTTATATTAGTATTTTAGTATATTGCTTGTGTTGTAAATGACATTACAGCAACCTGGGGGGAGCCTAGAATAAACATACATATACAAATATCGCCTCGATTCTGGGAACTCCGGCGTATGAGGCAGGGATAGTGCCCACTACGCCACTTGCCAATTAAACTATTTAATGTTCTTTAATCATAAAGTATATTTAGAATATATAGAACATAATGACAAGGAAACTTAATCGATCACGAGGGTATAGTATATAACAATTTTTTAATAAGTTTAATTATATTTGTATATTAAATACTATTTTTATTAGTTAATATAATAAAAAACATTATAATAGGTCTTTACCTATGAAACTGCCGTTTTGCCGTACTGGCCATTTCAAATGAAAATATTTTTTTTTTGACTGATAATTCCAATTTCAAATTAATTTTATTTGACAAACATGGAATTCTTTTTCTAAAATCGTCATTTGTGTAATAGTTAGTGTTTTGTTTTCAACACATTCGATCATTTTTCGTCATCATGGATAAGTTAAAAATTCGAGTAATTATGGAGTATGAGTACCGTCGTGGCAGCAAAGCGGCACAAGCGGCACGCAACCTCAACGACGTTTACGGAGCGAACACTACAAACGAACGCACCACCCGTTATTGGTTTACCAGCTTCCGTTCTGGAAATTTTGACCTGCAAAATGAACCCCGTTTTCGTCCGAAAACTTTGGTCGACAATGACGAATTAAAGGCAATTGTGGAAGCTGATGAAACTCAATCCACGGCTGAATTAGCAGCAGCTTTCGACGTTAGCATCAAAACAATATTGGTCCATTTGCGTCAAATTGGCAAGGTAAAAAAGCTTGACAAATGGGTACCCCACGAACTCAATGACCGCCAGCGCGAAGTACGCGTGGAGACGTGCCTTGCACTGCTCAGCAGGCATACAAATGAAGGAATTCTGAACCGCATTGTTACTTGTGACGAGAAATGGATCCTGTTTGACAATCGTAAGCGCTCAGCAAGTTGGTTGGACCCTGGTTCAGCACCCAAACAATGCCCTAAACGAAAACTTACCCCTAGAAAAGTGATGGTCACTGTTTGGTGGTCTAACGCGGGTGTAATTCATCACAGCTTCTTGCCAAACGGGATAAGCATTACTGCAGATGTGTACTGTGAAGAACTGAACACAATGATGGAGAAGCTCGGACGTCTCCAACCAGCTTTGGTCAATCGTTCGGCTCCACTGCTCCTGCACGACAACGCGCGACCTCATACTGCACAGCAGACGGTCTCCAAGCTACAAGAGTTGGGGTTGGAAGTTCTCCGTCATCCGCCGTACTCACCAGACCTTGCGCCTACAGACTTCTACTTTTTCCAGAATTTGGATAACTTCTTGGCGGGAAAAAAATTCAATACCCGAGAGGCAGTACAAAATGCCTTTGAAGAATTTGTTGCCTCCCGTCCAGCTGATTTCTTCATCAATAAGGCATCAATAAGCTACCAATGCGTTGGCAAAGATGCATTGATTGCATGTGTAAAAAAATTACGCTTAATTTATTTCGTGAACAACGGCAATTTCATAGGTAAAGATCTAATATACAACATTGTAATTATCATAATATTCAATCAAATTATCAAATTGTCAAAACGTCACATTAATTAATCTTAATTTTACATCCCACAACAAAGGTAGGTTTGATAAACGACCAACCGGCGTCAAAATAAAAATGAAACTTTTTTGTGCTATTTAAATTTTAGTGTTTATATTTTTAACATTCATGCCTTTAAAATATTTTATAACAGTAAATGTGTCATACATAAATAAGTTAAAACATTATGAATAATTTCAAGTTACTCGTACGTACCTACCATCTCTACCCTCTATCTACCGTAGTTACTTTGGAGGTCTAATAACTAATTAAAATCTTAGTGGTGTCTTTAACTAAAATAAACAGCAATTATAAAAAATAAACCTTTAGCTAGCGACATAAAAAGGACACTTTCAAATTATAAAAGTAAAAATTTTCATTTCATAATTTCCGGAAAGAGGTTTGCGGTTACTTTTCAACTTTAAAAGCCATGTTCCTTTTGGTTGAAAATAAATTTGAATCTCAACCAACAATTAGGAAACAGGGTGCTGATTTAAAATTCAAATTCCTTTACTTCAAAACTGGGTCTGTTGGTCGGTTAAAGGATTAACTCAGAGAAGCTTGAAATAATTATTTATTATTATATCTTGATTAGGTTTCTTCCTTGCTTATATTACTTTTTTGATGTCCTTTGCATAAAAGTTCTAAGAAGCGAATTAATGGACAAATATTATTTTATAGGTGTTCTGTAGATAGTTCTCTTAGACACTATGAATTGAGCTATAAATAAAAATAAACTATCTTTTTTACAAAAAATATATAAAGGAAATAAATAACTAGACGCACATTTCACCCACAAGACCTGTTTTTCTCATATTGATCTACTCGTTTACATTTTTTTTCTCACCATAAAGCTTAACCTTAACTTATTACATAACCTTAAAAACTATACCCAACAATACTCAACTAATACAAACAGCGCGTCGGTCGTTCCTCCGGCCATCCATACACATAGCAATGCCATTTAACCTTTCTCTAAACAAGGGAGGTATGGCCCAATCAACCAATTACAAAATTCTACCAAGAGGATTTCAACCATTAGCTCATTGAAGGAAATTAACAATTGCTTGAACTCCAAATAAACTCGTCAAGTTAATTCTGACATGTCAGTTATCATTTACTCGCCTGATGCAGAGGAAGATCTGATTGGGATGTTTGTGTGGAGTATTAATATGATAATACTCAACGGTTTGGTTAAATTAACTTATGACATTGAAAGTGAACGCCGGTTTTAGATAATTATCCTATTTAATTATCGGTAAATGAACGGATTTTATCGGTTTCAGCAAAATGTATGTAGAAATTTAACCTTTGAACAGATCTTGTTTTGCTCCCAGTGTAATATTTTTTACATCAAATTATATTTTTCGTTACATAATTAATTGTACATGTTTACACTATTGTTCAATTTTAAGTAACATTAAAATATTAAATCATCTACCAATAGTTTCAATCAAAAAAACAACCGAACGCATCTTAATGTTGGCACTCATACTATTTTACTTAGAAACACTGTTGAGAGTTCAAAAAAGGGAAAGGAAACGGTGGCACCTGTTCCTTTGATCGTGATGTTAATGTAAGCAATCTCGATTTAAAAATATGCAATACCTATGAAATTATTTCAGGATGTTACAAAACGAAATTGTGATACGTTCTTTCCTGAGTTGTTATAAGTCGTTTTGATGATTGCAGAAATGTTACGTTGAAAGAAATCACTGTTGTATAGATAGTTTATTTAAATTTTTCAAAGAAGCTATATGTCGTACAAATTTTACTCAAAGAAATCGTAAAGAGCACCATTGAAGTTCGTATTATTTATTTAAAGGTGTCAATAACAATGTAACCAAGATATTTACAGTTAACGAGAAAAAAAACTAAACAGTATCAAAGTTATCTAACATCTAAATCAAACAGTCGGAATAAATCGAATTCGATAAGCATCTATAGTCGAATTCCAGTAACTTTTCGAGAATGTTTATTCAAATCACATCCCCGCAGTATCGGCACAGTTCGGTTTCGATTCGACTTTTAAAATTGACAAATATTTGACTCGTTCAAAGAAACTTATTATTTGATCTACTCTTCGACCGGTTGGAAGTGTGGCTCTATTCTAAGAATAGCACTGCTTTAGAACAAAATAAATATTTAATTCAGAATGTAAACGTAGTTTTCTGACAGTTACATATCTCGCAGAAAACGCTTTTCACAATTAAATTTCCTTCTTCAAAGCTAAGTAGGTCGTGCCCAGAAATTAACTGCGATGATACCATCTTGTCAGACCCTTTATAATTTAATTTGGAGCAGAAAAATGTTCTGGCAGTCTTGGTGATCCTTTTAAACTGTTGAAGGTATCTGTCAAAGACAAATCAGCGCTTTACCAACAATTCGTTTACCCACGCAGTCACTTTACAGCCATTTGCTAATTTCTGTTTTGTCTAATTGCCTAGAATAGGAAGCTGTATTTCATTATACACTAACGTGAACCTCAGCTTTATTGAACCCCCCATACATTGCTTCTTCGCTTTATTACAAAAAGATAACGCATACTACAAGAGCATCAGTGTATTTCTCAGCAGGAGAGATTGTGGCTTCCAAGGATATCTGTTCGTGAATCTTAATCCCGGGATGGTCCTAATTGAAAGTTACTCGGTAGAGTGACAGGGGCCGTTAATAAGTACGCCAGGGCCGCCGGCAGTATTGCGCTTTGTTACTTGTCGGATTAACGTGGATCCCCGGCGCCCTATTCCGCTAAATAACAAACTAGTATAGTGTTAACTAAAAGTTGGGATTTCTCATTTGTTACCCACAGTGGGAATAATGAGAAAGGATTTGTGGAATTTATTAGTTCAGGATAATTAGCGATTCTATTTTGTGATTATAGATTTGGTTGAAGTTGTGATGTCAGGAAAGTAAAGTTTTTAACAGGCGCTCATAAATGTTCTGAAGAGGAAGATAAAATAAAACAAATGTACGTTTATGAATTGAATTTCGAATTTTTGATAATTCAAATAGATTGTAGGTATAAAAACCGGTAACGATATCCGTGAATCGGCAATTTCATAATCTGCTACAAGTGTTCTTATCAATTTACTTATATTAAACTTTGCTAATTCAAAGCGATTTTATCGATACATCAACGATAACACAATAATAGAAACAAAAGATTTGAACAAGTGAAATCATATTCTTCGTTCAAACACATAAAGTCTACGACTTAAAGTCAATCAATACTAAACAGCCTCAACCTAATCTTTAGTTACAAAGTTCGTGCCTGAACCGAAGTCGGGTCGGACTTGCGGAACAGTTGAGAACTTGCCTTTGACATCGACGATTTAACGTTGCAAACGCGACAGTGGCGCGACGCGATGCGACGCAATATTGCGCAACAATGTTATGCAGCTGTACCTAACCTGTCAAAATTCGACGTTCCCGTCATTGCCTTGGTAGGACGTTTCATTTTCGTATCGACTGTATCTGTTTTGCCTTAAGACTATTGGTTTACATTATATCTTTCTCACGCAACCTCATCCAACTCCATTGATATAAGAATCTCCAATTTTTATTGTTCTTTTTTTAATTCAAGTATATAATTCAAGTATAGCTGTAAAGCATCGTAGCGTCTTAATTTCATAAGAGTTTTTACCTCGGTACAATTTAGCTTTAAATTAAATTTAAATTTAAATTTAATTTAAGAAAGAAGGTTTAAGCAATTATTTATAGTCCAACAGGTGTAGACTAAACAGAAGGACCTCAAAATTTTAACAACTAAAATTATTACATAGGCTTTCTAGCACTTGCATCCATCGGAAACTTACAATACCATTACCTAATAGGCTGTAACAAGTTGATTATTGGGATATTAAAATAAACTAAAATGCCATAACGGGTCAATAGTTTATTCAAACATACAGAACAATCACCTACAGTATAAAATGACATTATAATCACCAATGCAAATAAATTATACAGAACATCGTTTAACAGAATGAAGTCTCAACTAAAAGGAGATATTGTGCAAAGTGATAAAACAGTTGATAAGAGAGTAAGTACCAGTACGAAATGAATGCAATTTCTTCATGTGTTAAACAAGCGTATGTAACTGCATGTACGACACTTAGCTGAGATAAGAGATGTCAGAAGTCACAGTCGGATAGATAGCGACTTACTCATCCGCTGTCAGATTATTTATTACGTTTAAGATAATAGGTGCTGTGAGTCGTGTTCAAGAATCTAAGAAAATTTTGAAGCGCTTTATAATCAGTCAACATTATTTGGCGTCCGTAGCGCGGTTGTTATGACGCTGGCTGCTCGATGTGAGGGGTGCTACTTACTCAATACTCAATACTTTATAGCTATCATAATTTTACAGGTGGTTTAAAAAAAATAGAGAATTTATACAATAAAAAGTAAAATTATGCAATTAGTTTAGGTATTGCAAAGCAGGAGAGGACATTTTGTGGTCATTTTAAATTAAATAAATTATTTTGCTATTATTCGTTACACCTATTCATGTCTAATTCAGTTTAAAATTTATCAATTAAGTATTCGTAAGTAGTGTAATAACATATTTTTAATAGGAGTTGTTAAAGCAAGAGCGTGAATCTTATGTCTTCTTTTTCTTGTTTGAAGAATGTCATTGTTTGTCTGGTAAATGATTATATAATTTGATTGTCATAGCCAGAGGACCAGATGAGTGAATCTTTAGGTGGGACGTAGGTTGTATTAGGATATCTTTCCGGGAGGGTCTAAGGACGTATTTACCAGCTACTTCTTCGCGATTTGTATAAAACTCAGGATGTTTTCGCACGAATTTACATCGAGTATGTAAATGCACGGTGGGGCTGAGAATTTTGTAATTTAAAATAGCGGTGTGAGGGCGTCGGTGGCGCGGTTGTTATGATGCTGGCTGCTCGATATGAGGGATGCTACTTGCATAATATTTAGGCTGGCATTGATGGGCCCTGCCGGGCAGCAAAGTCAAACGTGTAAAGGTTTTGGTGGGACATGCATGTGCCCTCCAGAATAAAGCCTGACTGGACCACCTTATTGGCATAAGCCAAATATGCGTAGTAATAGCTTCGTGCCAGTCTTGTCGTCCAACAAACAAGCCCTTTTGAACTCCCTCAGTGTGCACGAAAACAGATCTATGTGGTCTGACACGGCATTAAGTAGTCGCAGCGCGCGTACAAGGCGCGTGGTGCAGCAAGTTGGTCGCGCTCCGCTAACAGCAGCGGCGGCCGGCGGCGGCGTGTCGTGCTTCGTTAGGAACCTAAAGCTGAATCTGTTGTAAAACTTGCGGATTATGTATCTTACTCGAACTATTTTTAAGACGTAGGTAGCAAGTGCCAATGCCCTTCGTACCTCTAGTTTGAAGTGGCCCACCACACCTAGCAAAAACTCAGTTGGATAAAGCAGTGGATAGCCTGGGTAAACACCGTACTATTTTTTATATAAAAATCTTACGAATTTATTCTGCATGCGCTCAACCATCAATTTGTATTTATATAAGGAGACCAAATTGCAGCGTTACATTCCAAATGGCTCCTAACCAATGCGTCAAACAACGTGTCAAAAAATGCGTCAAAAAAACATAAAGCCTAGGTTACGGTATGCTTTTTTTCACACGTTATTAATATGCTTCCTAAAACATACATCGGATGTAAAAGTTACGCCAAGGTCTTTAGTTTTCCGGATGTGAATGTGAACCTGCAATAACCAGAAGTAAGTTGGTTTTGGCTAAAACCAGCAGAGGAATTGTTAAGGCTGTTGCGAAAAAAGAGTAACTTTAAACAAAAAATTAAAATAAATATTTCTAAAGGAGTTACATTTTAAACTTTAAAAATCCCTCGTTTTTGCTCAATCTCTAAGTATTTGAGCCGTGATTTCATACATAAATTAATCAAAGCAAAAAAAGTTGTAAAATAGCAAAAATCTGTTTATTTACATAAACACCAAACATTTATTTTCGCTAGACTCGTGACTCCCTTATTGACCACGAGTTACTTCGACAACTTAAGGCAAATTACATAACAGACCCCAGCTCTTTATGGTGGAACAGAATAACGTTAAGCTTAAGTCTAACCAATTCTGTACATTAAACAATAGCGGAGGTCTTATGCAACGAATACAGTTTTGGCTTGATTATGCAGGCTGACCTTAAAAGTCAAAAGTCCTTTGATAGTTTTAAGACTAGAAGAATAATTAAATCTTAAAAAGTTTATCTTCTTATGTCTATTCAATTATTTTTTAAGTTAAATGATAAACTTGTTGCAAACGTGTCTATGTCGAAAGAAGGTTATGTAAGACGTCAGCGCTTGTTAACAGTATAAAAAAAGCATAACCAGCGCGTATTGGCACTTTTAAGGATGTATGCAAAATATATCTACTTGTCTAACTTTCGATAAACTTGGAATATATAATGGAGTTGGAGTTGAATATATAATGGATTGCATCGATTGGAAAAAAGAAAAAGGGACTTAGCCGATGATTTGAAAGAAATATTTGAGAATAAAAGCCTCATTTAACTCTGTGTTATTCGTACCGGAAGTTGACGAAATCGAACTAAAATGATAAAAAAGTACATGTATCGTAGTCAATGCACGGCCAAAATAAATTATTTTCAGAAACTTCATACATTTTTTCATTTTTTCACGGGAAAAAAAAACCACTTTTGCCGATGTCGTTATGGAGATATTCGCGGTTAATTGTTGACGTTTCAGTAGCTGAGTTGCTGTTCAACTCAGTACGTCCACCATATTGGAAACGTAAATGCGGCAACGCAGCACTTGACAATATATATAGATATATAACGACGTAATATGCGTTATCGTTGATGATGGATGCAGTCACGTTTTCATTGAAGTATTTATGCATAATTCAATACAATAAAAATTTTAAACAAATATCAAATTAGGTATTAATTTTATTAAAAATCGTAAATTATTAATCAAGATGACATAATTTTTTCATGACAAATTATAAAATGCGAACAGAAATGATTGGGCATTGACATTTCCACATGAAAATGAACCTTAAAAAATAAATAGATGTACTGTGGATTTGACCTTACATACATCCTTAAGTGCAGTACAAGCGATGCAGCTCTGTACTGGTTATTTGCAAATTGTTTCCCATAAATCACGAGGATATTTAAATATTATGACTTTTGTTAATTTAAGAAAAATAATCAAGTTTTTCATAGATTAAAGTTTTTACCGTTATAGGTGTACCGAAAATTTTATTTCTAACATAAATTACGTACTCAATAAAGATTTATTGTTACTACAATACCTGTTAGAGGTGTAATAAATTAATGTGGTTAAATTGAAAGGAACATTTTTTCGTTAAAATAATTAATAATATTTTTTTTATGTCAGTTCAAAAAGCTTTTCACTTTTGACTATTTTGTCATTTTGATGAAAACCCGCCATATGAATCAAATAAATGCATTGTCACGTTGAGCTCACTTTGTCTTGTTAGTAAGGAACATTGAACCTTGTACAGCACATAAAACATCGAATAAAATTAACATTTTAAGAATGGTTTTTCTTCGCCAATGCTGTGTTATTTGCATTGCCGAATGAGTCAAGTATTCTATTATTGTCTTCATTACTATGCACCTGTCTGTTTGTTCAGGATTATGGCGGGAAGCAAACATTGTAGTAAAAGGTAGGTATGTTAGCTTCCGTTTGATCGCATAGATATTTTGAGTAGTTTGTACTTAGAGACAGAATATGGACCAGTTTAAGACGTTATGTAGGATTATCTGGTTAATTTCTACTTGTAATAAAAAAAAAATTTTTTTTTGTTCTATCTATCTTTTGGTCTATTAAAATGTTTTCAATGTAAATAGTTTAAAAACATAACATTTTAACTTTGTCAGCAGTCCGAATCTCTAAATATTGATTGTGAAAAAGTAAAAAAGCATAGTCTCATTTTGATCCTATTTTACCTACAAAAATTGATCCATCTCTATATCAAAAAAAAAATCATTAATGCTAATTAAAGTTCATGAGAAAAATAACGACACTATTTACCGCGACAATTTTGTTAAAAAAAGTCTATATAATTGATAGAATAAGGATCTGCAGAAAATTCATTGCAACCATTGCACATTACTTTGGTCGGGGCCTTGTACAAGTACAAGGTGCGACCGACTGTTGCAATCGACTTCTTGCCACTGCTAGTTATTGCGTGATCATCTTAACTTTTTTAGTTCCTCCTCGACTTCGAAGAGCATCAAAGAAATTATAAAACTTGTTGTATTTGTAATTAAGTATGAGTACTTATTTGTAGACACATACAGACTATTTTGTTTCGTTTCTATTAAAAGATTATAGCATATTTATAATAGGAGACTATACGCAATATTGTTACTTGCGTGATCTAAGTTTTTATTTGAGTTCGTACCAGCCGGAATATTTATACTTATTGAGAATATTTTGGCTATTGATTTACATTTAAGTAACATAGAGAATAACGAGAAACCTGTTTGTTTCCTTTCTTAAAAAAAATAGAATGAATTCTCCAAGCCAGTAAATACACATTTACTCGTACCAACATCTCGATATATGTTCCAATTTCAAAATACCATAGTAATTAGTATAAAATTGTACCAACCAAATTATCATGTACATAATCGAAGTTAAAGTCGTTAGTTTTGTTAGTTACACGTTCATTGATCGGAGGCGATGAGCGTGGCCGCGTTTCCACTGGTCCCTGATTATTTTCGGACTAGACATACAACGTACAGGATTTCTATTAAAATACTTTCAAATTCTATAAACGTTTCTTCACTGCAAACGAATACGCATGAAAGTTAGCATTAAATTATTGACGCAAAACGCATCTACGATAAATAGTTATACGCGATTCCAAAATAGTTATTGAATTACATAAAATTATGCTTAGGCTTATATTCTAAACGAACCATTGTGTTTTTTAGTACAGTGACCCATTAAATGATAGAAAATGACATACAAAATAAATATTAAAAAAAATGTTGATTACCGTAATTATTGAGGAGCTAGATCAAATGGTTAGTTGAAAGTTAAATATTCTGCGTAAACGATCTACTAAAGCCTAGAATTCATCAATGGAAACAGTTCCGTGTTGCGGTATGCATGCTAATAGGAGCGTTCTTTTGTTCATTTTTAAAAATTTTCAATTCCTGGAGTTCAATGTAAGACAGACGTCATGCGTTATGTATTGATTCCTAGGCGTATTGGTATTTTTTGTGATAGTGAATCACAATCACAATTATACACAGTTATAAATACTGAGTAAAATTATTACCTCAATACCTTACTACAAGACCCCATTGACTTAAGGCCAATATAGCCGCTTAAGCTGCACCCTCTGCGGGGATGGAGGTGGAAGATGCGTCGTGCATACCGCCGCAAGCAACCGACTTTCGCGACGCTGATGTGGGACTCCCCACAGTCGCACCTACCCACTAAAAACCACCTTGCCGGCTGTAGCATGGGAATGCTGTTAGCCTTCATCGGAGCGACACCCGGGTAGGGAGGTGGGTGCGCAAGTGGGGACCAGCTAGAGGGTCACCCGCTGAGAATAAAAATCACATAAGGTGCTAATGACATATGGATGATGGTTATTCGGCCTGGGCAGCCTTAAGGTGGTCCAGATTAGCCGAGAGCTAATCGGGGGGATCCGAGAGTGCATTTCTCGGTCTACGGACTTTGTACCTCGACGGCATGGACGGAGCAGTATAAGCTACTGACTCGCGTATCAGGGGGTTAGGATGCTCTTCGGATCGCTTGAAAAAAGCGGTGGAGAGCGTCCTAATGTGTTGTTGAATTGTAGGTAAATCGAGATCCCTGTGCAAGTCTGCGTTTCGCACGTTTTTGATTCTGGACTACCTGCAGCTTATACAAATAGGAGGCTTTGGCATGTGCAAAGATTGGGGCGGCGTACGTCATGACTGGCTGACGCAAACCTTAAAAAGCGTTGGCTTGTTCCTAAGAGACATTTTACTGTGCCTGCCTAACATACTGTTTAGGCGGCCCATGTACATACGGTCGAGTTTGGTAACGCTGAGTATGTGAGGTCGGAATGAAAGCGTACTATCGAGTGTTACGCCTAGGTACTTGGTGGTTTGAGCCCACGGGATGGGCGTACCTTGCATTCGGATATGGGGATCGCAGGGGCGACGGCGTTTATGATCGAAGCGCATCGCAGAGCTTTTCACTGGATTCACATCTATTCGCCATTTTTTGAACCAAGCTCCGAGGTTGTTTACGGCCTTCTGGAGTTTGGTGATGAGGAACTCGACGTACAAGCCCTTGACGTACAGGGCGATATCATCGGCAAAGAGGGAGATTTGAACACCTTTTTATGGAATAGATATGTCATTGGTATATGTGGTGTATAAGAGAGGGCAAGTACCGAGCCTTGTAGGGCGGGGGGTGGAGAGCGTACCTTCGTGTCTAAAACGAAAGGTGCGATCTTTAAGGTAGGATCCGACTAGTTTGACTAGTCGTTCGGGCAAGCCTGTGTTGTACAGCTTGTAAATGAGGCCCGCGTGCCATAAATGTCGAAAGCCTTGGCTACGTCAAAGAAGACCGCGACTGTTTTAAGTCGTCTAGGGTAGAAGCCGTGGAGTATGTACTCGACGATTCGGTGGACTTGCTGAGGGCACGAGTGCTTGGCTCGAAAGCCGAATTGGTGGGGGATAATGAGGGGGTCACCGTCTGCTGGGAACAGGTGGTCCTTCATTCGAGCGAGTATGACTCTCTCGAGAAGTTTAGCCATGGCCTTGCGTAGGCTGATGGGTCTGTGATTAGCCGGGATATTCAAAGGTTTACCCGGCTTGGAAATGCCTATGACTGTAGCTTCTTTCCAAGCTTTTGGAAAGAAGCTACAGTCCAAAGAACCTACTTCCAAGCCTGGCTCTGCGGAGAGGGGAATTTTTGGCTTTGATTGGGTTGCTAATGTCCAAGGGAAGCTTGGGCTTTCCATGCTTAGCAACCTTTTCATTCTCACTAATGGCCGAGTTAATGGCAACAGTGAGTGAATCGACTGTCGAGTCGATTTTATCCGTGCTATCGAGATAGTCGGATGAAATCGCGAGGGGGCAGTCTGGGGTTTCCAAGGCTAAAGACAGGTGTGCTTGAAACCTTCCCAGTTGGTATAGGTTTTCGGAGCAGGAGGGTTTTGGGGTCCTAGTATTAAAGACACCGGGCGGTGGTCTGAGCCTAAGTCGTCTAGAGGCTGTATGGTCTTAACTGACTTTTTTTGCTATTTATGTAGTCAGCAAACAAGCTCGCGCCCCCCTTAAAGCTAAGAGTTATCCCCACCCATGCACATCATTAGCCGTACATGTTTTATTTATTAATGTTGATTGTGTTATCATCGACTAACCATGCGTTGCCGACCGTTGGCCTTAGTTTGAATTGCCTTGTGACCGCACAGTTACTTCCTTTAACTGGAACAGAACTACGTAATCGTGATTAATATGGCTTTCACAATAGCAATGTCCAGACGAGATATTTACAAAATAAACCCTACAACTCCTAATTTGAATAATGTAATGGTTTTTTTTTATTAAAAAATCGGTAAGATAAACATATTGTGATAGGAAGAACTTTCTATATTAGCTGCTCACAAACCTTATTACTTGTGTGTCACACAAAACTCAAATAAACTTGACAGGTTATCACTTCAAAACATATCACACAAACCACTACATTTGTAACAGAATTTAATTAGCAAAACTTTAAAGTTTTCACCGCATTGTTTCCTCGATAGCAGTTCTGTTCGCTCGCACAGACACGATATCAAGTTTTATAGCTCGTACTAATTAATGCTAAGAACAATACTCTATTGTACTGAAGGGCGATGACTGCATATGTGCTAAGTACTGAGTGCCCTATATTAACGAGGCCGAACGAAAAAATATCAAGGAGTTTTATTGATTTTGATTTAATCTGTGTGGTTTTTCTTTTTAGTTACAAAGGAGGAAATGTGTTTTTTTTTTGCTGCCGAGGCACCCTCGCGGGAGGGAGGTGGAAGATGCGTCATGCATACCGCCCACAGGTAAATCCTTCTGCGGGGGGTTATGTGGGACTCACCAGAATGGCACCTACCCACTAAAAACCACCTGTTGGCTGTAGTTATTATCGTTAGCCTTCATCGGAAGCGACACCCGTCGGGAAGTTGGGCGCGCTGGCAGAGACCCGCTAGCGGGTCTTCCGCCTGTAGTGAAAGTTGCACTGAAGGTGCTCAAAGGGACATGAGTTGGTGGCCGTTCTGGGCAGCCTCCGGTGAAGCCGGGGCTGGGCAGAGGTCGGCCGAAGCATGATTTAGGGATCAATTCATTTAAATGAACCTATAATGAATTGAGAAGGGAACTATGCTCCGCCAGAGCTCTAACAAAAATCTTTTTTTATACGTTGCCATCAGGCGTGATTGTGTGAGTATATTGATAGTTTTGATTTGTTAAGAGGAGGCTAGGGCCATTAGAAGCAACTTCAGGTTTCATAAAATCATCGGATTAAACGAAAGTGTATCATTTCAAAAGCAATATGCAGGTTGGCAAAATATTACTAATCAGCCTTTATTTCTTGGAATGTTTTCTTAAAGTATATAGGTACTTAACTTTACCGTAATTGAAAAATCTGACTTACTTATTCTTTAACCAACAAACAAGTTTCAAAGTCAACGTACCAAAAAGCTATTTTAAAGACTTGTAGTACATATATTAAGATTTCTCCTTTGTTTACTTAAAAACAAACTTATAATCATTGAGCAAATAATAAGGTATGTCATAACATTTTTGGAATTAAAGCTAAAGTATTTTTATACTTTAGTTAAACGGTTAAGTTTAATATCTGAATCCTTGTTCTGGTTCTAAGTGGTTGTTTCCTAAAATAATTACCTTGGATTTCACAGAAACGAAAAGGACCGAGAAGAAAGACGAACCAAAATACTTATATACTAGGTAATACCTACTTCTAAACTAACTACGATTTGCTTAATTTTTGTTTGATAGAAGAACAGCTCAATTTAAATTATAACATGGTACTTGTGTAAAAATGAAAAATGTCGAAAGTTAAAAAATTCAATAAGAGCTACGTACTATGAATCTCCATAGGCAAGAATGCAAGCATCAACAGGTAGATGGCGTGCTGATTTGCTGTCTATGGAATATAAAAATATTGTATTGTTTTCACGGAGATCAAGCAATATCAAGATAATAATTATTATTTCTTCATTCCTAACAATTATGAACGAAACACAACCAAGCCAGCATAAGTATCAAGACGATGGAACTATTTTCATAATAGTTTCAGTAACTGGAGGTAAGGGTTCTAAATTATTCAAAATTAAACTGCGCTCCGTCTACAAGTTTCTGAATCCCGGAATACCATTTGGAACATTCATTTACGAAGTGTGCTCTGCTTTGGTCTATTTTATCAGAGGAACATATTATACATACTATCTTTAACCCCGTCAAAAACAAGGTGTTATAAGTTTGACGTATGCATGTGTGCGTCGGTGTATCGGTGTGTCTGTTGTGTCAGCTTAGATGCCACACGAATGGACCGATTTTGATAAATTGTTTTTGTTTGAAAACTTATGTATTATTACAACTAAAAGTTATAAATCCTTTTTCCTGATTGTTGAGGGTGTTTTATTTGTGTTACAAATAACTTGAATGACGATGTGCTTTTTTATGCACAACTTGGTTCCACCCACGGCTTCGCTGGCGTACTCCTCAGAAACATTACTTTTCCACTTTATGCCTCTACTCCCGACAACGAGTAATTTTTTTTTATAATCGGTTGAGTAGATAAGGCTTTAAGGTGCTATTAACAAATGAACTCTAACTATTATAGTTAGGGATTATTTTATATTTATTCAGTTAGTGTCCCAAATTCGAGTGTACTATTTGACTACTACTTGACGGTTAAAGACTTAGTAAAATACAAAATTTAAGGCCAAAGAAATTTGTGTTTAAATATGGCGTCACCCAATTAATTTTGTAAATTAAGATTGACATTCAGTTGTACACAAAACCTTGACTGGCATCACTTACAAAATAGAATTGTGTTATATGAATTGGACATCACAGCGTTAAAATGTCTTCATTTCAGAATTAACCTTTGAATGAAATCGTTGTATAGATGTCAATTGAATCATTTCGGTCTATTTTGACACTCATCAAGTCATCTGTCGCACATATTGACCTAATGGAGGGAAATAATACTGTCCACAAAACTGGCTTGAAACTAAGAAATTAAGAGCCACTTAATGCTATGGTAACTTAGTAATATAAATAAATATTGGCATAAAATATCGAAATTAATAATCCTAGCTCCGTTGTCGGTATCCGAAACAAATGACGTCACGTTTGACACTCGTCTAGTTGGCTTGGTCGCTTAATACCTCGTTTTTTAACCGTAAAACTGTTTAACCCTTTGGTGAAATGTGGAAATAATTTTAACTTCTGCGTAGAACCGCGTCGCGCTTAATTGTAGAACTAGCAGCTTTACAACCGTTCATTTATTACTGGCAGATTATGAATAAACGGAAATTCGTCTAAATTGTCTGTCTAATATTTAATAAAGTGTCATGCTGCTAATGAATATTAATATAACAGTGAAAGTGTATTTCATAAATATAGTAAGTCTATTCTTAGTAGCAAAATGTAACTTTGTATATTTTGAATATTCTATGTTATTACAGAAATAGAAAACAACCTAAGATTCTTATCAAGACAAAGAAATAACATGATATTCGTTTTTTTATATAATCCACTAATATTGAAATAAGCAGGAAGCTTTTCAGATTATTACATGTAACCACTTAGTTACTATCAAATACATACTCTACCGTCATCAATAAAAAAAAGTTATATGAGTTGAACACACTATGAGTAATCAATCAAAATAAAAAAAAAACAGCTTACTATCCATCTGATAACAAAAGAAACAAAAAACTTACCTATATCTTAAAAATAATAATTATCCTTGTTCACTTCTGGAATCTCACAAAAACTTATAGTACAGCAATCAACCTTTTTATCCAACCCGTAACCCAAAAACCAAATGTCGATGTCAAACAATGTCCATACACTGTATCACTATTCGTGTTATATTTTTTTGCTTAAGTATTTTTGTTTGATCTGTAGCACCACGTGCCAAGCAAAAAGTTATTCGCGATTTAGTTCACGGCGATGAATACCCGTTCTCTTTGCACGAAAGCTACCCATTGACTGAATAAAACCTACTTAGTTTTCGTTTATTCGGAATCACTACTTAGTATGCTGTGGAATACTAATAAGCCGAGTTAATATTTAATCAATGGTTTGTTTAAGTATTTAAGCGTGTTAATATAAGTCAAGTATTTTTTACTATTGGTAAAGATTTGATTATAAAAAATGAGTAAGTTTGATCAGTTACTGGCGTTCACTCTAATTTTAGAAGACCCAGGAATATGAATCTGTGTTAATGTGTTAAACATTTAATTTTACGTTAAAGTTTTCTAAAATATTAGTCTGTAATACGTAAATAAGCTTAACAAAATTTTTGAATTCTTTTTTTCTTCTTACAGGAAACTAAAAAATAAATATCATGGGCCGAGTAAAAAATATATTCTCCAACAATTACGATTCATTTCCTTCTAAATATTTAAATTAATAGGAAATATAAAAGAGATATCGATCGAAGCATTGATTAAACGCGACCGTCGACTCAAAACCAGTTAAATAAATAGCTTTCGACACGAAGAATTCAAATTACACCTCCAAACTACTTTATCAGAGTAATGCCATTCGAATGTTTTAGATATTGATAATATGTATCCTTCAACAGCATCGAAACGGTTACGATTAATATCGGTAATTTAGAATTCTCACCCATTTTATTGCCAATTTAGTTAAGTACGCTAAGGTACGCCAAAGTAACTAAATTGGACGATGTCATTTTAATTAAAGTGGAGTATCCGAAGTTATACAGCTTATTTATTTGAAACGATTTACGTTTCGTTATCGATGACGGCGATAAAATAAAATGAACTTTGAATTGCAGTATGGACAAAACCATTTGGCTATTGTAACCTACTTCAAATTCAGAGGCATAAATCAATAGACATCCAATCTAGTTATGCTCATATATGTTTTATTGAAAATCCATTTGTATAAAAATACAATAGATCATTATGATTCAAACACAATAAAAGGGTTACCTTAGGGCTGTCACAAAACAAAGTTACTATTGCATATGCAAATATTTGACATGTAAAAATATTTTGAAAAATATCACAAAAAAGGCTTACACTGATCGTTATGCAGGCTGCATATATTTTGTTCAGAAGCTACAAAAACATGAGTAACACAGGAGTGACATAGCTGCAATGAATATGGCTTGGCATTCGATTCCATTCAGTTTTGAATCGAGATAAATTCTGTATCGAGATAAATTTCGATCGATATCTTCGATTGACATTCCAATTACAAAGGTTGGTCTGGTAAACGGTGAGCACGGGCGATCATAACTTGTAACTTTTTTTATATCGTGGTGCATATGTAATGAACTTACGGCAAACGCACAGCTTTATAACTCGCATGTTTGATTTTATTAAATTCATAGTCTATTTCTATTTTCTATAGCCTGATTCCACTGAAATTAATCCACAAATTTTTGCTTTTAATACGCAGATTTTATTACGCAAATAAAAAGATGAATGAACTGCAGATGATCAAAATTAGCACGCTGTAGTCAAATTATTAATTGAATCGAGTTTTTTTACTAGTAATAATACAACAAAAACTGCTTTGTTGCAAAAAAAGATTTCCCCCTAAGCCAAGCAAGCCAACTGAGCTTATGCGCTAGCTTCATTAAAAAAGAAGATTTCGAAAGAAGATATATAATGATATTAAATAATATATAAATAATTTCGAAGAGTTTAAAATAACAATTATGACTTAAATTTTGTCAAATCGTTACTACCCCGCACCCGCATAGTCATGTGTCAAATTACGTCTGTCATCAATTATTAACTCTGTTTTAAAAATAAACCTAATGAAGTCATTCAATTTATCAAACAAGGGGCGTGAAGAATATATAGTGGAAAAACATAATTTGATGAAATAAATTTTATATTACGCGGTACATTTTCTACCAGCCAACCTTTTGGTGTTCAAAGTGGTGATACCTATAAATATACAAAGATCGATAAGAACATAAGAACAATGGGTAGTTCAGTGTATAATGAAATTACTCTCGTGAAGTTTTTTGCAAGTTTTTCTTCACGAAGTTCTCTACGAACTGCTCGTAGACATCAAAAAGGATAATAAAAATTGTGCTCATTGAGAAATTTAAACAATTAAATTTGAATTTTATAGAGTAATTGAAAGTGAGTGTTTTTCATTGTTCTATTTAAAACAAGGAATTTTCTGATCGATAAATCAACATAGGAATGAGTACTTGTAAATTATACACAATCAAATATATAAATTATTATAATCATATTGAGACTTTAAAAATATACCAGTGAGTGTCATCAATGTTCGCTAGCAAATGTGAAACTAAATGTACCTAATGGTCTCACAGTGATTTATAAATGTGAGGGAATTAAATTAGGCCTTTACAAAGCCCAAGTGTTGTCTTGCAACGTCATAGTCTTTTGATTTTTGTTTTTATGTTGTAACGTCAAGTGATACAAATATTCAGAATATTATATAATATAATAAATAATAATAATGCTTACATGTCTAGCAAAACAGTCAACAGTCAAACACATCACTTTAGAATTACTAAAAAATCTTCAGGTAACATTTCAAGTTTATATGTTATAAAATCATTTAATATAAACATGGAGAAATGTAATCAAACAAAGAAAATGTAAAAAAATAATGAACTTCATCAATACCTGCACCAAGCCCCCCCTCACATTAAAAACTCGCACTCATTGAATTAATCACGCTATTGTATTCGAATTTAAAAAACAAAAGCACGATTCCATTGAAAATGTGGAAAAAATGTGACCCTGTTGATGTTTTTAATAGGTTTCCGTGCGCACGCGCCGACCACTTCAAAAGTTCCGGTATTATGCGTGAACAAGGGACTGGCGTCAACTTTCATAGAGTAAGGAATTGGCGGGTGACATAGATGGGATACACCTTTGTTACCTCGGTTGTTACAAACAGAGTGATTTAAAAGCATTTTGGAGGTTCGCAAGCTTTGCAAACTCCGTTTAGATGGCCCTTTGCCGTCTTTTGTTCTGGTAATTTAGGTTATCATGTAACTTTAGCTTCAGTTTGTCATGCACGTTAACATATCTTGCGTTAGTGCGCTATAACTGTGAAAGTTTTGCAGTTTAAAACCACTCGAGTACCTACATTTAACAGATTATAAATAATAAAGCAAATTAATAATTTCTGTAAAAATAATAATTACATAGAGTAGTTACTACACTATGGATTTGTATTTGTTTTCCTCTTAAAAGATCTTAATAAACCATTAACGTTATAAATAACAATGAAATCAGAGGCCGTCATAATATACGACATCCATAGTATTTCTCGCTATATAATATACCTTTAAAAATAATATTGTTATTCACTGATTTTTAGTGTGTCTTTGTTCTCCTAACTTTGAACTATCCTATCTACATAGCTACTTATTGTTTGACGCTGGCCACCAAAGTCGTGAGTCCCGTGATGAATCTAGCGGATATTCTCCACAGTTCGGCTTTGTGGAAGCTTGCCATGCTACATGAAAGTATTAATAAGTATCTTCAAGTACATTTTATTATAATATCTACGACTGACAACCTTCCATTGTATTGATGCAGTCAATTTGCCTGAACCTATATAAAAAAATTATATCATAAAGTGTATAAAGCATTAAGAATTAATTTATTAATTTCGCCTTTAGAACACATTAAAATAGAATCAAAAATTTTGTACAAAGGTTGGAAAAAATATATTTCTCACAAAATGGCTAATTGGTAATTAACATTTTTATGACAAGAGTAAAGGTGTCTTTGAAGCCTTAGGTAAAATTATTTAGATCTAAAACTTTTCGCCTGATATGAACATATTTAAAAAGAATTTCATCATCTGTGTTTTATTTAAAAATGTTCAAAACAGAACTCCATTGGCTGGGTTGTGAGAACAATGCAGGATCTGCAAACCGAACACTCACGTACCAAAATAAACTTCAAATCGTGTTATGGGCATCCAACGTAAACCCGCAAAAGGTTCATTTTCATATCCAATACACGTATTAAATACGTATTTATAATACACACAACTACAATAACTGAAATAACTGGGGGTCTAAACGACCCTTTACAATTAAATTTATATCCGATGTTTGCATAGGACCTCCGGGGTAAAGAGTCCGATTGTCCCTGCGCTCGAAAATCACGTCTTAATTTGAGTTTAATGTAATAATGAGTTAAAATGTAGGTCCTCCGACCACGTCTTATTACTAAACTTTGGACAAACAATAGCATAAGATAAAGTTTATATCCAAGATTGAATTTCGAGTGTTATTGATATTTGGGACTGTTGCCTAAGTTTTAGGATTATAGAGATTTGGTGATATGAAAGGAGCATGGAGGATGCAGTGGAATAAATGATTGTGTCTTATCTTATGATGTATGTTTATGCTGATATCTTAATTAAATGAGAACTCTGTGTCGCTTTCCATTACAAATTGCAGGGTATAAGAAAGAGATTTTCTGCCAAATAATCTTAGATTAATCGGAACTAGTAAAATCTTACCAAAACAAAACAAAATTCTTCTATGAGCACTATTTTGTAATTTTCCGTAAAATTTTGAGTTATTATCTAAAATTTGTAAAATAAAAATAAACCAATAGGCATTAGATAAGTAAAATAATTTAATACTTTGATCAAAGCCGTGATGAACTAAAATCTGGAAACATAGTAATACTGAAAATACTCGTATATATTTTTACGAATGTGACATTTCTTAGACGTCGCGCGGATAAAAAAATATTTGCACAGGGCAATAAAACGAAGAATAATATTAAAGTACTAAACATATCAGTAACTCGCGTGGTTTTGATCTCAAAGACTTGAAGACGCTTAACCCGCGCGTTGAACACAAGGCAATCATTTCGAATGGTATATGTGACGTTTTACTTAGCTAATGGGAACAAGTGGCCGCGTACCAAGAGTTGTTTCAATAAAACTAGCATTTAGATACTTTACACGATTTGTTCGAGGATCGGAAGGGATTAAAGTTTGTAGCGCAAGTTAAAAGAGATTGATACTATCGTCTTTGTCGTATAAATCTGCATCTTTTCAGATTTTGTTTTATACCGGTTAGTACTATATGACATTTTAAATATTTCGTAGTGGAGGAAGTCGTGGGTTCAACTCCTGGCACAGGCACCCGTGCGATGAACACAAATATTTTTTATATCTTTTGAGTGATGGATATGTTCTATTTAAACATATGTAGCACGCTAATTCAATGGATTTATTTGATTCCATTAATTAAAATGTATCGATTTCATCCTTCTATACTTCAATACAGGATAGATTTTATAACCAACTAACTACATTTTAGTACTGGTTTGCAGAAAATACAATGTTTGGGGAAAAGTAAAAATTAAATTAAGAACTCTTTTACTGTTAACACTAATTTGAAGTCAGGATAGATATATTTTGGCGGGTACCTCTTTTATCATAGCAATAATAGCCGCATCAAGACAAAAAATAGACACCAGTCTTGTGCGAAGAAATAAAAATGTCTCTTTCAACTTTAACTTGTACCACATAAAAATTTGTGCTGTCGTGTAATTCCCACCATACCCACTGTTGAGCGACATTTATGCCGGTATTCTTGGTAATCCTGGCTTTCTAATACTTACTTGACAGGGTATTTAAATTTCATTACATTAAACTTTATTAAAATCAATAACCTTAACCGGTTTCTTGCATTACACGTAAAAACGAACATAAACAGAGGATCTCTCTGGAATCAAGTTTGTCCTTAACTTAGTTATTGAAATTTAAAAATGATTTTACGATATGCTTGAAAAATATTCCATTGCAACTATATTATTACCTATTGTCGTCATCTAATTGGCCATTGCAGCTCGCACCCGATACGTTGGTAACGCTCATTGTTTGACGAATTACTTACCGATGATCGGGTGTATCATATTCCTTACAACCCAACGTGTTGATATCATATGTAAAACATGTTTTGTACGATTTATACAAAGATATACACTCTGTTCCACAAACAACACTATGCAATGAAATACATTTGACCAATATCTTAAGGCAAAAAAGCTAAGGGGTGAGTTAAAATGATTATCATTTCAATTTTATATTTATTTGGCCACTTCTGTCTAAAACTACAACAGGAGCGGCAAAGGTTTTGCTCAAAGGACAATAAATCCCTGCCAACGATTGGTCACGCGCAATATTTTTGACATAACGCCTATAATCCCGTCGAGAGAACAAAGCAGTAGTTATTACAAGAAAAAAAGAACTGCAATAGTGTTAGAGCGTTAATAATTTTCTAAAAAGTTTAACAATATGTTTGCGGTGTTTATTAAAGATTCTTTAAGTTGAAGTGAAATGATCTTAGATTACTGGGCGGGCTTACATTTATTTCGCTACTAAATTATCTTGAAACATTTCTCGAATAATGTAGGAAACCATTTTTGTTAACAAGTAACAAATTACTGCCAATTATCTTTGATTTTTACGTGTGTGTGTAGTTGTTTTAATAAAGTTTTATGTAAATGTAAAGGTTTATTGCATATAAAAGGAAAGTTTTTGGGAGATTTTAAAATCTCTGATATTTTTTTATTTGCCTTTCGCGTATTTATATTTATTGTTTACAAGTTATTATTAAGATATGGTTTTTTCCAAATCACTTTTAGATTTGCTGATTTTTATTAATGAATCATCAAAAAGATATTCAAATAATATAAAAAAATTACTTACATACAAATAGTCATACTCGTGAGTCACGCGTTACTTTACCAATAAATATGTATGAGAAAATTAAAATAATACAAGAGACCTAACGAACATAAGATATCGGTTACCCCGGGATTTGAATAAAACAACTTGTGACCTTCCTTCCTTGGACATCGACGAATTAGCATATGACACGAAATCTGGAGCCACAAAAAATAGAGTACCTGCCTGTATTATCCATTCCACATAACTAATAACTGTGGAACTGCCCAAGTCATATTATCATTAATATGACTTGGATCATTACCAAAATAATATTTAAAAATAGTGTATAATATTTTCCTATTTTACCGGAGGCAATTTACGTACATAAATACTGTTAATATATTTTCGTCTTGATATAACTAACTGTAACAAACAATTATTCCAATACTTAGTATCAATCAGGGTTTTAAGAATCCTTTTTTTTTTTTGTTCATCAATAATACAATTATCATTTCTCATAAAATATCACTCTACTGGGTGTTAGAGCTCCACGCACAGATAGCACTTGTTATAGATTAGGAACAGTTTTTCCGTGTACCGATTTGTTTTTGATGTCAAAGCGCGTTTGTTCAGTAATGTTTAGAAATAATGCTCGTTGATTTCCTTCTCACAAATAAAGTACATCTTGTAGCTTATTATTATTTACGACATTCTGTGGGAATTTTTTGTTATTTTTAAGTTATAAAATCGTTATCAATTATTGCTATCCACAGTTTATATAATTAATATCTATTATTAATTTAGTGCTAATAGAGTTTCTTATGTTAAGATCTCGTCTGGGTTCTACAGTTCTTAAAATAGTTCTTATTTGAACCGCAATAGTAACCATGTTTGCGTGATCGTGTACCGGTTGAAGGGGGGGAACAGCCAGTGTAATTATTTGAATAAAGGCAACTCCAACGTAAGTATACCTGTAACGAATATCAACATTATAAATAATCCATAAGATCTACTATCACGGACGCCACTTGCCGTTTGCGAGCTTGTAAAGATAAAGAAATGTTTGTTCACATTCATTTGCAATGAGAAAGGAGAGCGGAATATTAAAACGAACGACGGTTTTTTAAATTGTAGTTGACAATTTAAATTTTATTTTGATATTTTTAATTTTTTTTTTAAATTGTATTTTTATTCTGAGAACATAAATTGTATTCTGACATTTTTAATTGTACTTGGCATTTTAAATTTTGTTTTGATATATTAATTGAGCTCTGATTGTAACATACTATACATATAACTAATATGTAATTATAAATTTTGAATTTAAATGAAAAAAATGTAAACGAAATATTGTTAATTTAACAATATTAAATAACAATTATTCATTTTTATTAAAAAATATGTTTGCATATTCAGACTGAGTGAATGTGTTTTCAAACTTTAGAATAATACTGTATTAAGACATTCTAGAAAATAAATAAATTCTTATTCTCTTCTTATTCTTAGTCCTACCAGCTAGTTGATCGTATACACTTAATGTTTGGGTTTTAATAAATTATTCGATTTCCAAAACAATTATTAAATATTCACGTAACGAAGTTGTGTAACATAACACAAGTACGTAAGCGCCGAGAAACGCATCTGGCTCGTGCCGTACAAGTGCGTTTTGAGCTATCAATCTTGTTGCAGTTTAAGCAATTATTAACCTTACTCCAAAACAGGACTCGCATAATTAAAAATGTCCATCAAAAAAATATATACGTATGTTATGAAAGATTTTTGTACGTAATTTATTTTCAAAAGAATGAAAGCGATGAATTTATTTTTGAATACAATAAAGTCTGCAAATGAGCTTCGTGCCAATCTGACTACAGACTCCATTATCAATCATATCTTACTAAAATTGTTGATTGAAAATGGAACATTTCCAAACTAAGCCTTAGTTTGTTAGCATTAGAGTCTAAGCTCTTCTGTGTTCCATTGGAACATCGTTTCTTTATTATGAAGTATTCGGTAATTCGATAAATGTTTCCCCGGAGTCCGTATGTGAGTCTGTCTTTTCTTACTGCAAAACTAAAATAATATAGGGATAACAATGTGTTATCCCAGGTCATGTTCTAGTTGTGCAAAATTTCACCCCTTTTCGTTTAGCAACTCTTGCGGGATTAAGCACCGTTCTATAAGTTACGGACTTTGCATACCAGCCATCTCTACCATCAGCATGCACCAAGGAACCCGACTGTTCCAGTGGAAGGCATGTTCGTTGTTTTTCCTCACAAGCGCATGGCTGCAGCATTTGGCACCAGTTTTCATTGCCACTTCAACATAATAATATACTTCAGAATATTATATTTATGAATAACTTTTTAAATAATAGAACAATTTATTGCAGACCATACATATAATGACAAGCAGTTAATCTCTATGGCTCATCTCTAAAGTAAATAAAATCACTATAAAACTAGACAACCCAATTTACTAAAGCTCTAAACTGTAACTCTTCAGAGAACCCAGTAGATTCCCGCCATTATTCTCCAAATGAAACTAAAGGTTACAAATAAATCGTCAAATTAAAGCTCTTTAAATTTTATTTCCTCGAGTTAACTTCGTTTAAATGCTTTTTCGGAAACGTTCCGTTAATGAGACAACAGCTTTATTGCTTTTCACAAGTTATTGTCATTAGATCACTAGCGTTGGACGGCGTTGAAAACCACTTGGAAACTTAAACGAGTTATTTTAACGGTTTGTTTTTAAATATAATTAAAATTGCTCCTCCATTTTCTGTTATAATGATTGTCTGGAATAACTCGCAGCTACTAACTTGGTGATCAGAATTCGATCTGACCTTTTGCAATAATCTTTGTAATCAATCATTTTATCACGATACAATTCGTTAATTTATATCTTACTTTCATATTCTTCGGGAGACGTTTTTTTTTGTCGATCATGATTCACATTTAATGAGTCACTAGTAAATACGGCCTTTTTTCTTTTTTTATACTGGATAGTATGTCAATTTCTCATCCTTAGATTAACTGCGAAACGACAAAGGGTTCAAAAATTGTGAACTGCTACCTAACATTTACAATTTTACGAGTTATTTCTTAACATCGAAGGACTTCATTTACACTGTCCCAAAAAAATGCGTTTAACTGTAAATAGTTGATAGCAGGCATTGCAATTCACAATATTGTTTTGGTTTATAATATCGCAAAAATAATAGATAAGGAATCATACGGTGACAAAGGAAGGAGAAACTGATGACAAAAAATATGATTCATTTATTTGAATTTAATAAAAATATGTATAGTAAACTTATAGTAAAATTATATCGAAACAGATATTCAATTACGACGATACTTGTTCCAACTAAACAAAGTCTAATATTTTCATAGATTTATAAGTCATAAAACCTGGCACCTAGTAGGTTTATATGTAAATTGATAAATCTTAGGGACATAGATTAGACTTCTATATTTAGTACCACTGTAATTAAACTTACTAAGTAAACTTTTATGAGCGGATTAGAGGACCATTTACTGCCCTGGAACCAGAAATCGATGGTGAACGACTGAGTTAATTGGAAATTTAAAAGGTTTAAGGTTTAACGCACTGTTTCTATGAGCTGGAATGCATAAATTACACATTATGCTTGTATATGGCAAATTCAAATGTTTATTTCAATGATAACAATAATATGATTTTAAATATTTTGTTGATTATAAAAAATCATTATTTCATGAACACTTGATGATTGCTTTAACAGTCAATAATGAATCTACGAAGATCTGGTAAAATAATATCTACAAATCATTACAACTAAAACTGAAAATTTCATCCGATTATTTACTGAACAAATCAAATAATAATTAAACCAAGATAAATCGAAATACTTAATCCGTTATAAATTTATAGGTTAGAATAACAAGCAGTAACTTTTTTACAATATTTTCAACTATACATATATACAGAATTTAAAAAATCCTACGTTTATTTTAATTTTTTCTTGTTTACTGCAAATTTCTGAAAGACCATACATCTTATTCAAAGACCTCTTTAAAACATCCAACGTAATTAATACAAGCAAAATTACTTCGGTCACTAAAGACTCGCAAAGAAAAAACTTACCATTACTGAAAATAAAGATTGATGTAGAATCAATCTCCCCAACTTACGAACACAAGCTACGTCCATACAATCAATTTTAATCTGAGAAAACGTCACGTGTCGTCTTCCATCTTTTTTTTACATTAAAGATAGGGGTTAGAGGAAGGGAGATAGCATATAAAGATTCTGGGATAGGCTTTTACAACGATGAAGGCCTACTTACAAAATTAAAGTCGCCTAAAGAAGATTGAGCGGAGGAGGTTATCAGTTAAAACAATGACGTCAGCGGATATTTTGATCGGTATCTCAATAAAATATTAAATGGTGATGGAGATTGTTGATGGCTGAAAGCTTTTATCGATTGATGATTATTGGATCATGTGTGTTCAGATGAGTAATGCTGGATTTGTTTGTTAAATTTAGCTCCTTGCTTTTTTGTGTGGACCAAAGTATTTGAGTAATTAGTGAATTTTAGCTTTTTAAGTTTCTTTTGTTATTCATGCTTTTAAAGTCTTTGAAATCCTCAATTAAGCAAACAGTCCAATCCTACAAAACTTTAACCCCACTATAACCTTATTCCGTAAATCTATCATACGTTTGGGTCTGCATAAATAAATGATCTAGTTGGTTGGTTGCAATACTTCAACATTTCGTCTATTATATTCGAAAGGTAATTAAGTAATAGAAAGGTAAAAGTAATAGCAGTTTCTTTTGTCCTTTCTTTATCCAACAACGCCATAATTTTATACAATTCACCTCATTCTACATTCTCTGCTTTTATTCCTTTGAAAATTGCAAAGCAAATAATTACTGGCAATGTAACTAAATATGATCCAGTCAATATGTTCTGGACTTAATTTGTGATGAATTTTTTAAAGGATATTTCCATACAAATTAAAGGCCTGGGGCGACCGACTTGGTTGGTAGAGGTGCAGTGTTTAACTGTGGGTCCCTGGGAACCGACAGATGCATGGGTAGTTGACTTTCAGGGATGAGAAAGAAGAGGATATGGCATTTTTGGTTGATTAGAATTTATCGATATATGTAAAATCAATTTCATTTACTTATACATGAGTTTTTTATAAGATTTCTATAATGTAAGCTATTGTTTTTAATTGTAGAGAGCATAATAAACACACGTGAAAATAACTGATTTAGAAAAATTTTTTTTCATCAAATGGATACAAACACACTCGGTGTGTGTATCCATTCAAATCGCTGGCAATTAAGATAAAGTATGTATGAAAAGACTGTAAGAGGCAAAGTTGTACCACATCCAAAAACCAACCACTGTATAAGTGGATACGGTAGACGGTTATTAGTCTTTCCCCACCACGAGCTGTTTTTTCAGGGGGTGCTTTAACGCCCCTACGATATAAAAAATGTATACCTCGCCCCCAGCAGCCTTTGCTTAGCACTGGATTTTCTTTCCTCTAAAGTATAGAGTTTCTGAATTTTAGAGTAGATTTGAGAATATCGATTTCGTTGTGTGTCGACTTTGTAAAGTTTAAAGAGTTTGAAGAATGTTGTTGTTTATTATTGGTTATCGGAAATTTATTGTTTGATGTTCAATTATTTGGCTTCGGAAATTCCGCTAAATAAACTTTGATTATTCGAGTTTAAGTTTGAGGAATATAGTTTTGTTAGGGACCTACCAGCGAAAAACAACTAAATATGCTTACGTACACAAAACAAATCAATAAAAATTTTGCTATGTAAGCTTCCCTAAACGAGTCTGATTTTGGACTTGACGAAATTTTGAAAAAATTACTTGAGCTCCGTACGCCTCTCAAGATTCTCTAGTGCAGTGTTTTATTTATATTTATGAACGTAACTTATTTTTTTTAAATTCATTTTTAGATAGATTTAAAGACACATAGTAATACGTGAATTGACAGATAGATAGTCCCTAAGATATCTATTAAAAAATCTCCACTTTTGTGGAGCCTTCAGACTTCGTGTTTAATTTAAAATGATAGGTATTAGAACACCTGTTTTAGGCATATACCAATACATGGATATCCAAGAACGTTCACCTTTGATACTCTATCTATAATACGATACAAATTCGACACTAAACAGCGGTTTCCATGCTCCTTCTCATATCTTCTTAATATGCATTAAAATTACACTATGAATAAACTGAAATAGATGTGAGCTTGTAACTGCTTTGATAGCCGGTCGGCACACGAGTTCTATCACTCGTGAAGCTGCACAGAATGTTCCAGAACATCTCATTAATATTACACTCTTCGTTATTGTCCTAATGTCAGGAGGCGGTTGGTGGAAAGTTAGTGGTCTGCTCCACTTTGAGCTAATAGTTTTATTGTGTTGGTGGTTTATTTATGTCTCGGTGTTTTAAATTGGTATTATTTAAAAGAGGCAAAATTTGTTTATTTGTTTGTTAATAGTGTTATCGATAAGTTCTGATAAAGTATAGTAGTGGTTTTTTATATTTTTTACCATTAGAAGCTTTTAACAACACAACATTTACCGAAATTTGCAAGAAATCTGAGCTGCAATGGTAAAAGTACGAAGGGACCTTGTATTTAGTGCTACTGTTTAAGGGATTTTTTTACCAATTGAAATATTTAAGATTTATAAAAAAGATATCAAGCGTTTTTAATTTAATAAATAATTGCACCTGCCGATACTAATTACAAGAAATTGGACTGTTTGATACATCTGTCGATTATAAGTAAATAATCAACAGAAAAAAAGTTTTGTTTTAATAGCTTTAAAGTAGTTTTAAATAATTTAGCTTTTAATTTAAACATCACATACTTTTATTATAATGAAAAACGAGTAAAAAGTTAATTGAGTTCTTAATATATACTTTATAACTATATAACATTTTGAGTTTTGTAGTCATGCTAATAATTTTAAAATATATTAAGAACTATATTTTGCCCGCGACTTTGCGCGGAAATACTTCGAAAATAGTGGTTTCTTTTAGAATATAAAAAATAAATCAGGACAAAAGTTAGTCTATATGTTTTCTTGGTCATAATCTATGCGTATATCAAATTTAAGTCAAAATTATTTAACCGTTTTTTGCATGATCAGTAACAAGCAAGCAAACATTCAAACATCAAAGTCTTCATATTTGTTGTATTGGTATTTAGCAGGATATTCAAAATAAGATTTTTGCCATCCTTAAAGCGTCTCAATTCTTTTCTCAATAATAATTAACTTAAAACCGTGACAGCCCAAAGTGCAACACATCAAATATCCAGGTAAATTGAATACCCTATCTCCGCCCCTTACCTGTACTTCGTTATACGCAGCTGAAATTTGAATAGCGCGCACCACGCTAGCCGATAGATGGAGCTGATGGCTCATACCCATTGATGATGTATGAGAGTCCATTGAGAGATGGTAATTAATGGTGGAAGGTGGAAAAGGTAGATGAGTAATGAAAATGTGGTTTATCGATATGGGTTTAACAAAGATTGTTTGATCATTTCAAGAATTTTCAAAACCAAAAGCCGTAACCGAATTCTGACCTTTTTGGATCCCGCACTTGAAATATATGATTGTAAACTACACTGTTGATGCGGTTGTATAATAGGCATATTGTAGTGCATATTATACACCATATTATATTGATAATTACTAGTAACATATTTATAAAAGTTTTCGAAGAGAGGCCTCAGAACAGGTAGCAGTAGCGTCAGCAATGCAGCTTTTTTAATAGTAGGTTCCTCGACTGCTTTAATAGTATTATGTAGGGCAGTATTGACAGTTCTGTTACCATAAATACCGGTAAAGTTCGGAGACATTAAAAATATGCATTCTTCGGTTTTTGTGCAGCTTAATTGTACTAACAAACGTCTCAATATATCAAATAGATCGTATCTAATTAAATAAATAATCATCTCAAATAGATTTAATGTAATTTTTAAACTATAAAGTCAATATTATACTGTTACAAACATATTTTTATAAACTCCTTATGATAGAAGTATAAACGTACCTTCAAATCATCAAAAAGTATTTTATACTTTTGCGTGGGATAAAATACTTAAAACCACCTCCAAACCCAGTTTCACACAAACAAATCAATACTAGAAAATTAAAAGCCCTAGATTACCATGCCAATTACTCAAACAAGCCATATTATTTAACCGCGCCGCAAACCGCAATTATCGCTATCAATTCACCCTTTATTCACTCCGAGCCTTGTAAAATTGTACATTGTATGTAATTAATTATTCGTACACATTAGAAAAGGCGACAGTACAAATTACTTTAATGCTTTGACTAGATAACCCGTGAGTTGCTGTGTTAATTGCGACGATTATGTCGTTGTGTCGAGATCATTACAACGAGATTAAAAGTAAGTGGGTGTGATATGGACAAGCGAGATACGAAAAAAATTAATTGTTTAGGTTATTTATGGTTTATTATAAAGTAAGGAGAACATAGTGTAGGGAGATTTTATACACGATATACGAAAGACGATTTATTAAAAGTTACTTTTTTTTTTGCTGCCGAAGCAAGGAAGCAAGGTACGGGTTTAGTACTAGTGACTAGAACCAGGACAGTTGGCGCGCTCAAGGTAGGCTTACGTTAAGCAGCGAACGGTAGCCGGCGGACCGAATAATTGTACATTGACTGACAATTCATACTAATATTAGCAAAAGCGCAGATTTTTAATAAATACCTATAAATGTGGTTCATGGTACCAAAACCAGAAAAACACTTAATGAATCTTAATTTTAAACATGGAGATTTATACTCAAATTCGTAAATAAAAGTTAATTAAGAAAAGCTTCATTTCACTTTCCATACATGGTCTGGCTTAAGAGTGCCCAACATCTTTCACACAAAATTTTATATTGTTTAAGTAAAACAGGGTACTGGAATTATGATATTAAGAATTATTTAGTGTAATAATCAAAAGTTTGATGTAGTAAGCTCAAAATACGTTTGGAATTGAAGAATATTAAAAAGTTACAAAATAAATAAAAGACATATTTTTTTATGTATTTATTCTGATACATATATGAGAAGTACATTATCTAAAGACTGGTGGTGTTACAACATTATTTTCATACCTTGCCCAGCCAAGGTAACAAATGATTGTGGCAATTGTGCGCAGCAACCCACTGTCCTCCGGCCTACCTTGCAGTTACAATAATATTGCTTATAATAGCATCTGTATTTTATTAATTTGTTGCACTACGATTGCCTAGTCACTAAATTAAGAAAAAAATACTATTAATTTTAACAATAACATTAATTATTCCTAATCTGTGCAGCCGAAAGCCAGGAATGAAATGAAGCATTTGAAATAAAATTTGACAAGCAAAATTAGAAAGCAAAAAAAATTGTCACGTTGTAAACCTAGACTTTTAAAGGTTTATATTTTTGCGTGTGCCAGTCCAAACTCTGTCGGCCTGCATCACAAGTAATGATGGCCGAGATAAACCAGCTTCCTGTTGTGTCATACTCCGAGCATATCTGCAGGGCGTAATCTCAGCAGGCCTATAATTTGTGGTCGCGATAATAACTTATCCACACCGATTTACTTATATTTTTACACCTCGTTTTAATTAGAATTTAATAACACTGAGGCGCCTATAATCGCGTTTTTCTAGTATGTTTGTACAGCAATGTTGTGATTAAAATGGAACAAGTATTAATTGCAATTCGTCGGCGATAATTTTGTAGTTACTTTTACCTATATTCTGCAAAAATAAATAATAAAGTTTTTTGTGCTATAAGTATACTTAAAATCGAATATTTGTTTGGTGGTCTGTAATTTATAAGGAATTCCTTCACCACTAGGAAGGTACGGTATGACAAGTAAGCTATTTTCGACCTTAGCTTAATGTAGAAGTGCATCTTTAAGTATGAAAAAATAAATAGTTTAAATAAAAGTGGCACTTAGGCTAATCTTTTAAAAATATCGATGTATATGTTTTTTACTTAGTTAAGATTTACTGAGGGTAAAATAGTTACATTTATTATTACTATCACGAAACTCCCTGCGATTAGGAGTTACGCAGCCAAACTAGCAAGGGGCCTCCAGTCTTAAATAAATCTTTAATAATCTGATGTAAAAACTAAAACTATACCAGAGTATCCAATTCTGTTACTGAGATATGAAATAAATGTTTAAGGATAAATTTATCTCGCAGAATTCAACATGATAGTGTAATTTGCGGATTGATTGTACGTTTATCGCATTATAACCAGTAGCAGGAATGAGGCCACGATATAAAACGTGAAATATTGCTTGAACATAACTTATCTATTATTTGCGATATCGTAACATGTAATTTAAACTCTTGTTTCATTTACGCGGTATTGTTAGAAGGTTTCGAACAGGTTTCAAATGTTTAACTTAACGTAAGTTCAGACTGTTTTAAAGTGTCAGTTGTTTATGTTAACTAACAGAATAATTTTTACACAGGGTGCTGAGGACCTTTTCGAAGAAAGGGTTGATATACCTGTAAGCCTGGTCGATAAATGGGATGTTTCGATTTTAACTCGGCTATTGAGTAACAGTTAGTTGAGTAAAGAATACCTACAGATTTATGGGGTGAATCATGAGCCAACAAAACATACAAGTTTTCCAGATTTACAGTAATAATAACTTTGAGACATTTGTTGAGCACAAGCTATTTCAAAGCTTTAAGCTGTTAAAATGTTTGTGGTAGAAAAGCATTACAACACAAGAACCACAAGATTTAATGGTCTGCAAATATCACATAAAATTCTAAATGAACCCATTAGAGAAAATCTAGAATTATTTTAAGAACTATGCTATTTGGGCAAACACCTTCTATACACAAGTAAGAGTTGCACACTCTTCGTTGTCTTCTTCCATATTAGAGGAAAGCGAGCCCGCTTTACTCGACGCTGATGTGTTTGTCTAAGGACTTATAAAAAAAAAACTTTGCACATGCGTTCGTGGGTGTTTACGTGGGTTCCTGCCCCGTCAGAGCAGTTAATATACATTACAAACGTTATAAAAGATACATCAATAACTTATCATCATAAATAAATAAAAATAATGATCGAACCTGGGACACTAAATGTAGAAGCCAGTGCCTTAACAAATCCGTTACCGAGTTGACATTAAATGAGCACTATACACGTTTTTTCTATAAGTACATATCGCTAGACTTAAATATATTACAGAGTCATAAATATTAGTAAATACTATGATACACTCAATGATAGGTTAATGTTGTGCATAGTATTAAACTAAATAATTTATGTGGTTTATTATTTAAATAGTTTAATATATTAAGGACTTGTTTAAGTACAAGTTATTGATTATAATTTATTCATAGGAAGGATTTTACCGTATTGCTAGCAACAAAACTTATTTTTGATCTTTAAACCAAAACGTTATATGATTCCTGCTCGAGTTACAAGAGTACAAAATAAAAGCTACAAAACAGACGGACAAAGATTATTCTGTAGGTGGCTAGTACGCTAAGGGAATCGACATCTAAAAATTCTTATCTTTTTTAAGTTGACTCAATTTTTAAATTGCATGTCAATATTCTTGTGTGCAAAGAGTTAACCAAAGATACAGGGGTAAAACTTAGATTAAAATCCAAACTGATATTAACAGATGAAATCTAAAAGAAATTATTTTTCGCGCGCCCAATGTAATAAAACCTGCCCAGACGTTATTGAACAGTCAAAGACAAGTATTTTTTTAATATTCATGAACACAAAAAAACATTTTAAACGATTTAGTTACTTAAATATTGTACCGTTTTATATAACAAGATCATAACGTTTCATTTTAAGTAACAAAAACAATCAAACGTCCAGTAACTATATATTAAATACAATCTTTACAGCCATTTCACGCGACAAAACTAAGAACTTTATCCATTAACTAGTATTCCGTAATAAAATTAAAATGTTAAATATATTCTTAAGTCCCTCACAATATTGCGAATGTCTAAACAAGAGTATAAAGATACTCGGTAGGGATCTTGTTTCGTTAAAGAAGACATTTTGCTCTCAAGTACGACGATGCCTTATAGGAAGGCATTTATAGCGATGCTTTAGGCGATGGTCCAAGAATAAATTCTATAGTTTTCAAACCAAATTTTAATTGATTTTCTTTAAATAAAAATTGGAGACTTAAAAAAAATGAAAATTGTATTTACTGTTATTTTTATTTATTTATTTAGATACACCAACAGTGAACATATTAAAGTTACATTACATAACATTTCTTAAGTCTATATAATATTTATATATGTGCACAATTTAGATATGTATACAGAATTCTCTGTTACAGTGGTTAATGTTACATATACATAAAACTACAATTTGTTAAAAGTGGACCAGAAATCGTTTGTCGTGATGTTAGGAATTCGATTCCTTTCTTTTCCTCGGATTGCCAATGGTTTGTAAATTATTTAATACTTACAAGATAACAAAAGCAGTAGCTTAAAAAATAATTATCTGTTTTGAACATTGTGGTTTTTGTAGTCGGGCATTCAACTTTAGTTTCCGTGATTGTATCAAGATATATATAGGCAATTTTGTCATAATTATAGATTTTGTCAACGTGTCATGATGAAAGTGGGTTAGTTAAGCAAAGAAAACAATCATGTAATAAAACAGACACTACTCCTTCCCAGGCTTGACCGGCTGCTATGGTGTGTGAAGTAAAGAGACCATGAGGTTGTCGAGGTGGTATTTTAGGCGTATTCCCAAGTCATCGGTTGTTATGCAACTGGCTATGATTATTATATAATTTCAAATTAATAATTGTTAATACGTTTATGTACATAGCCGGCCAACGGGCATACGAATCACCTGATTGTTTGTGGTATCCGTACCCATCCATAGTCATAGATGTTTTGTTTATGAATAGTGATTGTGATTATTATATAGACTAAACTATGCGTTGCCGGCCGTAAGCTTCAGTTGACATTGCCTCTGTGCCAGTACTTGCACTGACTGTCCCATTCGGAACACAACACGCAAACGTAATGAGGGGTTTCATTCTACGATTAACAATAAAAAAAGTTCTTTTTTCAACATTAGATGGCGCTGATCAAACCCCAAGAGTCAAAAAAAGTATGACATGACAGCAATAACTGAGTGAGTGATAGACAAAAAAAAATGCCCCCGAAAGGGCTTCTTTTTTTTTTTTTTTAATTAATAATTAGCAGGCGTTTGTTTTCCATCTCACCTGAAGGAAAGTGACGATGAAGACGAGGATCGTACACGCCTGTCTAAGAGGTACCTATTCACTCTACACTTGAAAGCTCCAGGGTTATATTTGTTTGGAAAAACAGACGCAGGCAAATCGTTCCACTCTTTGGCAACACGAACCAAAAAAGAGCTATCGAACTCGGCACGCTAACCACAAACGGGTGAAACTTCTATCTGCGTCTGGTTGACCGGTGGAGAAAGGGGGAAGGTTCGATCAACTGAAAAAGAGCATTCGCACACTCTCAAAAGTGCAATCTGTAAAAAACCGATAGACTAGCAACTTTTCGACGATGCTCGAGACTTTGCAGTCTTGAAGAAGTAAGTTTAATATGAATCATTCGTCTTCTATACATACATAGGTGCAAGGTCAAGGACCCATAGGTATCTATATCAGTAAACTTTACGTAAAGAAAAAATCGTACAAAATTAAATAACCTAATCTACCTCAAGGAACACTATGTTATTAATCTTTTATAAGATGTGTGTGTGTGACTAAAAATAAATATATGATAAATATGTAACTGGTATTAATACATAATATATAGATATGTGGATAGACGTCCTTCGTCTTCATCGTCACTTTCCATCAGGTGAGATAGAAGACAAAAGTCTTATCCTTTTTCAACAAAAAAAAATCATAATAGAAACATACGATCAGTCAACAAAGAGATTGACATTGACTCTTGAGTTTTGTTCAACGCCATCTAGTTTTGAATGAAATATCTTTAAAAAAAAGAATGAAAAGCCCTCATTATTATGGTGGTCAAAATAGAAAGGACTTGAGTACCGCCCGGACGAGATCTGACTAAAAGAAACTCTACATAAGAGTCGCGCGCGGGCGCTTGTACGGATAATACGTGTACCTGCGGCTGACCGAGCTATCGATCGCAAAACCTGTTTCTTTTGTTCACGCGCTCTCGTGCGCTTATAATGATCGTAAGTTATGAGTGAATTATCTCCGAGCCCGATTGTTTTTGAAACGCTGTGAATATGAGAATGTAAGTGACGTGCCGGAGGAGAAGAGAAGGAGGAGTATAGATGAGGAAGAGAGAACGATGTTGATGGGCAGAAGGGGGAAGGTATTTGCGGGAAGCTCAAATGCAGCCGAAGATGTTAGAGAACCCGTAGAGTTTACTGAAGTGTGCTTGACGTCGAAAAAGCCCTTAACAAAAAAGTTAACATTAGCAAAGTACTTAAAAACTCAGAATATTACAAAAATAACTAAAGTTAAATATGTTAATGAGTACAAAGTGCTAATTACGTTTAGTGATATTTCAAATGCCGAGCTTCTTATCGAGAATAGTTTTTTTAACGAAAATGGCTTTAAAATCCAAAAGACAATGGACATTGGGTTGGCTTATGGTGTAATCAGGGATATTGAGAAGGAAGCATCTGAAGATGAAATCATTAGTTCCTTAACTTGTGGAAGTGGTTTGGAAATAGTAGAGGTACGAAGGTTAAATAGAAAAAACACTTAAAAAAAACTGAGAAAATGAAGATTTGTGCAAGTCAATTATTTAGCTACCTATTATCTTTTATATACGAACATGTTGTTGATGGTTCTCTATTACACCTATTTGCTGGCTAGCTTGTCTTGTAAAAAACTGATGATTCTACAATGGAATTGCCAGAGTATTACTCAAAAAATTAACGAATTGGAAGCGTCTTTCTCTCAAGAAAAAGTACACATCGTCGTGCTTAGCGAAACCCGGTTAAAGCCTGAATTAATGATCCGCCTTAACAGCTACCAAGTATATAGACAAGATAGACATGATGGATATGGAGGCATTGCAGTAATCACACGATCCTATGCAACTAATTTTCAGTTTAAGAATCCAGGAATTCTGGTATTACATGTTAAAATAACGAACTGTCAAGACTTAGAAAATATATTCTCCGTTTACTGTCCTCAAAACATCGCTACTACTAAAAATGATTGGGATGCTATATTCAATATATCAGCTGATAGGACTCTTGTATTAGGCGATTTCAACGGGCACCATTCTAACTGGTTGACAAAAACAGACTCAAAGGTACACAAATTTTTGACTCACAAATCGACCACAACTTTGGGTGTTTAAATGATGGAACACACACGCATCAAGTTGGTTCAAGGAAGAATTCAAAGAACTGCACATAATATTTCGTTTGTTACAACTGATGTTGCTTTTAAATACAACTGGAAAGTCAGCAATGAAACCTTGGGGAGCGACCTTAGATGCATATTTATAAGTTCAAGTTGTGTTCGGCGACAAGGTAGCAGTTTTCGCCGAAGAAATAATAAACTGGCTTATTGGACAAAATGTAGGAGATACGTTAAAGATTATATAACAATGATAACTTTTTCGACTGATAATCAAGATACCTATAATAATTTCATGCAAAAAGTACACCAAGCTGCCGATAAGAGTATCCCATATGATAAAATATGCAATGATCCCCAAAGGTCAGAAAAATTTAAACCCAAACCTTGGTGGAGCCCCAATTTGTCAAAACTTGTAGCAGAACATCGATTGGCGTTAGCGGCCTTCAATCCGAATCCAACTCCCTCAAACATGGATCATCTAAAAAGAAAAATTGGAGCAGCCCAGTGAGCTATTAGAAAGGCCAAAAATGATTCTTGGACTATTTACTAAGTTTTTACGCGATGGTTTTGTTCCTAAACGGAAGGTAGTTAAAGTAGTACCTGTTCCGAAGCAGGGCCAAGAGAATACTGCTAAACTAAGACCAATATCTTTAATTTCGTGTCCATGTAAGGTTTTACATACAATACTTTATCGTCGATTAGAATGGTATTCGGAAAAGCATAAAACATTTGCAAGAGAAACAGTCGGCTTTAGACGGTTACAATCTTGCCACGATAGCCTTGCTAGGATAGTGTCTGAAATACAAACTGCAATGTCTAAAAGAATGGTCACTGTGGGGTGTTTTGTAGACCTTGATAATGCATATAATAATGTGGACATAGAACAACTGCTAAATAAATTGGATACCTTAGGGATCGGAAAACAGATTTGTGATTATCTTTGGGAGTACCTCTCAGAAAGAAAGGTACATATATTTGCTAACGCGAGAAATAGTAATGATAGAGTAGCTCGTCGAGGAATAGCGCAGGGAGATCCTATGTCCCCATTATTATTTAATGTTGCAACTGCTGATATATGCCATAGAATATTGAGTATCAGAGATGTGTCAATAACGCAGTATGCAGACGATTTTGTGTTGTTTGTTTTCAACAAGACGGTCTTTGGTGCTTCGAGTGCGCTTCAGGAAGCTTCAGGAAGCATATGTACACAGATTTGGGATTGCAAATATCATCAATATACATCAATATACAATAAAGATAACATCAATATACAATTGTTGCAAAGCTTATCCGGGCTATGTCAATCTAGTTACTGGTCTCGAAAAAGAAAACCTTTAATGTAGATATGTATAATTCACTAATGAACTCGGATATGTATGTCAGCCAGTCCTTGGACATGTACTCTTTAAATACATGGGTTGGTAATATTGAAGTCTCTAATAATATAATTTCGACCATCCCAGGTAAAGAAAAAAAGAACTCATTTAGTTTGTTTCAGCTTAAAGAAAAATGTTGTGATTATTTGGAAAACAAATATGCAACTATTATAAGATATATTGTGACGCTTCTGGATGAATCTTGCTTAGGTATTGCGTTCTTTGATCCACAGCTGAGTGTATTTATTAAATTAAAAGTTAGAAATAAAGTTTGCATCGTCTGCTACGGAAGATTGAGGAGTGGGTTTGTATGGGCGAGGAGCTGGGATAAGATTCGATGCGGGGCGCTGCCTCCAGTTTTCTGGGGCAGGCCTAGACTGTGTGGGCTTTGCAGCCGGAGGAACCCGGCTATGCAGCGGCGGAAAGTTTTCTTGAGAAAGAAGCGGGGCTTGTTTGGGTCCCGCCTTCTTGAAATTGGAGCGCATGCAACGGGGTGCACGAGGGCAGCCCTTGTAATTTGCGGTGTGGCCGGACTGGCCACAAAGCACGCAATCGGGAGGAGAGGGAGTTTCAGGAGTGCGATTGCACTCCTTAGTGAAGTGCGGGACCAGGCACTTGACGCACCTGGGCGGTGTGCGGCAGTTGGCCGCCGCGTGCCCGTACAACTGGCACCGATGGCACTGGCCGGGATGACCGCGGCGATGAGGCGCCTCGATCGAGATCCCAGAGAGGCCGCATATAGTGCTGACCCCTTTGAGGATCTCCCTGGACTTGGGGACGTTGGCGAGAACCACCAAAGCGAGAGGGTGTTGTCTCCCGTACTTGCTGTGCATTTTATGCACCGCGAGTGCCGGGAAGCCTTGGGACTGCAGATCCTCCAGGATAGCCTCGTTTGATAATTCGAACGGGACTCCCCTGAGTACCGCTCTGATCTTACGCTCTTCTGACAGAGCATAAGTGTGATAAGCATATTGCTTATCGGTGAGGAGCTTTGTTAAAGCACGAAAGTCGTCTATCGACGAGACTAAGATTTTAATAGATTCACCCGAGTTGGCCGCTCGGGTCATCTCAATCATGTGCTCATTGCACAATGTCGAAACCTCAGTCCATTTACCCTTTTCCCGAAGGAAAACGGGTGGTGGGACCTTGGCCTTGACAGAAGTTGGGGCCGGAGCGGGTGTTGAAGACACCGGGGCAGCTGGCGTTGAAGACGCCGCAGGGGGTGTAGGGACGGGCGTCGAGGGCGCCGGGTCTTGTTTCGAGCGCTTCTTAACAAGGGTGAAAGAGGGAGGCTCATCAGGGCCAGTTGGGGTGGCGTCCGAGGGTGACTCGGTCGCGGGTGCACGCTTGCGGCGCGGAGGGGCGTCTACTTCACACTCCATGTCACTGGAGGAAGGGGACGCGGGAGAGCCTAAGACCAGAGGGGTCTGGGGGACTGGGGTGGCCTGAGGGGCCATTGAGGGAATTAACGCCATGATATGCGGGATGAGAGAGTCCAAGAAACGATACTTATCAGCATTTATGACATGCCTTCAGCACCGGTACTATCAAGTAACTTCTTCCTAAACTCATCAGAGCTTAGGGAAGCCATTGCGGAGGGGTTGGGGAGGGACAACAATATATAAATATATATACTATGAACCTATCAACGATGACTAACTTCCTAAAACCACCCTACACGCAGTAGGGCGGTTGAGGACGACGCGGGTAACTTACTCGAACACGAAGACTCGAGGCACCTGGAACGACGAATTCCCGTTGACGAAGCTCACGTTCCACGAAGTACGGTTAACAACCCACTGTCCGCCGTGAAAACGGCGTTAGAAACTTATTAGATGTACGGTTAAAACCCACTTTGGAGTACCAAGCCAATCGTTGCCTTTTTATACCGATTTATTCTTTGAGATAAAGAGACAATGTCTAGAAGATTGGAAAACATACTTTGATGAAACATCTTTGCAAAAGGGTATATGGTTTAAAACCATACAGAATCAACTGCCTCGTGGTCCTTGGTTTGACGAACAGCAGATGAGCAGGAGATCGATTGTGTATGCTTTGAAACTTCGCTCCGGACACATTCCATTAAATAAGTTTTTACATCTAATGAAGATTCGAAACTCTCCAGATTGTGAGGAATGTGGAAAAGTAGAAGACGTGCTGCATTTACTGGTGGAGTGTGTCCGGACCGAGGCCTTGAGGAGCCAACTACTCTATGAACAAGATATTGATCTTAGATTAGTGGGTACGTGCAATATTGTACTGTCACAAACTGCGTCAAAAGCAGCACAAGTTCTTTATAAAATGTGTAAACTTAGATTTTAATTTTTTTTATTGTTGTACATAATATGTTAAAATTTAAACAGAGCTTACATTTTCTTTTTTGAACAAGCTCTTTAAATAAAGATTTACAAAAAAACTCTACATAATATGACAATAATAATTTAGTAAAAATTAGATAAAAAAATTCTAACGGTTCGAATATGTTGGTTAGTCGGTTTTTGGTCCGCAGTCAAAAAACCGCCAATGCCATTGTTAAGGTGCTTTTTATAAAACCTTGATGATGCGGTTTCAAAAGGAAATGTCTCGTATCAATATCGACTAATTAAATAAGACTCAACGCCTTCAAATTTCTATACAAAACAGCATAAATCAAAAGGAACTAATAAAACGTTATTTTATCACAGCCGCATGATCCTCCAAGGTGTACCATATTATTTATTCAGCTCATCTACTTGTAATCTGATCATATGACATCTAAAGAGCAATCATTGATCTAGATAGCTTTTTTGTATGATGGCATTGTGAACGAACAATCTGGTCCAAAGATGGTATACTTGATACTCTATGCAGAGTCAAACATGTATAGTCATTGTAAAGTAATATGATGAAGGAACGAAATCAAATTTAATATTTAACTCGTAGATTAAGCATCATTACTAGTTTTGTTTCTTCAACCATGGTTAAACATAATATGTTGAATAAGTTAAAAGTAAAACTGAGTAGTTTTTATGAAAATTCAATTAAAATTAGGGATCCAACGATGCGCTATTTATCTTACATAAACAACACATTATAACATTATTAATGTCTTAAAATTATTGCATGATAATTATAATTTTGTATTTTTCCCAAACATATATTCGTTTAATTCTTTCCTTTAATAAGAAAAAGCCATATAATAAGTATAGCGAGCTACCAACCGACGTCAAATATTGCTTAAAAAACATAAAATTTCAATAAAATTACCTCGATATTCTTGTTATTACTATTAGAATACGAAATCAGTAACATTTTGTATCGTGTCACTTACTCGACACGGAAATATGTATTATTTAAATGCACGGTCTGCAAAAAGGTAAAATTTTCTAAAGGAGATAATTATAATTCAGGTATGGGACGTAGTTTAGCAATAAGGATACAACCCACAAAAAAGTCAAAACGCGCTGAGGGGTTACCACACCAAATGATCAACCGTCGATCGACATCGACCGGTTTTTTTCTTTTGACTTTTTTGTGGGTTGGATCCTTATTGCTAAATTAATAAAAATAGTCTTACTTCGGTGCGCGCTTCCATCTTGTGATTGGTAAGTGCAAGACAGTTATACTGCTACGTTGTAGAAAATAATATCTCTTTAGATGTCGCATGATTTGAATGAGGTTTATTAACACGTGCCTAACATTGAACTAGCATAAATTATAAGTAGCAGATTACCTCATTACCAAATTTTTTCGAATCTATTTTTAGTTTTCTTTATCTTTTAACATACATTTTTAATATCTGGGATGTTGTGATAAGTATATGTAAATCGATTTATAAATTCAATTCATTGAAAAGTTAATTTGATCGCAATTAAAATGTAAATGAGAGTGATAAAGGAGTAATAAAGAAAATATTTAATGCTCGTGGTGGAAGTTATTTTATTTTTTGTAATGAAAATAGCCTATTTAATCTAAAATAATGTACAGCCTTTTGTGTACTGTATATAAACGGACAAGTTTATGATTTTTTGTAGGGATAATTTTAAGTAGTTGTTCCTAGGCTATACGTTTAGGGTGGAAATGATTAGTGATGTCACTCGATCATTTCTAAACTATGCAAGATATCAGAAAACTGATCTTCGAAGTCCTGAAATCGTAAAAGCGCTTCATGAGCTCTTTCTAGGTTTTTAAATAAAAAAGGAATTAAACGAGACATTTGATGTTTCCAACTTCCATAAATATGCTTATTATAGATGCATAACTTCCATTTCGCCATAACCGTTGCAGCACTCACTAAATGCGTGGCGCCTGAGAGTAGTGCTCCAGGGCCTCAAGCATGGCACTAACAAGGTGAGATACTAATGAATTTAGATAAATTATAAACTCGTATAATAAGCGTTCTTATTTAAAATTATTACTGGAAAATATTTGTGTATGCTTTAAGGTTGCTATGGTACTATCATGCGATAAGTGCCACGTCACCATATCGATGGGATCTGATAAGATTGAATTTTCGGATAGATCCAGTTTATTTTAATATAAACCATTATTGAAACCATTTGACAGAGCACTTGAAGCACTTTTATACAATATCAGTAATAAGTCTTCCAATATCGTCTATATTTGAGGAATAGTCGTGAGATGACTTCTCGTTTTTACCCTGTATACTTCCAAACAAGAAAGTTCTATTCTATTCTTAGACATTACATTATAACAATGAAAATGAAATATAATTTCAAATTATTGCTTTGTCGACCATACTTTTAGCAATTGCCTCAAGAAATATCAGAAACCGTTTACAAATATGGTAGTTTTGCAAAGAAGCAAGTGTATAAAGACATCAAGTAATGTAGAGGCATAGATGTTTTGTCATTCTATGTGTACTAGCACATTCCAAAGTAAATATTTTGATTAGGTAATCTAGTGCTAAATAATGTCTAACTGTTTAAGTTCAGATACCTTTAGAACTTTTTAGATTTCTTACTTTCCATAACTAACAAATATGTATTACGAGATAAATTAACAGGAAAGTCTAGTTTAAAAAAATATGTCGTTTTGTTTTATTTGTGAATGTATGTTTAGGCATACGACATGCCCGGTGTCATATTTTGTACCACCAGTAGCGATCCTACAACGATATGAGGATGTCTATGAATTAGCTATTCCTTTTAAAATACACAGACAAATAACTCAGATCTAAAGACAGCATTTCCAACTCCATTTCGCCATAACAGTTGCAGCACTCACTAAATGCGTGGCGCCTGAGAGTAGTGCTCCAGGGCCTCAAGCCGTTTCCTATATTTGCCAAATGTAATGTTCTTGCATAAACAAGACGTAATGGAAAAGCGAGGCGCAGTATGCCGCGGTAATAGTGCTTAATTTATTTATTTAGTGTCATTGAATTATAGAATAGCAGGACTACTAGTAATGGGGTGATTTTGTTATCTATGATGGTAATGGGTTATGTTCATAGCGACTGTTCATAATTTACTCGCTGTTAACGTTATAGTTATATGTCCTCTTAAAGATCAAAACAAACAAGTTTACGTGTATTGAATTATATAAAGCATAAATGAGGATTTTGTCAAATAAAATAAAAAATATGTCAACATAAATCAGGCGAAGTTAAATTTTAAAAGGACCTTGATCCCATACGATATCTTGCGGAATCATGCGTGTCACGTCCTGATTTCTGCAAATTCCTTTTTGTTTAATCTGACCAGGATTTCTCGTTTTTCTAAATAACCTTAAAATTAGAGAAAAATCTCAAATCTAGAGATTTTTAGACCGTTTATATTTTATATTTTAAAGATGTTTAACTCATCTTACACTCGACATTTTGGAATGTTTATCGAATGACATGCAGCAAGTGTTTGTAGCTAACTGGTGCAGATAAAAATATCCATAGACTTGCGCCTGGAATTCAAGATATAATTTCACAAATTGCCCGATAGCCTGCTTAAATAAAAAAATAAAAAAAAACAATTAAAAAACGTAAGAGAAACACGTTCAACGCAATTTTGCAAGTAGATGCAAGAAAAATTAAAACTATAACTCCTTATCAATACAATAAAGACTTACACACCAACTTCAAGTACACAAACCAACAACGCTCCAACCCTTCCTAATAAGCTCCAATACTTAAACAGTAAAATGGGTAACCCGTGTTTCTCCAATAAGGCATTAAGCCAATAATTTTAGGCAGAAATTTCAACGTAAGCCTTCATAAATATTCCATCGATGTTTCAATTTGGTCTCGATCGTCGGAAGGATTGTGTTCTGTAAACATTTTGATTTAAGATCCCTAAATAACTTGCTCATAAATGTTTCTTTGAAGGGTTTATTTCTTTTTTTGAACAATTTTATTGGAGGTTTTGTTTGTTTTGCAAGGTTACGCATACTTTAATTAAATTCGTTCTTAAAAACTGACAAAACATACATTGTTGTAAATTTTAAGCTATAGCAATTTAATATTGTGGATATTTTTTTATCCCTGTATGAGAAACGCGATATTTAGTTTGTTTGTTTATTTTTTGTTTAGCCTTCACTTCGAAATTTTGTACACACGGGGTAGGGGGGAAACGACAAAAAAGTAAAAAAAATTATGTCCGAATCGCAGTATGGGTTTTTTCAAACTGGCAACTCAAAGAGACAGATAAACTAATAGATAATTGTAAGTTAAAGTAAGCGTTTTAATAAAAAAGGTTGGAATCCATTCAGTGGACAAGACTCCTTAGAGAAACCATTGTAATATAATTTACAATTCTAATTAATCTTGAAGTGTAAGACGAGCATCCCAGGCATTTTGTTGTTATTACAGGCGAATGAGGAATTAATGCTGTCCAAGGTTCGGTTCCTGCCCTGGCTTGCTTGGAATACTAATTACATGATCTTCATTACGATACTGATCCAATTGAGGCATGTTTCTCGTTTTTATCTTAATTGAGTCAAGTTTTTGTTTGGATTTACTTAGTGTTTATAAAGTTTTCCGTCTTGTGCGATAGGTACAAAAAAGCGATAAGTATAAAAGAACTCTTTTTAGAGTTTTACAGTAACCTAATGCCTTTCATCTCATCTGCTAATGAATGTCAAAACCTAAACAATGGAAATGTTTGAACGAAGTATGTAGCGGAATGTAGCTTTATATATGATGCCACATTCTGAAACAGGATATTTTTACGAAAGATAACGTAGAGGTATTTTGATGAACAAGGAAAATTCTTACTCACAATTTTTCTGAGTACGTTACAGGTTCTTTACTCACTCATGTGCCTTAAAGAACTTATGTCATCTTATGACAAGTTTCAAATTCAAGTTTATTTTATTCAAAAAACAATTTTCATTGTATGCGAATGTATAAAATAAGTTACAATACATATTTGATTTCATTATCTAAAATTACTATTTACAATAAATGAGATTACAATAAATATCATTTCTTAATCAATCATAATTATTTAAAATCATCTAAATAATAACAACATTTTTCCAACAAGATGGCTCTAAGCTTATTTTTGAAAATTGGAAAACTATGCGTCGTGAATTGTGTATTGTATGCGTCGACATGTATTGTAATTACAAAATTCACCACAAAATGTACGGAATTAATAACTCAGTGTGAGTTATATTTCTATTTACATGCACACATTTTAGTTAACTAAATATTTTACCGGTACACTGATGTAATGACGATTTTGGTACCTATATAGCAATAGAATATTGTCCTTCAACATCGTTTCATTGACACACAATTTAGAAGCATAAAATCTTTACTCAGTAATCGGCAACATTGTATAAAATCTTGCCTACATCAAACGGCCATTGTTGTGTTATATGCTTGACGAACGAGTGGTGTAGTGGTATGTTAGTGTAGTGTATTTATATATGTATGTTTATTCTGGGTTCCCCCCCAGTTCGCTGTGTGGTCATCCATAACACATTTTTAAGTTATAGAAAGCAAGTATTGAGAAGTGTAATTATGGAGCAATAGTAATAAATTAAATGCCGAGAAATAATTTTATTTTTAAAAGCCAAGACTACTCGGATGTTTCTCTGGCCAAAATGTAAGTTTATTTGTATGTCTTAAGAAGATGTTTTAATTTTATTTTTTAAAGCCAAGACTACTCGGATGTTTCTCTGGCCAAAATGTAAGTTTATTTGTATGTCTTGTCTAACAAGTTTTTAACGGGTTTTATCGCTATTAATTATATTTTTGCATTTTAAATGGAAATTTTAGTCTATTTACAGAGACCGTGGTCACGAGGACCCGTGTCCAAATAATAACGAGTGATCAAAAGTGATCCAAGTTCAGCAAGTTATGATCACTCGACGAACGAGTAGCGCAGTAGTTGATAGATTTGCCTCATACGCCGGAGGTCCCGGGTTCGAGTCCTGGTCGGGGCATTCATTTATGTGGTGAACACAGATGTTTATTTTCGGGTCATAATTGCTGATATTTATTTACGTATGATTATTATGGGTTCGCTGTATGGTCATCCATAACACAAGTCTTCCTTACTTTGAGGCCATACAGTTGGTGTGTTTGTCTGGGGATTTATTATTTGTTATTATTATTATTAATTATACGTAAAGGATATGCCGTGATTGATCAGTCACTAAGCGCTCTCTTTAGTATTACATCTCCGAAATAAAATATTTAGGAACAAATCCCCAAAATGCAACCCAACTGGATAACCCCAAGGTACAGTAAAACAAATGAAGGGAACCAAGAATAAACAAACATAAATAAATATAAATTTTAATGACTCGAACACAAACTTGCAAATTCATCAAATGTTTAAACTCAGGACCTTTTTTTGAGGAAGTTTTTTAGGCAAAATAAACTAAATCAAATATGAAACCTAATCAATGCAACTTAATAAAATCCTAGAGTTCAATAAAGAAAAAAGTTTCAACGAAGTTTTGATAGTGGCAACCAATTTAACTGTGTGCCTTCTATACCAACCAACTAACATTAAAATGATATATGAATTCACAGGTGTACTCGCGTAAAGGTATCTCCTTTTGTAGGCGTCGCATTTTAGAGGACGACGGCACTGCAGGGGATTCGAATGCGAGTCTAATTCTGCACCAAATTACGTGATTGTACATAGCAATTCCTTTACTGATGAGGTGGAGTCCTTTCTTGACTAGTTAAATTTTAAAAGCATTGCCAACAAAACCGTGGCAAATTACTTATCATCACACACTGACATTACATGGAAAGATTTAGTTTTAATTAAATTTGAACAAATACATTGGTCTTGACACTAACGTGCAATGATGACAGCTGAAGGTAAAGCAACAAATATAATGAGGTCAATTCGTATCGTGCGTCTGTACAGTATCGTAGCACTTTTTTAATTATTTATTTCAATGTACAGTACGGAAGTTACTACTTATATTGTTGTTGTACTTGGTTAAGGAAGAATAAAAAAAACAAAACACCTATTGTGTCTTTCACATTTTAGTGTAAAACACATTGCTTTACATTGCAGTTGTTGTTTATCTACATATTAATTAATTACCTCGATTGCTAATACATATGTAGGATTATAGTTTAAACCTCAATTCCATAATCCTTAGCAAGAATGCCGGCTGTACCGTCGCATGCAAAGCCAATGCGCTATATTAGATATAGGTTCGGGGAGCATTCACGGTTATGGCCCACTCGCCCACTCTCACAGGATCCCAAATTGAATGGCTGCCGTTTTTAGGTAATTGCTGCCCTCCGAGAAGTTGATTAACTTTGTTTTTCAAGTATATTTATTTGGATATTGGAAAAATAAACTGAGATGTTGTAAATAAACAAAATCGTCTGTATCTGTATTTTATATGTTAGTGATGCTGTAAAAATTGTTTCGTACTTATGTACTTTTTGGTAGAAACTGGAATTTAAAAACAGAATCAATAAAGAAAACATGTGTGTTTCTTCTCGCGTGTTTGTGAGTCATTTTGACTCAGTTGTTTTTCATATTTCCAAGCACTTTAAAACTCTTAACACAAAATATCGTTTTCTCATATAAATTGCTTATTCTTATTAATTTACGCATGTTACCACTATTGTTTATCAATAGAATTCCCGATCCATATTTACTGACTACAAATTAGGAGGTTTGTATATTGATTCGTAATTTATTTGCAATAATCTACCTAAGATTTGTATTATATCATATGAAAGTGTCTTAAGGACTTTTTGTGGATAAAAAACAAAAAAATATCCACCATAATGTTTTTGCCACAATCAATTTAACCATAAAGGATTTTGGCTTTTCTTCTTCCAACTAGAAATCTACACGTTATTACGAACAAAAGCTGTAGGGCCTAATGACAGAAAGCTAATAAACAAAAATAAAATCAATCTAAAGGTCCACTGACTCACTTTCACCTCTCCAACTTACATTAACTTGACGCATCAGCTATCAACAACAATAACAATTTATAAAAAAACATAAATAATTCCAGTCAACCTCGAGGCAAGAGCTTTCTAACAGAAGCCGATCAGTTAATAGTTATCATAAAAATGACATATTTATATGTACTAAATTTAAATTTAAACTTCGTAAAATCAGAAAGTCGTTAATCGAAATTTATTCAACGAATAATAATGAATTATGTATAATAGACAATCTCTTTTGAAGAATAGCTGAGCTTTGAGAAGTCAATAGGTTAACATGGTTATATAAAATCATTTTTTTTTACCATTGACATTAAATTAGCTGTATAAATGTTCAAATAAATTTTAAATTTATGTAATTAATTAAATTCCTGAGACATATTTTTAGATTCATATTATATTTTATAAATTACCGCACACTGAATGAAAGTGAACCCAGCAAGAAGAGAAATCTTCAATGATTCGGGAACAAACGTCTAGTTATTGATGTATGTTCCCAAATCATTGACATTTAATGTTCCACAAAAGTAATCAAACCCGAGATATTATTTAATTTTTTTTTCTTTTCCTTTTGGTAATAAAGTTTAGTTTAGTTTGTGCATGTATTATACCATATAAGTATTTAATCATTCTTATTAGTTTAAGTTATTGTACGTGTGTTTTATTTTGTTTAAGCCTATAATATATCTCAATGCAAAACGGAATTTATTTTTCGGCAATTTTTATTTTATTTTTTGTACTTTGTCCCACCAATACGCGACACTGGCAGAAATAGCCCGCCACACCAATCGCGGCTGATTGCCATTTTTCAATTAACTAACTAACTAATCAAACCCGAGAAACAAGTATCGAAGTGTCACATACTGTCAGGTAACTAAATCAATATTATTTTTTTTAAATACCGACAACTACCAGTACCTTAGGTACGAAAGCATTTCTTCAACTCAAATAATTAATAAAAAATAACTCAACATTCCAACACAAGTAATAACCGACACCGTTATGTGATTACAATTCATCGACATGTCGACTTCAATATAAAATTTGTGAAAAACAGTAGAATTTATCCTTTCCAATAATGTAATATCCAATAAATTTTAATATATCTTTGCCCCAGCTTTTAGCCTGTGAGGGTATTCAACGAAAAAAGCAATAACACAAATTGCAGCAAAGTAATGAGAAATAAAAAAACACCTGACGCCTTTGAAATAGCCTCGTTCCCGTTACGAGATTCAATGGATACATTTTTTCATAATCTTAAATTTTTTGTATTGGATTATTGTTATCCTTGAGTACTTGCCCGACGTTTGAGTATATTCTGTCTTTGGGAAATAAAGCGCTTACTTAATTTTTCATGATAAATGAAATCTGGTAACTTTGAAATGAGTACAACTGTACTTTTTCTTGTAGTTATCATAGATTATCGGGAGGTTTCTAAATTTCTTGCTAATAGCTATGCAGGTACAGCGATTCATGGATTTTAAGATTGTTTCTAAATTTATTTCGTTATGTTTTATTTTTGTCAACCTTATAGTAAATTACAAGATTAAAAGCAAATAGGTATTTATATAACAGCACTTGGAGGCCTTTTTAATAAACAGTGATTTATTCTAGGTTAACAAACTCAGTACACTGCTCAGGCCCATAAGTTGTACAAAAATTTATGCAATTGTATGTTCGTGGGACGCTCAGCAAGTTTTAAGAAAATCGTAAAGTGCTCTATAGGTTATATTTTTATTGTTACATCTGTTCAAAGATGTTTATTACATCTCAAACAAAGAGGCTTGTAAGAAATCATTATAAACATTAAATTATAGCGGTAGGAACATAAACCAACTACGAAAATATAACTAGAACTTTTTAATATCACAAAAGCCATAATGGCTTTGAAATTCAAGGTATGGAACAAAGGTACGATGATTTTCCTTTTTTCACATTAAAAAAAAGGACTCAATTAATTTCCAAGGAATAATATATAGAACGCAAATGATATTCCGACGCAATAAAAATAAAAATAATAAAAACATCATGAAACAGATTAGTGATTTCAAATTTTGACGATCTAGAACGTCCTGGTTTAAAAAAATATGCTGTCAAAGTAAGGTTTACTTTAGCTGAAGGCCCACATACACCGTAACAAGTTTAAAGGTACGAGCATATTTTTCTTTTAGGTGTATTCTATTTTTGTTTTGTAAATGACATTAAATTTGTGTTTGCTTTTTGTTTGACGTAGAGTATCCACATTACGTAAACATGTAGTAAAAAGTAGTCATATTAATACTAAATTTGATTAAAATAAAATTTGTGTATTATTTAATTTTTACTATTTTCGTAGCCAGCAAACGACACGCTGTCCTCCTGTATCGATAGTAAGTGGCATCCACGCCCATAGACTAATCGCCTCTGTTCCAGTATTTGCACTGGCTGCTTATTTCCTTTGCCCGGAACGCAACCATGCAAACGTATTTATTATGGCGGTCAAAATAAGAATGAATTTAGTACTACCCCTGATGAGATCTTAACATAAAAAGCTCTACTACCTTTCTTAGTATTAACAATATATATATTACTTTACATATCTATTTAATCGTTTTTATTTTAAAAGTATAGCATAAACTCATATGTCTTCTAGAGTATCCAAATGTCTATTAAAAGCTCCTCGCCAGTCTACAAGAAGTTCCCGTAGTTGGCGGCGTAAACACACACAAAACAAAAGACAAACACTCAATTTAAAATCCAATTTGACAAATAAAATATTTGTTTTGCTTGCTATTTGTACAGAGTACATGCAGACACAGTACATAACTATAGAATAGTCATTAAGCATTCAATTAAGTTAAACGCATAGCGTTGTTTGCCGTACACTTGCGCCTCCTATATTTGCTTACATTTTGGATCCTGAAGGCGAGTGGGATTCAAAGTCATGACCAAACTGCGATGCTTTGGAATTGCATTTTCGAATTTAGAATAAACCGTTTTCGTTGAACTAATTTTGGAATGCTTTTTTATGAAAAACCGGTATCGTTCTATCTGAAAAAAAAATTATCAACGAATCGTCAGGTCATTTGTATCTGAAGTTTGGCTTATACTGGTGCCAGTAATCGGAAAGTTATTTGTGTGGCACTTGACCACTATAGCGTTTACCAAAAAGTCGTAATATAAGTGTTGCAAAATCTTTCTTGTTTTCTTTTCCCTTTCTAAGTTTTTTTTCAAATATATGGTCCATGAAAAAGAGTGCTGAGAGTTATGTAATGGACGAAAGCGCTTTAGTAGAGTATGCAATCAAAATTTGTGAGGTTTCTTCAGATTTCCATTAAGAAAGCCATTTTATTTTGCACCTAAATGCCTTAAAACATATTTAGATTATAATTTTATTATGAAAGTGTCCTAGTTTGACCGCTGCCATTGCTGTCTTGCCAATATGCTAAGTGCTTGACGACACGCGGCGCTAACTATTCGCTTGTAATTCGATATTAACATAATAATTTGATCTATTGTTATGATTATTTACAATGATTGAATATCTCATGGCTGTTTCTAGATAATTAAGTTTCAACATTATGTTTAGTATAACGTTGCATTCAATGAGAGTTTGTATCTTATTCTTAATTAGTAAGGTTTAAAATGATCATTGAATCATCATTACGTATTATCACAGACAACTTGTAATTCCAAATAATATAACTTATAAATAAAAATGTATACCTGTTGCTAAAATTCTCACTACATAACTAGTTCAAAATTAAATACAAATCCCGATAACGACATCAGATTATTATTCATTATTATTTTAAACATGTCACATGTACACTTCAAGACTCAGGACACGCGTTCGGTTGAGATTGAACTGGGTTACCAAAATAATATACATATAAATCAAGAGATATACGAAAGAAATAAAATAAACATTTTAGAAACTATTTTAACAACAAAATATTTTTATATTCTAAATCCAATATCAACGAGTAAACTAGAGTAGAAATGCAAAGTAAAATACAAAAGCATTATCATAACCATATTGTCAAAACGTCAAGATGAAGGTTGCAGTAAAATCAAACGGCTTCTTACATTACTGCGCCACCAACGTGTCACTAATCCATAGCAAAAACTGGCACTAAAGCATTTGTTACATGACTAAATGTCAATCTTCATTTATGAATAGAACGCAACGCCACGCTTTGTCGGACACAAATAACTTGGTCGAACTGTACAATGAAAATGTTCTAGAAATCGCAAATTGCATGATTACTACTGTCATTGCAATAACTTGGTTGGATACTGCGGCACAATGTCACTAATGCGATTAGAATAAATTTTCGAACGTATTATTTGAATGTAAATTTTCGTATTATTTTGTTATTTCTTTAATATGAACAGTCTACAAAAAATATAACCTTAGTAATATATTTAATACTGTAATAATATGTAATACTAAAATTAAGACATTGTCGTAATTTTTTTGATACATAATCATTAAAAAAACTTAAATTCCTCCAAGTTTAAATAACAATGTCATTGAGGGTTAATAACGTATAATCAATTTTATCATTTAAAATCACCGGTGAATTTCTTTAAACATTTTTAATCCTTCTTTGATCTGAATTCCAAAGATTTGACTTAATAATGTATTTTACTCAGAACGCTCAAAGAAATTTTGGTATGTCACGAATTCGGTGGTCTCTTTGAATCACCTTCATTTAGAAGGGCAGTGAAATAACTAAAATGTCAATGGTTTTGACTGTTACAAATATTTGGTCATCTTAATCTAAGATAATCTAAATTCTTTGACAATGCTATAAATATGGTTGGAACTAAACTTAAATTTATTTTTGGTATTATTACAGTTACTCGTTTAAGTTCGCTTTGACAGTAATAGATTGTGTCAGTTTAGATTTGATGTATTATGTTTTTGTCTAATTTGTCCCTCGGATCTTAAACCTTTCTTAATTTATTATTGAATTCGGGTATTTAGTCTTTGATCCTTATAAATTACGTGGTGCCCTTTTTAAAATTAGAATTTAAATTCTAATTAATGTATTATAGAAAAGGATAAACTGATTCAGTGGGACTTGAAATCTTGCGAACAATTTTTGCAAAAATAAGTACTATGTGAGCACTAGAAAAGTATATGATATAAGCAGGTAGGTATTATTATCCTTTAGTGAGAAAAATATGGGATAACAGTTTGAATAAAATATTAATAATAATAATAATAATACAACCCCTTACAAACACACCAACTATATGGCTCCAGTGTACAGCTTGTGTTATGGATGAACATACAGCGAACTGTGGGGAAACCCAGAATTAACATAAATATATGTTCATCTCACAAATGAATGCCCCCGCCAGTACTCGAACCTGGGAACTCCGGTTTATAAGACAGGGCTACAAACCACTATACTACTCGGTCCGCCAGAAGGAGGCGTACAGGCTATCAAATGCGTGGAAAAAAATGACACATTCTACTTTTATAATATAAATGGTGTTAAAAGTTTATCATAACTTTGTGTACTGAACTTTTTTTATTCTGTTGTTAAAATAGTAAATTGTAAATTAGTATATTTTGTTACAAATATGAATGGACTTACATCTTGAATTACGGCCATCGTATTCAGACATATTATAATAAGAGGCAAGAATAAACGGCTTCACGACAATAAGTTAGGGTTGTCCCAGTCGTGAGACACCTTACACACAAAATGAAATTAACCAAAGCTTTCATTTCTTACAGTATTAAACTATTACCAGACGTATGTAGAGAAAATAAATTATTTACTTATTATTAGTTCAATAAATACTTTGATTTATTACGTAATCATTGAATACCCACAAAATTGTTGCAATTAATATTTTTTGTTACCCACGTTTCTCACTTTACATACATATTAATTTCGTGTATTTCTATTATGTACGTGGTTGCTTACTTATACTAAAAACAGTTTTATTTTCCGATACAATTATAAATACCTACCCTTTACAGTTCCAGCATGAAGTGTATAAATTTCCTGTCAACCAGAATAAGCGTGAACGTCACAAAACTGAGAACACACCACGTGCTCCCACTTACCTTTCTCGCTAGCATTAAATTCTCCCTAATTGGAATGCCATGGCATTTCATGTCCCATCTGTTGCCAATTACACGTCTCCTGCCTTTGAATACTTGTATTAGAATTAAATACAGAGATTCATATTTTGTATGATTGATTTATTTCTAAAATAACTTCGGAATATTTTTTTGCATTTTTTAATCTTATGAGTAACATACGTTTTTGTTGGAAATGAAGTAATAGAAATATTCGTCGATAGCTTTTGTTATAGAAAACTAAAACAAAGACTTTCAAAATAACATTGTAGTCAACAATTCAGGTTGGCAAGTTCACTCAGCTGGTGACAAGTCTCCTGTGGGATACACAATCTCTTCCTTGTCTATTTTTCTACATCAACTGCTACAATTCCTTCAACCTACGCATCCATTGCGTTTCTTGTTTAGGTCAAGCAGCTCACCACATATGTAAACCAGGCAATTTAGATTAAACACTTTGTAAGAGTCGTTGCAAAGCGTTCAGTTAAATAAGTCGTACGGTAACCCGATATCACGGAACACAGAGTGGTTTACATCACAAACACAATATGAAGTGACTATTGACTATCCTCGTTCCCAAACGCTGTCTTTTTAATTTTGCATTTTCTATATCGAGGATATGGTTTAGAATTTCAACGGGTATTCAATTATTTGGCCCTTTATCCTTTTATTAGAGGAGACGGGAAGTAGTAAGATTTGTATGAGCGTCAGGTTACAAGTCTTTGAATTTAATTTTGATAGATTATACGGCTTTTAATAAACTTTTTTGAACATTTTTATGTCATAACATTAATTTAATAATGGTACATTCGTTTTTAATAATAAATACTTAATGTACATGACTATTTGAGAAGTTTCAAAATAAAGGCCATCACCTTAGGAGAGGTTTCAAAAATTTCACTGTATATAATTGTCAATTTGACTATCTATTAAATATGTTTGTAATCAAGTTTTATCTCTGTTGATAAGTACTTGGATCTGGAGGCGGTGCTATCAGAATCTAATAGAGATAAAACTTTATCTTCTGCGGAAGTTTATCTGATGAAGATAAGCAAGTATTTTAATGTAACCGGGCTTAGAAGTAAAAGCTTAGACAAAAACTTGTACACACTTTCCTATAAATAGTTTAACATTATAGCAAAGAAAATAATTTATAATAGAAGTATTTACAAAAAAAAATATGAGACTTGGTAAGTAAATAAAACATTTAGATTCAAGGCATTTTATTTATTTATTTATTTATTTATTCATCGAGTAGCATCAATTTCTTATTACTATTTGGTCAAACTCTCATGTCAATGTTAACAACATATGTCACTAAAATCCAATACTAATTGTAGAGTTGTTAATTCCAGATACGCCATAACCCATAAACTTTGTAATGCTATTCTAAAAAGATTACTTCTCCGTGACTGCATCACATATTTTTCTTTTAATGCAAAATTACATAATTTACAGTAATCAGAAATATTCCAATTGCTTTCTCAAAATACCTCACTCTTTCGAAAAAAAAAATGCATAAAAGGTACTTCGAATTTACTTCACATACCGAATTGTTTCTCGCTATTCAGTTCCAGGTCGTCTCGAGCAAATTTTTTAGAGAAATCAGCTTTACCTTTTGCAATTCTGATTGTAATTAAAAACGAATATAACGAATATACGGGAATAAACATAATAAGTATTTAAAAATATAAGAATCAGAAGAGTTTATTTACCTTTTTGTTTCTTCTATTAGAATTAATGAAAAACGCACATCAGTGTAGCAATGTACTGTTTTGAGTCTTAAATTTTGCCTAATTTAACCATTTATTTTCTGGTTCCCACAAACCCACAGACCTTTCTGGGTTAAAATGACCCGCATTTACTTATTCATGTACACAGCGCACATGTATTTTGAATGGATTAATTTTTGTCACTTTTAACCCATATCAACCCTTTCAGGTTCCAATTTTATAATCTGAGACTTAAAAAGTAGCGGAGGTTAACAACATTTTTTTTAAAGCATTGAAAGCTGAACTGTGCTCCCTGTCGTTCTGTCACATTTAAAATATGCTTCAAATTGGTCTTCTTTTAATGTTTGAAAATTCAAATTGAAATTGAAATTTTTATTTCTCAGCATGACAAGCACTTGTTCTTATTAACGTCAAATAACACATGACTCTACCACCAGTTCGGAAAAACCTTCGTGAAGAAGAACTGGCAAGAAACTTTACGGATATATTTTTTTCAAAATTAATTTACAGTGTGCTCTTTATGTCTATACAAAATTATTCTTATCTGTATCTGTTAGCTCGGCAAGTCTCTCTCCCCCCAAGTATCCAAACGACCAACACCCTCAAACGGCACCCGTTCACGAGTTAACGCGGGATCCAGCCATCGCCTCAATCATATCAGAGGGAAGTGGGTGACCCCTCACCCGACGCTGTCATAAGAAGACGTACTTTAGTGACAATGACGCTTTAGACATTCATCGGGACGAAGAACTCAACGAACAGGGATGGCTTCAATAGAATAATCATAACTAATGTTTACAAATAACTTAACAGGATAATTTCATAATCATATATGAAATTCAGTTTTTTTTTAAATATATTTATAGCCGGCAAATATGCAAGTGACCCCAGACCCCATCTGCGTCCGGCCCCGTTCGAACGTGTTGACGGTCGCTCCCGGCTGCCGAGTCACGATTGTTGTCTCACGACTTCTCTCGTAGCAAAACTCTAACGCCATTCTCGCCGCACTCTTGAGTGTAGCCCCAGACCCGTCCTGCGTCCGACCCCGCTCGGACGTGTTCGCGGTCGCACCAGCCATTGAGTCGCGATTGTCGTCTCACGACGACAACTCGTAGCAATACTCATACGCTGAGATCGAATCAATATCTCGCTTCGTCCCCGACGACTTGAGATAAGCCTCTTTAGGACTTATGCTGCGGCCGGTTTCGACCGGCTGTAACTGCTGTAACTCTCGCACTTCCGTGCACCCTTGAATAGTTCCCTCACTTCGGTAGGAAGCAGCAACAACAGGGTTGAGCTTACTTACGTCGGTATCCGACGTTCGTTTGCAGTTTTTTTGGCTACGTACTTGACGCTTGGCGCTAGCTACGTCAGTCAGAGACTCGCTCTGCGGCCGGTTTCGGCCGGTCGTAACGTAGTCTATCCCGCACTTTCAGTGCAACCCAACTTCGCGATTGGTTCACTTCGCGAAGCCGTCAGGTCTACGGTACCGGTACAGGGGCCTTTCTTCCCAGGGTGAAGGTACAGTGCTTGTCCAATAGGGGCAACACTTCGCGTTCGTCCCCAACCCCGTACCGCTGGTAGGGAGGTTAGCCACTAGGGTTTGCTAGGTTTGTTGGGAACATAGGTATTTCCCTCCCCATCATGGAACCTTTGCAAAGCGTGGTAAAGTTTGCGAAGGCGTTCGCCCAAGCGCTCGCTGCGTCCGGCATCCCCATTTCAGACGAGGTCTTCACGTAGGCCTTATTAGCGCTTAACGCTTTCCCGGCCCCTCAGCCACTAACACCCAGACCCCTCAGGTCTACAGCTCTCCCGCGTCTCCCATGCCAACCGAGATGGAATGTGTGTCGGACATATCCTCTCGCACACCGCGCCGTAAGCGTACCGCTCCCGGGAGTGATTCGCAATCCGTGCCTGATGCGTCATCGGACGCTGCCACCTTAACCGGCTCTTCTGAGTCCGCGTTTACACTTGTCTCGTCCAAGCGCTCTAGGAAGCGCGGTGTCTTCAACACCCGAGCCCACCCCGGTATTTTCTACACCCGCCCCAATGCCGTTAATGTCACTGCAAGTGACCGCGACCCCGTTGGTTCCTTCGAAGCCAGCATCGCGCTGTGATCCCGTCGCGGCTAAGGCCCAACTCCCTCCTCCCGTCTTTCTCCGCGAAAAAGTGCGATGGACCGCGGTTTCTAACATGTGCAAAGACCACAAAATGAATTCCGTAAAAGCCTTTAACGCAGGCGATACAATTAAAATTCAGGTCGCGACCATCGACGACTTTCGGTCTTTCACTAGGATCCTATCGGTCAAACAAATCGCGTAACATACCTACGCCCTCCCGGAGGAGCGTAAGATCCTCGCGGTACTACGGGGAGTCCCGTTTGAACTCAGTAACGTTGATATCCTCGAGGACCTTAAGTCCCAGGGTTTCCCGGCTGAAGCCATGCACAAGATGCACTCCAACCGCGGTAGGCGTATTCCACTCGCGTTAGTCATCTTGTCCAATAATCCCAACTCGAGGGAGATCTTCAGAGAGGCTCGCAGAATCTACGGACTCTCGAACATCTCCGTCGAGCGCCCCAACCCTCGCGGGCACCCTGGGAAATGCCACCGTTGCCCGTTGCAAAGCCCGTGCAGCCGACGACGACTCCGGCTCTCTCCTGGAGACAGCGTCCGGCCGCTCCACCTTCCCGTCCTATCCCAGCTCCCGTAGCTCCCGTAGGCCCGCGTCCCGCTCCGCCGTCTTCACCTCAGTCGTCGTTGGCTGAGGACATGAAGACCGTGTTCGACGTTATTCAAAACGTCGACATTTGGGAAATCTCCGTATTCGCACGCAAACTGCGAGCCACCCGCTCTCCTCAAGAGCGTCTCTTCGCGTTAGCCGAGCATCACTCGCTACTTAGTTCCTTATAAATTCTATATCTAGCATAAATTCTTTAAATAGTAGAATAAATTCTTTAAATATAATGTTTAGACCTGCAAATCCAGCGTCCTGTCTTATCAAACCCAAGGGCTTATCCCTAGTTTTATTTAACATTCGCAGCCTTAGCACTAGTCTTCCTGAGCTCAAACTTTTCCTTCAGAACAACGAGCCAGACTTATTGCTTATCTATGAGACGTAGCTCACTCAAAACCGCTCCAGGGGATTTGCTATTCCCAAGTACGCGTTCACTCGTAACGGCAGGCCCAACCCAGACGGTTTCGGCGGCACAGCTATCTACCACAAAAGAGGTTTCCACTGCATTCCTCTCCCTACCCCTCCTCTCCTCAACATGGAAGCCAATGTGTGTAGAATGGTTATGACTGTTCATACGACCATCATCATAGCTTCAATCTACATACCTAGTGGCACCAGACCTATCCGCAGCGACTTTGAGACCATTCTCGCCCTCGGCCGTTCAGTCCTTATGTTCGGAGATTTTAACTCCAAACATACTGACTGGACGTGCCTATCGACCAACCCCGGCGGTATCGCTCTGCTTGACATCACTAAGAAACTAGACTAAGACGTCATTTCTCCCGTCACTCCCACTCATTATCCCGACAACCCGAACCACTCTCCCGACATCCTCGATATTGCAATAGTAAAGCATATCAACCTTGATCTCAGGTCTATCGAACCGCTCGATGACCTAGGCTCTGATCACCACCCCGTCTCCCTCGTGTTAGGACCGCCTAACGATAACGTCACCCCTCCTAATACCTTTACCAACTGGAAAGGCTTTAAAAATACGCTAGTTTCAGGCTTACAGGCCCCGAACTCTCCGCTCGCGATCTCGCCCGACCAATTAGATAGCCCGGATATAATAGACTCGTTAGTTAATTCTCTCACTGATGCTATCAACTTCGCCATCAGTGTTAACGAAAAGATTGTTAAGCAAGGCAAACCCACGCTCCCCTTAGCCGTTAGCTATCTTATTAAAGCTAAGAACGTGGCTCTCCGGAGAGCCAAGCTCTATCCCATGCCCGCCTATAGATTAGCTGCGAATCAGCTACAACGTAAAGTTAGGTCTTGGCTCGTAAATTTCCGAGACGCTCTGATGAACGATCTCATGGAGAATATTTCTCCTTCCCACCAAGCTTATAGTATGGCCCGAGCCTTACTTGTAGACGCCGCCTATTTATTTATTTCAAGGTACACACACAGATAATAATCGAAAAGAAATTATTTTGGAAAGATTGAAAATTTATTACAATTTAGACCTAGATTGCTACCCAGTAGTCGTGTATACACAGCGTTATTATATAGCGAAAACAAAACTTTAAACTAATAATACTAGTACTATATTACTTAAAATTAATAATCCGTATAAAACGAAAACATTATTGAATAAAGGTACATTGCACAATTTAAATAATTTAATTTAATTTAATTTCGGGAGTAGGTATTTTATACATTAGGAGTAGTTCAGTTGAGAGAGAGCTGAACTCTTCGTTTAAAGGACATATACGCGCCATTAAATACATCAAGCTCATTGCAAAACGATATATCATTATACAGTCTACACATTCTGACTAGAGGATTAAAATAGGAGGTGTTGTTCTTGTACGTGTATAATGCAAATACTATGTGCTTGCCAATTCTGGATAATACCCTAGTACTAAGACTGAGATTGAACAGTATAGGTTGTGAGTCAAGCCTTGAGTGGATCAATTTGTGCAAGTACAGTAAATCTTGCTGCTTTCTACGAGTTTCTAATGAAGCAACTCCAAAATGATGAAGTCTTTCCGCATAGCTAGACAATTTACGAGCAAGTCCACACCGGTAACTAACAATTTTGAGGCATCTTCTTTGCACACTTTCTATGCGCAAAGAATGAACTTTATAATTGGGGGACCACACCACCCAAGCATACTCGAGAACACTTCGAACCATGCTGTAAAACAGGTAGAGTAGACTGTGATAGATTTTGAGAGGTTTAGTAGTCCTGGCCACACAAACCCTTAGAAATATGGTCGTAGTGATCTCTGAACGTCAAGCCTTCATCAAACATAACACCCAAGTCCCTGACAACGCGCACGCGACCAAGTGGTCGATTATGTAAATTGTAGGGGAAACACACTTTGTTTATCTTCTTTTTTGTGAACGAAATAACATGACATTTGTTTACAGAAACTTTCATGTCATTTTCGTTACACTATTTAGATATTCGGTCTAAATCATGCCTCTCACGTTCCTCCTCTAACTAGTCCCGATGGCACTACTGCCTTTGAAGTCGAAGAGAAAGCCGAATGGTTCGCTGACAGCATTGCCTCAAAATGCTCGCCCAGCACGCAACCCACGGATCCCTCCCACATCTCTCCCCATCACCGCCGACCCCGTCACAGTCTCTAATAATGAAAACTCGCTTCTCATTAGAAGTCAAAAGTCCAAAAAGGCTCCGGGTGCGGATGGCATTTCCAACCACGCACTTAAGCTCCTGCCTCAACAGGTGCTTACCTTGTTAGCTATCATTTTCAATGCCTGCTTCGACCTTAGCTACTTTCCAAAAGCTTGGAAAGAAGCGACAGTCACACTTTCCAAAAGCATGGAAAGTGATAGCGATCCCCTCATTATTCCCTACCAGTTCGGTTTCGCGCTAAGCACTCCTATCGTCAGCAAGTCCATCAAATCGTTGAGTACTCGACGGTTTTTATCCGCGGCGTAAGAAAACGGTCGCAGTTTTCTTTGACGTAGCCAAGGCTTTCGATAAAGTCTGGCATAGCGGCCTCGTCTATAAACTCTACAAAATAGGCTTACCGGATCACCTAGGTAGAATAATAGCGACCTTTCTCAAAGACCGTACGTTTCGTTTTAGACACGAAGGCACGCTTTCCGCGCCTCGTCCCATAAAGGCTGGAGTCCCTCAAGGCTCAGTCCTCGCCCCTCTGTTGTACATCGTGTACACCAACGACATTCCCATCCCGCCGAAAGGCGTCGAACTCGCCCTCAAAACACTCTCTGAAGCGTTCTTTAAACGCTCTGAAACCCACCCCAATCCTCTAGTTCGAGATTCAGTCTCGTATACTACCCCTGTTCTAGATTCGAAGTTGAAAATCGCTAGACCGAGAAACGCACACACGAACGTAGCGACACAGCTGACGCTAGATCTCGAAGCCCTTCTGGCCGCAAATTCTATTTCTAATTTTAATTCGAATTAATTCAACTTTTAATTTTCAGTTTGAGCACCTTCAGTGCTATGAATTCACCTTCAGTACTTTGAGCACCTTCAGTGCTATGTTATTCCCAGCGGGTGACCCTTTAAGGGCCCTGGTAGCGCGGCCTCTTTCTCCAATTGGTCGTCCCTCAGATGGAGGCTGTGTGGCAAAAAGTTGCCCGAGTCATTCAGAGGGTTTTTTAGTGGGTAGAGACTCTGGTAGGCTCGGAGCGAGTCCCACATAATCTCGATCGCTCGGCGGGGTATGCGTAGGAGCCTTTTTTCTTGATCCTCCTGCTCTCTCCGTGGAGGGGAACAAAAAAAAACCCCTGATGGCAAATGGCAACCGCTCTCATGGACACTATTAGTCGTAGGAGTTTTATTTAATTTTTTAATTTGTGGTTATTATATCGATTCATGATGCGTTGCTGACCGCAGGCTCGAGTTCGAGCGGCCTTTGTTCCAGTAACTGCACTGGCTCTTCTTACCCTTTGACCGGAACACAACCACGTTAATGTTATTATTATGGCGGTCAGAATGGAAAGGGCTGTAGCACCAAGACGACCACGAGATCTTAGCAGTCAAACTTTACTACCACTAATAGTATACAATCATATTTACTCTAAGTCCTTTTATTTTATTTATATACATTTTATAAAAACCATTGCAGGCTGAAACCTTGCTATTGTCCTGCTAAAAGTTCGTGCTTTAAAATACTCATTTGTATTTAAAATAATATAAATTATTTGATTAACATTACATGATTGATTATTTATTTTAGCATCACTCTTGGGATATTGTTGATAAAATCTAGATCAGATAAAACCTTGTCTTACTTAATATTCAAATTTTCGTAAATAATGTTTTGTTTCTAATTCATGCTTTATGGATTCAAGAAGATCATTTCATGGAGTCTTAAACGACTTAAATTTCTTCATCCTATTAAGGAAACGTTTTTGACACGAATAGATATTACATTTATATTCGATTACCAATATCTAATAATATCAATATATAATTAGGAATTTAGATTTTAATTTAATTTACTTTAATTTATTCGTACTAATTAGTGGCATTCATTTCAAACATTTATTGTTTTTGCACGCTGTGGTTTCTTCGAACTGAAAAAGCACATGACTCAACAATGCAGCTACATTATTTAATTTGTGATGTGTATTTTTCGTTAGAAACCCAAATAATTAAATAAATAAATAAATGGTCATATAAAGACATTGAGAAATGGACAAGTGCAGATCATGACACTAAGATTGAGCTTTAAGTTTAAAACATACAATGATTCAATTCAATATTCATTACATAAGTGTGATCCTCATCAAGTAAATTTTTAATAATTGTTATTACTTTTTAACAAATAATAACGCATCGTTGGCTCACATCATATATCATCATTATTAGGAGTCGTGCACGTGTTTCCTATCCAATAATTAACATTTTCATGGGGAATGTATGTCTTGACAAATTCTAGGGAGCCCCGGAAATCGGAGGCAATGCGACTCTAATTAGTCTTCACTTTAATAACCGTGTGAGCATGTTTCTATGTTTTAAGAGTTATTTATGATATGTGAGAATGCTTTTTTAACTTATTATAACATCATTTTTTTTTAGTATATTTATCAGCCAGCAAAGGAGCATAACATCATTAGGCTTCAGATAAAATTGCCTTTTTTCGATTCATTGTCCTGGCTATTCCTTCCCTTCCACCGGAACGCAACTATGTCAACATCTTATTATTGCAGCCAAAATAGGAATAACTGTAGTACCGCCCCGAACGAGATCTTAACAACGCAACTTTTCTACAACCTATTTTAGGTCTTTCTTTTATCACAAAAAAATGACATCAAAATAAATTCTTGGCATTATAGAAATTCAGAATGGTAATTTAATACAAAACCTTCATCCCATTTCTTGTTTCATAAATGAAGATACAATCAGTAGATTATGATCGATAAATCGTTGATAAGAACATGTAGCCAATGAAACATTCCACAGGAGTTCCGCAAGGCAGCAATTAAGACCCATAAGATTAAATGAAACTCATCCATTTGTGGCACTGCGCAAGTTGATTTGTAGCTGTAGTTGTAGGGAAGGTGATAGAGAATATTTAAATTCTTAAGTATGTAGGGATTTCAATCTTGATTTTATTGATTTTTGTGTTTTTGGTTAATGCGTTGTTTGTTATAACTTTAATTAGTATTAATCTAGGCTCGTATGTATTTTGGAGCTATGAATGGGATGTGCTTATATCTTGTTTCAAGACGAAAATTGTTTTTAATATATATTTATAATAAATATAAAATTTACAAAAACACCAGATTGAGCACGCTTTTAATCGAGCAAAAATTTCATAATATTACTAGCCCTGTATTTCGGATCGTATCGCCTTTAAATTCTTAGGATTTCATAGAGAAGTACTTGCTTAATATAGTGGATTTTAATTACATACTTTTGGATACTACTTATGCCGAGTTAAGTTATATCATAATCGTACTTTATATTCAAAGTCGTTATATTAAACTCACATCAAAATATATAGATACCTATTAGTGTTTGAATATATTTATATATAATTATTAAAGCCTTGGTTTTTATTTTTGTAAACACATGTTTTCTTTTCGTTAATCAACCGTCACATCAAGTAATTAATCTATCACAGCTAACTTTGTTGGGTGGTTAATTGTAGAAAATTCTAAATCATGAAGAATTATAATTTATTATGAAGTATATAACAGAATAACCAACATATTTGCCTGAATAGCCATAGTATATCTTTAAACTTGTAGAACATTTAATTAGTTTGAAATACATTGGGCGTGGGTTCGTAAACAGAATTTTGTGGGGCTTTCAGAATATAATATGTAATTGTTTATTAATTTACAATCAGTGATAATAAGGGATAATAGTAAAAATAAACTCGACAAACTTAGTTTCATAATAATCATTATTTAATTTAAGGTTGTCAGTAATATCTTGCTTTCAAAACTCATTCAAACAGCTTGTAAAGTCTTTTCAGAAAATCAGTTAGGACTCCGTCACAATCGTAAAACCTAGTCCTCGTAAAAGTTCGTATTTTAAGCTATGCGGCCAAAGCACAGAGGAAACTAAATATAATGCAGTTGCCTACACTCATTTTAACCATGAAACATACTGAAAAATTATATCCTCAATAAATAATACTTATTAAAAGTGCTACGAAAATCATAAGAGATAATGTTTCTACATTATATTATCTGGATATTTGCACTATTTGAAAAGATTAACAGTGAAAAAAAAAACTATACTTTGTGCATGTTTGAAGGTTGGTCGCTGTATTAGACCAAATCTTTGTTTGAGAAAATGAGGACTTACTTCGAGAACGCATAGGCGTGTCTACTTTTGCATCATACTTGTCGATAATTCTTAAAACTACAGAATTATTTTTATAATTTTGCTTGGCAAGATGCCTTTTTTAATGATTTTACGCAAATATGAAGTTAAATTAAAATATTAATATATAATATATTCTCAATAAATTAAAAATATTTATAAGAATTTGTCTTCATTTTTATATATTTCTAGTTTACAATTTAATTCTACTTTACATACAAGAAAACATTTTTAAAGTTCAACCAAATATTGATATAGTATACATATTCAGTCATCAGCTTAATTTTTATTACTATCACTACATCGAACTTTCAACCAAACAGTCGTATGTCATCGTGACCCCGTCCCATCCCTAGGCCTCGAGTGCTGGATGTGTGACACGGTGCTCTTGAGGTAATTGCCGTATTTCACGGCGCACTCGTTCCTACGTCTAATTCTGAAATGTCATCGCTGTGTCAGATTCGAATTGAAAATGACAGGCGATTCAAACTCGAAATTTTCTACGGTTTAGCTGTAAAAGATTTAGTAAAAGTTGAATCGAGACATTAATGTTTTTTCAGTAACATATTTTTTATATAAAGTGAAATTGTTTTTCTTTTTTTGTGGTTAAGTAAACATTATTTGCACGAAATAAAGGCATGTAATTGTTCGAAATGCCAATTCAATAAAGCATTCCAATTATTTGAATCTTCAGCAAGGGTATCATATCACTCCTAAAATGTATAACGAATTTTTGGATACCAAATTAAAATAACGCGACGAACATTGATACATTGGCCGATGACAATGACATTGCACCCCTTCTTAAAAAGTGAAAAAATCTCTACGGTTTATCAGCACCAGCACATTTATTTATAAAATAATATGCGTACACAGAGAAAAACAGATAGTTAAGGGCTCAGACTTATTTCCTTTTTTATATAGTCTCGTCAGCGTTTGTCTTTCGTCTCATTTGGTGAAAATTAACAAGGAAACGAGGGTAGTTTAACTCTGACGGTAAGCTACCGATTAAAACTACGCTTCGAAATGTTTTTTTTGTAGTATCCCTGAACCAGTTATCTTCAACATCTTAGATCTTCGAATTGTTAATTCATCTATAATATGATTATTTTTTATTGCAAACATGTAATTAAAACATTATTGACAAAAACGAAGTCCACAAGAAAACTGCATCAACACTTTTTTTAACCTCTAGATAACTTACAAAAGTTCTTATTTCTTTTCCCGCCAAGATTGAAGAATAAGGACGCTCTATGGCTGCATTCGATTTGCACACCCCGGCGGCTCCGGGAACCGCCAGCCACCGCAAGTAATTTACTACCAGTATTCATATAACTAGTTTGTTAATTAACAACCAATTGACGTGAAAATTGACGTTTCTGAGGTGTTGTAGATTTTTGGTGTAATATTATATTTCTTGGGTGTTCAATTTTTTCAATTTCAATTATTTATTATGATGGGACCACCCTCTAAAAAAATTGATTTCAAAAACATAACCCGTAAACTGTTTTGACATATACATGTCCGCGACATACGTAACGGGTTGAAATTCAAGTAGACTTAGTCAAGTAACCCTTAAATGTAGTTAAAAAGTTGATAGGTAATTCTACTGTTTGGTGTAGGTATGAGGTATGTATTTTGGAATAGATATTCTTATCCCAGTCACTACGTAAAATATAAGAAAAAAAGTTAACGTTTGTAACCTTGCTATAGTTAAACCTCATGTTTTAAACTCATAACTAGAGAGTGTGTCTTAGGTGCTAGACAAAACCATAACACATTTTAACTATATGTCAACCTCCCCTGGTTAAAAGCAAGTGCAAAGTGTGTAACTTTTACCTGTAGTTTATACTATCAATTAAAAATCATAAAGAACCTTTTTATACTAACTGCGTGACAAGATTTTCACTTTTCTTTTCCAGTATTTATCGATCAAAAATTTATATTCTTTTACGATTGCTTTTTAAATCTAATTTCCATTATTCTCCGATATCCTGTTTTTCTTCAGCCAAATTCGAGGTTTGAAAGCCTTTTTCTTTTTATTCGGTATAAAGATCATTTTTCCAATCTTATTATTCACAAAAAGGAGATACACTTTTCCCCATTTGACCCGTTCTTTGAGAATCAATCTTATAACATGGGATTATGATAAAAGTAATTTGTTTCCATTTTACGTGTAGTCGATTAGATATCGAATATTTTTCCCAGATTATGGAAAATAAAAAGGTTTCCAAGGAAATATTCAGGTTGGGTTCGGGAAGTCTTTTTGCTCTTTAGAATTAAATCTGTATTATTTTGTTTTATGAATAAAATAACACCCTGATGAGACGAAGGCTCTGTGTAATTTAATAATGCTGAAATGCCAGTGTTATACAATACAGCATATACAATTTGAAATATATAGATTTTTTTTTACTATATTCACTAAGACTGAGTAGAAATAGTGATATGAAGCATGTAGCTTATAGGCGAACTTGAGAGTTAAGAAACTCTCATGAATTATTTTATTTCGATTTAATGTAATTATTCTTGAATCCTACTAAATTCTCAACAAATTTTGTGAACTTTTAAAGAATCACAGTTACAAAATATATTAATCTTACTTTCAAAGACTAACACACTTAATACAAGAAAATAAACGGCTAAAATATCGATTGAAATAGAAAAATAAGTTTATTCGTTTGGGTTGATCCCTTACCGCAGCCACGTCAATCAGTCTACTAATTGATTGAATGGTTGATTGAATTCCCATTGAGTAGGTCTCTCGGGAAATAGTTTCCTACATGCTGTAACTAGGGACCGAGGTTTGTAAAAGAAACTATTGTGGTGTTTCATTGTAGCTTGCTTGCAAATGAATTGTTTATGTTTGGTAAGTGTTTTGTTAGACAGAAAATATTGCTATTGTCAATGGTTAATTAATATCAACTATATTTATTTAGAAAGCGAAAAAACAACAAACACTATATATAATTTTTTTATGATATGAAGTTTTTTATGTTCCCTTCCGCGGGGAGGGCAGGTAGATATAAATGCTCTGACGCATACCACGCCGCGAGGGGTGGTGTTGTACTCGCTCCGAGCCTACCAAGCTACTACCCACTAAACCACCTGTATGACTCTGGCAATCAATTGTCTCACAGCTTTCATCTGATGTGACGGCCAGTTGGAGCAAAAGGCCGCGCAAGCGGGGACCTGCTTCCGGGCCATCCGCTGGGAATATCATGTCACTGAAGGTGCTCAAGAAGAATTAGTTAGTAACAGCCTGGGGAGCCAGAAGGTCGTCCAAAAGCTGATTAGGGGCTTCGAGAGTGCGTTCCTAGGTTCCTGGCGACTTTGAACTTCGAGTTTACGTATCGAAGTAGTAGTAAAGGGTAAGGTAAATGTTAGGCTGCATTTATCGCATGCACGAGCCGAGCGAGCGAAGCGAGTGTGGTGCGGTAGCACCCAGCGAAGCGCCATAATCGAAATTGGATGATAATGCAAAATTTTACAGCAAAAACATCATGCGCCAACATATTTTTAGTGGCTAAGATAGTATCGTTCGGACGCTCGCAAATTGTGGCTGACTTAGTAATTTAGAAGGCAATGTAGATTTTTAGAGGTGAATAATGCTATGAAAAAGAAGTCTGTTTAATTAGCACCCAATAAATATATAACAACTCTAGGTAAAGAGTGACTAGCACATATTAAGTTAAGATAATGTTTGTCTGAAACAAAATATATTTATTATAAGAGGAAATTATAAACAGCAGGGTTTATTTATTCTAGCCAAGTTTAATTGAGGCAGTTGGCTTTCGTTGGTTGCTATTTTTTGCCTCCCAATATCTTAAATACTACTACGTAGTGTGGCTGAAGTAGAGCTCTGAATGAAGAAACTGCTTACACCTAATAGTTTCGTAATAAATACATATAGTATTTACTATACATATTCTGCACAAATCCAAAATCTTTAATCCTAGAAAGACCTAGAGAAATCAAAATAAACCACATGATTACAAAATGTCAAAGATACATTTGTCATTTTCGTCTTCAACACCTTTCTTACTTGCAATTGTACCTAATTATTTAAATAAAAATTAAACGGTGATGAGCTAGTACAGTCAGATTCGCACCCGATTCCCTGGCGGTGTTGTCGCCCCTCAGTATGCGGAGCGCCTTTCTCTCGCCTCTGTACATGGAACCAACAAAACATTGAATTTATAAAAACTTCCTGCAGCTAATTGTACTATAAAAATTTAACCTTTCGTTGCGTCAGGTCGTTCAACTAAATCATGATTTTACTATTTTATTGCCAGCAAAGTAAGATATAAACCGTGGGGATTTTTATCGAAGGTATTCATGATTGTTATATATTAATTCTAAATTAAAATGAATGTCGTAATTTACAGTAGTAATGTCGCGTTGCTGTCTCTTGTGTCTGTACCTACTGTCACTAGCATTTAGAATATGGTAAACCCGGACACTAAGTTTATTTTTGACCTCAGTAATACAAGTAATAATTATCGATTATGTATTTTATTTTTTTATTTAAAATTAATAGAAATTACTATGCTGCTTAACGAACGCCGACGATAATGTGATGTCTGTCCAAAAAGTACCTCTCTACACTCTTAAAAATTATTCTCAGATTGTCAACCACGGCATGTATTATTCCCATCTAACGGCAGAGTTTGCCTTCCTCCTCCACGACGCCAACCTACAGTATAATAATTTCTTTACGATGGAACATCGGCCCACGGTCAAAAATTATAGGAATTCTAGTATTTTAAAAGAAGCATTCATAGATTTTTACAAAAACTTATCCTATGAATTGATCGGCAGACTTGGGACTGTTGTTGGCTAATTAAATTGACTACATGGTTATGTAGAAATTTTTGTTTTTTTTTATTAATACTAGTCACCATTGTATACTTTAGTTTTATACACTAAAAAAGAACCACTTCCTGCGCAAATGTAGTTTTTGTAAATAAGTGATCGCTGTGAACTTACTAGAAACTAAAAGTTATTAGTTTTTAACACGAGCAACATTAACGAATTCCCATATAATTGTAATTTAAGTAACAAAAATAACTGTATTTAGTTACAGCTACTGGAAACAAATTTTGATTAGCAGAGAAGTACATTTTAGGTGCACAAGATAACAATGCATAATAAGAACTGTCTACGAATAAAAGTTGTAACGAATTGTAGTATTCAACAGGTCAACCTTTATCAATGGGATATACAAAATAAAGAAAAACATAATCCTTAATTAACATTTTAATCAATCTTAATCAACATTGCAAATTTCGTACCTACCTTTCTTCCAATTTTTTCATCGGACACTTTTAATCCGTTGTAAATTAATAGGGTCCGTCCAAAACCTCACCCAAGAGGTTTCACAAGAGATTCTTTTTCAGTTAAGTGCGGATATGCGGATTTCCGATCGTGGTTAATTTATTTGCGCCGACCCTATCAATCGGACCAAACCGGATATTTCTGCTTGAGTGCGGTCAAATAAAAAAAGATTCCTTTTGAAGAAATGCAAATGTTACATTTTTTACAAGGACTCGGAACGCAAAACGTTTGTTTGGTATCGTAGAAACGTGAATACAAATACGTTGGTCGAGAACTGTTTTGGTTTTTGTATTTTGGTAAACGTTTCTTTTGTGTTTGACTTTTTATTGTGATTTCTTTTCGTGATTGATTGTTTTACTTCCCTTTTTGCTTTTCTTAACTTTCTTAATCGGTGTTTCTTTTCAATATATATTGAGCTAGCTTACGAAAATTCGTGCAAATGCCGGTTTTTAAATCGTGAAAACCTAAATCCTTTCAAATCACTGTAGGTGGTAAGAAAAATCGATGGCTAGAAGTCCCAAGAGGGGAATCAGTAGTATTAGTGATACATTATGGGAAACCCCCTACAGCCCTTGTGGCGCCGGCAAAATCATACAATGTTTGAGGAAGACATGAAAATTGTCGGTTATTATGATAAATTACACGTTCCTTTATGCCTAGAATATTTAAACTAGGGTGCTATATTATTTGCTAGTTTAAAAGGCTTTTTACTGCGATATTCCACTACATTAGATTTTTATTGAAATCCGTAAAATGCTAAGGTATTTTTACCTTTTGTTTAACGGTTCAATGATTTGAAAAATAGTAATGGCGCTTTATTCAGTCATTTCAATTTGTGTGTCAATTGCAATTTTGTGTTGATTGGACACTTTGATTAATAATTGAAAAAAGAGCCGCTCAGTGTTTTCAGGTCCACTGGATTTTTAAGTTATAGAAAGAAAGTTATGAAAAGTGTAATAATGGATTAATAATAATAAACAAAACCCCGAGAAAGAATCTATATTTTTTAAAGCCAAGACTGCTCGGATGTTACTCTGGCCAAACTGTAAGTTTATTTGTATGTCCTAAGAAGATGTTTTAATTAGATAAAACTCTTTTTTAAAGGATTTTATCGTTTCTAATTATATTTTTACATTTTAACTCGACATTTCAGTATATTGACAGACACCGTGGGGACGAGGACCCGTGTCCAAATAATAACAACGAGTGATCAAAAGTGATCAAAATTCAGTAAGTTATGATCACTTGCCTAATACGCCGGAGGGACGGTTCAATTCCTGGTCGGGGCATTCATTTGTGTGGTGAACATAGATTATTCGCGGGTCATAATTGTTGATATTTATTTACGTATGATTATTATGGGTTCGCTGTATGGTCATCCATAACACAAGCTCTGCTTACTTTGGGGCCATTCAGTTGGTGTGATTTTCTGGGGATTTATTATTATTATTATTATTATTATTATTAGCTTTACAGTTTTTAAGCATTAATTAAACTATATTTGGGCAAGTCCGATATGTAGATCGATAGACAGGATTATCGTCATGAATAAATAGTTTCTAATTGCATAAATATCTAAAATGATTGTAAAAATACTAATGTCTTTCTTCATAAAAACAACATTCCAATTTTAAAAGCTTCAATGAATCCTTTCTTCTGTATTTTTCTTACTAATAGCGTAGTTAGTTTGGAAATCTAAACGAGTTGCGTCAAAAGGAACGCCTTTGTAACTTCGCTTTGTTTCAGAAGAAGATCAATCAACAAAGAAACTGTCTGAAGAATACAACAATTTGCAGGTTCAACTGCTGCCAACTAAAGTTTGAATTTAATTAGGAATAGTAACCCTTTTTGTCTGTAATATTTGGAAATATCGCTGCATTTGAATTTTATTAATTGATCAGACGAGACAAAGAGGGACCGCCTGTTTCAATTGTTAACGACATCTGTCTGAAAACTGAGTTTACTTTATTTTTGATAATAGCAAAAATAATGACACAGAAATGTTCATTTGTTTTCAAAAACTTGTAAGTAGAGTAAATTTGTACCCATTTATTTGGCTTGAACGAAATGTCCTAAGCGTTTGCTCATTATTTGTATTTACTTAGCAATAGAACTAAAATGTGCATAGTAATTTGCTTGATACTTCCACAGTCACATTTCGTCCTCTCAACGACTGCCTCCTATTTTATACTTATTATATTGTTATTTTCTCATACAGCATTACAATGCTTTCAATAACTGGTATAATGTATATAAATAAAAAATAATAAAGCAGAACGTAAATAAAAGTATATTTTTTAAAATTATTTTTATACTATTTTTAATTATTTTTATAGCCAGCAGCTTAGCACGCAAACTCCCTGATGATAAGCGACATCCACCCCAATAGACATTTTATCCATTTATAATTATTATCGTTTTATTCATTATTATTGAATGTCAATTTAAGAACTATATATTTATACCCTTGCAGGTGAAACTAGGTATCTTGGTGATAACTTTTCCTGCAAACTATAAGTCAATTAAATTTTTTTTTTTTTATTGTTTTGGTCATTTTTGTCACCGTTTCGTCTCTGCAAGTGGAAAAAAAAGAGATCAAATAGCGCAATTGATTGAAATCAGTGAATAGTTTTTTACTTTTTATTTTACTCTACAAAACCATTATTATTATTCCATAAAACTGGAAGTAATAAACTTTAATGAACTTACTTCAACCAACATTAAATTACAGTATAATATGATATATTCCTTTTAATTACTCCTTAAGTACATAGGACAAAACTGTACATGAGAACAAAACGGCCTCGCGGTGGGGTGGTAAAACAATAGGGTTTTGTTTTACTTTAATATTTCACTCCTGTCAACAAGCAAAAGGTTTATGAATTAAAATGCTCTTTTTGTCTGGGCTTAGAATATCTTTTATAAAAAGACGTGCTTCAGATGCGTGCTAGCTTTTCGGTTGATTAAAATGTTCAAAGGATTGTTGTGAATAGGTATCGTAATGCCTAAGTATCGTTTGGATTGAAAATTGTTATTTATTTCTATTTGATCGCCTCATTATATTTTTCCTTCTGTCGTGCTATTATGAAAGTCGGCAGAGTACCAGTAGTTTCTTGTGTTAAGGTCTCGTCTGGGCCGGTACTACGGTCTTTCCTAATTTTGTCCACCATCATCACATTGACGCGGTTGTGTTCCGGTTTAAGGGAAGACACAACAAGAGCTACTCCTGGAACAAAGTCAATGCCCAAAGCAAGCCAACGGTTGACAACGCGTCATTAGTGTAACTAATACATTCAATATTCATAAAAAAATATCTACGACCAACGATGTGCACGGGAGCGGAGGCCGCTTACTTGCAAACAAAACATATGTAAGTATTACATTTTGAATAAGATTATTTGAGTAAAATTTATTGGGCGCTAATTAAACAGAATTCTTTTTAACAGCATTATTCGCCTCTAAAAATCTACATTGCCTTCTAAATTACTTAGTCAGCCATAATTTACTAGCGTCTGAACGATACTATCTTGGCCACTTAAAATATGTTGTTACATCATGTTTTTGCTATAAAATGTTGAATTATCATCCAATTTCAATTATGGCGCCTCGCCGGGTGCACCGGCACCACGCTCGCTTCTAACTATAACTACTACGCTTTGTATAGAACATTTAGAAGGCGTTGAAAAAAAGATGAAATAGTTTATTAGAGGCTATCTCATTTTCCCGTGGTAAGTTATAAAATGAGAAGTTTGATCTCGTTGACAATAAAGAAATCTGTGGCTTGACTTATAATTTCCAAAATTTAATTAAAATAAAAGTAAATATGTCAATAGTACGGTTCACGTAAGTAACCAACTCTACGTAACTTTTGTCACCCCGAAACATTATCCCGACCTAAATAGTTGCCTGCAGTCGTGGCCTGTGGGTGGATCACATTAGCGTCAATATCTCTCAGGTCAGTGGTCCGCCAAAGATATGAGAAGTCCGAACTAATGGCCTGGAAGAACTTAAACGTATATAGAACGCGCTATTGGAGGCCATTACGGGTAAAGTTCTTAACACATTTGAGGTCAAATGTTATTGATTTTATGTGTAACTTCAAGTGTGTCACATTGTAGCTTTTGACGAAGCCCGCCACGATATTGCTAGAAGTATAATGAGCGGTAGATTTGATAAAAAGTGCCAAAAATTAAGTAATATGCTTATACTATCAACTAAGATTTTTAAAAAATAAATACATAGGTCTACCTAATACAATACCCAAAAATATAAAAAAAAATCTTATAAACGTATTTTAATCAATATTTTTATGAATATATAACTATTCTTTGAAAACATGATTACTTTTCATTGGAAATGTTATATATATTTAATATACCTACGCAATAGATAGTCTTCTCTTCGAGAGGCAAAAAGGCTGGAGCCAAACATGATTGGTAGATGGTTGTCATAGGCTAATTTGTTGTGTTTATAGTTAATATGTTTTTGGAACATAGTAGTACTATCTTAATTGCAACATGTGCCATCAATTTTGCTCCTTCACAATTCAAACTAAATAAAATAAAATTTTGATAATTAAGACAGTAAAATAAAATACGTCAGGTCAGCAAAGCGTGTAATGAACTGGTATTCATAACGCATTTATTTTGTTCCTTCCAGGATTTAAATATACATCTTCCAATGTATATTCACCGCCTTAAAAGAATAACTACAATGCTCGATTTTTCGCATCGGCCATTAATTTATATTTATTAAGCCTCGAACGTCAACCGGAGCTGAAAAAGTTATTAATATTATTTAAATAAAAGTGTGAATAGTATTATTAATTACCAAAAATGAAAAAAAAATTAAATCGTCAATATTTAGATTGCAATAATTAAAGTTTCATTGTGCAGCATTCAATCAGTGAGGTAACGGAAAACACAAACAATGTTATGCAAATTAAGATACCTATATTGTCGGTCTATTGAATTTAATTAAACTCGAAAACTGTTATTGGTTTCATTAATAATAAAATATGTATTTTTGCGAAAATATTAATATATAAGAAAAAGTTAAAAAGAAAAACTTCATGTTGAAAATACATAATAAACATATATATAATAATTATAAATCCCCAGACAACTACATCAACTGTACGACCCCAAAGTAAGCACAGCTTATTTTATGGATGACACAGTGAACTGGGGGGAACCAAGAATAAACGTAGATATAGAAATAGAACCATTATCCGCGAACAAACATCTGTGTTCTTCCCTGATCACTTCTGTTTTAATCGATTTACGCTAATGTACGTCGCAAAGTCGTTCCTAGTATTTTGTGTAAGTGGTCTGTGGTCACGATGTCCCGGACTTAAATAACGGAACTCCTCAACACCTTAGATCCGACGCTTTTTTTCAAGCCACACGTCGAAAAAGCTTCGAAACTCGCACGTCACTACTTAGGCCGCCTAAATAGCATGTTAGGTAGAAAAAGTAAAATGTCGTTCAGAAACAAACGTACGCTTTATAAGGTCTGCGTTAGACCAGTCATGACATATGCCTCGCCAGTCTTTGCCCACGCCAAACCCTCCGTCCTGCACAAACTGCAGGTAGTTCAAATTCTCTTTTGCTGCAGGGCCACAAACGCACCGTGGTACGTGCGTAACGTGGACCTGCACAGAGATCTTGAATTGCCTACAGTGCAACAGCACCTCAAAACACTCTCAGAAGCGTTCTTCAAACGCTCCGAATCCCATCCCAATCCTCTAGTTCGAGATTTAGTCTCTTATACTACTCCTGTCTTAGATTCGAAGTTCAAAGTCGCTAGGCCTAGGAATGCGCAAGCGTACTCTTCCACCAGACTGTCAGCCGATCTCGAAGCCCTTCTTGCCGCAAATTCTAATTGTAACGTAAATTCTAATTCTAACGTAAATCCGAATTAACTTAACTTCTTTTAATGTATTTTAACTTAACTTCTCTTTGCAATTTTGAGCACCTTCAGTGCTATGAATTCACTTTTCTGGGCCCCACTAGCGCGGCCTCTTTCTCCAATTGGCCGTCGCTCAGATGAGGGCTGTGTGGCAAAAAATTGCACGAGCCGACAGGGGGTTTTTTAGTGGGTAGTGGTTCTGGTAGGCTCGGAGCGAGTCCCACATAACTCCGATTGCGCGCGCGGAGTATGCGTCAGAGCATTTTTTATCATACTGACCTCTTCGTGGAGGGGAACAAAAAAAAAAGACAAACGTTTCAGTCGATTGGTATAACTTAAATTTAGGGGTCACACCAGGTAATTTTAGTAATTTGATTGTGGTCAAAGACATCCTGGAGTTGACCGGGACGCGTACAACGGAACATCTTGGCATGAAACAGAACATTAATAAGAAAGTTTCATTCGATTTGGTCTAACGTGCATTGGGAAGTCACAAGTATTTTGTGAAACTGACTGGACCTGGGCTGGAGTGTTCTTTCTATATAATGCTGCTTTGTGTTGCTGACAACAACCTCAAAAATAAATATTTGGTGACTTATTACCAATATACCCCATTCGCAAAAATAATTATAATTTTTCTCTTTTTGTTAACTTACGTTTAGAAAACAGACATTTTTAGAATTTTTTTCCCACTGTGTATTATTTAATTTTAACAAAAATAATAATTTTACGCCATCATTTTAATTAAAACTTTTATGTAGTTTATTTACTTGCGTGTATATAAATTGTCAAAACATCACCTTCATTTTTATTTTAAAAACTGCAAACTTCGTTTTGTATAATAGACAAGCAAACATATACTGCTGTTTAACATATTCACATTTGCTGTAACATGATCTGCTCGTACGATTGCGAACATATAATTACAATTCATTTATATTTTTATTTTCAATCAAAGCAGAATAAAGATCGGTTGTAGCGTCAACTTGTGAGCAGGTTGCAGATTGCATAAGCCATGGCTTCTTAACCTGAGGTCTTCCTAAATCTGTTTCCTATAAATAATTTGATAAAGAATAAAGTCTCTAAACTGTCTATACTGGGTTTTCTTCGTTGCTTTCACTTTAATCTACAAGAAACTTATTGAACACGTCTGTTGTGGATATTATATGAATTTAAAATGACATCAACGTGCACTTTTTTGTAACTCGTAAAGCAAAATCTTCAGTGTCCGCCAAGACCGCCTTTACAAGCAAAGTTAGTATAAATTATTCAAACTTTAGATAAAGCTAAATCTACGTAACAAAAAAATTTACTTGGCATACATATAAAAGCCAAAATAGAAGTTTCCTATTCCATATTTATGAAAAAACCTTTAGTTCTGAGCTGGCTTTACAATTTTCTTAATTAAATGAAAATCCCACTGATTTTATATATTCTGTATTTTTTTGCATTTTGCGTTATGATTAAAGCTTGGGAAGCTCTGGCTGATGCAATCAATAAACAAATTATTTAAATGCAGACGTTTTACAAACAGTGAATGTATGAAATTGTCATTGCCAATCAAAAGAGCACGATCCCTTGTTTGCACTACTCGACTGTTCATTCGTTTAATGATTTGATTATTCGATTGCATGCATGTATGTGTTATCGGCTCTTCATTATGATAATGTTATTACTTTATGCAGGAAATATTATTTTATATTACCTTATTAGAATAAAGATGAACAAATCTGACCAACTGACACAATACAATTTGTGTGTATTACTTTCTGTCTCCGCTTTAAGGACAAATTTTTACTTGATCTTGTTTCGCAATAGGCAATTCTAATTATTCCTAATTTCATTCATTAGTGTTATTGTGGATACACAATTACGTTAAGCCTAGGTACTTTATGTCTACGTTTAATTCAAATACACTCTCTTTAAAATAAATTTTCATAAATATACCGTATCCTGCAAGGATTTGCGCCATCACTTCGGTTGATGATAGGTCTACCTTCAAAGAAAAACACCTAAAATTTATTTATGACATAATAATTTAAAAAAACAATTCACAAGCTCACAAACATTATTTTTTTAACTTAAATCTACTTTATTTCCGTTTTCAATTCCACTATAAAATTTAAGTGGGTCACGAAAACTGCAGAAAACCAAGAAATAAACCGCTTGAGCTGTTTGACATCGGCATTAACTGGTCCATAACGCAATTTATGGCAAAACGAGTTTGTATGGAGAAAATATTGGGGAGCCGTGTCTTTCACCCTGCTGATGAGATTGGCTGCCTTGTGCCCTGTATGAGGAAATTACATATTTCCTAATACATATAAAGTGTCATTTTAGATGTATTTTGTGCTATGGAAAAATCAATGTTTTAGCTTCAATGAAAATGGCTGATGGTTGATTCAAAAGAGGTTGTACAGAATATTGAACTTGATAATAGTAAGTTAGTAGTAGAATATAGTTCAGTGACCATATTATTTCTTGTACATTTACTTCTTTGTAAGTAATTTTATGACAGTAAAAATTTACACCATACTATAATAACTTATATATAATATAAAGATTTCATATATTTGTAAAATAATTGTACTCTTTTATTCACTTAAATATGGGTAACAAAATGAAATTAAAACTATTATACATAATTTCTAAATTATAGCAACGAAAGATTTTTATTCTATTTTAATACATTTGTGTGATTTACACAGATGTTTGTTCTGTACCAAATTTTGATTTCAGTTTTAATATGCTAACTCACAAACCTTTTTTTGTAGTGTACCGAAAGTTACATTTCCGTACAAAATTCAATGATTACACATTAAAAAAACATCACGGCCTAAATTTAATTTTCAACCAGATCTTTAGCCAAAGATCTGCTTAAAAAGAGTAAGGGGCTTGCTTCCGACATTTTCAAAAGAAGCCTCCCAAACCTAAAGGGTCCTCCAAATAAAGTGGAAGTACTGCGTATCCCTTTTGAAGTTTCCTAACAAAAACGTGAAATAGATTGCGCTATGTGTGAAGTGCCCAATATGGTTCAAAAACATGCGTGCTTGATATATTTTCAGGAAGAGGAAAAAAGTTATTTCAGGAATTTATTCCGTACTTTGATGTGAGTTGTTATGTTAAAAATGCCGTTACTGAAGTATTCACGCGGTTTTTCTATTTTTGTTTTCATTTATAATTTGTCAAAAGAAAGAAGGCCAAAGTCAAAATAAAACTTACTTTAAAATGATAAAAAAAACAAAATATTTTTTTGATCAACAATAGTAAAAATCGTTTACCTTTATGAATGTCTTCTTTCAATTGATATTCATCATCATAGCATAAATACTCCTTAATTGTGGCTTTTAAAAGATAGTGTAGGTAGACCGAGAAAAAATGGAGCCGGCCGAAAAATAAGCTTTTTATAAACTGCTTTTTAATAATATGGAAAGTAGATTAACAGCTTCTTTGGTTTTGAAGGACAAGTTTTGTTTTATTTTTACGTTGATACGCTATCTCCCCTCGATAATAGGATTTTACTAGTATTTGTAACAAAACATGTGTAATGTGTCTGTTTGCTCGTTGAGTTCTTCGTCCCGATAAATATTTAAAGCGTCATTGTCACTAAAGTACGTATTCTTATGGTAGCGTCTCGGGTGACGGGTCGCTCACTTACCTCTAATATGGTTGAGGAGGGCGATGGCTGGATCCCGCGTTAACTCGTGAACGGGGGTCGTTTGAGGGTGTTCATCGTTTGGATACTTGGGGGGAGGGAGACTTGCCGAGCTAACGGATGCAGATAAGAATAACTTTGTATAGACATAAAGAGACTCTGTGAAGAATATTGGCAAACTCTTTTATTTTCGCAGAGCATTCACGTATCTCAAATTGAATATGTGGGTTTGACTGTTTGAATGATGGATAATCGAAATGCAATCATAAGATTTATATGAAGAAGTCAAAAATCACGTGAAAAAGACGTGAAAACGTTGTTTACTCAATAGGACGAATACGGTTAGAGGGTCGGATGATCAGAGGATGATCAGATGAAGCTGTTGAAATAAAAAAAAAACCCTAGTTTCAATTATTGTTCATACATCAGCAAACTATGACAAGACCATTGACATAAGGGCTCATTGAAATGGCGGCTCAATGTTTTTGAAGTTGACAGTATATATTAGGTCTTTACCTATGAAATTGCCGTTTTTCACGAAATAAATGAAGCGTAATTTTTTTATATATTTTTTATTTCTATTAATCAAAATAATCACCCATGCAATCAATGCATCTTTGCCAACGCATTGGTAGCTTATTGATGCCTTTCTTGAAGAAATCAGCTGGACGGGAGGCAACAAATTCTTCAAAGGCATTTTGTACTGCCTCAGAATGTGGGTATTGAATTTTTTTCCCGCCAAGAAGTTATCCAAATTCTGGAAAAAGTAGAAGTCTGTAGGCGCAAGGTCTGGTGAGTACGGCTGATGACGGAGAACTTCCAACCCCAACTCTTGTAGCTTGGAGACCGTCTGCTGTGCAGTATGAGGTCGCGCGTTGTCGTGCAGGAGCAGTGGAGCCGAACGATTGACCAAAGCTGGTTGGAGACGTGCGAGCTTCTCCATCATTGTGTTCAGTTCTTCACAGTACACATCTGCAGTAATGCTTGTCCCGTTTGGCAAGAAGCTGTGATGAATTACACCCGCGTTAGACCACCAAACAGTGACCATCACTTTTCTAGGGGTAAGTTTTCGTTTAGGGCATTGTTTGGGTGCTGAACCAGGGTCCAACCAACTTGCGGTTCAGAATTCCTTCATTTGTATGCCTGCTGAGCAGTGCAAGGCACGTCTCCACGCGTACTTCGCGCTGGCGGTCATTGAGTTCGTGGGGTACCCATTTGTCAAGCTTTTTTACCTTGCCAATTTGACGCAAATAGACCAATATTGTTTTGATGCTAACGTCGAAAGCTGCTGCTAATTCAGCCGTGGATTGAGTTTCATCAGCTTCCACAATTGCCTTGAAATCGTCATTGTCGACCAAAGTTTTCGGACGGCCACGGGGTTCATTTTTCAAGTCAAAATTTCTAGAACGGAAGCGGGTAAACCAATAACGGGTGGTGCGTTCGTTTGTAGTGTTCGCTCCGTAAACGTCGTTGATGTTGCGTGCCGCTTGTGCCGCTTTGCTGCCACGACGGTACTCATACTCCATAATTACTCGAATTTTTAACTTATCCATGATGACGAAAAATGTTCGAATGCGTTGAAAACAAAACACTGACTATTAAACAAATGACGATTTTAGAAAAAGAATGCCATGTTTGTCATATAAAATTAATTTGAAATTAGAATTATCAGTCAAAAAAAACTATTTTCATTTGAAATGGCCAGTACGGCAAAACGGCAGTTTTATAGGTTACCTATTATAATTTTTCTAGATGTCTGTGAAAAAATAAATGGCGTTGTTACGGGAATAATAGGATTTTATTATATTTCTAAGTATCCCCAACAACTATCTCAATACTTGAGCTTGGTAAATACGTGTCTAATATTGACCTATAAACTAAATATAGCCCGGTTTTGATATGATTAAAATTTATAAATATTACAGGGTACCCAGTCGGCCATTCTCTTTTATTTTGAAAAAAATATACCCGCTAAGTTTCTTGCCAGTTCTTCTTCACGAAGGTTTTTTCGAACTGGTGGTAGAGTCATGTTTTATTTGACATCAATAAGAACAAGTAATTGTCAATGTTAAGAAATAAATACTTCATTTCATTTCATATCTGTACTGTAGTAATGATCGAGGCACTCGAACAGCAATCAAGGTACTCCGGTACGAGTATTACTACCAGGAACACGGGACCTACTTATACAGTAATATTATTCCAAAATTCTAAAGTCATTCTTTGTAAAACATTTTGTAAAGGAACATTTACTATATACCGCTTAATTCAAATCCTCGAATACAATTTTGAAGTCACAGATCATCTGCTATGTAAACGACACATTGCTTCGTAACGTACTTCACAAATGAGATGTGAACTCATTTCAAAAGCGTTTTAATTTCTTTGAAAAGCGAAAACGGATGTTTGTCTTTCTTTGAAATTGCATGTTTGTTAATTGGGTATTTTATTATTCTGATAAAGGTTACTTTTGGACTGATGTGTCGTGAATTGTTTCTTTATTAAAATAAAAAGATTAGCTTTGTTAAAACTAGATTTGTTAGTATCCTGGCTTTTTAAATTATAACTTATTTTATATAAGTAACAATATTTATTTATCTTCTTTTAGCAGCGTACAGTTAGTTACATAGTAGAAATTAAGGTAAACAGAAGCAAAAGGTAAACTACGAGTTTACTACATAATTGCCCCAAACCAAACAAAACTTCTAAACAACCAAAACGTATTTATATTTAAAAAGTATGAGTTCTAAAAGCAACTGTATGTCTCTACCATTAGAAATCAAAACCTTTGTTGCGACATACCTACTACGAAACCAATTTTTTCAGGGTTAAATAATTTTGCCTTACTTGTGTTATTTTATTTTATTACAAACTAAATTTATGGATGTAAAAAAAGAACAATCATTTCGACACTGTATATTCTGTATAACTGCTAGTTTACACAAGAATATCAAATAGCGGATTGGAAAACACAAGTCCTGCGAAATGTAATTTGAAATTTAAACAAGCTTTATTTCAAAATATTACTGTTTACTTTACTGAAGTACTGTACTTGCTTTCGTTTTTATTTCACTCAAATCGAATCGCTTTTGTTTTTCGAATACCATTTTTTTTTTTCGAAACGGACTGTTTATTTATGGCCATTTTGGCTTTTTAAATTTAACCGGACTTTGTGGCTTAGTGCCGATGGCGAACAACTTGTATAGCACACCTTTAATGTATAGACACTTTACATCTCAAAACACACTACTTTAACACGAGTGAAACTATAAATCTCCCAAAATTGCCCTCTTTCGAAGATTTTCTGCTCAAATAAGCAATATTCCGGTTTGTCCAAACACTTATGTAGCAATATCCAACACGTGGCGGTACTGCGTCTCTATTTGATGATCTCTAAAAATAAATACACTATCTAGTATTATACACCTTATCTTGTAAGTCATAGGGTTGATTATATAGGTACCGATGATGGATAATAGTGACTGGTGATTTTAGGGATGAATTAATAACGCGTGAAAACGTCACGTAAGCGTTAGATAAGTTTAATAAGGTTGAGGTTTTAGCAAATAATAAAACAGGAGCGAATTTTTGTTATGAGAAAATAATGAGGGTCATGATGTGCAGATATATCACTTTATTTTTTTTATCTCGAAATGTTAAATATTGTTTATTGTTGTTGACTAGACAAAGTAGTACTTCCATATTTATAATATAAATGGAAAGTGACGTCCTAGAGACCACTTCACTACTTCTGAAAAGATTAAGAGTGAGTTGCACAAAAAATTATTTTATTTTATTAAACTCCAGCTGCCACTTCTTTTTCCACCAGACAGAAAAATTATTTTAGCTACTATACTTCCTTTCAAAAGAATTTAGAATTTTAACATAACACAAAAAAACTAAGCAGACTCATTTAAAGGTGAATTTTTTATTCTTCCTACAAAAGTAAATATGTAAGTGACATTGTAATTTACGTTTTGATTATTTTATTAAATTAATCATTGATTGAATAATATGCTTTCTTCCTAATTTAAAATAGATTTTCCATCAATAAGTCGGTTAAGAAAATAATTATCGAATTTTTAATAAAAACGAAGATGAATTCTGTTGATAGCTTAGTCGTTAGAAGCCTCGACTAACTAATCGACACAAGTTCGATTCCTGCTTAAAAAAATGTGAATTATTAAAAAATGTCTGTTAACCATTTGGATCTTTTGAAATTAAAAAAACTTATTGTATGAAAGATTTGCAAGGCCTTAAAGCTACGCATGACGTGTTATATATTGACCACACGTTAACCAAGGCTGTGCAGCACACAGACCCGATCTGCGTCCGGCCCCGTTCGGACGTGTTGACGGTCGCTCCCGCCTGCTGAGTCACGATTTTTGTCTCACGACTTCGCTCGTATCAATACTCCAACGCCACTCTCAGATCCGTTCTGCGTCCGGCCCCACTCGGACGTGTTCGCGGTCGCACCAGCCGTTGAGTCACGATTGTCGTCTCACGATGACAACTCGTAGCAACCCTCATACGCTGAGATTCGTACAATATCTGGCTTCGTCCTCGACGACTTGAGATAAGCCTCTGTAGGACTTACACTGCGGCCGGTTTCGATCGGCTGTAACTAAGTCAGTCTCGCAGCAACAACAGAGTTCAGCTTACTACGGTCGATTAAATTCGACAGTAGTTCGCAAGGCTCGGGCTGATTTTCTGGCTACGTACTGGACGCTGGGCGCTTGTTCCGTAGTCAGAGACTCGCTCTGCAGCCGGCTCCGGCCGGTCGAAATGTAGTTAATCCCGCACTTTCAGTGCAACCCAACCTCGTCAGGTCTACGGCCGGTTTTTGTTGTCAATTTATTGGCAACACACTCCGTAGTATAAGAATTTCCAATCACGCACTTAAGCACCGGCCCCAGCAGGTGCTTACCTTGTTAGCTACTTTCAACGCCTGCTTCGACCATAGCTACTTTCCAAAAGCTTGGAAAGAAGCGATAGGCATAGGTATTCCCAAGCCGGGTAAACCTCTGAATATCGCGGCTAATCACAGACCCATCAGCCTCCTCAAGGCCATGTCAAAACTTCTCGAAAGAGTCATACTCTCTCGAATGCGAAACCATCTGTTTCCATCGGATGGAGATCCTCTCATTATTCCCCACCAATTCGGCTTTCGCGCTAAGCACTCCTGCCCTCAGCAAGTCCATCGAATCGTCGAGTACATACTCGATGGCTTCTACCCGCGGCGTTTTAAAACGGTCGCAGTTTTCTTTGACGTAGCCAAGGCTTTCGATAAAGTCTGGCACAGCGGTCTCATCTATAAACTTTACAAAATTTTTTGCCGATGACACTGCCCCGTACACCAAAGGCCTCAGTGTCCCGGGTCTCACCACCAGACTCCACTCGCGGAGTCTGCGTTAGAGAATTTTTTTATCCTCCTGCCCTCTCCGTGGAGGGGAACAAAAAAAGCCAAGGCTGTGTTATTTAGTTAACTCGGCTGTAATCTGCCAGCCTCTGGTTAACGCTAATTGACGACAATTGCAAAGCTCGGGCCTGCCTGTGACTGTAGACAGTGGTATGAACAAGACGTACATGAGATCCTGCTGAAGTTGGAATAGGTCTTGTTTTATGCAAAGGAGTAAAGATTTGATATTTGAGAAGAAGGAACTTTTATTTTTTTGTGTTTAAAAAAATAAAAGATCCTATCTAAAGTTTATCTAAAGTAATCCTATCTAAGATTTTATCTAAAGTTTAGATACCTATTATTAAAAATATTCTTGTATTCTTTTTTATACGTAAAAATACTATTATTATTATTAGAATAATTTGTTTCTTGTTTTTGATTTCCATGTTATTTCATCTATTACATTTGCCTGCAAATCAATTATACCAATAAAATTCTACAAATTATCCGGATAAATAATTAATTTACTGACAACTGCTCCTGACAATACACTTACAAAAATGATGACAATTTTGTAAATGGCGTATGTTCTACACACCGTTATGGTAGAATGTGGGCTGTACTTTTGTATATTTTGCAATCCACTGTTTTAAATTTTCGTTTATAAGTTCAAATAAATGATTTTTTTAAACATATTTGAAGTTAATTATCTAAATTTATTATACACAGCACACATACTAAACTGTGCACCTTTTAATGATCGTTTCATCTCTCTGTCGTAAATTGCATAGCTATTGTTGTAAAGTCTTGGTAGATAATACTAGTACTTATACGAAGCACTTACAATTACTACCATGACATTAAATATCATCAAAAATAGCTAATCTTCCTAAAAACCACAGCACATTCGCAGACATAACAAATAGTGCTCACTCGCTCGCACGCAGTCGACCGTTGCAACTAATGTACCGCGGACATTCGCCCAATTGAATACACGTAATGTCATCTCCAAATAGCTGCTTGAGAGATTTAGGGGATCTACGGGGAAAAAGGATTATAAATGTTTTATTGTTCTATTTGTTATGAAAGAGTGTCGACAAATATGAACTTTTTAAGCGCACTACCATCTTACTCAGGCCAGCATAAATCGGTACAGCCTCGAGCAAAAACATAATGTTATTAAAAAAAAGCCCTTCTTATTTCATTTTGGTTTCGGCATTTTGAATGCAACTAGCCGATTGTACCCCCTGCAAATAGCCCGAACAAACTACTCTGTTGGCTTCAGCCGAATAAAATACAATATAATATGTGGGAATTGGTTTGGGCCGGAGGTGTTGTCGTTCCACAAATGTTGCCGAACTAAATGTGCTGCTCTGAAAAAAGAGTACCTCTTTCTAGTCTTTTGTGATAAATTCTTAGTTCTTTTTTTAGTAGATGACGAATTTCGTCTTACTATAAATTTATCGTAAATAACACAAATGAACAAGTTTTCTTTTTTACAATGACTTTCTTCGCCGTGAGTATCCGTCCCTTCACTTCCGCTTTCGAGTTATTTGTCCATAGCGCCTCAGGGTTGTCCATTTTGACCAAATTTTGGACTAATACTTCTATTACGCAATTCCTACGTAGCATAACAGCAATTGCAGTTCCCGTTCAAATAAATACCGGATATCCTGAAATCAAGCCATCTCAATTAAGGCCAATTATTCTCCTCTCGAAACACAGGTGCATCAATTCCTGTTTACTGTGATAGACACAGTAGCAATATAAAACAACAAACAAAATATGAAACTGAACAATATTTTAACATTTTGTGAAAGAGCCTACGTTTCCGGAAACCTTCCATCCCACGGTGTTTACGTCTATTTATAGTGGGTGCCTCGAAATTGACATTAATCTACATAACGCTACTATTCAGCTGTCATTAAGCAGTGCATAGCGGTAGGCGCCTTAAGACAAGTTATTGCCTATTCATAAGCCTACACCGAACTTAATTTTACAACAAAAAAATTTGCATGCGCCTCTGATTCCATGTATACAAAGTCTAAATTTGTTCCATCTTGCAATATCACGCGCAGACGTATCTTGGTATCTGGGTGATACATGCAGAAATGATTTGCGGCTACCGACTCGGAAGCTTCACCATTTTCAACTTTACGCCTTTTAAATTAAGCTAATGAATCTATCATAAAAATCTGAGTTAAAATTGTAGCAGAATGTTCGTTTAATCCAAGCGGAGTGTTAAGCCGGGCTTCAGCTTGTTATTACAGACTATTTGCAATGTTGAGCATTCGCAAATTTATTATAACTCATAAATATTGATTGGAAACGTGTTTGTGAGAGATTAATCGACAGTTTTTCCATCGATAATAAAACTACACGGAAATTATCGACAATTATGGCGCAGTCCAATCAACAGTATCGATCTCTATAAGTAAGGTTTGCACTTAATATAATAGTTGTTCTGTTTATTCCTACTTATGGGTGATTTTATTCTGTTTTTTAGATTAAAGTACATTTTTAAATAGCTATTAGGTTCTGAACTACAATGCCTGCCAAATACGTACAATAATGTTGCGCATAAAGATTTGCCTTCCATCTAATGAAAGGTTCCGATAAAAACTAACATGATTCCTATATTAGCAGGTACAATTCCTATCTTAGCAGGTACAACCTAATTACTCTACGTACAAATTACCTATCTACATATAAAATAAAATTTAACTGAAGTAGCAACTGGACTCCATCTTAAAAAACGATTATCTACGAGTATAATCCTTTACACCATAAATCGCTGACCAAAGACGTATACACCCAACATGTAACTATAGATTCAGCACAGCCATCGAACAACGTAGGACTTTCAAACCCAGACCACGTCCCACTCATTGGTCAAAATGGACAATAGTTCATGTCGTCGTGACGTAAGAGTTATGACGCCACATTAAACTAGATGACGGCTAGATAAAGATATATAAAACATCCCGCTGATTCGCAGCTGGATATTTTTCGTGATTTGTATATAGAGGGTTCCAAGCTTCTTTAAATATATACAGCAGAGTTCGAAAAAGTACTCCATTTTTATTCATTTAGGGATTAATTTCTAATGTTAACTTAAATTTGCCCATATATCGTATACAAATCTCATTCCTTATGAAAATAAAAACAAACAAAAAAATATGTTTAAGCTTTCCAAGCTAGCAAATTTCTAAGTGAAATTTCCTAAAATATATTTCAAAAAACCCAACAACCCTTCATAAAAACTTGTTCGAGGTAATCCTTGCAAATACGTAGTTAATATCTCCGCCCAAAGGCTGTACTTCGGGATTAACTGCGGCTGAGCCCAAATATTAAAGTTGGCCCAAAGAAATAATATCGCAGAGCGACCCGGGATAAACTGAATGTCAACGATGACAGCGAGCTGTGTCTACATTGCTGCTTTTTATTGACATTAACATGATGTTTAGAATTTGACAAATTGACGTACAATTTCGGGTTACCAAAACGACTACGCGGTAACACAGATATCTGTGCCCGAGTCGTGGGTTTTTGGTGGTTTTAGCAGGTACATTTCTAAAATTAACTAAGTTTACATACAATGTATGTAGTGTACTGAAGTATTCCGTTGAGAATTTAATTTTTAACAACTTTAAACTAGATATTTTTTCAACTAATTTGAATCATTTAAAAAGCTTATAAGTTAATATAATCGCTTTCGAGTTTAATTTCAAAGGAAAATAATATTGAATTAGGTGGATTCTGCTTTATTTTGACAAATCGAATAAATTGTCTCCATTTTTCTGTTCTTTAATGGAAATCGTTTTCGTAGTAACAGTTATCCAATTACTAACAATAACAAATAAATAATCGTTATTAAATTAGTACCAATAGTACGCCTAACAAATCGCATCAACGTGATCACTCAGAGTATATACTGAGTGACATTCTCGAAAAGACGCATCCAACTATTTTTACCCTACACACCCTACGAACCTACTCAAAAATCGTATCTGATAACCTAGTTATCAATTTATGAACGATGTTTAGTATTTATTTCTATTAAATGTGGTCTTGCATATATTTTCTGCGAATTCTTAAAACCGTCTGTAAATAAACTACTCAATAAACGTTATTCAAACTAAAAATATTTATCAAATGAATATTTTATAATAAATAATACACCCTCAATTTCGAAACGAATGCACTAGAATTATCTTTTCCAACATCTGGAAATATTGAATTGCACAAGTATTTTCACAATCCTGAGAGAGAATTAGAAAAAATAAAATCGGTAGCAGTTCGTGCCGTTACTATAGTTACCACCCCGACCTACCCTACTATAGGAAACCTAATAAAATGTAAAATCCGTTTTCAATCCAAAATATAGCGTAGTCCCTAATATAACGGTCGTATGATCTATATTCCGTTGCCAAATCACATCGACACCACAACGTTTATCTGTTTACAAACGATTTTTCCCTTTTAGTTTAGTATCATTTCTGCTAGCACATGGCAACAAGAAATGCAGGAGATTTGTAAATATTGCTTCCGTTGTTCATTTTTAGGATTTTTTGTTTATGGTGAAACTTTTGTCGTATATCTTATTATTACCATTCTACGCATATTATAGATTTTTATTATCAAATATGACATAACCTTTTGGTAGAATACACTATTCAGTGTTAAAACGTAAGTAATTTACTTCAGTTATTTTCACCTCTTTTTTTTATTTTCTGTTAATTATTTTATTTTATAAGTCTTCTCTCAATAATTGTGAACTTGCCTACAATTCATTATTTTTACTATTTTTCTTTTGTTTGTTAATTTTCCATTTATTAATGATTTTTGTGTAAAAATTATAATTGTTTTGTAGGATTATTGTGTAACATTTAAAACTAAGGTTTTTCATGTTTCTTTATTTTCTTGTTATATGTATTGTGTTATTTTGTGGTCACAAATAAATGAATGTATCTATCTATCTATCACTATTATGCCTGAATTCTTTGTGCTCATTATTCGAAATAGTATTAAATATTTTAGCTGCTAATATATAATTACATTCGTCCGTGGAGATCACATTACTCTTAATTTCAAAATATACCGTATTTATAACAGGCTTATTACTATCGAGCCGTCTAACAGCTTAAAGGGCGACTAACTATTTGGAACTTAAAGACATACTTGTAAGCTATTAAATATTCTGGCAATAATTATAACTTCAAATCCAAGCTATATAAAAACCAAATTATGTCTGCTATTTAAGGTAGTGAACTTATTAAAGTAGTCAATTGAAATCATAGGCAAGGTATTGATAATTAATGACATGGCTAATGACTAATATTAACAATGGGGTGACTAACATTGTATCATCACAACTAAAGGCGCTAAAAAAACTTTCAATTTGAGAGCAGCTTCAAATATTAAAATTAATTTAAATTTTGCAGAGAGTTTAAATTTAAAATTAATTAATTAAAATTAACTGCCTAGGGCAAAATATAAGCAGAGGCCCTGCAATTGCTAACCGTTGGTTAGCCGAGATGGTTGAATTAGACATGCAACTAATGAGCTAGCCGTTTGGTTGAATGGATTTGTTTAGCCAATAAGGTCAGCCATAATTTAGAAAAAAGCAAGGAATATGCGATTTGTTCAGTATTTCTTAGAAACTTGTTGATAACTTGCGCGAGCCGAGCAAAAGACGTGAGCACGGTGCGGCAGAACCTTCTGAATCGCCATTATGAAAATTGCGAATTGCTTTTACAAATGCAATTTAAAAAAAAAAAAACTCAAGAAATTAAACTATAGACAAATAATATATATATATATATATATATATTTTAACGTATAAATTTTTGCTTTTGCTTTATTTTTGCTATCGAGCATATTTAGTTTTCATCTCAATTAATTGTACACAGAATCTCAGTTTTATAATTAAGGAAGGCCCTTTACTACTTTTTAGCCCCCATCACGTTTCCCTTTGACCATAGATTCATTTACCAGAAGAAACTCAATGACAGTTCAAATTTAAAACAAAGCATGTGTATGATTAACAAACTGCAGTTTTTTTACTGAATACATTGGCATTGGCAATAGCTGCCAACCTACTATTTTTCCTACCCAATTTAATTCTCTTTTAATAACTAATACAGATTAATTTGCCACCGCGTTAAATACGTGTCATTATAATATTGTTGATAGCCTCTTAATTCTGTTTAAAATTAATTAATACTAAATCAACCAGGTTTTTACAGAAAAAGAGAGTGACATTGAGAAAGAAATCAACTATAACTTGTCTCGTCCCAATGGTCTTCATGGATACTTACTGAACAGTAGTTCAATACGAATATAGTTCATACAGTTTCATTTTTCTTGAATACATCTACAAGCTACATCTCGTACACATTTACATGATATTGTTTCTTTTAGTATCCACTCAGGCCGGGGTTCTTTGTATATGCAATACAACTGAAAATAGGGACGCTATGTGCTTTCAAAGAAAATTCGTTTTAGATTGGTAATGGTTTAGACGATCATTGTTAGTGGAAAATCTAGGTAAAGAACTTATTGGAAAGGTAAAACTGTATGTGTCATTTTTTTTACTAAAACACCTTTGCTAAAACAGTTTTTTATATGGGATTAAATCAATAAAATTTTGGTTTTATTATTGTTGGCAAGGTTTTGGCGCCTTAACAACTCAACAGATTGCCAGTTCCTTTTCATCCAGAATAAATTATGTAACCAAGTGACAAACTCAAAATCTTGTAACTATAAGTTTCTTTTTATAAAAAAAACTAGTAATTAATAACGGTCAAAAACAGTATCAAAGCACACTACAATCAACATATGGTTAATTTCTTCGCTCGTACGTATGCATGGTAGCGCGTGTGTTTGACAGATAAATGGTTAATTATAGCAAAGTTTGTGTTTGACGCACACGCGTACCTCGTTATGTGCAGACCCTTTAGTTTGACCGTGAGCCTGACGACTCAAATTCGAGTCCAACTTATGTAGATGAGTGTTTAGGTATGGGTGTTGGATGGATGTTCTATGTCGTATGATTTGTCGTTAAACTGAATAATCTTATTTTAGTGTAGCTATAAAATATTTATTGATTGAAAAACCCACGTCAAAAAGTGTGGTTTAAGTATTATTTTAGATCATCAAACAAAACGTCCAAAATAAACTGATATAGCAGCTAAACTTTTGCCAATGCTATTCATATTTTAATCTGTGACTTATCTGAATTATTTAAATAATTCATTTCATGCTTGAAAAAAATCGCAATCCTAAAAAGTTTGCTGGATTCTGACTTGATTTTTCGTCTTGTATGAAGTAATAAGACGTTGTTGTTCATACTAGTTCTTTACACTATCCTGTCAATTGTGATATAAGATAAATCATTTTAAAGTTATAACAAATACATAAATAAACTCAATTATTAAAAATTTTACACAAAATGTCGAATCAAATGATACAGTTTACTTAAAGGCCTTATCAAACCCTGAAAATCTTAATAGATATATCGATACAATTATTTCCAATAACCGTTGTTAATACCGCCAAAGTTACCAGCCACGGCTGTCAACGACTAATTTGTGGGCGAGAGCAACTAATTGGCGCCACTAAATTAGTTGTCAACGCGCCCTGCCGACAGCTACGGGGTTAAATGAAACTATCGTAAAGAAAAGCTGTAGACACTTGATAAGGGTGGTGAAGAAAAACGATGGAGTTTGATAATTGGGGGTTTAATTGAATTTTTTATATTAATATTTGAAACTTAGGCCACCAATGGAAATCAGTTTGGGTAAATAATGGTTTAGTAGTATAGTGCCAAAAATACCTATTTTAATTCATTAGCTTGACCAACCATGATTTAATTTGAATTTAATTTCACTTTGATATCGAACAGTCTCGAGACCTATTCGATCACGTTATAAAAATGTTGCACTTATAAAGTTCAGTAACTAACAGTTTTTATGAAAATAAAAGATATGCTCGTATAAAAATATTATATCAGAGTTTATAAGGATGTAAATAAAATAATAAGTACAGGTAGTATATAACAAAGAGCCTAATTTATTATTTGTATAGCAACAAAGTGGCCAGAAGGTAAAAGAACCACATTTTAGTAACGTTAACTTTAATAACCATAGGACGAGCCATACTCAGTTTTGAAAGTAATGTCTTTATACACAAAAATGTCACTAAAGTACAATTAAAAGAAATCCTAATGAAAATGAGGGCGAATGGATTAATTGATTATTAAATAAAATATGGGACTAAAAACTCAACTATTAAATGGTAACGAATATTATACGTAAGTGTCGTTAGTGGACAGTTATATGTGGTAGCTATAAAAGAACTTTACATATAGCGTGAACGTTTATACAACTAATAAACTGCCATCTTTTTAAAGTAGAAACTTCAAGTGTTCAAATAAGAAGCATAAAAACTCCTCCACAGTATTTCCTTCCACAAGCTCAGACTAACTAATTTTTATCTTTATCGAACTTCAGCCAATCTTTCTGAATTTTATCGATAAATTTTCATAAAATACTTGGTAAAACCAAAAAAATACATTCTTAAATAGAGCTTTCCTGGTAGTTACTCATTTTTATCCTTATAAAATTGTCATATATGAATCGAAATTTTTACCCCAAATTTGGAGACACTCAAAACTCCCAAGTATACAGGCTTTCGCCTTAGCAACAATGTGAATCTAAAAGTCAATGAAGTCCTCGAAGATTCATCAGAAGTTCTCGGCATTCCGGCGTGGAGCGTTGAGTCAATCGCCAGTCTTTGTATGCGTACGATGTAGCTTGCGGCTCTACAGACGGGCGATTTACAGCGGTACAATGTATGTTCGAACAAAAAGTACTTTACCAGTTTTAAAATAGTAATGTTTATTTATATATTATGTAATATATAAGCACTACCTTATATGTCTTGTAAATATTAACTTGGCAGCGATTAACTGACGCTGAGCTAGTGGCTGATTCCGTACGTCTCTGTTTGGGTTGCCGGAAGAATACCAGCGTTGTAATTTTTTGCAAGACTATGCTGAGCCGGAGCCTTTTGACGAGCACGGCAGAAAGATAGCAAATTTTTCCCTGCTTACTTGTATAATATCTCTTGTTTCTAAATCTATTTTGTAATTTTCTATTTTTTTGTTGTGTGTTGATGTCAATAAATTACTCATTCATTCATATAGAACCACTACAAAGGCCCATATAAAAAATACACCAGACAAAGTATTTCACACAAATTCTCGGATAAGTGTGATCCGAGGTATCAGGAAGGCTGTAAAAGGTCGAGAGATGGTTTGTTTGTACCCTAATATCACAGGGTTGTGACGAGACTAAACAATTCACAGTCACCGTCCAAATGGAATTTAAGTACGAGTTATAGCTTACATCCTTGTTTATTAGTTAATATTTTATATGATAATATTAAGTACCTAGTTCCTAAAAACAATGTCAAATATAACTTTTACAAGACTGATTTCGATACTATTAAAAAAGAATTAAATTGTGTAAATTGGATTAATTTATTAGATAGCTGTGAAGATGTCAATATCATGGTAACAAAATTTTATGCTGAATTAAGACAAATAATAAAAAAACATGTGCCAATTAAAAAAGCTACTAAGTCATTACATCCCCCATGGTTTACTAATGCCCTTATCAAACTACTGGGTGAAAAACAAAAAGTTAGAAAACGGTACAAAAAGTATAAAAATCCTCGTGATGAAAACGAATATCACTTGCTCCGAAATAGATGCCATAGACTGTATGATATTTGTTATAGAAATTATAAAAATACAATTGAAAGTAATATTTCTAAGAATCCAAAAATCGTTTTGGAACTTTATTAAAGATAAACGCGGAGGACATTCTACAATACCAGCTAAAATCTACATTGATAATACTAATTCTGAAACTGGAGATGATATCGTTAATTTGTTTGCTGACTATTTTTATTCAACATTCAATAGTAATACCAATATTGTTAACAATAAACTTCAAAAGTCTTATTCTCTTGCTTCGAATAATAAATACATCCCTTTAGTACAATTTTCTGAAACTACTATAGTTAAAAAAATAAAAAAGCTTGATCCAACAAAAGGTGCAGGCCCAGATTCCATACCTCCTTTGTTTGTGAAGCGCTGTGGTTCGGCTCTAGCATTACCGTTAGCATTAATTTTCAACAGATCAATGGTTGAAGGTATCTTCCCTGATGAATGGAAGAAGGCTCGCATTGTGCCAGTATTTAAAAAAGGAGATCATGCTAATGCAAAAAATTATCGTCCAATATCCATACTTTCATGCTTTTCCAAATTATTTGAATCCGTATTATATCCCACAATTTATAATTTAATAGACAATAGTATTACCGATTATCAACATGGATTTAGATGCGGCCGCTCAGTTCTTACGAACTTAGTTTCTTTTATCTCCGATATATCTCAAGACGTAGATGCCGGATTACAAGTTGACGCAGTTTACACCGACTTTAGTAGCGCCTTCGATAAAGTTAACCACTCCATATTAATAAAAAAACTAAAAGCTTATGGTATAGGAGGGTCTTTGCTGAGGTGGTTTGAGTCATATTTACACCAAAGACCCCAAAACGTCGTTATTAATGGATTCGAATCTCAAACATATTATGCCTTATCTGGAGTACCTCAAGGTTCCCATTTGGGGCCTATACTATTTTTAATTTTTATCAATGATATAGTTTATTCCATTAAACACTGCAAAATATCTCTGGTTGCCGATGATTTAAAAATTTATAGACCTGTAAAAACCAATAGTGATTCCAAAAAAAGTCAGGATGATTTAAACGAAATAGTAAATTGGTGTGAAGTAAACAACATGAGTCTTAATGTAAGTAAATGTTTCCATATCAAATTTACCAAGAAAAAGAAACCACTTGTAACGGAATACAAGATTAACTGCGTCTCATTGTCAGAAGTCAAGGAAATCCGCGATTTGGGAATTATCATCGACAGCAACTTAAATTTCATTACTCATATTGATAAAACTGTTACAAAAGCTGCCAAAATGCTTGGTTTCCTAAAACGAAACACCACTGGTTTTAAATATCCTCAAACAAAGATAATCCTTTATAATGCTCTTGTACGCAGCAATCTTGAATACGCGAGTGTTGCATGGACTCCTTTCTATGCTGTCAATTCACAACGGATCGAGAGTATACAACGAGCCTTCACCAGACACTTAGCTTTCTCCAGCAGAGGCTTTTCCCACAGAAACATCCATGACCAACGGTTAGCAAAGTTCAAAATGAATAGTTTACGTGATCGAAGAATGAATTTAGACCTATGTTTCCTATTTAAATTAGTCAATAGTAATGTTACATGTAGCTCACTTCTAGACAAAATAGCTATTGCAGTCCCTTACTCCTATCCCAGGCATAAAATAAATAAAATATTCCAAATTTCATTCTCCCGGACTAATCTAGGTCTCCAATCCCCCCTGTGTAGAATTCTTAATGCATATAATAAAATACAAACACGTGATCCGGATATTGACATCTTCCATGACTCATTCAGCTGCTTCAAACGTAGATTACAGGATTTGAATAAAAATTCAAAATAACTCACTCTAAACTTAGAAATTTTAGAATTATTAATTACTTTCGTTTTGTAAACAAAACTTTGTCTTTAAAAATTTTTGAAATTTGCAAAGTCTGTTATTGAAATTTTCTTTTTTTTATTGTTTAAATACAACTTTGTTAAAAAACTATTGTTATTACACTTAGAGCCACTTTTTAATAATTGTTATGTACGCCGTAATTGTCATGTATATTAGAACATTACGTTAGTATAAGAAGTTTTATCGTGAATGTATGTGATATATGTGATATGGTTGTACTTTTTATAATAAATAAATAAATAAATAAATGGACTTGCTATGAAATGACATTTCGCAATTCAAATTGTTTTGTTTTTTTATTAATAATTAACTAACAAATTTATATAGTTTAAATTTTGAATAAGGCTCACTGTTGACTAATTATCAGCTCTGAGTTTAAATTAGACATTACACCTCACTGACGTAATGCAAATGTTCACTAAAAACCTTAGTGTTTTATCAGGTAAAAAGCACTTTCAACCTTAGCGAAACAGCGCAATTTCTTGGTCAATTTACAACATATTCGCTCTCACAATATTTTTAAGATCAGGCTTTAATGCTCTTAAATTTTCATCGATCTTAAATGTATCTGGTCTATCAAAATAAACAAACATTTTAAATTTATGTATGATAAAGTTCACCAAATCCACTCTTAATGTAATAAGTCAATAAAATAAATAAAATAAAAAAAGTAAATAAAATAAATAAAATGAATAAAATAAATAAAATAAATAAAATAAATAAAATAAATAAAATAAATAAAATAAATAAAATAAATAAAATAAATAAAATAAATAAAATAAATAAAATAAATAAAATAAATAAAATAAATAAAATAAATAAAATAAATAAAATAAATAAAATAAATAAAATAAATAAAATAAATAAAATAAATAAAATAAATATCATTTGTGTCAGTCTACTCATTGCCAAGTCAGTAATTACGGGATGAACTCAGTTATATTTACTGAGGACTACTCGGGATGTTTCCCCTGCGTCTAAAACAGCAAGCCTCACAACAACAAAACTAGCAGCAAGCCTGAATAATCCTACTGCACGGATCCAGCTTCACTGGTGCCGTTTCAGACATTTTGATAGCCTGCTACTTTTTGCAGGCTTTACACAACCTTTTAAATAATTTCTCAGGCATGTGTGTTTAGTTTAGCATTGTTAAAGCAGCACTTCAAGTTCTACGTCAGAAGGGGAGGTAATAGAAATATTTATTTTAACAACTTTTTTATTTTATTTTTACTCACTAGATAGATTACATCTTACTCCGACGATGGAGCAAGTCATTATCTATTGTTTCTTCAATTGTTTTATGTCATTAGATTCATTCAAATTTAAATTATTTTCTTCTTGATTAATATCGACCTTTTCCTAAAATATCGCGGCAATCTGACGTGCTCGTAAGTAAAGTTTTAGTTGTAAATCATCGGTACATTTGACAGTCATCGTATTAGAACCCGACACCTTAAGATTGTAAGTGTGAAACTAATTCAATTACATATATGGTAAGTAGTTCATACAATAAATATATCTTCCACGCTTCTCAACGCTAGCAATAAAATATTTTATAATTAATAAAAGTAATTTGAAAAGAGTTCTTTGCATTTTAAAGTTGAAAGATTAAATTGAATAGTGTCATTTTAAAAATTATAATCAATCCCCAGGCAAACGCGCTAACTGTATGGCTCAAAGTAAGCTGAGCTTGTATTATGGATGACCACACAGCGAACTGGGGGGAAGGAACCCAGATTATACGTACGTTCACAAATATAAACAACCATGACCCGAGATCAAACATTTGTGTTCATCACACAAATGAGTACCCTGACCTTGGTCAGGTTGAATCTTGAGCCGAACCCTTTACGTCCGCCATATGAGGCCGGGGTACCCACTACACCATATAGCCATCTAGAAGTATATGAAATAGAGGCTATGTGTGTTAATTGTTGCGTTTATATTAACTGATTTATATTTTTACATTTATATTGCAGGTCAATGCTCAATCGTATTAAGATAAAACAGGTTTCCGTAAAACTTTCTTAAGAAAACAACTGGCTTTCAAGAAAGAGCATTCGTAAATTACCTTCATGAAGGTAAAATAAAAACGCTCGTCTACAACTCCCAATGATAAAAGCCAGCTTGCCCCTCCGCTATTGAGTTATCTGATTTACGCCAATATGCGTGCAAGTTACATGCTTTGTCTGGTGAATTTCCTATCACCACTGATTTACATGCTGATCCCGTAAAACTGTTATTTCATTATTTACATATCCGATTTATGTTAAATTAATTGTGTCAATTCAATTCAATTTAGCGTTTGTTTGTAGGTTAAGTGATATATTAACAAGAAATGCTTTTGGCTTATAGTTTTGTATTCTTAAGGTAGGATTGTAGATGTTCGTATAATGTACATATTATGATGTACGTTTATCTCAAACGCGTCATGACATAATCTTATTTTTTGTGGCTACTTAAGAGTATTTACAAAGAAAACTAGAGGGCTAAACTTCAAGAAGAGTTACAATTTACTACATTACTTGATATGAACATGTCGCAGGTCGATGGTTGACGTTCAACTATATAGCTTGTTGTTAGTACACATGCTATTACTGCTGTCCAGTTGCAAAAATCAAACAATTACAAATCACTAAAAAAGTGTGTGAATTATTATTTTTTCATCCAAAGCTATTATTGAAATATTTCGTGTACAGGTATTTATTTAAAATTTGTAAATCTTGTATTAAGGCCATAATTTGTTCATAACGCAAAGATTATAACTCTTATATTTATCAACCATAGATAAACCTGTAAGACTTTGAAATAATATTTTCGAATGATTTATCCATTTTATTCCCACTGTTGTAAATTAAATTACACGTAGGAATTGTTCACCGAAAGCGTTTTTTACGTATTATCTAGTTTTTAAAAGAGATTTGTCAAAAGCCGTCCGCAGATAGACGGAGCACGCTTCGCGAGCCTCGCTCCGCTTCTGGATCACGAATTGTATTTACAAGGAAATGTAATAAATCGTATGGCATTTTTAAATTCATAAAGTAACATGGGATTTATTAAAACAATTTTGTACAAAAGTGCAATAATATTCTCATAGTGTTTTATCTTTTATTAATTGTAATGTACGAGGCATCAATATTTAGAGGTATAACTTAAGTTTATTTTGACGTAAGTGTCTATGTATGGTAGAGTTTATTTTGTAATAGTCTCACAGGTCAACTATACTTGGTCCTTTATATTTAAACCAGCATGTTAACCGTGGTGAAAAGAAAACGGGTAATTAAATTAGGAAAAACGGTCATTCCGTCACAATGGTACACGTCGGCAATATAACTCGTTAAAATTAGTAAATAACGTCCATGAACACGAATACCATATGGTAAATGACGTGCTCGCTCTCTGGTTATGAAAACGTAAAAATAAAGGTATATTCCGTATTGTAACTATACATTTTATCTTTATTAATTTGTACTTTTATTTAGTCTTACACTTCACTGGGCGCGGAAAATGGCCGGCTGCCGCCGTATTGGAGTCTTACTTGCCTTTTCCTCCAAGTTTCATAATGAGATGGGAAAAAGAGGGTTGAACCTTACCGGAATTAATTATTTATTTCTGGTAGATCCCAAATCGATTGGATCGTTCGTGTGTGAAATTAGAAGTAGGTATGTTTGAGAGGGCTATTTTTGGGTGAATGTGGAAAATAATAGGAGAAAAGAAAGTACACAAAGAAACGTAAAATTTACGTGTTTCTTAAAAGCAAACGATGATTGGAGAATTCAGATGAAATGAAAACGCGCATCATTTTTTGGAGGGAACTGAAAATAACTAAAAATAGAAAATATATATGTATTTTCCTTAAACAAACATATAACTTCCCTCTAATATGGTTGAGGAGGGCGATGGCTGGATCCCGCGTTAACTCGTGAACGGGTGCCGTTTGAGGGTGTTCGTCGTTTGGATACTTGGGGGGAGGGAGACTTGCCGAGCTAACAGATGCAGAAAAGAACAATTTTGTATAGACATAAAGAGACTCCGTAAATTTATTTTGAAAAAAATATACCCGTGAAGTTTCTTGCCAGTTCTTCTTCACGAAGGTTTTTTCGAACTGGTGGTAGAATCATGTTTTATTTGACGTCAATAAGAACAAGTAATTGTCAATGTTGAGAAAATAAATATTTCATTTCATTTCATTTCATTTCAACGAACATTAACCTATAGCGTGGAAAACTGGGTTTCAAATACTACGTTAAGGCATTGTGTTAGGCCATTTTGGAGTTAGCTGATTAGTCAGTTAAAATGTCACTCCATCACTGTCTTTTTCTATAGGATTTACAAAGACAATTAGCAATTTTTTTTAACCCAAGTCGACCAACATTTTTAATTTATAATTGATCAGCGCAAATCGGCATTGGAGGGTGTCGTGAATTAGATACAAAATACATTTTCAACGTAACAAAAGACTAAGTCCGAAATATCTTAGTATAGTACTGATGCAAAAGTGACTGTTTTCTTTTTTAAATATTTATTACCTCGTTTTTTATTCACTACGTTTTCATATCGTAACTAAAACCATTGCAAACTGGTCATCGTTATAATTCGCATTTACTTTTGCGTAGTCAGGGTTACAGAATTGAAGAAGGGTGCCTTTACTCACGAGAGAAAAGGGCAGTTCCTTCTCATACAACCTAGCAAAGAAATAAAATACATATGTAAATATCAAACTTTTATTAATTTAATTGAAATTAAACCATTATGTTGGTAGGTATATAATTTTTTTTGCTTCATATTAAAAAGTCGTTATAGAAAATTTTTGACTGCGCTTTTTAAATTAATTTAAGTAAGGCAGGAGACGCAGTTAGAGCACCAATTTTTTGTAATCTGCATCACAAGTTGGATCCTTCCAAGCATAAATATCCATTTCTTCGATTGAATGACAGGCACAGATTTCATTTCTGAAAAATATTATTGTTAATTCAAGAATCATATAGTTAATATGGCTAACTTTTATTCAATTTATAAATTTGTTTTTAATCTTGTGTTTATCAACTTAAAGAAATATTTATTTATTTATTATTTATATTCACCAACACCATTTTTTGAACAAGGGTATTCATACCGTTTACAATTGTGTCGGATTCGTTGACGGATTTATATTGAAAAGTAAAATAAATTGTTTTTTGTAAACTGACAACTTGCTTTTAATAAACTAATGATAAACATTAAAACACTTCCTTGAAATCTCACTTAGACCAATCTACATATTACATAATAAATACCAATATTTAAGTATGTTATGAATTAATGTAATAATTTGTCAAATTATGTTGTAATTTACTTTTTCGATACGAATCTAATAGCTAAAACTCATTGTTTATATTCAATTAAAATTCTTACCCAGGGCTTGCTATTAGGAAAGCTTTGGGCTGAATGTAGGCAACCCTGTCACCAACATCACATAGCAGTCTTGCCATTGTGGCTTTTCTTATCTCCAACAATTGAGCTGAAAACGTAGAATTCTTATAACAATGAGCGAGTAAGGTATGGACCACCCTGAGGTCTAGATCGGCACCAGAGATACTGGGAACTGAATTTTGTAAAGTGGTACCAAATTTTTTGAAGTTTTTCACTTTAATAATATGACGTACAAAATAAATGAGTATAGGTAAAAATCGAAAATACACTTACGCAGAGTGAAAGCATGTGGTCTGTACGCCCTTTCATACCAGTGTCGGTCGGACACAACATTCCTCAGCATCTGCTTGACCACAAGACAGTAGAACGTCTGCGGCACGTGGCCTCCGTTGACCAGCCTTTCTGACCAAACCCCGGCCATTAGGTCAATGTCTTCTACGTTTTTATATAGATCTTTCATTAACTCTATTCTCTGCAATCAAACATTCATTTTCGTGAAAAAATAATAAGTAATAATAAGAAGTAAATACTGTTGTTACTCACCGATTAATATAAAATAATATATTCTCGATAAATTCTAAACTCTTCATATTTTTTTATTCTAAATAATAGTAATTATTAGTTACCAAATATCATTCTCAGAAACGCAATATTAAGAGTACAGTAAAGAGTAAGAACAAAAGGGATACAACAATTTGAATATTATACATGTAGAACCTAACAAAACTATACATAATTATATTTTTAATCTACCAACATAACCTAGATTTTAGACATTACTATGCTTTTCAAAATAAACCGAAAATAAAAAACAGTACCTCTTCATCCATAGCACTGACTAAGTCGTCAAAGTCATCGAAATGTTCACCGAAGCAATATTCTCTATATTTGGTGTATGATGGAAGACCGGTCAGCCTGTTCTTAGCCAGATCACTCAGTGGTAAATCAAACGCTTTTTGATGAGGACCCAGAGCTAGTTCTGCGAACTACAAAAGTACAAATGCGTTTAATCAATTTATACACGATATTATGATAACTGGTTCAATACTGCATAAGAAAATTGCTACGTCTAAGTGTATTCAAAGTTTAAGTAGACTACCGAGTGGTGTAGTTGTATGTCACCCTGCCTCATACGCCGAAGGTCCTAGGTTCCGGTCCTGGCCGGGGCATTCATTTGTATGATGAACACAGATTTTTGTTCTCGGATCATGGTTGTTTGTATTTATATATGTTTGTTTATTCTGGGTTCCACCAGTTCACTGTATGGTCATCTATAACACAAGCTCTGCTTACTTTGGGGCCATACAGTTAGTGTCAAATTTCAAAGTGTCAATATTGTGTGTCAATTTTGTGTCAAATTTGTTCTCAGCATAAAAAAATAAAAAGAATAAGAACGTCGCCAACTGTGTTCTAAATATTATTTGTATAATACAGCTTATTTTACCTCGAAGGCATTAACTATATCCCTTTGAATTTAATCAGAAATTATAAAATCCGAATTGAAATAGTCCGAAATATTGCGTAAAGAAGCAATCTTATAGAGCAGTGACCGCAAGAGTAGGCCACTCATAGAACGTAGGCCCCGAACTGAAGGCAACTTGTTGAAAGTAATGGACAAGTCCAGCAACAGACCAATCGGGGTGAAGATTGTCAACACAGGCCTATGCCTTACAGTATTTTGCCAAAAAGAAAAAAAATATCGATTATCAAAATAAAACAAAAAGTTCTTACATCAGGGTCAATGAGGTGATCAATCTTGGCGGATCTTTGTCTGAAAGAGCCCTGGGTCATGTAGACTATGTTGTTATCCACGGCCAGGTATCCAGTCCTCAGTGTGAGGTTCACCATCGGAAACTGCTTCAGGTAGCTGCCATCCACATCGTACATTCTAGAACAAGAAAACTTAAAAAAGAAAATGTTGAACAAACAACAGTGTATATATTTTTTTCTGGGTATAAAATTGCGGAGTGGAAAATATCGAGAGTTAAACTGCATATTCATAGCGATCGACCAAATACTTGCACGAATACGAAGTTCAAAGAGTAAAAAAATAGATTATTATTTAAGTAATTGAAAACATTCTGAAATAACTAATTCTCCAAAGCAGTCTAAATATACCTTTCACAACCTCGTTAATCACAAACCTTTCTGAAATAAAAAATAAAATCTCTTTTTATCTTAAGGAATTCCAAGAATATTCGTTTCTTAAAATCTTAGTATTTCAATTCATTTCAATCCTTGAAGGGGCAATTAGGTGATGGAATCTTTTTAAGGTGACCGCTAAATAGGGTTTAAACATTAGTTAGTTTACATAATTGTTGATTCCTTGTTACGCTTACTTGACAGTTCCTTCCTGTATGGTGTGCAGCCAACGCAATATTTGCAGGTATTCCACGGAAGTTTGTGGGATTTCTGTCTCGTCGTACATGTCCCTAAATCCAAGATGATATGAGATTACCCCTTCTCTTAATAAGTTATGATAACCTGAAAGAAAAACGATTACTATTGTTATTTTAATACTTCTGAAATAATAAAAAATCGAGTGACACATAAAATAATGGTGGCATAAAATAAGGTTTAGTTTATAATGTGAGATAATGTCCGTAAGAAATACACACATAAAAAATTCAACTAATTTTAAAGCTTAAAAAATTAATAACTAAGCTAAATATAACTTAAAATTAAATAATAGACTACATTATGCACAGAGAATGTGAAAGGGCACTGCCTCAGCCTATATGTTGCAGAGATCGCAACGCTGATCTTCTGTCAGCGCACCGGACGCCACGTGCCGCGAATCGCACATCGACTACTGACTAGGCCAAAATGTATAGAGTGAGAGTATGCGTTTTGTGATTATTTTGCTAAATGTAAATACATAGATAATACATAAATAGTAAATAAGGAGGAAAGGAAAGGGAAATGAGGATAAATAATTATATTACATAGATAAAAGCGAATAAAAAAAAAACCAAGAAATATCAATGAAAATGCCACCAGTATCACGGAAGATACTATTTTTTTCCCTTCGCCATCTCAATTTATTTAACAAATATATAAGCTCCGTTGTGCGGACTAAGTCAAACAGGAGAGTAGCGAGGTAGAGATCATACCTGTAGCTAATTTTTAATCAATTGCAACTATTAATATTTATTTAACCATTTGGAGTTACGTGAGTACGTGGTGGGCTATTTAGGCAGAACCGAGCACAGGCGTTTTGAACACGTTGCAAGAGTTTCATATGTTTTTTGTGTAGTCTAGGCCCAAAAACGTTAGCTCCATAATTTAATTTGGATAAAATGAGTGACTCACACAACATAACCCTAATTTTAACACTAATGAAATCCCTTGTCTTGTACAGATTTTAAGTCGATAAAGGGAGTCCCGGACAGTGGCGTTTAAGTGTTTCTCAAAACGTAAGGTATCATCTATGATAAGGCCAAGGATTTGCGCCTCCTCCACCCTTTCTATTGGCACCCCCATAACTGTGATCCGTGGGCTACGCGTTGTTACTTGTGCTATTTGCCCCTTCGTACCGAGAACAAGATATTTAGACTTGTTGGGGTTGAGATGTAGGCTATCTTAAGATGACCAAGTAGCAATGTTAGATAAATCTTCATTCATTTTTGAAATTGCGTCATTGATGTTATGTCTGTTTGCAAGAATGTATAGCTGGAGATCGTCAGCATAAAGGTGATATTTGCAATGCTTAATTTGGTTTATTAAGCCAGCAGTGTATATAATAAAAAGTAATGGGCCTAGAATAGATCCCTGGGGAACACCTTGTGTTACAGGCAAAACACTCGATGTTTCGGTACAGTCTGAAAGAATTACTTTTTGCGCGCGACCAGTTAAGTAACTAGAAAACCATGAAACTGTTTTCGGATCAAAACCGTAGAAACTTAGTTTCGAAAGAAGTAAAGTAGTGTCGATGCAGTCAAAAGCACGTGAATAATCTAGCAATGTAAGAATAGTTGCGTCATTTTTGTGGCAGTATCCTTATCAAGGTTTTAGAAATAATAGTTTGATTTAAGTCTAACATACTCACCCAACAACTTCGGCATGAGCTCGTAATAGAATATTTGCAAATAAGTAGCAATATTGATTTCTCGAGCTGCGTAAAAAAGTGTATCATCGTCATGGCAAGGATTTATTTTTGCAAGTTTTTCGGCAATTAAGTTGTGATGTCGCCAAAACCAAATCAACATCAAGTTTTGACCGATCAAGGCGTTATTACCGTCTTCAGCTGAAAATGAAAAAAATAAATAAATGCTAAATAATAAACTTTATTTAGATGAATGACATTACATATATACATACACTTGCAGCAAAAGTTAGAATTACATGTCGTTGATTAACAAATTATGAAATATTAAATATTAATAAATTTACAAAAAAAACCAATTTCAATTTAACAATGAAAACAAAACATGGAAAATTACAGAAAAATATGTAATTTATTCAGATTCAAAGTCTTGTTTACTAGCACTACAAAATTCCAAAAATTTAGATCCCTTAGTTATTGCAATTAGAGATAAAATGGTATATTTAACAAGAAATAATTATGAATTTGAAATAATATGGATCCCGAGTCATCAAGGTATAAGCGGTAACGTAAGGGTTGATAGTGAAGCCAAAAATGCCACAAACGATAATGTGATAAACTCATCCATCTACTCAAATATTTCTGATGTAAAAAAACACATTAAATTTAAAGTTAAATCTCTCTGGGATGCTGATTGGAAGGCTGATAATACAAGTAAACTACACAAAGTAAGAGATTCTGTTTTTGATAAATCCCCATTGTTATTTCGCTCTAGACGAGACCAAGTGATAATCACAAGACTGCGCATTGGTCATACTAATACCACTCACATCCACTTAATCACTAAAGGTGTCAAAACCAAATGCAAATGCGGGATGGATTTATCTGTATCGCACATTTTAACGGAATGTCGAGCTTATGATAATGAGAAAAACTTATGTAATCTACCTAATACTTTAAAATATTGTTTAAGCCAAGATGAATGTCACAATACTCTTAAATTTATAAAAATGATTAACTTGTATAACTTTATTTAATTGTTTACTGTGGTCGCTAATGACCTTGTTGTTAAAAAGCGACCTTAAATAAATAAATAAAAAAAAAAAAAAAAAGCATGGAAAATTTGATATAACAATTGTGTTTTGTGTATTTAGCGCTGAATCGTTATGTTTAAAAAAAAATACACTTCATAATTTACTGAACACTTTGACAGATCTAACACGTGCTCAAATGAACTCAAAGGTGTCTTCGTTGCAAATACAGATTTTCACAACCTTTTAAAACTTGGATGAAAAGGAAAATTACTTTTTTTAAAGAATAAAGCTAGTTTCATCGGTCCACGGCATCAGAGACAAATTTCTACTTGAAATGAAATGAAATATTTATTTCTCAACATTGACAATTACTTGTTCTTATTGACGTCAAATAAAACATGATTCTACCACCAGTTCGAAAAAACCTTCGTGAAGAAGAACTGGCAAGAAACTTCACGGGTATATTTTTTTCAAAATAAATTTACAGAGTCTCTTTATGTCTATACAAAATTATTCTTTTCTGCATCTGTTAGCTTGGCAAGTCTCCCTCCCCCCAAGTATCCAAACGACGAACACCCTCAAACGGTGTACGGCTTCATGTGACTCTTTCATTTCATTGCAATAAATTAAAGTTGTAATGTCAACTGTATAACTATATCTTAAACATATTTTTATATTAACTTACGTATCGAATGACAGCGAGTTTCCTGTGGCTTCTGATTGAGAAGGCACAGGTCCACTTTTGTTTTGGTACTCGGTGGCCAAATCTTGCCATTTTCGACTTCATAGTTTAGTAAGCCCCCTTCGAATTTCCTCGCTTTTTTGATTAAGTCATTTGATTTGCCATACACCATGGAGAGGTCTAGTAAAGACGTTGCTGATACAATCTAGAATTATTTATTTATTTATAGGTATATCTACCACAACATAAGTTTTAACAGTAAATATACACGGTAATATACATTATTCGATGAGAAGCTTAATAAATAAATCGGAATGATTTAATTCATACAAGGAAAAGGCACGGTACGATAAAGTTATTGAATAAACAAATTAATTGTTTTTATTTGATTGAAACAACTTGCAATTACTGTTAGTTACTTTAAATTGTTTGTCATTCGTGTAAATAATACTATTAATATATATTTTAATGCTATTCTAAATGCTACATTTAAAAAAATGTGTAAAAAAGCTTTAAGAATTAAGGTTGCTACTGCACATTATTGCATTGAAATGTAACTCACGAATAATTCTAAACGATAATTTATAAAGTATTAACAAATAATAACTAGTTACTGGAATCATAAAACCAGTATTAAATATCAATTTGCATAAAATTTATAATTACCTACATATTATAAGTACACCCAATATTCTTATATAACTTGTTATTACAATTCTTAAGCTAATCATAAAATAAAAAAATGAAGATGTAAAGTAAAGCATTAAATGCATAATTACGTGTTTTAAGTAGATGATTACTCTTGAAGGTTTTGACTTTATTTGTTTTTTGTAAATTCATTCGTATTTTGTGTTTATGAGGAAGTTTCCCTTAAGCTTCACTGAATGTTCCTGCACGATGGCGTCGTGGGCCGTACGATATTTGCCTTGTCATGGCCAAGGATTCTCGAGTCCCAAGTTCAGATCCCGGTTAAGACAAACTTGTGTTTAATGGACAGCAATATTTCACACTCAGCACTAGTCAGGGAAGATTTACATATAAGAAGATTTGAAGGTCTTCAAATGCATCACATAGTTATTTAATTCATAACCTAAACTTTGCTTACGAGGATTTGAGGATTCGATTGTCGCAAAAAACCTCTAAAATAATTGGCAAGGCCGTTTTTCTAGGCTAGCTTTATGTATCGTAACTTACTCTTTCCGGCGTAGTATTATTAGGGGCACATCCAGTCGACTGGAAGGTGATGGGGCGAGTCAAGTTCATGCATCTGACGTCAGAGAACCTGCGCACCGGGTCATCATCAGGGATGTAGTTAGGAACACATTCGCGGTCAGTTTTACCTTTTGGCTCACAGCAGTAGGTTTTCCAGAGGACGTAGTTTACTGTCATCGGGGAATATGTTATTAGTGTCTTTTTATAATTTAAAAATGTCCGAAAATTAACTTATAAACTAACTGGCTTTCATAGAAAATTGCATAACTTTTATTTCCCAGGAATGGTTGAATTTACAAAAGGCATCTTAGTAGATTCCTAAAACATGACAAGTAGGCGAATTTTACATAGGTTTATGTAAAATTTGATTGGTGAATAAAACTTGTGACCCTAAGGCTGGCACCTTCCTGGCACGAATTTCTATTGCGATCCGGCGTGGTAATTCAGCCAGCCTTACCTACGTTGCTTTCGATAAAATCTAGTTTAGGTGTTGCTTTTTATTTGTAGTGTATTTTTATCTTACAATTATTTATTTTATACACTTATATGCCCATACTAGAATTGTAAATATTTTTAACAATTACAAGGCTTATGTTAGTCTTAATGTATGTTTCTAGAGTAAAAGATGACCATGATAGCTAAAATTCAGCCCAACCCTTCCACTAGCTTGAACTGTGTAATGATGGACCAGTTCATCATCTTGAGTAAACATGTGTGTTTAAATATTAAAAAAATTACGAGTATCATGCAGTGAAGCGAGATCGGAAGCCATAGAAACAGTGAAGTAGGAGACCAGTTGGGTGAAGTACTGGTCTGGTAGTTTCCCCTGCGGCAAGGTGGTCGTCCGCACTAGACGCTCCGACGGCTTTGGCTCTCCAGATTTGGCTGGCTTTTTGGAGTAATCTGCAATATTAATCACTTAAAAGTAAGTTTGTATGCAGTTCATTCTTATTATACTACACATGTGAGTGGATTATTTAAACCTAAAGAAACTGATATTGTGATGAGAGGTTAAACATTTTGGTCTGTATTTGGTAAAAAGAGAGGTGTACGTTCAGCTAACTACTTTCACGTGTCTATTTGTAAAGTGTTATGTGTATGTCGTGTGATCAATAAAAACTGTATAAATTATTACCTTTAGTGTGACTGTATAGAAATGTAATGTGCTGTAATAGTTAGCCGACTGTACAAGAAAGGGTGAGGTTAAATCTGTAACCTACAAATAACCCTAATTTCCTACCTAACCACCCAACCTATCCATACACTACGTATATATAAATATATAAATAAATGCGGGATACCTATTGCCGTGAGACCTAAGGCAATGGGCGGAAGAGAAAGGGATGAAAGGTTTGGAAAGGTTTTCTTACTGCCGGTCAAGCAGACTCACAAGACCGATCGTTGGATGGCTAAAGGTGTCTTGGCCACAGTGAGAGGAAGCTGCAAGTCATAGACGGAACGACGTCGTCCAGGTCTCGTCCAGTAGTTGTCAGGTAAGCCCAGTCACGTCGTAGTACTTCTTCGCGGCTAACTCAGCTTGGTAGTCGTCTTGTCAAGGGGTGCCCAATTGAAACAGCGTTGAGTCCAAATCCAAAGAGAGTTTATTTATAAAAATAAAGCTACTTATACCAAATATATCTACAATAGTGTGTGTACTATGTAAAATACGTCAATTGATGTATTTACAAATGTTGCATAAAAGTTTTTGGTTTTTGGTAGGTCAACGCTCTGCTGACTAAGATGCCTGTTCACTCGTGTGAACGAGAGGTTTGATTTTAATAATAAAACAATAAGAGATAAAAATTTTTATGATTTTCTGTATTCCATGAATTAAGTGTAACAAATGACTTATAAATCTAAAAAGAATAAATAAATTAAATCTAATTATTATGAGGGATTTCTTAATTACTTTACCAGTAGCCAAATAATGATCATTGAATTCATTATTTTGTCTCTCAAACTTCCAACAAATAGGGCCTTTTTGAACATCCACCAGCAAAATCTAAAAAAGCTCTGATTTAACTCCAACATATTATTATTTCGTTTCTTAGATATTAAGAAAAATATTTGTGCAACTTAATGTTTAAACGGAAACAAATGATTAATTGTTAGTTACCTGGACCAAAATCTGCTGGAATTTCTCTTACAAGCGGAGAATGAGAGGCCCCTCTTGAAGGTTGATGCAGGTTGTTACAGGAGCCATCAATGCGCCTCCACTCGTGGGGGTCACATGGTTTGATGTCTTGCACGCACCAGCTGAAATATTCTCAAGTTATTACTGCAAACTACCAGCAGGCTACGTAAGCAACGCTGGCAGGTGTGACTAAAAGAAAAACGGACACCGTTCAATTTCACCCAAATGATGTAAGTTTTCGTTTGCTTGACACATCGTTGAACGCTCCTGTACGTTGACTTTTAAGAAAAAGATTTACAAATACCAATTACCAATGTTTATCCTAAAAGGACCAACCAAGCAACATAATATATTTTATAAATTTAGTAATGTATAATAATTTGTTAAACTTAGCTCAATTGTTAAGAATACCTTCAAGTTTAAAAACAAAGTTTGTTAGTACGATCAGTAAAAAACTAGTAAACTTATAATGTAAACAAGGACATCATAAACTGCTTTTAAAATAAGACTTACAAGTTGGCTGGAAGAATCTCTTTTGGACATAAGTCCACCTTTGCTTAATCATTATTTCATTTTTGTACCTATGTAGTTCTTAAATGCAATAAAGAATATATCAAAATGATACATAAAAGTTTACTTACAAAGTATTATTCGCTTTATCGTGTCGTTTCACTTCTTCATTAGAAATCTTTGTTCCCAAAAAAGCATCATACGGCACTAGATGCACTGTTTCAAAGCACAAAAATAATTGAACAACAACAGACTTCCACATTATCCCCACATGTATAGGTACCGTCGGCGCAAAAACATATACTGTTGTAAAGTAACTTTATTCGAACGCGAACCTTTTCTTTTTAATTTCTGTAAAATCCAGTTTTTAAAAATGACCCTGACTTTATAATTTTTTTCGTATTCCGATTACATTTTCGAATAATTACTTCCTGGCATTAATATTGTTTTGTTTTAGTAAAATAAATGTTTTAATACTTTAATTCCAGCTAATTTATTTTATATAAAAATTGACTAAGCAATACGCTGGATACAAAATAGTGAAACAGTGGTTACATAACTAGCATTACAGAAAACGAAATGGTAGGTGTATGGGAGACTGTACAGTGTGACAGTTTAAATAGTATTTAAATATTATATTTAAATACAGTTTCCTAGAATTCTAAAATAGGAATGTTCATGACTTGAAAGAGTAAAATGAGAGTTCATAAAAATGAACCAATTTGGAGTCAGCGTCAAACCAACGAAGAAAGTAATAAATGCATAATAACACACAGCTGATATTCAACGTTGGAAAACTCTTTTTGTATAAAGCCATAGGAAAGAGAAAAAAAATACAAAAGTAAACAAAAATTAAATAAATAATATGAAATGTTATAAAAAATAAATTACGTACAAATAGAATTACAAATTGTATTTTTTATATATTTAAGTTTTATTTTGATAAAGTAACATTCCACTTTACAGTATGAATCATAATATTTATGAATTTATTAATAATCTTTATAACGCCTGAAATGTGAAGTATGACTAACATTAATGCAAACATGCACTTTCGATTGTTTTTTGACCTTTACAAATATGTAATTCGGGAAAACCTTATAATGAGGCAGTTGTGGCATTCATGTAAATGAACCTTCCAGAAAGTTCGCCGTGAACGTTTGGTATCCTATGTTTTGAAGTCAAAAACTATGCAAATATAGTTTAAACGCACCAATGTTATCTTTTTTCTATATAGTCTTCTCTATCACATTTCACCCGCTGTAAAATGATTTGCAACAAATATTTTATTAATAGCCTTAAATTGCCCGTTTATTTATTACTTTAGTTTTGATTACGGGATTTTTACTACGATAAATAATAATAATATCGGGGAGTCAAAGTTACAATACAAATCGTGGAAAGAATCCTGTGAATTTATTTAATTATTCTTCGTATTTAAATTCAAACCACTCGCAACCTACGTCCACGTGAAATCCCACGAAAGCCCATGCGGCTTACTTTAACTTTAAGACTTAACAAAAAGTTCACACACATGTTTTATATTAATCCACAATCTTTACATAAAATTTCATAACGAGTGTATGAGATAAATCACCTTTAGATATTACAAATATTAATTAAAAAGTTATTGCGTCTACTAACGAATTAAAATTTTAATCAGTAATTCCCCGGTAGTTTATTTTAAGTAGTTCCTAAGTTACAGAAAGAAAAACTCCCAACCAAACGAACAACCAAGAAATTTTCTTTCAACTAGTAGTACCATACATGTCTCATATAGCTTTTGAAGGATATACTAATAAGTTGGAATTTATTAGCAATGAAGACGCTCATACAAACATGATTTATGGAACGCATACCTAGAATAGTCATTTACGTCAGAAGTTCAGTGAAACGGCCACGCAATGAGAAATATGGCGTTTGCAAGTACAAAGCTGCATCTACAAACGCGAGCCTAATTAGGATTTGCAATGCATTTAGAAAATATATCTCAAAACAAACTTTAAAACAATTCATTTAGGGTTTATATCGCTTTGCCTTTAGACTTTATTATTTTGGATTTCAAAGGAATAGGAGCAATTGATCATTTTAATGTTTGTGATATGGTTTAGTTAAATAAATCGAATCGGGATCCTAATAAGTATCATTCTTGGAAAAAGAAGCAGAAAGATGTAAATTGTACATTTTTAATTTTATTTTACGTGTTACGTGAGTTCCTTTTGCAGTGTATTCCGCGAAGGACTTCATGACTTTTTAGTTTTATTTTTAGTTTTGAAAATGTTCGGTTAGTTAGCGTAGTGTGGTTAGTAGATACGACATTTTATAGAATTGTTAATGAACGAAACGCAGTGTCGTGTGCTTTAAAAAAATGCTGACCATGCATATTTTTTTGCGTCTTTTATTATTTTTCAGACTAAGACTGAAAAGACGTATATTAAAAATGTATGATCACATTTTTAATATACGGACAACGTGTATGCAAAATTTTGTGATAATCGATTACGTAGTTTGGGCGTGAAAGGACAACAATCAAAGAAATACTCATTTTCGCGTTGATAACATTAGTTAAGATTGAACCAGTTATGTTTTTATTAATAGACGGATCTTGTACAGGTGCTTATATTCTGAAATTTCAGACTCGGAGAAAGGTACGCTTCACGTAATTAATTAATTAATGTACGACGTCTAATAGACACAGTTTACAATGAACTTATGAATTGGGTGGATCCCAAGACACTAATTAGTATTTTTAGAATAATAGTAATCGAAATTTTAAATTATAGGGTACAATAAGTGATTAAATACTCTTTTTAGTAATTGCTGTGTAAAAGGTTTTGGGTGCTTATTAAACAGATTACTTTTTTATAGCATTATTTGCCTCTAAAAATGTACATTGCCTTCTAAATTAGTAAGTCAGCCACAATTTGCGAGCGTCTGAACGATACCTTAGCCACAAAAAATATTTTACTATAAAATTTTAAATTATCATCCAATTCGCTTGCTCGGCTCGCGCATGCGATAATTACAGCCTAATATTAACCTAACCCAATTTTAACTACTACGCTTTCTGTAGAATATTTTTTAGGCGTTGCAAAAAAGACGAATAAGTTTATTAGAGGCTATCTCATTTTCCCGTGGCTTAGTTATAAAATTAGAAGTTTGATCACGTGGCCAGTAAAGAAATTTGTGTTTTGCCTTATAACTTCCCAAAGGTTTTATATGTTGTCCATATAATACATTGTGGTGTCATTTTTCACCCAGTCACAATGTGCAGCTTATTTTAAATTTACCATCTTTCATAGCCTTCAAACCTGGTGGTAAGTGGACATCACAAGTCCATTATTACATTGACTAATGGTGCGTTGCCGATCACAGGCTTCGTTAGAATTGCATTCGCGCCTTCAACGTACTGGCTGGTCCTTCCCTTGGACCGGAACACAACCACGTAAATTTGTCTAATATCCAATTATAGGTAAAAAAGGAAGGACTGATGAGACCCAAACATTACGTCACTCTACTACCAATGCATTTGTTATTTACACTATACTATAAAACTGATTTATTCGAAATACCGATTTCTTCTTCACCTTCCCTCACTGGACTTTTAGGATTTGCCTCAAAGTATATTAAAATATCGAGTTCATCGTCAGTGTTCGTCATTTGGTGCAGTGGTTGTGGTAAGCGATGATCGAAATGTCCCAAATTAATCAGATTGTCCACCAACCGTTTCATTATAAATCGAGATAATTAATCTCTATCAGGATATCTTTTGCGGTGCTAATGTAAGGCGAATGTTATGTTATTTTGATACGCCATGGTTATGTAACAAATTCACTGTTAAAGAATGAAACTTTGAAAATGGAACACATTTTTGAATTATTTCTTTATAATCATTCAGCTGCATTGCGATGGGCAAAATCATTTACGTGTCTTGCGGGAGATTCAGGATACGGCAGAATTATGATTGGACAGAAACTCGACTTGTTGCATACAACCAGGTTCCTACTAAGGAGTAGGGAATTACTAGTAAGTAGCGTATCTCTTTATCATGCACTTAAATTATAATAGGGAAATGCTGCGTACTTCTGAAGTGGGTACTGATTCATAGGTACTCTAGCGGTCAGGGACCCTAGATGGACCAAGTCTACCCTAGGGAGGTCTTCCTAATTAACAAAGGAAAAACACATATAACTTTAAACCACTTTTATTAATGATGAATCTATTTTATAATAACACAATCAATAATTATTAGACTATTTTTGGGGACGAAGCCCGCAAAGGAATGCCATGGAACAATCTTCCATATTCTATCTATTTTACATTTTACAAATAAAATAAAATAATGACAGACTTATAAGTTGCCAGTCATAAATGTCGGCAAGTTTGTTTGTGCAATAACCTCTTTTATTAAATACGGCACAAGCAAACGTTGCAGTACTTTAAATTTCCTTACGGTAATGTCAGGTATTTCTGAAAAAAATTTCACATCAAACGTTAAAATCCATGGTCTTCCTTTTATTTCTGACACTATGCTATCTAGCAAAAAATTATCCATATGATAGGGACTTTCGAACGGTATAATAAAACTACAGGATAATTTTTTTCTCGTGTAGCGGGTCGATTCCCGTTTCAACCATGTAATTATTTAAAAATCTATGCATGCAGTTAAAAATTGTTTTTTAATTAAAATAATGTCTTTTTTCAGTAAAATGTTATATCTACAATATTCAAGATACTTGCCCTCCATGTGGCATAGCCGTGGGGCGTCCGTAACTAATTCCGACACAAGCTTAGTCTTGTACGTGTGCCGTAGTTTTTCACAAATTGTTATGTGAATATACCAAAAACAATAAATAATTATATTAAGATATCAAAGAGTATTACTATGGTAACGCTATGTTCATGTATACAACGAATACATAGATCGAAAGCATCCAAAGTTTTTGTTTTGTTGTAAAAAAGAAAAATCAATCTGCATAAACATCTTAAACATTAATGTCATACATGATATATAAATCTGTAACTGGTTACCCGTGTTCCATGTTCAGCTGATTCGAATCCGAGTTTGATATTAAAATATTGATTAAATGCATTCTGTTGGAAACATCGACGTCGTAAAGATTTCCCTCGCTTACCTCGAGAATAGGAAGTCAAAGGTTTGATCTCGGTTACTGAACTTTTCGATATAACTATGCATCTCTTACATACAGAAAAATATTATAAATAAAGCTTAATTTTTGTACAATGCACAAGGTTTCATACACTGAAAATAAACGTAAAACAGTGTCATTAAAATAATTAAAAGCTTTTTGTAAACTAATGTTGCCGGTCGGGCGGTCGGTAAACAAAGTATGCAAAACAATATAAATTTACCTTAAGGGATCTTATTACAAATACATATATTAAAAATATCCATAACTCAGCCTTAAACGTCCTACAAGAATCCTACCGGGTCTCGTGAAACCCTAGCAAAGACATAGACAATTTCACAGCCGAATGAAGACACCTTTCTGCAATGGATGTCACAGAACTAGATGACTGCCCAAGTGACGCCATGTATTTGGATTCATCCCCACAGTCATTCTGTGCCCGTATTTATTATCTGACTGAATTACCACAGTGTTGCTTATGAAGTTTTGCGCGAATGTTTTTTTGTGTATACAGTTTGTCTAGGTTGCTTGGACGATGAGTTACTATTTTTTAAAGAAAATACATAGCCAAGAATTATCATGTTAGAACTACAGGTAACTCTGGTGTACGATACTGATAACTTTACTACCAGTTTGATTGAACACTTGCGACATTCTATTACCACACACATCAAAAGTTGCGATAAAAAATGATCCAATCAATATTCACCAAATCTTGGAATCAACAGAATGACCTTTTACAATAATGCCTTTATTGAAATTGAAACATACCTTTTTACATATTTTGTAATATTAAGAAAAATTTATACTTTTTCGTTCAATCAAATGGTGAAAAGGACAAAAATTAAGATTTTATAACTTTTTATTGTATAGATAACACAATCGCAGCGATTTGGCATGCTAGATATGAAAAAAAGCCTTGAATACAAATTGTGTACTATATAAAAAATTTATTAAATTCAAAATGAAAATGTCTAATATAACACAAACTCATCAACCCAGCGTTAACTTTTACAATAGACCACGCACCGGAATTCAGATTTAATTGAACTACATAAATACGCATCCATACGGCCGTATGCAGATGAAGTCCCTTATGCAAATTTTCGTAACTCCTGAATAATTTAAATTTATATGCACAACGTTTATTAAGACTATGAACACAGGCTTAGATATAATTACTACGAATGGTAGGTGGAGAGCGTTTAGTTAGTAAACTCAGGGTGTGTTTTAGTTGCCATGTTTTCAAAAACAAGATAATTTCATTCATTAAATATGTTATTTTTAACTATAGTAAATAAAAATTCACTGTAATTTTGAAGAACATTTATACGGCATGTTGTACGTGATGTGTGCATAGTCCTTATTGAAGCAGGATGACAAACGTTTTGACAGCAATGTTCCTGCTGCAAAAAACGTTTGGTATGGAGGTAAGCAGCCTTGCCTTTCATGCCAGAGGTCCCGGGTTCGAATCCTGGTAGGGGCAGATATTTTATCATATTTGCTTTCTAGTGATGGATGTGTATGTATATTTATTTAACTTTATTTCTAATATTTATATTTAAAAAAAAATATCTATGTGTGTTTGTACATTTCTTAAGTTTATTTATCCGTTATCTAGGATCCATAACACAAGTTCTTAATGATACTTAATTTGGGCTAGATAATGTGGTGTGTTAGTTAGTATAAGTAGTAGTATAAATAAATAATTAATATTTATTTATTATTTATTTATTTAGTACTTCCTATTTTGACCACCATAATGACCACGCTTAAATGTACCTAACTTCCGGTTAAAGGGTGCCAGTGAATTTACAGAAACAAAGGCAATTCGAACTGAAGTCGTGAATACATCCGTAATCGATATTTCAATATTATAACTGATACTAATCAACCAAACAAGCACTATTAGTACGTCCGTAGACATGGAAGCGACTAACCACCAGGTGAGTCGTGAAAGCGCTTGCTCGTTTGCAAGCTATGAAAATAGTAGAAAAAGAGGCTCTTTGCAGTCTCGGTCTGCGTGCGTTCTCGAGCGCACGTCGATCGCAGACGCCTTCCCGCTCTTTTAGCCCCCGCGCTAATTGAGCACCCAAATTTCATAGTTGTTTACCGTATTAAGTTTCTAACGCCGTTTTCACGGCGGACAGTGGCTCGTTAACCGTACTTCTAATAAGTTTCTAACGCCGTTTTCACGGCGAATAGTGGCTTGTTAACCGTACTTCGTGGAACGTGAGCTTCGTCGACGGGAATTCGTTGTTCCAGGACTTCAAGTGCCGTGTTCGAGTAAGTTATCCGCGTCGTTCTCAACCGCCCTACTGCGTGTAGGGTGGTTTTAGGAAGTTAGTCATCGTTGTTAGGTTCATATATTGTCCCTCCCCAACCCCTCCGCAATGGCTTCCCTAAGCTATGATGAGATTAGGAAGAAGTTAGCTGATAGTATCGGTGCTGAAGGCATATATATAAATGCTGACAAGTTCCGTTTCCTTGATTCTCTTATCCCGCATATCATGGCGTTAACTCCACCAATGGCCCCTCAGGCCACCCCAGTCCCCCAGACCCCTCAGGTCTTAGGCCCTCCCGCGTCCCCTTCCTCCAGTGACATGGAGTGCGAAGAAATCGCCCCTCCGCGCCGCAAGCGCGCACCCGCGACCGAGTCATCCTCGGATGCCACCCCAACTGGCCCTGATGAGCCTCCCTCTTTCACCCTTGTTAAGAAGCGCTCTAAGAAGCGCTCGAAACAAGACCCGGCGCCCTCGGCGCCCGTCCCTACACCCCCTGCGGCGTCTTCAACGCCAGCTGCCCCGGTGTCTTCAACACCCGCTCCGGCCCCGACTTCTGTCAAGGCCAAGGTCCCACCACCCATTTTCCTTCGGGAAAAGGGTAAATGGACTGAGGTCTCGACATTGTGCAATGAGCACAAGATCCTTTACACCCGAGCGGTAAACTCGGGTGAATCTATTAAAATCACTGTCTCGTCGATAGACGGTTTCCGAGCTTTGACTAAGCTCCTCACCGATAAGCAATATGCTTATCACACTTATGCTCTGTCAGAAGAGCGTAAGATCAGAGCGGTACTCAGGGGAATCCCGTTCGAATTATCGAACGAGGCCATCCTGGAGGATCTGCAGTCCCAAGGCTTCCCGGCACTCGCGGTGCATAAAATGCACAGCAAGTACGGGAGGCAACACCCTCTCGCTTTGGTGATTCTCGCCAACGTCCCCAAGTCCAGAGAGATCCTGAAAGGGGTTAGCTCTATTTGCGGCCTCTCTGGGATCTCAATCGAGGCGCCTCATCGCCGCGGTCATCCCGGCCAGTGCCATCGGTGCCAGTTGTACGGGCACGCGGCAGCCAACTGCCGCGCACCGCCCAGGTGCGTCAAGTGCCTGGTCCCGCACTTCACTAAGGAGTGCAATCGCACTCCTGAAACTCCCTCTCCTCCCGATTGCGTGCTTTGTGGCCAGTCCGGCCACACCGCAAACTACAGGGGCTGCCCTCGTGCACCCCGTTGTATGCGCTCCAATTTCAAAAGGGCGGCTCCCAAACAGGCCCCGCGCCTTTCTCAAGAAAACTTTCCGCCGCTGCGTAGCCGGGTTCCTCCGGCTGCAAAGCCTACTCAGCCCAAGCCTGCTCCAGAAAACTGGAGGCAGCGTCCCGCATCGAATCCCATCCCGGCTCCTCGCCCATACAAACCCACTCCTCAATCCTCCGTAGCAGACGATATGCGTATCGTCTGCGACGCTATTAAAAATGTCGATGTTAGTGAAATCGCAGTCTTAGCCCGTAAACTTAGGGCTTCACGTACTCCGACAGAGCGTTTGCTAGCTCTGGCGGAGCATAGTTCCCTTCTCAATTCATTGTAGGTTCATTTAAATGAATTGATCCCTAAATCATGCTTCGGCCGACCTCTGCCCAGCCCCGGCTTCACCGGAGGCTGCCCAGAACGGCCACCAACTCATGTCCCTTTGAGCACCTTCAGTGCAACTTTCACTACAGGCGGAAGACCCGCTAGCGGGTCTCCGCCAGCGCGCCCAACTTCCCGACGGGTGTCGTTTCCGATGAAGGCTAACGGTAATAACTACAGCCAACAGGTGGTTTTTAGTGGGTAGGTGCCATTCTGGTGAGTCCCACATAACCCCCCCGCAGAGGAATTTACCTGCGGGCGGGTATGCATGACGCATCTTCCACCTCCCTCCCGTGAAGGTGCCTCGGCAGCAAAAAAAAAAAAAAAAAAAAAAAAAGGCTCTTTGCTCTTCTCTAAACTATCCTTCTCATACCAATGTAGGGTTATGAAACGAATTAAGATGGAGTTCAGTTTTGTTATTGAAAACATTACCTTGTTTTATGTTCTATCTAAGATTAAGTTTCTTTCATTTGTTTATGACCAAAATACAATCAAGTATTGCCAAAATATAGACCGAGTGCTGAGTCAGTCAAATAAAATGTATAGATAAAAGAAATCTCCATGTTTTTCATAAGCAACCGAGATTAAAACTCATCCCTAACAGAAATCAATAACAGACATTTTCCCCCAAGAAAAAAATAAAATGGTGGATGTTTGAAAGACTTAAATTTTTATGCGACTTCCGGCGACAACCCCTTGTTTTTGTAAGAAAATTGCAATGATCCCTTGGGCGCTGATTTGTGCGTCCAAACTTTCCCATTTGCCAATTTGGTCGAATTTCGAGAATTGGGAAAAAGCTGTTATTTTTTGCTTATCATTTGATATATTAGCCTCACAGCTTAGTATTTTAGACACTTGGCCTTAAGTATAATATAATAATATTTCCAATTGTTGGTGTTATTTATACAAATTAATATTGACAAATATCATGTTCCATAATCATTAGATATGAAGCTGACCAAATTTTTGAATTGTATATAAAAATACAACAACTTTCCGATAAAAGCTTTCATTAAAACAAAATAAATTTTTACAAATAATACATACATAGAAGAATTGAAATCCTCTTTTTTTAAATACATTGTTTGTTTTTCAAAACAGAGTTAATAACATCATATTATTATAAACTACTTAAAAATTGGGTTTACTGATAGAATTCGTTGTAAAAAAACAAGTTTGTTTTACCGTATTTTTTATTAAATGGGTGCCTAAGTAAAGCCTTTAAAAGAAAAACAAATTAACTATAGTTAACTATAATTATATTCTTGTTTTAAATTGAATTTCGAATACAAAGAAGCTACTGTAAATATAACCGCGTACACCACGCGAGTGGCAAACAGAATGGTTTAATCAAACACTTAACCACTTTATCTAAACAAGCAGCTCTGAATCAAAACACCATCTCTACTCATGATTCAATAAAAATTAAACAAATAAAATTCATCTTCTCACTGGCTGTCACTTCATGTCTTCTAACCGTTATATGAAAAACATCCATTGTTCACATCATTTTAGATTCTAACTACCTAAAAATAAAGCTCAAAGCGTCTCGATGGAAAAGCATTTAGCAAAACGAATTTCTTATTACGAAGCCGTCATCTTTAGATTATGTAAAGTAGCCAACGATAATTTTCTTTTTCTATTAGCATAATGCCTCACGACGAGGCGAAATATTTGATGAAATATAATTCACTGTGAGAAAAACTAACACGACATGTCACAGTTTTATAATCAGTGTTTGTTGTAACAGAATTTGGAACTTTAGGATCCTAGTAATAGATTTCGTTTTAGCTTTTTATATAGTAAATGCGGGTTCGCTTTGTGTGTTTGTATGATTGCTGCACGTGTTTTATCAAATTTCAGAGATATCAGGTTTCTCTTTAAAGGTCTTTTTTGTTTTATGTGTAAGTGATTGAAAAAATATCATATCGCACATGGGAAAATTAATCATTGGTATAAGATTAATCGAAGGGTCTTTGAAATGGATTTTATAAGTTTTTGTTAGTCATATTTTAAGAAGGCCTTCTATAAGTTTATTGCCTCAAACGCTGGTAGACGACTTCATAATTAGATTTAAAAAAGAGTAAATCTAACTTTAGATAAATTCAAAGAATTCAATCAACAAACAAAAAGTAAAACAACGAATTAATAAAGATTAAAAGCCTTTCCTAAATGAATCGAGAAGCTAGTAAATAAACATTAAGCTATAATAAGAATCAATTGTCTATTACTAGATAGATATAATTTTCTTTCAATAACTGTTCTGTTTCAATAAAGTTCTCAAAACTTTACCTAGTCAAAAATCCGACATTCGCAACCCTGTGAGTCAACAATTTAACTCTGAGTTAGCCAGTTAGTCGTCACTGTCAATTTCTATTTAACTGAAAGAGACATATATTAATATTTTAACCCAAGTCAACTTAAATTATTAATTTAGGTCCATGCGAGTTGGTCTTAGACGGCATAATATTTTATTGATTCATTGACAAAACAATGACAAAACTATCAAAATTTTTAGGTTCTTGCGATGCAATTTAAAACAATGCATGTATTTTTAAGTCTATATTTAATTCTAGATAGGGATATTTTCTACTCTATTTATTATAACTCTATTCACTCTATTTATAGATATTCGATAGGTACTAGGTGGCTCTTCAGTCAGGTAGTTCTAGGCATCTCGACTCAAATAAAACGTATTTATTTAACCTTATATGTAATGGAGAAAATAATTTCCAAGTGAAATTGAAAGCTATCTCGCATGAAACCGAAACACATGCGACTTACAACAGTGTACCTACGTAAACGCTATGACATTTATATTTATTTTACGAAGAAGTCGAACTCAAAGGAATACTACAAGATGGTACATTTAATTTTAATTTAACGCACGTCACATTTACGTGCGTGTAGTAATAAATTATTAGTGGAATACGTCACTGGGGTAACAAAAATAGGGGGAGCAGAACGGATGTATTAAAATGGAGTAAACGAAAATTTTCCGGAAACTTGAAATTAGGCGTTGGAATCTTTGAAAGTATTGTTGGAGATTAGTTATCCGTGTGAAAGATATATTCCTGGAAGGAGATATAGCTGGCTACTAAAAAAATATACTTCGTTGCAGAATTTGTTTTTTTAGAAAAAAATGTATAGCTACGATAGTTGTAAGAATGAAAATGTACTGAAAGTAAGAGACGTATATTATTGTTATTAGCTTCTTTTATAACCACTGTGTAAACTAAATTCAGTGTACTTTGCTTCCTGAAGCTTAAACACGTAATATAATACCCAGAAAATCTCAGTAAGCATATGACCACAAAGTAAGCCAACCTTCTGTTGTAGATGATGAGATCATTTGGATCCAAAACGTTGCAGACAAACATTAATGAATACATAACATCCCCCACTTGTAGTCGACCTAAACAACAATTAAATAAAAGCCATTAACAAGTATATGCTCTTTATTACGACCAGGAAAAGGCTTGTAAATTAAGACATGATTATGCATCCATGTAGGGTCCGTATCGGGATGCATAAATTTAATTGGCATATTATAAGGCTGCATAACTTTTTTGGCATACTGTTTGTTTCGCATAACGTTCATACAGAATAAATCATAAGGCATACTTAACCCATAACTTCATTTATAATAATAATATATTGGCATAAAATGTTCATGCATAAATGTTTTTACAATTACGATTGCTTATAATAACATTTATTGGCATCTCACGCTATGGCATTAAGTTTACAAATCATACAAATAGAATACCAAAATTTGACAAAAATAAATGGACTGTAAAATTAATAACCTAAATTTTTTTACACTTCTTTGGTTGTTACAGACGATATAGTAACGGGGCTTAGTCAGTATTACGTATGGGTAAATGCAACATCGCCACCTGTTTTCACACCTAAAGTTTTGAGTACATTCGAATTAGATGAAGAAAACCATCTCATCTCTCAACTTCGCAAAATGGCAACCGTTCGCAAAATGACAACTTCTCAGAATGCCAACTTCTCAGAAAGCCAACTTCTCACAATGACAACTTCTGAAGGGACAGACGTGATGTTTGTTTGAACCAAATTGAACCGAATTCGCTTTTCGTGAAAAGCTGGAAATGGTACTTAATTTGGTCCTGGCGCTTCGCCGGGTGCTGCCGCACCACGCTCGCTTCGCTCGCTCAGCTCGCGCGTGTATTAACTACATACAAACCTAACCTAACCCAATTGAAGGGGTGCGTCTCATTTCGTAGTTTCCCTCCCTTCACGCCTCCGGGTTTATAAAAACACTCTAGGACGGGACAGAAAAGTAGCGTGGTTCCTATTCGGTTCTGTATTATTGTGTTATATATTTTGATTATAGTGAGATGATTATTTACAATTCATCATCATCATTTCTTAAATAATCTTGGTCAAATGTTATTATTTATTATTCACGTGCAAGTCACTTTTTGGCATGACGTACATACTGACTAACCTGCTCCTCCTCGCTGCGCTCGCCGTCGCACCTAATATTATTTATTTTTACTTTCAAGACTCAACATAATAATATGATCTATGCTTAATAAATTAGGCACCAAAAGTTTTTTTCTTACTTTACGTTTATGACTTTAGAGGTTATGGATACTTCTATTATGCGTTTTGTATTTTATGATAATTTATCTTTAGACGTATAACAGTTATGTCCTTTATATTTATGCTGTATAAAATTATGATAAAGAAAATTAGAGTAAGTGAAACTTATGGCAATGAAACCATTCTGCGTGTATAATATTCTGCTTATCTCAATTTATGCGAAAAAACTTTATGCTGAAACGGTTATGCCAAACTACATTCCGATAAAAAAAACTACGCGTCCGAAAGGGCTCCCTTTACATGTTAAGTGACAATTTATTTGTTAAAATAATGAGATTATATACTAAATATAAACGTGTGAAATACAGAAATATTGAATCATCTCATGATTTATCACGTCTGTTCCTAAATAGATAAACTGATTCTCTGTAAGTCACGTCTGGGGACGCCACACTCTTTATAATTCCTTGGCAAAATATATTTTACAAATTTCAATAAATAATCATCAAATATATTAGTTATGTGTACAATGTGATTTGTGTTGAATTTTATTACCACCAAGCTACATATACATTAAAATTATTAATTTTGCTTGTAATTGTATCTTTTAATATATTTTTTATTACAATCTGTGTTTACGAACCTAAACTCTAAGGCACTCTAGAACAGGCACTAATACACATTTTGTATTTTTTGCTTTATACTAATTACACTAAATAGAGTAGGTATCCGTGCCTAAGTCACGACTTTTTTATTTTAATTACAATCAACAATTTCATACTTAAACGTATTTTTCTTAACACTTTCTAATGAGCAGTTAAATATTTATACATCTGATTCACAACCACGTGTCATAAGCATTAGTCAGTCGTCTCTTTTAATTGGTGTCCGCCATTTTGAGATTCCCTGCTCGAATAAGTTAAGTATAAAGGAAATTGACGTTTCCTATACGCGGACAAACAGACAGACAGACAGACAGACCGAAGCGTTACTGACACTGATTTATAATTTCAATGTTGGTAATATCTTCTTAGAAATAAATCTCTTGGGTTTGTGGTCGCGGTACACAGAAAATTGAATAAGGGCGCCAGATGTATCACATTTTAGGTAAAAGTAAGGGTTTGTTTTGTAATTGGCATTGTATTCACTTTTAGGTAGGATTTTTAAGTATTTGAGTTTGGAAGGGTTCATTTGTTTTATATTTAGCAAATCTTATCATTACATGGGTTCTTTTAAAAACTTTTCTAATTTAAAGCAGTACGATGAAGCTTCATCGTAAATATATTTCATTGTTCCTGCTCTAATTGGTTGCCATCGCCATTGTCCGAGGATCATATTACGGGTCAGTGTACTTTAGTAATAATGTAAATAAGCTTTCCTGCTTAGGTATGCTTTTAATTGTATCATGTATTATTATTGAGTATAGTGAAAAAAAAAAAAGATTTAAGTTGACAAACACGTACAGCATTAGAAATTTTTATTTTGATAAATGTTAACACAACACTCCCTTTTTTCCATTTATTTTGGCATCATTTTTAATTAAGTTCAAAACAAAATACGTCCAAATAGACGGAATAGTGCCCACACTGTATAAAACCGCTCTTTCACATGGTGTCAACTTTATTTAAAATAAATCCGTAATCTGGACAATTTATGTTGCGGAGTGTAGCCGAGTAAGTAGATGCAGATAATAATTATTCGTTTATTGATAAATAATTTATTTTGAAAATTTGACTCCCCTGAACTTTTGGGCTTGTCCTTCTATATGAATGTTTTTCTGAACTTGAAGTAGAATATTTCATTTTACAACGTCAAATAAATCGACTACGTGGAATAAACATTGCATTTTATGTTTAATTATTTCCCTGTGCTATTAAGTGAAGCCCATATTTGGAAACTGACCTTAGTCCGTCACCTTCCTGAATAAAAATCTACACAATCGTGTATGCTGTCCAAACTCCATATAATCTGTGCAAGTGATGCTAATCTTTTAATTGATGCAGTGTCCTGGCATTACCCTGATGCATTTATACTGTTTGCTCTGCCGGACCTTCGTAATGGACGGTTTAGGGGAGTCCTGGCAAATTTGGGGGGAAACCATCCAACGCTTGCAACAAAGTGGGGATTAAAAGATTATACTTTTTGTAGTTCTTCTTTTATTACCATTTCGAGAAGTTTCGTATGTTGGTTTATGCATTTAATGAGTTAGCAACAGATGAGACTTGCGAGCAAAAAGTCGTAGAGAATTATCAAAAGTTGGTATATAACACACTCGATATCTAAGGGCAGTTACAACTGAAAACAAAAAATAATGAATATTAATATATTTTTTTAATACAGCGTCTTATATTTCACAAAAATTAAGGCTGCGTAATTTACATCGTAGGTACTTATAATTGTAAAGAAAGCTCAAATGAACGCCGGGTTAATAAAAAAATTAATAACTGTATAATGACTGGTGTTTTTACACTTTCTGTTCCTGTCAGATTTCGATTCCGAAAAGCAGCCCGCGTGTGAGCCAGATGTATTAGAAAACTAGCCACAATGCTGTTTAACAGGCTCTAAATTACCAGCCTTATTATTAAACTTATCAAACATTTAACATGAAATGTTGTTATACAAATTAATAACATTACGCAAGCACACTAACTTAACTATTAAAATTAATAATTAAACAATACAATTTCGAACCAACACCAAAATTGCCTTCGCAATCTCTATGATAAATTTCCTTATGTAGTTACAAGTAAACCGTTTATTAATAACGTCGTAGTTTTCGTTGACTGTAAATAAATAAGTCACTAAGCCGTCGTTTGATATCGGCAAATTAGCTCCTTGCCGTGACACGCTTCGACAGAGTGATTAGAAAAGCTTAATTACGGACGAAGCTTCGATATTTACTCAAAATTCTGTATTATATTAAAATTATGGCAATCAGGTAAACGTAAGAGAAAATTTGAGGTGTTCTGTAGGGATTCGTTTGATAAAGCAGAATTACATGATTTATTTGTAGGCAAGGGTAGCTACGGGTGGGCAGTGTTTGTTACGCGGTTATACCGGCTCGAGTTACCGGATAGTTTTTTACCAGTTCTTCGTCACGAAGGTTTCTTCGAACTGGCGGTAGAGTTATGTGTTATTTGACGTCAATAAGAACAAGTAATAGTTAATGTTGAGAAATAAATATTTGAATTTGAATTCAACCTTTACATTCTATACTTCACATATTCGGCAAACGCCGAACGCTTAGTCAATTCGAGCTTCGTACAGGTTGGCTCATTTGGTTCGCCTATCCAGTACCCGAACGGCATTAGCCGTGTGGAGTTTTTCCCGAATGGTCATCTACACATATTCAATGTTGACGCCCGGCAATGCCGATTCATGCTGCGTTTGTAAAATGATGCGTTTGGTTCATAACAGATAGGTGCGAGCTACATAGAATTTTTTCAAATCGCAGATTCGATAAAATATAGAATCTTTTATGAAAAAAATGTCCTCATGATTTGCGAAGATCTTTATAGTGTGTAGAGCTGCTAAGTAGCTGTGTCATAATTGCAACAGACGATGTTAATTGGTCAAAAGCCAAACAAATTTTAATTACTCTAATTTAAAAATTAAATGTCAGTAGATTTTCTTTTGTTTAATGCTCGTTTAGGGCGGCAATCGAATCCCTTCTATTTTGAACGCTATGTTATCGTTGCTTACAGTTAATTTTATATTGTGGTATCTAAGGAGGAAGGTTAGATCCAGTTAAAGAAAAGTAAAGGTCAGTAGCGCAGTGGTGAAAGCGCTGGCTTCTGGATCTAATTAAAGGTTCGATCCCTGGTGGCAGCCGAATGTATCAATGAGTTTCAACTTCTCAAGTTATCAAGCCAACTGCTCTAACGGTGAAGAAAACTGTTGTTAGAAAACCCACATACCTTAGAGATTATTTTGAAGTACAGTGGGCAAACATGGTGGACTGTAGATTGTCTGACAGCCTCCTGTAGTTTGGTGTCGTAAAGAACGAGAAGGAACTCCCGATAAAACCTGAGACTAAAGAAACCTTTCCCGAGTAAACATATTCTGGAATAAAATATACGATTAATGCTTTTCGTGCATGGATATCGATTACCATTACCAAAATTAAACCTTACATTTTGTTACTTTAAAGTCTTTAGGTCTATATATTACGAGTCCTTTAAACCGGCATACCGTCCCAATCTTTAAAAAAATGTCTTTTGTAAAGTTATTCCACTACTTAATCACTCGAGTAGTGGTTTGATTACTGGATTATAATATTTAACTAGGTTATGCCTGCAGTTTTGCTTGCATAATAAATTCATACTAGCCTTAATCCCGTGGGAAATTTTCTAGAGATTGCTCAACACAGGTAGGAAACTACAAAACGTGCTTTCACATTTATATTATTAAATTATGGCTCGCTTTTACATTTGAGTTACATGTAGTCTACTACGAAAATAACAAATAAACTTTTGTGTATCAATTTAAATAAAATGATCGTATATATATTATTCACGTAAAACCAATCGATAAATACATTCTATATTACGGTATTTTATTTTACTCTTCCATTGCATTTTGATAAGTTAATATTAAATAAATAAGTAAGTACAACAAATACTAATTATAAAATTATATAAATAAACTATTTTATATATTATATGTGTATAATAATGGGAAACAAAATACGGTAAAAATTATATAATCATCTTAACATAAATTCTGTCATTTGCAATAATAGTTAAATACTATTTTTATACTATATAATTACTAATTAAATAACTTTGTGAAATGTGAACTGCTTCAGATAAATTTATTTATTTTTATTAACTTTTTAATTTCAAATTGTGGAAAGTAAGAAGGTGCTAGAAGGCTGGATTAATTTGAGCGGAGTAGTGGGTAGTAGCGCTGCCTTGTACGCGTCGGCGGCCCCAGGTTCGAGTCTTGGTCGGGGGTATCATCACATCTGTGTGATGAACAAAGATGTTTGTTCTAGGGTCATGGTTGTTATTATTTTTCTATGAATGTTTATTCTGGGTCTCCCGCCGCTCGCTGTATAGTCTTCCATAACACAAGCTCTGCTTACTTTGAGACAATACAGTTGTTTTGTTTGTGTCTGGATTATTGCTAAAAATTAAGAAACGCAGCCAAAATCGATATTTCACAAATCAGACAGATGCCTCTTGACATTGGCCAATCTCGTCTTGCAAATTAAGGTCTTCTATTCTGTTCTGTTCTGTTCTGTTCTGTTCTGTTCTGTTCTGTTCTGTTCTGTTCTGTTCTGTTCTGTTCTGTTCTGTTCTGTTCTGTTCTGTTCTGTTCTTTTCTATTCTATTCTATTCTATTCTATTCTATTCTATTCTATTCTATTCTATTCTATTCTATTCTATTCTATTCTATTCTATTCTATTCTATTCTATTCTATTCTATTCTATTCTATTCTTTTCTATTCTATTCTATTCTATTCTATTCTATTCTATTCTATTCTATTCTATTCTATTCTATTCTATTCTATTCTATTCTATTCTATTCTATTCTATTCTATTCTATTCTATTCTATTCTATTCTATTCTATTCTATTCTATTCTATTCTATTCTATTCTATTCTATTCTATTCTATTCTATTCTATTCTATTCTATTCTATTCTATTCTATTCTATTCTATTCTATTCTATTCTATTCTATTCTATTCTATTCTATTCTATTCTATTCTATTCTATTCTATTCTATTCTATTCTATTCTATTCTATTCTATTCTATTCTATTCTATTCTATTCTATTCTATTCTATTCTATTCTATTCTATTCTATTCTATTCTAGTAGAGCTTATTTAAAAATGTTTCAGTTTGGGTATTTTCGTAGAGATTTTCATATTCCACAATCATTTGAAACTCACAAAAATAAAGACCGCCCTTATTCATACTATAGACAATTTGTTGACCACGAAACTACGATGTTTATCTAAATAATTAATTAAACAACCCTTTTCGTAACGTCGTTGGTAGTCCTTTCCTTTCCTAAGAGTTATACTGTCAAATTCTTTAGGTAGCTTTTAAGCTTTCAATGGCTTTGTGCTTCTTAGGAATGAGTTTCGTAAAAGCTCTCTTTTGACAACATGAAAGTTGTAAGTTTGTACCTAGTAAAAGAGTACATTTGGAATCTAGAATAAAATGCTTCGTTACACAATACTTGTGAAGTATTTAAGTGAAGGCATTTCGAATAGTTACTAGATTTATACTCCCACCTTATTAGTACCTTAATATTTTAACGACTTCTGTTGTTTTTTGTGGATGAAAAGTACACTGTGGTTTTTTTTGGGTTCTACAAAGGTATGAAAGCGTAAAATTAAAATTTAGTTTCGCATATAAAATAATGAGACTACGTTTTATTTGGCCTCGTGATGATAAGGGATGCAGCCAACATATTATGCATCATATTTAGATTACATTTAATTTCGAGTTCTAATATTTACTACAAAAAGCCGATGAGCTTTTTCGAAAACATTACAGACAGTTAGTTACTTTCGCATTTAGAGTATAAGACGGGATTAGTAGAGAAAAACTTCTTCAATAAAATAACCTATTAGCATATATTTACTAAGACTTGGTATTTTTTTGTTTGTGAGCCTCAGAAAAGCCACAGCCGTAACTAAATGTACATTCACCAACAATTTCAACATAGCACATTAAGCTCTACACGAACTTTATGACCTATTTCATAAATTAGATGCACGTGACTAGTGAAATTTTCCTTAACTGTAACAAAGTAATAGTAAGCTGTACTTGAAACCGTTTACTCTGTGTCCTCTGTACCTTTCGCAGATTGTCCTTCAGCAGACTGGAGTACTTCGGAGTACTGCGGAGTACTCTGAAGTTCACAATGGCGAGTGCATTTTTGTAAAATGATTCTTTGTGCAAACTGTTTGAGTGTTGACTTATCCTGCGACATGCTTATACTTGTCTGAAGCATTAGATTTGATATAGCTTCGGTAAAGTACCTTGCAGTTTTATAAATTTATTGCAAAAAACAACAGACTTAGTTGTATCAAGGTAAACAATTGCTTGTTATGATCATGTGTATATGCTTTTTCAAATATGAGACAGAACAGCGCGCGAAATGCCTCTTCAATCCGTAATTCTAGACATTCTTCTTTTGATTTACAAAGCAGCAGGGAATATCTAATAGTATTGGAGCGGTAGATGATATACAAATTGAAAAATAATGAAAGTGTTTATTTACTATAAATTTTATTATTAAAAATGATTTTTATGGGCTTACAAAAAGGTAAACCTTTTTAATAATGTCGATACTCTTTGCTATGATATAAAATTATTTTAAAATAAAAAACAGAGTTGCGTTACTTTAAAATAAACTGAAAATAAGAATTAAACCTGGTTAAATTTGCAGATATTTTTCCTAGAACCGCATTAAAATCTGCAACTGTATCAACAAATGTATTGATATTATTATTATTTGATACAATAATTAAACACTTAATTAAAATAATATTAATAAGTGGAGCAGGGGTGAAGTGGGGCTTCTCTGGGTGTGCATGACGTCTACGACGAAGAAAACTCCCAAAGCTTCTTGCACTAAGTGTAGAGGGTGAACAGCCGAACATAATTGTATTTTGTGCTCGATGGTTTGTTCAATAAACGAATTGGCGCAGAAAAGTTAGTTAAATTGCCGTAGTAAAAAGTTTTGGAGGTGTGAATTACTAAAACATGAAATTTACTTTCGGTGCTTTTACGGAATATTCCACTGATGACGAATGAGACTCCTTTTCGAGAATTCTAAAAGCTTGCTTCAAAACCAAAAGACAAAGTGAAACCAATACAACCAAACACACCCCAAAAATAAACGAAACAATAAACAAATTCAAGACAAATCCATCACATAATAAAACTTTCTAAACTACCCTCTTTTTCTTAACGCATTTCAGAAAAGATTTACGAAAATCATCTTTATGTTTAATGTAATAAAGAGTCACGTTTTGCTTTTGGAATTTCGATCTTATACTAATGTCATAAGTATGAAAATTGTTGAACTCTGTGTAATTTTATGCCCCCAATGCATTTTGAGACGTCCGATGGCTGTCGCAGTGATTTTGGACATGTCACGGATGTAACGTGACACGGTGTTCGAGAAAGTGAAACGGAGCTGGGGTTCGCAAAATGCGAAAAAATTAAATATTTATTTTCCATCGCCCGTGTCTTGCAGATTTTCATGAAATGTCAGCTTTTAAATTGAACCCAGCGGAGGCGGATGTCAAATAAGGGATGTATTTTATTTTTCAATAATTTAGTTTTTTTTAATATAAATGTTTTTTTTATATGACTTATATTGACTTGTAGTTGCTTACAGAGAGTGTTTTGGTAAAGGAAAATATTTGAACTATAAGATAGTTTCCATTACTGAATGAATGTGCTTTTTATACTAGGTTCCTTCTGCTTCCGAAACTCCTGATCTGTCGGAATTTATGGATAAAATATTGTGATAGAAGAGTGCGGTAGGGATGGTACTACAGTTCTTCCATTTTTACCCGCCATAATAATCACATTTATGTGGTTTTGTTCCGGATATGGGGAAGGAACAGCCAGTATGATTAATGGAACTAAGGCCTATCCAACTTAATAGTCGGCAACGCGTCAGTAATCTATAACCAATAAACCGGTTATATTAACCGGTTGACCTATATACGGTCAATTATGTCTTTGGGCACGGATGGCACTATTATCACTTGGATCATTCGTTTGCCGGCTATGACATAATTGAAATACAACCTTTGCTACTTTTGAATGATTCAAGGTAACGTTGAAGGCGTTTTTAACATCGTATCAATAGTTTCCGAGTTAAGTAGTCTTTTAAAATAAGCAATCAAAACGTTTCCTTTTTTACTGCACGGTCACTCTCACAAAAAAAAACCTAGCGCCACTAAAGTGACATAACGCCGTGACATAATTGATACTTAAATTGTATCAAATGAAGTTGAAACAAAGGCATGTAAAATCTGAACTGCTCCTAAGTCAATTAACCTGAGTCAATCATACGGAACCATCCTCCATCATTGTCTACAACCGATCGTTTGAACTGAACCTAAGAAAAACCACTACTATGTGTGTATTTAAAAAAGTTTGTTTAATGAAACAACTTCTTTTCTTTTTAAATGTTCTTTAATTTATCATGCTGAAGTTAAAAACTGTACATTAAGACATTACACTTTTTTACAGTATAGTACTTTTATCTCACAGTCGTTTTATAAGATGAAACGTACAGCGACATGTTCTCTGCCTACTAAGTAATAGTAGGCCATTCAGAAAGTTTTACGAAAAAAGAATGATCCATACGTTATATTTGTTTATAACATCTTTCCAAAGAACTCTCGACCAGCGTCCATACAAAGTTTCATGCGCTTGAACCAATTTTCAAAGCACATTTTCCAGTCTGCAACAGGTACTTCCTCAACGGTCTTCTCGAACGCAGTGGGCGCATCTTCTGCCCATGAAAACTGTATCCACTTGAACTGGTTTTTAATTTTAGGGAACAAGAAGTAGTTCAGTATACACTAAACACAAGTTTGTAATAATAAGTCTGATAATATAAGTAAACTGAAATTAAAGGGGTCTAACTAAAAACCAATATTGTGGGAGCTGAAACCCCCGCAACGAGTGCTGAGTCAGCTACTATTCGCGACTGTGGAAAATCTTTAAAGTTGAAGGCATAGTGTATTAACTTCATTTTATTTATTTCTTTAACTCTTTAATTTTTTTTTCTTTTCTTTTTTTTATTGTTATTGTTGCTCTTTTTTTATTTTTTTTTACGTTTAACAAAGAATGTACCTTTTATATGTACATTTTCTGTGTCCATGAATGTGTTTATTGTTTCTTTAGTAAAATATAAGTCAAAATAAGTGATTAAAAATGTAGCGATGGCATAGGCTCAAACAGTGACTGAAGACATCATGAGAGGACTCAAGAGAGGAGTATCGCACAGGTAGGAACTACTACGAACCCGCAGAAGGAAAGTGTGGTGAATTATTCATAATCCTTAGTCTGCTGGTTGGCCCACTTGATTGGTCGAGGCCCCAGAGTAAAATCATGTGTTTAAAAATTTCATTTTTGAAGTTTCATTTCATGGTAAGAAATACAAGAGAAGACAAAGCTGGATAAAACTTCACGAAAGTATTTACAATACCATATCTATCTTATGATTGATCCACACGCTCTGTATATTAACAACTATTCTCCTTGTCAACCTAACGAATAACATGTCCATAAGAGAAATACAATTTTTATTCAATTTCAAAAATATTTATTTCATAAAAAAACTAATTCGATAGAAACGTCAAGTTCCGCTAGTACCTCGCTTGTATATCGAGTAAATTGCCCTCATGCTGCTTGCAGCTCCCCACTATTTACATTCCGCCCTCTCTAACATTTGTTTGAAAAAGACCATTGATTTTATACATCAATACAGCTTTGCAACGCTTTCGTGTCTATTCTAGCTAAGGTTTTCAATATCATTTCTAGTCAGTAAAGCGAGTGAAAATAAGTAAAATACTTTAATTGTATTTTAACAAAATAGTAATTTTGACAAAATACTTTTAAACCAACTGTTTGGCCCCAACTTAAGACGTTTAACATAGGTATGCATACAGAAGTATGAACATAAAGAAGAATTATAAAAAAGAAATTGTTTGTGGTCCTCTGGATATCAAAATTCTATCGCAAACTCCACCAGCCTCTAAAAAATTGATTTACTACGTGACACGAATCACGAGCAATGTCATAAAAAGTTCAGGTCAATTGTACAAATTCTCTACTACCTACATATCTATTATTGAATGAAACGGTCTCTATCAGTGGAATAAGATAAAACCATACTAAAACCTATTTTAAGAATACCTATTTAATTGCAAAGAATGGTTTTTGAACAAAGTATTCCTCTTTTTTAAATCTTTCTGGTTATTACTACTTTTTCTCGTTAAGACACAGCATTATTTTTTATTAACTTTACCAATTCGATGGAAATTTTACGGAAACATAAATAAGGGCTAAATAAACGTGTACTAATTTGCATTATTATCGAATAATTAACCGAATTTTGAAGCGTGAAATTCACGCATTTCAAATTATCGTGATAACAGTAAAAACTGCACGGTGAATGCTAATTTCACAAATTATTATCAATTGATAAGTGTGCAGAAAGTGTTACAACGAATCTTATTACACGTATTTGGGCTCAAGTTCATTGGAGAAGAAGAGCTTTCGTATGTTACTTGTAATTATTATAACAGGTATGGAGTTAAATGCGCCTGATTGAAAATTACGCTCACATTTAATTAACAGAAAAATAATCATCGCTTAATTTACGCTTCACACTTATCGAAATTTAACGAGTACGTTTTACAATAATTTACTCAAAGTTTGTACTTTGGTTTGACAGCTATTTAGTCGCATTTGGCATAAAGCCGTATGTCATACGTGAAAGTAAACTATTGTTTTTTTTTTTTTTGTTTTTTTTTTCCGAAAACTCCGGCACAGGAATATGCGCACTACCTGTTGGTGAGTGGCATCCTTAGTCGTAAGTGTTTTATTTATAATAATTGAATTTAATTATTATATTAACTAAATGAAGCGTTGCCGGTCGTAGACTTCAGCAGGATTAGCCTTTGTTCCAGTGATGGAACTGGCTGCTCTTTACCTTTACCTGAAACACAAACACGTAAAAAAGATTATTATTGTAGACAAAATAGGAATTACTGTAGTATCGCCCTAGAAGAGATAATAATAATAATAACAATAATTAATAAATCCGCAGACAAACACACCAACTGCATGGCCCCAAAGTAAGCAGAGCTTGTGTTATGGATGACCATACAGCGAACTGTAGGGGAAATTGTTTGGAGACTTTGACACTTCACAAGACTTCCCGTATGTTTCTAGCCAGTTCTTCTTCAGGAAGGTTTTTCCGAACTGGTGGTAGAGTCATGCTTTAATTGACATCAATAAGAACAAGTAATTATCAACGTTGAGAAATAAATATTTGAATTTAAATTGAAACTACGTCAAACTCTCAAAATTATTCTACTCATAAAAGTTAATTATAATAATAATAATCCCCAGACAAACACACCAACTGTATGGCCCCAAAGTAAGCAGAGCTTGTGTTATGGATGACCATACAGCGAACTGTAGGGGAAATTGTTTGGAGACTTTGACACTTCATAAGACTTCCCGTATGTTTCTAGCCAGTTCTTCTTCAGGAAGGTTTTTCCGAACTGGTGGTAGAGTTTAATTGACATCAATAAGAACAAGTACTCATCAACGTTGAGAAATAAATATTTGAATTTAAATTGAAACTACGTCAAACTCTCAAAATTATTCTACTCATAAAAGTTAATTATAATAATAGTAATCCCCAGACAAACACACCAACTGTATGGCCCCAAAGTAAGCAGAGCTTGTGTTATGGATGACCATACAGCGAACTGTAGGGGAAATTGTTTGAAGACTTTGACACTTCACAAGACTTCCCGTATGTTTCTAGCCAGTTCTTCTTCAGGAAGGTTTTTCCGAACTGGTGGTAGAGTCATGCTTTAATTGACATCAATAATAACAAGTAATTATCAACGTTGAGAAATAAATATTTGAATTTAAATTGAAACTACGTCAAACTCTCAAAATTATTCTACTCATAAAAGTTAATTATAATAATAATAATCCCCAGACAAACACACCAACTGTATGGCCCCAAAGTAAGGAGAGCTTGTGTAATGGATACAACAAACTGGGGAGGAACCCAGCATAAACATACAGTATACAAATACAAACAACCATGACCGGAGAACAAACATCTGTGCTCATCACACAAATGAATTCCCCGACTAGGACTCGAGCCTGGGGCTTCCGGCGTGTGAGGCAGGGCAACTGCCCACTACGCCACTCGGTCAGCGTAGACCGACTTTTTAGTCGCATTTTAATTAACTTATGGCATTAAGCTGTTTTCTGCAGAATACATCCAATGTGCATTTTAACTCAAATGTGAAAGAAAACTATTGCACTTTGTCTTCTTTTTTCTCTTTCACTTTTTTTTTCGCTTTCACTAAACACATACACAAAGAATAAGTTCTCACTCGTGCTCAACACCGCCACTTATCCTCCAACATAGCTTTCACAAACCCATACCTGAGTATTTATTATTTTTCTCTCAAAACTCGTTACCGTTCTATACAGAATAAACTTTAAACAATGTTAGCATCTAAAGGAAAATTTCAAAGAACAGATTTACAATATTGCAAATCCGCCATTTAACTTGGATTCCCATAAGGCATAAACGTATACTTTGCGTCAGTAAAGTGCGTCTTCAAATTGTAAAAGGCAGTAAACTGACAATGTTGCGGTGCCCACCTACGGCTTACTGGGTGTGCGTGAAACGGAACGTTCTTGATTTTGACGTATTGTTCTCTTACCGTTGTAATGTCCGCATACTTTTGGTAGACAGTTTACGTTCGCACATATACGTGGAAAACATCGTTGAAAACTTAAAAAGTACCTTAACATAGATCAACAACAACAAGAGAGTACAATAGAGAACAATCGCATCCCAAACTACGGACCGGAGCTTAGTAACAAAATTGCTTAGAATGTAGGGCCATAAAAAGGCAGAGGAATCGGTACACCTGGTTGGTAATCACTGATCAATATAAAGGTTAAACGCCACTGATATTCGCCATTTTTCATTTATTGAACAAACCTGTTATTGTTTGCTGGTAAAGTTTATACGGGTTTTAATTATTGTAATCACAGGTTTCACAAACAGGGGAATAAAAAGAAACTCTTAATAAAACTGTCACGCGATCGGACCCAAGTTAATTTCCTGTTGAGCCCGTGAAAGAATATAAAGCTTTTCAGTACTGTGAGCTATACTTCTGTGATATATTATAGTTATGACTTAATTTTCAGCTGAGATATTTTTGACTTATTTTATATTGTCATTTATAAAGAAAGTGGTATTGAAAGTTTGCTTCTTGCGAAAAGTATCCAAATTCACTCTGTCTTACACTTATCTAACGATGTAGTTTAAGGAATGTACAATCAAACAAATAATCAAAAAAATTTAAAAGCTTTCTCAATAATGATCTAGCCAGGCAACTATATACTTACAAAAAAAACTTTTATCTACAGTATCTAAACATATAATTTACGGAACTAGCGAAATTTTTAGAGAGTATATTTTAATATTTTTGTTTACACGATACTCAGAAGGAGACATACACATGGTATTTTTCGGTTCTGTTTGAAAATCTTCCAGCGTTATAACTCTACTGTGAGATTGCCAAATGCTGTGAAACTGAGTTTTGTTGAGAGATTCTGAGTTCTTGACATCATATCTCTTAACTTTGCAACGACCTAGGCCCAGGCACATACTAGTTATTAATTTCCTTTTTCTTTCTAAGCCTTATATTACATCTTGCTATAAGCGAGAGACCTCAAAAGAATTAGTCTTTTATTGGTGTCCCCAGTAACTTGGTGTTTGTTATTTACCCGAGCAAGGGATTTAAAACTTTTCCTGTTAATGCGATTTATTCGATAAATAGGAAATGCCATTTTTCACGGCTTTGCTTAAACTTAAAGCTACGTTCCTTTCTGGATCAACTTGATAATAATAATACAATTGTGTATGGAGGGTATGTATTGTTTGATAGATTTTAAATAAGTAGATATTATTTTAGTGGAATGGACATAAATGCTATGTACTTTGTCTTTATTACTTGTCCATTTAGGACCATGGTTTTTTGATATAAAAAAAAATTAAAAAATGTATGTATGTTTATTCTGGGTTCCCCCCCAGTTCGCTGTGACACAAGCTTTGCTTTCTTTGGGGCCATATAGTAGGTGTGTTTGTCTGGGGATTATTATTATTATTATTTGTAAATGATTATAAAAACGTGTTATTTCTAAGGGGCACTACCCATTGCTACACATACGTGGCTACACAAGTGTCTTTATGAAGGTTGGTTCATTTTTACTTTCCTTGTCTCAGGGAGCATAGTGCGCAGTGATCGTAAGGTTGGTTCATTCGACTCGCCTCGGCAAAACGCAAACGGCATTAGCCGGGGACATTTTCCCGAAGTGCCCTTGCCATCCGGTAGTGCCGATCGATGCCAGCCAGAATATGTGAGTAGCGCGCTTTATAGAGAAATCAGACCCGAACTGCGAGCGGCCCCGTTCGGACGTGTTGACGGTCGCTCCCGGCTGCCGAGTCACGGTTGTTGTCTCACGACTTCTCTCGTAGCAATACTCTAACGCCATTTCCGCCGCACTCTCGAGTGTAGCCCCAGACCCGTCCTGCGTCCGAGCCCGCTCGGACGTGTTCGCGGTCGCACCAGCCGTTGAGTCACGATTGTCTCACGACGACAACTCGTAGCAATACTCATACGCTGAGATCGAATCAATATCTCGCTTCGTCCCCGACGACTTGAGATAAGCCTCTTTAGGACTTACGCTGCGGCCTGTTTCAACCTGTCTGTGTAACTAAGTCAGTCTCGCTCTTCCGTGCACCCTCGAATAGTTCCCTCACTTCGGTGGGAAGCAGCAACAACAGGGCTGAGTATACTTACGTCGGCATCCGACGTTCGTTCGTAAGGCTCGGGTTGATTTTCTGGCTGCGTACTTAACGCTGTGCGCTTGTTACGTTAGATAGAGACTCGCTCTGCGGCCGGTTTCGGCCGGTCATAACGTAGTCAATCCCGCACTTTCAGTGCAACGCAACTTCGCGACTGGTTCACGTTGCGAAGCCGTCAGGTCTACGGCCGGTTTTTGTTGCCAATTTATTTACAACACACTCCGTATTAGACCCCCGCGTTGATCAGGTGGATACGTATAACGGTGCCGACGAAGCCTGATAGCGTTGACCCGGTGCGCTTCCAAGGCCCTTCAGGCTTTGGAGAAACCGGCAGACCGGATCCCGGTACAGGGGCCTTTCTTCCCCGGGTGAAGGTACAGTGCTTGTCCAATAGGGGCACCACTACGCGTTAATCCCTAACCCTCCTACCGTTGGTCGGGAGGTTAGCCACTAGGGTATGCTAGGTTTGTTAGGAACTTAGGTATTTCCCTCCCACGTTCGCCCAGGCACTCGCTGTGTCGGGCGTGGCAATCTTAGACGAGGTCTTCACGCAGGACTTATTAGCACTTAACGCATCCCCGGCCCCTCAAGCCCAAATCCCGGCCCCTCAGGCTCAAATCCCGGCCCCTCAGGCCACTAACGCCAGGACCCCTCAGGTTTACAGCTCTCCCGCGTCTCCCGAGCCAACCGAGATGGACTGTGTGTTGGACGCACCCTCCCGCACGTCGCGATGTAAGCGTACCGCTCCCGGGAGCGACTCGGAATCCGCGCTTCGTCGAAGCCAGCAACGCGCTGCACTCCAGTCCCGGCTAAGGCTCAAATCCCTCCTCCCGTTTTCCTCCGTGGAAAAGCGCGATGGACCGCGGTTTCTACTCTTTGCAAAGAGCAAAAAATTTACTGCGTCAAGGCGTCAAACGCAGGCTAAACAATTAAAATTCAGGTCTCGAACATTGGCAACTTCCGCGCGTTCACTAGGCTTTTGTCAGTCAAACAAATCGCGCACCACACCTACGCCCTCCCAGAGGAGCGTAAGTTCCACGCAGTACTACAGAACGACGACATCCTCGAGGACCTTAAGTCCCAGGGCTTCCCGGCTGAAGCAGTGCACAAGATACACTCTAACTGCGGTAGACGTTTTCCTCTCGCCCTTGTCATCCTATCCATCACTCCCAACTCGAGGGAGATCTTCAGAGAGGCTCGCACAATCTGCGGACTCTCGAACATCTCCGTCGAGCGTCCCAACCCTCGCGGGCACCCCGGACAATGCCACCGTTGCCAGCTTTACGGCCACGCAGCGGCTAATTGCTCATCCCAAGTGTGTAAAGTGCTTAGATCCGCACATTACGAAGGAGTGCACGCGCACTCCCGACTCCACTTACCCCCTGCATGTGTGCTGTGCGGCCAGTCCGGTCACACAGCTAACTACAGGGGTTGTCCGCGCGCTCTGCGCTCCACTGCTAAGTGGGTCGTGCCTATACCGGCGCCACCGTTCACTCCCACCAACTTCCCGCCGCTGCACAACCGGTCTCCCCCGGAAGCAAATCCCGTGCAGCCGACGCCGACTCCGCTTCTTTCCTGGAAACAGCGTCCTGCCGCTCCACCTTCCCGTCCTAACCCAGCTCCCGTAGCTCCTGTACGCCTGTGTCCCGCTCCGTCGTCTTCACCTCAGTCGTCGTTGGCTGAGGACATCAAGACCGTGTTCGACGTTATTCAAAACGTCGACATTAGGGAAATCTCTTTACTCGCACGCAAACTGCGAGCCGCCCGCTCTCGCATTAGCCAAGCATCACTAACTACTTAGTTCCTTGTAAGTTATTTACTTAGTTTAAATTCTTTAAACAGTAAATATAATGTCTAAACCTGCAAATCCCGTGTCCGGTCGTATCAAACCCAAGGGCTTATCCCTAGTTTCATTTAACGTTCTTAGCCTTAGTACTAACCTTCCTGAGCTCAAACTGTTCCTTCAGAACAACGAGCCAGACCTACTACTTCTTTAAGAGACGTGGCTTACTCCTAAATGCTCCAGGGGATTTGCTATTCCCAAATAGGCGCTCACTCGTAACGATAGGCCCAACGCCGACGGTCACGGTGGCACAGCTATTTACTATAAAAGAGGTTTCCATTGCTCTCCTCTCCCTACTCCTCCTCTCCTCAACATGGAAGCTACGGTGTGCAGATTGGCTATGACTGGTCATCCAACCATCATCATAGCTTCCATCCACATACCGAGCAAGACCAGACTAATCCGTAGTGACTTTGAGGCCATTTTCACCCTCGGCCACTCGGTTTTTATGTTCGGAGACTTCAACTCCAAACATACTGACTGGACGTGCCTATCGACCAACACCAGCGGTATCGCTCTTCTTGACATCACTGAGCAACTCGACTTAGACGTCACCTCTCCCGTCACTCCCCCTCATTATCTAGACAACCCTAACCTACCTCCTGACATCCTTGACTTCACGATAGTAAAGCATATCAACTTCGATCTAGGTTCCATTGAACCGCTCGATGACCTAGGCTCCGATCATCGCCCCGTCTCCCTCGTACAAGGACCGCCAATTGACAACGTTACGTCTCCTTAGACCTTTACCAACTGGACAGGCTTTAAAAATACGTTAGCTTCCGCCATAGAGGCCCCGAACTCTCCGGTCGCGATCTCGCCCGATTCTCTAGACAGCCCGGGCAAAATAAACTCGCTTGTCGATTCTCTCACTGTTGCTATCAAATCAGCCATCAGTGACAACGAAAAGGTTGCTAAACAAGGCAAAACCACGCTTTCCTTCCTATCTCATTAAAGCTAAGAACTCGGCTCTCCGGAGAACCAAACTTTACACCACGCCCGCATATAGGTTAGCTGCGAACCAGCTACAACGTAAATTTAGGTCTTGCCTCGCGGAATTCCGAGACGTTCAGATGAACGATCTCATGGAGAATATAACCAAGCGTGTTATAAAATGGACCGAGCCTTACGCGTAGACGCTGCCACTCACGTTCCTCCTCTCACTCATCCCGACGGCACTACCGCCTTCGATGACGAAGAGAAAGCCGAATACTTCGCAGACGGCAATGCCTTAAAATGCTCGCCCAGCACGCAACCTGCTGATCCCTCCCATATCCAGGCGTTGGTGGATGAAGTCCTCCGCAGGGACTCCCTTCCCATCACCACTGACCCCGACACAGTGTCTAATGATGAAATCTCTCTTCTCATTAGACGTAAAAAATCCAAAAAAGCTCCGGGGGCCATGTCTAAACTTCTCAAAAGAGCCATACTCTCTCGAATACGGAACCACCTGTTTCCAACCGATGGCGACCCGCTCATCATTCCCCATCAATTCGGCTTTCGTGCTAAATACTCCTTCCTGCCCTCAGCAAGTCCATCGAATCGTCTAGTACATACTCGACGGCTTCTATCCGCGTCGTTATAAAACAGTCGCGGTTTTCTTTGACGTAGCCAAGGCTTTCGATAAAGTCTGGCACTGCGACGATCTCGTTTATAAACTCTACAATATAATAATAACTATAATATACCGGATCGCTTAGTCAGGTTAATCACGTCGTTTCTCAAAGACCGTACGTTTCGATTTAAACATGAAGTCACGCTTTCCGCGCCTCGTACCATAAAGGCTGGAGTCCCTCAAGGCTCAGTCCTCGCCCCTCTGTTGTACACCGTGCACACCACCGACATTCCCGTCCCGCCGAAAGGCGTCGAAATTGCTCTCTTTGCCGACGACACCGCCCTTCACACCAAAGGCCTCAGTGGTTCGGGTCTGATCACCAGAATCCAAAAGGCCGTAAACGCCCTCGGTGCATGGTTTCAAAAATGGCGTATCGATTCGAACCTAGACAAGAGTACTGCGGTTCACTTCGACCACAAACGTCGTAATCGCTACAACGATCCCCACGTTCGAATGTTAGGTATTCCCAGCGCCTGGAAGCGCAGTACCAAATACTTAGGCGTCACCTTAGACCAGACGCTTTCTTTCAGTCCGCACGTCAATAGAGTAACGGAACTCGCCCGTCTCTACTTAGGTCGCCTAAATAGTATGTTAGGTAGGAAAAGTAAACGTACGCTTTGTAAGACCTGCGTTAGACCCGTCATAACATATGCCTCGCCAATCTTTGCCCACGCCAAACCCTCCGTCCTGGACAAACTGCAGGTAGTTCAAAATCTCTTCTGCCGCAGGGTCACAAACGCACCTTGGTACGTGCGTAACGCGGCCCTGCACAGAGATCTTGAACTACCTACAGTGCAACAGCACCTCAAAACACTCTCGGAAGTGTTCTTCAAGCACTCCGAAACCCACCCCAATCCTCTAGTTTGAGATTCAGTCTCTCATACAACCCCTGTCATAAATTCGAAGTTCAAAGTCGCAAGACCGAGAAACGTGCACACGAACGTAGCCACTCACCTAACTCTACATCTTGAAGCCCTTTAGGCTGCGACTTCTAATTGTAATTTAAATTCGAATTAATTCAATTTTTATTTTTCATTTTGCAACTCCCAGCGGGTGACCCCTTCTGGGCCCCGCTAGCGCGGCCTCTTTCTCCCATTGGTCGTCGCTCAGATGAAGGCTGTGTGGCAAAAAATTGCACCCGTCATTCAGGGGGATTTTTAGTGTTTGGAGGCTCTGGTAGGCTCGGAGCGAATCCCACATAACCTCGATCTCTAGCGGCGAGGTATGCGTAAGAGTATTTTTTAGATCCTCCTGCCCTCTCCGTGGAGGGGAACAAAAAATATATATAGAGAGACTTACTACATATGGTAGCTTCGGGTGACGGGTTGCTCACTTCCCTCTAATAAGGCTGAGGAGGCCGATGGCTGGATCCCGCGTTAACTCGTGAACGGGTGCCGTTTGAGGGTGTTCGTCGTTTGGATACTTGGGGGGAGAGAGACTTGCCGAGCAAACAGATCCAGATTAGAATAATTTTGTATATGACATAAAGAGACACTGTCAATTTGTTTTGAAAGAAATATACCCGTGAAGTTTCTTGCCAGTTCTTCTTCACGAAGATTTTTCCGAACTGGTGGTAGAATCATGTTTTATTTGACGTCAATGAGAACAAGTAATTGTCAATGTTGAGAAATAAATATTTGAATTTGAATCCGATAATGGAAATGAAACGCAGGAACAACACTTTCCTACTTTGGTTACTCTTTTCTAAAACACACCTCATCTGCGCACTCCGGTAACGTGCTTAAATATATTTAACTGTATTTAACGTTTATACGAAGACAAAGTGTGAATATTACAGCTACAAATTTTGGAACTTTATAATAAACACAAATCATAAGAGTAACTTAAGTTTCCAGCTACAGATTACAGAAGTAATATTTAAAAAGGACCTGCCATATAGCAAATCCTTGTGAAAGTAAAAAAAAACCCTTTGAATCTTCAATTGAAGCATTTCAAAAGAAATTATCATCACCATGTGGTCTATCAGGATTAACTGTAACGAAGATATTATATTTAAATTTATGAAAAGCCATCATCATAAGAAATTATCTATTGAGTCGGAAACTCGGAAAGCATAATTGCAGTTTTCAAGTACTAAGGGTTGTTTGCAATCAGTTTTCTATTCATTAAAAGATTAGAGGGAGTATGATCGCCGAGAGAGATTTATGTTCAAGTAAATTGTTAGACGATGGCAGTCATAAAAAGATATTCGTTTTCAAAAAATATGCCCGTTTTCGCAGAAATGTTGATTATATGCCGTTTTCAGTCTCGTTTTTTTTTAAATCAAAACTACGGAATAATTCAAGTACTTAAGTTGATAACAATAAATCCCCAGACAAACATACTAACTGTATGGCCCCAAAGGGACCACCTTGTGTTATGGATGACCAAACAGCCATTTTGATAGAAATATATTTTTGTAATATTTTCAAAATTTGAACAGTTTCTCTTAAAATAATACGATTATTTTAACGACACGCCATGGGCTCAAAATAAAATGTTTAATTAGGTATTAGTATTACATATTTCCATGTTGCACAATATGACTGGACCATATAGTTATTTTTAATTTGCTTGCAGAACAATACGGCTTTTGGCCTTAAGTTATGAATGGCTACGCAGTAGACATATAGTAGGCAGGGCCGCTCAAAATGGTTCGACTCTTCGCTTTGCCACATGTTTTTCGTCAATTACCAATAAAATTATGTTAGCTGGAGTTCAAGGCTGTCTCAAGCATATTTAAATATGATATTGCTACATCAGTAAAACGTCAATTCAAATATTTTATTATTATAAGTCATTTAAACCCCTTTGTACTAAGATGTCTAAATTACCTCGAAATAAAGCGATCAGTTTTATATTTTTGACATAATTTATTGACTGACCAACGCCGCTAACTTTATGCCGCCGTAAAAATCGTGAATACTTGCACATAAATATCATATTTCGTTTAAAATTCGCTTTAAGCCAAGGTTGAGTACTGTCAATTTAAGTGTTTATGTAGGGAATGTTTCATATACTTACAAGTTTCATGTGCCATTTGCATCTATTAAAGACAATTTATGTAGTACCTACGAAGGACAGGCATTGCTTTCGAAAACTGAATAGACCAAAGCGTTCATTAACTAGAATTATTTTTCTTTTTTTCAAGAAATGCTTCACTAGAATCATAAAATGACCAAAGCTTTACATTTATTCAATCACAAATGAAATTCTTTTTTCAAATCACCAAAATACTACATCTATCTCAAATTCTAGTTTATCAATCCGTTTTGAAATTTCAAACATCGAACTGTTGAATGAAGCTAGTGATGCATAAAACGAGACGTTTAATTACCGAACTGCAACTCATTACACATTATTGATATGACATATTACCAGTGCACGTTCCAATTTCAAACTCATGTCATTGATGAAGTGTTATTTCGTGCGCTCTGCTGAGTGTTGAATTTAGGATCCATAACGAAATGACAATTGTTTCCGTAGCACATTGTTTTTTTTTTTATTTATACACGGCCATTATTCTTCCACATTCTTTCGGTAACGGTTCTTTTTTGTTGTTACTAAGCAATTAAAAATGGTTATTATGAACGTATCTAAAATGTTCAACGATTGCGGAAAAATATTTCCATTGTTTTTTAATCGTTTGCATAGGTATTTTTGCACTCTGTATGGTTAGTAAAGTAGCATACCTCTGTTTTATTAATTATTTAACATCGATAATTCAAACGCGAAAAGTACATTTTGTATTTCTTTGTAATTTTTTTTTGTTTTTATTCTTTTAAAGTTACTTTTAGAGTCTAAGGAAAGCGTTGTTTTTGTAATCCCATATTCTTGTTGTTTTAATTTGATTTAAAATCGTAGTATTCTTTATTTGCGGTTCAACTGGTGTAATGAGAAAGATGAAAAATTTGTTTGCGGAGGTAAAAGCTTGAGGTATCGTACTCTAAAAAATAAAAAGAGAATGATGCCTTATCCCAGCCTCTTTCCAATTTTCTAGCTAGGTCTGTTTTATGTTGTGCCTACTAAGATTAGTTTGTAATAAATAAGTTAATACTAACAAACGGAACCTGATTTCCGAAATAAAATTCTATTATTATTATTATTGTTATTACAATATTGCGAAGGTACTTTAATCAATAAATGAACCGCAGTGTTATCTTAATGAAAAAAGTTCACTTTATCCAAATGCTTAGTTCAACTGTTAAGCATTCAAATTTAAATTAATATTATCTACACAAAGATTACATACCTTATCATCGTTTTGTGAGATTAGTAAAAAAAACATGAAACTCTATATGTAGAAAATCGTTAAAACTGAAAAAGGATAGAAAATTTCAACTCAAACTAGGTTTTGGAACTCAAAATAGGTGCAATACTAGTCCCTTATGTATAGTCGTCGCCTAAACTCATTGTACAAACTAGTCGTAACGTGATCATATACTCATTATTACCTCGTCCTTTCCATAATAATAGGCTAATAGCCTTCATTGCACTTAAGGTGTGTACACGCAATGTAATAGCATAACTCATGAACGAAGTTGCAATGTTCTAATTTATGTTTGACATTTGTCAAATCTGTCAATAGTAATGACATATTACACGTAATATGTAATTGGTCAACAGATCAATCGACATAGAAAAAAGTTTTTTACTATTCCCGTTTATGTAATATATTAAATAAACAACTGTTTTTTTTCGTTTTTCGGTTAATTGCGTTTTGCACCCATCACTCACAATCCAATCAGGCCCGGTGTTCGCCGTCCTCTTCACAACTTATTGTGCAGAAGCCGATGTCGCCAGTGCTCTCCTAGTTTTTCTCACCATTACTATTGCATATTACCTCTTTCTTTAACACAAATTAATAATATCTTTCATAGTTTACGTTTAAAGTGAACGTTTGTTCAACAAACCCGTTTCAAAGTTAATTCATTAACAAACTATGTATATGGACTAAGAAAAGCAGCAAAACTTAAACATTACTTCTCAAAAACTCTAAAATTGAATTTCTAAACGAACACGTTTCTGAATAAAACAACCTAAACTTATAAGAAAAAGAAGAATCTGTATCGTCATTTAAGACCAAATTCATGTAAAATCTCCTAATGGAAACCTATGCGAAGCGTTCATTGCAACCAGACATCACTTGCTACTCGAGGCATCTAATCGAATATTGAATTAGTAATCGATTTAACGATTCCATCGCCCAGAACCGAGATATTCGATTCTATAGCCGCTGAGACTATTGTACATGCTGGTAATTAATAATTTGTATATGTAGGTTTACAGGAATATTGTGGGTTGTATTCGGTTTGTATGATGTGACTATTGTATTGAAAAAAGCATTTTAAAAAGATAGATGTTAGTTACATGGTAATTTTGTGGTTGTAGAGTTTCAAACTTTACATGCCGGGGGCGGTTTAACAGCCCTTCCTTTTTTAACCACCATAATAGCCACGATTGTGGAGGTAGGGTAGTACGATTTAGTTCTGGAACAAAGGCAAGTTAAACTTAAGCTTACGGCAAAGTATCAATAATAGATATTCAATCTAACTTATCAATAACAAATACGATTACTGATGTATGAATGATGCCACTAACTCTTATTATACTTATTTCATGATTTATTTTAGATACAAATTAACAACATCTCAGACACCCCGTCGATAATCTTTGGCTCTTACCGATGTTCACAAAGTTGATCTTCTATCACATACCAAAGGGCTATCAAATACTCTAGCCTTTAGTATTATAATATTCACAAAATAAATAAAAAACATTATTACATATTATCTTAGGTGGCGAAAGACGACTAATTGCTGACGGATGTATGTTTTTAAAATTTTACGCCTATTTGAACTCAAGTTTACGATAGCCATACGTTTATTTCGTAATATTTAGTAGCATAATAGGTACTAAATATTACGAAATAATCTGTTATAATACAATAGATGAGCGTGCAGTCCACAGCGCGGCTGCCGACAAACAATGCCGTCTGCAACCTCAGCCTACAGAATGTTTGCTAAATATTCCGTGCCCGAGAAAGAGCGCTAAAATTACGCTTTTGCTAATTATTTGAAACTAATAATACATTTAATTACTTTCAAATAATTTAATTTGAACATAGCGATGAACATAGATGTTTGTTTTCTGGTCATGGCTGTTTAAATTTATATGTATGTTAATTCTGGGTTCCCCCCCAGTTCGCTGTATGGTCATCCATACCACAAGCTCAGCTTACTTTGGGGTTACGGTTAGTGTGTTTGTCTGGGGATTTATTTATTGATTATTATTTTAATATTAGGTAACAAGTTATAAGGAATTATTCCTGATATAATCAAAGCTATAATTTGTCGTTGTGGTTTTAGTATCAGTGCACATCTATTTTTATTTTGGAACAAAGTTCTCGCATTCAGTCTTAGCTGTTAAAGTTATTATTATTTTTATTTAACGTAAATAAGACTGTTAGGTCAATTATGAAATGATTTATTTTTAGTATTATTTATTATTATTAAATTATTCACAGATTTCTTAATTTAGCACATAGTATTTTATCCAAATGTCAAAACCACATGCAGCATCATTTTAGCTGCCACTTCATCTAAGTTTCAGGCGTACATTTTGGAGGAGAACAGCCATACATACTCGGAGCGCATAACTAGCGAGCCGCTACTTCGTGACATGATCCGGAATATGCATTGCACTTGTTGACATACATTACAATACAGCATTCTGTAATAACAATAAGACGACTTGTATTCTGAAAGAGTGAAATAATACATTTGGTATGCAAGCTTTACTGCTAAAGCCTGATAAAGGCTAAAAAAGTTTTTTTTTTAATTTTTGTTAGTGCAGTTTCTTATGTTAAGATCTCGCCTGGAGCGGTATAAGTCCTTTCTGTTTTCACCGCTATAATAACAACTGTTTGTGGTAGTGTTCTGGATGAGGGAAGGAACGGCTGGTGTAATAAGTGGAACAAAAAGCAAATCTAACTTAAGCCTACTGTTGGTAAGGCATTATTGGTCGATAATCTTTATAGTTATGGCACAGATGCCACTTACCATCAGATGAATTGGGTATATGACAATTTTTTTTTATTTCATATTTAAATAGTTTATCAACAGTAAATAAATATTGCAAAAGTAACAGTATGTTTACAATCAATAGTTTTCTAGATACAGCGATGTGTTCGAGGAGCCGCTGCGAGTCGCTGAAAAACGCTCCATACAAAACGGTACTGAGCTGTGACGTCACGACTTGTGAATCATACTAAAATTGTATGGGCGTTTGGATAAAATATATAATAGCTACGCAGATAATGCGTTTACATGCATACTGTCATAGTTAAAATTGTTATATTTAATGTCAGTAAGCTAATGATATTTAAAAATTTAACATATACTATAATAAGCTTTTGCTTCTTTTTTTAAGTTTTCAAATCTATATAATTTCGATATTAAATTCAAAACTTTGTACCTGTCAAAAAAACTAATATTTTATAAATAAATTATAAAAACGTGCATTTTTAAATGGTGTCATCTACCCAATTGTAAACTAGCCTGCTGACTGTGGCAAAGTTAAAAAAAGATTAAGACATGATACCCAGATTCCTAATATATGCCGTATTGCATTTGATTTTCACGATCAGAGTATAATTTATTTAATTTGTAACACCGTACAGTACACAGCAAACTACTACAGTGGTAAAGGTAATAAAAATTCCTATTGTGTCTGTTTTACTACGGTCTGCAAAGAAACGTTGTGACAAAGTCTTGGCTGCTGTAACCTGCTACTGTATTTACCAGAGTTTTATATCCTTTCACTTTACTAATACATGTATGTGGTAACCAAAAAATTTCTTGATATACAAGTATTAACTTTCAGATAAAAACTTTCAGAAAGACAGTCTTTTCTGGACACCCTGTATAAAAGTTTTATGACTTATATTTTCCAATTTAAAAGCTTGCAAAATTATAAGTACAGTGGAAATATTTCCCCTGACATAACGGGGAGCCCTGTCACAAGAATTGCAGCTAATTTTTAAAACAACTTGCCAATTACAAAATAATCTTCTAACGTTTGTCGCGGATACCCTCGAGCCCAATACATGTAACCTACATACAACCTATCTAAGCCAAAACAACCTGGGTCGACGAATGCACCCTCACATATAAATTACGATATTTAGAAAAAAACTATAGTTCACATTCGTGCTTCTCGTACGTAATTCAAAGAACACAACCTGAACCTTATTAAGGTAGAATTCAAATATACCAAATATACCTTCTAATCTTCCAGGCACTTATTTCAGATATAACTTTTTATTGTAATTATAAAATATTCATCGTGCAATTGTAAACTACCAAATGCATCCTAAATTTCATCTTACGATTTGTCCCTACATGGACGTCATTTACACAGATCTACGTAGAACCCTGACTCCAAGTGTTTACCAAGACACCGCCGCTTATTCATTTGGCTAATTGTTCTGTCAGTGGCCAGAGCTATTACAATTTGCAATGCTGTCTGAATGTCTGATGACTTCTCGAGAGCCAGAAAACCTTTGAATAGAAAATGGATTGAAAGTTTAGCTGTGTTTGGAAATTTTCAATAATGTTCCTGAAACAAGTACCGCTTTTTTTCGATGGTATTTTCCGATACGTTATGTGAAATGTGAAATTAGGATTTCATGTAGGCAGCACGTTATTCCACTAACAGGCAGGTAGTGGAATAACGTGTCTACGTCTTTTACACCACGCAAATTTCATTCTGGAGCTTTTAAGGGTAGACAGGAAAGGTAGTAATCGCAGACTTAATCATCACTTTCCAGCAAGTGAGACGAAAGATAAACGCCAGACATCTAAAATATTTTTTTTTATATGGACCCGTACCTTAGGACTGTCTATGGAAACCTAATAAGAAGCCTTAACTATTAATAGAGTTTTAATCGAAGAAATAATCGATTCGTAATTCGCCAGCTCAATTGTAACAAAATTGTGGTTATTGGTAATTTAAGCGAAATTGAAATTTTCAGGTATTTTTTTTTACATGTTCATTTTCAGAGCCTGCAAAGAAGTAAGCAATAACCCGACGGAGTATCCACGCCCGTAGCAACGTCATCAGTAATACGAGTAGTACGTAGGTATTTCATTAATTATAATTGATTGATTCACCATTAGAAATTCTTCTTCTTATCAGTCTTCAAATAAAAAATAGGACATATTTTAAATTGCAACTTCTTCACTACGTATAAACTTCAAAAGAATTTTAATATGAAAGATAATAAGATAACCTAGACAATATCTTGCGAAGGCATTATACTAAAGTATGCAAGTCATTAATATTTCTCCATAGCTTGACAGTAGGCTGCTATAAAAGTAATGTATAATATTTGAGGCAGTAAAATTTTGTAATCTTACCAAAGTGGCCGAAATAGATTATCTTTTTTGAAATATATTAGCTTAAGCCGCTTTTTTACACAAGCTCATATTAAAGGTAATAATTTACGAGCGCAAACTGAGGCAATATTTGCTCCTAGTAACATAAAATGCGTAGCTTCTATAGGTTATTTTATGTGTTCATTTTCATTTGTGTAATTGGTTTGTGTTAGACATATTTTCAAATGAAGTTAGCTTTTGTCTTTTGTTATTTATGCAGTTTCATATTCTATCACTTTATTTTTTTAGATGTCATGGGTAACTTAAACTAAAACATATATATTTATCAATAATTTCTTTGGAAATAGATGTATGACAATGACACAAAGTATTATATTTTTATATAATTCCCAAAGTAATTAAGATAAATACAGAATACAGAGATTGCATGTAAGGCCATGGTAGTTCGCTGACTAGTATGAAAAAAATCGAATTAAAACTTAACGTTCTTTGGAGGATATAGTTGGTTCAACTGGGGGATTAGTTTGTCATTAAAAATAGCGAATTCACAGATAAAACTCGGTCCCTTGACAGGATTAAGGTTTTAATATTCGGCCTAAAGAGCGACCTACTTTCAGGAATCACTAATGCTTTACTGCGAAAAGATTAGTGATAATTTTTCTCGAAATATACAAACTATCTGAGATATAAAGGGAAACCTGTGCCAACCTTAAAATTAAGATTGCGACTAGTTCAGCGTTTGAATTAGTATATTTATTTACCTTTTTTTTATCTTTTTTAAGGCAATGAGCCTAGCATAGTCTGGCCGTTTAGTTACGTTAGGGTTGCTGTAGGCATATGACCCTAAATAATTTGGGTGTACGAAAAAATGGTAGAGATCAAAATTGTAGTAATTTTAATTGCACAGAACTTTGTTTCTGTACATTTAGGCTCTAAAGTCAGTAATAACTCAGATAATTTAATAATTATATTTCTGCCCGCTTTCCCCCCGAACTCGAGAATATCGACCGTACAACAATTTTTAATTGAAATAAAATGACGTCAATTGAATAATGAACTATTTTTGAGCTTATAATTTTTTTCTCGAAAAGTTGACAATGACCATGGCATTGAGGAGGCTAAAAAAATTTTTTTTCACATAAGATAACAAAAATGTACGCTAAGAGATTTTCAGTATAGTATTTTTATGTGAGCAAAAAAACAATAGGCACTATCGCGTAAAGACATGGAACGCCTTTTCGGCAGTCTTGAAAACCTAAGTCTCATGGCGGCACTCAGAGTTGTGAAATGGATGTTTAATGCTTCCCTAATCAGACGTAAGGCAAAAAAATTCAAAATTCAAAGACATCATCAGTCTTAACTTTTTTAAATTGTTGATTGCACACAAAAATATAATCTTATAAGACAAAATACAAGATTAAAGAACATACCTTACAACAATAGACAACTCCATGTTTTCCCACAACTCAATAACATACATTCAAAGTAATTGTACATTCATTTTTCAATCAAACATACCTACTATGAATTGAGCCAAAACGTTCTAGCTGATTGATCTGTCACAACCACGCCCAATAGAACTGCTGGCCTAATGTTAGCCTAATAGAATAATTGATTGATTAGTGCCCCAAAGTACCGGTGAAGTGAAGTACTCTTGGTTGCATGTTGAGGTTATATTTTGATGCATTTGCGTTTAATAGTGAATATGATGTTTAGTTTAGAAGTTTTGCTCTTAGTTATAAATTTTTTAAGCAAATATGTAAAAATTTTGATTTTATAAATTCAAAAGCGAGTTTAGTCGTTACTTAGATTTTAAGCTTGTTCAGTTTTTTAGATTTGTAATCTATCATCTTAAAATTTTGTATACATGTTGTTTAGGTTTCCGAAAATGGGGTCCTGGGCGCATCGCCTTGGGCATTGGTGAGTGAAATGTGTGACCCTAAGGCTGGCACCTACCTCGCACAACGAACTTCTATTGCGTCCTAGCGTGGTAAATCAGCCAGCCTTTAAGGCTTCGTTTCCTTCAATAGATTCTAGTTTAGATGTAGTTTTTTTATTTGTAGCATATTTTTATCTAATAATTATTAATTTAATACACTTACATGTACATTCTAAAAACAATAATCGTGTAATATTAATAATAATATATCCCCAGACAAACAAGCTTGTGTTATGGATGACCATACAGCAAACTGGAGGGAAACCAGAATAAACGAACACATATAAATAACATACAATTATGACCTGAAAGCAAAAATCTGCTGTTCTTCACACAAGTGAATGCTCTGGCCAAGATTCGAACCTGGAACCTCGGATGTATGAGGCAGGGTTACTGCCAACTAAGCGACTGAATCACACTTATAAAAACTCTGATGAATTTCGTAATATAAATTTGCTACTAACTTTGTCACCTGTCAGTGCGACTGTTAGACAAGAAGGACTGTTACCATGAAAATTTGTAGCTTTGTGGCATTAGCCGTATCGAAATAACTTTTTTCTATCTTTGTATATCTTACACATTAGTGGCATTAAATATGACATACTGCATACTGTATATCTACAACGTAACTATAGATATAAGCTTTAAAGGTGATTGCTTGAACTAATACTAAGACCACAACTTAATATTGACTTCAATAAAACATAGCTAGCGACAAAAACAATCTTCTCACACATCCAAGAAGCTGCTCATACTAAATAACCACAACAACCAAATCAATCTTTAAAAAGACTTACTTACGTCCCTTTTTAAGCCATTAGTCTCCCATACATTATTTTTTTTATTATTTTAAGTATTTAACTGTCCCAATTAGATACACAATGACAAATGGAGCTTTTTAAGAGTACTTTTGAACTCATGTTTAACTTGCACGAGCGTTTGAGTAATGGCGTGGTTCAGAAATAACTTTGATTTGTTCGTTCGAATGTAAATCGGTTTAGATCGGACGATTCGGATACGATTTGGTGAGTGTTTTAAAATTTTAATGGTAAAATTTTAATTTAGAATGGTTTGCTCCGTATATTATTCGTATATTGCTTATTTTACTTGTTTATTCGGTTTATATTGTTATTTTTTAATTATAGATACTGTGTGACAAGAACAATGTTTAGGAATCTAAAATAGGTAAATAAAGGAGACATTTCAATTTTTATGGGGCACTTGGCTAGCTTTTGTACGGGTGTTCCTAGGTTTGCATTAAATAAATAGAACGAGTCTTATATGCCAATATTTCATAATTTCATTTAGTTTTGTCTTAGAAAAACATGTTCAAATCCGTAAATCAGCCACACTACATAATGAAAACATGGCGCTATCTGACATGTTATTTTATTAATTCTGTTGTTACTTTTATTTTCCAATTAATTGTTTATCCAATTTACGAGCTTCTTTGGAGTTTTTCGTTTGATTTAATTATTGTACTATAACCGTTATTACTATTTACCATTGATATAACAACAGCAAACACCTTGACCACGATTATATCGAGTAATTTGTTAGTGAGTAAAAGGATATTTTGATTATCTGAGTAGATGAATATTGAATAACTGAATAGATGATTATTTGAGTAGGTTGCCAAAACGATTATGATTATTGTAATCGAACATTAAACACCTCCAAAGTCATTCAAATGTTAGTTATATATATATATATATATATATATATATATATATATATATATATATATATTTATATATATATATTAACCATACAGTCAGCTCTAACTTAGAACAAACCACATACTAGAAAGACAACAAGTTGTCAGACTCAAGACTCAGTGGTACAAGCATGCAGTTTCTCATTTTCGTTCAACAATGCGGAGTATGGAACGTCACCTCGGTGTGGCCACATGATGTTTCGTTTTTGTTTCGAAGGAGTATATAATGCAGTGTATAATTTTTAAAATATTTTTAGTATGTCTACCACATTTTTTTATACATTTAGAACTGGTGTACATCGTGCTAGCCGAAAATGAAACGTCTCTTTTATTTGCAGTCTTTCATAGATAATATATATATTTTTTTATGTATTTAAAATCTTTATATCGGAAAACTGATTGCGTTTATCAAGAGTTTTGGGTATAAAACTTTTATTTTCATTCCGTTTTTCAGATCAATATGGCGATATTTTAAAAATTTATATACTTACGATGATACTACTTGAGTTATAACAGTTAAAACAATGATTAAACCTAATGTTATTTTGTGGTAAGTTCTCCGTCGGTCACCAGAAAAACCTGGTCGAGGCAAAATATATGAAAATCTGATGCGTACGTTCTAAAGAAAATTTTACTCTCAACTTTGAGTGCTTACGGCGAATGTGTACTTTCAGCATTAAAATTGTAGATCTTCTTTTAGGTCTTCAATACACTTACGCAAAACGAGAAAAGTATTTGTATTTATAAATATAAATCGGATCATTATCGCAACCTCTAAATAACATGACAGTGTCTGGAGTACATCTCTAGAACATTTTAAGTCGTACATTATTTTATTAGGTCGACTGAGCACTCTGCGATAGTACGAGAACAGAAAAGCACTCTATCTCCCTTATGTGAAGCCTGATGCAATTTATTATTTAAAACTGAATGTTAGTACTATTCTTTGTGTGAAAGCGAATGTATGACGTGTGGTAGATTTATTGACTGGACCACAGTAACATAAACTGTTGAAAAGCTAGTTTGCTTACCCTTTAGCGCAGCTTAATTTACGTTGGGTTTCCGATGAGGTACGCAAGTCAAACTAAAGGAACAAAATTCTATCTCAACTAGATGTGTGCAGTTATGACATTTATATTTTGGAGATCATACTTAATTATCAGATTGTAATAATACATCGCTCGTACACTATACTTTCGGCCTTTGTGTTTTTTTTTAATTTTTATATTATTTTAATGTTTTGATATGCGAGGGAAATAAAAAAGACAAAGCGTAAATTAAATCCAATATATTTCTAATTTTAATATTAAAAATATCACATTAAATTACAATAAAACACTAACTTACGCTAGAGTATAAATATACAAAGTTGGCAGTTGGAACAGTCTTTGACAAAGCTAATTTAATATTTACTACAAAAATGCATTGAAACATTTTAAAATACGTAACATGCGTCGAAGTATTTAAATACATAGGCAAGGTCGAATTGTGACAATTGCATAAAATTCAATTTTCTATTGGTATTATTATTTTACTTTTTGTGCCTATAAGCCGGCCAATAACGCGTCAATAATAATGCGTACGATAAATCATGCCCATGAGCATGAATGCTGCTTACCAGCAAGTGGATCACGTGGTCGTTTACCGGTTAGGAATCTACGTAAACTTGATTACTGTGTGATTTACATTTTTTTAATCAACTGTATGAAAATATTATTTGTTACCCAAATATAATAAATATGCGTCTACTTATTGTTAGGTATAATAACCGATTCATCCGAAAAATAAGAAAAATAATTCCCAGCTTTATAGTTAATTCAAGACAAATATATTTCTTCAAAGCATGTTACGCACGTCAACGAAAAAAGGCAAGGCACATTTAATGCTTACGAATTAACTTCAAAACATCAACAAACAAAAGTCAAACATATTTTCTATATAGTATGTGTCTATTTAATTATAGTTAGGCATATTTTGTCTCTGTAGCTGGTGTCTATCGAGGAGCTGGGTATAGTCACCGCCACGTCTACTTTCGAAATGGTAGACGACGTGGAGGGGTGTAGTTCCCCTATTGATGTTGATTGGTCACTTGACCGTGATGTTATTGTTTTTGCTGAAAAAAAGGGTAAAATGAGATATTTGCATCAGCTGTTCAACGAAAAAAGATTTGTTTTTTAAAGGTTTTTTGATGTAATGACAACAATATGCTATTTGACAATATAAAAATAATTAAGTATTTCTTGCCATCCGCATAGATAATGTATTATTAAAGATATCAGTAGACATAAAAACATTATGAATTTATTATTAGACATAATAAACTTTTCCTCCAAAAAAGCCGAAATGAACTATTTATTTTGAGTTCAATATCTAAATATTAAACAGATTTGATTAAACAATCGTTACAACATTAAAAAATCTTGTCTCTTGTATTGACGCAACCGTGTGACGTCACAAGCCAATCTTAACGCCATATTGCTGGAGCCAGCGTTTTGACAGCTGGAATAACCAGTATTGGTATTGGTATTTATTTAATTTTTTAGAAATTGCACGTTAAAATTTATCCAAGCAAAACCTTTATACAACCTTACAATGTTCATTAATATTCTATAGTTTAATCAACACATACCCACATCAACAGAATCTAGGGATATAAATCATTTACGACCATATAGTTTAAATTCTTTATTAGTTTCCATAAAAAGTTTATATACAGATTGAAACCTCTTTTATTTTATTATTAAAATTTAAAATGTAAATTTAAAAAAACAAAACACGGCGGTAAAATTGTTAGTAACTCGTTTCGTTAAGGAAAATTAAAATTGTTTTATTGATATTAGTTAATGGAAATTGATTAGATTGTTTTTCTTTTTTAATTTTGCGTGCTGTGTGAGCTTTAAAAGTAATGTCGCGGCGTCATTTCAGTCGAGATGAAATGTTACGAGCCGTGGGCATGTTAGAATTTGGTGCTATTCAACACGTTGCCCAGGCCCTACACACCAGCCAAAACGTGATATCAAGGTTGTGGTCACGTTATCGCCGGTGCTGGCGATGTGGCTGGACGGCACACAGGTAGAAATCGTATGCTACGCAGAGACAGGATCGATTTCTCCAAAGAACCGCTAGAAGACAACCCAATACTACACTGATGCAACTAGTGCAAAGACTCCAGGAGAACCACAAGGAGTAGAGTCTGATTATCTAAATGGGCCAGGAATTTATTCTCATGGCCCATTATCATGCTCCTTCCCATACGGCGCGGCTGGTGCCGGCCGCTTTCCGAGACACGATATTCAAGATTTGGATTGGCCTGCACAGTCGCCCGACTTAAATCCTATCGAGCATGCCTGGGACATGTTACAACAAAGAGCTTTCATAGATCTCCCACCTAATTTGACGACGCAACAATAACTTTACGAACGCTTGCAATGAACATGGGACCGCCTACCGCAGGAAGACATTGATAATTTAATTTTAAGTATGAACAATCGATGTGTAGTTAATGTAAGAGGTGGCAACACTGATTATAAACAATTCTATTTTTCAAGATTTTTGCAATTTTAATAAAAACTGATAGTTCTATAAAAAGAAATGAAATTTTTAATCAGAGAATTTGTTTACGGTGAATATGAAAATAACTTATTATATAAAACTAGCATGAGGAAATGTTTTTATTTATTATAAAAGACTTTTATATAATCTATAATTCTTCCATTTACAATATCAGCAAATTCTTTATAGTGTTTTAAATATTTGATAAAATATCCCCAGATTCGTTTGATGTGTATACATCTATTATGCTAATTTATTGAACCAACAAGAAAACGACGAATTCAATTGATTACGAAAAAAATGTCTCTCTACGCGAGGCATCAAATAAAAGTAATGAACTATATAATAATTAATGGATTGTATAATACTTACTGTTAGTGTAACAGCTACTGGCGGAATCTCCCGTGGGACTGTAGGGTTTCATCTCGTAGTGAATACTGTCACACGCTGGCTGTTGGCTTCTGTAGTTGATGGGCGTTGAGTAGCTGTGACAAAAACATGGATTAGAGAAGGTTTTATGTTAGCTCGATTTTAATACATCTTTTGTGCCAAAAAGTATACTTACATTATACTTAACCAATTCTTTGTAAAAAATTATATTTAAATGTATATGTAAAAGATTATACAAACTAAAAAGTACTGTTTTGGATAACGCGAAATTAATTGATGTAACTGGATAATGCATATAATCAGTTATTTATTTCAACTAAAATTATTTACATTGTCTGAATATTTCATTTTCCACAGCAGGAAAACGCGCGCGCCGCTTGCGAGTTTTATTGCGACTATTATTGCGGTCGCAACAGGAAGGACTGTGTCCCGCTTCACTCGAGATCTGAACCTTAGAAACTATAAAATCTACGTGAACGAAATTATTTGAACCGTTTATTTATTACAAAGACACAAATAACAGAGTCTAAAAAGCAACAATTTAAACAACAAATTCCACATAGCTACTTATGAGTAGGTATATACTTCAATGACAGTTTGTGCAGCATTTTAGTATAAAATGATTGCAGCAGTAAACGTAAATATTCTGAACTAATTACATAAGTTTAAAGTCAGAGTCAAGGTCAATAAACGATAATAGTTATAGATATTAAATTAAATATAAAAATAAACTTAAACATTATTAATAATTTTGAACACATTGTGCTTAAATACATTACCATTGAATATGTAAATTTGACATCAGATATTATTGTAGTGCGTAGTTGGGGGTTGGAGGTTGTTTATGGATAAGGTTGTTGTTGGAGTTTGGAATGGAGAACAATTGTTGGACTCTTACAGATCGTGACGGTACCTTGAAACTTATTTGCTGTAGTTCTTTCGTTCAGTTACCATTTACGATCTTGTGCAATACATTTATGTCATTGATCAAGCGACAACTAGTAAAGAACACTCTCAATCAAGTCTTTTTAAAAGAAAGTTAAGAAATAAATTAAACCTTAGTTACTTAATATTAGATTTACTTTGGTCCAGAAGTTTTCTAGAAACTTACCCTTCTCGTAGCTGAGGTAGCTCGTAATGGTTATCTAGTCCCTGCATCCAGTACTCTTGACAAGTCCTGGTTAAATCCGGCGCGTCTTTACTTCTGCCTTGCGTTGACTTTGGTATTCCTGTTCACATCGTTTGAGACTTTTAACTTTTTTCGTTAATGAGGATATTAATTAAATGGCTTGCAGAAGAAATTATATTAAAAATATATTAAATACGTAAAACTAAATTTTAATACATATTAAAACTAATTAACAATTTTTGATGAACAACAAACGCTGGATTCACGTTTCTAATAATATTCTTTGGCTGGCACTTCACATGGCAGTTTGTGTGAAGTGTGTGTGTGTGTATGTTAGCCCATTTGTGTTGTTGTGTGTGTTTGTTGTAGTGTAAAATTTACCTAACATTTGTTTTATTTGCATATTGGACAATAAGGCCAATCGGAAAAACACTTTTCCGCGTCTCTGTCGGCTTTTCATTGCACATCAAAGGAGTCAAATAAGCAAATAGTGCAACTTCATGTTGGCGTATTGACAAGCACGCGTTCCGCTGACTGTACGGACGTCTTATGTTTGTTGGAGAGGTTTTGTTGTTGTTTTTAAGTTAATGTTTCAACATGAATTGGGACATTAAAGCGGTTTTAAGATTTTTAAACCTTTGTCAATTTAATTCTTGTATTTGGGATCCGGTAAACGAAAGATACAAAAATAGCCAACATCCACCAGCGTCTGGTTTTCTGTGGTCTGTTAACAAATTTATACTTTTGCACGCGTACATATAGTTATAACAGGCGCTTAAATAAAAAATCTTCCTGCAAGTTCGCGACCATGATACATGTTTGCGATCCCATTCTTTTCTTGTATCAAATATTTGGGTATTAGCTATTCGGCTTCATGTGCGGATAGTCTATTGTCACGTATTGCTTATTGGCGTCTTTGTCAATAAATGCCAAATACATCTAATATAAATAGCTATACAATACGAATATACTATACCCATGAAATTACACATATTTACTTATTATTTTATTCTTAATAAGACCACACGCAAATCTTACAACGAGTCATCAAAATTAGTTCCATACTTATATTTTATTAAAATTACTAACCTGTTCTAGAAGCCAAATATCCAGGTTTACTTCTAAACTTGCACCAAATGTAAAGCAGTATAGCTCCAAGAGCCAACATCGCTACTGTGACGCCGACGCCCGCGTACAGAGTCATGTTCTTATGACTTAACACACCTATGGAAATTAACATAAAAGTACAGAATTTGTTGTAAGAAGCTGGTGTATATCGAACTTTGGCAAAGTTATTCTTAGCTTAAAAAACTACGGAATCGATTTTTATTACATTTGTCTTGTTCGTACACCTATTTACACAATAATATCATAGTATATCAATATGTTTGTATGTATGTGTGTGTATAAAATGTATGTCCCAATTCATTAACAAAACTAAAATGGGTACAACATGTCATACACAAAGTGCGCACACACTAACACACACATTCACGCGCATACTAACACATAATGTTTAGTTGTTAAGGATTAAAATACAGCAAATGCTAGTTTAGGATTCGTTGAACATGTATAAGTTATGCTTATCTCATTGATTTAAATAAATATTTTTTTACTTTTTTTTTTAAATAGAATAAGTCGTGCTACTTAGGTCTCAGCAGAGTAGTTGAGAGATCTGTAATCAAACTGAGGAAGTGTCTATGCATTTTTTCAAGTTAGTGTCCAATTCTTTTTGGTTTCTTATATGAACGGCAACGGAATTTTTTAGAATAAGTAAAGTTTGGTGCTAAAATGAGTAAAAAATTCGATTTTGAAGTAGGTACATAAATTTTTTAACGCTGTTTCTCTTGCTATTTGTCTTTAAACAAGAAACTTACCGAGTCCCCGGGCACACATTGCATCGACACACGCTGCAGTTTGCATCACGGAACCCACGCAGTTGTTGCCGATACATTCACGATGTCTTGTTTTGATGCAATCTGGAGAACAATCCGACCAGGCTGACCAAGGAGACCAGGAGCCTACTGTCGGAAAAAATATAGTAGTAATGATAAGGTTCGTTCTTACGGACGTACTTCCTAGACGAAAATAAATAAATAAATAAATATTTCTAACAATCACAGCACATAATCTAGCCCAAATTAAGTATCATTAAGAACTTGTGTTATGGATACTAGATAACGGATTAATAAACTTAAGAAATATATAAGCACATATAGATATTTTTTTTTATATATAAATAAATTAGAAATAAACTTAAATAAACGTAAATACACATCCATGACTAGAAAGCAAATATAATAACACATCTGCCCCTACCAGGATTCGAACCCGGGACCTCTGGCATAGAAGGCAAGGCTACTTACCTCCACACCAAACAGGCCGTCAAAAAAACATATAGCATATACGTTTGATTCTAAATGTTACTGCTACCTACTATATTCCTGTACCCAAATAATGAAAGAATAACCATTGAATAGAAGATTTGTGTGTTTATGTTTGTAACTTAATTTCTCTGCGATGAATGGATTTATGATGATGGATTATGAGTGAAATTTATTTAACATCTGGAATAACTTCGTAGACAACTTATAAGTTAGACTTTCTTTTGAAAAATCATAAATTCTGATTTGGACCGGAAGTTGTCGTGAATGAAGTTGAAAGAAAAGAAAAGAGAAAAGCATATACAGTTCGAAACGAAGAAATTACCAGCTTAGATTTTTAATTATAAGTTGAAAATTTAAATAATTCATTTTCAACTTAAAATTTAAAACAGAAACTTAACATAAATTCTCAACTTTTTTTTTGCATAAACACACAGTTGATAAAGATTTAGTAGCAAAAATAGAAATCCGAAGAAACCTCCTACTTTTTTTTTTGACGTTTTTGAAAATGATTTTTCATTAAAAAAATCGTAACTCGAAAACTATGAAAAATCGTATATCATACATAGGGGTAATTCAGATACTTCTCAACACGTGCACCTAAAAAAAATTTTTGGACGTCACTTTTGTGGCCATCCTGTATAAACATTAAAAGATGCTTTACTCAAAACACATCTAATTATCAAAAACAAAATTTTCGATTTTACCATGATTTGGGCTATTAGAAACAAACGTCAATGTGATGGTGCAGTGTATGGATCGAAGTCCAAAAGCTCACATAAGCTTGTAACCTTAAAAAATCAATTACGTAAGAAGAATCTTGTAAACTATACTTTCGTATATACAATAGCGAAATCGCAAATTTTGTAAGGAGTAACCCACATTACTTCGAGAAAAATTCTATAGGCACTTGCCGTGAGGACACTATAAATACGTACAATTACGCGCAAAACCCTTCTTCAAAGGATTAGCATTGAAAGCATATTGTCTATAATAAACTGCCGCGAGCTATTAGGGCAGTACCAGACAACACATAGTTTAAATCTGAGCTCAGTCGTTTCAAATTATGATAAAAAAGATTTTTTTGATGACATGACCCATAATTAATATTCAAGTTTTATTCTCTTTTCATTCCAAATAATGACATTGTATTACATTTGAAATTCATAATAGGTTGACTGTTATGTAATTAATTTGAGATTATTCTCATTTTTGACATAATTTATATATTAATTGTTATTATCGTTAATGTCTTTTATTGCTAATTTTAATATTGTTATTATTGTTATTCTTATTCATTATTGAAATTGTAATACATTAAATTTTTTATAAACTATTATAATTAATATGCCATTAAGGCGAATCATGGCTGTACAAATAATAACATCTCACCACCTGTAAAAATCTTCCTGTGATTATGAATAAAAGATTTGAATTTGAATAAGTCAATAAAAAATATTAAAAACATGACTGCTACAATTATTTTTCCGAGTAATTTTAATCCCGTTAAACTAACATACCACAAGTCATTCTCAAAACTAAAATGAATCTAACGACACCTCACATAATAAAGTCCGCAATACATACGTACTCTGTATTCAACCTTTCCAAAAACATAACCTCCTTCTTTCACTGTCAGGGAATAAAATATTTTCTACATTATACATTTTCAGTATTATTTTTAGACATAATCAACGTAAGACTCACTATTACTCTGACACCCCCTGCACTCCTCGTCGCTCTGCATGGAAGGACCTCTACAAGGCGCCCCTCCGTTGACAGGCGCGGGCTCCGTACAAGTCCTGGTGCGTCTTCGTCCTGAGGTCAGCGTCCCGCAGCGACAAGGCATCCAGGGGGACCAGGGCGACCATGCTCCATTAACTGGTAGAATTGAATATACACAATATTTAGACTAACGTTTAAACTTTAAGGTCCAAAATAAAGAGTTAATTTTTTTTGTTCGAAATAGACAGTATGGCATTTTAAATTTCACCGGACTTTGTGTTCCACTAGCCGGAACTTAAACGAATCCTACATACGATACGCCTAAGGGCTCCCGAGAGGGCACGGACCTTGGCTTAGGACGAATAGAGTTAGTGATAAAAATGGTCTTAGTGGGTTTTCGCAACAGCGATAAGAAGGTGAAGCGTGTGATCATCAATATCTCTATATCTCAATATCTCTATCATATCCTGTGACTTATATATTTAATCGATGTTTTGCAGAAGGGTATTTTCCACTACAATGGAAAATAGAACACATCACTCCTGTGCACAAAAAAGGGCATAAGACGTCAATAGAAAATTACCGCCCAATTTTTAAATGAAATGTTTTAAGTAAGGTTGCAGAAAAAGTTGTATACAACCACATATAAACCCAACATAAGTAAAATGATCCCCCCTCAACAACACGGCTTCATGAGGAACCCCTCGACCTGTCCTAATCTTGCCATTTTCACGAACGAAGTTCTCCATGACATGTAATATGGAGGACAGGTTGACGTGATCTACACTGACTTCGAAAAAGCATTCGATCGTGTTGATCACGTCATTCTCTTGCGCAAGCTTCAGGAGGTAGGGATTTGTGGAAATCTGTTGCGATGGCATGAATCATATCTTCGTAATCGTAGTCAGGCAGTTGAATTGGGTGGGTTTCGCTCTGATTATGTCTCCATACCACCTGGAGTCCCTAAGGGCTCAATCTTGGGACCTTTACTCTACTGTGTATACGTATATGACATAGGACAACATATACATTGTGCAAAGTTTTTAATGTATGCGGACGACACTAAAATTTATATGAAAATGAGAAGCCTATCGGAAAGCCTCGAGTTACAAGATGACTTGAACAGATTAAATAACTATTACCTTAATAACTGCATCACTATTAATGTTAATAAGTGTTCACATATAGCGTTTACCCGCAAGCTTAGACCATTATTCTTTTGATGGTGTCGAAATAGTAAAATGTAATATCGTTCGGGATTTAGGTGTGCTCCTTGATGCAAAATTGAATTTCAGGGAACACATATCACACATCAAAACAAGGTCCTATAAAAATTTAGGTTTTGCTTTAAGGACTAGTGCACCATTCACTGATTCAATTTGTTTGAAAGTTCTATACTACTCTTTTATTCGCAATACACTAGAGTACTGTAGTTCAATCTGGAATACTCAGTATGTTGTATATAAACAAAATATAGAATATATTCAGCGAAAGTTTTTAAAACATTTAAACTATAGACAACAGATGCCCGATACCCAGAAGCCAGCAAAAATTACCATCTTCTAAGTTTGGAACACCGACGTTGCTTGTTAGATATGCTATTTTTATAGAACACATGTAATGGTTATATTGACTGTCCTGAGTTAACGTTCCTTGTTCTAAGTTTTCATACACCCTCCTCAAGAACCCGCCACACCCAGTTATTTTACTTACAGCACTCAAAAACAAATTACACAGAAAACTCAATAATCAATAGAATACAAAAAATAAGAACTTTTCACATAATTTGGATTTGGATCTGTTCCATGACAGCAAAGAGAAGTTTAGACATAACATAATAAAAATACTAATGACAAGATAAACAACTTATAAACACATACTATCTTCAACATCCACACACACATACACACACAAACACACACACACAATATACACTAATCAAACAAGAATAAAAAAAAACGAGTAACATTTTAATGTAATTTGGCACACAAAAAAAAGAGAAACACAAAAAAATTTCAATTAGTTTTTCTATTTTGATAATAATTATATACTTACCTTTTTGTTGCATAATTAAGTTTTGTTTTGATATTTATCTATGATGTTGATTTTGTAACTTGGTGATACATATTATTATTATTTATTAGCTTATTATATGTTTTATCTTTGAAATTGTTAGTCCTTAATTGGCTGTCAGTCCAAAATAATATAATGTTTACATTTATCTAAGAGCTGTGTACTATGTAATAACGAAATAAATAAAATAAAAAAAAGTAAATAAATATTTTTGTAGTGTACACTGTTGATTTTTCTTACTCTTACAAATCATATGAACACTCAAATACTTTTAAATTATCAATCATCAGCAAAATACCTATATTCAAGGCAATTTTTATAACGAGCAAACTCAATCCTATATTCTTTCATTCTAAACAGCAAAAGTTATTTGTTGGTATTCTCAAAGAAATACTGATACATTACTTATTAAGACACGACAGACTATCCTAGACTTATCATTCATTTGAAATTCATGAGAATAAACGCCAGCCGTACGGTTCACTATGTTCTAGATATTATACTTTTAGAGTCTAGATATACTTTTTAGAGTTCCATCCCGAATTCAAATGAAAAAACAAACCGCTGTCTCATTTTTATATTTATTTGGAAATTGAAATGTATTAGTATTAATAAGATACATCCAGCTCCGGGTTCATCATATGTACAACTTACAAGAAACAAATTATGACATTGTCATCTATCAGTACTAGAGAGCTACCTAGTTAATCGGGCCGCTTTAATCGGTAGAGGCGGGCGTAAATATGAATTTATGCAGATCATTGTTCGAGAAAGAAACCGCCTGGCTTATTTCGTTCGGGTTTTGGCAAACGAGCCAAATGTGCTGACTTGCATATAGCCCAAATGCACTACTTGATCAGCTCTAGTCAATATGTAGGTATAGTATGTGCTTTGGGCCAGCCTTATCTTCATAAAAAATAATGGATTGCAAAAACATCCATTTAAAATTAAAAAAAAATTAGAGGTTAATTTTACTTCCAAGATTTATAAGTGAATCTTATGTAGGTTAGCATGTACGAATAACAATATTTTAAATGCTATCGCAGCAAACTTTTCACAAGTATAAATCTGCGGAACCCTCAGTACTTTAAAACAACTTGCAATTGTTCAGTTTTCCATGACTTTAGCTTTCTTTAGTACTCACTTTAAAATATCACTATTGCTGATAGTTTCGCTTCTAAGTTATTCATAGTATTGACATGGTTACCCCGTAGTTGTATATAGTTTTCCAAGAACCGTTCGGCTGGCGTTCAGTTTATTGTTTGGATAGAATCGGTTAATCTTGTGACAGTGGAGTGAAGTGTGGTGTAAACTTACGTGTTCTAAGAACTTATGTGTAATGTGGTATCTATGTTTGGGTTTGTTAGGTGCTCTTTGAGGTAAAAATATTCAATGTTATATAATAATAATAGTAAAATCTCCAAAATACACTAACTTTATCGCCCCAAAGAAAACAGAGCTATTTTATGTATGACCATACAACTTACTGGGGAACCCAGAATAAACATACATTTATAAATATAAACAGCCATGCTACGAGCACCGAGTATGAGGCATGGCTCCTACCAGTGTTTAGGTTTGTACCTGGGAGGTATTTTACATCTTAATGGGTTTTTCTCTATATGAAAATGCGATAAACTTACAAGCTACAATATATCATTAAGTTATGAAAGGTTTTTACCATAAACTATTAGAACTGCTACTTCTGACTCTCTCTTGCCAGCGATGTTTTCAGCGATACAGGTAAAGTTGGCCATGTCCTGTTAAAACAGATAAAATTAAAATTTACTCATACTGAAAATAAATAATTACAGCAGTAACGTTCTTTTTTTTTACAATTAGCGATTGAAGAACAAATATTGTGCGCTATCGATTTTACATACTATCCAAGGTTTTAACCGTCTAATTGCGGTAAGAAACCGTATGTAGGTAACAATGATTATGTCTATTCACATCTATATACTTCCGTAAACCCATAACATCTGTTTTCATTAACACAAATATCTTGCTTTACCAGGATTTAAACCCAAGAACGCAAACCCACTTACGTCGGGCTGTAATACAAGTAATAAATATTTAGCATCCAATGATTGACTCTCATTTCCATATCACATCACGTTCGGAAACCTCGGCATGTTATTACTCAATCTGCTACTAGTTTCGTCTGACCTTAATCACTTAACCACTGCCAGTTTTCGACTTGTTCACGTGTTTTTAAGAATCTGAACTTTTATTTTAACAACTTTTCAAATACTTCAAAGTTTCTCTGGCAGTGTGAAGTGATTCATATAGTATCTACTCGTAAAGTCATTGTAGCTTGGAAGATTATGATATTATTGTTATGAAATTTTTCTTTGCGAATCTAAATATAAGATTGTGCTATTCATCTCTAGCTAAGGCCGGCCCTAGACCTACAATAGCTTTGCACTATATTTTTATGGCGCAATATAATTTAACTACCCCACCCGTTGAGATCAAACGATCAATAATATCATGCAAATAAACAAGGCAAGGCAAAAATATACACACGTATAAAAATATAAAATAAAATGGTGCAATAAAAATTAAACTTGCTCAAACTTTTGTTCAATCATTGCGCAATCTTCAATACTAACCCTTAACGGTCAAAAACATTGCACAGTTCGTAATTTTGTGCAATTTAATTGATCGTTAAGGGCCGGCCTAAGACAACGACAGTCTGACTGTCGATATAACTTTTTAGTTGTGGTGGATTCATAATCCTTCCCCCCAACACCCCTTACCGTACATCAGTTTTGCCGGATTGTAAATAAACATTTGAAAGGTAAAGGTCATTCATAAACAGTCATGAATGTGTTGTAGCGAAAACAGCAATATTTTTATAATTTACTGTAAAAAGATGACCAAACGAAACGAGTATCTATATATAGTACATCTATTAACTAAATACCGAAAGAAATAAATCCCATGAAGTAGTTAACAACGTTCTCTTTTTACATTCGTTTTCCATCTCACTATTAGAAACTAGATATGAATACCACGTCTCTCCAAGAGGGTCCTAAAGTTTTCTTAAATTAGATAGTTGTTTCGTTGTCATCTCGAAATTCAGGTCGAGCAGCAGTCATTTATTACCATTAAAGAATACGCCCCAATTGAAACTTCCCAAAATACTAAACGGTCTTGTAGAAACTGTAATTATTCAATAAAAACTCGTGGTTTGTTAGAGAATTTTCTACAAGTCACTTGTAATCTAGCGCTTTATGTGATCGTATTTTATGACTTCTATATGTAAGTAATTGGTTAAATATAGTCTATACAATTCATTTGAAGATTTTAATACCAAATCTCTTATTTAAGGGAAATAAATTTATTAGCCAAGAAAGTATTAGGTAAAATAAAATTGAAGAGATTCTAACTTTTTCAAAATTAAATAACTGCCCCGGCGCGAGAATGTCCAAACGAACACTACGACAACCAAACTTACATAATGCGATTGGATTAACTACACCTCACTAAGGGTGTTACCACATTGTCGATTGACGTCGACTGTACCATTCTACCATCGATCGATGGCGTCGATCGCGATGGATCGGTTGGTGTGGTAACACCCTAAAAGTAGATAATATTTATCCAGACAGGAATTGAATTTAAGTTAAAATTATATTATATCTTTTCTTAAAGCGCAATTAAATATAGCCACTCTACCCAAAAGCAAATAAAACAATCTTTCACACCATACAACAGAAGCGCCAGGTTTGAAGTCTGGTTTGCAACGTTGCATAAATAAGTGACTACGCCACATATTACACACAACCTACCTGAATCCCAACTTTAGGCAGCACCAGGACTTTATCCTTAGCCTCCAACTCCACTCCATTCCTTAACCATTTCAGCTTGGGAGGAGGCGCCGCAGGCGGAGGAGAGCAATACAGGCTGACGTCTCGTCCCGCCTCAACCGTCGCTGATTGAGGGTGATTGACGAACTGCTTCTTGATGTCTGTTGAGGTGATTGAAGAATTAGATGGATTGATTGACGGAAAATTTGATTAGTTTGGAACTCTAATGACTGTGTATTTAATTTAATAATCTTAGCAAGTAAATCCATTCCAAAATAGACAATATCAATCGTAGTTTTATTTGATTATTACATTAATTAATGCCGTGGTGTACACCGTCGCCATCAACTGATCAAAAATACCTTTTTTATTCACAATTCAATAATGTCAGTGGTTCTGATTGTTATTATATATGAAAGAATAAAGCTATACGAGCTCTGCGCAAAAAAAGCACCTACTACAGCAATACGTCTTGTGACTTTTACAAAACCACTTTTATTTAATTTAAGTTCACGTAATTGGTGTTTTAAATATTGTTCTTAGGTTTTTCATGTCAATTAAAAAACTATAAAATATTGAATCATGTGCTGTGTTTAAATATGTTTATACATTGAACAGTAGAGTCTCGGGAATAATGGTATGGAATAAAATTGTGATCATCTGACTGATGTCATGAAATTTAAAATAGACACCCCAATTCTTGCTTTATGCGACCTTCGGAATTTTAATAAACGCATAATAATCAATCGTTATCGAAGCGATATCATTTATATATGAGTATCAATAATCTTTTACTTTTTTGCTATACTTAAACAACAGAAATGCTAACAGCAACTTAACTGCAAGGAGAAAAGCGGAGTAACTTGATTGAACACATCTAAGTTAATAAGCACCAAGTTACACATTTAGAGATTTCATCTAGATACGAAGACAGGAATAGGTAGGTAGGTACTATTTAAGTTACTTAGCTTGGAACATTGTCCTAACTTCTAGATTGAATACTACGTTATACTTGTAATTAATGATTATTTTTATGGCCTTCTTATAAAAGCAAAACTTCCTAAACAGTAGAATTTAGACAGCGGAAAGACAAAACCACAAGCCGTAAACGAAAACGTGTGACACTTCTGGGTCCTCGCTTTTGACACCTCTTCCTTTAAACGTCCGGTTACCAGAGCATTTTTACCACCTTAGAACCCTCGTTAAGCTACTTATTTTCTTTCCCGCTCCGTTCCCGATCATTAGAGTCCCTTCGCATAGATAGGCCCTAAGAGCATCGTTTTTTTTATTTCTAAATAAACTCAAACCCTTCATTAGTACAATTCCCAACCCCTCAGCAATTGGTAGTACAGCTCGCAGCGGTTCACACCCCACCCCAAATATCTCTTCGAGTTAGTGAGAATTTATCAAAATTCAAATACAGGCGGCCAAGTTTTCATTGCAGCGGCGAAAATTGGAACTTAAATATTTGTACCACAACCTATAGGAAAATAGCAAATGCACGTAGAATGCAAAGCCACCCCAAACTGCATAGATAGGTTGGTTGGATTGTACTTAAACTAACTGCCGGAAGTAATACTTCCTCGGTATAATGGTTCCGTGGTGTTGTCGTTGACGATCGCTAGGGGGCGTTCGTTAAAAAGTTACTAGATATTTTGGCGGTTAAATGGTTTTTGAAGGAATTGAGGTTTTATTTCGTATTTTAAAGGTGCTTAGATTAATGTTAGCATCACATCACAGTGCATATCTAAATACATATGGTAGAAATTAGGCTTGTGTTCAACATTATGTACAAGTATGTCGCTTCCCGGCTAACAGGAGCGGGTTACCTCTGTGTAAAGCCTGAACAAATGTATAATACCCACTCCGTATCCATGCTTTGTACACATCAGCCATTAGGGTGTTATCACACCAATCGATCGACGTTGCCTGTTCCGATCTACCATCGATCGGCGATCGCTCGACGTCGATCGATTGGGGTGGTAAAACCCTTAGAGTGATCCACACAATATTCAGTTGTGATATTGCTCTTAGCAAGGTTATTTTAATCACTGATAGTCTATCTATATACATGAATATATTCTCGTCTAAGTTAGTATGCACAGTCTGCATCACAGTGAGAAAATAATTTCGTTGATTTCTTGAGCAAAAACAATGATGTTGATCGACAGTGTTGTAAAAAGAGTTTTACATGGCATAGAGCGGAGTCTAAAACTGTTATCATCGCACAACCTCTTAAAATATTATGTGATTCCTTAAAAAATCGCACTCTAAAAGATTACAATAGGCAGAATAAATAGACACCAGAAAAACAATCGTCAAAATTTTCAAGTTTTCAATATACAACGTCTTAAACCCAGGTCCGGACCCTCTTGGGTTTCTTAGGCGCATCGTATGTAGTAGCTTAAGTTGCGGCTAAGCGCCATCAGCGCTACGACACAAAGTCCGGTAAAATTTAAAAGGCCAATAGATAAAGAAACAGGCAATTTCGAAAAAATAAAATAAAAAAAAGTACTCGAAATATATCGTTAAGCATTTTTAAACCGAAGGACCTAATCACGTGATGTCGATAAAAAAAGACAAATCATTATACGGATATTGTTTTTAAGTTTATATGCAATTTATTTAGACTACACTCACGGAAACTAGTACAAATATAATTTAAAAAAATTTATTCGAAATCGCGCAAACGTTGGTAGGTATACTAACGAAATGGCAAAAGCAAAAGTTTTAATTGCTTTTGGGACAAAATACATGAAAAAGTTAGTTCTCTCAGGATATAATTTAGTTTGACAGCACATACCTACTTTTTTCTCAACATGGATATGCGTTAACGGCATGCTTAGATTGTTTCCGACGCTAAACAAGCGGTGTTTTAATTTTCAAATAGAGAATTATATTTGTTTTGAAAAGAAGTTCTAATTTTTCAACTTAAACTGATTGCTGCTATGTCGATACATTATAAGAAACAAATAAATAGGTTTATTAACTGCATCTTGGCTCACATGGCTTGTTAATACAAATACTAAGAGGTTATTGTTTCTTAGTAAGATCACTTTTATACTGAGATAACTTTGACATTTGTCAAGACTTTTCATTGAAAATATATAACTAAGTATACATATGAACTAGTAACGATTGCCAAACCTTCTTTTGAAATATTTAAAAAAAAAAGCTACAAAACGTGACTTTCAACCACAATATCGATATATCGCTTAAAATGTCACACAGATATCGATCCGCCGACCAATTCATTAAGCCATTGGCCAAATTACATCACCGTTAAAAGATCACAGATATGGTGGCCATTTTGAAAGTTCCGATTTACGCTGACATTTTAGTTTAATACGATTGTTAACGACGCGTGGGGTGGGTATTTCTGTTCCTAGACGTTATTAGGTAATAAGAAGTTTATTTTTAAGATCTCTTCAATGTGAATATGTTGCAAATTATCTTCTTTGATGTTTAAGATGATTACTAGCAGTCTTTTCTTCAACAATTTGAAATTAATCGTAAGTAATCGTATGAACCCTTTACAATTTCACATTTGAGGTTAAATTTTATTATATTACTCACTGGGTGTAATAAGTTAATAGTCCGTTTTTACTTTAAGTCGATAACTTATAATCGTTCGTAAGTAAAGCAGGTGTGCTGTAAAAAACATATAATTAAAACTTTAAATTAAAAACACACAAGTTAACCAACTTTCTGACCTGTAGCAGTTTATGACTATTCACAGTTGTCGGGTTGAGAATGACAATTCTTAATATTTTAACTAACATAATTTCTACGATCCAGTGTTACCTATTAACCCAAAAAAAGAAAGCTATTTCAATTCAAACTTCGGTACCATAATAAATGTATACGTTCAACTCCATGGGCTATTAAAATTAATAAAGTTTTTTTGAATTAAATTATAATCATTAAAATCCAGGATTAACTGTAGATACCCACGGATGACGTTTACGATACAGATCCAGCGTTCCTTTGCTGAGCCTTTAGTGTAGTAAAGTTGGTGTCGCAATTAGAACACCTATTTTACTATTAAAATTTGATTGTATTCAGATTACAGCTTGATTAAAATACAAAGTTATGTACTCTACAAAAGCATATCGTAATTTATGCGTAATTTAGAAAATAAGAAAATGCATCATTTATGATGCCATATAAAATCATGAATAGTTTTGTAATTATGATGATCGCATGCATAAATATTGTAATGTATGTATGCGTCAACTTGCCGTAGGTACCACGAAATTATACAATGAAGAAATTACAATGATTATAGTTTATATTAAGCTATATCAAAATCAGGTAAGCAGCGACATTTTTTATAAATCTACACTTAAATTCCTTAACCTGAGGTAAAAATATGGTCGAAATAATGCACTTTAACAAATTTATTGAAAACGCGTATTAAAACCTTTATAGGAATTCGTTTTAAATAACAGAAGCTCAATTTGTTGAAAACGTTAACATTTTTAAGACACGAACTCCAGCAGCTGTCACTTTTAAAACGAAAATAAAAATCACGCAATCCCATTGAGACCCAGCACGACGCCCATTTAGATTATAATATTCAGTTTTGCATCAATACTAAAATTAAAACTGGTTAGCTCATGACGTGCATTATATTATGACAATCACTTACATGCATACTCGATGTACGCAGCTTGACTCTGGATTTGACCCTTACTGTTCCACGCGTAACAGACGCAGCTGTATTTACTGACCCCGAAATATTCGTCCACATCGCTTCTTGTTACGTTCAGTTCTAAATCTACAACCCTGACACCTGTCTGAGGGTTCACATGCTCAAATTCTTCAGTTTTTTCCGCTTTAATGTCATTGCATTTAAAATGAGCTTCTAGGGCGTTGGCTGCTCGGCACATGAGTGTTGCTGGTTTAGCGCGGAGTACGTGAGTGCTTTTAGGTTCTAGAAGAAATGTTGGTAAGCCATCTGCGTCGATAGTGTCGTCTTCTTCTGGCAGAGGGAGATAGTCGTCGTCTATTGGTTCGTGCTGTTGGGGCTTAAGGTCATTTAAATAGGGGTCTAGGGAGAGAAGGCCGTCTGGATGAATATATTCCGGGCCTAAGACTTTTTGTGTTGAGGCTTCCAGTTCTGGAACAAAAACGATCAGGTTAGAATCTTTTGCAAACAAAGAGGGAGTAATTAGGTCACTGCTGGACTCTCGAGGCAGGTGGTTTGTCATTACCAGAGAATTACAGTTGTATAAAACTCATAATAAAACATAGCCTTGGAACTATAATTGTTTAAAACGGTTTAGTTACTCTACTGTATTGTATGTTGTAGAGTTAAACGAATTAAAAAAAACCTCTTTATATATATATATTTTTTTTTTAAACGAACGAGCTGTGTTACGGTGAATTAGCTGTTTACTTATAATGTTTGTAATTATTAGACTTATTTACAGATTATTAGACTTACGTAGCTTTTATGGTGAACATTATATCTAAACAAGATACAGGAAATTTAATCAGTTCATAAATTAAGAGGCTTTCAATAAAGAGGGGTTGCAAAAAAGGGACGATTCAGTGTAAGGGAGCATATATTTGTGACGTCATACGACTAAATGTTATGTTTTGCAACGATTGAATTCATACGTTGTGTTTCAAATTGTTAAATGTTTTAAAGCAATTTTGATGACAAGACTCTCTTGTATTAATTTGATACACAACACCGTATGTCCCAAAAGTAATATATTGTTATGGACGACCATACAACCAACTATGGAGGAACTGAGGAGAATAAACATACATACATATATACAACAGCAACCATGACCGAGAACAAACATCTGCGTTCATCACACAAACGAATGCCCCCAGGACTCTAACCTGGGACACTAGCGTATGAGGCATGGCTAGTACGACTAACGCTGAACGTACACATTTTTGAAAGTACCTAATTAAAAAACTTAAACAATCCGACTTTTTTTACGTTTTTATTCCAATTGTTCTAAGTGTTCCAATACCTTTTTTGCCACGTAACAAAGATCTCGGCTTTTTCCACGATCAAAAGTGTCTTTTCGGTAAGCATATAGACAATATAGTCTCGATAGAGGAACTAACGCTAACGCTATAGAAAACGCATAAATTTTAATATCAAGCGATGATCGTTATATCACGTGATATAACGGTACGGTCCATATAGTTTACAAGAGGCCCTAGCAATCTCTACTAAAGCTGCTTATTCACCAAAGCTTGCCAAAAGCCGCCAAAATAGACCAATACGATGACTTTATTTTTTTGTCTCTTTTTATTACAAAACCGATGCATGGCTGTTGGTGCAATTTTCTTCGCATACCTCTGAGCTTTATAAGTATAACGCATAAATCTCGATATATATACTAGGGTGGATTGAAAAGTTCGCGGCCTAATACAGATAGCGTCGTCATATTATTATAAAACTATCCTCATATGAAACCTACACTCTTTGTTAGTCTCTGTGCAACTTTTCTCTGAGATACATGCGTAATTATTTATATTATTGAACATTAAGTGAGTTTGAGTTTCATTAATTTTGAAAATGGATAGTTTAGAGCGCCGTGCCGTGATCAAATACCTCCACAAGAAACACTTAACTCCAAATCAGATTCATGAAGATATGGTGGCTACTTTAAGAACATCTGCTCCGTCGTATACAATGATAAAAAATTGGACAGCTGAATTTAAACGTGGACGAGAGAGCATCAAAGATGACCCACACTCTGGACGGCCTTCTACAGCTAAGACTTCGGAAAACATCGAAAAAATATGTGATCTCATCATAGGAGACAGAAGATTAAAGGTATCTGAGATAGCTGAAGCTTTAGGAATTTCATATGAATGTACACAAAACATGATCGTTAACGAATTAGGGTTCCACAAGGTGTCTGCAAGATGGGTTCCGCGGCTCCTTTCAGTTGAACAGAAACGAACTCGGCTCACGATTTCTAGAGACTGTTTAGAGCTTTTTCAAGCTGATCCAAACGAATTTTTGGCAAGGTTTGTTACTATGGACGAAACATGACTTCAGTACTATACTCCTGAATCCAAACAACAATCCAAACAATGGTAGAGACCCGGATCTCCAATCCCCAAGAAAGCCAAGGTGTGTTTTTCAGTAAACGAGGTAATGGCATTGGTTTTCTGGGATTCTAAGGGTGCATCTTGGTTGATTACTTAGAAAGAGGTCAAACTATAAATTCTGCATTCTACTGCACACTATTACGTCGTTTACGCGAAGGAATAAAGTCTAAAAGACCAGGATTGTTGACCAAGAAAGTTTTGTTTCATCAGGACAATGCTCGTGTTTATACATCTGCAGAATTGATGGCTCAAATAGTGACTTGTGGTTTCGAATTGCTTCCTCCTCCCTCTTATTCACCTGACTTGGCACCTTCTGACTTCCACCTATTTCTAAAACTAAAGAACCCTTAGGTGGAATGAAATTTTCTACAAATGAGGTCAAAGTGGCCGTAGTTGCCTTTTTTGAAGACCTTGACGAGACCTTCTATTCCTCCTCCCCCTTATTCACCTGACTTGGCACCTTCTGACTTCCACCTATTTCTAAAACTAAAGAACCCTTAGGTGGAATGAAATTTTCTACAAATGAGGTCAAAGTGGCCGTAGTTGCCTTTTTGAAGACCTTGACGAGACCTTCTATTCCTCCTCCCCCTTATTCACCTGACTTGGCACCTTCTGACTTCCACCTATTTCTAAAACTAAAGAACCCTTAGGTGGAATGAAATTTTCTACAAATGAGGTCAAAGTGGCCGTAGTTGCATTTTTGAAGACCTTGACGAGACCTTCTATTCCTCCTCCCCCTTATTCACCTGACTTGGCACCTTCTGACTTCCACCTATTTCCAAAACTAAAAAAACACTTAGGTGGAATGAAATTTTCTACAAATGAGGTCAAAGTGGCCGTAGATGCCTATTTTGAAGATCTGACGAGATCTTCTATTTAAATGGGATCGAGGCTTTGAAGGACCGCTAGAGTAAGTGTGACCTAAGAGGAGAGTATGTAGCAAAATAAATATAAAAAATTGCATTATTCCTGTATTTTCTTATTTAGGCCGCGAATTTTTCAATCCACCTTCGTAGTTTCGCAACACCTGTTTTTTTTTTCGGTCTATTGATAGGTATTGCTGTAAAGTGGCTATGAAGACGAGGATGTTTTATTACCTACTTTTTCATTGAATTAAAATGTTTTGTCAGGTGTTTTATAGTAGAAGATTTAGTTTATAGTAATATCCCATCATTATTGTGGTTATCTTTGGGGTACCTCCTTCGAATTTTTTTACCTGGTCATATAAATGTAATAGTCATGAGGACGTACGGTAAAATATCTAACCAGGAACCAGGACTATATAACACCTATTTACTTATCATACTATTGTTTATGCAAGGGTGTTTAAAGTGACAATAAGGCCCAAATTAATACAACTGTTTTCAGGGTCGACACAAACCAGGCATATTCAAATTCAGCTTAAACCCTATTCCTATTAGGTTTAATTCGACGCACACGCCATCTTGTATCGGTTTGAGCAAACTTTTGACTAAAATACATGATAATGTAGTTTGAGGTTGGCCAAAGGCGACCACAGACTCCGCTTCATCATTAGGTCTAATAATACTGGTCCTTACTAACTAATTAATATAAAACTAAAGCATATTGTAAATACATTACTTAAATATAATTATTTTTACTGAACTATGAAATTATCATTGATCCTTGTACCAAATTCTTTACTATCTAGTTATTCGAAGTTTCGTACCTTTTGATACAATACGCGATAATTCTAAAGCATAATATTACGCGCCCCTCTTGTAACGAAACCCCACCGGCGGCGCCGTAAGACCGGAACCACAAAACAAATACGAAACTGTCGGCTTTTCAAAATTCACCTTTGCTTGCCCAGCAATAAGGTGCATACATTTTATCTTCATTAAATTATCCCCTGTGTATGTGTGTCAATATGCTGTTTTACATTAAACCCTACTGGTATTGCTTAATTTAACATTTTTGTTTGTAACTTTAGTATACATTTTTTTTAAATTGTTTTACGAGACCAATAAGAAAAGGTTTCTTTAAGAGGAGAATTCGCCAAAAACGTACAAGTTTTTTTATCAACTTTTCAAGAGGCAAGAAATTCTTTTTCCCAGTGTAAGTACAGGGATATGTGCCTAAAATACCTACATCGTTTAACTTTTATGTTGGTAAAATTAACCCTGTTGTATCTTCCTGTTTTAAATCTACACTTATATTTTATAAACATCTCGTTTACATAAAAACTAAGTAGACTCATACAGCATATATGCCTAATCATATTCACAAATTTACAGAAACAACTGCACATATCTCCATTGTTTACAAATAAAAAAGTAGTATACCTATGTAGTTCACATCACTTCTTCAAAGCAGATTCGCATTATTAACTAAATAAGTGTGATGGGAAATATGCAAAGCTAATTAGAAACTACCGGTTTTAAAGGAGACACTGTGATAAATATGCAACACACATTCATAAATACGAAGAGTCCATAAGTATTGCGCTAATTAACGAAAATATTTGTATATATTTGTCAAATCTGCATACAATCTCAACTTACAACTGCATGTAGGTTTGGTTTTTTGGTTAACTATAAACGCTTTGACAACATGAACAGCAAATTAATTCCAAAACAAAACAACTTACCGCTGTTCAAAACAAATCCGTAATTACTCACAGCGAATAAAAACGCAATCCAAAACACACACACACACATCACTTTACGAACACTTTTTTTCTTATTTACACAATTTCAACGAAAAAATAACCTCTAAACTTTTTCTCGGGCGCACAAGTTAGCTTTTTAAATTTCGAAACGTCATCGAGCCAAAACTTTACGCCATAAAGGACACACGTGCTATCCCTATGGGCGCACGGGGCTAACTGAATGAATGAATGATTCTATCTCACATCGTGGAAATCCTGAACAGTTTTCTTTAAAACAAGTTTCTCATATGTGGAAATTTGCATATTAATCTTGCGTTCTACTAATTTATGATAAGTCTTTTAAGTATTGATTAATATCTTTTCTACTAATTCTTAGTTTTATAACATAGGTTGGTTGATGAATTGAATAATCAAAATAGTTTTTAACGTTTATAATATTTCGTAAACAAACATGTTTTTAATTTATTGAATTTAATGAAGTTTCATTGACTCTATAAATAAATCCAACCCATGATAAGATCGGCTTCATTGAACACATTGACAATTTTCTAAATATAGTAAAGATTTTCACGTATAAATAATGCAAAAATTATAAAAAAGTACTCATTCTCACACCATGAGGCATGAACATACAAAATGGGAACCTAGCCACTTTCCTACCATAACCAACTCATACGTTAAGAGCCAACAATTTAAATTCCAAAACTTTTCAATTAGCGACATCTTGCATTTAATTCTTGAACTTAATTAGAAAGGCTGTGTCATTTTAAAACAGAAAATATTTCACCCGTCGCTTTTATCTTATTGCCACTCCTCTTTCCGTCTTGTAGTGCTTATTGACAGACAGATGGCGTTGTATATATTGATTGTTACTGCCATCTAGTATTAAAATTAAATAACAAATGAACAGAGAAAGCTCTACAATCTCATGGTTTGACAAGTTTTAGAACAAACTATAGATGTCCCACAGCTAAATACCGTAAAGCAAGGTGAATAGGAATGTAAGGGTGAAAACGAAAGTCAATTTTGATAGCTGTAAGTGTAGATTTTTATATAGCATATAAAGTTACTTTTTTAATAGGTTTGTTTATTTAATAGGTTAGGCGCTGTTAATCGCATGCAAATACCTAAAAATTACACAAGAATGAAAAAGTTCTCGCCGGTTATGCAGGGCTACTGCTAATTCGATACATTCCTTTTGGGAATTTAAAGACGTAATGCTGTGCGTTTGCTCTTAGGTATTCTTTGTGGTCAGGATATTTAAAAAAACTATTGTAGCGGCATTTTTTTTTTTTGACTTCTGTCAAATCCGTTTTATATTGATGGTGCATTTTATATTTGAATCCTAATGAAACATCTTTTTATCATAATAATGCTATTGCTCGTTCACGTCGCGAAGCCGTCAGGTCTACGGCCAATTTTTGTTGCCAATTTATTGACAACACACTCCGCGACCCCCGCGTTGAGCAGGTGGATACTTAACGGTGACAACTAAGACTCTAGCGTCGACCCGGTGCGCTTCAGACCTTGGAGAAACTGGCAGACCGGATCCCGGTACAGGGGCCTAAATTCCCAGGATGAAGGTACAGTGCTTGTCCAATAAGGGCAACTTCATGTCGTCCGCAGCCCCCTACCGCTGGTAGAGAGGTTAGGCGCTAGGGTTGCTAGGTTTGCTAGGAAATCTGGTATCTTTTATTTATTCATATATTTATATTTCATTACCAAGCCCTCCCATGAATTCGCAAAGCTTGGTAAACTTTACGAAGTTCTTCGACGAGGCGCTCGCCAGCGCCCTCGGTATCCCGTTAAATAATAACGTGTTAACGCAGGCCTTTCAGACAACGATCGCGTTCCCGGCCCCTTAGGCCCCAACCCTGGCCCCTCAGTCCACCAATGCCATGACCCCTCAGGTCTTTAGCTCTCCCGCGTCTCCCGTGCCATCCGAGATGGACTGTGTGTCGGACACATACTCTCGCGCGTCGCGCCGCAAGCGTACCGCTCCCGGAAACGGCTCGGAATCAGTGACCGCGAAGAAACCTGTCAGTTTCGTCCAAGCCATCAACGCGCTGCACTCCCGTCTCGGCTAAGCCTCAGCTCCCTCCTCCCGTCTTCCTGCGCGAAAAAGCGCGGATCGCGGTTTCTAACCCGTGCAAAGAGCACTTCCGCGCGTTCACTAGGCTTTTGTCAGTTAAACAAATCGCGTACCACACCTCCCGGAGGAGCGTAAAATCCACGCTGTACGAGCTCGCGCATGACGAAATTCTCGAGGACCTTAAGTCCCAGGGCTTCCTGGCTGAAGCCGTGTATAAAATGCACTCTAACCGCGGCAGAGGTTTCCCTCTCGCCTTAGTCATCCTATCCAACACCCCCAAATCGAGGGAGATCTTCAGAGAGGCTCGCACAATCTACAGCCTCTCGAATATCTTCGTCGAGGCACCTCACCGCGTGCGGCCAGTCCGGCCACACAGCTAACTACAGGGGTTGTTTTCGCGCTCCTCCACTGAGAGGGCCGCGCCTAAACCGGCACCGCCGCTCACTCCCGCCAACTTTCTTCCGCTGCGCAACCGGGCTCCCCCGGAAGCAAAGCTCGAGCAGCCGAAACCGACTCCAGCTAACTCCTGGAGACAGCGTCCGGCCGTCCTATCCCAGCTCCCGTAGGCCCGCACCCCGCTCCGTCATCTTCACCTCAATCGTCGTTAGCTGAGGACATAAAAACCGTGTCCGACATTATCCAAAACGCCGAAATCAAAGAAAGCGCCGTACTCGCACGCAAACTGCGAGCCGCCCGCTCTCCTCAAGAGCGTTTCTTAGCGTTAGCCGAGCATCACTCGCTTCTTAGTTCGTTGCACATTTTTATAAATTCTATACGTAGTTTGAATTATTTAAATAGTGAATATCACGCGATAGGCCCCACGCCGACGGTTTCGGCGACACGGCTATTTACTACAAAAGATATCCTAATACAAATTCGGACCTTGGATAGTTTTAAGTTTACGACGTAACAAAAACCGATTATAATGGATAGATATTTTTCGCGATGATAAAATCTATTATTATAATAAAATTCATAAAACAAATACCTAAGATCAAGACATATATATATATATATATATATATATATATATATATATATATATATATATATCTTTTCATTTAAAGAAACTGAAATCCGTTTTTACAGATTTTTAAGAATAAATGTTGAATTGGTATACTTGTATTTATTTAGTTCCACACACCTGCATTTTGATAATTTATCACTTTTATTAGCCTATCACATATGCATACGTACGACACAAGCGTGGTACATGTGTAAAAAACCTTCAATTTATTTACCTTGGCCTAGTGATTGAATATATTTGAACACTTTCCTAGTCTTAAACAACGCAATTGCTCAACTTGTCAAACATAAACAACGCAACTGCTGCAGATGCGATGTTTATGCCTAAACTATTTCCATTTCTTTATTTTCTCGATGACAGTTCTAATTTGATATAATGCTCTCTAGCTCCATCCCTATCAGTTTCTCCGACTCTGGTATTATATAACCTTGTGCGTGTGTAAACGTCATATTTTTAAAAATATTGCACACATAATGTAAAAAAAAACGCTCGCGAAAATAAAGAAATGGAAAAAGTATAGTTAGTAAGGCAAGCGCTTCTTAACATTAGTAGCCATTAACATTTTTTCATTAATATTTATCGAAATATTGTAAAAACTACAAAAATTAAAAACTATAAAACGTAAGCATCATATCATTAAGTATATTAAAAAAACAATTAAGTGAATATCTTAATTAGTTTGGACGTGACAACAAAAAACAGAAAAAAAACTTTAACCGCGTTTTTTTCGACTTTTGCCGCCCTGCAGATGCGTTGTTTATCGTAAGTACGGCAGCATACGTGTTTTATTATTGCTAGATTTTTATTTTTATTTTAGTCGTATCGAGGAGTTGACCAAGTGGCAATACTCTTATTTTCTCATGTGATATTGTTTTGATGATTTATAGATTAATAAAAGTCATAATTTGAAATAAAATAGTTGGTTAAGACAAATAAATAGTAAATGCACCATTTAAATGTTTCACTTTGTGTTTATTATAAAACTCTTGAGCAGCGTTTTTCCGGATTCGGAAAACGGTGTAGGGGTACACCGTGTGGAACTAAAATAGTAAAATAATTTAATGAACGTCAAGTTTTTTCCATTCGTCCTATATGTTTGATAAAGATTTGAGACTTGCCTAGATTTGTAACTTACATAAAGCTTGACAGCCAAACGCACAGTATTTCTGGTGATCCACCTATTACCATAAAATCAACAAAATTTAACAGAAACAACCAAACAAATAACTGTGAAAGAACAACAAATTGACAAGCGCATCAACATCTGAAAGCCAGAGTCGACAGTGCGGTTGTTCGATTTTTTCGGTTGTTTGACAATACTTGACAGTGACAATGTATGAACTGTATTATATGGAATTTAGGAATGAACTTGAAACTATAGACAAAACTATACTAAATTCGTATTTGTTTGAGTTCATGACCCGAAACTTTTCAATATTGTGACACTGCCGTAAAGCCTGCCCGTTGTTCTAATATTATTATTATACAAGTCAGTGATTTTTAGGTTTTTCAAAATAATCCCGATTATTGGTGAAAAAGCAATGAGGTTCTATAATATATAGAGACGTGGTTTCAAAATGAGGCCACAGAATGGATTTGTCAAATTTTATTTGACATCTGAAATTATAAAATTATAAATTCAAGAGGATACTCGGGAACTATGCAATCAGGAAAATAACGTACAATAATAATAATGTATTTTTTTTCCTAAATACGTTTGTAAATATTGTTATATCCCATTTTTGGTAAAGCTTATACGTTTCTTTTACTGACAATTAGTATGTATGTTGATGTAATATTGACTATTCAAAATCGCTAATTGTAAGTTTACTGGAAAAGGATTATTATTTTGACCTATAAAATGACAATTTACAAAAGAAATAGAACAACAAGGAAGAAAATCAAAGATGAATACAACGCCTAAATTACTTCGTACCTAGGGCAAAACGGCCAAAAGGTTGCCATAAAGGCCACGTTCAATTGCTTTCAATAAATCTTATGCTAAATCCAGCCTAATAAAACGTATAAATGGCTTCCAATTAATCAACTTTATTTCCGATTATTTTTTCTGATATATCTTGGATTTCGAACATGGATTAGCATTCAAGTAAATTTATTAGTTTAAGCCGGTGATTCTAAATCCCAAGTTACTCTAACGAAAGGGCAGCTGATGCATGAAAGAGATCAGAACAATCAAGTTACTTTTTTTAAGCCTTCGAGCAAACCGGGGATTATCTTCTTTGAGTTTATAATTTAAATGCTAATTCTATTATATGAAGTACAACAGATGCATTACTATACCAAAAACAAAAACTAACTCCTAACTGACCAGTCTGCCCTCCTTTCACGTTTACATTTTAGTTATTGAGATTTCTACTTCTCATCATGCTAGGTCCACGGAGGATTCCACAGAGGCAAATCCTGGTTCCTGAAATAAATATAGATACTCCCTATAAACTCTTTTGAAGCAAACATAAAATACATTTATATCCAAAAAAGAGAGTAGAACCTATTACAACAGAGCTCAGGCTGGATATAAAAAATTTAATTACTTGGAACATCGATAGATGGCGCAGTATGCTATTATAATACTGGTTGATTCGATAGAAACAATATTATGAAGGTTAGTAAATGTCGATGGTTGGAATTATATCTGTAGATATTTAGTTATTCATATTTATTAAAAGATAAATGTATCATTTTTAATATACTACCGTATTATATACTCATGCATTTGATGTTATGTACCTATCTGCCTTTAGTCAATAATGCAAGTACAGTTTGATAAGAAAATATGAATTGCAAAACTTGTTTTATTGTAAATTGTAAATCATAGTTTGGTAGCTGAAATAAGTTATTCCAAGTTTTTGATCAATTGAATTAATATTTGATCATCAAAATAAAGTATGTTGTCGCTGCATATTTATAGCTAGATAAGTATGAGTAAAATATAGTTTTCATGTGTGCATTTGCTGAATAGAAAAATATAAATGTAAATATAATCATTTGATTTCACAAATGCCACTCCTATTCGATTTAATAACTTGATGGATATGATAATACTTTTCTAAATTACGATTTCCATTATTGCTTTCCAAAATAATGATAATATTATTTTCAAAGAGGGAAAATTCTGCCATTTGAAATTCTAAATGATTGATTCCAAATTCAAACGTTCTGAGTAGTGTTGGCAACATTGAATATTGATTGTACAAAAGGCGTTTGGCGCCAAAGCGTATTTTCAATTCAAAATTATTCACTAGCCAGCAACTCCTTTTGATGCAGCGAAATATGTAAGTAGCCAAATTCGTCAGTCACATTTTTACATTTCTGAACATTTTTTATCTCTGTCTTTAGTTGGGGTTAAGTATTTTTCTTCTCTTTCGTGATAAAGGTACGGAAATTCAAATTTAGCGGGTTGGATCTCCTTTCCGATGTTGATTTTGAAGTCTAATGAAGCTTTAAAGGTTGTGCAATCAATCGAACGCTAAAATGTGGGTGATGTTTTTCATAGACTGTGACTTATTTTTTTGGTTTTCTTCGTGAACTTACTGACGTATTTTTTAAAACAAAAGATGGTATACGAATGTATTATATGTGTGATAAGTTAAGCGCCTACCTCATGGAAATCCTAACATCAAATTGTGAAGGGAATTATAATAAAATAATAAATCCCCAGACAATCACACCAACTGCATGGCCCGTAAAGTAAGCAGAGCTTGTGTTGTGGATGACCACATAGCAAACTGAGGGGGGGGGGGAACACAGAATAAACATACATATATAAATACAAACAACCATGACCCGAGAACAAACATATGTGTTCATCACACAAATGAATGCCCCTGCCAGGACTCGAACCTGGGACCTCCGGCATATGAGGCAGGGCTACCTACCACTACACCACTCGGTCGTCGAATAGGTATCTTTTTCACTATATTTTTGATAGGTACTTCTTAAAATATCGGTATAAAAATAATTCATTTTCATTTTAGGGATTTTGCTGCTTTTTTCTTTCGCTACTTCAAAAACGAAATAGTTTAACCCTAAAGCAGAAAAACAATTTAACCCTCGGCAAGTTAAGCTAGTGAACAAATATAACAATAAAATGTTGTAAAGTAACTAAATCCTTATTCTCCTTCGAGGGGATACAAAAAGGTGGACAATTTGTGAGAGACACTTTAGTAAGTCTGGGTTTAAGAAACTAGCAATACGATGTCTATTTATACCGTACGATTCGACTGCTATCCGATTTTGAAGAATTTTGAAATCCAAACATTTTTTAAATTCATTGTTTAATTGATTATGTTAGTTTATATAAATGACATCTTCACCGAAATTAACACAGGATACCTTTGAATTTTCGCCAGCTACCATAGACGATGTGAAAAAAATACTCAAATCTTTGAAGTCTAAAGCTGTCGGTATGGACGGAATAAGACGTACAATGATACTTCTAATTGCTTGAATGGCTTCTTCCAATGTTTATTCACATCGTCAATTTCTCACTTACATCAGGTACCTTTCCTGCCATGTGGAGTAAAGCTGTGGTAATACATTTACCTAAAACCAATAGTCCCTCTTTGATGAGCCACTTTAGACCAATATCTATTCTGCCATATCTTCCTAAAGTTGTTGAAGCAGTAGTGCACAAGCAACTATCAGACTTTACATTAGCACACAACTTATGGAATCAGTATCAATCCGGATTTCGGCCCAGACACAGTACTTGTACAGCTCTTATAAAAGTTCTAGAAGATGTAAGAGCAGGAATGGATAAATCAAAGATTACACTGCTGGTTTTAGTTGACTTCTCAAATGCATTTAACGCTGTGGACCATGAAATTCTTCTTGCTGCTCTTGAGAAGCTCAATATTTCCCCAGTGGTGTCGAAGTGGTTTTCCTCCTACCTCCATGGTCGTCAACAGGCTATAAAAATAAGTCCTGATAATCGTAGCACATCTGACTGGCTGAATCTTGATGCTGGCGTTCCCCAAGGTGGCATACTTTCTCCACTGTTATTCTCTATTTTTATAAACCTTGTCACCCTAAATCTCAAATGTTCGTATCATCTTTATGCCGATGATTTACAACTGTACACGCAAACCAGTACACATGATATTGATATCGCTGTGGACTTGCTTAACGCTGACCTTGCACATATCAACCAGTGGTCACAGCAGTTCGATATCAGAGTTAATCCCAGCAAGTGTCAGGCCATAATATTAGGTAGCTCACGACAGATTAATAAAATTGATATTTCCTGTGCCCCGTCTCTTTATTTAAACTCATCCGTTATTGCCTACTATTCTTCCGTCAAAGATCTCGGCTTACACATTGATGTTACTCTCAGCTGGAACAAGCATATAGAGGAAGTTAGTCGAAAGGTAACAGCTTCACTGCGTTCTTTGTACCGTTTGAAATATTTTCTTCCTAGGCAGACTAAGATTCTACTTGTGAACGCGTTGGTATTGCCAATAATAGATTACGCGGATATGTGCTACACAGATCTCAACGAAGATCACCTCAACAAGTTGGACCGTCTTCTGAACAACTGCATTCGGTTCATCTATGGGCTGCGCAAATATGATCACATATCCAACTTTCGCAAACAACTTGGTTGGCTACCTATAAGGCAACGCAGGCACGTTAGGATACTTCGTACACTCTTTTCAATCCTCAATGATCCTCACGATCCGGAATATTTAAAGTGTAAATTCCAGTTTCTAAGCTCTATACATGATAGATGTCACCGGTCTTCCTATAATCTGAGCCTTCATATTCCTATGCATCATTCCGGATTTATCTCTTATTCTTTTGTTATCCAGGCTACACGTTTATGGGATACTCTACCGGTGGAGTTAAGGAAAGCTTCCAGTAAACTCTCTTTTAAGCAGCTAATTAGAGCTCATTTTTTAAAGTCATATATATAAATATATATATTTATTATAATTTTTTAAATATCGTTTATGACGTTTATATATTATTATATTAAAAGTCAATCTTATAGTATATAAGTATTAGTATATAAGAATGTACGCATATGTATTTTGTATGCACCCCTTATTATGAAAACCTCTCCATTGCTGCGGTAGACTGGTAGAGAATGCCAAATGGCATTAAGTCCGCCGTTTGTACAATAAAAATAAATTTTATATTGTGCAATAAAGTTTTAAATAAATAAAAAATTAATTAATTAATTATTAACGTGTTGCTGGAAATCTAAATAATAAATAAATAAATATTTCTTACAATCACACCACATTATCCAGCCCACATTAAGTATCATTAAGAACTTATGTTATGGATACTAGATAATGGATAAATAAACTTTAAAAATATATAAACACCACAGATATTTTTTTAATACATAAATATTGAAATAAACTTAAATAAACATACATAAACATCCATGACTAGAAAGAAAATATAATAAAATATCCCCTACCAGGATTCGATCCCGGGTCCTCTGGCATGGAAGGCAAGGCTACTTACCTTCACACCAAACAGGCCGTCACTATAATTTTTAAAGAAGTTATTAATTACGTACAAAGTTTATCTTGGCACTGTGTATCGTTTTATAAGTACCAACAAATTACAAACATTATGAGCACTTACTTTTAAATTTCGCGCGTAAATAGTCTGAGTCAGGTTAAACCTCATTTAATTAATTTAAGAAGAGGTCAGTTACACTCGGGTCCACAATCGGGTGCCAAATCCGTTGGTCTACCAAAGTAGAAGTAAATCAGAAGTAAGTAATTCTTTGCATAACTTTGCAAAAAGTGCGTTTGTCCCGATGATCAGTCTGTCGAGGGCCCGGATTGTTACGAATTTATTTTTATTGGACAATCTAAATAATAGAAAAAAACCTATCGTTAATGATCTCTAAAGTTTAATTTTCTGTTCTTTTTTTTCCAATATCACAGAAAATATTTTTTTTATAGTTTCATTAACATAAATTATCACTGAATACAAACGCTTTTTTTTTGTTATTTTTACGATATTAAAATTACCTTATTAAATAAATTGCATACTGTAGTAGACCACGCGAGCACTCGAGTAAAAACGCGCGTGTACTGGAGTGTTTCCTTACAACACGACAATATACTATTTGCGTTATTCCGTTAAGAATCTGATCCGATTTCATAATATAATTTAGCGATAGTGAAAAGAAAGGTGTCTTTTAGGACAGAATCCAGGCTTAATTAGTTACGAATACATATCTTTTTGTAATTTTTTTGCTGCTAAAAGGCCAAGTAGCGTACTCGTTAGGAGCCCTGCTTCATACGCCGAAGGTCCATCGTCGGTATCAAACATGATATTAATATATCGTTTCTCGTTCGCCTATAAATTTTGCGTGAAATCTCTTTCTCGTCGTGATTTTGGTCTTTCACTTTTTCGTATGATTCAGTAACATGCATTAAAACATAATACTTTAACATCTATAACATGCAGAGAATTTACAAAATAAAATATACTTCAAAATCGTATCTTATAAATTCCCACCTCAGTAGTTACATTCCGAACCCCCATCACGTGCGCAAACGAATGCCGACTTAACTTGAATCTTTTCTCGATTGCTCGAATCTTTGGGGGTTAACTCCATTCAGGGTTACTAGTGATAAACCGCTTACTAAATAAATCCTATTTTAAGGGTGATTAGCGATTTAGTGTGGCCGTAATAAGATTGATTTGTAGTGGTTTTCTATTGAAAGAAAGGGTTAGTAAGTGGCTGTGATTGTCTTTGAATGAATAGGTGAAATGTTTTGTGTCATCACAATTTGTTTTCATGCGTATTCTGTTTGGGAAGGTATTAGCAGATTAAGATACGGTACATTGATCGCAAAGCACATGCCACGTACAACGATTTTTGTTTTAATTTTTGTAAAATATAAAATCAAACACATGTTTTATAAGCAATTGCTTATAATTAATTATCAACTCTTGGTGTAAGTACCAGTTCAGTAATTATCATATAATTATATAGATGGTTTCAGTTCGTACCTACGTGTTTTTTATCAGCCGCAGAAAATCAATCAAAAAAACACTTGCAACAACTGTGTCATCACAATACAAAAGAAATAATCAAAACTTATTAAAGCTTTCATATTAAAAAGAAAACATCGCATTGAAAGCCACAGATGCATGAAACCACATCAGCTTACCCAATAAATAAATTATTTTGCCGCCAAAAAACCGATAAAAGATAATCAGATAAAGATTTTAATTTATAAAAAAGCAAGTAATGGTGGGAAGTGCGACACTTGTTCCATTGTGTGGAGGTTTAAATAAAATAAGTTTGATGAAATTTTGCTCAGGTCAAGTGAAAGTAATCATGTTTGGAAGGATTATGCGAGGAGCAATATTTCTTTGTAGCATTATTTAATGTTATCGTAGTTTAAAGTACCGTTTTTAAAAATATAGAATATTTTTTGTTCAGGTTATCTTTTGTATTATAATGATGTCAGAAAAGGGGCAAAAGACATGCTTATAACTATTTTCGATGTAATTTTAGAGCGCGGGTCATTATTTATTTTAGCTATGTAAATAATGCCACAAAGAAATATTGCTCCTCGTATAATCCTTACAAACATTATTACTTTCACTTGACCTGAGCAAAATTTCATCAAACTTATTTTATTTAAACCGCCACAACTACTTCTACCTGAAAAGAAAAAAGTACGAAATTTGCCAAACAGCACATTTTTGTGCCTTTTCAATAGCCAACAAAACTTGCACAGCCAAGCATTAGCCTTCTCGTACTTAAATAACATCATATATACCTATTAAGTAAGTACTTATATACTTATTTATTTTCTGTAATCAAAAGTACATCGTGAACACAATAAATGTAGAGTCATATTAAGAAGATGTAACAAAAAGTAACGAAAATTGAATTCAACTCTTCCAAATTCCTCTAAAGTAGACCAGCTAAGGCAGACCGTCCAGCGCACGCTACGCTGCAAGCGATCATAGCTTATTATATTGCAGCTTTAATCTGTGAACACTTGCCAGCGTAACCGCTACCAACACGTGACCGGGAACTGGATAAATGAAACTATAGATGCGGATAAAATATGTTTTTTATAATTGATTGTGCGGTCAAGGTATGGTATGGCTGTTAGAGTTCTCTATTCATGCTTTTTAGGATATGATTTTTGGGTGAGGATTGGCGGAAGTCCTCTCGTTATCTTCAAAATTTTAGACTTGTCAGGTATATACCGGGTGTACAATCCAAATGGGCCAGTATGGAGAAGTCAGAAACCATGAGAGATAGCGAAATCTGTTCTTAGGAACCATGGCGTCGATTTTAGATTTAATAATAACCACATTCAAACTTTTTTCTTAACTCTCATACTTAACCGGGAATCGAACCTGGTCAATATTCTTGTAATCGAGTCAAGTATTGGTCCGTAAGTATAAGGACCAAATTTGGCTATGAAATGTTGTGTAAACAAGACTGTCAGTAAATTAGACTGAAATGGCCACAATTTAATTAATTTGCAAAATGTCGTGAATAATATGAATCGATCATCAATTATCTGAAGAGACCACTTGTGCATATCTTATCTGTATCGATATAATGCATTACAAATAGCATTTATTTAAAATTAAAACGTATTTGTTCAGCGGGCGTGCCGAATCATTTAAAATTTGAAAATGGAATACTTCTTTTGGAATGAATGTCATATATTAAATAAAACGAGCCCTTCGTTTTGATTTTAGATAGATTATTATTGCGTTATGTGTTGTATACTGTTTGTATAATGCGTTTAACGAATGAAGAACAGTTAGATCTATTGGAAGTCTATTTTAAAAGTGATAAAAATTGCACACGAGCTCTAAATGGGTACCGAAATAGGCATCTGTTACGTAATGTATCCACATGAAAAGTATTTAATAAACTTATTTACAATTTGAGGACATGCGGTTGTTTTAGAAGGAAAAAGCAGAAGAAACCACGAACATGTGTTGATGTTGAGATCACTGTTTTGACTTACTTCGTGGGAACTCCTGATGCTTCAATTCTTGACGCTGTACGCGATTTCCCAGACGTTTGTCACGGTACAATCCAAAATGTTTTGTAGAAAAAATACAAGTATAAGTGTTACCGTAATGCACATTTACGAAGGGCGACGCCAAATAAGATTTTCATTTAACTGTTGGGTTGGACTCATACATAACAGAGTTTTGATGTTTAAAATTTGTGACTGGCGATTAGATAGATTTAAATACATCGAAATTTTAGAAGACATTGTTGAAATCATACGAGGAATGCCACAGGATTTTATTGAAAATATGTATTTTTAACAAGATAGAGCCCCCGCACATAATAGTCTAATTGCTACAGACTTTCTCAATGACCACTTTCAGGATAACTGGATTGGTACAAAAGGCCCCATTAAATGGCCCGCAAGATCGCCTGACTTCACGCCTCTTGACTTTTTCTTATGGGGTTATGTAAAAGATGAAATCTACAAATCAAATTACGACACTGTAGAGGATTTAACTACAGCCTTAGAAAACATGTTAATGCAATTTTACATTCGTTACCCAAAATAATTAATCTTTGCATTCAGCAGAACGGCTACCATTTTGAACATTTACTGAAATCAAATAGTTAGGTTATTGTTGGGTTTTTCTTTCAATTATTTGAACAAGACTCGATTGAATTTTTGATTCTTACGACTTGCAGAATTTATATCACATTGTTTACAGAGATTTTGACCAGGTTCGATTCCCGGTTACGTATAAGAGTTAAGAAAATGCAGGGCTAGTTTCGTTTAGATACATTTATGTAGAAAAATGAAATAATAGCTTTATCGCACCTACTTACCTACTTACAAGGCAAAACCATACACTAATTTTGGAATTTTTTTTGGCCTTCTATTTCATTTACTGAATAGCGATGATGAAGACGAACATGTTACACGCCAATCCAAGATATCATCATTATCAAATTTTATATTCTACTCTTATTAATCCATTCCAAATAATACCACATCTACCTTTCATACCCACCATAGCAACCGAGCAGGCTTGTTCCACGTCTCCCACAATCGGCTCAGAGCTCGTTGTAGCGTAAAATTGTGTTTGACACGCGCTCGGACGCCGGCGCGGGACGGGGTGGGGGCGGAGGCGGGGGCGGGGGCTTAGGCATTATCGCGGCTTAGGACGAAATCTCCGTGTTATGATTCCAGAGCGATTAATATAGCTTTAACTGTGTTACGGGATTTACTGTGTTTGTTTTACAGGTGTTGCGCTTTTTTTGATGAGGCGTGGAGATTGGTGTTATTATTTAGTCAATACTAATTAAAAAGTAATTTCGTTTGTTTTTAATTTAGATTTGGAGATATATAAGGTATCCGGGGTACTAATATTTTCTTGATGATTGTTGTAATTACCAACGAAACGCAAGTACTTCTCGGGACAGCTACGTCTTCATTAAGAACGGATGTAAAACGTGTATACATTTTACTTATAGTGTCACAGTGATGAACAGCTCAATAAATAATTTCCCAGTATTTGAAATCATTAAAAAATTTACAAATTTCCTAGGTACCTTCACAAAATAATGCAAAAAATCGCCACCATAAAAACTGTACAATCAAGTAACCCAAAAAGCATCATCAAAAAGTCCTACAAGATATTGCAAAAAAAACTAACTACCCTTAATATTGAGTTACGCCACAACCCTTGCTGGTACAGTCTGCAGAAGTCTCCCGGGAGACGGGAGTGACGCTCTCCGCGCGAAGCTGAAATCATATTCTGTTAAACTTGTTATGTGTCCACGGCTTGAACGGCTGACCTGGCATTTTGTTGGATTGTTGTGGATAGGACGACTTAAAATTACAAAAAATCGTGCACACAAATATACCTATACACACTTAACATGTGTGTATAGGTATATTTTAGAGTTTAAAGTATCAACACTCTATCAGTACCAATTATTCAATTGTTTTGAAATTGTTCGGCTTCAAAAGTTTAGATTAATTCGAATGTTGTCAACTTAAACTTGATCGGAAGAAGTATTAAAAATCTACAAACTTTTTGAAATTGGGTATAATTAGATATATCCTGTTTTGCAAATAAAGACAAAAATTATACCCTATACGTATGTGATAAATATCTCAACATTTTTTGCCTCTAATACTAATAGTAAAATATGGTGAAATTATAGTATCACCAATAAACTAATCGAAAGATAGTTTTCACTGCCAGTGTGAAGAGTAAACGACCAACATTATACGAATATGAGTGTTTCCTTAATTGGCGATTTCTTAATCTCTTGTACGGTAGTTACAACTAGCTGTTGTGGACGGCCATGATGATAGATTTGGAATCGAGGGTAACCCTTGAAAAAAATAAAAGGCCCGTCACATCCACACAACTCCAACCCCAACATTCGCCCTGGCAATACTGTATCGAGTTTTTAGCGAACTCGGGCTCAATGTCGTCCGATGCCAGAAAATATTGGCTGCGAACCTTTTTACTGTAAATGTGGGTAGCAATTGATTTTTATATGACTGCACTTTATATCACGGAGTGAGGAGTAAGGTTCTATGTCGCTCGGGGCAATGTGTTTCTTAGGAAATCTATTTAGAAGGTGATATCTTGTGTGTGTCTCTGTATTGGGTGTGAATGAGATTGTTTTAAGTTGGTGTCTGCTTTTTTTGTCTTCATTGTGATATCAAAGTACTAATAAGAAAGATTTAACAAAACGATAATTTGTTGTGTAGGTACTCGAACCATGTGATACGTGCAGTTTGTTTATAGTCATAAAATTACTAACAATATTCATTAATGCGTCAAAAACATGGGGTTCCTAAGACAATGTGCTCGTTGACTATAAATTGTTTTTTTTTTTAAATATATTTAACATTAAAGTTTTCCCCTCAATTAATTAGTTAATTAGTGACAAGTACTTTTACTGGTAGAAGAGTTTTTTAGTATCTCATCTGGGGCGGAACTACATTCCTTTGTATATTGACCGCCAAATAATCTCATTGACGTGGTTGTGTTCCGGTTATAGGGAAGGAACATCCATCTCAGTCACTGAAATAAAGGCAATTCCAACTTAAGCCTAGGGCCGGCAATGCATCAATATCGCAATTACTGTCAATAAATAAAACACCTACCGTTATTGATCTCTAAGACCGATGCCACTTACCTCCATGTGGGCCGTGTGAGTAATTGCCGAGTATGAAAACAGCAAAAAGTAGAGAGTAATATGTTCATGAGAAAATAATCCTAAATTGAGATGGCTTTTTGATAGCGAATCCTGTGAATGCATTTACTATAAATCTCTAAATGTCCAAAATATTCTCACAGGAAAATCTCTTAAAACTCACGCTTCCAATAAAACAGTCGAAAAAACAAAAGAAAACAATAAAAATCACTTGAAAATCCACCGATGCGGCATCACTTACTAAGTACATTCATTCATATATTTTGATCAGAAAAATGTCAAGTACGTATCGCATTTTTGAAAGAAATTTTACAAAAGTTAAACTTGTACTTAAATTCAACCCTAATGTATTGGAGCAAAGTTAAAAATCAAACAGCTGTACATTAAGTTGAGTTTTATGAAAGGGGGTGTGAGTGGTAAAGGACAATATAAAAATGGCATGAAACCAGTATGGAGTGCACTTGATTCTTGTAAGGGTTTTTAAGTAAAAAAAATCTGTGGTTTTAGTATTAATAACGTAAGCTCTTACTTTGTAAATGGCCATTTGTTTGGTGAGAATAACGGCGGGTGGCAGTTTGTTCATTGAAAAGTATTATGTAGTAATTAAGGTATGTGTTATGTAAAATTGCTTTGTTCAAGGCCTTCTGTCAAACTTTATATACGTGTGCCTTGTTAGATATACGCGGCGGGCATACGACGCTGTCCGTGTTCAATACTATAACGCTTTCAGGTTGTTTTTGGGACTCCCACAATACTGTAGTGCATCAGGTATGTTTGCCGACGCCCACACCGATGATTTTTACGCCATCCTTCTTAAACGAATCGCGTCGCTGCTGCACAGGGTGCGTCGGAGCCCCAACAGCATTCTGGGCGTTATATCCGATAATCCTGAGTGTCCTTTATTGAGACAGTGCCTCAAAAATTCGAATCAAAAATTATAAATTAATATTACAGTATATCCACAAACATAGTCTTTAAGTTAAATTTGTTACTAACCAAGGTATGGATTATGGTCCGAAATAAACGATTGTTATTTTATTTATAGCAATTTTCATTGAATGAGTTTTTGTTTATATAATACGTCAAAATAAATAATAGATATATAAGCTTGAAGATTGCCATATTTAAGGTGTCTAAAACTAACGAAACGTACTAGCGGAAAAAAATTGTTTTAAAATACTGTGTTATTTAACATATTTCCTGACGAAAAGCGAATCTGAAGATAAAAATAACGTTTGTATAGTTTTTTAACAAAGCTGCACAATTAGGTTAGGCTTAAAAATCAACGTAAAATTCATAACCTTAGTTTACGGCTGCATAATTAAAGATGTAGAAATTGGTTGAAATATCAAACTTTTTTGTACAAATCTAAAACAAAATGAAACAGTTCATTTAGAGAAAACATTGATGAACAATGTAAAAAGTCACTGGGGCCATAAATTGTATGCATTATATGAAAGGGTTATAATTTTTTTTAATGCATATAATTTTACCAACAAAAATTCTATAAAAACCACAAAACATGTTATTGTGAATATAAAAACCAATTAAATAATAAGAACTAAAGTTTTTCAATTTCCGATGAAAGTACCGAAGTAAGTAAAGATTTATTACGTGCACAAAAATAGTCCTGCTTTTCAAAATACTTCTCAAACCCATAATATTCCTTTCAGCCATAAAAAACCTAATTAATCACCAGCCAGACCCGTGAAAGAAGCTCAAGTATTATCGTAATTTCCGCCGGTCCCTGTTCGGGCGCCATTTTGCTGGTCGCAGATTTGCCGCTATCTGCAGCGAGCGCGCGGTGACCGACATATTCTGAACGATGCTGTGATCTTACTGCGAGAATGGAATATGGTGGTAAAGGAGTTGCGTTATTTTTTTTCGTTTATGTATAAACTTATGTTACCTTAACTTTACATACGTCCAATTCTACCCGCATTACTTCAATTAAAGTTTCGGGAGACAATATATCCCTTGTTATACATAGATGTCAAGATCCCAATAGTGCAAGAACTTTTAAAAATCTGTCCGATGGTTTTTGAACGAATTCATATTTTATAAACATCAGTAGTAATGAGAAACATCAGTCGCTCACGTGAAATTAAATTAAATTTTATTTTATTATCTTAATGATCAATAAACTCATTGAATTTTAATTTTCAATGAAATAATTTTTGATTGTTTCAAAGTTTTGAATAACTACTGTAACTGAAACATGTACGATAGTAAAAATACTTTTGTAATTGTATTCCGTACGAAGTTAGAGATCAACCTATGGAATAACAAGAACCGAAGCCCGGGTTCGTTTATACCTCAAGAATACCTAATATACTTCAAAAGACATAAATAAGAAATTGGCCAAAAGTGTGTTATATAATGATCCAATAATATGCAAAAGGAATGTATCTTATTTATTTACTTCGTAAATCTCCCCCGAATATATCTTACTTGTCTAAAGTCTACTCCTTTCCATCCCTATTCAATAAAATAAAATATATTTTTACGAGTTTCACACCATCTCACACAATCCGATGACTAAGTGTCGAGGAGCGCGCGCGACGTATGCTGTTCCATATTCAAATTGAACCGCCTTTAGAATCGACCCGCGCCATTTTGTTGACACCGAGATGAAGAAAATGGCGGACCCTAAGAAGCTTACCTAGAATGCTATCTTGTTGAAATATGCTTTTCGTTTTATTTATGAAAATGAAGTGAAGGGAAACTTGTTGTAAATTAATTCAAGCCTTTGGCAGTCGTCTAGGTAATATAACTTTCCAGTATTTGAAACCTTCAAATTTTTGAATTATTATAACTCTGTGGATTAAAATAACATTTGCGAGTACCTGCACATCTTTAATTTTGGAGATAACCATTTTACGTTTCATCTTCAAAATACACAAATTTTAATATAGTAACCATGCTTCAACACATATTGTGTAGGTATATTCAAAAACTTACTAACTAAATATAACTAACATTTTCGCAGAACAAATACTGCCCAGTTTAACCGTGGATAAAATATTTCTTCCTTCAAATGATTTTTAGGATGACGGAATCCATATGTCACTTAAGCTTTAAAAAAGTAATGTACAGTGGATTAATAGATGAGACATCCTTCATTGATTAGAAGTAAGAGTAAAGTTATGCATAAGCAGGAACTAGAAAACTACATGAGTGTGTAATAAACTTAACTTCATCAGTAGATAGACGTGTAGTTTAAGATCCACTTGATGGTAAATGATATCCGTGTCCATAAACGCCATTAATCTTAGATGTTATTAATTAATAGACTAATGATGCATAGCCGTTGTTAAGCTTCAGTTGGACTTGCCTTTGTTCCAGTAAATACACCGGCGGTTCCTCCCCTTTATCTGGAACACGACCATGTAAAGGTAGTTATTACGGTAATCAAAATAAGGACTGTAGTAGACTGTAGACCGCTTAAGACGAGATCTAAAAAGAAACACTTCTAGCTTATATATTATGTTCTTGAAACTTACAAGTTACTGTCTGGGTAAAGACGCATGTTTCAATTGAATATGTTCACTGGAAATTATACATACGATACCTATTTATTGTCTACTTACAACATTCTTGCCAATTATCATTTCTACACAACTTAATAGAATGTTGATTATTGTACATGTCTTACATAGATCTCAATAGCAACCCTCCACTTGCTCGTACTCTCCTACTTCCTATATTACAAAAATTTCACTTACAAAAAAATTTTAACGTTTCGCTTAAAAAAATCCATATAAATAACCCGAAACAATACTAGGGTGTCATCATAAAGCACGATTAGTTGCCGCCCTACGGACACAAAGGCCGACTCACTATCTATTTAAACCTGGATTAGCACTCGATAACTGTGATTAATAGTCGCGCCGACGTGTACGGTTTGCAACAAAGTTTGGGGGAATTAATATATTTATTTATTGACTTTAGTTTAAGCTGAATAGAGCATTCAAATGTGGTTTAATTTAGATATATGGTCATCTTGCATAATTAATGATAATTATTTTTTATTTAAAAATCGATCTGTTTGGGAAACACCTCAATATTATAGTTAATAATTTAATTTATGGACCGTAAGTATTACTAATTTTATTACGAGCTAGAAGAAAAATATTTTTGTTATAATAACGTGCCTATTTATTAATTGATTCTGTATTAACCAATGTGGTCGCAATTATGTCCGATGTTACCATAATCAGGTAATTTATGCTCATGACTGCCAATGTATAATCCCCACGTCTTGAGTTAGTGAAATATTATATAAATTCTATACTTCCATGTAAATCCACGCGATACAAGAAATTTTTAAATTACAGTAACAAGGGATAATCGAAGTAATTTATACAAAGATTTATTTATTTATTATTTTGTTAGAATACCACACACTTGTTCTTCTATCGGTACTAAGTAGAGCGGCGTATTCGAGCGATGTGAGGAAGGTTGCGGTGTGCGCCAACAGATAGTACGTACATTTAATGAAAAAATTCAATTAATTTCATATTTCCAATAATAATCTATTAAGAAAAATATTAATGAGAATAAAAATTGAAAATAAAACGATTGTCTCCTGCTGTTGGAGTGGCGACAACGTAAAAGTTTATATATTTATGGAAACTGGTGCTAAACTGTTACCATACTTCACATCAGATCTGCCACATCAATGTTCATTCTTGTGTTTCCAAAGTATGCAATATTTTTGACACAATTATTTTTAAGACCCCAATAGGAAATCCTTCTGCTAATTATAATTTGTACAATTTATTTCGACTAAGCTTTAAACCGTAGTTATATGTATTACGATTTGTAATCGTGAAAAAAAAAATTATAAACAGAGCAGATCCAAATCTATTTTTTTTATTGAGTAAAATCATGCCTGGAAATTGTTTTGTAAAAATTAAAATAATTTATTTATTATCTTTTTTTTCAGAGTACAGATACTTCTGGTGATATGTTCAAACGTTGAATATTCTTGTTCATATCGAGTAAGGGAGTGGAAAACTCTGGTGTCAGAGTAGATCAAAACACTTTCTCTCAGCCTCTGACGTGGCTTAATCTTTGTTATCTTGCTACAACCAGGACCAATCACTTAAAAGCTCGGAAACTGTCAAGTTTTTTAGCCACTGGCGGTCACCCATCCTAGGTCTACCGCATCGAACGTTGCTTAACTTAAACAATCGTCAAAGAGACAGCGACTACCGTGCGGTCCTGAGATTGAGCACATTACGAGTATGAGCCCTTCGAGTGTTTTAATTACCATGTCAAAGTGCCCGCAGAAACCTTTTATATTTCTACTGGAAACCACTGTTTAAATACTTTTCATAAAATTTAAACAGTTTTCCTCCGACTGTACCTAGAATGGATTAACACGCTGTTTGTAATTTATAGTGAAGGCTGACGGCTCGGACATTGCAGTCCGGCGGTCTGGCGAAGTTATGTCACATACTTTTTTATATCACAGAATGCTGCTTTATGTACCTTGCTTGAATATGATACATGATTTTCTGGATATAATATACTTTTTTAGGTGCACTTTATGTATTACTGTAAATTCATAGTTTTCCTGCTTCCTTAAGTTTTCAGGGTGAATTATATCGGATATTTTTACCGGAATTTATAGAATTTTACGATATTTTTTATTTTAACTTGACGTTTTGGCGGTAGCGCCAACTTACCCCGAAATTCGCGGCTTTTTTTTTCTAAGTCGTAAAATACCATGAAATTCCGCTTGACTAGGTATAGCCCAAACGTATTTATCTTACCACCATAATGACCAAGCCGAAGTAAAAAATAACCCCATATATTATATCAACGAAACTACAACCACACTGCTCTACAACCTAGCAACAAAGCTGCCACTGTTCCAATTTCATCACTATCGGATTAATCAAATTGGGAGTATCCAGAACTAATCCATATTCATGTATTCCGTGTTCCGAGGCCTCAATACCCTATATCTTGGAATCTTGCATATATTTTGCCTTATAATCTGAGATTGAATTAACACGTTCCGTGTCAAAATCTTGCATAAACCTATCGCATATGTATGTACCGGCATGCACAGGGTGTTCATATTTCAATATGTTTTAACTGCTAATGGTTTAAATGGTTTGACGATGCCTTAGTTGCTATTAAAACATTGGAAATGCGAAAAAATTTCAATTCCAGGCAGATTTCATTCGCGACGGTCATAGGATATGAGTAGACATGGTGTTTTAACTATTGTTTCAAAAATTGAAGCGAACATATTTTGATGTATTAACGTTATAACATGCAAGACATAAAAAATGAATCGTGATGTGCTAGAAGAGTTTCTTTTGTTTAGATTTCTTTTGGGGTGGTACTATAGCCGCTTCTACGTGTTTTTAAATGTGTTGACTGCCATAATAACCAAATTTCCTTCACTGCGTCCCGGTTAAATGAAAGGAACAACCAGTGCTATTACTGGAACAAAATCAATTCTAACTGAAGCCAGTGGTTGGCAATGCATCATTAGTCGATATAGTAAATACATTTGATATTGATAATTAGAAGAAGCCATTTGGAATACTGTAGCCCAATTACAAAGTACATATTTCCAGAATTGAACGACTGCAGAAGAGAATACTTTGGCATCTGTCATACATAGAGGCGTTGCAAAAACGCTATAATCTTATGAGGAACGTCTCTCACATTGCGGTATGCATTCTTTTGTTAGTGTACGTGTGTATGCAACTTAGTGTTAGTGTTCCTTAAAAAATTATGTGCTGGTACACTAAGTTGTCAGAATCTGCTTAGCCGCTTAGTTTTCTTGTGCCAATGGAGACTTCAAGATCGTGTCGTAGAAAGCTGTTTCCTCCACCACATTGTCGCACTAACCTCTGAAAAAAAATTACTGTACACTGTCATGCATGCATTCCCTATATGAGCACCATAGTCATACTTTAGACCTCTTTAACATGAATATTACAAATTTAAAGAAAATTGTATTGCCAAAAGTTCATTCGGAGCGAAATAACCAGTTTAAGCAAATACCTTTGTAAAAGCGCATGAGGTGATTTTCTATAAGTGGCAAGGCACTTGTTTTATTGTTTAAATAACTGAATAACATTTAAATTGTATAGAGTACTTGAAGTTGAAAATCCAATTATTAATAAATAAATAAAAATAATAATACTTACTTACGGCTAATGTGTACGGGCGTGGATGCCATTTTCCATCAGGTAAATCGAGTGCTTGTTCAAAAGTTTAATAGTCATAAAATATGTAAAACACTAGGTATATAAAAGGGACATTTTACTACGAAGTGTCGGTCTCTTGAACTACGCTGACACATTTAAAACTCTTTTAAACCACACCCCGCTCCTTATTCCAGAATCTTACAAACGAGCTTCAAAGCTTAACTTCTACATAAATAAATGAAGGACTCGACCGCTCACCCTGTATCTAGCGCGCAGTGCTAAGACGGTGAGAGCTGCATGTGTGTCGCCACCTGGCGGTTGGCGGAGAAATTAATTGAGACCGGCCTGGCCTTCGCTGTGCTCGGTACTTCAGCTTGAGACATGGATACGCGTACTTAAAATAATATTTTAAAATACAATCCTGAAGACAATAAAAATAAACGTTTAATTATCATAACTACAGTAACTTACCTATCATAAACTATTTTATGTTTATAAAAATTAGTAAGTCCTGATTTTGAATTATTGTTTATAACATAACTTAAATAATTAATATTAATGTACACCTTATTTAGGTCTTCAACCCTAAGACTGGAACGGAGCACAGGTTCTTATTTCAATAAATACACTCCCTTTTTCTTCGTCACAGTTGGGTCAAAATAGCCCTCGTTTCACTATTTACTGTGCCATCGCCCTCCTCAACCGCAGTAGAGGGAAGTGAGCCACCCGTCACCCGACGCTACCTTAAGAAGCCGTAAGAGGAGGTCTTCCAATGACACGGGCGGTTTAAAACAAATAAAGTTTCTTGAAATTTTTCAGGAAAACCTTGGATATCCTCAGGAACCTTATTATAAAAGCGTATACATTGACCCGTGAATGAGTTAGTGACTTTATGAAGCCTACTATTGTGAGCTGCCAGCTTAGTTTTTCCTCTTGCGTTGTCTTTGTGCAGACTTCATTTTCTTTTGAACATGGATATATTCTTGCTTACTTTAAATTGTCTTTATTGTATTGAGAAGTAACAATAAGTAATATGGTTGTAAATTTTGTAATTTAATTTCCATAACAAATTTCTTTGTGAAAGAAAATAAAATAAATATTTGTTTATTATTTACGTAATAAAGATTAAATTATCAAAACCTATTCTGAGCTCGTTTCAAATTAAATTTCTACTAATAATAAACACATTATCATATTAATATTTACACTAAATAACAATAATTGTGTATGTGTTTTTAAAAATGTACATCCTTAAAAAAATGACGAGTTATTATATCTATAAATAAATGGACAACATTTTAAAAATATGTGTCTAAAATAAAAACACCAATTCTTATTTTTCTATCTAGAGTTGAACAATATTTTTAGAGGCTTATTTCGAAGAAAAAATAACGAGTATCATAATACTTGTGATGACGTCACTTATGTACTTACGTACAATGATTCGCCGGCCCGGACGCCGTCATTTCTGACGGTAATACACAGGCTTCTTTACTTGTATAACCACTGGTTGTTAGGTCATCGTAACACACCATTTGGTCATTAAAATAAGCATGTGCCTTATAGTGCCCGATACCATTACCCATTGCAGGGAGGTATTCAATACCCCCTAACAATTTGTAACATCTGTTTTTACGGGATGGATTTTAGGTTCATCTTTTAAAATAACCTTTTCAATTCCATTCAGATCAAATAATATCAAATTGGAAAATTCATAAGTAATGGTAGTCTGACCTCCACATAAAACACACGTTTTCGCCTCATAATCAACACTGATTGCATCTTCTAGACAAGAAATGCCAAAAACTGAAATAATATTAGTATAAATTTGCAGAAATATACTTTTTCTATGTATTTTGGACGACATACTAGACTCATTAAAGCACTGTTTTGTGTAAATGGCACTAACAATGTCATCGAATAGGATATGTTCAAATATAAACGTGACATTACAGGCACAGTCAACATTAATATATTTACCACTGTTTTGCTCTTTACTGCTATAATGTTCAAGTGCCATGCGACACCGCATTTCTGGAAACTCTGTAGCTACATCAGCCAAACGTTTGATGTATTCTAAAATTCACATTTTTAATTAATAAATTTTCCAAAGTCTCTTTAATATTGTTGTTAATGTTATATCCAACAGCCAATAAGTACATTGCTGAGTCTAAACCGCAAGTGTTAGTTAACAAAATACTGTTACCATCGTTGAGCGGGAGGGAGCTACATAGATTGCCGTATTTAATAAATTTAATTTGTAGTTTCAGTGAATCTGGTTTAACTTCTTTGACGACTCCACCCCAATTTTCACAAAATGACGGTTTGTCAGGAAATATAGAATCTTTTCGGAATCGCTGATCACTGTTACTCGCATTGGATAATTTTGCTCGCGTTTTCTTTTTATTTCGTAAATTTTACGTTTTCTTGAACGTTTATCAACGGGTATTTTGTTAGTAACTAACAAAATACCCTTGACATAAATCACTGAGCGCGATTAACCCACCAAAATTTTCTAAACGAACTTTTAAAAACAGGTCGATCCTGCGTTTGGAAACTTTTGTTTTAAATATTAATGTTTTTAAAGTTTTAAAGTGACTTTCAGCAGCTGAAGACGATGAAGATTTATTTTCGGATTTGAAAACTGAACATAATAAATTGGAACAGAGTGGTAATTTATATAACAAACTTTTCAGGGTAGAAATGAATGGTGGATAAGAAAATTTATTTACATTGTCCACAATAATATTTTTTTTGTTCGATGCCACTCATCTATCAAATCACAAAGCAAAATCAGTATTTTCCAGATGATCAAACTCGTCTCTATTTTCATCTTCCTAAATTTCTTCTTCGATGTCATCTGTATTTAAACTGACGCTAGCAGTATCATCCATTAACTTATCAAGCTTTTTTTAGCCTCATTTATACTAAATTCAGCCAGTTTATTATCAAAATTCCACTTACCTAGACAGTTTTTTACAATATCTTGAATAATTTGTTTGGCTTTTTCAAACTTTCGCATTTTTTCAATAGCAAAATACAGTTAATATAAAAATATTTTACACGGGTGTTTACATTATTTTTAAAACATGATAAATTATGAAGTGATTTTGTAAAATGGCTAGTATCAAGTCTTATAAAAGTACGGGGTATATTGGTAGCTGTTCCTTCTAAAATTCAAAAAGAGTGCTGGATCTTTGGTATTATTATAAGCTGTAAAAGCCTTGGCAGACAGCAAACCGCAAACCGCAGACAGCAAAGCTGAAGAATCATCAGTTATTATTTCATGAGGTACATTAATTGTGTAGTTCAGCCATTATTTTAACCAATTTGTCAGTAATATATGAGTATGACAGTTACCAATTGAAATATACGTATAGATTTTAAATTACGATTTGCGGTTATGAGTCCAACACATAAAAACCATTTTTTTCGTTACTGGCGTACCATCAGCCAGACGAAAGGTTCCAAAGATAGAGCCTGTAGCATCGATTGTAATGGTAGCTCTTTCGAATTTATCGTAATACGTCTTAAAGTATTCGATTTGCTTAGGAGTCCAATAATATATGTGGAAATTGGGGTGGAAACGAACCTCTCCGATAGAATTCATATAATAGCAGTTTTGGCTAACACCATTAATGATGTAATAGGATTGCCATCATACAGCTTTTAAAGTTTTGCATCTGATTTTATTTTGCGAAAAGTATTAATAGACGGCAACACAGGTGGTTCAGTATTTGCATCATTTGATATAAACTTTGCAGCCATTTCATGACGAACCAATATAGCAGGGCTATATTTTAAACGTTTGGCCTACTGTCGCTGTTTGTAAACTGTAAGCGTTGATTTTTTTTATAGATTATGCTTATAGGACTTTATTTTGTTCCAAACACTGTAAACATACGCCTCTACTTTTTCTGTTTTTTTTTCAAGGTTGATATTACTATACTTGTAGAACACTGGGTGCAATGGCCTTTAATATTCAAAGTATCATTACTAACCCTACTTTTCTTCAAGTCCATGTACACTTTAATTTTGAGTTAAATCAAATTTTTTCTTTTATCATATTTGAGCATTTGTGTTTTGGCAGTTTGATATATTTGCTACGAACTATTTTGTTTTTTTCTCCGTGAATACAAAGGTTTGATTCGTTTTAAACTTTATATATCTAAATAAATTGAAAAAATTTGTCCATCCGAAGCTATATCTTTAGCTAGTGGAGTGAGACTAGTGGGCTTTCACTAGGTGTAGGTGCACGCGTTGTATCTTCCGACTCAGGTGTTTCATGCAAATCTGTACTAATGTCATTTCTTTAAAATGACATAAAAAAGCTATTTGTGACATTTAACCGTTTAAATATTGCGACATGACTGAGAAAATGGGGTCATTGTACTTAATGTTAGCTTTCTCTAATTGTTGATCAAATTTATTAAATAGATCCATTTTTTTTAGATCAATTACTGGCCTTCGTCCTCTGCAAAGCCAACTGTTTAACGTTGCATTTTAATGCTTACAATAGCAACCTATATTTTTTTATTTTTTTTAACAATTAATTTGTGTCGGGAGTCGAACCCGTCACTAGTAGAGTTAATAACAATTAGATGATTATCTCTTTCTACTCTTCTATTCAATGCAAACTCAAAATATTTTGTTGAAAAAATATTTACTTTGGAAAATGTACCGAAGATAAGATTAAGAGACACTGACAAATATAGAAAAAGTATAAAAAGTCCGCCGACGCCAGCACGGCGATATTAAAAACCTCCTTGCTAGTAGAATTTGCCGGCCGCCTCATACCTGCATCTTGTACTATAGAAAAATTACATTTAGAGTATTGAGTTGAAAAATGCATCAAATAAGTAACATGAATTGCAAAAGATACGCACAGTTTTATACGTTATCAGTAAAGGGGAAACCAACCACACAACACTATAAAATACTACAAAAAGTATTTTGTAAATTTTTATGCATAAAAAATTACAATGTCATAATATAAGACGTCATAAACTTAATAAACAGCCAACTACATAATTAATATTTCATGTTATTCAACCTTCATAGATGAACTAACTTACTACCTAAACTTTCAGCTACTAATATTCCATTATCTTTGAGATTCATTATGTGCATATTGTTGCATATCACAGGGTAATGCATTTCCTGCTCGGTAGTACAAAATCTGGTTAGTTGAGAATCTGGTAAGCTGCTATGAACGGAAATTACTGCACCACGAAACTGCAATAACATGTAATGTAACGTTGTCGCGTCTGATGAATGCAACCAATAAATAAACGTTAAATGTAAGAATTTATGACGGTCAAAAATCAGGGAAAAATGTCATAAGTCCTCTACTCATTATTTTTCTTTAGAATGACCATGAAAACTCAGGAGATATGCAAAATTATAGCAAAAAACAATTCACAATTTTGAATACAATCTCAGTCTCCCGATGAAGTATATTTAAGTAGGTAGAGGTCGAAGTATGGAACACTCAGGCGGCATATTGGAGGAAAAAATAAACGTTAATTATCTTTCTTCAGCTAATAAGTTTTTTCACACTCATTCTTTAACAAATTCACCCATGGGTTTAGTTATATTACACAACAAAAATACTACGTATTTAATTAGTAATAGGTCTTTACCTATGAAACTGCCGTTTTGCCGTACTGGCCATTTCAAATGAAAATATTTCTTTTTTTTACTGATAATTCTAATTTCAAATTAATTTTATTTGACAAACATGGAATTCTTTTTCTAAAATCGTCATTTGTTTAATAGTTAGTGTTTTGTTTTCAACGCATTCGAACATTTTTCGTCATCATTGATAAGTAAAAAATTCGATTAATTATGGAGTATGAGTACCGTCGTGGCAGCAAAGCGGCACAAGCGGCACGCAACATCAACGACGTTTACGGAGCGAACACTACAAACGAACGCACCACCCGTTATTGGTTTACCCGCTTCCGTTCTGGAAATTTTGACCTGAAAAATGAGCCCCGTGGTCGTCCGATAACTTTGGTCGACAATGACGAATTAAAGGCAATTGTGGAAGCTGATGAAACTCAATCCACGGCTGAATTAGCAGCAGCTTTCGACGTTAGCATCAAAACAATATTGGTCCATTTGCGTCAAATTGGCAAGGTACAAAAGCTTGACAAATGGGTACCCCACGAACTCAATGACCGCCAGCGCGAAGTACGCGTGGAGACGTGCCTTGCACTGCTCAGCAGGCATACAAATGAAGGAATTCTGAACCGCATTGTTACTTGTGACGAGAAATGGATCCTGTTTGACAATCGTAAGCGCTCAGCAAGTTGGTTGGACCCTGGTTCAGCACCCAAACAATGCCCTAAACGAAAACTTACCCCTAGAAAAGTGATGGTCACTGTTTGGTGGTCTAACGCGGGTGTAATTCATCACAGCTTCTTGCCAAACGGGACAAGCATTACTGCAGATGTGTACTGTGAAGAACTGAACACAATGATGGTGAAGCTCGCACGTCTCCAACCAGCTTTGGTCAATCGTTCGGCTCCACTGCTCCTGCACGACGACGCGCGACCTCATACTGCACAGCAGACGGTCTCCAAGCTACAAGAGTTGGGGTTGTAAGTTCTCCGTCATCCGCCGTACTCAGCAGACCTTGCGCCTACAGACTTCTACTTTTTCCAGAATTTGGATAACTTCTTGGCGGGAAAAAAATTCAATACCCGAGAGGCAGTACAAAATGCCTTTGAAGAATTTGTTGCCTCCCGTCCAGCTGATTTCTTCAAGAAAGGCATCAATAAGCTACCAATGCGTTGGCAAAGATGCATTGATTGCATGGGTGATTATTTTGATTAATGGAAATAAAAAATATATAAAAAAATTACGCTTCATTTATTTCGTGAAAAACGGCAATTTCATAGGTAAAGACCTAATATATAGTAATGATTTTTATGAGCACTCATCCGGCCTGTGTGCGTAATGAGTGATCCAAATTAATCTTATGATTAATTTATTTATATAAATCGTTATAAAATTGGAACGGGACGTGCCAGTGAATTCTCAAATTGTTCTTAGTTATTAACTATTTTTAACATTTTTCCAATATCAAAATAAAAAGCGCAATGGCTGTATATTCTGAGATATACATAATAACATTTTCTTAAAGCGCGCGGTTTGAGTGATCCACTTTATTGGCCGTATCATTTTTATCTCAAGTTTAACATTTTTGTGCTTTGCCGTAATGTTTTGTCTATATATTACTAAATCTTCCTCAATTTTTGTTACAATTGAAGAGACGATCACTAAATTCACATGCACATATTTCGTAGGTAACCGTGTAAGTGACGTCATTTGGCGCTTACGACTCATTGTAAGGAGATGTTGTTGTTGTTAATGAAATGTTGTAAATCTTTGAAAATTTTAATTAAAACTGCAGTATTTCGGAAATACAAAAATTGGGGTCTATTCTCTTTAGGTCTATTTTGCTAACTGCTTGTAACGAGTTGTTCCGTATCTCGCACGAAAAATACTCGCACGCTCGGGCGACTTGGCACCTTTCGATTTTACTTAATATTTTGGTTGTCAACTCGCACGCTTTAAAAATCTGAGGTAACTACGTACAGTCAGCTTTGATTAACTTACTTACTTACTTATAAAAATATAATCTACATTATTATAATAGTCAGATATTAAGCTTTTTTTTTAATGACTGTCATAATTTAAATACTAATGTTTCCGTGAGTAAATTCGGTAATTGTGGTCGCAGTTTGTTCGTCGATATCGCAAATAAGACAAAGAAAAAAATATATATCCAGCTGCATACTGTAACGAAGAATTCTGACGCGAATGGGAAACCTGCCCTATTGAGCTAAAAAGGTTTATTCTCAGAAAAAGATTAGTTTTTTTTTTTTTTGCTGCCGAGGCACCCTCGCGGGAGGGAGGTGGAAGATGCGTCATGCATACCGCCCGCAGGTAAATTCCTCTGCGGGGGGTTATGTGGGACTCACCAGAATGGCACCTACCCACTAAAAACCACCTGTTGGCTGTAGTAAACGTATACTATTAGCCTTCATTGGAAGCGACACCCGTCTTCCGCCTGTAGTGAAAGTTGCACTGAAGGTGCTCAAAGGGACATGAGTTGGCGGCCGTTCGGGGCAGCCTCCGGTGAAGCCGGGGCTGCGCGGAGGTCGGCCGAAGCATAATTTAGGGATCAATTCATTTAAATGAACCTGTAATGAATTGAGAAGGGAACTATGTTCCGCCAGAGCTAGCAAACGCTCTGTCGGAGTACGTGAAGCCCTAAGTTTATGGGCTAAGACTGCAATCTCCCTAACATCAACACTTTTGATAGCGTCGCAGACGATACGCATATCGTCTGCTACGGAGGGTTGAGGAGTGATATTGGATGGGTGAGGAGCCGGGATGGGATTCGCTAGTGCAACGGGGCGGTGCAGCCTGGAGCAGGCTTGGGCTGGGTAGGCTTTGCAGCCGGAGGAACCCGGCTACGCAGCGGCGGAAAGTTTTCCTGAGAAAGGGGCGGGGCCTGTTTGGGTGCCACCCTCTTAGAATTAGTACGCATACAACGGGGTGCACGGGGACAGCCCCTGTAGTTTGCGGTGTGGCCGGACTGGCCACAAAGCACGCAATCGGGAGGAGAGGGAGTTTCAGGAGTACGATTGCACTCCTTTGTGAAATGAGGGACCAGGCACTTGACGCACCTGGGCGGAGCGGCGCAGTTGGCCGCCGCGTGCCCGTACAACTGGCACCGGTGGCACTGGCCGGGATGACCGCGGCGATGAGGCACCTCGATCGAGATCCCAGAGAGGCCGCATATGGTGCTAACCCCTTTGAGAATCTCCCTGGACTTGGGGACGTTGGTGAGAACCACCAAGGCGAGAGAGTGACACCTCCCGTACTTGATGTGCATTTTATGCACCGCAAGTGCCGGGAAGCCTTGGGACTGCAGGTCCTCCAGGATAGCCTCGTTCGATATTTCGAACGGGACTCCCCTGAGTACCGCTCTGAACTTACGCTCTTCTGGGAGAGCGTAAGTGTGGTAAGCATATTGCTTACCGGAGAGGAGCTTAGTCAAAGCACGGAAATCGTCTATCGACGAGACGGTGATTTTAATAGATTCACCCGAGTTGGTCGCTCGGGTGTAGTGGATCTTGTGCTCTTTGCACAAAGTCGAGACCTCGGACCATTTACCCTTTTCCCGAAGGAATACGGGTGGTGGAACCTTGGACTTGACTGAAGCCGCGGTAGGGGTTGGAATCACAGTGAGTGACATCAATGGGGCCGGGGCGGGTGTTGTAGGCACCGGGGTAGCTGGCGTTAAAGTCGCCGCGGTAGGTGTTGAAGACACCGGGACGGGCGTTGAGGACGCCGGGGCTTGTTTTTAGCGCTTCTTAGAGCGCTTCTTAACGAGGGTGAAAGAGGGAGGCTCAGGGCCAGTTGGGGTGGCGTCCGAGGATGACTCGGTCGCGGGTGCGCGCTTGCGGCGCGGAGGGGCGTTCGTTTCACACTCCATGTCGCTGGAGGTGGGGGACGCGGGAGGGCCTAGGACCAGAGGGGTCTGAGGGACTGGGGGGGCCTGAGGGGCCATTGTGGCAATCAATGCCATAAGTTGAGGGAGAGCACCATTAATTACCTTCAGGGTATGATCGTTGCAGCCAAAGCCTGCAGCGGTTAAGCCATCGACTAAGAACTTCGTTACAAACTCGGGACTTAGCGAAGCCATTGCAGAGGGAAAGGTTGGGGAGGGACAACAATATATAAATATATATACTATGAGCCTACCAACGAAGACTAACTTCCTAAAACCACCCTACACGCAGTAGGGCGGTTGAGGACGACGCGGATAACTTACTCGAACACGAAGACTCGAAGTCCTGGAACGCAGATCTTGCCGGAGCGGCAACGGCGACGCAGGTCGGCGACGTCGGGCAGCAATCGGCGAACGAAGATTCGTCGTGAAAACGACGGTTCTATGAAATTTAGGACATACGGTACGAAGCCTGAGTCGTGAAAACGACCCCTGAAATTTGGGGTGCTCAACTAGTGCGGACACTAGAAAGCGGAAAATGCGTCTGCGATCGACGTGCGAACGAATCCGCACGCAAACCAGGACTGAAAAGATTAGTTTTTTTTTTTTTGCTGCCGAGGCACCCTCGCGGGAGGGAGGTGGAAGATGCGTCATGCATACCGCCCGCAGGTAAATTCCTCTGCGGGGGGTTATGTGGGACTCACCAGAATGGCACCTACCCACTAAAAACCACCTGTTGGCTGTAGTAAACGTATACTATTAGCCTTCATCGGAAGCGACACCCGTCTTCCGCCTGTAGTGAAAGTTGCACTGAAGGTGCTCAAAGGGACATGAGTTGGTGGCCGTTCTGGGCAGCCTCCGGTGAAGCCGGGGCTGGGCAGAGGTCGGCCGAAGCATGATTTAGGGATCAATTCATTTAAATGAACCTATAATGAATTGAGAAGGGAACTATGCTCCGCCAGAGCTAGCAAACGCTCTGTCGAAGTACGTGAAGCCCTAAGTTTACGGGCTAAGACTGCGATTTCACTAACATCGATATTTTTCATAGCGTCGCAGACGATACGCATATCGTCTGCTACGGAGGATTGAGGAGTGGGTTTGTATGGGCGAGGAGCCGGGATGGGATTGCGGGGCGCTGCCTCCAGTTTTCTGAGGCAGGCCTAGACTGTGTAGGCTTTGCAGCCGGAGGAACCCGGCTACGCAGCGGCGGAAAGTTTTCTTGAGAAAGGCGCGGGGCCTGTTTGGGTGCCGCCCTTTTGAAATTGGAGCGCATACAACGGGGTGCACGAGGGCAGCCCCTGTAATTTGCGGTGTGGCCGGACTGGCCACAAAGCACGCAATCGGGAGGAGAGGGAGTTTCAGGAGTGGGATTGCACTCCTTAGTGAAGTGCGGGACCAGGCACTTGACGCACCTGGGCGGTGCGCGGCAGTTGGCCGCCGCGTGCCCGTACAACTGGCACCGATGGCACTGGCCGGGATGACCGCGGCGATGAGGCGCCTCGATCGAGATCCCAGAGAGGCCGCATATAGTGCTAACCCCTTTGAGGATCTCCCTGGACTTGGGGACGTTGGCGAGAACCACCAAAGCGAGAGGGTGTTGCCTCCCGTACTTGCTGTGCATTTTATGCACCGCGAGTGCCGGGAAGCCTTGGGTCTGCAGATCCTCTAGGATAGCCTCGTTCGATAATTCGAACGGAACTCCCCTGAGTACCGCTCTGATCTTACGCTCTTCTGACAGAGCATAAGTGTGATAAGCATATTGCGTATCGGTGAGGAGCTTTGTTAAAGCACGAAAGTCGTCTATCGACGAGACTAAGATTTTAATAGATTCACCCGAGTTGGCTGCTCGGGTGTAATGGATTTTGTGCTCATTGCACAATGTCGAGACCTCAGTCCATTTACCCTTTTCCCGAAGGAAAACGGGTGGTGGGACCTTGGCCTTGACAGAAGTTGGGGCCGGAGCGAGTGTTGAAGACACCGGGGCAGCTGGCGTTGAAGACGCCGCAGGGGGTGTAGGCACGGGCGCCGAGGGCGCCGGGTCTTGTTTCGAGCGCTTCTTAGAGCGCTTCTTAACAAGGGTGAAAGAGGGAGGCTCATCAGGGCCAGTTGGGGTGGCATCCGAGGAGGACTCGGTCGCGGGTGCGCGCTTGCGGCGCGGAGGGGCGTCTACTTCGCACTCCATGTCACTGGAGGAAGGGGACGCGGGAGGGCCTAAGACCTGAGGGGTCTGGGGGACTGGGGTGGCCTGAGGGGCCATTGAGGGAATTAACGCCATGATATGCGGGATGAGAGAGTCCAAGAAACGATACTTATCAGCATTTATAGACATGCCTTCAGCACCGGTACTATCAAGTAACTTCCTCATAAACTCATCAGAGCTTAGAGAAGCCATTGCGGAGGGGTTGGGGAGGGACAACAATATATAAATATATATACTATGAACCTATCAACGATGACTAACTTCCTAAAAACTACCCTACACGCAATAGGGTGGTTGAGGACGACGCGGATAACTGACTCGAACACGAAGACTCGAGGCACCTGGAACGACGAAATTCCGTCGACGAAGCTCACGTTCCACGAAGTACGGTTAACAGCCCACTGTCCGCCGTAAAAACGGCGTTAGAAACTTATTAGATGTACGGTTAAAACCCACTTTCCGCCGTGAAAACGGCGTTAGAACTTATTAGAAGTACGGTTAACGAGCCACTGTCCGCCGTGAAAACGGCGTTAGAAACTTAATACGGTATACAACTATGAAATTATATATTACGACAACAACCAGTGAAATTTGGGTGCTCAATTAGCGCGGGGGCTAATAGAGCGGGAAGGCGTCTGCGATCGACGTGCGCTCGAGAACGCACGCAGACCGAGACTGACGAGAAAAGATTTTTTTTTTTTTTTTGTTCCCCTCCGCGGGAAGGGCAGGAGGATAAAAATGCCCTGACGCATACTCTGGCGCGATTCCAAAGTTATGTGGGACTCGTCCCGACGCCTACCAGGACCATACCCACTAAAAACCCCCTGTCGGCTCGTGCATTTTTGCCACTCAGCCTTCATCTGAGCGACGGCCAATTGGAGAAAGAGGCCGCGCTAGCGGGGCCCAGAAGGGGTCACCCGCTGGGATTACATAGCACTGAAGGTGCTCAAAGCACTAAAGGTGAATACATAGCACTGAAGGTGCTCAAAATGAAAATCAATAATTAAAACAAAAATTAAAAAATTGCAAAATAAAATTGAATTAATTCGCATTTACGTTAGAATTAGGATTTACGTTAGAATTTGAATTTACGTTAGAATTAGAATTTGCGGCCAGAAGGGCCTCGAGATCGCGTGACAGTCTGGTGGATGAGTACGCTTGCGAATTTCTAGGCCTAGCGACTTTGAACTTCGAGTCTAACACAGGAGTAGCATATGAGACAGAATCACGAACTAGAGGATTGGGATGGGTTTCGGAGCGTTTGAAGAACGCTTCAGAGAGTGTTTTGAGATATTGTTGTACTGTAGGCAGTTCAAGATCTCTATGCAAGTCCGCGTTACGCACGTACCACGGTGCGCCTGTGGCCCGGCGGCAAAAGAGGTTTTGAACTACCTGCAGTTTGTGCAGGAGGGAGGGTTTGGCGTGGGCAAAGATTGGCGAGGCATACGTCATGACGGGTCTAACGCAGACCTTGTAAAGTGTACGTTTGTTTCTGAAGGACATTTTACTTTTTCTACCTAACATGCTATTTAGGCGGACTAAATAGTGACGAGCGAGTTTCGAAACTCTTTCAACGTGTGGCTTGAAAGAAAGCGTCGGATCTAATGTGACGCCTAAGTATTTAGTACTGCGCTTCCAGGGGATGGGAATGCCTAACATTCGAACGTGGGGATCGCCATCGGGACGACGGCGTTTGTGGTCGAAGCGCATCGCAGAACTCTTTTCAGGGTTCACATCGATGCGCCATTCTTGAAACCATGCACCAAGGGCGTTTACGGCCTTTTGGAGTCTGGTTACAAGGCGCCGAACACCGTGGCCTTTGGTATAGAGTGCGGTGTCGTCAGCGAAGAGGGCGAGTTCGACGCCTTTCGGCGGGATGGGAATGTCGTTGGTGTACACGGTGTACAGCAGAGGGGCGAGGACTGAGCCTTGAGGGACTCCAGCCTTTATGGGACGAGGTGCAGAAAGCGTGCCTTCGTGTTTAAATCGAAACGTACGGTCTTTGAGAAACGACGCTATTATCCTGACTAGGCGATCCGGTAAGCCTATCTTGTAGAGTTTATAAACGAGACCGCTGTGCCAGACTTTATCGAAAGCCTTGGCTACGTCAAAGAAAACCGCTACTGTTTTATAACGACGCGGATAGAAACCGTCTAGTATATACTCGACGATTCGGTGGACTTGCTGAGGGCAGGAGTGTTTAGCGCGAAAGCCGAACTGATGGGGAATAATGAGAGGATCGCCATCCGTTGGAAACAGATGGTTCCGCATTCGAGAAAGTATGACTCTCTCGAGAAGTTTAGACATTGCCTTGAGGGGGCTGATGGGTCTGTGATTAGCCGGGACGTTCAGAGGTTTGCCCGGCTTGGGAATGCCTATGACTGTCGCTTCTTTCCAAGCTTTAGGAAAGTAGCTATGGTCGAAGCAGGCATTGAAAATGATAGCTAACAAGGTTAGCATCTGTTGCGGTAGGTGCTTAAGTGCGTGGTTGGAAATTCCATCCGCACCCGGAGCCTTTTTGGACTTTTGATTTCTAATGAGAAGCAAGATTTCGTCATTAGAGACTGTGACAGGGTCGGCGGTGATGGGGAGAGAGACTTTGCGAAGGACTTCGTCCTCCACCGCTTTGATGTGAGTGGGATTCGCGGGTTGCGTGCTGGGCGAGCATTGTGCGGCAATGCTGTCGGCGAAGCATTCGGCTTTCTCTTCGACTTCGAAGGCAGTAGTGCCATCGGGACGAGTGAGAGGAGGAACGTGAGAGACGGTGTCTACGCGTAAGGCTCGGGCCATGCTATAGTACGCTTGGTGGGACGGAGAGATATTCGCCATGAGATCGTTCATCTGAGCGTCTCGGAGTTCCGCGAGGCAAGACCTAACTTTACGTTGAAGCTGATTCGCAGCTGTTCTATAGGCGGGCGTGGGATATTTCTTGGCTCTCCGGAGAGCCGCGTTTTTAGCTTTAATAAGATTGCTAACGGCTAAGGGAAGCGTGGGTTTGCCTTGCTTAGCAACCTTTTCGTTGTCACTGATGGCTGAGTTGATAGCATCAGTGAGAGAATTTACTAATGAATCGATTTTATCCGGGCTATCTAATTGCTCGGGAGAGATCGCGAGTGGAGAGTTCGGAGCCTCTAAGGCTGAAACTAACGTATTTTTAAAACCTTTCCAATTGGTAAAGGTCTTAGGAGATGAGACGTTATCGTTCGGCGGTCCTAGCACGAGGGAAACGGGGCGATGGTCAGAGCCTAGGTCATCGAGCGGTTCGATAGACCTTAGGTCAAGATTGATACGCTTGATAATTGCAAAGTCGAGGATGTCAGGAGAGTAGGACGGGTTGTTGGGATAGTGAGTGGGAGTGACGGGGGATATGACATCTAGGTCAAGGGAGTTAGTGATGTCGAGGAGAGCGATACCGCTGGTGTTAGTCGATAGGCACGTCCAGTCAGTATGTTTGGAGTTAAAGTCTCCGAACATAATGACTGAATGGCCGAGGGCGAGAATGGCCTCAAAGTCGCTGCGGATTGGTCTGGTACCACTAGGTATGTAGATTGAAGCTATGATGATGGTCGGATGACCAGTCATAGCCAATCTACACACAGTGGCTTCCATGTTGAGGAGAGGAGGGGTAGGGAGAGGACAGCAGTGGAAGCCTCTTTTGTAATATATAGCGGTGCCGCCGAAACCGTCGGAGTTGGGCCTATCGTTACGAATAAACGCGTACTTAGGTATAGCGAATCCCCTGGAGCGGTTTGGAGTAAGCCATGTCTCCTGGAGAAGGAATAAGTCAGGTTCTTTGTTCTGAAGGAACAGTTTAATCTCGGGAAGGTTGGTATTAAGGCTACGAGCGTTAAAAGATACTAGGGATAAGCCCTTGGGTTTAATACGACTGGACGCGGGATTCGCGGGTCTAGACATTATAATTTATTATTTACGAATTTATAAATTTACAACGAACTTAGGAGCGAGTGATGCTCGGCTAAAGCAAATAAACGCTCTTGAGGAGAGCGGGCGGCTCGCAGTTTGCGTGCGAGCACGAAAATTTCGTTAATATCGACGTTTTGAATAACGTCGAACACGGTCTTCATGTCCTCAGCCAACGACGACTGAGGTGCGGATGACGGAGAAGGACGCGGCCCTACGGAAGCTACGGGAGCTGGGATGGGTCGGGAAGGTGCAGGCGGAACGGCCGGACGCTGCCTCCAAGACAGAGCCGGAGTAGGCGTCGGCTGAGCGGGCTTTGCTTCCGGGGGACCCCGGTTGCGCAGCGGCGGGAAGTTAGCGTGGGTGAGCGGCGGCGCCGGTTTAGGCGCGACCCTCTTGGTGGTGGAGCGCGGAGCGCGCGGGCAGCCCCTGTAGTTAGCTGTGTGGCCGGACTGGCCGCACAGCACACAGGCAGGGGGGGAAGTGGATTCGGGAGTGCGAGTGCACTCCTTAGTGAAGTGAGGATCCAGGCACTTTACGCACCTGGGGGGAGCTGAACAGTTAGCCGCTGCGTGGCCATAGAGCTGGCAGCGGTGGCACTGCCCAGGATGACCACGGGGGTTGGGACGCTCGACGGAGATATTTGAGAGTCCGCAAATTGTGCGAGCCTCTCTAAAGATCTCCCTCGAGTTGGGAGTATTCGACAGGATTACCAACGCTAAGGGAAAACGCCTACCGCGGTTGGAGTGCATCTTGTGCACTGCTGTGACCGGGAAACCCTGAGACTTAAGGTCATCGAGGATGTCTTCGTTGCTGAGTTCGAACGGGACGCCCCGTAGTACTGCGCGGATCTTACGCTCCTCCGGGAGGGCGTAGGTGTGATACGCGATTTGGTTTAATCCGAGTAACCTGGTAAACGAGCGGAAGTCGTCGACGGTCGCTATTTGAATCTTGATTGTATCGCCAGCGTTGGCGGCTTTTAAATAATTAATTTTGTGCACTTTGCACAAGTTTGAAACCGCGGTCCAGCGCGCTTTTTCACGCAGGAAGACGTGCGGAGGGAGCTGAGGCTTCGGCGGGACGGGAGCGCAGCGCGTCGCTGGCTTCGATGTGACCGACGGAGACGCGGTTACTACGAGCGATTTTAACGGCGCGGGGGCTGGTGTTGAAGACACCGGGGAGGGCTCGGGTATTGAAGATACCGAAGCTTTCTTAGAGCGCTTCTTGGAGCGCTTGGCTACGAGTTGAAACGCGGGCTCAGGAGAGCCGGTTAAGGTGACGGCATCTGACGACGTATCAGACGCGGGTTCGGAGTCGCTCCCGGGAGCGGTACGCTTACGACGCGACGCGTGAGAGGATGCGACCGATTCGCAGTCCATCTCGGACGAGGCGGGAGACGCGGGAGAGCTGAAGACCTGAGGGGTCTGGACGTCGGAGGCCTGAGGGGCCGGGGTTGAGGCCTGAGGGGCCGGGGACGCGATAGATGCCTGTAAGGCCTGCGTTAGTATGTCATCGGGTATGCTGACGCCGGACGCGGCGAGCACCTGGGCGAATGACCTAAGAGCGTTAACGAGGTCCATTGGAGGGCTTGGGATAATATGAAATATATAAATATATAATGTATGCCTAGGTTCCCTAGCAAACCTAGCGCCTATTTATATAACAAATGCCTAGAATTCCTAAATAAAAATCTAGCGAACCCTAGCGGCAAACCTCCCTACCAGCGGTAGGGGGGCTGGGGAGAATAAATTAAAACTAACAATAGTACGCCGAAGGCCGCTACCTAGAAACCTAAAAAAGGGTGCGCAGGTAAAGAGTTGACCGCGTTGGGGTCAACCTTTACCGACAGAAAGGACAAATACACACGAAAACACACAAATATGATAGAAATAAATATGAAAATAGGAGAAAAATAAATAAAATAGAGAAGAGAAATAAATAAAAATAAAAAGGACTGGTTCAGTACAAATTCGTTGTCACCGTTAAGTATCCTTTGCACTGAAACCAGACTACTTACGCCGGGCACAACACTGCACTCAGCACAAGCACAACACAACTTAGCACAGCACTTTGAAGACTAAGAGGCTTAGTCGCAAAGAAAAATCGCACTTCGAAAGCACTCAGACGGAGTAGAAAGACTTAGGAAACCGTAGCACGGAGCCAACACGCTAGACTGTGACGTCAGTAAACTGAGCGCCGCGGAATGGCGGGAAGGGACCGATCAACGGAGAGCTGGGTCTTGCACGTCCGCACTGGGCGGCGATCGGAGCGAGAAAATGTTCGAGAAAAGATTAGGCAAGCTCTTTCTTTTTATATTACCTCTCACTTTAATCATAGCGCATCTGTGTGACGTCAGTCAGCCCTTCCTCAAGCGTTGTTTGTGTAACATGCATTCATTTAAATCAGTGAAAATGTGGGTGTTTTTATTGTATTTTATGCACTTTGGAGGTAATTTAATTTAGATTTTAGATTAATAGTGTTAATCAAATCAAACTAGTTTAGAATTACAATAGGAACCTTACTGTTATCTGCCCTTTGTTGAATGTACGAGTATTAGGGCATAGTAAAGAAAATTATTATCACTTAGTTAAATTTGCATTTTATCACCACTACCTAAGGTAGGTTCATTTAGGATAACTACCGGTCTAACAGAGTAGAGTTATTTAATATTTTAAATTGTAACCTTTTTGTAGCGTCCATCTTGTAGTATCTCACCGTAACTAGTAGTAGTAGTAACCGTAGTAACGTGGGCAAAAACTAATATAATTGAACTAGCCTTAGCCCGCGGCTTTGTTCGCGTGAAAAAAAGTAAGTAAGTTGCAATAAAATTCTTTCAATAGTTTTCACGCGATGAACGCACAATCAGATAAATCAGTTTGTAATAGTATAGATATTTGATATTTTTTTGAGATATGTAATAATTACCAAAAAAAATTTATATTTCGATAAGTATATAAAATTATTTCAATTGGTGTATTAGATTTGATTGAAGAAGCTCTCCTTTATAACCATTTTTCTTTATAGGAAATAGTTCACCACCTGGTCCATCTAATTCAGGCAATGGTTCACCAGCAGGTCCTTCAAGTACCCATCGAACCAAATTTGAAACAATCACAACAAGCCAAATGTTTTTTGATATTGTTGGTTATATTTTTGTACTTAGTTAATAACAAGTCAAATGCATATGTGATATTGTTGATTATATTTTTAATCTTAAGTAATAACAAGCGAAATCTTTTTTTTTTGATATCGTTGATTATATTTATATAAGTACTTAGTTAATTACAAGCAAAATAATTTTGAGATATTGTATATATATATATATATATATATATATATATATATATATATATATATATATATATATATATATATATATATATATTATATATATTGGATTTATTTATTATAAGATAATAACGAGCTAAATGCTTTTGTGATGTTATTGTTTTCATCATTATATAACCAATTTAATATTTTGTAACGGTATTGATACTTAGTAAGAATAAGATATTTTATATTTTTGGGACTACATGACTAAATGTTAATTGTTTAATATATCTATAATTATTAATAACATTCTGTTTTACTTTAAAATCCAGTCTTAGCCTTTTGATTTTTACAGTCGTGCGAGTTGATGACCAAAATATTTGGAAAAATTGAAGGGTGTCAAGTCGCCCGATCGTGCAAGTATTTTTCGTGCGAGATGAACTTCCAATCACCCGTTTCCAGGCTTTGAATGAAAAAAAAATGGAGCACTTATAAAGAAGACTCTAATTTCATTTTAGTGATTTAAATACAGACTAATACAGAAATACATATTTGAAAAAGTTATTGATTGAAGTTCAATCATTGTTCTGCAAAGGTTAATAATTATAAAGTAAGCATAGCAGAAACAAATTCGACAACCATTAAAGAGGAAAGAACCTTTTGAAAAGAACAAAGAATAACACCAAAAAGTATTTGAAAACTCATTTAATCAAATAAAACCATAACCATAAACTAAAAACCATTATTTTTAATAGCCGCATAGACATCATAACTGGTTTGAAAACTCGTTCATACTGATTTAAAATTGGAACGTCAACTGTTCAAATACCGTCGAACGCTTCCGAACCGATTTATAAATCGAATTAAAATCGGTGGCAGTACGGAATCGAATTTATAGATTCAATCGAGTGTGGAGACTGTTTTAGTTATGGTTCGTGTTTAGTTTTGTGAGGGTAGTTGAATATTTTCCAATGTAAAGTGTACCTAAATAAATAAAAAAACTACTCCATTGTATTAAAATATCCAAGCATCGTTTGTAGGAGGATAAGAAATATGATAAGGGCGAAGGCAGTCTGTGATATAAGAATTCCCGGGTTCGTTCTCCATGGTTTGTTTTTTCCTGCAATTACGAGGTCTACAACAATATTTTAAGTCAGCATTTATTTATCTATTAAAAAAGTAATGCGATTGACAAAAATCTGCTTTTTTGATCCTTTTCTTAATCCAATGTTCAGACAGTCTAAATTTAAATGCTGTTTTTAAAGGTAGGAGAACCCTCCTACATCTTGGTTATTAGAGTTAGGCAGAGTCTCCATCTTTAAATTTTGGAATTGGTACGAAGGTTTTAATTTTCGGCTCGACAAATATAGTCCCAGTAGAATTCCAAAGTAGAGCAAATAGGTAATATATTTAGTGGTCTAAACAATTATCTAATTTCGCCTAAACACAACTCTTTTAGTATAAATCAACCAAGTCGGTACACCACGCGGCGCAGCGTACGCTAAGCGCGATCAAAATCTAACAAAACATAAATTTTAATTTTTGAATTTCGAACACCCTTCGTGCATGTTCGCCCCTCTTCTGTTTCAAAAATCATCAGCATTTTCCTCCGCTAATTATCAGCTTTACTACACGGTATTAAGGTTCAGTTTGAGTTTAGCAGTGTAAAAATCACTGAAATCGCTATTTTCATAAAAAGAGTTTAATAGAATTCCTCGTATCTTACTAATGGAACGGTTGGCATAATGAAATAATGTATTTTCGTCCGTAATGGCGACTGTTCTGTGCGATTTATTTGAAATTGTTCGTTTTTCAATATGCACACAGTTTGTTCAATAGCTGAATGTCTGGATTGGCCCTTTTCAGTGTCAGTGCACGTTTTGTTTTTCAACGACTTCATCAAGGAGGTTATGGATTTATTTTAATAATTATAACGTTATTGTAACTTTTTATATTTTATTCTATGTGGGATTTTAGGCTAATTATAATAGGCTAGATAATAGGCTAAAGGCGGATTTCATGAGAGTAGGTATTCATGTAATATAATTATGTTTTGTAAGTAAATCTATATTTTTTAAAGTTATATTAACGAGTGATGATTCAAGTACTAACTTAAATTTAATGAATTTGATATCGGAACCAAATCTGATAATGTTACAATCATTTGAAAATAACTTCACTGGAAAAGTACAATAAAAGAAAATCCAAAATAACATAATTTACGCAAATAAAACCTTAACACAAAAAACGTCAAACCGAGAAAAATCTGCGTTCATTTTTACAACAATTAGATATCTTGGAGAAAGTCCACGAAATTATCTTAATCCGCATCCATATACCAACTGTCAAGCCCCTAATAAAAAAAAAGAAAAAAGACGCTTTATCTCACTGAACAAAAAGAAGGGAAGATACAGCGCCACCAACTTATCTATTCAGTAGTAAAAATTTTAACTACAGCATTTGTTACAAACTTTCTTTACGCATAGAACGCAGCGCCTGCTTTTACTGAAGATATAAGTTTGTTGTACTGTATTTAGCATAATGAGTGACATCCATGGAGCGTTTAGAGTGAACGAGATGGTGTAATACAGTTTTCGCTGTATCTGACAGGGACAGCATATGATTTGCGAGAACAATATTCACAATCTTGTTTCTGGGCCATTTACTTAATTAGTGGTAGAGGACAGTCGGCCATTTGTTACCTCCGTTGTTATGAAGATATTCGAGTTAGTCAAAAGCAATGGCTGGAAGGATTGGGGTGACTGTTTTGATATGATATGCTTGAAACTCAAGGTTGCTATTGTGTTTGGAATATTTGGTTATTAATATCCTGGAAAGATATTGTTTATAACACACTAGACCGATTTCATGAGGGTATTTAAAAAAATATGTTTTTTAACATTTTGACTAAGAGCAATATGATATTGATTCTTGACAAATTCCATGATATTTTTGTTGGATTACGCGTAAGTTAATTTTAGTATTAGATTACAATTGTTGATTTTGTTTCTTTTCTTATTTGCTTGTAATATTTAAATTTCACTTTTTTTATTTTTCTTCTTTCCCTCTTTTTGCAAACGTATACAATAACCCTATCTATAAGTGGAAACTTGTAATTGGCCATCAGCTTCAATACGTATTTTGCACGTGTTGTTATGAAAGAATATAAAAAATGTACCTAGCTTTAAGTTTCCTTAAAAGTCATTAAATAAATAAATATCGGAAGTATAATATTAAACATAGTAGTTACTTCGGAATAATATACCATATTTACCTCTTTTTACTTCGTCACAAGCGGCGAACGAGCACGCTCTGACCTGATGGTAGGTGGAACGCGTGCCCATAAACATCATTTTGTTTTTATTGAATTGAGTTAATGATGCGTTGTTGACCGTATGTCTAAGTTGGATTTGCCTTTGTTCCAGCTATTGCAGTGGCCGTTACTTGCCTTTGTCCGGAACACAACCATGCAAGTGTGGTTCACATAGGAAGGACTATAGTAAGCGTTAATGAGATCTAAAAATAAGACATTTTACTAATTTAAAAGGGAACAGTTGTTTCAAATAAATTCGTCATTTATGTATAAACAAACAAACTCTCCATTTTTAGACTAATTCTATAGATATTCAAGATTTTCCAGATGGATTCCAATCAAGGACTGTTAAGAAACTTTAAGAAAACTCGGGTCTGTCTTGTAGAGTGTGTGAAAGGAAATAATCATGTTGTGTACATCCGTACTCTTGAGTACAATCTCATCAGTTATATTTTAGCTTCTGGTCATCCACAATATAAGTGTTTCTTATTGGAGACTCAGTCTGTAAGTATTTCATATTTTTTTGCAATTAATTGATTTATCGATTAATGATGTTATGTTATGATGACTTAAGTTGGGATTGCATAAATTCTGGCTAAAGTACTGGCTATTTCTCCCTCTTCTTTTACCTAAACAAAACCACGTAGATGTGGTTATTACGACGGTTAAAAGAGAAAGGACTTTAGTACCGCTCCAGGCGCGACCTTAACAAAAGAAACTCTACTGCCACTACAATTTTATTGGCCCCGTTAAAATCTTAGGCCAAAAAGTAGCCTATTAAGAATAGGGTAAGGTTGCTTAAGTCGCTAAGGAAATAATGCTGTAATATTCAGTGCAATTGAAATAAAACAAAATCTTCTGCATCAGTCGAATCTTTATTTAGTTGGCTTTTAATCAACAATCATAGAAACTTCTAAATCTTTTATCAAAATAGGTATTTTAACGTTTTTCCAAAATGTACCTTCGGTACGACTAAAGCGCCTAGTCGCCTAATTCGTACCACCTATAGCCTCAGTCGTACTTACAAAATATATATTATTAAACATATAATAAACATTGTAGAAAAGTAGGTATCTAGTTTAGCCTATCGCTGTAAATTAACAAATCATTACACAAACGCAATTATGGTGATTTTTTTCATACTTTATTACTGATTCTACTCAATAAAAAAAAATTATAATTCGACCCTTTCATTCTATTTTCATTTTAGAGACAAGAAAGGGACGCCAAGGTAAAATGAAACATTAAATTGTGACATTAAACACGGAGCGCCATCATGGTTTTAAAGACTACTTAAACCAACTGCCCTCGAGAATAAGTTCACTTTATGTGGCTTCTGATAAATGTTACAGTTCAATTGAGTTTTATAACGACTTTAAAAGGGTTGGCTATGTAACTGGAAGTTCTATAATGGTGTCATGTTTTTAATTAATGCCAGTACGAATGCTTTCTTATCTACTGTAAGAATTGACTTTTTGAATAGCTCATTTGATGTGTTTCAATTTAATTTTATAGAAGCTTTCGATCGCGCCTGTTTTTGTCTTCAAGGGATGATATCAAGAACAGTTTCCTTAGTGAAAATAATAAACTTTTACACCAATATCAACCAATAATTTGTAGCTCGTTTACTTTTCACTGGCTCCATTTTATTAGCTATATTGTAGTCGATTAGTTTCACGAAAAAGTTTAATATACACGTACGAGCAATATTAGAATTAATCTAGTTTTACTGAAGAATTCTGCATAATCATAGTTCAAAGGAAATCCTCGATAAAAATATAAGAAAAAAAGAAGTGAGTTCATAAATCATAGAAGCCAGACGGGTGCTTCCACCGACTTCTGAATATCAAATGAGCTTCCATTAATTTACCAATTTAACTGTTCAGCAAAGAGTGGCGCTGCGTTCTATGCGTAAATTAATTTTAATGTTTAGTTCCTAAACAAATGATTTAGTACCAGGTTTTGGACAGAAAAGATTAGTCAGTGGCACTGTTCAGTTTTTTTATTTCTTTTTCTTAGGTCGCTTTGTTACGGTGGCATGGACAATGAGGCGGTATAGGTTATTGTAGTTTCGGTATGTTGGTAGTAAGATATTTTCAAAAGATGGAGGGAAAATATGCCGAATAATTTTTATATGTTTTGAGGCCTCGATAATGATAGATGATATGGATTATGTACGGTTTTAGTAATCGTGGGTTTTGAAAACCTAAGGTAAAATTAAATTGTAAGCATCTTGTGAAAATGCAAACTTTGTTACTAGGTGTGGCAATTGAGAGCATATCCAATCTTACCATCAATTGAAAAGATAATATCGTTATTAAAATAATATCAATCAATATGCTTGAAAAAGCCATAATATTTGGTGATAATAACTTTAGGGCACTTTACTTAACTACTGTAAACGGTTGGGTTTACTGATTGACACAAATCTTATCAAGTTTTACAAGACTGTATTGTTCCATTACTATATTCGTCAAAAGATAAAGTGAGGCATAAAAAAACTTCATGAACATGTTAATCGCCAGGCCTGTTTATAATAAGGTAGATCCACCATTTTGTTCATATTGAGTAATTGACCTCAAATCCGTAAGACCTCGTAGTGTATAGATATTAATTTTGCTAATCTATTTATTCACAATACCTCTGCACGTTTTTAAATCTAAAATAAAAATAAACCTATAGGTAATAAATGAAAAACATTTACATGGTAATTCTAAGTTATATTAAAGAGAAAAGTCTCTGTCTTTGTTATTGGTATTATGTATGACATCCATAGACTAAATTAGCTACTCTTATCAGGAACGATTTGATACAAAACACCTTGGTGGCACAAAACATCAAATTAAATTAAAAGAATACACCAGTAAACAAACAACCTAATGAAATATGAAAGAAAATTTTGTCTTCTTTTTCCTGTGCAAAGCAAGGCAGAGGTGCTTATTCATGCAGCTTTTCCTGCCCTGTGTTCTTTGCTCTTTGTTTTTTTTTCAGTAAAAGGAGAGTTTTTCTATTCATTTGTTTTTATTCTTTTGTCGCGGTTTCCAGGATTTCTTGTACCCATATTTCACAGTCATATTGTGCGGATGATAAAGCGGTTTAACTATGACCTAAGTTCTTCTTGTGAAACAAATAAAAAGGAATGTTTTTAATGTTTTCTGAAATGTCAAGCGAAAAAAGGGTTCATGTTAAGTGAATTATTTCAGCCATGCAGGACGAGATGCAATTATACATGGCAATGTGAAAATGGCTCAACAGTTACAAAACACCTTCGATATATTAACACGAGTACATCCATAGCTCAGTAATAGACTCTGCGTATCATACAAATGACAGTCAGTACCAACGTATAGTAGTCCGTATAGGACGATAGATTTGTATCACTGAAACTAAATTTAAAATTTTTTATATTTTTTATATTATTAAATTATATTTTTTACACAGAAAAACTAAGTAATGTTTGATACTTGTTTTTCTGTGTAACAGATAATGTACAATAAGCTTGTAGAATAAAAAGGTAAATAACGGCTAGGATCTGAGGGTAGTGACTCCTGGCTTGATTAGAGAGGCTGTTGGCAGTAAAATTTAATAAACATGAACAAAACTAACTACATACAATACCAAACGTCTAAGGGTACGACTAATATGGATAATTTATCATGTCAAGCCACTGAACTTAACTGAGTTTAATACCACCAAATTTCTAGGAATAACTTTGGATCAGTTTTGCGACTGGAAATGTATAAATAATGTTTGTGAAAAACTAAATAACTTTGCATTTATCATTGGCGGATTAGTTCCCACTAATCAAATAAAGTTTATGAGGAAATCCGGTTGATATCTTTCAGATATTTTTGTGCCAAAAGAAATGCGTCAGACAGGCCCTTTGTGGAGCTAAGTTTAGAGAGTCTCGCATTGCCTCTATTTGAAGAATTTGCATTGCTCACCCTACCTAGTACGTATATTTTTCAAATATCAGGACAAGGGATAAAGATACCCTGTGGCTATTTCAAAGCTACGGAAGGGCTTAACTACGAAAGGATAAATACATTTATTGCTAATTTAATATATATATTTTATAGATACTTTTAGAAATACGTTTATTATATTTAATACTATCGATGCGGTTGCCTACAATAGAATGCTAGAGAACATTATTTTTGTTTTATCTCTGAGTCAAGTTACGTCAACATTCTAAGTTGCCAGCAAGTGTGTTTGCGCGGTAATGTCTTATATAAAGCGCACTCAAACGTACTTAGTGGATTATGTACTTATGATTACCTGTTTTTACTAAAAATGTATACAACATAGCGGTAGACATTTATAACCATATTCCTCCAATTTATAATCTGCAGTTTTTAGAGTTCAGTGAAGAAGGTTTGACATGTTATTAAATGTTATTATTCAATCGAGGAGTACTGTAATAACACGTAATTATGATCAGAACACATTTCTTACTTTTGATTTCACTGTTTCTTTAAATTATATTTGAATATCGTAAAATTCAGTTTATATCATTTTAAATAATATAGAACTCTGATGTATTTTATAATTTGACGAGTGATTTAATAATCTTAATGGTATAACCTTAAGTAGAATAAGGGTGATAAGAATAGAAAAGATTAAATATCTGCTATAATTATGTAGTTAACATCTATTGTTTTTGACGGCCGACTAGCATAGTGGATTGTGGCCTGGCCTCATACGCCGGAGGCCCCAGATTTGAGTCCTAGCCGGGGCATTCATTTGTGTGATGAACACAGGTGTTTGTTCTCGGGTCATGTTTGTTTGTATTTATATATGTATGTTTATTCTGGGATCCCCCGCAGTTCGCTGTATGGTCGTCCATAACACAAGCTCTGCTTACTTTGGGGCCATACAGTTGGTGTGTTTGTCTGGGGATTTATTTGTTATTTATTTTTTTATTGTAAAGTTTTTCTCGCAAATAAATATGATTTTCTTTTGATACTTAGGTAACTAGATTCTTTGTGCTAGTTTAGTTTTAAAAACTATTATAAAATGCGTTTAGTAATTTCTGCGAACACGGTTGAGCGTCGTCTTTACATTATGATGCAGTTTACTAACGTTTTATTGTAACGAAATTAAGTACACAACTTCATGTTTCCTTTGTGACTTTCATATTTGTGCAGATTAGCACTCGATCCACCTAATAGCGAGTTTATCAAAGTACCTATCAAAAGACCTCGAAGTTTTATCGCACGAATTATCGATAGCCTATATTGTTATTACTTAACGACTTGCCATAAAAAAGCGTTGTCAAAATTATGATTGAAAGGAACATTTGCCTTGGTTCGTGGCGGACACTACCATTTCCTTCTCCGTAGCTAGAATACAATCACCTTAAAGTAATTAATACAGCTTTCAAAATAGAAACGTAGGGCCTCGGGTTTGCTTCAGCCGTGCTAAGAGCGAAAGACCAACCTTCCTTGATTCTAACTTCAAAACCTTCACCTAAAGACAAACTAACACATATCCTACAATCATTAGCCAACTATTCACAGGATCACTTATCCAGCCCCTTCCGCCACATATGTCTAAGTGGTTCTTCGTAATTAAAAGCGCCGACTGAACTCAGGGGCGACTTAATGCAATTACTGCAGAATTTTTCACGACATATGGCATTCAAAATGCTGTGCAAGCATGGGGTCGGTGCGGTTTTTGCATCATCGGGTTTTTGATAGTCTTGGATTCTTTATTAACTGCTATTTGCTCGTGTTATTTTAGTTCTTGCGCAAGCTGTGACTTAGGCTTAAGTACATACTTTTGATCCAGGTATTGTAAGTACTTTTCATAATGACTACTCGATAATTTGTTATTGTAAGACCTTGTTAAGTTTTGATTAAACTGACTTAAACAAAAGTGACTTCTGTTATTGAAGTAGAGTAGAGAGTAGGAGTACGTATTTCAGGTATAATATCTACAACTATTTTCATCACTTAAATATGTAATGTCACTTACTGCCAAGATTTCAAAAACAGTAAGAGATTAGATCAAACATTTTTTACTATCAACAAAATAATTTACACTTATATTTTGAAGTATATACTCGTAAAACAGAGATTTTTAGGTCTTCCCACATTAGATACTAAATTTTCTTATACTACAAAACTTGGACCAATCTAACAATGCATTAGAACCGTTATACCGAGGACCTCGTTATCATAATTAAGGGGATGAAGTCCCCAGGGTGGGCTCTAAGCCCTAAGGTACATATGGCATCTAAATGTTCATCGTATTGACGAACAACCCTCATTTATACGAACAAGTGTAAAAAAATATCGATGTGGTTCGACCTCCATGGTCCACCAAGTAGGTTAAGCTTGTGTTTGGATACAGTTGAGTATTTGAACATTGTCGTGTTTTTTTTTAAATATATCACTATCTTTTTGTACAGTAAAGAGCAGTATATTATTTATAGTTATGGTTCAAAATGAAAGCTCTATTATCTATTTTTGGAAATAAATCTTCCAAGTCAAAGTCTGATATGTGTGAATAAAAATGCTTTCGTAAAGCAATAACGGCTAGTTATAGTTGGTCCAAATTCGAATAAGTACCACTTTCAAGTATTTTTCTTTTTTGTTTAAACATTTTGTTTTTTTTTAATTGGTAGGTTTTTGGTACCTTTGAAACAGATCAACTATGCGTGCTTATCCAACTTTGATATTAAAGTGGCATCTCATAAATCTATCTAATAATTGGTGATCTATTAATAAATTAAACATTAAAATAAAATGATAAATACATTTTTTTTTAGAATATCACTTAAACAAATATTTTACCATTTTCCCTCCATAATTACAAATAAATATCGTCAGGTCCTCCCCAGTAAGAGCGGCCATTAGAGATGAAAGGAATCAGTTGGCAGAATACCACTACCGCATATGTTGTGTTTGATGCTTTGAATCTAGTGCCGTTGCGATACAAGTGATTTTGACACTTGTAATTTTTCAAATACATAAATAATTAATCATTATTTAAAACTGAAACATTAGTAGAAATAACGGAGTGGTGATATTTTTATGTTAATCGTTTGCTTATTTAAACCCATGATCAATTACGTACCCACTTAAGATAGGATATTTGTCTTATTAATCACTTAGGAGACAAATAAAGAACAGTAAATATTTAGGCTTAGGAATAAAAAAAATAATTTTCAAATAAATATAAATAAATCAGATCTTACATGATAAAATTATCTATATTTTTATTTCATTTCATTTCATCAGCGAAAAACAATACCAAAAAACATATAAAATTAAAACTAAAAAACACATCAAGTATCAAAACTCTTAACTCGTGTAGTCTTCGATGAAACTCAATACAATAATGTATTATTGCGCAGCTCGCAACGCAAGATGTCTAAATGCGTGCGATAACTGCGTTTGCGCAGGGGATGGAACAAGTTGACAATTGTGACACATAGCCGAGACAATTGTCATTATGATGATGGAGTTTTTAATAGTAGAAGTTCTGATGAGTCTCAAGTGGGTATTTTGTTGGTTTGAGAAATTAGGAGATTTGATTTGATTTTGCGCTATGTGATCATAACCATATGAAAAGCGAGGCATTTAATCTATGAATTATTTTGTAGATACTCTCTTAATATTTTCACAAGATCTAGAGAGCAAAAAAAATTTGTTTATCAATCTTTAAATGAAAATTTACACGGTAATGTTATAAAAAAGTATTGTAGAATAAAAAATACCTACTTGTCTCGTTTAGCGTGCATTGCCAAATTCATGTGTAAATAAACTAAAAGTCGTCTCCTTGCATAACGGTTTCCCGGGTTTGGGAGACATTGTACAATTTAATCGTTGTACTTAAATATAAATATTTGGTTTATAAAGATTTATTATTACTATTAGTAAATCTTTATTCATCATTATTTCATCATTCATTACTAACCCATTACCAGAATAAAAATAATTATGCCTCCGTACTCTTTTTTTTTTTTTCAATTTTTTTAATTGTCTACTTTTTATGTACATTCTTCAAAGTATGAGACTAAGATTCATATAACGCATAGATAGACGAATTTCCAAGAAATTACTTTCGAGACGTTTTTGCATTTGTGTCAGATTGCAGGAATTCTAAACCTTGAATTTAAATTTCTTTGTACAGTCAAAAAGAAAAGGTTCGTTACATTTGAAGAAGATAATAAGTTGACAATCAAAATCAATGGTGAATGTCAAATAAATAATAATTATATTTTTAAACATTGCTAATTGTTGTGAGGTATTTGGTTTTAGTTAATAAATGATTTGATTTTATTTGTGGTTTATTCTTATGGTTTATAATAATTAATGTGAATTGTTTAGTTAAAAATGGTTCCTATGTTGATACACGGTCGAGGTAAGACCTTTGACTTCCCAAACTAAAGAACTTTTGTATAATTTGTACAAATATTTTGATAAAGAATGCAACAGCAATCCGAGCAGTGTTGTGAATCCCTCTCAATTAGTTGCTATATCCACCGGAATATCATTGACTACCGTCAGAAAGGTTCTATCAGAAAGCAAAAAATCGGAAGCCTACGATTATAATAGATGATTTTGATCAACAAGTAATCCGGAGAACGATTCACAACTTTCACATTACAAATAAAAAAAATTCCGAGATAAAACAACTACACGCAAAATTTAAAGAAGAAATAGATTATAAAGGTTGTGTCTAAGGTTGTGTAAAACTAGATTTTAAAAACCAAAGGAAAATAACTGCTAAGGGTAAAGCACGAAATTTGATACTTGCGAATTAACTATCTCACAAAAATTGCAGAATATCATGAACAAAATCGACCAAATGCTTTTACCTCGTTGGTAAACTTATATACATTCATCACATATCCTCTCAAAGTTTTGGTCAGATGGAAGCACTTCTGGTCTAAAGCAACATGTATCAAAAGGCAACCGCTTGGTCCTCATCCATGCCGCGCCGGTGGAATTGATGGTTTTGTACCAAGTGCCTTGCTATTGTTTAAAGCCAACCAAAAAAGAGGTGATTACCATAATAATATGAATTATGATAATTATTCGAGTTGGATCCAAACGCAATTAATACCCAACCTTAAACCTAATAGTGTTGTTGTTATTGATATAGCACCCTATCATTCAAAATCATGCACTGAATTCTAATTCTAAAAAACAGCAAGTTATTGACTGGCTGACGTTTAGAAATATTAAATATTCATCAAACATGCTTAAGCCTCAGTTACATGAACTGATTCTAAAAAATCACAATGAACGCATGAAGAATGTCGAATGTTGCAAAAATGTCACAATGAACATGAGTGCTGTAATGACATTAGCTGGGGAAAACTTTAATAGCATAACTACAGAGGAATGGAAAATGTTTGTCTATGTTATTAAGGAGGAAAAGAAATTTCAAGGCACGGATGAGGCTTTAGATATATCAGAACAAAATTATAGTTAACACAAATGATTCATCGGATGAAAGTGAGGATGACAAGAAGAAATTTAGAACTAAACATTTTGTTATATAACATTTTAATATCGTTTAATGTCGTATTACAGGTTCCATATGAAGTAATAATATTAAACGATTTAAAAATAATATATGGCTATAAAAATTAAAAAAATATATAAAAGTATTAGTTTATTTATTTATGTGCTGACCGTACACATCTACAAATGCAAAAACGTCTCAAAAGTAATTTACATGTAAGCATCTGTCCAAAAATCAATACTTACCAATAATAACTGTCAAAATCGAGAGTAACTTTGTCCTCTGCCTCGTACTCACAAGTTTCTCTAAGCAAATACAATTCTCTTGAAATCGCATTTAACACATCGCATATGGTAATACTGCATCAGGATAAGGGCGTATTGTCCACCACAGCTTTTGTACCATATGGTCTAAAAATTCATAAACAAGTGCTTACGAAATCCCAATTTAATGCTATGCGACATCAAACGCTTAGAACTTGGCCAAAAACTATAATACACCTTATTTCTGCTGTATAGAGTTTAAAATTATTTAACAAAAACCTTTGACAGAGAAAAAGGAACCTTAAGTTCAAAGTCATAGAGATGATTACTATACTAACTAGAGCTAAATAGAACACCAATGCAACAAGCCAAAACTTTAAATGCGACAAAACTACTATAAACGGACTTATAAATCTAAATAGATTGCCAAACTATTGTGAAACTATTTCCTCTAAATATAGAGTTGAATTTCTTTTGGATAAAAATAAAAAATATTTTGACAATTAATAGGGTGAATGGTCTAAAAGCGAACATTGAAAGTAGAAAGGGATGATTATGGCTCGAGTTGAATTGTATTACGCGCTATTGTTGGCTCCGCCAGTACCATATGGTACTCTGGTATTAGGATTGCATTTTTCATACGTGGATTAAGATAAACATATTTTAATGTCGTGTTTTGTATGCAGGTGCTTTTGTCATTTTTGGGGCTCTTTTGTTATAAGTCAGCTTATTTGCGATGTCAGGCGTTATTGTACGCAAAAGTTAAAAGTACATTAATTTTACGTACATTTAAATGTTTTAGGATTTATAATGACTGACAAAGGATCATTTAAAACTACTAACATTAATTTCACATGTTTTGTTAGTCAAGATATAAATCCGCAATCTTCAGTTCCTAGTCCGGGTCTCCACCAGCGTGCTTCTTAAAGTATGTACGGTTTCAACTCAATGGATGATATTTGGGATTCCTTGGTTAAGGGAGTTTCCAAACTCAAATTTTGCCGGTTATAAAATTTTTATACATGTTTATTTATTCTGAGGCCCTGATTTAACCAAACTATGAAATAAATACGGGTAACATCAAAAATAACTTAACGAACCAATGAAACCAACACATACAAATCAAAGAACCAAAACAATTAGATACTTGTCAAAGACTTAACTAGCAATCTTCTTGCAATTCTCGCGGCCGTCCCCAGAGGGCGTTACAAACAATCCTTCTTACGAAGTATTTTGGTACAGGCACCAACTAATCTGTACCAGTGATGGCAGATCAATCCAACTCGCCAAACAAGGTGTTAAGTAGCTTGTACATTGTGGACGTAATAAAATGTGGTATTTTCTGTTAAATTTGCGTTCTGACAGATAGAGACTACAATGTAACATGGTTATGGGTATTGTTACTCATGACTTCGGGTTATATAGACGTAGAATGACAGACGACGGGCAACATCCGTATAGAATCTTAATTCTTCACCAGATGAAGAAGAAGAGAATCGAAACTTTCTAAACAGAAATTAATTTTAACTGTCAGAGCAGTGAGCTGATCTTCTATGAATTGTCACTTAGTATGGACCTATAGAATAGGTTCAAACTCGCTTCCAGAACAAAACACTAGAAGGCTGCCTTCGCTAGATCGCAATGGACCTGTGTAATTTGTAGTATATATAATTTTCAAATAAAATTTATATTTTATCACCCTAGCCTATTTTATCAATGTTGGCTGCAATCAACCTCGCACACGCGACTGCTGAACACCGGCCATCCATAGCTTGCACTGAAAAGTCTCTTTTCTAATGGAGCTTTAATGTTATTATTTATACGGTCAAAGGTTCCTTCAAACTAACTACCTTTCTACACTATTAATGACCAGGTAGCGTAGAGGTTAGTAGCTCTGAGTCCTGGCCGGTGCATTCATTCGTTTGATGAACATCAATGTTTGTTCTCGGATCATGGTGGTTGATATTTATATACTTCTGCATGTTTATTCTGGGTTCCCCCCCAGTTCGCTGTATGGTCATCCATAACACAAACTCTGCTTTCTTTTAGACCATACAGTTGATGTCATTACCATCAAGTGTGAACGTCTTCTAAACTCAATCTTTCCTCGAATCAAGTTCGCACATGCGACGGCCGACCGTCGGTCATCAGTCAAGCGCCCGTCACGTGACTGCTTCGTACTGACAGCCTATTTCGCTTGTTTTGTTTGGATGGACTATTTGTTTTAAGAATAGCTTTTTAATGGAACGATAAAGATAAAGACGAGAGGATAAAATATGTGGTTCAAATTGGAAAATTTTAAGGCTTCGTGGAGTAAATTGTTATATAGTAATTGCTTATATTGCTATCCCAATTTTCTACAATGTAAACAAAACGGTAGGTTATATAGAAATAGTCAGTATACCTTACTTTATAGTTAACAAAACACTTAATAAAAATTGTATAACCCTACACACCCTTTACATAAGAAGTAAAGTTTTTTTTTAGTTTTAGATTAGCACACAAATGAATAAAGATCAATAAAGACAAATCAGTAATTAGTTTTCTCAACAACATAAGAATAGGATGTAAGAAAAAGCACAATACGTCGGAGGCCCTCAATTGAGTCCTGGTCGGTGCACTTGTGTAATAAACACCGATGCTTGTTAAAGGGTCACGATATTTATAAGTATGTGTATGTTTATTCCGGGATCCCCCCCCCAACTCGCTGTATAGTCATCTATAACACAAGCCTGGGACCACCGGCGCATAAGGCATGGCTGCTAGCACTGTCCCCATTCAACCGAAGAAGGCGGTATTTGATAATGTCGATCGACTCTATATGTTTTTTTTGCCGCCGGTTCTGGTTCGACGTGCTTTTATAAGCAAATATATGATAATATTTTTTAAGCTCGTACCACATGAGTGATATTAAGGACTGATCGCATGCAGTAACACCACTGTCACCACCATGGTATGATCTACGTTGGCTGTACAAAACCCTTCTAATTCTACACTACACTACACCAACCAGGTGTCAACGTACATCTGTTAAGAATGAAAGAAATTGAACGCTGTTCTAAATAATATTTTAAAATGCATATTTAAGTTAGGTATGATCTTAATGAATCCATTGAAACAATGAGAAAAAAGGATTATTCCATTAAATTACTGGACATTCGTGTTCACGGACGTAGGCGCCACTTGGAATCAGGTCAATGCTGGTTTGCCATCTTGAATGCATAAAAATACTTCTTAACAAAATATTCTCAGAGACCCAAATAGATTCAATCTCCAAAAAGGTTCCGCTTTCGCAAAGTGGAAAAAACCTCATTACGTGAGAAAATACGAAATGAACAGATTCTCATCGAGTCCAAACGAACGCCCAGAAATGGCTAAATCCTGACAAATGGGTTTCCTTTAACGTCTGCACCCATCTTATTATCGTTACCTACTGCTGAACAAAACTCGGTTCCAATGCCTTATTTCTTACCACTACTTAAAACTTCATTACATTTACAACCTTTTTCTACTAGTAAAAAGGTGCATTTCATTTTTTCGACTCGAAGACGCTAAAAGTCAATACTGATAAAGAAAAGAGAATCTTATGGAACGAAAATAAGATTGAATTTAGGTCACTTGTCTCGGACAAGCATGATATCAATTTGAAAAGAAGCGTCTGTGTTAATAGCTTTATTCACAATCTCATCCATACAGTCGAGGGTAAAGCCGAATTATAAGCGGAATATCATTTTTTATGTGACGTATAAAACATATTTATTGCCATCATAATCGCTGGAGTTTTCCTATTAGATGTTTGTGGCGAGCATTTTTTTATAGAACGTATGTATAGAATTTCAAAGTTTACTTTACTTTAGTTTACAAAAATAACTTAAAAATAAAACCGATGCTAGTCATTAGACCATTTTATTTATACATAAAGTAATTAAGCAACAAGAAGAACATATCGTTTTCAGTTTTAAATAATATCATAACAAATAAGAACTTACTTTCAAGAAATATTGAATTTCTTAAACAAATTTTAAGCTCTAGAACAAAATAACTAATTACTCGTCCAACCATACTAAAACAATACTAGAACAAGCTCGACACAGATTAAGCCATCGCTTGTTGAGCTGACCCTACCGCGACTCAATGCGCTCTCAATTCGCGAAGCATTATTATCTTGACCTGGTGATTGAGCTTTCCTGCTTCCCATCGCTCTCAACTCATCTCATTGGTCGCTTAATTTGAATCACGCCTCTCGCCGCACGCTCATTGGTCCATCCCGCCACGCCTCCCTAACTTGGAGGTTCTGTTCGGGGTAGTTCGATCCCCACTTATATATTTTTCACCCTTATGTTACTCTCGCATTCGTAAAGTTACCGTTGCCTTGTACGCACGCGTCTTAGCTCCGCCATCGCGATATAAGTGCCAAAAAGTTTCGTCAACTGTGTGAAAAGTTAAATGTGAAGACAATGACAATGGACGTTCATAATAATTATCAGAACTATAAAGAGTCTTCTCCTGACTCGAAGGAGACAAGTTTAAATATAGAAAGTGCGCGAACTCAGAAAATGGAGTTGCAGTCTACGCCAGTGATTCCCGGGAAAACTTCTAAAAGGTCATTTGATGTCGCTTTTTTGATGATGCCTGATGAAAAACTACAGCAGAGGCAGCCGGAGAAGCAGTTGAGAGTGTCCAAACAACTTTTTAGTGGAGAAGAGTGGGGTCAATCGCCAAAAAGACATCCAGAGTTATCAAAGGGCAGTGAATTTTCAAGCCATATGTTTGTGGAAGAAAAATCTCATGAAGAAGACCGTGTCCGTGTGAACAACAATATATCGCCGGGTTTTGGATCAGACATCAATATTGACGTCGGCACTGACGAGTATCCCAGCAAGTCAATTTATTGCAGTGATTCTGAAAACTCTGATGTATCGCGAAGTCGGCCCAATTCGAATGAAAGTGCTTCGAAATATCCAAAGTATTTACCCGAATATAAAAACAAAATATTTGATGATCCGACTCTTATTAGTATGCAGTCCAGAGCCAGATATTCAGAAAAATCATCAGAGATATCGCCGAAAAGTGCGTTTACCAAAGTTGTTAATTACGCTTTAAGGTCGCCAAATCCTTCGGTTAGTCCAGATAATTTACTTTATCAGAACTCAGTGAGTCCACCGTTGTCAGCAGCAAGTCCCCCGACGACGTCTTTTAATAAGAACGCCAGTTTTAACAACCTGCTAAATCCCGCGCAATTCCTCAATGGCAACAGCTTGTTTAAATCACAAAATATCTCTTCAACGACACCTAATTATACCGACATGCATCCAAATCACGCAAAGAATTATCACAAAAACGATTATCAAGAAAAACATCAAGAATCAAAACCTCAAAACTCGTCACAGAATAAATTGAATTTTCTACCATTTCGACCAGAAATGCCGTATTTACAATCGGGGTCGTATCCTTTCGGTATGCAGAACTTCCAAGCCCCAAACTCAGAATTTATGAAGTTTCCCGTACCACCTAGAGAGACTGTAAATCCGCTAATAGCGAATCCGGCAGCGGCAATTTTAAGTACATTACTACCCCCGACTTTGGCAGCGTTTTCTTTGCCCGCGCAAAATGTTTGCGCCAAATGCAGCATCAGCTTCCGCATGACGTCAGACCTGGTTTACCACATGAGAACGCATCACAAGAGTGAGACCACACACGATCCGAACAGAAGAAAGAGAGAAGAGAAGTTGAAGTGCCCAGTATGCAACGAGAGCTTCAGAGAAAGACATCACTTGACGAGGCACATGACAGCCCATCAGGACAAAGAAGGAGATCTCGACGAAGAGACCCAAGCAGCTCAAAACCTTAATAAGAAAAGCAAACAATATTTTGCCCACAATGGGAGTTCCCTCATTCACAAATGAGAAATTCATGCAAATTATTTCCGCAAGTGTTTAAACGAACTTCGTGGCTCACTTCGGAACTTTGTCACATATTAACTAGTGAAATTATGAAACGCTTCATAATTTATCTTTGTTTGTTAATGTAAATTTGAGTTTACTTATTGTTATTTAATTACGTAAAATATATTCATGTGCAATACTAGTTAAGTAGGTATTTATTTTGTAAATACATTTTTATTAGAAGTGAGTACTAAAATAAAATAACTCATAAATATAATTGGTATTTTATTAACTGTAAATAAAATGCGCGCGATGATTACTTGATGATGCTTTTCGCTATTTCATAGTTTGATGTAATGGAAGAAACTTGATTAATAAAATCTGCTCTAATAGTCCTGAAGGCAAATATTCAAAATTTAAATACAATTTTTTATTTCTCAACATAGACAATTACCTACTTGTTCGTTTTGACGTTAAAAAAGCATGACTCTACCACCAGTTCGGAAAAACATTCGTAAAGCCCTGCAATAGTTCCAATGCAAATATGTTTGTGATTAACTATCATCATTTTAGTTCAACACAACTAAATATGAAATAAGGTAAAATACTAGAATCTTTAGTGATGTAAATACCGAGTGCATTGCAGTATTCAATCACCACATACGCCTTGAAGCAAAGTAGTACAAAGGTATAGAGTGAATCAATCACTTAGGCTGAAATCTACTAAACATGCTTAGACTTATCTCAGCCAAATGGTCAAATGAAAAGCGACCTTATTAAACGACTACATACAATACATATTCTGGCAAATTGTAACAAAATTTTTGTAATTAATTTGTGCGGAGATTTTCAACAACAATTAGTATGAAACAAAGTAGCTCTTATTTGACAAATTATCTGACATAAGTCTAAAAATTTATCTTTAATAATAATAATAAAGTCTTTATTTTCCAGTATATAGTTGTACGGTTATAAGCATTTTACAAATTATATATTGTCCTTACTCATACTGCCGACAAGTCAGCATGCAAATGCAGGTGTAATCAACACCATGTCAACGTTTTCTTTAACTTTACAATTTTATATTAAACATTATTCCAGTTACATTACTAGGTCCAGAAAGTAAATTATTCATAAAAATCTAAATTATATAAAAAAATAGGACAAAAGGGAATCTACATTAGGTTAAACATTAACAGCAGAAAGGAATCAATTCAAAACGTCTTTTGTATTATAATGTCAATTTATTTAAGGTATTTAAAGAACAAATGTCAGTAAACTAAAACTAGGTTCTCATAATATTTTGATAAGTCCATTAGAGAGTTGATATAGATATCAACCTTATTGGTTAGAGTACTCGGCAGGTTTTTGAGAGTCGTGGATCGCATTCTGGATCCACTAGTCATTGTTACAATCCAGCTAAATATTTTCAAGATAAATAGCTACTGCAACCTTTAGCTTAGGCTTAATTTTCTTTCTCCTAATATGTTTTGGAATAAGATTTGAAGTTTAGCTTCTACCTACAACTTTACACCTTGTTTTAAACATGACAGCGTTTAAATTCCTTAAATACGGATGGATAGCGCATTCTAGTTTAATAAAGATAAATTTGATTCAATTTTGAAATTCTTTACATGAGACACCTGTATAATTTTCAGTTACAATAAAATGTCAATCTTCGGACAGTATAATCTCCACAAAACTTAACCACAACACACAAACATAACAATTAAATGAACCATGGATAAGGCGATATTGTGTGAATAGAAGGGGACAATAGGTAACAACTTGATGTCTTTATCATACACCCTCTCGTATTGAATACATTAGACTCGGCACGCTTATTCGAAACTTAAACTCTTACATATCTAATTTAATTTATGATAACTGAGATAGGAATTGAAGTAGGCTTTTGGAAAGGGATAGTTTTGTTTCTACGGGGATCATATTTATGTTTTTTTCTCTACAATTCGTAGTTTTCTGAACAAGAAAGCTCGGAATACATCAGTTTTTGAAAATATAGAGACAAATAACACTACAGAAATATTCGTCAAAGATAGTTAAATCATATTAACGAAACTTATCTGTCATTAGTACTTTCAAAAAGAATTTTATTTCTATTGTATTTGTACGAATTTACTGAAATTTTCAGAACAAAGGGTGATTTTTTTTTGTGTAAGAACTTATAAATTGGTACATAATCTAAGAATTATTTCAACTGTTTTGTCAGAGTATAAGATATCTTAAAATCAAATGAGTATCACAAAAGTAAAATCTAACCAACCCCATAAAGGCAGACGTCCACTAAACAGCACATTACAAGCGTGGCGACCGAGTGTGACGACCGAGTGTGACGAATTCCTTGTGAACTGCTGCATTCTCACGTAGCGTAGGGGGGGACTGTGCTAATTTGATAATATCGTTAGTGTTGGGCCGATGGCTCGTGAAACTGTGACTGCAGTATCTGGGAAATAAGAGCACGGATTGTTGTGTTTTAAATCATAATGCAGCATTGAAGCTATTCAGTCTTGAAGACAAATCTGGACCGAGTGGCGTAGTGGGACCTTATATGCCGGAAGTTCCGAGTCCTGGTCGGGGTATTCGTTCGTATGATAAACACAGACGTTTATTCTCGCGTCATAGTTGTTGCTATTTATATATGTATGTTTATTATGGGTTGCCCCCAGGTCGCTATATGGTAATCCATAACAAAAGCTCTGCTTAATTTGGGGACATACAGTTGGTGTGCTAACCTGGGATTTATTATTATTATAGTTTTCAAACGTTGATTACTACCAACTTAGCTTTTTGTTATAAATGCAAGGATGCTATATCTGCCACCCTGAGGCTGTTAAAAGTTATAATTTACTTATAAACAACTGAATTTAAAAAAGCTGATATTCATTATTCAGCTAGGTCCTTTTGAATTTCCTTAAAATCTAATTGCTATGTCATAGTAGCTATGTCACCATAGCTATGTCACACTATCTATGTCACAGTAGATATGTCATAGTACTTATGCCACAGTAGCTATGTCACAGCAGCTATGTCACAGCAGCTAGGTATGTAAATGAGAGCAGTCCGGTACAACACTATAGTTCTTAGCGTTGATATAAATAATAAGCTATTTTAGCATATTTATCTTATATCCTTACTTTAAATGATTTATATCTTAATCGGGCACCGAGAATGGATTCCTCCCCAGTCCTTATTTATTTAATTTTTTTTATACTAACTACTACTACTTACATCAACTGTTCCAATTCAAGGACGTAGTATTAGATACGGTCACTATTAAGAAGAAAATAATAAAATGCTATAATTTCAGTGATTTGATGACCCTTTTAGGCAAGCGCAGATAAATATTTTTTTGTTTTATTAAAGCAACAAGTTTCACGCACACACAACACGTCACTAAAACATTTCAAATCATCTTTTATCCCATAACGCATAAAAATGTCCCACTGAAAGTCAAAAACAATCCAAATCGCAGATTCAAATAAAATAACGCTATCAAGTGTCAACCACGATTACTTAATTCAATGAAAGAGATCCCTATCCACCACGCCCGGTTATCTCCGCGCCCCAGTGTTACCATTTCCATACAAATACGTACAAATCGGCGCTCGGGGCCCAAATCGGTTCCGGGTCACGTGACTACCGAGAAGAATCAGTTAAAGAGACCATTCCTTCACGCTTAATAAAGTCACAATCTTCTCACAATACAAAACAGCCTGTATATCGACCACCCTTCGCCTCAACAAAAAAAAAAAAGAAACGCGAGGGAACAACAGATTCCAAATTTGAATTTGATTATCGAAGTGTGCCGACTATTTATCATTTGTAATGACGTCTCAGCGGAAAGAGGACGTGCGTTCGCTAATATTGTAATCTTGTAAATGCGTTCAGTAATACATATTTATATTTTATCGAAGTTTTCAATGAGATATTTGGGTGGAATATATTAAGATTTTAAACTAATGAGATAAAGCCTTTGGAAAACCTTTACAATTCTGTCTGTAAAATTTTTTTTATCTTAAATACTTTATACAATTTATTGAATCGCAATATGAATAGTATTAGACCTAGCGTTTCCTATTTTTTTTTATATGATACTAAGTTGTATTCTTGAGAATCACGGAAAAATGAGACAGATCTACTGTAAAATGTATATTAAGAACAACCATGAATATTTTAAAAGTCTTTTCCTACACGACCAACTTCTAAATCTGGCAGATATAAAATTTATTCAAACAAAACTCAGTCAGCATTACGGGTCACATCAGTCATTGGCGACGATGTACGAACATACTTTATTTTTCTTATACAGGGTGATTTACCACTTACCTTCGTCTTTTTATTTTAATTCTATTCTTTTTTACATTGAAACTTAAAAACAGTTGTGGTAAAAAAACGTATAATTGTAAATGTCTGGGAATGTAATCATTTTGAATCTAAAGAATCCAGTGTATCAATAAATCTTAATTTATTCCGGACGATTTTTGGGAGGCTTGGAAATTTCCCAAGTTATAAATCAAACGTATTATTAATATAAATTTCCAATAATTTCAATAGGTATCAACGGACCAAAATTTTACAGGATCCATTTATCCACACTAACACTTTTTGTTATCATTTGCCACTAAGAGATTTGTGACTTGCCCAGTTTCAAATAAAATACAAATATACATACACCCTGTATACCCGGCCGACTAGGGTGTCGGCACTGTCCCCAATATGAATATTTTCTATTGAATTACTCACGCTTCGGCGAGCCAGCAAAAATATTGTTCTTTTCGTATTTACACGCAAACACCCTGTGAAGTTCAACCATTTACTCCCAACGCTATGGTTATGGCGAGAACAAGTTTTCTTGAATATTTTTCTGGATTATTTCTATCGGTGTATGTGTCTTATGTAAATCTAAATGTACTAAAGACGATTATATTAGTTTGTTTGTTAATTTAAAACAACAAACAGTGAAACTACTTAACCGATTTTGGGTTATAATATTTTAAGGCTTTATTAATTATGGGGATTTATTATTAATATTATGAGTTACTATTGTCTAGAAGAAACATTGTTTTTATTTTATACAAGAATGGAAAGAACAAAAACCAAGCAACGAAAAAGAAATAGCATTGGACTCTTCATATAAAATTGGTAACTTACCCGAATGTACAGTATGAAGAGAATTTTTCTAATTTTTGCTTCATGATTTCTTTAAGAAAGTTGCTCAGAATCGTGATTTGAGCCCATACCCCCCTTTCTGAACGATAAAAACCGTCAGCCGGTATATTTTGTTTTACCCATAAACGAAGAGTGACGCGGATGTTGCACGCATGTCCACAAACTGTATCAATACTACTCTTGAATATACGAAAGCTCGGAGTCTATCCAATTAATATTTACTAATCTTTTTACTATCTTTCCCTTGTGATTTCCATGTAAAGGACTTTTAGATAGAGGCGGTGGAGGCGGCTAAGTGCTGACAGTGGTAGGAGCCCTGCCTATTACATTGGAGGACCCAGGTTCCAGTCTTAGTCGGGGCATTCATTTGTGTGATGATCATATCAATATTATATGTATATCAATATTTATTATAACCCAGTTCGCTGCACGGTCATTCATAACTCAAGCTTACTTTGAGACCATACAGTTGATTTCTTTTTGTCTGGGGATTTTATCATTATGGTTTTTTTTATTCCATAAAACATCGCTAACAAAAAGAATTGTTCCTAAGCGTAGTAGGGTAAGGACTGGTGGAGTGTAACAATCCATAACAAGGACAATCCCCTTGAAATATACTTATGTTTTTAAAATCCTTTTAAAATAATACAATAGTGTATGGCATTCATTTGTTCCACTAGCCTTCCTAAACATAAGGGTAGGAGGAAGCCGCGGACAGACAGACGGAAAACATTGGTCACAGTGGACGCCAGTCTTTACAATGTTCCTTGTATTTATGTTGCTTTGGTAGAAACAACATTACGGTACAATGAGAAATTCGGTTACTTAGCGCTTGTTATGTTTTTGTATACTTTGATTATTTTTAGATTTGACTTTATTTTGATAAATGCTATTTTATAGCTAATCTAGGACGTAATTTTTTATGCCTATATCACTACATAGTATAAAACCAAGTCGCTTCCCGCTGTCTGTCTGTCCCTATTTACGCTTAGATGTTTAAAACTACGCAACAGATTTTGATACGGTTTTATTTCAATAGATAGAGTGATTCAAGAGGAAAATTTTTATGTATAATACATGCATATTATAGTAGAGAAATACTGATAATTTTAGAGGTTTCTAATGTGATTTCGTAAATAAAATACATTATTTTTCGCTTAAATTGCAAACGCTGGCTAAGAGATAGATTAAATGTATTATAATGTACTACAGTATTGTACACCTTAAAAAGGTCTACAAAAAAGTCTGCAATGGTATATGTCTATCTATTAGAGATAACCCACAATAACCAGTTTTTATCCTTTACTTTTTACGAGAAATAATGGCTTATTTACGAAGCGATTTTAATCAATACACCATTAATCCTTATCCAATAAGTACCTTGAATACATTGTGCATGTAATATGGCTCTTTACAACGTGTAATTTAAGTAAATGATTTCGAAGATTTTACAGATTTAAAACGCAGGGACATAGACTCGTGCGAAGCTGGGGCGGGTCGTTAGTTAAATAAATAAGTAAATAAGTTATTCAAATAGTATAGTATGAAGAAATATATGTGTTTTTAAGGATTCTCATGGTTTAGGACACCTATGCTAGCCAATTGCTATTATTATTATTATTATTAGTAGAGAATCACAATCATGCATCACAATCATGCAAATCAATGCATATACATCAACACATATACAATGATGAGGGGACCTAGAGTATAACATATATAAACATCAACGACCCTTTAAGTGGAGCCCATGAGTCCCTTAACAAACGTCCGTGTTAATCACAGAAATGAATGCTCCAACCAGGACTCGAACCTGGGTCCTCCGGCGTATAAGGCAGGGCTACTAACCACTGCAGTCCTCGGCCGTCATAAGGACACCAAGGACGTCATAGTCGTATTAGTAATCATTATTGAATGTGTTCAGTTGGAATTGCCTTTGTTCCAGAAATTGCACTTCCCTTAACCGGTAAACAACAATTTAACTGGATCATTACGGGGGTCGAAATGGGAAGAACTGCCATTTTTGCTAGTACCGCCCCAGACGAGGTGATAACAAAAAACTCAACTACCCCTAAACTCATTTAAATAAATAGAGAAAATCCATTTAGTGGCAAAAAATACAACAACAGAGACATGATTTTATGTGTACAATAAATTTCCGCACATACCAAACAAATTTACAACACACTTATAACCATGAAATTTTACCATCCATATTTTCAAGAAAACTTTGAAATATTTAAGTGCATTATCTGGTAGTTTTACTCCCGCCATAAACGCGCGAAGTTTCTTGCTTTTCACAAGAACAGTTTCTTGTGAAAACTTGTGAATGTTCCAAAAACTGAGGAAATATATTTTAATGTATTCAGTGAATATTGTAACTGGAGCCGCTTATTATTTTCTACTTACTAGGGCTATTCCACCTTGAGCTGTTTCAATATTTCAAGCGATTACTGTATGAGCAATTATAACATTTTTTTGAACTTCGGCGTAACCATCAAACGAGCAAGCGATGGTAAATGGTATCAGGACCCATGTAATAACTAACCGTATGTCTTTAAACTGGTTATCTTTTTGTGTATAGATTTATCAACTGATGATGCGTTATCAACCGTATGCTGCAGCCTGCCTTAATTGTTTCTTCAATTTGGCCACAACACAACTACGTGGTTCAAATTCAAATATTTATTTCACATTGACAATTACTTGTTCTTATTGACGTCAAATAAAGCATGACTCTACCACCAGTTCGGAAAAACCTTCGTGAAGGAGAACAGGCAAGAAACTTCATAGGTATATTTTTTCCAAAATCAATTTACAATGTTTCTTTATGTCTATAGAAATGTATTCTTATCTGCATCTGTCAGCTCGGCAAGTCTCCCTCCCCCAAGTATCCAAAGGGCAACGTGTTATTATGGGGTCAAAATAGAAAGATCTACAACAGCGGCCCTGAGGAGATCTTTACACAAGAAACTATTTAATTTAATTTATTTAATAATTAATATACACACAGGTTTTAATTACAGTATAAAAAGTAGTCACCAAATAATGTACCAAGGTACTTATTTCTAAAAGAAATGTCTTTCAACAGACCTGAGACTGAAGAGTGTGAATAATAGCTTAGTGTGTACTAAATTATATATTGCTATATATACGATTAATACTATAAACCAATGCTAATATACTTACATGTTGAATTAAATATAAATATAAACTACTTATCTATATATAAATTTTGTTTTTGTAAAATAATTTTATAATATGACAGTCACTTTGAATGTAAGCGTAATGTAAACTAACAAGCTAAATCATATGTCATTATGAACTTCAGAACCTTTATAGGAAGAAAGGAATTTCTTTTTCGAAACACCGTAGTACAAGTTTATTACAATAAACAGACTGTATCACTGTGATTTATTTTTGCCACTTCCTATTGAAGAACAAGATTACTAACTGTTACTTGCACCTGGAAAAGTGATTGCAGTTTTCGGCTCAAATAAAAGAAATTAGTTTCTAGGCTCATTCACAAAACCATTGCAACAAAATTCAGCCCCATACAGAGTAACACCTTGATACTTCGCCCGGGAGCATATATCCATATTAATTTTAACCATATTTCACTGTATTTAATTCATATGCTAAATAGATGCGAGCTTTGTCAAGCTTTGCCATTTTGTATCGTTATTTAAGGCTCTGATTTCAATATAATTGTTCTATAAAGTGGGCATTGTTTTTTGAATGTATATTGTTGGTAACATGTAGGGTTAATCGAGCGCAGTTAAAGACTGAGCTTGTTGTGTATCTACGTTACCTTCAGAGTTATTATTAGACATATTCGGCATGTGCCGATCGGGTAGCCTTATCGTCCTTATAACCCGAAGCCGACCCTAAAGCCTGGTATTCCCGTACGTTAGTCTACATTTCTTCGAGTGTGTGCGAGCAGTGCCGATTGCTGCCAGCCTAAATATGTGGGTAGCACCCCTTATATTTAATTCTAAAGATTATTGATCCTCTGTTTTCATTAATGTTAATAAACAGATCGTCATCCGTCTCAACTGATGGATATCTGCAATAAGTGTGATTGATTGCTGTGAGCCTGCTGCCAAATCAGAGAACTGCTCATTACACGAAATGTGCGCATTTCATGAAGTGGCCAACTGTATTTGGCCATATCATTGAATCGCAAATGTTTCACATTTTGGTCGTCGACGATTGGCGAAATCGTGAAACATTTTTCTAACAGCCTAGTTGAGATCCTGCAATTTGCGCGAGATAAGCGTGGTGCGGCAGCAACCGGTGTCGCGCCGATCGAAAATTAAATTTAACAAAAAAGGCAAAAAAAGTTTACGAAATGTGGTTTGATAAATCAGCTATTAAGACATTGACTCGTAAACAATGCATTTCCAGTGCCTATACAGATAGTAAAAGGAACCATTTTATGATATGATCAAATAAACTTGGCCACTTCATGAAGTCGCCACGCGTCTAGTTGGCCATATCATCAAACGATATTTTATCATTGATCAAGCCACATCGCGATGTCGATTATTTAATGAAATGATCAAACGATTCCTGATGACGCGAATTCTATAAGGCAACGAGATATACCTTTGCTAATTTAGGTGTACTTGGATTACTTGGGCACCTTGGATTATTCAAATTCGTACAAAAACTCACACGAAATTTAAAAATCTTCAAAAATTCGACTAGAGAAACGCCCATTCAAACATAATTGCTTATTTTTCTTAAGAAAATCATTTTAAGGCGCTTATATTCCATATTTCATTATTCAATTTGCTTCCATATTTATATTGCATCCGGAGCCGCTGGCTCCGAATTTATTAACAGGCGAAATGTAAATAGGACACAATAAATCTTCTTTAGCTAGATTTGTATAACGCTCGCCGGGTTCTTAAAGCAGATGCTAATTCGGTGAAAACAGAAAATTGAGAATTAAATGTGATGCTTTAACTAAAGTTATAAGATTTCTTGTAAGTCTTAAGAACAGACTAGTGAAATAGTCGAAATATGACCGATTAGAAGAATTGTTTTAGCTTTTAAATTTTAAATTAAGTTACGGTTATTTACGTATTTAACACTATTTAATATATCTTTAAGGTATTTCTGTTCATAAGAACAGTTATTTTCTTTTATCATTTTTGCTATATGGTTTGTTTGGAAAAGTTGCTCAAAGTTATGGTCTGGGACCATGTGTCAATTTGCCACGGTAAAAAGGTAGTAAAATTGTTGATATTTTACTTAAGTTTGTTCACTAAAGTAGTGTCAGCCGGCGCGCACTCATGGCTATTGTAATAAAATAATATAAATAAAACACAGAAAGCAAAGAACGTTTTAATTAAAAATATGAGCAGGCACTGAAAGTAAAATAGGCACTTTTAAAAACTTAACAACCTTTTACTTCGGCGATTCGATGTAAAATGCCAAATTCATTTGCAGGTGTGCGCCGCACGCGTCAACCTTTGATTTCGCGGCAGCGGCCTTTGACAAGATGCGGCACGTGCCAAGGCGGCGCCACACAAAGGCGACCGTATTTAAGCGAATAGACTTTTCATATTCGCTTCGTTATTTTTGGGAAAACGAATATTAGTGATCAATATCATCACATACAAATACACTTTATTTCACCTTGGGTTCAGTATTTAGTCCAGTCTTATTGACACGATAATTTCATATTTGATATGAACAAAAAACATCAACAAATTCCTAACCTTTCCTAATAAATCATCTTTAAAATAGTCCACTCAACAAAGACCTCTACGGATGTGCTGGGGCCCATATTACAGCTTGAACAACTTCTCAGTGCAGTCAAAAGTGGCACTGCAGTCTATCTGCATATGAAGTTTTAATGTAATTCCGACTCAAAAAGTTTAATTTATGTTTAGGCCACCGGTATAACTGTACCGTACTGTAATAGTTACATTGGGAGACCCTTTCTTAACAAAACTAAATTCAGGTGCCATTGTTTGAGACCCACGGAAGTATGTAGTTTGTTTTATTGGTTCAAATAGGAAGTTACGCACTATTGTAAGGGTTTGGGTTTTTGAAAATAATGGTGCAACTGATTATGTTATGTTTTTCGAGGATTTTTATATGGATATGTACGTGTGATGCAGATAAAAATAATTTCGTATAGACATAAAGAGACATTGTAAATTTTTTTTTGAAAAAAAATACCCGTGAAGTTTTTTTCCAGTCTTTCTTCACGAAGGTTTTTTCGAACTGGTGATAGTCATGTTTTATTTGGCGTCAACAAGAACGAATAATTGTCAATGTTCAGAAATAAATATTTGAATTTGAACTGGCAAGAAACTTCACTGTCGTCATGTTTTCAAAATAAATGTGCAATGTGTATACAAAATAATTCTTATTTGCGTCTGTTATATACCTCCCTAGAAACTATCCAAACGAAAAACATCCTCTAAAGCGCTGGACATAGGTTATTTGACAGCCAAAGGAATACATCTTTCTACAATCACGTGTCATGTGTCATGTACTGACTGTGTCAACTAGACCACTGTCCAACGTGACGCCATGTATTTCGGATTCGGATAGCCGCGCTATTATTTTTCATTTCAGTTTTTTTTTTTAATTTTTGTATGTATTTACCTCATTTATTACCAAAATATTGATTATATACCTTTTTCGCATCGCTTGTTTTGTTTAGCAGTGAATTATTTTGAAGGGGAGGCCACAAGTATATCTTTTGAAGAAAAGACGTAGCAAAATTCTCATGTTAGACCTGCAGGTAAATTTATTATATTTTCAACACATGAAATCTTCAAACACAATCTCAACACTTATCTTAAGTGATGTAATAAATCCCGAATAACTCTGTCGTCAATAAAATCGAATTAGATATCTTCGATGAAGGATCGATTCCAATCGAATATCACATTACTGTGATGCATGGATTCAAGGCGTTTTTAGAGAGATTAGCGAGTTAGTTGTTAAGGAGAGTAGACATCGTACGAGACATATTTATTTTTTACAATTTTATTGTCGAAACTATTGTTAGGAAGAATTTATTTATATCAAATATTTAAGATCTGAAACGGAAGCTTTTTTAGAAGAAGAAAGCTACATTATAGTACACGGGCAAAATTATATAAAAACTTAAAATGGATTTATTATGAGTGCAACTTTATATTGATTTTTTGTTAAAGCATAAAGGCTAAACTGAAAATCAGTGTCTTGATCAGTGTCTTTCTTCACAACATAAAGGCTTACTCCGAGTTGTGGCCATTTGTTACTGCAGTGCGTGTAGTGGTTTGGCTTTGAATGTGACTTCTGCCATATATTGCCATAAGATTGTGGACTTACATTATTTTGCTTTAAATTTTTAATTGTGTTGTATTTTCAATTCATTGTTTTCTTTCTTCAACAATGTTTTCTTCTTTTCACTGAATTGTTAAAATTATTATGGGATTTCTGTAAACGAAAAATTAAAAAAAAAACCATTTGTTGTGTAGTTAAATATAATCCAAACTGAGGTTTTAGCATCTGTACAAATACCGTTGTCACAATTGATTTTTTAAAAGTGAATCGACGTATATGGTTACAGTACATTAGTTCAATTAATTCGAAATTGTCGAGTATATAAAATAACAGAAACGTAATGACTATGAATGAAAATCAAGCGGACCATCCATGTAAAGGGTCCTTATACAAAAATATGATTACGAGTTGTCAAAGGCGTCTGATTCGAGATTTATACAAAGTAAGGAATGTGCACTCTATGATTGCTATTTGACAAACAGGTCTGAGGAACAATCTCTAATAGAGATAATATTTTGATGGCGGAGTAGACAATCAAACTATTTGGAGACGTTTGTCGGAGCTTTGGAAGATTGAATTAAGTTCTGTTTTTGAAGATTCAGAAGTTGTGACGTGATGAACTTGTAGATGTTCAGTGGATACATTATTTTTGATAAAGCGATTTTTGGCTATTTGGTGTGAGCATCAGTAGTCTCGCTTTGTACAAGAGAGATTCTTGTAGAATATCATCTGTGTTACAGGCGTTTGGCTGTTTTTTAACGTGGATATTTGCATGTTTCTATGTATTTATTCATATTTATTGACAGTTTTTTACTGGTTTCATATACACGGGCGCTACCCACATGTTTGCCGGCATCAATCGGCGCGACCGAGCGGCAAAGTCGAATATGCGTAAATGAACGTTAAAAGACCACCCGTCTAAAGCCGTTCGGATTTTGGCGAAACGAACCGAATTAGCCGACCTGTCTTCCTATGGTAGCGTCAGGTGAAGGGTCGCTCACTTCCCTCTAATATGGTTGAGGAGGGCGATGGCTGGATCCCACGTTAACTCGTGAATGGTTGCCGTTTGAGGGTGTTCGTCGTTTGGATACTTGGGGGGAGGGAGACTTACCGAGCTAACAGATGCAGAAAAGGGTAATTTTGTATAGACATAAAGAGACTCTGTAAATTTATTTTGAAAAAAATATACCCGTGAAGTTTCTTGCCAGTTCTTCTTCACGAAGGTTTTTTCGAACTAGTGGTAGAATCATGTTTTATTTGACATCAATAAGAACAAGTAATTGTCAATATCATTTCATTTCATGTGAAAAGACTGAATAGGCTACCAAATCGGCACATGCTGAATACGTGTAGTAATTGTTTCGAGCCGGCACTGCCCTTTGACAATTACTGCCGACCCGAATGTGCCGCTTTGAACATCACGCGATTTTGATTGGTGTTTTCAGAGATTTTATTCATTTTGCCATCCTATATCGCTCGCTTAAGAAGATACGTTCAAAGTCATACTATAACATGACGATCGACAATCGGCACAAGCCGGGTAATTGCTGACCCAAACGTGCGGACTCAGCATGTGGATAAACCCCTTATATACATGAAAATGAAGATATTCTAAACAAATATAAAAAAGCCAACCTTACTCTACTGGGCAAATAAAGTCGTATGCGACAAACCTACATATTTTAGCATTTGTTCAGCAATTGACGATTGGCTAAGACGTACCGATCTGTATGAGAAGTGAATATGGTACCTCCAAAATTCAAATGCAATTTTAGTTTATATGCTTCATTTTTTTGTACATTAGATTAGATAGTCCAGTTATAAAACGATTAAAGACATGAAATTTATTGTTCACTTTAAAAATCACATATTTGAATGAAAGACGGCCATTCGTGCATAGCCAAGAATTAAACTCAATAGCGCACGAAATAGACGTTCTTGCATGACGTACTTGAGCAATGGATCTAATACTGTGAGTATACAGAAACGGAATATTTAACAAAGTTGAAACTTTAAATTCCCGAAACTGAGAAAGAGCTAATGACGCCACTTGAACATTTGACACGAAGAAAAAGTTTCGTCGTATTCACCGTCGTATCGTACCGCATCGATTCCTTTCGCGTGAAAGTCGGCTTGCGACTTAGTTGAAACAGGCGACTGGGAACAAGATTTATGAAGGCGGTGCGTAAGGCGGTTGTTAACTAACTTACTCTATTTGCCTTTAATTAAAGTTCATAGCCCTAAAACGATTACATAACGTAACCTACAATAATACAAAATGGATAATATTAATTTAAAAAAATCCCCAGACAATCACACCAACTGTTTGCCCTAAAGTAAGTACAGCTTGTGTTATGGATGACCATACAGCGAACTGGGGGAACCCAGAATAAACATACATGTATACTTACATATCAAAGACCATGACTCGAGAACAAACATTTATGTTCATCACACAAATAAATGCCCCGGCCAGGACTTGAACCTGCGACCTCCAGCGTATGAAGCAGGGCTACATACTAAATTATATGAAATTTAATTAACATACATAGTTCGCAGTAGCGAATACAACGCTGATTCTCAGTCACCACCCGACTAATACAAACATCTTATGCAGAAAAACACCCCTTCAAATAAGGTTGTACAAATATTGTTTCCGCAGAAATTATTGTACCTCCCCGGTTGAATACATAACCGTAACATTACACAGATAACAGTGAAATATTGACAATATAGACGTCAATATTGATAAGAATGGAAATTCAGAAGCTGCTGAACAAATGCTAAAATATGTAGGTTTGTCACAATCGAGTTTATTTTCCCTGTAGGTGCTTCAGTTGGTATACCATTTTTACTTTGTTCAGAATATTGTAATTTTCTTGTAAAGTAAAAATCTATTTATGGTCACAGCAGCACACAGAAGTAGAAATAGAAAACAAAAACTTAACCTAGTGCGGAAGCCGCTACTGCCGAAACAAAGGCACACACACACTCAGCTTCGGCTTTGAAGCTTTTTCGATGTCGATTTTCAGTAGCAGTCAAGAGGTAGCGCCGCCATTGAACACTCTTAAGCATACAAATTCATTGAAGCCATATCGAAACAAAATAACGTAGAAAAAACAAACAACAATAACTAGGTAGTCAAGTTCGGGAGCACTGGGATCGACTTTTTAAAAACACTATTTGATTTTTAAAATAGAACTTTTATTTAAACTTTTATAAAGGAACTTAATTTTAGAATAGTAACCTATGGTCGCAGAGTTAGATGCAGACTGTCTGATCTTAAGAACTAACTTAACATTACATAGTTTATCTTAAACCTACATCCTTAATATTATTCGTTCCCAGAATCGTACCACCTAGACGTGCAGCGTTTGCGTCTACGCTCTAACTGTAACGGTCGCGGGTGGTATGTCCGGTGACGTAACTCCTCCCCCGTTAAGTGCGAAATTATCTGACGAATTAGAGTCAAGATTATTTCGCAGGGATTTACATAATATAATTCTAAATTTATATGCTAGAAACAAAAGAAAACTTATTACTATAATACTTAAAATTACCACATTGAAAACGTTCACAACGGATTCACTCACACTTGTTTGATGTTTTTCACTATGAAGCTCTAAAGATAAATGTTTAAGTTCGTCCAAATTCATCCCCTTTAGGTTGATTACTTGGGAGTCATTAAAGTTTTGATCTTTTAAGATAGGTAAGTTCATTACCGGTGTAGTTGACCGGAACGCTGATGTCAGGTACGGCTTATGGGACACAAGCCTGGAGCTGCCAAGACGATATTCGCAGTTATCAGGGACGTCAAGGATAAAAGTCCCTTGGAGAGACTCATAAGTAATGTCACCATCACAATGCACCTCCATGACAGCCGTTCTTTTCAGGAATAATATCCAATTATTCAGCCCGATACGCTGCAGCTTTATGTCCTCTATCACAGCGCTGTAAGACCTACAATAAGTCGAATTATCGTGGAACTTCATCAGCATCTCAGCACACGTCTGTTCAGGGTAAGTTACTACGTTATTCTCGGTGCACAGGAACTCGTCAGCATCTATGTCAGCACACGGCGTCGCGACTGGTAAGTACTTCAGCCCATTCACCATTAGAAACTGATATTTTGGTATGATTACCGATGTTCTGTTATCATGAATATTATACATGGGTAACGTATATAATTTAAAATAGTTATATGTAAAGTTATCTACAATAGGTATCTCAAAAATAAATGTTAACTGGTGTCCCTTTACAAACGCTTTAACAGACAATGTTCTTTCTAATTTTATCAGATTATTTTCAGTAACGGGGTAGATTAAATGGCTTTTCTTTTCTATGGATGTTAAAATATACATAAATTCAGTGGTATTTATAACAGACTGATGCAATACTGAAACCTTACTTAGGGCCAAAGCTGTTTCTATTTCACTTATGGTGGTATAAATTATATTAAAATTATTCATAAAGGTATGGAACATTCCTAAAATATATGTCGCGTATATGGAATTATTTTCTTTGGTGGCTATATTTTTAACAATAATTTCAATTCTTTTTAAGCGTTCATCTAGTATTAAGGTCTCATTCTGTAAGGTTTCCGTATTGTTGATCATATAATCCAGCATTTTAGATATAATGGTAATTTTATTAAAAACGGTACTTTGGTCAAGCTCAAACTGTGAAATAAATTTATCATACTTAAGGGCATCCTGATTATCTAAATTACCGGTAATAATTTTTATAAAGGATCCTAATGGATTAAAAATGCCTCTTTTGTTTCGGCCAAAGCCAGAAGGAATAAGTTGTCTTATTTTATCTAGAGTCCTATCAAGCATAAACTGTGTCTGTTTTTTCATACTAATAAATTCATGAACGAAAGGCTTGTCTGTATCTAGAAGATGAATAAATTTGTTATAACTATTGATATTAAAAATAAAGTCATTTTGTATTTTAATCAGGTCTATGATTTTGATTACAGTCCAACTATCCACCTGTCTGTACGCGTGTCCTTGTTTTACAGGTAACAACCCTGGGTTAAGTTCTAGCTTGCGAATGTGAAGGCTTTGGGTCTGAGGAAGTAGTTGGGCCAAGCCCATCAGGACCAAACTCCACCTGTGGAGAACGTTTAATATTTTTAACTGGGACTTTGGTATTTCTATTTCCTATTCTAATGGGAACTACATTTCTTTCTGTTGTACCTATTACTATGGCCTTAACGTAGCGTGGCTTATCCTTGCTTTTACGGGTATTTACGTCTTTAGCGAAGACGACTTCACCTACTTGAAATTCCCTATTTATTTCACCCCCCTTCTTTTCTTTAATCCTTTCCTTTGTTAAAACCATTTTATCTGAAATGTAATTATATAAGTATTTCGTACGTTTTGAATGATCTTTCATAAGCTGCTGTATATATGACTTTTCAAAATTAATATCAAAGCTATTATTATTGTCTGTGTGTCCAAAGACTACTTCAAATGGGGTTAATCCTGTAACGCTATGTATAGTATTATTATAGGCCATAATAGCATAAGTCATTATCGTAGCGGCGTCTGTACATTTTTGTTCGTATTTGGCTAAGCGATATATTTCTATGAGTGTAGAGTGAAATCTTTCTACTATACCTGTTGAGTTCGGATTATTAGGTGTGCTTATGTGCAAAACTATTTTATACATATCCATAAGTTCTCTTAAAAGTTCATTGTTAAATTCAGAGCCTGGATCACATGATACTTTTCTAGGAATTCCATATGTAGAGAAATACTTAATCAAAGCTCTTACTACCTCGGGTGTCGAACGGTTGGAGATTTCTATTGCCTGACCAAGTTTGCTGAATGCGTCTACAATCGTGAGAAAATACTTGCCTTCTATACTAAAAAGATCTATGAATATTTCCTGAAATGGTGCGCTTTGAGTCTGTGTTAACTGGATGAATGGTTTTAGCGGCTTACGGTCATATTTCATTTTACGGCATAGATCACAACTGTTAATAATAGCTGCTACGGTTTCCTGCATGTTTTCCCAATAGTAACTTCTACGTATTCTAGTCATAGTTTCTTTGATACCGCGATGGCACGTCTTGCCCTCGTGATATTTAACAACTACAGCTCGCTGTTCATTTTCGTCCTCTATATATATAACTCGTTCAGTGCATTCATAAAAACAGACTGCACCTTTCTTAAACAGCTCTCTTACTACTTTAGAAAAGATTTTACGATGAGCTTCTTTTTCGAAATATATAAAGTATTTTAAATTATTTTTAATGTATTCTAATAGGAATCTTTTAACTATATCCTCGTTATTAATGGGCATGAAAACTTCTAACACATTTTGCTTTTTCCTAGATAAATTTTTAACTTGCATGTCATTTTTAAACCATTCGAAAACCAAGATCTGATTGGGCTTAGTATCAACCGCTTCATGTAGAATTGGTATAACAGCGGCGTCTGGGTCTATAGCGGAATGAACTGTAGAGCAATCGCTATTGGATATTGAAGGAACGGGATACGTCAAGTTGTCTTGCGGGTCAATTACAGATATGATGTCAGATTCTGAAGATATGGATATAGTTTTTTCACAGTCTGATACAGTTATAGTCTCTGATGTGTCTTTAGAGGGACGTTGTCGGGAAAGTTTACTAATTTCGTCAGTTAACTCAGTTACGTATTTGCGTATGTCTCGTTCTTTGTCTACATTTACTTTCATGGATAGTTGATCATCGTCTGATCCTAGAGCGTTTAATTTAATACGGGAAAGAGCGTCAGCGTTTGAATTTTGTTTGCCTTTCTTATACAATATTTCAAAGTCGTATTCCTGGAGTCTAAGGCGCCAACGGGTAAGTTTGGAATTTGGTTCTTTTAATGAATAAAGCCAGGCTAGTGGTCGATGATCGGTGTAAATATAAAATTTTCGACCATAGAGATATGGGCGGAAATGTTTCACTGCCCAAATAATAGCAAGCAACTCCCTTTCTATGGTACTGTATCGAGATTCGGTATCACTGAGGGTGCGACTTGCATAGGCTACAGGTTTATCATTACCTACTGATCCCTGAGAAAGCACAGCGCCTAAGGCCACATTCGAAGCATCTGTAGTAAGTATATAAGGCTTTTGAGGATCAGGATATTGCAACAATGGTGCATTAGTTAGTAATTCTTTACATTTTTCAAAGGCGTCTATGTAAGCTTCGTCAATAATTATTTTATTTCGTTTTTTAAGGCAATTTGTGAGTGGTTGAGTAATTTTTGCAAAGTCTTTTATGAATCGTCGATAGTATCCAATTAAGCCTAAAAAGCTTTTTATTTCAGTGGTCGTCTTTGGGATGGGATAATTTAACACGGCTTTAATTTTGTCGTCATTAGGCTTCAAACCATCTTTAGTTATAGTATGTCCCAGATAAAGTACTTCAGTTCGGAGAAATTCAGATTTGTCAAGTTGTATTTTTAAGTTTGTCGTTCTAAGTCTATCAAAAATTGCTCTGAGCTTCTGTAAATGCTCCTGTAAGCTGGAGGAGAACACATCCGTAAGAACTCATAGTGTCCAAATTGTGTACTAAAGGCGGTTTACTGTCTATCAAGGTCATTTACTTCTATTTGATGGTAGCCGCTCGCAAGATTTCGTGTTGTGAAGTATGTACTTTTACCTAACTTGTCAAATAAGTCATGAATATTTGGAAGTGGGTATTTGTCATCGATAGTAATTTCGTTCAGCCGTCTGTAGTCAACAACCATGCGATATTTTATTTCACCAGAAGCGTCAGGTTTCTTAGGTACAAGATGAACCGGTGCACTCCAGGGTGAGAAAGATTCTTTTATTACGTTATCTCTTGATTTTTCCTTATCTCTTGATTTTTAATTTCGTCTGCTATTACGGGGCTTTGCCTATAAGGCTTAATGTAAATGGGGTCTTCGTTTTTAGTACGGTTAAAATGTTTAACTTCATTGGTAAAAGATACAGGTATATGTTCACAGTAAAATATATCTTTATATTCTGTACATAAACTTAATATACTTTGTCGTTCATGTGGTCAAGTCGGAGTTTAAATAAATTTTCTGTTAATAATTTATCATATTCACTAGGGGTTTGTTGCACGTTGGTCGCATTAATTTGACAGTCAGTTATTTCGTATTGTAATGTCTTAAAAGGTCTAGTAACAGTAATTTTAAAATAATCATCTTAGTGTTTTGAATTACAGTATAAGCATAACCGTTTTCACAGGCTACGATCGCCTCAGGCATCCGCACTCCTTTGCAAAATTCAGTAAAATTTAAAATAGAATAACCTTGAAACGTGTCTGTGGGTAATTTAACTTTCAGTTCGCAACGAGGGGGTAAATTAATTTTATAATCGAGGTTGTTATGAACTATAGGTATTCTAGTGGTGTTGGTTATTAAAGTAAGGTTTTTAAGATTTATAATTGCTCCACTTTTTTTAAAGGATCGTTTCCTATCAAGCCATCGTAGCGCGAATCTACATTGAAGACGTAGAGTTTATGAATTTCGTTAGAGTTGAAAGTTGGAAATAAAGGTACTTTTATTACTTGATCGTGTTTACTTGAGCCATGTGTGCTGATAACCTCAAATGGTTCGTGGTACATATATGGTGTAAAATATTCAAAAGCTTTTCTAGGAGCAATAAATGACCTGGTGCTACCAGTGTCAATCATAAGTTTGGCGTCAATTTCAGGTATGAAAATATATGGTAATTGTAAGGTATTAGAGTCACAATTTAACGCTTTTTTTCTCTGGTTTTGTGGAGGCTTTAATTTGAAAATTTTTTGATGTTTCGTCCAATTTTTGTAATTCTAATGGTGGTTTTTATTGACTGAAAATGTTCATTTTGAATAGTGTCTTGGATTTGTGTGTATTGGTCATAGTCACAATAATAAGGGTAATAAGAAGGGTCCTAGTCATGGTCATACTCCGGGCAAGCGTAATTATTCTCATATAAGTCTAATTCATGTAACGGAAATCCTTGCTGAGGTTTAAAAGGTGGTGCGGTAGGCATTGATACGTCAGTCGAGTTATGAGTTTGAGGATTATTCTGAATTCTATTCTGATAATGTTGTATAAATTGTTGAGGTGTCATAGGTGGCAGTGGCTGAAGGCTCTGGGGTCTTTATCCTAATTGCGGTCTGTATCCTATTGGTGCACGTTGGTTAAATTGTTGGTTTTGAGGTATACCAAACTTAAACCTAGGTACTTGATTGTTCGATTGGTAAGTAAATCTGGGTTGATTATTATTATTCCCAAATTTAAAACCAGGATTATTATTATAATTAGGAATGGCGAATTTAAAGCCTGGGTTGAAATTAGGAGTACCGAATTTATGATTAAGTGGAACTACTTGTTGATTTGGTGTACTATGTATACTTTGTGGCTTAGGATTAGAACAGTTACCTAAAGATTTTTGTTTATGAAAACAATCGTAAAAATCAACCTCTTCCAGCACTATGCTAAGGGCTTCTTCCAAGGTGGTTGGGGCCTTTAATTTAACTACTCGTACTAAATTTTCAGTTAAGTTATAAAGAAAAACCTTAAGGGCTCTGTTATTATAGTTTAGTTTTGAATATCATTTCCCATAAATTTCTCTATAATATATTCGCTTTTTCTAATGAATAAATTAAGCTGTCGTTTATCTCCGTTGTACATGGGAATAATTTTTAGCATTTCACTAGGAATCATCCTTATTTGAGCCTGCCCTTCCATTTTCAATGTACAAGAATAAAACTAATAAACAAAATAACACGAAACTGTATAAAGATTATAAAAATAAAAATTTTTAGAATTTTTATAAAATTAAAAAGGTTGTAAAAGTATAAAACACAATTAACTAAAATTCTTATAACTAGTATCACTTAATCAATAGTTTCATCGATAAAATGAAAAGAAACTAATAGGGACACATTAATTCTAGGTACACTTTAGTATTTCAGTTAAAATGAGAGAAGTCCTATCTCAAGATAACAGAACAATCGACACGATGAATGGTGAAAAGGCTTACTCACCAACCAGCCGCTCTCACGTTCATTTTCCAGATTTTCCTCCGATGACTTATTTGTTTGGTTCGCGGATCGTAGGCCACACCGACACGACGTGTAGAGAAATAGTCTGTTTTTATTCACGGAGAAGAATTTTCACTTTCACGAAAATGTACAGTCTAATTTTCACTATTTCACGTACTGATGGACGATGCATGCAAACCACGATCCTACCGGCTGCGCCAGTCAAGTTCGGGAGCACTGGGATCGACTTTTTAAAAACACTATTTGATTTTTAAAATAGAACTTTTATTTAAACTTTTATAAAGGAACTTAATTTTAGAATAGTAACCTATGGTCGCAGAGTTAGATGCAGACTGTCTGATCTTAAGAACTAACTTAACATTACATAGTTTATCTTAAACCTACATCCTTAATATTATTCGTTCCCAGAATCGTACCACCTAGAAGTGCAGCGTTTGCGTCTACGCTCTAACTGTAACGGTCGCGGGTGGTATGTCCGGTGACGTAACTAGGTATACGCAGATAAAAACGAAATAAATATATTAAACAAAACACTAAATGTAATTTGCGAAAAATATGACATACATAAACAATAAACTTAGTTATTTTTCCAAATACCGCTACAAGGCACCTAATGAGGCCCTTCTAGTTTGTAAGGGATGCTATCTACAGGGTTGAGCCCGCACGTTTGGGTCGGCAGTATTTTTTAACTCTTTTTTTCAATGCCAAAGGAGTTATTCAGCTTGTGCCGTGTGGATATTGTATTCGGCCTTAGTGCAGGTTGTCATATTTCCTTTGTTCCCCTCCGCGGGGAGGGCATGTGGATAAAAACGCTCTGACGCATACCCCGCCGCGATTTCACTACCAGAGCCACTACCCACTAAACACCACCTGTATGACCCTGGCAATCTTTTGCCTCAAAGCTTTCATCTGAAGTGACGCCCAGTTGGAGAGAAGGCTGCGCAAATTGGCGAACGGCTTTTTCTGGGTGGAATTCGTCCCGAAAGTTCATCGACACATATTTGACATTGCCGCCCGAACGTGTTGTTGTCTATTATTTTATTTATACGTGGTAAAACAAAGTTATGATAAATACTTTTTAAGTTTGTCGCTTTTCAATCGCATAGTGTGACGGTGTCTCATCGCAGGGGTTCTTTGGTATTGTATATTGTAAGGTAAAAGGGTTAGTAGAGTTTCTTTAGTTAAAATCTTCTCTGGGGTGGTACTATAGTCCTTCCTACTTTAACTACTATTACCATACGTGGTTATCATGTCCGTATTCCGGTTAAATGGAGAGAACAGTCTGTGCAGTTATAGGAACAAAGACAAGCCTATCTGAAGCCTTGACCAGCAACGCGTATCAACTAATAAATAAATCAATAATACAATACAATACAATACAATACAATACAATACAATACAATACAATACAATACAATACAATACAATACAATACAATTCTTTATTGCCATCATAACACAGATAACTAAATAACACAAGCATCAGACAATTTATGCGGCCTTATTACTAAATAGCAATCCACGCAACCTAATAGGTGAAACAGCTTTTATAATTACAGGATTCTGATGAGCATTGCGACAAATTTAAATTAATAATAATTGATTGAATCTACAAAAACACTATCCATAATGTCCATGGGTACAAATGTCATTTTCCATCAGATGGACGACGCGTTTGGAAAACGGCTATCTACCTGCATTTACGCTGGAGCACGTGTTTCAAGTAGGCAAATTTATGTCCAAGTCAAAAATCAAATCTAATTATTTTATTTCATGAGAGGTAAAAAAATACTCGGGTGAATGTCTTCTTCATCTTCATCCTAATTACGAAAATACACCCTAACTTCGGCTTTTAAAAGGTAGACCGAGGGGAAGAAATGCCGGCGGATCAAAACCTTTCGGCACTCATTTGTCATCATTGTAAAATACATAAAACAGGTATTTAGGTATACAGCTTGAATACAACATGAGCTAATGTCAATCATGGAACACAGATATTCAAGATTGGATCACTCGTCAACGCAGAAAATGTTTATCCATATTTCAATATATAAAAGTTAGACCATCAACAAAAAGTAACCTAAAAAAGCTAAACATTCACAAAATAATCAAAAATTCAACCTCCGAACAATTCGCCCACACACAATACCAACACATTTTTATCAACATGTCACCCCAAAAAACCAGCTATCAAGCTTTTGTTTCAACGACATAAACCCAATAGCGAGACTCGTAATAAACAAACATTCATGGAGCAATATATTCCTGGAGTGAAAGCTTTTTTCAGCTGGCACAGGATGCAAGCCGCCGGAACCAAAATCCTACAATTGTCCTGTCGGTCTTGCATCCCTGTCGGACTGAATGTGTTAGAAGGAGAGGCATAAAGTTTTATGTAAAGTGAAAATCGGGTGAACGATAGCCGGTGGGCCGCAGGAAACAATACTCGAATCTATGAATTAATGACAGCGTGGCGTTCAGAGGTACGGAATATTTTTAGCAGGGCTTTGTATTTTGGTTTGGAATTGATGTTACGAAATTTGATGCTAATTTAACACAAAACCATAAAAACGTTTATGGGGTACTTTGTTAGCTACACACAACATTTCTATTTCAAAGAATATATACAGAGAATACTGTTTTTACTAATAACTCTCTGCAAATTTTATGTGATCGTAAAGAAAATGGAAGAATTCTTTAGAATAATAGAAAGAAAAAAAATGTTGTTAATGAAATCTTAATTGATTTCCGCGATGATAAGAGATATTTTCATATGAATATTAATTCACTAAAGTAGATACAAATTGCAGATTTCAAAATTGTTTGGTTCGATGAACTGGCAATTAGGTGTAGGAAGCCTTTTTAATACAAAAAAGATTTTATGATCTTTTAATAAGTATAAGTGATGGCCGAGCCGACTGAACACATTCAATAATGATTACTAATACGACTATGAAGACCTTGGTGTCCTTATGACGGCCGAGGACTGCAGTGGTTAGTACCCCTGCCTCATACGCCGGAGGTCCGAGGTTCGAGTCCTGGCCGGGGCATTCATTTGTGTGATGAACACAGATGTTTGTTCTCGGGTCATGGCTGTTTATATTTGTAAATGTCTGTTTATTCTGGGTTACCCCCAGTTCGCTGTATCGTCACCCATAACACAAGCTCTGCTTTCTTTGGCGCCATACAGTTGGTGTGTCTTTCTAGGGATTTATTTATATTATTATAATTGAAACTGAAATTAAGTGTAATGTAAATGTTGTTAAATTTATAAAGTTTAATGAAGCTGCTTATAGTGTTTATTCGATAACTCGAGCGCGACAATTCTCCTTTGAACTCCCACCTCAAAACACTATAAAATCTACATAAATAATGCGTTCATCAATAACCTTCCAGCTCAATAAAACCGGCTACCGGTCGAGCCGGTTGAAAAGCTAACCCGCCGGTCGGGACCGGACGCGACCGGCGATCGGAACCGCTCCGGATGGTGGCTCTAATTTCGATTGTACCGGAATTGGGCCTGAACCTAACCATTGGTTAGGTTTTGTTTGTCAGTTCTGTTTTGACAGAAACTTGTCCAGATAAATTTTATTAGTGTTTCACTTAAATTAAGCACGTTTCAAAGTTATTTGTACAGTTTTATTTAGTTTAGCTCCGAGAAATGAAAGTGCATTATAAAACAGAATCAATAATATTGTAGTCGGGAAATGCTACACATCTTTTGAACACACAAAAATCAACCATACGTTTAATATAAATTAACCGGCATTTAGCTTGTATAGTAACCAGCATAATTAAAGTAAGTGAAATAAAATAGCGTTCATGTCATATGTGACAAATACAATACCTATAGAGTATACCATATTTAAAAAAAAAAGGTTTGTAAACATACCATTACCGGATATAAATTCGTCAATTTCATCAAGAATCTCACTTCCATGACACTAAAATTGCACACCGTGCAGAAACAGTGCCGCCCATTTATTAAACAACTTTTAAGTGGTACTTGGAGCTAAAACTTGCAAAACTAAAAAACTACAATTGGATAAAAAAATTGAGGTTATTTCTTTTTTTTTTTAACACAAACATTAGGGATAACTATCGACATAAAATGAGAATGAATGAATGACAGGTATCGATTCCCGATTCGTATCGACATTTAGATGTATCGATACAACAAGATCCGATACGACTAAATCACTCAGATAAATATGTTTATGTAATAATGAATGTTTTTACTTTCAGTATAATGTAGTAAAATTATAGTTGTCAAAGACTTTTTGCCGTTGGAACAATGTTGTGGTTGTTACTGATTCTTTTATTAGGTGAGGTTTGAGCATAATTCGTTCTGCTTATAGTTCCGTGAATTAATGTACCACTAGAATGTATCATTTTTTGGTATAATAAGTCCTATTCGGGAGAAAAAATATCCTTTTTTAAATTAAATATGTTTACTTTTATTTTTTTTATTCTGATTCATTAAACTACATTGTACATTAATATTAATTTCAAATGTTATTTTTTTATGTGGCAACTTCAAACTGGGTTTATGATGGCAAACCCATATCTGTAGCGCTTACACATACCCCTCATTCACAGGGGAGGTCAGCTTTATTGCCTGATTGCAAACTACCTAGAAGGGCAAACTTTTAGAGCTATCGGAATAAGCTAATTATGCAGATGACTTAAGTCGATTGTAACTTCAAGGGCAAAGATATTATCAGAATAGGAAGTATTTATTCCAGTAGACGCACAAATGATAGAGCTACAATCGAAAGGCCAGGGCCAAAGCAACAGCCAGCAAAGAGAGTTTACAATGGTCACTGGCCTGAAGACATTCCGACTACAGAAAATTCAAAGAGGAACATTAAATACCTTAATTGCCTTCTGTGCAGCAAAAAGAAAAAGCGCAAGGAAACGAGGTTTAGGTATAAGATTTGCAAAAATCGTCTTTGCCCTGCTTGTTTTGAGGAATTTCATACTAATTATGTAGTAAATGTGACTGATTCTGAGTAATACAAAGACTGATTAAAGAGTAACTTTTGTATAATATGAATAAAAAATATAAATTGATTTTAGAAGTGCATTTAATTTGTTTTTTGTTTTGATTTTGTAATCTGGAAAGAAAACATAACATTTAGTTTATTTTTATTTAGTCTGATTCTACTATTTTAAAAATATAAAGAAGACTGATTGTTAATTCTATAACATTAATAAAAAGAAATTATATTTTTGAAAAAAAATAATTTTGTTGATTTGTTGATGTCGATTATTGCTTTGCCAAAGCGATTAGATTTAATAATTTAATAATCAGTATGGGTAACATCATTAAAATGCCAAAGGGTCATTGACCTTTCATTGTTTACAAAGTTTTGAGATTGACGTGTACTGAATTTGAAGACTGACGTGTACTGACACAACCAAACACGCAGCGGCGGACAGAGCCTAGCACGGCAGATTTTAGGGGGCTGCAAATTTAGCCCAAAATTTTTTTGGAAACATTATTATACACACGGAGAAAATAGTTCTCGAGAATTTAACGAAAATTACAAGTATGAAAAATTACTAAACGGCAACATAGCATAGCTCCTTCTTATTCTGATTCTTAATTCTTATTCTCACTGCCGGCAAATGTGTAAATACGCCATTGACTATACGAATTGAATGAAGATATGAAGTTCGGAACCGCGGAAGTATTCAAACGTGGTCCAAACTGCGTGAAAGCAGGTGCGGGAGGTGGTTTCATAGTGCGCCAACCAGTTGAAGGTGTAGATGGTGATCAATTCTGGCAAGAAAAATCAAAAGTTACGAAGGTGACACATATTTTTCAACTAAAATATTTTCTTTTTAAACCAGTAGGTCTAACAGGATACCCTAAACATAGAGAAGACATAGCCAATTGGACAGCCAAATAAAAATAACTTTCTGCAATCAAGTGTCACTTGACATATTTTGCCCAAGCCAACTAGACCACTTTCAAAAATGAAGACATGTATTTCGGATATGGACATTATTGTTTATTTCAATATTTAATGTCAGTATTTCTTTACTTGACTAAATTATCAAAGTATGATGTTCTTTCGCAGCACTTGTTTTGTTATAAATAGTAAATGATTGAAAGGAGAAACTTTATTCCTACCGTTCGTCTAGTTTGCTTGGTCGAGTGGTAGGTTTTCTCTTGAAAACATAGCGAAGAATCCTCTTGCTAGGCCCAATGTTTTCCTTTTTTTCTACGCCAATGGAATTCAGTTTTTTCAGATATTTATTTACTGATATTTGTGCAACCTAATACAATATAAAACTACAATTGTAAAACATTGTAATTTTTACTACAAAAAGGAACATCACATTGTATAAAAACACAAAATCGTGTTAAATAACAAAGTTAGAAACCACGCTTAATTCGAAAACGCCAATCCGGCCATAACTTAAAACAAACAATTCCAGCAGATTACCCGCCCGGCACATTTTCATGCAAATTGGTACAGCAATTATGGCTCCGTTACAATGTTCGCCCAAAGCTGTTTAATTACTGAGTTTTGCATGGCCGAGCCAATAAAGTTATTGTTTTTATTCAATAGGGTGATAGCAGTTATATTTTTTTAGATATCAAGGGAGGAATGCCAAGTTTTTCTACTCTAGATGACCTTTTTCGTTATGTAGAAGTTATTTCCGTAGATATACGGTTTTACAATTACATTCGTATGCAAAAATCGTACTTAAATTAGTAAAATCGGATTTGCACCGTACTTTACTGCAGTGCATACTTGATCTTAAGAGTTCGTAAGTTAGTAAGTTGGCATCTGTACCAACATTCAAAATAAGTAACTTAACATTTCAGCCCTGTGAACTACAACCTGATGAGACACAACACGATGATGATATGACATGGCTGTCCTATCAAGTTCATAGACATGAACCTGAGCATGGAACTATGTTTAAATCTGTCAGATACACACTATACCTCGTTCAACGTTTTATACAGCCTCCATCCTACCTGAAGGAGCCTGTCCACACTTCATAGAGGTAGTCATCAGCTCGTGCCATGAAACAACCTATCTTATCAAAATAAGCACCAAAATCATTTCCTCCATCATACCACAGCGGACAACCCACAACGACCACGGCCCACAGTGTACCCACACGGGGCAATAAACACACTCGCGCCGCACCCGCTCGCCGCACTGCGCCCGGCCCGCGGCGCTGCGAGATTGGAATATGCAAATACTGACAGTTTAACTTTGACAACTGTTGGTGGGCTGTTTACTGTGGGATACTGTGGTAGGGAAGTGGGTTTTTGAAGTGTTTTTATAATTTTACTTTTTAAATTACTTAATACGAACTTCGTGCTTTTTTATTTATTTTTTATAAAGGTAACTCCATATTTAAGGCTTTTCCGTTAGGTTGAAAGACTACTGAAAGGCAAAGGCCCCTTCCAAGGATTTTCCACACCTTAAGGCCTTGTGCGATCAACATCCATGGCCTTCTACAATTTTGACCAGGTCGCCACTCGAGAATATTACGGGCGATTAGGCAATAATATGTCCTACATCATCTATTTAAACGATCATTTTAATTGCAGACAAGATGGTTACGAGTACTTGAAATCATAAATACCTGCCGAAACTCTAAAAAATTTAGTAAACTTGTAAACAGTCTCAAAAATTGTCTTTTACGCATCGATAATAAGGCATACATAAAATAATAACCATAAAATCCCTCACACATCACAAAAAGCGTTTAAAAATAGTTTCACTATAACTTTCATGATTACAAAACAATATAAAGCGAGTTCTCTACACGGCGGCGGCGGCGCTGCGGGCTAACAGAGTTAACATTGAAGATTGTGTCGGAAGATGACACCGTAACGCGGTTTGCGATACGCTACCGTTTAACGCGGTCCGCTGTAGGGCTGCCACTAGAGAGTTGTTTGATGGAAAATGTGCTAGAATCTAGAAACACTAGATATTTCAATGTCGTTTTCTTTGCATACAAAACGGTATACAAGTAGATTCAAAAATAAACATAATAAAGGAAGAAACCAAGGTATTTTATGAAACTGAAACACTTTAAATTGATTTAATTTGAAATGGATTTAAATTAAATAAAAAGATGCGTCTCTTACATCATTTTTGAATAGCGAAATAAAGACAAAGATCGTATATGAGCGAGCTAACATTAACACTTAAAAATGCAAAATAATTTTATTTTTTCTAAACAAGCGGGCTGGGAACGTATAGTCGAATTCGACGGTGTGAACCAAAAACAGTTTAGTTTGGAATATTTATATGCAAAGTCCTACGCTTTTCATTAAATACGCAAATATAAGATCTATAAATACAACAATCCTCTCTCTGTCAACCCTACAGCCTATCGCCTAAAGGGTTCTCTCCCCGCCTCGTTTAAAAACAAAGTGATTAACCAACCGCTCGCTGACGCGGTTTGGAGGCCATAAATATTAAATAGACCGCGCTTGCACCCAGGGGTTAACTAATTGTTGATGTTTTCTGTAACACTTGTATACTGTAGACGTGTTGTATGTAAGTTTATTAGCTCTGCTAGTCAAAGGATATAATTTTTGTTTGATTATGGGTTAGTAAGTTCTTCGCGGTCCGTTAATGTGGAGAAAAGTGTTATAGATAGAAAATAATATTTACGAAATTTTAATACGATGTATAAAATAGATTTATTTTAAGCACCTAAGAAACACCCTCACGCGAGGGAGGTGGAAGATGCGGCATGCATACCTCCGCAGGCAACCGTCTTCTGCGGGGGTGATGTGGGACTCACCAGAGTGGCACCTATCCACTAAAAACCACCTTGCTGGCTGTGGCATGGGAATGCTAAGCAGCCTTCGTCGGAGCGACACCTGGATAGGGAGGTGGGTGCGCAAGCGGGCCATCTGCTGAAAACAATAATCACATGAGGTGCAAGTGACAGTTTGGGTGATGATTAATCGGCCTGGGCAGCCTTAAGCTGGTCCAGATTCGCCGAGAGGAGATCGGGGGGATCCGAGAGTGCATTTCTCGGTCTACGGACTTTGTACCTCGACGGCGTGGTTATGTGTCGTAAGTTACTGTTTCGCGAATGAGTTCTGGTTCATAAGCTTTTCGGATCGCTTGAAAAAAGCGGTCGAGAACGTCCTAAGTAGGGCTTCCAAAAACCCGACTTTTTCAGAAAACCGAATTACTCGGTTTTTATATTGAAAAACCGGGGAATACAGATTTTTCAGGTTTTTCGGTTTTTAATATAAAAAAAGCGAAATACATTGATAATAATTTTTATTTTTAGTATTTTCAATATTGCTTACGCGCATTATAACGTTTTGATAAATCTAAAAAATAAAGTAACATACTTTAGCAACAACTTTCTAAAAAAACTTTAAATGAAAAATAATTATATTGAGTCTTCAAAATGAGATCAACTAAAGATATGTTCATTATTAATTTACCGAACTAAATTTAACGTTCTTTACTTAAACATAAAACATATTCACATTAAAAACAATCATAATCATTGAGATCAACATGTAAAAATATTCGTTATAAAAAATTTAAGAAAAATTATTAATAAAAATTAACTTTTAGAATTATAAAATGATTAGAGTATACGTGTTACACGACTCATATTTCAGTTTTTTAATTTATTTTTATTGTATTAACGTACAAAAATGTTTTTTTTTTGCGTAAGTGAAATGCATAATAGAATGCAAGCTACCAGAATGTGCCCACATCTGACCATATCACAGAAACTGACTTTTTCTCCAAATACAGAGAAGTCAAGCACGGCGTTCCTGGAGGTAGTATTTTAGGGCCGTTATTATTTCTTATTTATATAAATGACTTCCCCAGTATTTGATGGCATTATTTGCAGATGACAGTACATTAATTTACTTCATACAATAAGGACATAAATATACTTGTAGGGTCTCAACCCTTGTTTCAATCTATCTCAAGCTTAACTTCTTAAGCGCTTTCTAAATAATTCTAAATTTCTTTATAATTATAATTTCAAAAATTTATTCCTTATAGCATCCACTTTCGCACGCATCTGTACTTTTGCATTATATACTATTACCGGCCGCGCGATGCTATGTACTTGTTCACGCGCGATGCGTGTGCGTCGCTCGTCAGTGAGAATCTGACTCGCGCGGCGAATGCACGGTCGATTTCGCTAAGCTTCCATACTCGATCTTTCATCTGCATTATTTACTCTTTATATTATTTGTGACTAGTGAGTATATAGAGTGAAATAGACAGGACTAAATTAATTATATAAACTGTATTAACTGTGATTTATGTGTGTGTGTTTATGTGCCTATATACTTTCAATATAATTGTGGAACTTTAAATATATAGTGTGTGAAGAGTTATATACGTATTTTATTAGATCCTTAGCATAACTCCCACTATATAATTGGTGACCCCGATAAACTAAAAACGTAAAATGATGCGCGACGGAAGATCCCCAACACGCGGTGCGCCACGAGGCGCAGAACATTCGGGTCAAAATCCAGTTGAAGATCAAGGCAGCAATGTTTTCAAAGTTGGAATGAAAATGCCCCCGTTTTGGCCTGAAGAACCAGCTTTATGGTTTGCACAGATTGAAGGGCAGTTTGCTATAACCGGTATAACCTCAGATGTCACAAAGTTTTACCACGTGATTGCGCAATTGGATCACCAGTACGCGTCGGAAGTGAAAGATATTATAACATCACCACCACAGGAGAATAAATATATGAAGCTGAAAGCAGAGTTGATAAAACGACTGTCGGCTTCACAGGAAAAGAAGGTAAAACAGCTATTAATGCATGAAGAGCTAGGCGATAGAAAACCTTCGCAATTTCTGCGACATTTGCAAACCCTTGCTGGCCCGGCAATACCTGACAGTTTTTTAAGGACTCTTTGGTCCAGCCGATTGCCGCACAATATCCAGACAGTAATAGCATCGCAACCCGACTCGCCCCTCGAAGCCGTCGCCGACTTAGCCGACAAAGTGTTTGAAATCGCACCAACCAGTACAGTCGCGAGCACAAGTGCGCAGTCGATATTTTGCGAAATGGCCAAGCAAATTTCAGACTTGGCGAAAGAAATTGCAGCGCTTAAAGCAGAAGTGCACAATCGACCACGCCAGTCTTATAGATCTTCTTCTTCATCCCGCAGCAGAAATAGATCCCGGACACGCAGCAATTCTCGCTCAAGACCACACAACTCTGACATTTGTTGGTACCACAATCGCTTCGGGAATCGTGCCAACAGATGTACTACGCCGTGCAACTTTGTGGCGGAAAACGAAAACGGCAGCCGGAATTAGCGGCAAACGACTGCCCTAACAGACCAGCCCGCCTATTTGTTACTGATCGTGTCACTAAAGTGCAATTTCTTGTTGATACAGGTTCCGATCTCTGCGTGTTTCCGCGATCAGCTGTTATGCAGCCCCGCCAAAAGGTTGATTATCAACTTTTTGCAGCCAACGGCACGCCCATCAGTACATATGGTTATGTACACCTGCAACTTAACCTAGGACTTCGGCGTTGTTTCAGCTGGAGATTCGTGGTAGCAGATGTCTCAAAGGCGATTATTGGTGCAGACTTCCTTAAATTTTATAATCTGCTTGTAGATTTAAGGAACCACCGCTTGATCGATGGCCTGACTGAGATCTCAACGGGTGCTTCACTGGTGCGCAAGGAGACGGACATCGGCTCAATCAAAGCTGTTTCTGGAGACTCCATCTATCACCAACTGTTACGTGAGTACCCTGACATCACCCGACCAGCTGGAACACAACGAATTGTGAAGCACACAACGCAGCATCATATCCGCACTACACCTGGTCCACCTGTAACGAGTCGTCCTAGACGTCTGCCACCTGATAGACTCAAAATTGCTCAAAAGGAATTTGAGGATATGCTTGCCAACGGTACTGCCCAAAGATCAGAAAGCCCCTGGTCATCGGCGCTGCACCTCGCGCCCAAGAAAGAGAATGGCTGGCGTCCTTGCGGTGATTACCGTGCTTTGAATGCCCGCACTATACCAGATAAGTATCCTATCAGGCACATTCAGGATTTTGCACATGCGCTGGCTGGCTCCAGGATATACTCCAAGATCGACCTAGTAAAAGCCTTCAACCAAATTCCAGTTTTTCCAGAAGACGTACCCAAGACTGCAATCACAACACCGTTCGGATTGTTTGAGTTCAACTACATGACGTTTGGATTACGAAATGCGGCTCAAACATTCCAACGTTTTATTGATGAAATGCTCAGAGGACTACCATTTGCCTACGGATTTTTGGATGATATTTTGTTATTTTCCAGCAGTAGCTCTGAACATATCCAGCACATGCGCCAGTTCTTCCAAAGACTGTCAGAATACGGTATGCTGATCAATACCGCTAAGTGTGAGTTTGGTAAGACGCACATCACCTTCTTAGGTCACGAAGTATCAGCAGAAGGTATACGCCCGCTTCCAGACAAAGTGCAGGCGATCCAGGACTTCCCCGTACCAAAGACCGTGAGAGAAATGCGCAGATTCCTCGGTATGTACAACTTCTATCGCAGATTCATACCAGGAGCAGCTGAAATTCAAGCGCCACTAAACGTTGTGCTTACAGGCCCTAAGTGTAAACCATCGCAGAGTGTCACACTTACGCCGGAGATGATGAAAGCCTTCGAGACCTGTAAATCAAGCCTCACATCAGCTACCATGCTATCCCACCCAGAACCAGATGCAGAAATGGCGATATTTACTGACGCTTCTGATACCTCCATCGGTGCAGCACTTCATCAGCGTCGTGAAAATGGCTGGAAACCTCTGGCATTCTTCTCCAAACGATTGTCTTCTGCGCAGAGAAAGTATAGCTCGTATGATCGCGAGCTATTGGCAATATACGATGCTATCAGACATTTCAGGCATATGGTCGAAGCCAGAGCATTTTCAGTATTTACTGACCATAAGCCGATTACATTTGCATTTACGAACAACCGTAAGAAATGTTCACCAAGGCAATTTCGGTATCTTGACTATATATCTCAATTTACAACGGACATCCGCTTCATCAAAGGAAAGGATAATGTAGTTGCAGATACACTGTCCAGAATTGAGGAATTGTCAGCCATTGATTACCATGCTCTCGCACAATCTCAGGAGGAAGACCCAGAGCTGCGAGAACTTCTAACAAAAGGTACTGCACTAAAGTTACAGAAACTCAAACCCACAGACTCGGAAGTTGAAGTTTTCTGTGACGTATCCACGGGACATCCACGTCCATTTGTAACACCGGCCTTCAGAAAACTGATTTTCTATGCACTCCACAGACTCAGCCATCCAGGTGCCAAAGCCACTGCAAAGTTGGTGACTGAGAGATACATATGGCCTGGAGCGCATAAACAATGCAAACTCTGGAGCGCTGAATGTGGCGATTGCCAGCGCAACAAAGTACATCGCCATACGAGATCCCCCCTTTCCACTTTCCCAGTTCCTTCCGAACGCTTTTCCCATGTCCATATGGACATCGTAGGACCATTACCATATTCTTCTGGTTTCAGATACTGCCTCACGCTTATCGATCGCTTTACTCGTTGGCCTGAGGCGTATCCCTTAGCTGACATCACTGCTGAGACATGCGCCCGCGCCTTCATTGCTGGCTGGGTGTCTCGCTTCGGCTGCCCGAAGAAGATCACCACCGACCGGGGCAGACAGTTCGAGTGCGACTTATTCCGCACCCTGTCTGAAACCCTGGGCATGCAGCATCGTCCTACAACCGCATATCATCCTGCCTGCAATGGTATGGTGGAGAGACTCCACCGCCAGTTGAAGGCAGCCATCATGAGCCACAACAACTCCAGCTGGACCGAGGTACTCCCATTGGTACTTCTAGGAATCCGTAGCGCCTACAAAGAGGACATTAAGACCTCATCAGCAGAGCTCCTTTACGGGGAACCCCTCCGACTGCCGGGGGAGTTCTTCACAGCTTCACCTACCTCAGCCCTAGATATCACGAGTTTTGCATCTCGCCTTCGGCAGCATATGGCAAAGCTGACACCAGAACCTGCGAGCCGTCATTCCGACAAAACGTTCTACGTGCCCAAGAACCTTGCCACGGCCGAGTACGTATTTCTTCGGCAGGACGCCGTTCGGCGTTCTCTAGAACCACCTTACTCTGGTCCATATAAAGTTCTAGAACGAAAAGACAAGACTTTCAAGATTTTATACAAAGATCGAGAAATGACTGTTTCCATAGACCGTTTGAAAGCAGCCTATACAGCCCGAGACGACACCAGCTCCAGCACTTCTCCAGCTCTTCTTCCACCACCTACTAAGGTTGAAAAAGATGATTCCACCAAGAAGACTCGTTCAGGTCGCCGAGTACACTTCCCGGACTACTATCGACCATAGCAAGCTTTGGTCTCAGCGGGGGAGTGATGTAGGGTCTCAACCCTTGTTTCAATCTATCTCAAGCTTAACTTCTTAAGCGCTTTCTAAATAATTCTAAATTTCTTTATAATTATAATTTCAAAAATTTATTCCTTATAGCATCCACTTTCGCACGCATCTGTACTTTTGCATTATATACTATTACCGGCCGCGCGATGCTATGTACTTGTTCACGCGCGATGCGTGTGCGTCGCTCGTCAGTGAGAATCTGACTCGCGCGGCGAATGCACGGTCGATTTCGCTAAGCTTCCATACTCGATCTTTCATCTGCATTATTTACTCTTTATATTATTTGTGACTAGTGAGTATATAGAGTGAAATAGACAGGACTAAATTAATTATATAAACTGTATTAACTGTGATTTATGTGTGTGTGTTTATGTGCCTATATACTTTCAATATAATTGTGGAACTTTAAATATATAGTGTGTGAAGAGTTATATACGTATTTTATTAGATCCTTAGCATAACTCCCACTATATACTCAAAAATGACATCCAAAATACATTGACTTCTGTAATGAACTAGCTGACACATAATCTAACAATTCATATGAGTAAAACCCATATAATGAATTTCACAAATCGACATACTCAACATCATTTAATATTGACTTTTGCGGACAAGAAATAAAAGAAATTAAATGCAACAACATTTTTAGGATTAATACTTGACTCTAATCTGAAATGGAAAGAGCATGTAGAGAGTGCGTGCAGCAGAATACATAAATTTTCATACGCACTACGTAAGATGTCGAAAGTAGTCAGCGAGACGTCCGTAATATCGGCATATTATGCGTACCACGAATCGGTGCTGCGATATGGAATAATATTTTGGGGGTATTCGACAGATAAAGGAAAAATCTTTAAATCCCAAAAGCGTTGTATTCGTTCTATATATAACCTTAAAAGCATAGAATTCTGTGTAGAATAGAACCCTACTTCAAAACGTTAAGAATTCTGACTTTTCCATGCCTTTATATATTTGAAACAGCCCTATTTGTAAAAAAGAATCTCACCTTGTTTGAAAAACTAAATAGTAGAAGACACAAGGATACTATTTGTGCTTTACCTTGGAGTACCGCATTGTTTGTGATGGCCTCAAATATATATAATAAACTACCAGAATCCATTAAAGAAATTAATAATTATAATAACTAAGAACAGAAGAAGAAATAACTAAGAAATGGTTTTTACTAGATAAATGTTATTACACTGTACTCGATTATATCAATGGCAAAGAATGTAGGTAAAAACAAATTCATTTGTATTATGACTATTTATCATGTTGGGACCAATAAATAAATTGTTAAATGACTGTGTGTAAAAGTAACGCTCTGTAAATAAATAAATTAAAATGAGTCTATGCAAAATGACAAGCTTCTAGAGATACTAAAAATGACTGTGTAATATTACTTATGTTCATGCCACAATGGTAGAATATGGCACGAGCAAAATTTATGTTAACATTATAAAACATCTTAAGTATTTCCCTATATTCCTACAAACAAATAAATGATTTGATTTGATATGACATGCATGAAAATGCATGCATGACAAAAACCCGAAAAATTTGAAATACTCGGGTTTTTTTGTACAAAAATACCGAGTTTTGATTCTGTCGGTTATTCGGGTTTTTCGGTTATTCGGTTAATCGGGTTGCAAGCCCTACTCCTAAGGTACAACACGTTGTACTGTATGTAGGTACATCGAGATCCCTGTGCAGGTCTGCGTTACGCATGTACCACAGAGCATCCGTGGCAGAGTTTGTTTTACATATTTATAACAATGCGGGATTATTCCTTAACATATTACTGCCAGTTACTAAGTTTCTTTGTTAAATCGTGATTTTAATCATGAGTTATTTATACTAATAGACATAGCAAAGGTTTTCAGTAAACAACATTCTATTTTAATTTTGCATTAAGAGACATTTTTTTTAAAATTTAAATCAGTTGAATCAACGTCAAAAGAGCTTAATTCTTACTTGAATCTATGGCCCACGTGATAGTAAGTGGCGTCCATGATTATAAAAACGACTAATCATACGTGTTTTTGCTAATACCGCCTTTGATTCTGTTATTTCACTAGCAACTCCATTAGCTAACTTCACAGTTTTAATAGGGTAGACCGTTGTAATAATTTTATGTGACGTCAATAAGAACAAGTAATTGTCAATGTTGAGAAATGAATATTTCATTTCATTTCATTTCATGCACTAGATTTTAGCAAAATTAAAATGAATAAAGTCGTGAACGAAAGTATACAATTACAATAGGAAAAATAATAATAATTAAATGGTCTCAATAGATTTGTCATTTAGACAGTCACGGAGGAAGTTTATTGAAAACTGTAACTGCCATACAAAGAATATTATTTGAAAAGAACAGAACCTTTGTACAGGTGTATAAAGCTTTTCTGTATGTCCTACATATACCAGAAATCATATCGCGATTTTTTGGGAACAAGTTTGGTTGCTTTTTTACAAATAGGCATACTAATAATATCTTATACAAGCTCTCATAAAACAAGCAAGGCAATGGTAGAATTTTCAAGCTTCAAATCGGTCTGCAACTTATATTACGCAAACTCTACTACCAGGTATTACTGAATGAATACCTGCCGAAACATAAAATCATATAGTATGAGGAATAAGAGACCGTAAAAATTTGATATCCCTCAATACATCATTCGAATCACATGCGACGGTACTCAAAATCACATTTAAAACAATACACCCCATTAGATATGTGGAAACGTTCAAAAACCGGCATTAGGCTATCGGCATTAACACGCCACTTCACATTCGTTTTGAATGCCGCAGGTGGACTGCGATGTATGAAGGATTTATATAAATTTTTATTGGTTAAGGGAAATGTTGAAAAAAAGTCGAAAATAAAAAAGGATTGCTTTAGTTAGATATTTAATAACGCGGCTTACTCATTTTTTTTTTGTTCCCCTCCGAGGAAGGGCAGGAGGATAAAAATGCCCTGACGCATACTCTGGCGCGATTCCAGAGTTATGTGGGACTCGTCCCGACGCCTACCAGGACCATACCCACTAAAAACCCCCTGTCGGCTCGTGCATTTTTGCCACTCAGCCTTCATCTGAGCGACGGCCAATTGGAGAAAAAGGCCGCGCTAGCGGGGCCCAGAAGGGGTCACCCGCTGGGATTACATAGCACTGAAGGTGCTCAAAGCACTGAAGGTGAATACATAACACTGAAGGTGCTCAAAAATGAAAATCAATAATTAAAACAAAAATTAAAAATTGCAAGATAAAATTGAATTAATTCGCATTTACGTTAGAATTAGGAATTACGTTAGAATTAGAATTTACATTAGAATTAGAATTTGCGGCCAGAAGGGCTTCGAGATCGGCTGACAGTCTGGTGGATGAGTACGCTTGCGCATTCCTAGGCCTAGCGACTTTGAACTTCGAATCTAAGACAGGAGTAGTATATGAGACTGAATCACGAACTAGAGGATTGGGATGGGTTTCGGAGCGTTTGAAGAACACTTCAGAGAGTGTTTTGAGATGTTGTTGTACTGTAGGCAGTTCAAGATCTCTATGCAAGTCCGCGTTACGCACGTACCACGGTGCGTTTGTGGCCCTGCGGCAAAAGAGGTTTTGAACTATCTGCAGTTTGTGCAGGAGGGAGGGTTTGGCGTGGGCAAAGATTGGCGAGGCATACGTCATGACGGGTCTGACGCAGACCTTGTAAAGTGTACGTTTGTTTCTGAAAGACATTTTACTTTTTCTACCTAACATGCTATTTAGGCGGCCTAAGTAGTGACGAGCGAGTTTCGAAACTCTTTCGACGTGTGGCTTGAAAGAAAGCGTCGGATCTAATGTGACGCCTAAGTATTTAGTACTGCGCTTCCAGGGGATGGGAATGCCTAGCATTCGAACGTGGGGATCGCCATCGGGACGACGGCGTTTGTGGTCGAAGCGCATCGCAGAACCCTTTTCAGGGTTCACATCGATGCGCCATTTTTGAAACCAAACACCAAGGGCGTTTACGGCCTTTTGGAGTCTGGTTACAAGGTGCAGAACACTGTGGCCTTTGGTATAGAGTGCGGTGTCGTCGGCAAAGAGGGCGAGTTCGACGCCTTTCGGCGGGATGGGAATGTCGTTGGTGTACACGGTGTACAACAGAGGGGCGAGGACTGAGCCTTGAGGGACTCCAGCCTTTATGGGACGAGGCGCAGAAAGCGTGCCTTCGTGTTTAAATCGAAACGTACGGTCTTTGAGAAACGACGCTATTAACCTGACTAGGCGATCCGGTAAGCCTATCTTGTAGAGTTTATAAACGAGACCGCTGTGCCAGACTTTATCGAAAGCCTTGGCTACGTCAAAGAAAACCGCGACTGTTTTATAACGACGTGGATAGAAACCGTCAAGTATATACTCGACGATTCGATGGACTTGCTGAGGGCAGGAGTGTTTCGCGCGAAAGCCGAACTGATGGGGAATAATGAGAGGATCGCTATCCGTTGGAAACAGATGGTTCCGCATTCGAGAGAGTATGACTCTCTCGAGAAGTTTAGACATTGCCTTGAGGAGGCTGATGGGTCTGTGATTAGCCGGGATGTTCAGAGGTTTGCCCGGCTTGGGAATGCCTATGACTGTCGCTTCTTTCCAAGCTTTTGGGAAGTAGCTATGGTCGAAGCAGGCATTGAAAATGATAGCTAACAAGGTAAGCATCTGTTGAGGTAGGTGCTTAAGTGCGTTGTTGGAAATTCCATCCGCACCCGGAGCCTTTTTGGACTTTTGATTTCTAATGAGAAGCAAGATTTCGTCATTAGAGACTGTGACAGGGTCGGCGGTGATGGGGAGAGAGTCTCTGCGAAGGACTTCGTCCTCCACCGCCTGGATGTGTGAGGGATCAGCAGGTTGCGTGCTGGGCGAGCATTGTGAAGCAATGCTGTCGGCGAAGCATTCGGCTTTCTCTTCGACTTCAAAGGCAGTAGTGCCATCGGGACGAGTGAGAGGAGGAACGTGAGAGGCGGTGTCTACGCGTAAGGCTCGGGCCATGCTATAGTACGCTTGGTGGGACGGAGAGATATTCGCCATGAGATCGTTCATCTGAGCGTCTCGGAGTTCCGCGAGGCAAGACCTAACTTTACGTTGAAGCTGATTCGCAGCGGTTCTATAGGCGGGCGTGGGATATTTCTTGGCTCTCAGGAGAGCCGCGTTCTTAGCTTTAATAAGATTGCTAACGGCTAAGGGAAGCGTGGGTTTGCCTTGCTTAGCAACCTTTTCGTTGTCACTGATGGCTGAGTTGATAGCATCAGTGAGAGAATTTACTAATGAATCAATTTTATCCAGGCTATCTAATTGTTCGGGAGAGATCGCGAGTGGAGAGTTCGGAGCCTCTAAGGCTGAAAATAACGTATTTTTAAAGCCTTTCCAGTTAGTAAAGGTCTTAGGAGATGAGACGTTATCGTTCGGCTGTCCTAGCACGAGGGAGACGGGGCGATGGTCGGAGCCTAGGTCATCGAGCGGTTCGATAGATCAAGATTGATTCGCTTGATAATTGCAAAGTCGAGGATGTCAAGAGAGTAGGTCAGGTTGTTGGGATAGTGAGTGGGAGTGATGGGGGATATGACGTCTAAGTCAAGGGAGTTAGTGATGTCGAGGAGAGCGATACCGCTGGTGTTAGTCGATAGGCACGTCCAGTCAGTATGTTTGGAGTTAAAGTCTCCGAACATAATGACTGAATGGCCGAGGGCGAGAATGGCCTCAAAGTCGCTGCGGATTGGTTTGGTACCACTAGGTATGTAGATTGAAGCTATGATGATGGTCGGATGACCAGTCATAGCCAATCTACATACAGTGGCTTCCATGTTGAGGAGAGGAGGGGTAGGGAGAGGACAGCAATGGAAACCTCTTTTGTAATATATAGCGGTGCCGCCGAAACCGTCGGAGTTGGGCCTATCGTTACGAATAAACGCGTACTTAGGTATAGCGAATCCCCTGGAGCGGTTTGGAGTAAGCCATGTCTCCTGGAGAAGGAATAAGTCAGGTTCTTTGTTCTGAAGGAACAGTTTAATTTCGGGAAGGTTGTGTTAAGGCTACGAGCGTTAAAAGATACTAGGGATAAGCCCTTGGGTTTAATACGACTGGACGCGGGATTCGCGGGTCTAGACATTATAATTTATTATTTACGAATTTATACAAATATAAAAGAATTTACAACGAACTTAGGAGCGAGTGATGCTCGGCTAAAGCAAATAAACGCTCTTGAGGAGAGCGGGCGGCTCGCAGTTTGCGTGCGAGCACGGAAATTTCGTTAATATCGACGTTTTGAATAACGTCGAACACAGTCTTCATGTCCTCAGCCAACGACGACTGAGGTGCGGATGACGGAGAAGGACGCGGCCCTACGGAAGCTACGGGAGCTGGGATGGGTCGGGAAGGTGCAGGCGGAACGGCCGGACGCTGCCTCCAAGACAGAGCCGGAGTAGGCGTCGGCTGAGCGGGCTTTGCTTCCGGGGGACCCCGGTTGCGCAGCGGCGGGAAGTTAGCGTGAGTGAGCGGCGGCGCCGGTTTAGGCGCGACCCTCTTGGCGGTGGAGCGCGGAGCGCGCGGGCAACCCCTGTAGTTAGCTGTGTGGCCGGACTGGCCGCAAAGCACACAGGCAGGGGGGGAAGTGGATTCGGGAGTGCGAGTGCACTCCTTCGTTATATGAGGATCCAGGCACTTAACGCACCTGGGGGGAGCTGAGCAGTTAGCCGCTGCGTGGCCGTAGAGCTGGCAGCAGTGGCACTGCCCAGGGTGACCACGGGGGTTGGGACGCTCGACGGAGATATTCAAGAGTCCGCAGATTGTGCGAGCCTTTCTGAAGATCTCCCTCGAGTTGGGAGAATTAGACAAGATAACTAAAGCTAACGGAAAGCGCCTACCGCGGTTTGAGTGCATCTTGTGCACTGCTACAGCCGGGAAGCCCTGGGACTTAAGGTCCTCGAGAATATCTTCATTACTGAGTTCAAACGGGACGCCCCGTAGTACTGCGCGGATCTTACGCTCCTCCGGGAGGGCGTAAGTGTGGTACGCGATTTGTTTAAGCGAAAGTAAACGAGTGATCGCGCGGAAGTCGTCGATAGTCGCGACTTGGAATTTTATAGGGTCGCCTGCGTTATTTGCCTTGAGGTAATTGATTTTGTGCTCTTTGCACAGGTTAGAAACCGCGGTCCAGCGCGCTTTATCGCGGAGGAAGACGGGTGGAGGGAGCTGAGGTTTGATGGGACGGGATCGCAGCGCGTCGCTGTCTTAGACGGGACCGACGGAGACGCGGTCACTTCGAGTGACATGAGGGGCGCGGGGGCGGATGTAGAAGACACCGGGGTTGGCTCAGGTGTTGAAGACACCGCGGCTTTTTTCGAACGCTTCTTGCCTAGAGTTCCTAAATAAAAACCTAGCGAACCCTAGCGGCTAACCTCCCTACTAGCGGTAGGGGGGCTGGGGAGAATAACTTAAAACTAACCGTAGTACGCCGAAGGCCGCTACCTAGAAACCTAAAAAAAAAGGGTACGCAGGTAAAGAGTTGACCGCGTTAGGGTCAACCTTTACCGACAGAAAGGACAAATACACACGAAAACACACAGATATGATAAAAATAAATATGAAAATAGAAGAAAAATAAATAATATTATATTAATAAATTTCTGTCGGTAAATGTTGGCCCTAACGCGGTCAATTCTTTATCTGCGTACCCTTTTTTAGGTTTCTAGGTAGCGGCCTTCGGCGTACTACGGTTAGTTTTAAGTTATTCTCCCCAGCCCCCTTACCGCTGGTGAGGTAACCTTACGGGAGGTTAGCCGCTAGGGTTCGCTAGGTTTTAAGGAACTAGGCATCTTTTGATATACTTATTTTTACATATAATTGTCCCAGCCCTCCCTAATGGATTCGCTAAGCGTTATTAACTTCGCGAAAGCGTTAACCCAGGCGCTTGCTGCGGCAGGCGTCTCCGTTCCGAAGGACATCCTAACGCAGGCCTTGCAGGCATCAATCGCGTCCCCGGCCCCTCAAGCCCCAACCCCAGCCCCTCAGGCCTCCAACGTCCAGACCCCTCAGGTCTGTAGCTCTCCCGCGTCTCCCGTTCCATCCGATATGGACTGCGCGTCGGTCTCATCATCTCAAACGTCGCGCCGTAAGCGTACCGCTCCCGGGAGCGATTCGGAATCCGCGTCTGATGCGTCATCGGACGCCCCCACATTAACCGGCTCTCCTGAGCCTACTTTTCAATTAGTTTCCAAACGCTCTAAAAAGCGTTCGAAGAAAGCCGCGGTGTCTTCAACACCCGAGCCAACCCCGGTGTCTTCTACACCCGCCCCCGCGCCGCTCATGTCTCTCGAAATGACCGCATCTCTGTCGGTCTCGTCGAAGCCAGCGACGCGCTGCACTCCCGTCCCACTGAAGTCTCAGCTCCCTCCGCCCGTCTTCCTCCGCGAAAAAGCGCGCTGGACCGCGGTCTCTAACTTGTACAAAGAGCACAAAATCAATTATCGCAAGGCGAATAACGCAGGCGATATTATTAACATCCAAGTCACGACTATCGACGACTTCCGCGCGTTCACTCGTTTACTCTCGCTTAAACAAATCGCGTACCATACTTACGCCCTCCCGGAGGAGCGTAAGATCCGCGCAGTATTACGGGGCGTCCCGTTTAAGCTCGAAAACGATGAAATTCTCGAGGACCTTAAGACCCAGGGTTTCCCGGCTGAAACAGTGCACAAGATGCACTCCAACCGCGGTAGGCGTTTTCGTTAGCATTAGTTATTTTACCTAATACTCCCAACTCGAGGGGGCCCGCGACCCGCTCCGTCTCTCTACCTCAGTCATCGTTGGCTGAGGACATGAAGACCGTGTTTGACGTCATTCAAAACGTCGATATTAAGAAAATCTCCGTACTCGCACGCAAACTGCGAGCCGCCCGCTCTCCTCAAGAGCGTCTATTTGCGTTAGCCGAGCATCACTCGCTACTAAGCTCTTTATAAATTCCATTTTTCGTCTAAATAAATAAATAGAATGTGTTGACCCGGAAATTCCGCGTCCTGTCGTATCAAACCCAAGGGCTTATCCCTAGTTTCCTTTAACGTTCGTAGCCTTAATACTAACCTTCCTGAGCTTAAACTGTTCCTTCAGAACAACGAGCCAGACTTATTGCTTCTTAAATAGACGTGGCTAACTCCAAACCGCTCCAGAGGATTCGCTATTATTCGTAACGACAGGCCCAACTCCGCCAGTTTCGGCGGCACTACTATTTATTACAAAAGAGGATTCCATTGCTGTCCTTTCCCTACCCCTCCTCTCCTCAACATGGAAGCCACCGTATGTAGATTGGCTATGACTGGTCATCCGACCATCATCATAGCTTCAGTCTACATACCGTGTGGCACCAAACCTATCCGCAGCGACTTTGAGACCATTCTCGCCCTCGGCCGTTCAGTCATTATGTTCGGAGACTTTAACTCCAAACATACTGACTGGACGTGCCTATCAACCAACCAAAGCGGTATAGCTCTCCTCGACATCACAAAATCACTCGACTTAGATGTCATATCTCCCATCACTCCCACTCACTATCCCGATAACCCAAACCACTCTCCTGAAATCCTCGATTTTGCAATTGTCAAGCGAATCAACCTCGACCTCAGGTCTATCGAACCGCTCGATGACCTAGGCTTCGTGCTAGGACCGCCTTATGATAACGTCACCTCTCCTTAGACCTTTACCAATTGGAAAGGCTTTAAAAATACGTTAGTTTCAGCCTTAGAGGTCCCGAACTCTCCGCTCGCGATCTCGCCCGAGCAAATTGATAGTCCGGATAAAAAAGATTCATTAGTCGACTCTCTCACTGATGCTATCAACTCAGCCATCAGCGATAACGAAAAGGTTGCTAAGCAAGGCAAACCCACGCTTCTCCTAGCCGTTAGCAATCTTATTAAAGCTAAGAACGCGGCTCTCCGGAGAGCCAAGAAATATCTCATACCCGCCTATAGAACAGCTGCGAATCAGCTTCAACGTAAAGTTAGGTCTTGCCTCGCGGAACTCCGAAACGCTCAGATGAACGATAACATGCCGAATATCTCCCCGTTTCACCAAGCGTATTATAGTATGGCCCGAGCATTACGCGTAGACGCCGCCTCTCACGTCCCTCCTCTCATTCGTCCCGATGGCTCTACCACCTTCGAAGTCGAAGAGAAAGCCGAATGCTTCGCTGACAGCATTGTCGTAGAATGCTCGCCCAGCATGCAACCTGCTGATTCCTCACACATCCAGGCGGTGGAGGACGAAGTCCTCCGCAGAGACTCTCTCCCCATCACCGCCGACCCCGTCACAGTCTCTAATGACGAAATCTCGCTTCTTATTAGAAATCAAAAGTCCAAAAAAGCTCCGGGTGTGGATGGAATTTCCAACCACGCACTTAAGCATCTGCCTCGACGGGTGCTTACCTTGTTAGCTGTTATATTCAATGCCTGCTTCGACCATAGCTACTTTCCAAAAGCTTGGAAAGAAGCGACAGTGATAGGCATTCCCAAGCCGGGTAAACCTCTGAATATCCCGGCTAATCACAGAACCATCAGCCTCCTCAAGGCCATGTCTAAACTTCTCGAGAGAGTCATACTCGCTCGAATGCGGAACCATCTGTTTTCCACGGATGGCGATCCTCTCATTTTTCAGTCAGTTCGGCTTTCGCGCTAAGCACTCCTGCCCTCAGCAAGTCCATCGAATCGTCGAGTACATACTTGACGGTTTCTATCCGCGTCGTTATAAAACAGTCGCGGTTTTCTTTGACGTAGCCAAGGCTTTCGAGAAAGTCTGGCACAGCGATCTCGTTTATAAACTCTACAAAACAGGCTTACCGGATCGCCTAGTCAGGTTAATCGCGTCGTTTCTCAAAGACCGTACGTTTCGATTTAAACACGAAGGCACGCTTTCCGCGCCTCGTCCCATAAAGGCTGGAGTTCCTCAAGGCTCAGTCCTCGCCCCTCTGTTGTACACCGTGTACATCAATGACATTCCCAGCCCACCGAAAGGCGTTGAACTCGCCCTCTTTGCTGACGACACCGCACTCTATACCAAAGGCCACAGTGTTCTGCACCTTGTAACCAGACTCCAAAAGGCCGTAAACGCCCTTGGTGTATGGTTTCAAAAATGGCGCATCGATGTGAACCCAGAAAAGAGTTCTGCGATGCGCTTCGACCACAAACGCCGTCGTCCCGCTGGCGATTCCCACGTTCGAATGTTAGGCATTCCCATCCCCTGGAAGCGCAGTACTAAATACTTAGGCGTCACGTTAGATCCAAAGCTTTGTTTCAAGCTACACGTCGAAAGAGTTTCGAAACTCGCCCGTCACTACTTAGGCCGCCTAAATAGCATGTTAGGTAGAAAAAGTAAAATGTCTTTCAGAAACAAACGTACACTTTACAAGGTCTGTGTTAGACCCGTCATGACATATGCCTCGCCAATCTTTGCCCATGCAAAACCCTCCCACCCTCCTGCACAAACTGCAGGTAGTTCAAAATCTCTTTTTTCCCCAAAATCTCAAGTTTAAAATCTCCCCACAAACGCACCGTGGTACGTGCGTAACGCGGACTTGCACAGAGATCTTGATTTGCCTACAGTACAAAAAACACCTCAAAACACTCTCCGAAGCGTTCTTCATACGCTCCGAAATCCATCCCAATCCTCTAGTTCGAGATTCAGTCTCATATACTTCTCCTGTCTTAGATTCGAAGTTCAAAGTCGCTAGGCCTAGGAATGCGCAAGCGTACTTATCCACCAGACTGTCAGCCGATCTCGAAGCCCTTCTGGCCGCAAATTCTAATTCTAACGTAGATTCAAATTTTAACGTAAATCCTAATTCTAACGTAAATCCGAATTAATTCAATTTTATTTTTCAATTTTTAATTTTTTGATTATTTACTTTTCATTTAGAGCACCTTCAGTGCTATGTATTCACCTTCAGTGCTTTGAGCACCTTCAGTGCTATGTAAATCGCAGCGGGTGACCCCTTCTGGGCCCCACTAGCGCGGCCTCTTTCTCCAATTGGCCGTCGCTCAGATGAAGGCTGAGTGGCAAAAAATTACACGAGCCGACAGGGGTTTTTTTAGTGGGTAGTGGTTCTGGTAGGCGTCGGAACAAGCCCCACATAACCTGGATCGCGCGCGCCATCCCGCCCTTCCCCTGGAGGGGAACAAAAAAAAAAGCTTGTTCAACCATAAATCGAACAAGAAATCTATGAAGCGAATAAGCAAAAATATGAAACTAAAATAATATCGTAAACTATGCTTTTGTACAAAACAAAAATATCACAATTTTCATTTCATTATTTTTGTTATCGAACATAGAATATATAAATATATACAATCATTGTTATTTTCCCTATTAAATAAACATTTATTAATTTCCAGGAAGCATTCAAATTTTATCCTGTCATCAAAACGGGTAATCGGGGCCGACATAAGTCATTACCGGATCCGGTAATCAGTAGGAAAAGTTTCGGAATACCATTCCGATTCCGGTGCAAATGTTTTATCTAACAAGTGGCGTGAATCTTTTAAGGCAACGACTGTCGGTAGTAGTAGCTGGATTTTATTGTTATTAAGTATTTAAAAAACACTTTTGATAATACATAAATAGATAGACAGTAAATTTATTTTAATACCAAAATGCTATATTAGTGTTTATTGCTACTTAGTTCGCTTAAACTCATGTGCTTATTCGATTGTTATATTTATACAGTGTTCTATTTAAATGCCACAATATAAACCTAAAAACTTTGATATTTGCAATTTTAGTAGAATTGCAGCCTCCAAATTCTACTAAATACGAAGTTTACGTTAAACGTACAATTCCCGGGTAGTTGAACCGTGCATCAGGCTGCACAGGGTGCACTCAGTCCAGTAAATTTAAAAAAGCTATAGAGCCACAAAAGGTTAATAATCCGAAAAGACTATGAGCGAACTTCAAAAGCACCTTCGTGTAATAAACAGTAGATATAAAAATACTACACAAAATGCATTTAAAACTGAAGAGCAACATCGCCTTAAATATTCCAAATGATTTGTGCTGAAGTCTGGTCTCAGAGTCGGTGAAAGAGTTAAATGAAGAGACAACTCTAAAAGTCTGTAGTTCGGGGTTTTGTTCCGAGTTAAATGGCTGAAAGCTGATAGGGTTTAAGACGGAATTAATTACTATTTATAACGGTTTCGGTTTTTAGAGGTTCGGATTTAAATTGTTGAAAGTGGGGGATGAAAGGGTATTTTTAAAATGTTGCTTTTAGTTTTGGTAACTGGCCTGTGGAACTAAGGATAGCTCGGTTAAGCTTCTTTTTTTCGTATCGGCTGTCACGAAACGAACAACTTATGGAGAATTTGAGCTGGCATCATGGAGGACTGGTAAAACAAAAAAGGCAGTTACGACTGTGTTGAACAGTAGCAGCTTTAAATTGAACTTAACATTAAGTTGTAGTAAAGTTTCTTTGTAAAGATCTCGTCTGGGGCGAAGCTGCAGTCCTTCCTATTTAGACCGTCAAATAATTGTGTTTACGTGGTTATATTCTTGTCAAAGGCAAGGAACAGCCAGAGCCATTAATTCAAATTCAAATTCATGCATTTATTCTCAACGTTGACAATTATTTGACGTCAAAAGCCTGACTCTACCACCAGTTCGAAAAAACCTTCGTGAAGAAGAACTGGCTAGAAACTTCACGGGTATATTTTTTTCAAAATAAATTTACAGTGTCTCTTTATACAAAGTTATACTTATCTGCATCTGTTAGCTCGGCAAGTCTCCCTCCCCGAAATATCCAAACGACGAATACCCTCAAACGGCACCCGTTCACGAGTTAATGCGGGATCCAGCCATCGCCCCCCTCAACCATGGAGGGAAGTGAGCCACCCGTCACTCGACGCTACCATAAGAAGACGTACTTTAAATTACTGGAACAAAATCAGTTTTATCTGAAGGTCGGCAACGTATTATTAGTCGTGATAATAATCATAATCAATATTAATAAACAAAAACGACCAATGATATCCATGGGGCGGATGCCACTTACCTCATTAAACGGCTATGTATACAGTTAAAAAATAGAATACAAATCTAACTAAATTATTCATATGAATCTTACATTAAAGCATAGTGCTCTATATAAATTACAAAAACATAATGAAACATTGTCAACACTGTAACTAACAGTAGTTACAAGTCAGCTCGCCGTCTTCTCCGACTCACTGACCTTGGTTGAATCATATTTCATTAGGGAATGAATCGCACGCGTGTCTTTTAGTTTGAGTACGCACTGTGTCGCGGCTAAATCTGAACTATCATAGATACAGATTAGCTTATCGTGGTGACAGTCGTTAATAAATAATTTTTTTTTTTTATTATTAAGTTTGATAATTATTTTTTTGTACAGAAGTTTTTATCAGATTTAAGTTACATCTTACGCACCATTTTCATGAAAGGGAATATAGATCAGTATACAAAGCCCCCTGCCATGGGACAAATTATTACGTACTCGAGCATAAAACCTGAAATTCACAGCAATGTGCCAATGTTTTGGTGGTCGAAAATGATCACGTACCTAATGATTATAAAATAAAATTACAAATGCCTGCTTCGACCCGTGTATCCATTGAGAAGTATGTTTCATACTGAAAAACGCATTTCTTTTCCAATCAAACCCATTTAATCATAACTTTTAATTTGTATTTGATAAGTTTACATCCCAAAAACTCCAACCTTAATAACCGTGCTAGTCTTAACACTAACCAAATGCGTATCCACATTTTACATTACAAATAATGCTAAACCGTTACTTCAACAACACTAAAAACCGCGCCGTTCTGTAACACAGTGCGTGCACTCACCTCCCATTAGCGAATGACGTTTGGAACCGCATCCATCATACACTAGCCAATTCATTACAGCACTCGGCGCAGATTGGCCCTGATTTACCGAGTTACGATAACCAGCCATGCGGACAGAAATATGTGTCTCGCTCGTTGTAATCAATATTTATTATAGAAAAAAGATGGTGAAAATTAATGATGTTGTTTTGTTGAGCTTCATATTCACTGTATTGTATGCAAATTATAAATCGTAACTACAAAGTTAAATTTTCTATTTAATTTTTGAGTCTCCATTTTGGTCTGGGAAGCCAACTAGCGGTATGAGACGGCTAGAAATTTCTATTAGAAATAAGCTGTTACCTTTGTACTTAACTTATAACTGTGATTTTCTGTGTAAAATATAAACTAAGGTCGAGTATTGCATATGGCCTTCGCGTCAATATTCTGAAGGTTTTCCCTTTTGGTAGCAGAAAACCACAATGATCAAGACATACTCTGACACTAGCTTGATAAAAGTATTTATTGTATTTAAAAGAAAACACTGATTCGCCAAGTTGGCCCACTTGGTTTTCAGTTGTTATTCTACTAGTTTCTCTGCAATTTGAATGAATAGTCAATTTTAGATAGGTATTACTGATAGGATTCCGAAAAATACTCAAGCAGTCTTGAGGCAAAACTACAAACATCCATTCCTAACATCCTTTCAATTAACCTGATTACTTTAAAACATCCATTCACATGATTATGCGACAAAACTAAAACGTAACCTCCATAATTCAACAGCATAACAAAGCGCAATATTTGCCAACTCGTGCGTCTACGACAAATGCATGAAAGCAACGCGACACGGCGCGACATTTTGGCTGGCTTGCAGTTTGTCGCGTGTCGCTGTGTCGACATATGTGACAGCAGCTTGATGCAGCTTGTAATCAAGTTAATGGTCAATGAGCTGGGAAAATATTTAGAGTGAATAATGCTTTTGTCTGTTATTTTGACTTGGTTCTGCGTTCTTAATTAAGGTAGTTTTGTAGCTATATTGCTCTATTTTTATGAAGTACTAAAAACATACAGTATTTCTTAAATAATATATTGTATTATTCCATATTATTCCATTATGCATAAATTTTTCATCGTATAAAAATTAACTAAGTAAATCCACTTTTTTTTTCATTTTAAGCCAATTTACCGACGCATAAGAATATTTTATAAAAGCCTCATCTACAATACAAAATTTTTCAAAAATACGTTCAGTTATGTGAGCGTATTTTCACAATTCTTTCTACTTTTACAATTTCTATACAAAAATTACAGTTTTGAACAGTGTATTCCCCAGTCACTGTAGACTTAATAGTTAAAACAAAGAATGCAACTAAAATCCTCCCAAAAAACTAACTCTTCAGGTCTTTTCTTTTTACCTAATATTAAATTAAATGAAGCATAAACAAGATATGAAAATGTATCATAAACACGTACAGCATTTAATCACTAAAGTGCCTTATTGTATAAAGCGATAACAATGCGCCCTCTAGCGGCGATACAATAAATTTCAATCAAAATGATGGTAGCAGCCGGACGCGCGCGCGGGAGATTCTGGATGTTACATTACGATATCTATGTTAGTGTCGATGTGGATGTGAATTTTAGAGCAAGATTTGTGTTTTACAGATTCATATGCAGTAGGTTTTAACGGTCATGTTCGGTTAATTCATAGGAATGATCGAAGGAATCTGATTTCATGATCGAAATATCACGAAGTCCCAGCTTAAAGGCTTGTCTGCAATTTTTCAAATCAGTTTCTGATTTGTTGCCTAGAAGCTACAAAATAGAGAATAAGCAGTTCCCTTTCCTAAAGAAATGTTACTTATTATATTCTAATAATATTATTTTTGATGCATTCGAGAAGTATGTTGGCTGAATAAAATAGAATATTGTTATTTTTTAGAATTGTATTGTTGTTTATACGTTATTTAAAAAAAATCTGTTTTAATGTAGAATGAATAATCCTAAAGAAGTACTCTGATTAACTATGATTCGAGTCCTGGTCGGGGCATTCATTTGTGTGTTGATCACAGTAATTTGTTCTCGGGTCATGATTGTTTATATTTTTTTTTTTCATTTATTATCATAATTAAAAACTTTAATTAAAGAAACTAATAAAAAAATGCTTGTAAAATAATGCTAACCTAAGTCTACATTGGTGGCAATGATGAATTATAGGCTTAAAGTACAAGTATACATATTAAAAAAGTGAATTAAATTGTGGTTATCAGCAATACACATTCAATAATACACAAATCAGTTACACATGTTGTTTATGAAAAACTGTTTGAGCTTCGATTTAATATTTTTCAATGTTACGCTATTGCGTAATTCCGCGGGTAGTTTATTAACTATGGAACTATGTAGGCGTAATTATGTAATTATCTACTAACTATTTATTTACGTATGTTTATTCTTGGGTTCCAAGATTGCAGTATGATCATCCAAGTAACAAGCTTTGTCTAGTTTGGGGCCATACAGTTGGTGTTGAAGATGTATTATTATTATTACTGGCACTAGGGGTCGCTATGCCCTGACACGATAATTAGCAGTCGTAGCAAAACCAGTCAAGTAACATGCTACAAAGTTTTATGCTACATTAGCTTTTTAGCTACATACTCAGCCTCCGTAGTAACCAGAATACACCCCCGGGCGGCGTCGACAGCAGTGCATGAGATATGAGTCCCACACGCACCAGACATGACACGACACTCTGGTATATTAACCTGTGTGGAGTGACTATAATCTGCTGACTGGGCAGAAGCGACGATGCCTGAAGAGAGATGTTAGACAATTGAGTCTATTCCTCGAGAATATTTTATCTTTGATAAATCGACTTGAAGGCTGTGATTATTTGACATTTGAAAATTGTAAATCTGTGTTAAGGAAGATTGGAACCTACGAAATAATTTTCTCTTAAATCTTTAATAAGGTACCGAGAAGAAAATTGAAAGCCCACGAATCTATCTAAATATGTATCGTAAAATGTTAAAAAAATCTAATATCTTAGGGTAAACTAGTGTTCAGGCAAGTTGACCTCTTCCGTTAGCCTTAATAATGCGTGGAGATCAGCCCCGTCCAACTCAGGGGTGGTATTAGGCAATATATAATCCACCAAGCTTTCTACTGCAGGTTGGCAGAATTTTACATATACCCTCGAAATAATTTCTCTTCCCCACTCTGTTTTCCTTCACCATTAGAGCATTCGGCTTTATGTATTTAAGTTGTAGAAACTCATTGGTACCTTCGGCAGTCACAGGGTTCAAACCCGCGACCTGAAAATCGAGAATTCAACGCCTTACCTGTTCCACCGACGCTGCTGTTGACGTTAGAGACTCTTATTATCTAAAACAACCAAAGCCCTTCAATATAACGGAAACAAGACAAAAATGGAACTAATCTGTGGAACACCTACACACATTTTCACAGACGACAATATGCATCCAAATAATCTGAAAGCCTCTTCGCAACGCGTTGAATATGCGCATATAAATACTTCGCAATAGAAACATTATGCTTTTAAAAAGATTTGATATATTTGAATAACAGTCTTCTATTCTTGTATGGCGTCTTATGAATCGCTTAAGAAGGGGACTGAAGCGTGTAATAATGAATGAAAAAATTTGACAGATGTGTGTTTCTATAACTATTGTCGCAAGTAGGATAACTGACACTGGTAATAAAGTAATCAATTATTATTGACAACAAGTAGATATGTTATTGAATATAGTGGTTATAAGCCCTGCCTCATACGCCGGAGGTCCTAGGCTCGAGCCCTGGCCGGGGCATTCATTTGTGTAATAAACATAAATGTTTGTTTTCGGGTCATGATTGTTGATATTTATATACGTATGTTTATTCTGGGTTCCCGCCCAGTTCGCGGTATGGTCATCCATAACACAATCTCTGCTTACTTTGGGGCCATGGCTGGGGATTTATTTATTTATTTACTTATTATAGTTTGCAGGCTATACAGCCTGTATTTATCGAAGTATATCGGCGATATATATGTCGGAAGCGGACGGCTGAATTACAATTCAACTAAACAACTACCTTGGTTGAATAGATTTGTTCAGCTAACTGGTTAGCTGTCACGTTGAATAGTTAATAATTAAACAAGAAATATGCGATTTGTTCGTTATTTTATTTATTTATTTATTTACTCACATAAAATAATAGATCATTTTTTACATGCATGAAATTAGGAACACAATCAGAAAGGACTTAAAAATTTAATATAACTGACTTCAATATTTAAGTTTCAAGTGAGTAAAATGGTCCTAGCTCAGCATCATGTTGACAGCGAGCACACGCGAACATAACCTAGCAACAACGCTGCTATTCTGCCAGAACCAAGACAGTAGATAGTTCCACTTCGCAACAATATATAATAATATATTTATAATATACATGTAAGACAGTACAAATAGGCTCCAAGATAAACTATAAGACAAAAGGCAAACAAAACAATTACACAGCAAAACAAACAGAGAGCAAAATATAAAAATAAAACATTTATTGTATTTACAAACGAATGTTACAAACTTGTCGATATCCTGCGATTTGCGCGGCAGCACCCGGCGAATCGCCATTATGAAAATTGATGACTATAAATAAAGCATGAAACGACATGCTTTATTTATATGTCATACGTCAACCAAACAGCTAGTTGTTTAGTCGAATGTCTAATTACGCCTGCGACATATACAATTTTTTGGTAACCGGAAAAATCTAGCAGGTATCCAGTAAGGATTACATTCCCGGTCTACGGACCGGACGGACGGCCCCGAACAAACAAAATGATTACTAAAATAATAGAACTTGGTTTTGCTTCGCTCACGTAATCGCCGGTAATTCACGTAATTTTGAAATGAAAGATCCTAAGGCTCTTTTCTGTACGCCTGAAAATATGTGCTTAAGCTTAATTTCATGATCATCACTAATAAAAAAGATCTTATTCGAGACAAGAGTGACTTTCACAATTGGGTATTGACAGAAACTGTTTTATTACGTAAAGTCATATTGCAGAAGGAACAGTATGTATACAATCTAGTGAATAGTTTTCTAGATACTGCGATGAGTTTGAGGAGCTGCTGCGAGTCGCCAAAGAAAGCTCTATCTATACTAAACGATACCGAGTTGTGTGTGACGTCACAACGTGGAAATCATTCAAAAAGTTGTTTGGGATAAAATATAAAATAGCTACGTAGATAAATGCGTTTACTTGCATATACAGTCATAATAAAAATTGTTATATTTAATGTCAGTAAGCTAATAATATTTAAAAAATTAACATATTTCATGATAAGCTTTTTTCTTCTTTTTTATGTTTTCTAATCTACATAATTTCGATATTAAATAGAAAACTTTATGTTTAAAACATTATTTGGGTTAAAATAACTTATTTTTTCTAAATAAATTGCATTTTTAAATGGTGTCAATTGGAGGCAATGTAAAAAACTGGCTAGAACACGTACAGAGCTATTCCAGCACCGACAATTCCTAAAGCTCCGCGAGCCGCCGCCGCCCATTAGTCAGACGGGTCGACCCGCGCGCCGGAAGGAAGGCGGGCGCGAGCTTTGTTCGACAACCCGTGCTTTATGCAGCTTTTCCATCCAATGACTTGTTTCATTGTTCTTTTAAAATATTGTAGGTGTGGTACTATTTGACCTATGAAACTATCCCGGATGTTGTGCGCATTAAGTTTTTTAAAAAAGCTACTTTTGTAAATTGATGATTTTTCTGTGAAAGTTTCTCAATTTTATGTTAGTAAGTTAACTAGTTTACGAAATATGTTGAGGGAATAGTTAAATTTTAAATCAAACAGATGATGCAAGAATTTTCTTTTAATGGTTTCTAAGCTCTCAAGTGTTTAAGTATTTCTAAAACGCGTTACTCTTTCAAGTTCAATGAACATTAAGAAAAAGAAAACCTCATTTCAAAACTTCATCATTACTCCCAAATTTGAATAAAATCGAAGCACCAACCTACCCGAACCCGTAATAAGCTATTTGGGAGGAGGTCATCAAAATATGTTATTACAGTCTCTGGAACAAATGGGATGACTGTGTGCAGGGTGCGGCACGCCTACCTATTACCTTGACGCCGGCGGCTATTGTTCCGAAGGAGGGTTGGGATAGGAGCTGGAAGTGACTTTGTGAAAAAAGTAGATTTTATTTAATTTTTACAGGTTTAATAATTATTTAAGTTTGCTTGGCTTCGTGTTACAGTTGGTACTTTATCAATTATATTATCTTATTTAGCTAAAAAGTGTAACAAAAAATATACTAATATAAATGGTTTCGTGAGGTGCGTTTGTCGAAAACTATAAAAACAGACATCAAATGATTGATTTCTTGAAATGATGATTGAAATGATATTTTGCTTACTAAATTTGTACTATATTTTTACTAAACCTAAGTCTATATTTGTTAAGCAAATTCTACAACTGAGAGCTCCGCAAGTAATTATTTGTTGTCTCTGATTACGGCTGCAAGAAGTTTAACGTTTACTTAATAGAGAATATTTGAAAGTCCCCACAAGAACTGTAAGGCATCCGGTGTGCTTGCATGTGGAACGTAGTGCCACTAACTAGCGCAAAAATTCATTTTTTCATACGGTCTGCGAACTATATAGACATACTGGTTGACTTTCCTGAAGTTGATATGTCTATATGTATGATGTATGTGTATATTAGGTCTTTACCTATGAAATTGCCGTTTTTCACGAAATAAATGAAGCGTAATTTTTTTATATATTTTTTGTTTCTATTAATCAAAATAATCACCCATGCAATCAATGCATCTTTGCCAACGCATTGGTAGCTTATTGATGCCTTTCTTGAAGAAATCAGCTGGACGGGAGGCAACAAATTCTTCAAAGGCATTTTGTACTGCCTCTCGGATATTGAATTTTTTTCCCGCCAAGTAGTTTACCAAATTCTGGAAAAAGTAGAAGTCTGTAGGCGCAAGGTCTGGTGAGTACGGCGGATGACGGAGAACTTCCAACCCCAACTCTTGTAGCTTGGAGACCGTCTGCTGTGCAGTATGAGGTCGCGCGTTGTCGTGCAGGAGCAGTGGAGCCGAACGATTGACCAAAGCTGCTTGTCCCGTTTGGCAAGAAGCTGTGATGAATTACACCCGCGTTAGACCACCAAACAGTGACCATCACTTTTCTAGGGGTAAGTTTTCGTTTAGGGTATTGTTTGGGTGCTGAACCAGGGTCCAACCAACTTGCTGAGCGCTTACGATTGTCAAACAGGATCCATTTCTCGTCACAAGTAACAATGCGGTTCAGAATTCCTTCATTTGTATGCCTGCTGAGCAGTGCAAGGCACGTCTCCACGCGTACTTCGCGCTGGCGGTCATTGAGTTCGTGGGGTACCCATTTGTCAAGCTTTTTTACCTTGCCAATTTGACGCAAATGAACCAATATTGTTTTGATGCTAACGTCGAAAGCTGCTGCTAATTCAGCCGTGGATTGAGTTTCATCAGCTTCCACAATTGCCTTTAATTCGTCATTGTCGACCAAAGTTTTCGGACGACCACGGGGTTCATTTTTCAGGTCAACATTTCCAGAACGGAAGCGGGTAAACCAATAACGGGTGGTGCGTTCGTTTGTAGTGTTCGCTCCGTAAACATCGTTGATGTTGCGTGCCGCTTGTGCCGCTTTGCTGCCACGACGGTACTCATACTCCATAATTACTCGAATTTTTAACTTATCCATGATGACGAAAAATGTTCGAATGCGTTGAAAACAAAACACTAACTATTAAACTATTATAAGATTTTAGAAAAAGAATTCCATGTTTGTCAAATAAAATTAATTTGAAATTAGAATTATCAGTCAAAAAAAAAATATTTTCATTTGAAATGGCCAGTACGGCAAAACGGCAGTTTCATAGGTAAAGACCTATTATAATGTCTTTTCTTTTTTTTCTTTTTTGTTTCCAAATGTATGTTTTCATTTGAGATTTGTGATTAGATTTATTTCATAGTTTCTATCTATTATTATAATTATATACATTAAAAAAATACTTTTTCTGTATTGTGTGAAGTTAGCTTGGGGTGGTACTTATGCTGTATAGTTTGTAATATGTGATAGCATGTAATGGTGTCTTGCCGCTTGTATAGACTTATATTTTATTTACTATTGTAACACTGTTTGTTATCCAAGGAAAATAAAATTTGATAAAAATATATTATTAGTATAAATTCATTATTCTTGGCGAGAAACGCTGATTCTGTTGATAAAAAAAAGAATTTCAGAGGAGTTTTTGGTTAATTTATTAAAGTCACATATGAATTAAACAAAACACACTAATTATATGAAATTGAATTTTGTCAAACATTTTAAATTTCTAACTGGAACCGCCAGCGTAACACAACAAGGCGTTCTTAGTACTAAAGTACTAATTCAAGTAGTTCCAAAGTACTAACTGATTCATTTTTAAATACTTGTCAAGTTCCATCCACAACACCTAGCTCCGTGTCACGATATCGGGAAGAAGTTGTCCGGTAGAAAAATGTGAAATAGCCGGCGTGAAATACGCGGCCTACATATTGGCAGCGCGCTCCCGGCGACGGCATATTGAGTAGCACCAAGGCAACTTTCTATGCATAACACAATGTTATTTAGATTTTTCGTGTGAAAATGTTTTTTAAGCAGAAGACACAGTTTGTTTTGTCCAGGAAGCGGGTCCGCAACTTTTAAGAACAAGAAACATGTTATACGAATCATGTTTGCTAATTTGTTTTGTTTTATAAATCATAAATAAATTTGCTATTTTTATATATTAAAATGCCAATTCTCAATTCAAAATGAATGAATGTTGTGATCTACTTTATCGATCGTATCATATATGTAGCAATACTTACCACAAAAAATGGGTTTATTCAGCTTAATATATCAACGTACGTTTATTTAATATAGATATGTATGATATTTAACTATGTATATGTATTAGTTGTCAAACACCTACAACGCGACTAGAATTTTAACGTGTCAAGAACTCACGTTTGAATAGATTTATTGAACAAAACCACTAAATTTCCAACTAGTTACAATAGTAGATACCTAATTCTACTTTCCTTCGTACGTCTTAACCAACCAAAACAGTTCGACGCGACCCGGCGACTCGTTAGTCACAAAACTTGAACCAAACTTTCCGGCACATATAATACGAGTCGCGAATATGCATAATAATGTATTCCGTATATACAGTTGTGACGTACAGACCAACAAACAGTTGTTGAAGCGGGAGGAAGCGCGGAAGTAGGGTGGTGGCTTCTGAGTCTTATGTTCACTGAGTCGGGAGACACGGAGCTGGGGTGGAGCAGATGCGGTATTCTGATGTGATTTGTCATGAAATATCACAGTAGTGGAAAGTAAAAGTAAAAAATACCTTAAAAAACTTGTGTATTTAAAATCTGCTATAAAAAGAAATGTCAATGTTATGCAGAATAAGAAGCTTTAAGTATTCGAGCCGCAATATTCAAGAGTAAATTTTAATTATTATGTTTCTGTGTTGTTAGTATAGTAAACAATAAATAACAAAAGATGATATTTCAGTAAAACAATTTCGGCTGCGGTATAACGTAAGAAAATCAATCAGCAAACAATACAGCGTCATCGCAAAACTTCCAAAAAGTTCATATTACATACAATTTGTTTGCTATCGCGTATTGCTATTGCCGCTACATCAATATTGAAAACTTTGTAATGAACAAAACTCTACTTTTTGAAAGCTATTATGAATATCATTCAATATAAGAAAATAAAATAAGTACCTGCTTATGCCATGGGAAGGCTATAAATTGGAACGTTGATTTTATAATTTTTTTCCTTTTAGCCTGCAACCGCATAACCAGCCCCTTTCCTCGGCAGTTGATGTTAGGTGTGTACTTGTATTTTTGTCACTTCAAAATCACTACTGTGGTAAACTATGAAATAGATGACAAAACAAAATTGTTTTGCAACATACTGTTAAAACTACAGTCCTTCCTAATTGAACCACCATTATAGTGTGGCAACTACTTATTAAGATTAACCATTAACATTATTCAAACCTACGGTTGCCAACGCATCCATAATCAATATCCGAATACAATCTACAGCCGAGTGGCGAAGTGGATTGTTTCCCTGTCTCATATGCGGGATGCCCTAGGTTGCTAGAGTCCTGGTCGGGGCATTCATTTGTGTAATGAACACAGATATTTGTTTTTGGGTCATGGTTGTTTATATCTAAATAAGTTCCCCCATAGATCACTGTATAATCATCCATAACACAAGCTCTGCTTTCTTCGGGGCCGTGTAGTTCGCGTGTTTGTCTAGGGATTTATTTATTATCAATTAAACAACTATACGGGTAGGACACAGGCACGTTTACAGGCTATGAAAATATATCGAGAAAATATATTTATAATCCATTTTAAAGCAAATGGAACATACCATATCCTCGCTGCGTCTTGCATCCAAGTTTCCCGCGGTAGATACACCGAAAGCTGGGTAAGTTGGCACATTCAGGAGTTATGCAGATTCCTCGCGACTATATTGACAAACTTTAGCAGATAGGAGGCGACACGACGAATCTGATTCCGTTTGCGATATCTACACGATTTATTGCCGGCGTAAAGATATAAATCGACTCATATCGTTTTGTTTCTTGTAAAAATTTATGTAGATAAGTTTGTGGAGATTTTTTATGTATTTACACGACGCGTTTATAGTTCTGGTTGAAGGAGTAGCGTTGTGGCATTTTTATGAATATTTAGAGGCTTTCAATAGTTATCTCTCTAAGTGTTAGAAAAGTAAAGAAATCTTTCAATTATTCTTGTAATTAATAGCAATTAAAAGCAGTATTGAAATGAAATGAAATATTTATTCTCAACATTGACAATTACTTGTTCCTATAGACGTCAAATAAAGCATGACTCTACCACCAGTTCGGAAAAACCTTCGTAAAGAAGAACTGGCAAGAAACTTTACGGGTATATTTTTTTCAAAATAAATTTACAGAGTCTCTTTATGTCTATACAAAATTATTCTTATCTGCATCTATTAGCTCGGTAAGTGGGAGACTTGCCGAGCTAATAGATCTCCCCAAGTATCCAAGGCATATATTTACGATGTATGCCTAAAATACAATGGCAAATCTTATAAACAGATACTCTGCTTAGTGGCAGCCATAGTTGAGTTTCTTTAGTCAAAATCTCGTCTGAGGTGGATCCACAGTCCTTCGTTTGTTTTCACATCAAAGAAAGAGAAATCACATCAAAGGGCAAAAATAGCTGATGTAGTGCTGAAGCCTACGGTCACCAACACATTATTTATCGATAATCTGTAAATAAGAAAATAATAAATCAATAACATCTACGATAAATTATGTCTATGGGCCACGGATGCCACTTACCGTTACCGGTTTCCAACTAAGAGTCAAAAAAGTCAGGTTTCAGGTTACCTGAGGACAAACAGCGTTCTATTTAAAATCTGTTCTGTAAAAATGTGTAATTTCTTTATTGGGATCCTGCGTTTACGGTAACTAGACCCAAATACAGACAGAATACACCTAAAAACACATTTCACAGAAAAATACTTATAGCAGCACGAAGACAACAGCGTAACCTGTAAATTTAAATTAATACCCCTTTTCTAAGCTCGCGCACGTCTTGTGATATCAAGAACGTAAAACGGAGTCGCGTCTTGCATATTTGTAATATTTAAACCTTATCGTTTTGAGCAAATTAATTGCTTGGAACAGAAATTTTCGCCGCTCGGTTGTTATACCGTCGCTGCGACGTTATCTTGTTTCATTAAAATGTTACGGTCTGAGTTTACTGATGTACCTTGAGGTTTGAGGGGCGGATCCGCGGGTAAATGGTTGTGACGAAAAATTGCAATATTTAAACTGTTGTTTGGAATTGTTTTGTGATGAAGTTTAAGAGATTTTGTTATGGATGAGATGTAATGATAGAAGTAAAGTTATCTCATTCGGTATATACTTAGTGACTACTTAGGTAAATAACTGGACGGAACTAAACAAGATCCAAATATATGGAGATATATGATAACAATGCTTTTGGTCGTTAAAACTTGCAATACGACAGGAACATAATATTCTATATGGCTGAAAATAAAAGCTCGGGGCATATTGGGAGATTTTAAGGGGCTCTATCATTAATATGGTAATTTACATTATGAGGCATGTATCCTTAGACGTACACAACGTGAAAATGTTAAAGGATGAAATCTAAAATAAGTTAATTTTCGAAACATCCCATAGCATCAAATTCAATTTTTAAAATTTGTTGAAGTATATAATAATGGTTCTAGGTGCGTGACGTATCAATAAGTACTACATTACCAAGTGTTTGTGTGGCAGTGGCTACGGAAGTAATATAAGCCTTCCTAAGGGAAGTCGAAACAGATAACACAATTAAGAAAAATTACGTTCGGCTTCTTAAAAAAAACACGCCAGAATCCCAGCTTCGGCAGGCTTAGAAACCTGTTTGAGGAACCAGCAGGTTTAAGCAGCAGTAGTGTAGTTCTATGAAGACGATGGCCGAAGGCGTCTCGATAGCTTAATAGAACTCTACGTTCCTGGCTGGCTTTTGTATATGTCTAAATATTCAAAGCTTGTTTTTTTAACTATGTTTATTTTATCATCAAAACATAAATAAGTAGTGCAATGAGCCCACCGCTCTCCGCGCGTTACATCATAATAAATTATTACAACTTTTTGACATTTCCGACGATATCTTAAATGTTATATTCCGATTAATGAAAAGTATAGTAATAGTTTTTATAATTTATACACGCCCTGTATGTAGTAAAACATGTTTGATGCAAGACAATCTAGCATATTGGTCACGTTGTGTACCATTTTTAAAAACTAAACAATAATTTATTGTGGACAGCCATCTGTTGTTTAAGTACTTTTACTTAAAATAAACTTTTGAAGAAGTTGAAATGAAGCTCCTGTAAAAGACTAGCTTTCTTACCACATGCGATCCACTTAAACACAAAAGTCTTTGTGTCTATGAATATTACAATACAATTAATAACCGGAAGAGTGAGAATAAGCAATTAAAAAATAATTAGATTTGGAATTAAAATTAGTTTATTTTTTATTATTTAATGCAACAAAATACATTTTACATATGAAGTGCTTACTATCTTAAAACCTCGAAGGTTTGTCCAGACAGAGCATGGTCAGGGCGAGCTCACAATGTCATACATTTAATGAAATTAAAACCTTCACTTAGAACTATTACAGGAAATACAGTAATTGTTCAGTCAATTACAGGTAAACTCCACATACTTATTGAAATAGAAAAAATATAAATGAATACAGGTTAGGCTAGTAATGCGTTTTATGATTACAAATATTGTGGATTACAAACATTTTCACTTAGGTTTTAACAATGCTCTTTCAGCATTATCAGTATTTATTTATTACAACATGAACAAGAAATGTGATTTACAATAAATTACCTCATTTGTTTAATTTGTGATGTGGACATAATTGTGTTACGGAATTTAAATAAACTGTTACAAAACATATCTGTTTCATGGCCATAATGGTTTATGAGTTTAACGATTCTTGGAACAGGAGCGTTAGATCCTAATACAGTGGTACGCAAGGGTGGAACAAACGGTAAAATATAGTTTCTTGGTACCCTTCTTGGAACTCTAAAATTGATTTTCCTTAACAATTGTGGTATTAAGTAACAATTAAATCAGTTGCATTTTAGACAACTTTAGTTGTAGGATTATAAACAATATCAATTACTTTTATGAATGATCCTTCAGCTTTTGTTGAAATATACACTGAAATAAAAAATATAAAATACTGCTCGAAAAACATATTTTTCTTTGACCAAAATTGTTATCTATCCAGAGAGGAGGCTGGTGATCTGTCACTCAAGATCTACTAGTACAGACACCAATCTCCCACATAAATTTTCGGTTTAATGGCAAAATGTATAAATGTGTTTTTTTTCTTTTCATACGGGAGAAAACAAATAAAGCTTCATTTTTATTATAATTAAATATTATTGATATTGTAATGTTTCTCTATTCCGAAAAATTAAAAGGCAAGATTATTTAAAATAAACTATACTAATAATGTTCCAATTAATAAAATCTACAACATAATCGATTAGGTATTGCTTCTCTTAATTTCCCAAAGTATTTTTTCGATACAACGTTTTAAGATTTAACAAGGTCAAAAATAATTTCGCGCCATTTATATAATGTAAACTTCTGCACGCTTAAAAGACGCTCTTCAACCAATTAAATAATCGAATGTCCTATTTTCATCCAACCATAGAAAAAAAGAACTTTTAACAATGTCCTTCTAAATCAAAAGTTGATAAAACGAAGGCCTGCGCGCGGCTGGTCGACGGGCGGAACTCATTCCAACTCAACGATAGAAAACAATCCCCTGAGGGCCTGTATAAGTGCCCAATGATTATTTTGTTCTATATGAGGGGGTGGATTGTGAATGATTCGAAAATATGGAAACTTTGTTTTTGTATTCTTAAAGTAATACGCACCGATTTTTTAAATGCATAAGAATTTTTTTTATTTATGATATATTAGGTCTTTACCTATGAAATTGCCGTTTTTCACGAAATAAATGAAGCGTAATTTTTCTATATATTTTTTATTTCTATTAATCAAAATAATCACCCATGCAATCAATGCATCTTTGCCAACGCATTGGTAGCTTATTGATGCCTTTCTTGAAGAAATCAGCTGGACGGGAGGCAACAAATTCTTCAAAGGCATTTTGTACTGCCTCTCGGGTATTGAATTTTTTCCCGCCAAGAAGTTATCCAAATTCTGGAAAAAGTAGAAGTCTGTAGGCGCAAGGTCTGGTGAGTACGGCGGATGACGGAGAACTTCCAACCCCAACTCTTGTAGCTTGGAGACCGTCTGCTGTGCAGTATGAGGTCGCGCGTTGTCGTGCAGGAGCAGTGGAGCCGAACGATTGACCAAAGCTGGTTGGAGACGTGCGAGCTTCTCCATCATTGTGTTCAGTTCTTCACAGTACACATCTGCAGTAATGCTTGTCCCGTTTGGCAAGAAGCTGTGATGAATTACACCCACGTTAGACCACCAAACAGTGACCATCACTTTTATAGGGGTAAGTTTTCGTTTAGGGCATTGTTTGGGTGCTGAACCAGGGTCCAACCAACTTGCTGAGCGCTTACGATTGTCAAACAGGATCCATTTCTCGTCACAAGTAACAATGCGGTTCAGAATTCCTTCATTTGTATGCCTGCTGAGCAGTGCAAGGCACGTCTCCACGCGTACTTCGCGCTGGCGGTCATTGAGTTCGTGGGGTACCCATTTGTCAAGCTTTTTTACCTTGCCAATTTGACGCAAATGGACCAATATTGTTTTGATGCTAACGTCGAAAGCTGCTGCTAGTTCAGCCGTGGATTGAGTTTCATCAGCTTCCACAATTGCCTTTAATTCGCCATTGTCGACCAAAGTTTTCGGACGACCACGGGGTTCATTTTTCAGGTCAAAATTTCCAGAACGGAAGCGGGTAAACCAATAACGGGTGGTGCGTTCGTTTGTAGTGTTCGCTCCGTAAACGTCGTTGATGTTGCGGTACTCATACTCCATAATTACTCGAATTTTTAACTTATCCATGATGACGAAAAATGTTCGAATGCGTTGAAAACAAAACACTAACTATTAAACAAATGACGATTTTAGAAAAAGAATTCCATGTTTGTCAAATAAAATTAATTTGAAATTAGAATTATCAGTCAAAAAAAAAATATTTTCATTTGAAATGGCCAGTACGGCAAAACGGCAGTTTCATAGGTAAAGACCTATTATATACATAAGTAGGTACAACGAAGCAATTCTGCCAATTATAGAGTGTGTACCAGTTGATAGTTTATTTAATTTACTCATTAATAGCCATTTGAATTTTCGTGTGTATTTTGCAAATTTACCTACATTTTCCTTATATGTTCTACCATACATTTACAGCTTTTAGCTGACTGATGATAAGTTTAGTTTTATTGAATAAACAGCAACAAACAAAAGAACAACTAACATGTGTTCGACTTCTTGCTTCGAGTAACACGTGATACGTTCGCATAATAATTAGAGGATTTCCATTACTGAAAGTAAACTAATATACATAATTTAATCAAATCTATCTAACATGTGCAACAAAAATACGAAATTTATTTATTACTACTTTCTTAACCGGCAAACGAGCGCTCTTATCTACGGGATGGTGAGTGGCATCCGTGCCCAAGCACATCAATAGTCGCAAAGGATTCACAACCACGTAAAAATGAGTCGACGACCGATTGGTGTAGTAGTAAGTAGCCTTGCCTCATACGCCGAAGGTCCCAGGTTCGAGTCCTGGCATTTATTTATGTGATGAACACATATGTGTGTTCTCGGATCATGGTTGTTTGTACTTATAAATGTATGTTTATCCTGGTTCCCCCCAGTTCGCTGTATGGTCATCCATAACACAAGCCGTGCTTACCTTGGGGCCATACAGTTGGTGTGTTTGTCTGGGGATTTATTTATTATTATAACGGCGGACAAAATAAGAAATACTGCAGTACTGTCTCTGACGAGTTCTTAACAAGAAACTGTACCACCACATGCTTTTGTCAACTCCAATTAGCAGATTATGGCTTTCGAGATGTCTTCATAGAACAAGAGTCAAAGGACGCTTTGATAACACTTTTGTCTTGAATTCTGCCTGGTTAACAAAATGTATTCATAAACCTACCGAACTCGGCTAGTTCTGTATCTGTGTATTAAGAAACAAAGTATGAAGTAAGTATGAACCGTTAGAATTTACCTACATTTGTTGTTTCAGAATTCACCCTCTAACTATGGTTCACAAATTCACCCCTCTTAAGATGCTCATAAACATGTTTTTCTCGCAATAAAAATGATAAATCACCAGTTTTTTATATGGTCAATCAGTAGATACAGCGCTTTTTTTCATTGACGGATAAAATCTAGAGTAGAATTATGTCAAAATGAGGGGAAATCGGGGAAACAACATAAAATATTACGTTAGTTTTGATTGATGGTGTTATTGGTATCGTAAAAAATATATCATGTTGGTAAAATAGTGTTTTATTTAGGTAATATGTATCATTTATGGAATTAACCTGATTTTTACCACGATTTATATTTTTAGTATCGAGTTTCAGATAATTCGATACCTTTGCAAGCGCCATGATCACAGAGACTAGTAAAATGGTAGAATTTATTCAATAATAAACTGGTAAAAGTTGTGGTATGATATTCTAGCACGTAACTGCTGATCCGGTAAGAATCACGGTACAAAATCAATATTTTAAAGGCTCTATAGCCTTCGTAAGTTGTAGCTAATTTATCTTTCTAATAGAAAATAATTTTCGAAATTATATCACTAGTTTCAAAGTGAATTAATTGCATAAAAACAAACAAACGAATAATATTTCTATTTCTAATTTATTTAGAAATATTCTATTCTATTCTAGCTAACATTATTTTACCTACATTTTAAGGACGTGGTGCAGAGGGAGACTCCGGTGGACCCAGGAATTGATTGAAACTGAATCTATATTTTTTTAACTTTGTTCGCGATCCACTCATGGTGAGTGGCATCCGAAGCCATGGATATGTGAAAACCGGAAGGACAGTAGTACTACCCCACACGATATCTTAATACCAGAAACTCTTTTACCACTAATTAAAGACCTTTATGAATTACGGGTTCCATTTAACGAACCTTAGTCTTCTGCTGCACGGGACTATCACTACTTACGTAACTATATAGGCAGAAACGAGTCGAGAATTCAGAAAGAACATAAGTACGAAGGCACGATGAATAATTTTTTTTGCCTTTCGACAAAATAATTATTCCACGAAAATAACGTATAAAATACTGCGGAAAAGATCAGCACAAAATCTTTGTATGGTAATAAATTTTTTTCCTGGAACAAGCATTATTTTCCGACTAAAGAAAGATGAAAAAATATCAAGAATATATTTCGTGGGTAACATTAATTCTACAAGGTTCTTCAAGGTTGAAGGTTCTGTAAGGTTCTCTTTTGCGCAGTTGTTTATCGATTATTAGACACAAATCGTTTCTAAAAACATAGGTTTAAGTGTATTTTTGTTTTGAGTCTACGAGAATTTTCTAATTCCTTCGTGTGCACAGCGCGTGTCTAACATGAATCCTTAGACATAGCGAATACAGAGACAATTTGACAGCGTGTCACTTGACAAGAATTTACCAAGCCAACTAGACCACTGTCAATCGTGACGTCATTAATATCGAATACGGAAATTATCATTTATTTGAGTAATTTATGCTATAAGTAGATACTGATCTACTTATCTGACTAAAGGCTGATTTATCAATGGTCAGGTAATTATGATCTGGAGAATAACTGTGACAATTGACAAGACTTTTCATAAGTTTCCAGCCAGTTCTCCTTCACGAAGTTTTTTCCGAACTGGTGGGTAGAGTCAAGCTTTATTTGACTTTGAATTTGAATTTGAATAGAAATTTGTCAAAAGCTCAAAATTATTCTACTAATAAAAGTTATCTGAGCATTGAAAAATCAGCCCTACATTACCAAAATATAGAGTATATACTAATTTCACAGAGCTTGCTTTGTATATGAATAGTAAATTATCGAATGGGGAAGCCGCATTCCACCTGTTCTCTTTTTCTATTTAGTATTTACTATTCTGTTAAAGAGAAGACATAGCAAGAATCGTCATGCTACACACACAGATTGGGTTTATTATAAATAAACATCCTCAGCTTCCCCAAAATATTCCCCAATCAAATCTCACAACAAACTACATTAACCAAACTCGAAAACAAGAATATTAACCACTGTCCCTAATACCAAAAACAAGATAGTTAACAAAACGATACAATAAGTCAAGGCGAATGTTCGACAATAAATGTTCCAGAAATTAACTCGACTACAAAACAAGATTAAAGTTTATGTTTTTATTATTTTTCATTGTTTAACTTTAGTTTTCCAACTGAGAGTACAGTAAAACTGTTCGCCCCTCGTGGGGGACTACCATTGGTTCATGGTTTACGCTATAGTTTACTACTAGATGGCGTTGCCTGTAATCTAGACATTTTATAGAATTTTGAGTAAAAATTTTGGGTGCATTCGTTACATTGAGCAGGAACCTCTGGTTACTACACAGATTTCTACCACTAGAAACCAACAAGAATGTGTTTGTAAGATACCGCTGCTGGGATAAGACCTATTTTATTTTAGCTTTGTCATCTGATTGTAAGTAGCATCCTTGCCCATAAACATAGTTAATGATAAAGGTTATTAACTAATTACATTGTAATTTATTTATTATAAGATTAAATTGGCTGTTCCCTGCCTCTTTCTAGAACACAACCACGTAAAGGTGGTTATTTTGGCGGTTACAATAGAAAGGACTGAAGCGCCGCCCTGGACGAGATCTAAACAAAAGATAATCTACTTTCACTAATACCCAAGTAATTTATTTTTGTCATTTTCACTGGATGAGAGTTACAATGGATTTTTTCTATTTAATATTTTAAAAGTTCACGTAGTTTTACCAAAATTTAATTAAATTAAATCTTTCTAAAGTATTTATTGGTTTACGACATACAACAAATTAAAAGAAACTACAATTGCAAAAAAACTTAGAATAAAATTTACAAAAACATTCAATATAAGTACAATTTCGTTAATTTTCATCATATAAACTTACATAAAAATAAGTCATTTGAATCGGTAAAACGTTTTCAGAATTGGTTCTGACTGAAAATAGTAAATAAAATATAAGATCGGTGGCGCTAGTTAAAGTTGTTCCTATTTTTTTATAAAACGTAAATATAAGAAATACAAGAACTACGCTATAAAGCCTGCTCTGTCGTACAAATTTATTTAGTATCATTTTTACATTTATTTAATTGTCGTCATTTATTTTCGTCATCTTTTCCTATTACTTCCCCTATCTTATACTAAATAGTATAAATAATCAGACTAGCTATCGAGGTTATTGGAATGTTTTTTTTTTAAATCTAATTGAGAAACGCCCTCATAATTACGTTAACATCTATAAAATAATTATTTCATCTTAGCGTGAATATCTCACAATGTCATACGTTATTATATACGAGTATATCCCAAATAATTAAAATTCCTAAAATATTTTGTTGTTTTTCTACGACCACAATAAAGTTTGACTGGTCATATAAAAAAATTCCTGTAAAAATTTTACATTTTATGATATATATTTTTCTCTGTTTCAAATTATGCGCCGTTAATTTATTATTTTTGAAGTTCACCTTTAGTAGATCAAAATAAATAATAAACTTCAAGCCTTACTACAGTAGTTAACTCTCGAACATACAGAACCCATGGTAATTTTATGAGCACGGGGGCGAACCACAAGAACACACACCATAATGGCGCTGCTGTCTACGCCAACTTTTGATGACTATTGCTTTATTAACCAATATTGGCTGTTGGGAATTCTGGGGACCAGCTCGCGAATTAGTTTCTAGATTCGACATGAGAAAACTTAGATTTAATAAAACATGATTTTGGTTTTAGAGATGTTTTTGAACTGTTAAAAATGGCAAACTTTAATATATATTTTTCAACGGTCACAGCACATAACGTTAAAACATTTAAGTTATTACTTGATGTTGTGATGATTGTAAATAATAATTGTAATAAACTGTTATAATTATATACCTACTAAAAATAACACTATTGTGATATTTTAAAGGCTCTTTAATCTTACCTAGTACAAGTGACGATGAAAGCGGCGATGTTACATGCTATTATAATACTGTACATTGTAAATAATAATTATTACAGTTAAATTATTCTACATAACCATCACTCCATATTATAAGTCCAACGGCCGCGTCTGTCTGTCTATCTGAGCGTGATAAACTGAAAAAGTTTTCACTAAAAGATGCAGCGATTCAAGAGGAAGGTTTGCGTGTATAGGTAGGTACCTAATATTTAATTGTGGAAACATTTCAGCCGGCTGGAAGCTTTCAACGAAAACGCTTCGTAATATTCGAGATAGGTATAACAAAACAATGTTTGGTGAAAATGTTCCTCCTTTTTAGCGCTACAGAAAAATCCGCGATTGGGTTACTACACCCATTTTAATGTAAAAAAATTGCCATATTAATGTAGAAATTAAAAAGAAATTTTAACAACTTCGATAGTAATCCTTATCAAATAAAATAACTTGGTTTTCTTAATGCATTTCATGCTTATCACAATTTTGCTTTACACCATAAATTTTTAAATCATACCTAGGAAGTTATCGCAAAATTAAAACTATCGCGCGACAGATTTATTTCGCCAACTGTTGCTATGCAAGTCGAACGCCGTAAAGGCTTTAACAGATGTTAATGACTGTACTTGTCTTCTTTAACGTGCTTTCTGTGGTGCCCAATTCCATCATATACACACAAATGTGATGTTTGTTGGAAGACTTAAGTAGCAAATATGCTATACTATTTCCATTTCTTTATTTTCTCGATGACAGTGAAAACTTGTGCGAGCGTTTTTTTTACATTTATTTTAAAAATATGACGTTTACACACGTACACGGTTATGTAATACCAGAGTCGGAGAAACTGATAGGGATGGAGCTATATCGATAAACGAGATAGATAGAACTGTCATCGAGAAAATAAAGAAATGGAAATAGATAAGTATTATATCGATAAGTTTTATTTGTAGTGTATGCTATGAAAGGCCGCAGTGGCGTTGGGCCTGTTGTACGTAGTGAATCACTTTTGTGTTGTCTGTAGTTAGATACTCATATTAAAGTTACAATTATATGTTTCGAACATACTTTTTTTTCATCAAACTTTTGGCTATCCACAATAACGCCACACACGGTAAGGGGCAATCAGTGAAATTACAGAAACGTAAGGCTAATGAAAATATTTAATTAGATACAGAACATTTTTTTTCACATTTTGTATTCAAAAGAACATTGATCTACAAATCCAGATCCAAAAGAATGAATTTTGTTTTTGTATAGTTCAACAAAGTAATATTAGGTCTTTACCTATGAAATTGCCGTTTTTCACGAAATAAATGAAGCGTAATTTTTATATATTTTTTATTTCTATTAATCAAAATAATCACCCTTGCAATCAATGCATCTTTGCCAACGCATTGGTAGCTTATTGATGCCTTTCTTGAAGAAATCAGCTGGACGGGAGGCAACAAATTCTTCAAAAGCATTTTGTACTGCCTCTCGGGTATTGAATTTTTTTCCCGCCAAGAAGTTATCCAAATTCTGGAAAAAGTAGAAGTCTGTAGGCGCAAGGTCTGGTGAGTACGGCGGATGACGAAGAACTTCCAACCCCAACTCTTGTAGCTTGGAGACCGTCTGCAGGAGTCCGTCTTGTCGTGCAGGAGCAGTGGAGCCGAACGATTGACCAAAGCTGGTTAGAGACGTGCGAGCTTCTCCATCATTGTGTTCAGTTCTTCACAGTACACATCTGCAGTAATGCTTGTCCCGTTTGGCAAGAAGCTGTGATGAATTACACCCGCGTTAGACCACCAAACAGTGACCATCACTTTTCTAGGGGTAAGTTTTCGTTTAGGGCATTGTTTGGGTGCTGAACCAGGGTCCAACCAACTTGCTGAGCGCTTACGATTGTCAAACAGGATCCATTTCTCGTCACAAGTAACAATGCGGTTCAGAATTCCTTCATTTGTATGCCTGCTGAGCAGTGCAAGGCACGTCTCCACGCATACTTCGCGCTGGCGGTCATTGAGTTCGTGGTGTACCCATTTGTCAAGCTTTTTTACCTTGCCAATTTGACGCAAATGGACCAATATTGTTTTGATGCTAACGTCGAAAGCTGCTGCCAATTCAGCCGTGGATTGAGTTTCATCAGCTTCCACAATTGCTTTTAATTCGTCATTGTCGACCAAAGTTGTCGGACGACCACGGGGTTCATTTTTCAGGTCAAAATTTCCAGAACGGAAGCGGGTAAACCAATAACGGGTGGTGCGTTCGTTTGTAGTGTTCGCTCCGTAAACGTCGTTGATGTTGCGTGCCGCTTGTGCCACTTAATTTTTAACTTATCCATGATGACGAAAAATGTTCGAATGCATTGAAAACAAAACACTTACTATTAAACAAATGACGATTTTAGAAAAAGAATTCCATGTTTGTCAAATAAAATTAATTTGAAATTAGAATTATCAGTCAAAAAAAAATATTTTCATTTGAAATGGCCAGTACGGCAAAACGGCGGTTTCATAGGTAAAGACCTATTATAATCATTACTATGCTTAGATATTGACATATATATAGTTGTATATTGTTTATATATATAGCACAATATTTTACACCTTGCTATCTCGCAAATACTTAGATAGGTATATTATTAGATTTTACCGCTAATATCTAGGTATTTTCAAGGTAGATGAGGACCGAAGAGCCTTTATACGCGATACATGCTTATTTTAGGCTCCAATTACTATAAACCATTCACATTTAATTTTTATCTTCGTTTATAGGGGATCGAGGATAATGCTGAAAGCGCCATCTTGTACAGGTACATAAAACTAAATGAATTGTCGCACTGCATAAAATGGCCATCGACTGTTCCGACACTGCGTGAAGATTTAGTTCAATATTAGATCACAAGATGGCGCGGTCATATTTTTTTTAAATTTTGTTCTCGTAGCTTTCGCTTTGTAGAATTTAATTATATAATTAAATTTTTTTGTTTTATATTTATAATTAAATTATAATGTATGAAAATAACAGGATTGTTGGTTAGAAATTGTAGAAATATTGCATTAAATTCCGTTCAAAAGGCATTCAAAAGGGGTATTAAGTATGATATTCAAACCTATTTGGACATTCACCGTAATGAGGCATCCTGTTTCAGTCCTTTAAAAACAAGCGCTTTGAAAATGTTTCTACATACTTAGCTTCTCAATAACTTTGGTAATTTACCCAGGTAGATAAATACTGGCATAAAATACTTACCGAAATATTTTAATCCAAAATACTGAATAAATACATGAGAACAGGCAAATACAGACGAATAGAGCTTCTGAGAAGAATACGCGAACAAGAAAAGTGATGTGAAATCCCGCCATAAGACATACATTGTAGAAGTAGTTTCCAATGTACATTGGAACCTCGGTTTACTATAGAACAAAAACTCAATAAACATTGTAAACTTATGTAGAAGTTAAACAAATTAGAAAGTGAAAGCCGTACACAAGTAAAATTAAAATTGTTACTTATTTATAAGAAGTGGCTTCTTTGTGGGCTTTTTTCGCAACTCTATAGCGTTATCTCTTTTACTCTCACATACAAAATCATATTACATCTCGCTCTTCGAGTTTGTTGAAATGAATAGCCATGTCAATTTTAAAACGTCGTTTTAAATAGCAAAATTAAATAATAAATAAGATAGTTATAAAAATAATTGTACTTACTCGTTTATTATTTCTGTAACAGTAATAGTGTAAATAGTACACTGTCTTAAATTTAACACACAAGAAGGCATTGTACGGTATTAAAACACAGATAGGGAATAAGTTTTGTTTGATGTTTAGCCGTGACAATGGGTTGCACAAGACTAAGTGAAATAGCGGGCATATGCCTTGTATTTGCGTTGCCATTATTGAGAGCGGATAACCTGTCTATATGTAATATGTCATTGCACACATGGTTGTGCGATGGTGGTACATGTTTTTTTTACTTTGTCTTAGCCGGCCAACGAGCAAGCGATCCATTGGATCCGTGCCAAAAGACACCATAAATTGTAGATGTTATTAATGAATTAATTTTCTATTTAGGTATTGCATTGTTTAAGTTAGAATAACCTTTGTTCCAGCAATTACACTGCTTGTTCTTTCCGTGGTTGTCATGGCGGCTATATAGGAATAGGTATAGGAAGAACTGCAGTACTCCCCAGACGAGATCTTAACACAAAAACTCTATTGTTTTTAATGTATTTTATATAAATGTATTTAGTTTTTTGGTTATTCCTTTCAGGAAGCCTTTGTAGGACTAAAGTTTTTATATAATATTTGAGATTTACCCACGTCAAATTTTTTGTAACGGAACATTATAGCTGATTCGTTTATTCATCACGGGCAGAAAAAAATAAAAATAATGGGTATTATTATTTATTTATAACAAAGCTCTTAAATTAGCGTTACAAGATACAATAATAAATAACGTCTAATTAGCAAATAATACTGTACAAAACTGTTGAATATTCTTAAATTAATCTTTATCTTATTCAAGACATACGTAATTAAAGGGCAGATCCAATCGAATTCAATATGTTGCTAAAACAATATTTTTTTTAATAATTGATAAAGAAACCTACCTTTACACATTCTTTTATCTACAAATAAACGTTGACAATCTATTCGTGATTTCTTCAAGACAAAATATCAATTTAGTATTGTAGCTGACTTAGTAACATTTCATTAGGGTGTTAAATATAAAATGAGGTTGTAAATATATACTGAAAAGGTTGAATTCTACACATCTTGAGAGGCTTTGTACATTTGAGCACCATCCAGAATTCAGCGAGGTTGTAAACAACATAATATCATAGACTATCTGTCTTTGTATGTATGTCTGGGTAAAATAAAGTGATTGAATTAAAATAATAAGTTATTAAAAAAGTCTCGGAACAATTGTATTATTGAATTTTTCTTGTAATATTTTTTTTTATATTGTGCAATAATTATCATCCTCAAAAATTGTTTTTTTGTGGGATCGTTGGGTTGTATGATTATTATGTTGATTGTTGTTGGTACTGTAAGATTCATAAACATATTAAAATTAATTCTTATTTTGTATCATTTTAAGGCACATAAATTAGCCACCATGGATGCCTCTTTATGTCAAAATCTACTGCTTTCAAAATTGGACGTAAAAATCATTAATAATTTATTTAACTTACAATGTCTGAAAAGCCATTTTAGCTTAAGAAAAAAAGTAATAAAATAATAATATTACAAATATTATTTACAGGCAGTATATGTTTACATATCATCATGTACAAAAAAATGGCATTGAAGATTGTTCTAATATATATAATATATATAATGATAAAAAATATTCATGGATAAACGGACGGATCGCAAATTAATGACATTAGATATAATCTTGCATAAAATCCAAATTTAAATATACATAGTCGAGTATTTATATGAGTATTTTAGGGAATGTGTATTTCTTCAGCCATTTCGTTTCAGTCGATCGATTTGATGAATCGTTGCGTCATCTCGTCACCACAGAGGTTCGCCTTTGCCTGTTGAAAGGAAGTGAGATTTAAAAAGTCATGTTATAAAAAAAATATACTTATTGATAAATGTTTGGCCGCTTAGGGTGATACCACACCAATCGACGTAAATCGATTGGTGTGGTAGAAACCGTCGCTCGACGTCGACTGGTCTATTCTGCCATCGTCTACATTCGACGATCGATCGATTGGTGTGGTCACACCCTTACGTAGGTTGTTTGCTTGAATGTATGTAGGTAAATGTGTGAATTCAATTGTATTATTATAACATAATAACAGTTATATACTTAATTTTTTTTTAGAGTTTTACACACTCAAGTATTCCGTATTAAGTCGGCCAAGATATTATACGCATGCAAGTATTGTTATATCTCACAACAAATATTAAGTAGTTGTTATTACATTGCCAACTATTTTTATACCATTAAATCCCTTTATAGTTTAAATAATATTCTACATGCATTCGCATGCTTTTTGTAAATCTGTTATAACAACATAAGCGTTAGTAGACAATTCCTTTTTATGAAAAAATGTGTTACCATCATCTTTAAATAGTTTGATAAAAATATTTTTTAAATTGTTTTTGCGACTCGATCCAAATAATTTGGTCACATTTTTCCATTAATAATGAGTGCGGAGTGTTATTTTTGTGCAAAAACTAAATAGAGTATACTCATACATACCATTTTTCTCCAAAGTTTCATGAAGGTCGTATAATAAAAACAAATTATAAAATGGTTTCTGTTAATTCCAACACTCATCCTTTTATTGATATTTTGGTTTTTCTATTTTATTAATAACATGACATTTATTTGTTGTGAGACATTTTCGCTACTGGCAATGACGTCGCAACTCATGCTTCAAAAATTCTTTGATTGAAAATTGGAAATGGAAATTTTATATAAATAATGAAAAATCTCATTAGTTTAAGGGAGTGTTTTACTGATTTAATACTTCAATTGTTGTGACGTCATTCAATACAGAATCCTCTAAAAAATTAAAATAAATAATAATTAGTTAAGTATCTATAGTGTAACATAAAATACTTTATACAAAAAGTATTTAATTAGCGCCTTACATTACATTGGGTCATGAGACGAAGTTTTTTTATTTTACACAGTGCAGCCAAGTCTGATAATGTTATCGATTGATTGTGACGGTTTCTAGGTTCTAATCCAATTTTGTTCTATTTTTAGTTATAAGTTAATTAAATATCTACCTAGCTAGTAAAATGATTAAAACTGCACGCTGACTAGGTGGAGTATATCGGATTACAGAGCATGTGATATTAAATTATTTATTTATCACATTATAAGATATCAAAGTTTATAGTTTATTTATTAAATTTCTGTATAATCTTTAGACATACCGGAATTGATTTGATTGATTGATTTAACGAAATTTAAATGATTGATGGATAAAAAAATTAAAGCAGATTTCCCATCAGTGATGAATTTTTTTTTCTGAGAATTTATAAATAAAATAAATTTGATAAATTACCTAAATATACTGAATAAGATATTACCCCTTACCCTAAAATAGATATGTACACAACTTGTAAGTCTCTTGTTTGGGATTCTATGCATCTAGTTCCAAACTTTACGAGTTAAGATTATAACAATAATATAAATCGCCAAATTACAAATAATTATAAGTATAATATTTACAACTCCAACCAAATTATAGATTAGTTAATTTAACTTCTGTAAGTACATACAAAATCTTTAAGTCTCTTCTATTAGTAAGTACCTACTCAGGGTTATTTTTTTATAAAGTGCAATATTTTAGTTCTAATAGGAATATGTAGGTACCTTTTATATATAATATATAACAAAGGAACGACGTCAGTCTTTCCAAGAAGCTATAATTAATTATACAAAAAGTTAACTAACATTAGGCGTGCATTTACTTGTCAAAGAGACATTTATTCTGTTTAAGGAACACATTAATAGTGCGAAGGAAGACATTTTTTAAATCGAAGGTTAACCAATCAAAGATGTTGCCGAAAATCTCATGTTCAGAAATATTTTTATCTGCACACCTCATAGGCCCTATCTCTCGATAGAAATATGAGTAATTTTCATAATAATTACATCAAAAATTTCAATCAGAATGATAATTTCCTCACAAAATTATTCTTAAATTCAAGAAATAGATAAAGTAATAATAATTTGTATATAAGACTGTAATATGCAATAAATAAAAGTGTATATTTCCAAATATTCAAAAACAACGCACAGCGCACTTTGACATGTTTATGGAACAATTTATGCAAGCAATGGAACGATCTCGTAAATAAGGTACATCGTAAAATGCAAAAGTAAAACGTAAACTGTTGTCAAAACATCTTCTAATAAATTGGTATTTTGCAGAAGCTATGGCTCTGTTTATAATTGGCTGTACAACCACAATCTTTTGCATAAATTGTTCCATTAGGTATCACTATACACATTCACTCTTTAAAACTAAAAGGATTACTATCTGGTAGTTTTATAACTTTTAAAACACAGTCCACTTTATAGCCGTCCCATGCGTTTGAAACGCGTGAGCTAAACTTTATATTTAAAATTGGAACGAGGTGGGTTCGCGCACTGCGCTCGCGCACTGCGCTCGCGCTCGCTAACAGTAGTAGGACGTCGAGAGGCCCAGTTTGCATGTATAGGAATGATACATACTGCTTCTGTTCGACACGTCTTTGTTCTCACACCGCTGACCGTTGAAGCCTTCTCGACATCTGGAAAATACAGTAGATTTCGTTTATTTATTTTCTTTTTTAATTCATGGAAACTACCAGCTAATATTTCAAGTAAGATACGAAACTGTAATGAATTAATGGAAGAAACTGGCGAATTAATAATTTTTGTTTAACAGTTTAGATTATGTTATATTTGGAATAGATTATATTTATGCGTAATTCACAGTCAAAAATCAAATAAAAATATTTTATTTTATTATTGGTTTGCATTAGGATAAAAGTAAAATAGAATAAAATTCAGGTGAACGCGAACAACTTAGAACTTAATCTTTTATAAGGTATCACAGGCAGACTGAGAAGAGAAAAGCCTGAAAAAAAAGAACCTCTAGGCACTCTTTGATAAAAAAATAATTATGGATTAGAAGGTAAGCAATTAAAAGTGACGAAAACATGAAGAAAATAAGTTGTCAATTTAATAAGAGGTGTTGTTTCTGACGCCAGCATATTTGCGCTATACTTATAATTTTTAAAGGGCTTTCTAGTGTACATGTGCGACATAATAATATAAAATAAGGACTTACTTGCAAGCTTGTTCTTGAACAAGCTCAAAAAACAGGCAGGTACCACCATTGAGGCAGTACGAGGTAGGGTCAGGCATTGGACACGGCGCTCCCATAGAAGCTGTGAAAAAGGTTAACGGAAAGGTCAGTATCGAACACTTATTGATCGGCAATTTAAAGCTTTAATGAGAAATAAACGGCGAAAACATAGCTGGGTAAGAGACCTGTAGTTAACCCTAATATCACCTGGTAGTTTGTGATCGTGAGGTACAATGCAGGGGTTGATAAAAGGCTCTTTCTATTCATACCCGAATTATTTGCACTGCGAAACTTAAGACATTTGGCCCTTTCAACTATATGAAAGAGTGTTCTGCTAACGTATATTACTAGGCAGCTGAATTCATTAAGGTCAGATATATCTGCCTTATGAAATTTACATGGACTAGGATCGACATGTAGATACGAATAACAACAAATCTCATTCTTAATGGAACAACTTATTACAAATTAGTTTTCAATTCAAATCTATCAATGCTATAAATCTAAAGGACTAACTCAAAATATATGCAATAATGTCAAAGTTAAATCAGTTAGATTAACTGATCTATAACCATATTGGGTATTATGCGTCGATTGTTTCCATACAATGTTCATTGAGGAGGTTGTGAATGGTTCCCAAGTGTTTGCAGTTTCAAAGAAAAAACGGTGATTTGACAAACAATAACATGCGCGATTACTTGGATTCATAAGAAAATGGCTTATTTTACATGCGACACAGTCACACGAGTGCCATTGCACACCACTCAGTCAAGATCATGGGGTTTTTGTTCTTGACACATACTTGCTACTTAATGTGTCATATGCAATGGAGGCTGAAGTAAAAAGAGTAGGGTAAGTAAGAGGAGTAAATACGGTAGTATTTCAGGCTGGTATGGGATGTGTGCGTGCAGATGCAATGTGATCTTTATCTAATAAGTCTTATACGGACTACTGTTCATTAGCTAATTCTTGGTTTACCCAGACTGTTGACGTCACAACTACGTAATTAAAATTTTTGTGTATCTTATAAAGTAAGGAATCGTCCAATCACGTCTGGTTGACAAAATTTATTGGCTTTAGTGGAATAAGTCTTATAATATCTGAATATTATTACCCCAAAAGCTGCTCAGAACCGGGAACGTATAGGAACATAATTAGGTAGTATTTAGCGCTCTGAAGAACCGATGTAATAAACTAATTTCAAGTCGTATTGTCAGGTCAGTAAATCTCCGTTTTGTAATGAAGGTAAAGGTACTAGTATAAGTAGGAAATAATTGATTGTTTGTTAAATTCTAATCAATTAATTCAAAAACAACAGAACCTAGGCTAACGAAAGTAACATAATATCTACATATTATGTAGATCGTTTATCAATAAATACAACGAGATCAGAGTCTATGAAATGAAAATTCTATAATTAGACGTTCGTAACTCTTTCCGTTTGTAACATTTTCCTTAAACCAATGGACAAATATAATAATAATATAATAATAGTAATAATAAATCCCCAGACAAACACACCAACTGTATGGCCCCAAAGTAAGCAGAGCTTGTGTTATGGATGACCATACAGCGAACTGGGGGGGAACCCAGAATAAACATACATATATAAATACATAATAAAAACGACCACTACCAATAATCAGTAAACTCACCGGAGTCAGGCGTGGTGGTCGTAGGGGGCAGCACGCTAACATTGGCCCTGGTGACCGCCGCGGGCCCCACGGCCCCCTGCGCCCGGCATTCGTACGTCGCCGAGTCTTCTCGCCGCGCATGTCTTATCACTAGAACTGAGCGCCTTCTGGAAGATGAGAAAGAGTTTTTGTCATTCCTCTTCTTTGACAGTGGTATTTGTTCAGTATTCCGAGTCATGTAGCGTCTGTTTCTTTTCGTGTCACTTAATTTTTTATCTGAAATCCAATTGTGAAACTAGCGAATTGATTTAATTGTGACGGCATTAGACAGCTATATTTACAGAATTCCCATGGTGTCAGGTGCTAAGCGGTCAAAACTGTTAAAGCACAAATAATTTAGTTAGAAATTAGAATATACATTTAGATAATAACTCTATCGGTGCCAAATATAATTACCATGCCAGTTACAAATGACCTAATGCTATAAACATTCGTAATGCGAACGCCATATGACCGTATTCCAATAGGCACTTTGATCCATTATTAGTGCTAAATCAAGCGTAGACAAACATGATCGCAATCTGGATCATCCTGTACATCTTCAATGAATCGATCCGTATGGATTGTTGGGATAAATTGCACGTAAATAATTGATATGATTATCACTAAATTGTTTATGATAGATAAACTTAATGGAATGCAATATTAAGTCTTACAATTTTCAGATACGATTTAATGGGATTTTTTTTTAATTATTATTATTTATAAATTATTTTTTTTAATTATTGCTTAGCTTACGATATTACTTGTTCCGCCTTTTCACTAGTACCTACAAGCAAAGTCAGACTTTTCTGTGCACCAACTACACGAGTGTAGGCAGAGTTTATTGCAGAAAATAATGTTTATCTAAAGCTAACCTACTCGTTTGAAGGAAATAACTCACGAAGAAAAGAGTTTTTGTTGTTTCTCCTTAATAATAATAATAATAAAAACACTTTATTGCTCACAAACTTGAATGTAAAAATTGTAAAAATAAACTAGGGTAGGCAAAGGTGGCCTTATCGCTAGCAGCGATCTCTTCCAGACAACCTTTGTGTTGACGGAAATCAAGAAGAAAGGGGGGGTAGTGTGCCAATAAGAAAAAAAAATTAGCGATTGTAAAACGACTTTTTTACTATTTTTTAAGCCGGGAAATTAGCCGCCAACTCGCCTGATGGTAAGTGGCATCGCCCATATACATCATTAATCGTAAATGTTAAATTTGTTGATGTAGTTTTAATGTAACTGGCTCTTTCTGCCCTTTAACCAAAACGCAACCACGCAAAAGAAGTTATTATGGTCATCAAAATAGGAATGACTTTACAACCGTGAACGGGTGCCGTTTGAGGGTGTTCGTCGTTTGGATACTTGGGGGGAGACTTGCCGAGCTAACAGATGCAGAAAAGAATAATTTTGTATAGACATAAAGAGACTCTGTAAATTTATTTTGAAAAAAAAAAATATACCTGTGAAGTTTCTTGCCAGTTCTTCTTCACGAAGGTTTTTTTTCGAACTGGTGGTAGAATCATGTTTTATTTGACGTCAATAAGAACAAGTAATTGTCAATGTTGAGAAATAAATATTTGAATTTGAACCTTTAATTCACTATCAACCAATACAACGACAAATGCGATGAGATAATTAAAAAATTAAAACCTATTCTTATCTATTTCTTACCTATAATGTTGCACCCGAAATCTTCTCAGAGCAATATCAGCTACCGGCTTCCCGTCCTTGTACCACGATATCCGTGGCGGCGGCCGGCCGCTCGCTCGGCACTCGAGTCTCACTCGGTTGCCTCGTGTAGTCCGGATGGACTGGAGGGACTCTACCCGCGCCGGGCTACCTGGGTACGGAGGAATAATAGGTTAGTTTATGCTGAAAAATAGGACTTGATTATTTGTTGGTTATATGTGCTAAGATTTGTAAAGGGTGAATGAACAGTGAATATTAAAATTGAAAAAAAAATCATACGTTGCACGATTGCCGCACCAAACGGTAAGTTTCTTACAGAAATGGGGGAAAAATTCTTCATCAAAGAATGATGAACAATTTTGCAAAAATACTTTATTTTGAAGTCATTTTTTTGTAATGGTAAAATTTTAGGTACAATATGGTATATTTATTTTACTTTAGTAATTTCTTCACAAAAGCAGGCAACCGTTCTTTAATTCAAGAGGCAGAGCAGATTCTTTAGAAAGTTTAACACTGAATACAGCATTTCAATTTGAACCTCCAGAAATAAAGCCGAGTGCCAAACTAATCGTGCATACTCGAGAAAATCCCGTCTTAGTGGTTTACGACGTCACTACGAAAAAGTCTTCTTCAAATGTCCCCGCACTAAGAATAGCCCGCTGTCATTAGGCCAATGTCCTTATTATAACGTCTGACGGGTTACGTATGGAACGGCAGAAATAACTTGTGTAATCTAAAAGGGAGTTTCAGTTCGAACGCTCTTTCAAAAGTGAGGTTAGAATTGTCAAAGTGGTCACTGTCGTTTGGTCACTTGATTGATGTTGCCAATTAAGTCTTTAAATTAAACGACGTAAGATTTTTTTTATAGGGACAGTTGAATAAATGCAGTGTGCGTAAGAATTTAAAACGTAGAACGGGTAAAGTAGAACTTTATCAAAACGGACGAGTAATTGAATCGCTAATGTGCCATGGCACAATGTGCCATGCGGTACTTTTGTATTTTTATAGCAACCCTCCTTTTGAAACACTTATTTCTTATTTGCTATTGTGCTACTCAGGATTCACTAGTTTTGTATACTTCCTCCATAGTTCCGGCTCATTTCGTTTCTCATTTTACGCCCACTAAGTCCTTACTTCTGCCAAAATCAGTATTTTGAACTTTGACATACTACGTTCATTCATAAGCGTTTGATGCGTCAGTGTTTACGTCATTCATATGCCAGAGATAAGTGGCTTTCATCTCTTCGATTATTTTCAGGAAACATACTATCGTTCTCATTGAAATTTATATACAGATTTAGTTTATAAATACACCTGGAGCTAGAAATATAGTGTTTGTAAAAAAACTAGACTTTCATAATTCATTTAGTGACATACAACCTTTTTTTATCGAATTTTAACGTTAAAACGCGAAAAAATCCGGTTTAAAAGAGTTTTATTGGGTTTCAGTTTATTTTTAATTTTTCCACTACTTTGTGGAAATACATTTAGTTCTAATCTGACGTCAAAAATGTTTATAGAATCAGAAACTGTACAAGAAAATATCAATTTTCTTATTGTTGCTACAACTTTTAATGCTGAAGCTCGCAAGACGCCCTGGTCATTAAAGGAGAATGAACTTCAATGATTAATAGCTCTTATAAATGATAAAGAGACAAAAAAATAAGGAATCTTTGCCAAACGGTATAATTGTTTTGTGTAGAGTAAGATGTTCCATTAGTTTCGCAATTTTTCTTTTTGAAATTGCTCTGGGATTTTTGACGTTTGTGTGGGCGCTGTTTTTGTAGGAGAAATTGCTTACCAGATTTCTACTTAATGGATTCTTGCTTGCTTTATTTAAAGATTTGGGATATCTGATTGTTTTGGTATTGATAGGATTGTGTGATTAGAAAGTTTTTGTTTTATTATAAGACTTATTACTTGAAGCGCACCTCGGAAAGATCTTGTCTTTGATTTCAATAATAATTTTCGACGATTACAAATGCCAATAAATTATTAGATGTAGGAAAGAGTGAATCATGAAAAGAATTAGTTTGCTTTTCCGAAAATACATTGAAAATTCTGAAAAACGAACTCAAATAAAAATAATTTCATCTGATTCAGATCCCGCTAATCAATGTTTTCGTCAGTTTATTAAAAATAGTGGTCGGGAGTACATCCTGGGCGGAAACCAAACTGGGGCATCCTCAGGTGAGGGCTGGCTTGTCGCCAAGCCGAAGTGCTTGCCTACCTCGATGATGCGATACGTCTTGTTAGCAGGGAGGTTACTTGTCAAAATTATCGGCAAATGTGATGACAGGAGTTAAGAGAGAATGTTCATTTGGAGCCTAGAGGCTTGCGTTGTAACTTATAAAAAGAAAAACTATACGCAATATACTTATAAAGAAAGCTTTATGGAATTTCAAAGCACAACAGATGGCGCTACTCATGAAAAGTAAATATTTTCATGAGAGGTAAGTATTTAAAACAGCTCTCGTGTTTAAAAGAAGACACGAAACAAATGAATAATCTGAGCTTCCTACATCAAGCATCTATTTCAAACCAATTATTAATGTGAATTTTTCTTTTGCAATACAAAACACTTTACTTTATAAATTTACTAGAATTATCCCAAGGAAATGCAGTAAAATACTATACACAGCATAATCAAACAAAAATGTACTAGGCTGAAGACCACCGTGGTTTAATAATAAGTTATAACAACTTTATGCACAGCCATGTTTATGATATTTTATTACCTAATAATAAAGTATTACTTAAGTCACCATAGTAAGAAATGGCCTTAAAGTAGCAGTTACTTCTTCGATACCTGGTGTCACTTTGTGTCCTCTGGCGTTATGTCAAAGTATTTGACTGAGAATCCATTGAAGACAGATCTACTTTAAAAACTGTGCATTTTTGCGTAAAGTATCAATTTGTTTACAAGGAACATTACGCTTATGACACTTCACAGTTAGGTTACAACTCTAGTTGTCTCTTATCTGATTATTTTTAGACAGTATAATGAACCGTCCCAGTAACTAAATATTACAGCTGTCACTTTTCACGAAACGTCTGTTTTTAAAGAAAAATAACCCAAGAAAGTTTATTTCTAAATTTCTAAAAGATATAAAAGTGAAATAAACGAACAGCCTTTTAAACGAAGAAAAGATCCAACTATTGAATACAAAAACCAATTCTCCCTTTTGAAAGGGCCTCGAACAACCTAAGATATAAAACTTCTTTTGCTTTTATAATCATAATATTTATAATAAGATTTTCTATAATTATAACGTGCATATCGCAGTAAAAGGTTGACCACTCATAACTTCTTCAAATGAAGTTATAAACGATTTTATTGCATTAAGGAAAGGAAAGCGAAACCGCGGACACACACGGCGGGCGCTCCTGGACGGCTTCTTAATGTTTTTTTTTTATATTTTTTATGTCAGGCAAAGGTATACCTACAGCATCGGTCCGGACCTGGTTTTGAATAACAATTAGTTGGTTTAAAGGAAATTTTGTTGATGCGTCGTTTTCGTAATAAAGTTTTCTTGGTCAATTATCTAATTATTTGTTGATGCTTTGGTAAACATGTGGGACCGCTTGAAAATGTTTGATGTTTTTTTGTAAGTGATTAAAATAGAGTTTCATGAAAGAAAAATAATGAAAAAAAGCCATTTCATTTTTTTCTTTCTTTTACAATTTAAGAATGATTTTATTGATTAACGATAAGGATACACATGAACTTGGATTATACCCGTATTCCGAAAAAACAGCAAAAATAGATTTGACTTGATTTTTTTTTTTGCTGCCGAAAGATGCGTCATGCGTACCGCCGCAGGCAACTGACTTCCGCGACGGTTATATGGGACTCACCAGAGTGGCACCTACCCACTAAAAACCACCTTAACGGCTGTAGCATGGGAATGCTGTCAGCCTTCATCGGAGTGACACCCGGGTTGGGAGGTGGGCGCGCACGCAGGGACCCGCTAGCGGGTCACCCGCTGAGAATACTAATCACTTAAGGTGCAAATGACATTTTATATTGATGATTATACCGAAAGTTGATCGGGAGGATCCGAGAGTGCATTTCTCGGTCTACGGACTTTGTACCTCGACGGCATGGACGGAGCAGTATAAGCTACCGACTCGCGTACCAGGGGGTTAGGATGCTCTTCGGATCGCTTGAAAAAAGTGGTGGAGACCGTCCTAAGGTGTTGTTGTATAGTAGGTAAATCGAGATCGCTGTGCAGGTCTGCATTTCACACGTACCACGGAGCATCCGTGGCCCGGCGGCAGAAGAGATTCTGGACTACCTGTAGTTTATACAGATCGGAGGGTTTAGCATGTGCAAAGATTGGGGCGGCGTACGTCATGACTGGTCTCACGCAAACCTTAAAAAGCGTTCGCTTGTTCCTAAGAGACATTTTACTGTGCCGGCCTAACATACTGTTAAGGCGGCCCATGTGCAGACGGGCGAGTTTTGTAACTCTAAGTATGTGAGGTCGGAATGAAAGCGTTCTATCGAGCGTTACGCCTAGGTACTTGGTGGTTTGTGCCCACGGGATGGGCGTACCTAGCATTCGGATGTGGGGGATTTAAGCGACTCACATAACTGCAGGGACTTGGTGTCAGCCCAGTAACCGACGCTTAAATTGAACTATTTTGTTACAAGATAATGTTTGGTACAATATAAACACAAATAAACACTTATTATGAGCTAACTTTTTTAAACTAGAGAAATAAGGGCGAACTTAGAATAAGCGCACCTATACCAAAATATCATGGATGGAAAAGGAAATATTTATGTTCACTAATATTAATCCATATCCAATACGAAACAAAGACCTTTTATAAGCAACAGAGACTCCACGTACCTACAATTCAGCAGCAATCATATAAAATCCTCCTCAAAAATCTAAATACCACCTCTATTTCAATTAATACCAAGATTATTCCTCAATAAAAACGTCAACTTGACAGATATTAAACTCGATTGATTCATGAAAGCGCTCTCATTCACCGTGACAACAGCACTGACTCATTTTCGGCCATTTCACCGAATCGTCGTGTAATCCTATTATTTTTCAGACTACCCGCAGTTGTGCCAAATGGTTCCGTGATTTCAGCGTGTCTTGGCACAGGTGGTAGGCTATTATTAGCCTTGTCGATAGGATTAAGTTTGTTTTGGGCCGGATTCGCGAAAATGCATTCGTTGAGGAAATTTATAAGCGTTTCTGGCTTTTAAGTTATTTTTAAGGTTGGGTTTTTTCAAACAAAGTGAGGAGTAAAAAGAGAAAATTACAAGAGAGAATCATAGGGCTCGAGCGAAAGGTTTATCAAGAATTTTACGGAAATACAGATTTACTAAGGATTAAAAAACGATTATTTATTTCGATTAGTGCAAACTGCCTCCAACTCAATTATATGAGTTAGATAATTGCATCATTGCATTTTACTTCTTTAATATTATAAAAATCATATGGAATTGGCCCTATTAGCTTATGCCTGATTTTGTTTCAAGTGGGCTACGTGGCATGCAAAAGCTAGTTATTTATATTAATTTATTAAGTACAAATCATAAATAAATACACGAATGTCTTTAATCATATTTCAAACTCTTAATTTAAAAAAATATATAGTTTATTTTTAATTATTTTCCGTATATATTAAGTTTAGGTTCAGTTTCGATTCCACCTAGTATTTTGATATGTCAACAGAACGTTTTTAGTTCTATTATTAGGTACTAAAGTTTATTCAAGGAAAAGTAAACATAATATAAGTAATACCCCAGGTCTCCCCATAACTCTCATTAAGATATCCAAAGAGGAAGTAGAACAGTATGAGCACTAAGGAGGCAGTCTGGATTCAAATATCTACTAAATTAACTAATTATATTAAAGACATATCATATGTCTTCACTGTGTCTTAACAAAGACACTAAAGATTGCGTTACAGATTTGTGTAATTATATTTTTATGTTGAGATTCATATGAACTGTTGGCTGAATAATGTGTGTTGGCTTAATGAGGTGGCTATATCTTAATCTTTGCGATTGTTCGATGTACTTCGGTGTGTAAATGTTAACTGTATGATCCCATCTGGATTAACGGTTTATGAAGATATTCAAATAAGCAAAATACATTCAAATTGTTTATTTCGGTTCATATTCGATAAAAATATCTTGGTGTTGTACATTTGTACTCAGCAAAAGTATAAGTACACATAACACTAACTCCTTAGAAAATAATTTAAATTTAAATAATACTAGAATAAAAGCTATTTTTATTTGTATCTACGATTACCCCATAAAGAAGCAGAACAAATAATCGTTAGAATAATTTAAGTTTCCCTTGTACGAAGTCGCACACTCCTTTTAAGTTACAAATTACAAAACCATAACTCGTAAATAAATCATGATTAAAAGATCAAATCAAAATCAATTTACAATCATTATAATGAAGCATAGTCATAAAACCTACACGAGCAATGCAGGTGCGAGCTTCTGCTGCGTGTGTGTTTGTTTACGATTGCAACCGTCGATCGCAAGAAATGACGTAGTACGCAGGCTGCGGCGCGCGGGCCGCGGGGCGGGCAAGGAATTCTACTACGCTACGTTCGATGCGTTTTTTCCACCGTGTTCGGGTTTCCTTTTAACTCGAGACTCAGGTTTTTTATTTAGCGCTGAGTTTGGAATTGCAACTCCATAAACAGTTATCCTTGCGAGGCAGCCCCGCTGAATTGTTTTTAAATGATGTCGCCAATACGGCGTGCGTTTACGCCGGAGTAACAAGCCACACGCTGAGGTTATGTGCGAGCTTTGTGAATTCTTCTTGAGGAGAGTCGAGTATTGATGTTTTGTTGTCATAAGAATTGACTTTTATTAACCATCCTGAACTGGTTTGATTTATATCCTTTTTCTTTATTATATATTAATTTCATTACATAGCTTTCTTCACCAGACTCATTTAAGCCAAATAAAACAAGTAATTTGCGACCTCTTTCACAACAACGAACCCCTTCAAACCCCTTACAACATTAACTACCCACACATTTCAAATCCACTCTAGATTTCGACATCTCAAAGCTGCGCCAACTTCCCTCGCCCGACCTGCAGTCGGCGAATCAATACAATCTTTTGTTCGTCCGCACATGGCCGTCTCTCACGACAGCGCCCGCGCCGATTGCAGACAGTAAAAGTATCATGATTATTTGCTTTCCCTACACAAGAAGTTTCCATATTTCTGCGCTAATCTTTTTTTGAAACGTGCTAAGAATAGATGAGGTAAAATAAATGTGAGAATATTTTTAAGCTGTAAATTTTGAGTTTATTAACAATGACTTATGTGGTGATAATCCTTGGCTCTTATTCTTATAATCTCGATTATAAGAAGTGAGGAGTGATATTTAACTTGAAAGTACTAATTACAATATAATATCCCAATGAAGGTATAAAAAATATATTTATGCTGTAAAAGTATTATTTCAAAGAATAAATAATTTTATAAAAAATATATTTGTGTTGCCAGTAAATAACTATATTTTAGAACTTTAACCACACTGCCACCTAAAACCGAAAAATGTTTCATGTCAAGTTTAAGTTTTGAAGATGTAACAATTTAGAGCAATATACATATAAAATGTATCAGGAACAAATAAAAATGTGGTAAACTGACATAAAAATGCAGTAATATATGATTAAGTTTAAACACTTTCTTATCACTTTAAAATATTCAAATTATTTGAAATAATACAAGAAACGCCTGTGGCAACATATTTAAATATTTATAAAGCACAAGTGGTAGCAAATTTCAATATAATTTGAATTATTGGAGATTCTGTGGAAGTCCCTACCTAGAGTTGCGTGCGCGCTGGATCATCAACCTAATTAGGAAATATTTCGAGGTTATTGACTTGCCACTAGAGGTCGTTTCAGTAAGACTTTCACAGGACGAAACCAATTTTGGTAGTGAAATGTGAGAAACATAATCCATCAATCATAATCGTCACGCGAAATATCTGGAAATGAATCAGACTTTGCGAATTTAGACGGAGTATTTCGAATTATCGACATAATTGTGCGCATGCGCATGCATCGATATATTTTATATCGAATTTGCTTTGAGAATATAGAACTAAATATTGTAACGAAGTTGAAATAAATATTGAAACCTCTTACATAACAGATTATATAGAGTTTATTATAATGATATTTGAATATTCGATAAACGCACCACTTCGGTAATATTTCTACAATGTAATATAAAACTAATAAGTGAGAAATGAATGCAAAATGTTAAGGAGGGCAATTTAAAAAGCATTGATTAATATAACAAGACTGGAATAGCATGAAACGAGATTTAAAATACTTTGTAACCTGATTATGCAGAATTAATGGCGTTATGTCTCAAAACAGAGTCGTAAAAATTCGTATGTGACAAACTCCCGAGAATATATTATAGACATAGGTAGGTATAGTTGGGGAACGTGGTGCAGGATCAGATGCGCATTCGAATCCTTTGCAGTGTTGTCGCCCCTCAGTATGCGGAGCGCTTGCTAAACACCGATTAACGCGCACGCGAATCTCGCCTTAGCCACCGCGCAGTTCCGCGACAGTACTAATGTGCGACTGTATCTTTATTTACAAATTCAGGTACCGGTGATTCTAAAAAAATATTATTACACATCCTTACACATTACAATAAGGTCAATTATGGACTACCACAAAAACAAACAAACGATTTACAGCAGTTTTAATACTTTTTTAAAAGACGCAGAGAGGTGGTACAGTAAATAGTGTCAAACTTTGTCAATCAATCCCCAACCCAGAGTTCGTAACAATAGATTTCAAAATCAATTGTAATATTACTTATTAGTATATTCTCAGTATATTGTATTATCAGCATTTCTTAGTACCTAAATTAGTAGTAGCGAAGTCTTTTTAAATTTAAAAAGAGTTTTAATTTAATATTATCCTACATTAATTCTTTTGTTCAATCTAGGTTGAAATGAAATTGAGGAAATTTGACATGTGGAAGTTTGATGAGCCGTTGACTTGTACAGACGAAAAATATAGGATAATAATATGAAATATAAACCCCACAATCACCTATGAGTGTAGTATTGTTTTGAATGATTAATCTAAATAAAGTGCATCGTAAATAGAAATATCGATGATTTGTGAAACATGCGTTTCCAGCTCCACGATGTTTTGCTTCATTTGATTCGATCCCGGCACCATAAAGTAGCAGGTACCAAATAAAATTATTTGATTTGTGTTAGCGACGCATCATGAAATGGATTCGGCATAATAGGGACATAACCATTCAAATAGTTTTGTAAATAACGCTAGTCCACGCCCTCACTACTTGCGCCCGTCCTCGGATAGGTGGTTATTTTCGAGTGTGACGTAAGCAAGTACTAGTAAGATTCTTATAGGAAATTATGATGTTATAGGAACCTAGGTATAGGTATATTTTGAATTCTATTTTGATAACATTGATTTATGGTTGAATTGATGATGTTTGTGTTTAATAAAGTTCTTAGAGTTCATTGGTATAATATAAGCATAACATGAGAAGCTTTATGTATGATTTGGATAGAATTTAGACCTAGGTTATTTGTAAAATACTGATTTGTTCAGATTTGTCATAATTTTGGTAATTTTATGGTTATTTCTTATCAGATTAGGTAGATAATGGTAGATATAACGTTATTGTATATAGGTTCATATAATAAAATACGCATTCGAAGTAATAAATGACGTAATATGGTTAGATATTTTCTCGTTGAATAACTACGTAATTATATGGTTTATTGTAATGGTTTATTGATAATAATGTGTAAATTGCTTTCTTTTATCGAAATGTAATAATTATTTTCATGGTGTTTTACGTATTTGAAGGGAATAACGAGAAAACCTTTGTTGTTGTATATGTTCCTAATTGGTAGTTATATCTTGTTTGATTATGTTAAAATCTAATTGTAATTAGAATGTTTGCATATTTTAATAATGTAAAATGATAAAATTATGTTTGTAACCGTTTCGCCTTAGGTACAATGTTAGGCTAAGTAAGTAGTCTGCCGGCGCAAACGGTGTTTTGAGGTAGTCTTTGTTCTAGAAAGTTTTTTGTATTTAATTTTATCAAATTGGTATTTATGTAAACATGTAGGAATCGTTTCGCTCTATTATTTGAATATAATATTGTAATAGTTTTGCTTAATAGTTTGAAAGATAATTCGATGTAAAGTTTAGAATCCAAGTAAAACTTAAGTGTAATTAGGTGCCAATTGCACAAACGCGCCAGCCAATCAGAGCGCTGGAATTATTTAGGGCGAAATTTGTATAAAAGGCGCACGCCGAGCTTTGGAAGTCAGTTCGGTGCCTGCAGCGAAGAAAACAACAACTAATAAGAAGAAAGAAAAAGTCTAATAAGAAGAAAGAAAAAGTCTAAGAAGAAAAGTTCAGAAGCTTCCAGTTAGAAGAAAGAAAGTGCTGTTCGGTGAATCCGGAGGCCAGTGAAGACCCAAGAACACATAAGCGCTGTTCGGTGTATCCGGAGGCCAGTGAAGAGGTCTGAAGAAAGAAGCTGAACTACAGGAACGATTGCGGTTCATAGGCTTATTTAAACTTAAGGTTTAATTGTATACGCAATAAACGTTCCTACTTTGAAGACTGTGTTGTTTTCACTGCGCTCCAACCTGCACTCGATCAAGTCGGGTGTCACTCCGTGGTTAGTCAGGTCGTGGTGTCTTCGGGGCCAAAGGGTACATACGGCGGCATCTTCTCCAGCCGGCGCAACAAAACTACGCGCAACAGTTTTCCTGGTCCTTCGAGCCGAGATCCTGGATCAAGAAGATGCCAACCACACGGTCGACTGGAAGAACGAAGCCCACCACCGCCACGGAGTCTTCGAGGGACTGGAGCGCAGCCACGCCGACAGAGACGACAGACACGATGGGGTCGTCTACGGGGTCGACGTTGACACCAGGGGCACCAACGCACCCCGCCGGAGGAGCGCCTGAAGCACGCCACGCCGAAGGTTGCACCGTACCGCCAGCAATGGATGGGGTTGCGTCAAGGGGCGCTGCGGACGAAGAGGCACGGTTCGCGGTACCAGCGCCCGTGGAACCCAGGAGGGTTGGTTCCACCACCAGGTCGAGGGCTTCCAGAAGAAGAGAAGCCGAGTTGAAAATGGAAATAGCCCAGAGGAAGCTGGATCTCGCCGAGGCTGAACTAGAGCTCGTGCGGGTCGAGTCCGGCAGCGAAGAGGACTTCGCAGACGAGGAGCGGCAGCACCACGTGGAGGAGTGGCTACAGAATACTGAGAGGAGAGCGAGGGTAATGCCACCCTTGGTGCCGCCGTCGCGACCACCGTCACCACCACCACCACCGCGGCTACCACAGCCGCCGCCTGTATCGAGGAAGACCGACATCCAGGAGTTGGCTGAAGCATTGGGGAAGCTACCTAGAGGCCGGTCGGAAGCTGTACACATCGAGCTTCCCAACTTCGACGGCGCCGCAGAAGAATGGCTGGCGTTCAAGAGGACGTTCGAAGACACGGCACCCAGCTTCAGTCACGTGCAGAACCTGGCCAGATTACGGAAGGCGCTGCAAGGCAGGGCGCGAGAGGCAGTGAAGAGCCTCTTGTTTACGGCGGAGCATCCCAGCGAAGTCATGAGGGGGCTACAATTGAGGTTCGGAAGACCCGAAGCTCTGGCAACTGCGGAGCTGGAGAAGCTGGAGAACCTGCCACGGGTCACAGAGGATCCGAACGACGTGAGCACGTTCTACAGCCACGTGAGGAACGCCGTGGCCACGATCAAGGCAATGGGGGCAAGCAAATACTTAGATGCCCTTAGAACCACGAGGGCCCTCATTGCGAAGATGCCGACTACAATGAAGCACCGGTGGATCGCATACAAGAGGACGAATCCTGACGAAGAACTTCGGGACCTGGAAGTTATGAACGCATTCCTGGAGGCTGAAAGCGAATGGTACGCGGAAATAGCCGACCCTGAAGTATCCTGGAAGAAAGAAGACCGTCAGCGATCTGCACCACCGAAGACATCATGGGGCCACGAGCGAAGACCAGTGAAGAAGGTTCACTACGTGCAGGGGAATGAAGAGCACCCCCGCAAAAATCGGTGTCCAGTGTGTAACGGCGAGCACTGGATTTACGAATGCAAGAAGTTCAAAGAAGCAAACCTTAGTCAAAAGTACGAAATGGCTAAGAAGGCAATTTTATGCTTCAGGTGTCTACGAGGAAGACATTCAAGGAAGACCTGCAGGGCAGCAGATTGCAAGAAGTGCGGAAGATGGCACCACACCAGTCTTCATGAAGAAAGCCGTCCACCAGCAGCTGTTGGGGATAGAGAAGAATCCCGCTGCAATGTCTCCAGTCGCAGAGAAGAGCCCAAGGAAGTCGTCACCTCCGTGCACACTGCCACTGATGGGCAGGTGTATCTGAAGATGATCCCAGTGGACCTGTATGGACCGAAGGGCACAGCACGCGTACTGGCTCTTCTGGATGAGGGGTCAACAGTCACGTTATTGGATGCTGGGGTGGCGCAGATGATTGGGGCTGAAGGCAAGGCGAGTCCGATAACTATCGAGACAATTGGAGAACATGGAATCAAGAGGTGCGACTCGCAGAAGACAAGCGTCAAGATCAAGGGAGCTCATCGTAAGAAGAAGGAAACGATTGAAGTTCGAACAATCGACAGTTTGAAGCTCTCAAGACAAGGTGTGGATCGAGGTGTCATCCAAGGATGCTCGCACCTGCAAGGCATTCAAGGTCAACTACTATATGAAGATGAAGAACCAAAACTTCTCATCGGGCAAGACAACTGGGGTCTCATCGTCACGAGAAAACTGAAGAAAGGGAAAAGGTCCGATCCAGTTGCATCACTGACGAGCTTGGGATGGGTCCTCCATGGGCGTCACAACGGGAAGACGTCACCAGTACAGTTCGTCAACCACAGCAGGCTCATCGAAGAAGATGAGACAGAAGCCTTGGTGCGGCGACACTTCGACATCGAATCAATCGGAGTGCAGCCTCGCCGCCCGAGCAACGACGCAGACCAACGAGCGCTTGAGGTCCTGCAGTCAACGACGAAGCGCCTTCCAGAGGGGAGGTTTGAATCCGGGCTGCTGTGGAAGAGTGAAGACGAAACCCTCCCAAACAACTACGTGCAAGCTCATCGACGTCTTATTGGGATCGAAAGGAAATTGGACAAGGATGCAACCCTGAAGACGTCATATGAAGACCAGATGAAGAAGCTGATAGAAAATGGTTATGCAGTGAAGGCTCCAGTATCAACGACCGCTGGAAGAACATTTTATTTGCCGCATTTTGCGGTAATGCATCCCGTGAAGAAGAAGCCAAGGATAGTCCTGGATGCTGCTGCCAAATTTGACGGGAAGTGCCTGAACGACGCACTCCTGCCGGGACCAGATCTTCTGCAATCGCTATTTGGGGTGTTTGTGAGATTCAGAGAGAAGCCGGTCGCCGTCGTCGCCGACATTCAAGATATGTTCCTGAGGGTACAGATGCGTGAAGAGGACCGCGACAGCCTGAGGTTCCTGTGGCGCGGCGACAGAAGAAATGGGACACCAGACGAATACCGAATGTGCTCAGTGGTGTTTGGTGCGGCTTCATCACCATCTACGGCGATATTTGTCATGAATAAGAACGCAGAAGACTTCAGAGAAGATTACCCGGCGGCAGTGGAAGCTATCGAGAAGAATCACTATATGGATGATTATTTGCAGAGCTTTGCCACAGAGGAAGATGCAAGAATGATCGCGCATCAGGTGCGGAGCATTCACGCAAAGGCAGGCTTCCACTTGAGGGGATGGAGCAGCAACAGGCCGAAGATCCTCGACGGGATAGGAGATCAGCTCAAAGAAGACAGCACAGAACTGGTTGCTGAAGAGAAGACCCTTGAGCTGAGATGGCTAGTGGCAGAAGACTTGCTGGCCTTCAACTTTGGGTTCCGGAATACCAGCCCGGACATACTCGAAGGCAAGAAGACGCCGACGAAGAGAGAAGTCACCAGCGCCGTGATGTCCACCTTCGACCCCCTGGGCCTTGCTATCCCAGTTTTAATTCAGGGGCATAAGCTGATTCGGGACATATGGCGCAGGGAGATCGGCTGGGACAACGCGATTCCCGAAGACCAGCGAGCAGCCTGGGACAAATACGTGAAAGAAGTGTCCGTATTGAGCGACCTTCGAATACCCAGATGCATCTCACCGAAGTTGGAAGAGGCAGCGAGTCAAGAGGGAACCCGGTGGAAGTTCATACCACCTGGCTGTCCAAACATGGGCGGCGCTTGGGAAAGGCTCGTACGATCGGTGAAGACGGCTCTGACGACGGTGCTGCAGTCCAGGACACCACAAGAGGAAGTCCTACACACGTTGATGACTGAAGTCGAACACGTGGTGAACTCGAGGCCACTCACCCACGTTAGCGTAGACCCTGACGATGAGGAAGCTCTAACGCCGAACCACTTTTTACTTGGCAGATCTTGTGGAGCACCGGCGCCTGGAGAGTTTGCAGACATCGAGCTCGTCGGGAGGGCAACGTGGAAGACGGCACAACGGCTGACGGATCACTTCTGGAACAGGTGGATCAAGGAGTATCTGCCGACCCTGCTGCCGAAGAAGGTCAACGGAGCAGCAACGCAGGATCCGCGCGTTGGCGACATTGTCATGGTCGTCGACGCAACACTGCCGAGGAACACCTGGCCGAGAGGAAGAGTTCACCGAGTCTACCCTGGACCTGATGGGAGAGTTCGAGTTCTGGACGTGCAGACACCATGGGGGATCCTGAGGCGGCCAACGAGACGGGTCGTCATCCTGGTTCCAGCTGCAGCGTCGCAACCGCAGGATGGAGTGCTACGCACTGCGGGGGAGACTGTTAGCGACGCATCATGAAATGGATTCGGCATAATAGGGACATAACCATTCAAATAGTTTTGTAAATAACGCTAGTCCACGCCCTCACTACTTGCGCCCGTCCTCGGATAGGTGGTTATTTTCGAGTGTGACGTAAGCAAGTACTAATAAGATTCTTATAGGAAATTATGATGTTATAGGAACCTAGGTATAGGTATATTTTGAATTCTATTTTGATAACATTGATTTATGGTTGAATTGATGATGTTTGTGTTTAATAAAGTTCTTAGAGTTCATTGGTATAATATAAGCATAACATGAGAAGCTTTATGTATGATTTGGATAGAATTTAGACCTAGGTTATTTGTAAAATACTGATTTGTTCAGATTTGTCATAATTTTGGTAATTTTATGGTTATTTCTTATCAGATTAGGTAGATAATGGTAGATATAACGTTATTGTATATAGGTTCATATAATAAAATACGCATTCGAAGTAATAAATGACGTAATATGGTTAGATATTTTCTCGTTGAATAACTACGTAATTATATGGTTTATTGTAATGGTTTATTGATAATAATGTGTAAATTGCTTTCTTTTATCGAAATGTAATAATTATTTTCATGGTGTTTTACGTATTTGAAGGGAATAACGAGAAAACCTTTGTTGTTGTATATGTTCCTAATTGGTAGTTATATCTTGTTTGATTATGTTAAAATCTAATTGTAATTAGAATGTTTGCATATTTTAATAATGTAAAATGATAAAATTATGTTTGTAACCGTTTCGCCTTAGGTACAATGTTAGGCTAAGTAAGTAGTCTGCCGGCGCAAACGGTGTTTTGAGGTAGTCTTTGTTCTAGAAAGTTTTTTGTATTTAATTTTATCAAATTGGTATTTATGTAAACATGTAGGAATCGTTTCGCTCTATTATTTGAATATAATATTGTAATAGTTTTGCTTAATAGTTTGAAAGATAATTCGATGTAAAGTTTAGAATCCAAGTAAAACTTAAGTGTAATTAGGTGCCAATTGCACAAACGCGCCAGCCAATCAGAGCGCTGGAATTATTTAGGGCGAAATTTGTATAAAAGGCGCACGCCGAGCTTTGGAAGTCAGTTCGGTGCCTGCAGCGAAGAAAACAACAACTAATAAGAAGAAAGAAAAAGTCTAATAAGAAGAAAGAAAAAGTCTAAGAAGAAAAGTTCAGAAGCTTCCAGTTAGAAGAAAGAAAGTGCTGTTCGGTGAATCCGGAGGCCAGTGAAGACCCAAGAACACATAAGCGCTGTTCGGTGTATCCGGAGGCCAGTGAAGAGGTCTGAAGAAAGAAGCTGAACTACAGGAACGATTGCGGTTCATAGGCTTATTTAAACTTAAGGTTTAATTGTATACGCAATAAACGTTCCTACTTTGAAGACTGTGTTGTTTTCACTGCGCTCCAACCTGCACTCGATCAAGTCGGGTGTCACTCCGTGGTTAGTCAGGTCGTGGTGTCTTCGGGGCCAAAGGGTACATACGGCGGCATCTTCTCCAGCCGGCGCAACAAAACTACGCGCAACAATTTGTGAACTTATGTCAAAATGCTAACGCAAAAACTAATGAATAAACTTATAATTTATTTATTGTGTAAAAGTAGGACCAAGTCTTTATATTTGATACTCGACATTTCTACCAAATCATGGGTTTAATTAGGCATAAATTACTATAGTTAATCTTAATTTTTAAATACGATTTTAATAATACAAACTGTTTCTCAGTACTAGGAACTGTTTTGATTGGAACAACTTCCAATAATGGAAACTGCTGTAAACACGCGTACATCTGGTCCATTGTTTACCAAACTGCTATTTTCTGCACCAAGATACAGTTAGCGTTGCAACTGTGTAGATAATAATTTATAGTCTCATACAATTACAGTTTTTAGATAATAATAAATATATTACTAATAACCTTTGTTGCTCATAAAATCTTGAACGTACAAATTTCACAGCAAATCAATAAAAAATTTGCAACATTTGAATTGTACAATCAAATGTATGTTTCCCGAATACAAATTAACAAATTTAACGAGAAACCTCCATTATATATAGATTTTATAATAATAATAATAAATCCCCAGACAATCACACCAACTGTATGGCCCAAATTAAGCAGAGCTTGTGTTATGGATGACCATACAGCGAACTGGGGGGAACCCAGAATAAACATACATATATATAAATATCAACAACCATGACCCGAGAACAAACGTTAATGTTCATCACACAAATGAATGCCCCGGCCAGGGCTCGAACCTGGGACCTCCGGCGTATGAGGCGAGGCTACTTACCACTACACCACTCGATCGTCAAAGATTGTGTGTCATTTGTATATAAGCAGCAACTGTGTAAGCGTGACAAAAAATGTACTTATTTTATAGGTACACCAAAGCGATAAGAACATGGTATAACAAGATGGCGGCTGCCGCACAAAGTTAAGTTGTATATTTACTAGCACACGCACACATTGGTCCGCGCGCACAAATGAGTTGAAACAAACAAACCACTTTGTAATTTCCATACAATTTCATAATAAACAGACCATTACCGTTACGTACATACGACAAATATTCAGCTAACGCTTTAATCTAAGCCGAAACATTTTCAATTCAAACATAATAAAAATATCAAAAGCTATATTTTTAAACAAACAATGACACTGAATATTTGTACAAAATACTAAGCCCAAAAGCTACCGCATTTAAACGCGTAAATTAGATAGACAGAGACAACAATATCGCCATCGCTGTAGATAAAAGAAGATGGCTATGTATTGTCACTTCAGGTGTTATTGATAAAATTATGACCAGCATACAAATGAGTGGGGACTGGAATCTACAGATGGGTCCTTAAGTGGGTTAAAAGGTGACAGGTATTATTTTAATTAAAGGTGTTGCTGAAGTAATGCAAATACGCGCCCTGCATGTTAACACACGTGGACTACGTTGCATACCAATAAGTCCATTCCTTCGACGCCTTTTAGAAACACAGGATCAGTTTCGTATAAACGTCGAATAGTTCTGGTTCTCAGAAAATTTTCCGCAGAAAATTTATTTTTATAATCACATTTTAAAAGCTCTCATTAACGTTATCAGTAAAAAAGCCAATGGTCGAATGGAAGCTTATAATTGCGACGGAGCTTACTTCAACTTGTTCCTTAAACTGATATGCTATTAAAGTTGAATAATCTCTCGCAATCTGTGGTTTTTAAGGAGGCGATTTAATCAATTAGAAGATATTCGAATCGTCACCAATGGGTGATCCTTTCGAGTTCTTGAGAAGGGGTTCGGAAAAAATATCTCACATACAGTTTTATGGTCGCTCGTCCCACGGCCCGGGGCCGATGACAATCGATAATTGTAAAACGATTAACAGCGATTATGGTCCGAATGACAAAAACGATCTCCTCCGCTGCTTCGCCAAAGTGTTTAATTAATCAAGTCGATGTGTGCCCTCATTTGGACCGGCCACTGATAGGTAGGTACTTGAATTTGTTTAGTTCTGTAACATTCGAATTTTGAAACAGTTTTGGTGTGTCTTGACAGTTATGGTCTGCAGCAAAAAGTGAGTGAAGACCACACACAATAATCGGATTTTCGAAAACGGATTTCCAATTTCACTCGCATCGTTTTTTCTTTGTTCATCTGATATTTTTGTTATAGTTTGACAAATAAACATATTTGTTATAGCATAACTACATTGTTAAGACTTCATAAATTTATTTGCGTAATCTAGATATATTTATTGCTTTTTTAACATTCTTGGGATTTATATAATACCTTTCAAAATCAACAGAATTCTATTACTTGATACATGTTTCTTTTTTTTTTCAATTTTAACGAACTTTTGACTTCGACGGAGTTTAAAAGATTTACAAAACTTTACGTCAATAGTTTTGTAGATTTCTAGTAAAGTTTGTGATATGTCATAGCGTTATTTGTATATTTATCCCATTCAAAATTAGTGTAACCCAGTTTCTGTCGGCGTCGGGATTGGACACTCTGCGGTGGGCGGCGCTCTAGCGGCCTTGACACTTCAATTTTGCAATTTCGTGATCTTTCTACTCTATGAATTAGACGAAAATTTTAGTGCTAATGCACGAAAACAAATAATACACGAAACTTTTAGATAACTAAATACAAGCAACTGAAGCGATATATCAGTAATAGTAAGACTAATAGTTAAATAGTAAAAAAACTTATAAAACAAAAAAAGGATGTGCCAAGACGCGCATGGCTGTTTTATTTTAATTGATTTTCGAAACTGGGAGCTAAAAGGCACGCGAAAAATTCAAATTTAATCATTCAAATTCAAATATTTATTTCTCAACATTGACAATTGGTTTGTTCTTATTGACGTCAAACAAAACATGACTATAACACCAGTTCGGAAAAACCTTCGTGAAGAAGAACTGGCAAGAAACTTCACGGGTATATTTTTTTTTCAAAATAAATACGCAATGTCTTTTTTTGTCTATACAAAATTATTCTTATCTGCATCTGTTAGCTCGGAAAGTCTACGTCCCCACTAGTCCCCACCAAGTAATTAAACGACGTATCTCGCTGACGAGTGCTTTTAGACAGACGGTCCAATGCCAACTCCCGTAAGCTTCCATTTTCATGCTCGTGGGAGAACATATCACTCCCGCGAGATGCGGTATCACGAAGTGTCAAAACCCGAAACCAAAAATTGCCTTGAATAAAAGTTCTGACATTACTGTATAAAAGTTGCTATTTAAAAAAATTATGAACACTACAAAGCTAATGTAACTAATAAAACCATTATTCAATGAACGTCAAACACCCTGAGCTAATTTTAATCGCTAAATTATTTGAAACAATGCACTGTTTTAGGTGTCGCCGTCTGAAGCCCGGACTTCTTAAATCAAAGATAGCGATCTTCCGCAGACAAAATAAAATGACCAAAACCAAGAGCAAAGTGTGAGTTCTGAGCTTCAAATAAGGTTCCAACTCAGACTGGCTTGTACAATATTAATGAATTGCCTGTTAAAGTTGCTTGGAGATGCATGTACATCATTTTGGAATGGTAAGTAATCGTTATAGAGTATTTTAATGAAAGTTTAAGGAAATTTTAAGGAAAATTGAGGATGCTGTTCATCCATCTAATTACCTCTATGTACGAAGATAACAGGAATATAAGAACGATTTCCTTTTTTTTAAATAAATAAATCCCTAGACAAACTCACCAACTGGATGGCCCCAAAGTAAGCAGAGCTTGTGTTATCAATGACCATACAGCGGACTGGGGGGAAATCCAGAATAAACATACATATATAAATATAAACAACCATGACCTGAGAACAAACATCTGTATTCATCACACAAATGAATGCCCCGGCCAGGACTCGAACCTGGGACCTCAGGTTAGAATCAGAACTACTAACCATAACGCTACTTGGCCGTCGCTAATTTTCCGTTGATTATGATTAATAAAATATTATTCCATCAACGTCTTAATTACGTATCGAAATTCAACTTTCTCAATGAATTGTCTGATTATTTAACATTTCAAAGGTTTATAAAGCCACGACCAACTGCATTTGAAACCCCAAAAAGTCAGTGGATACTAAAATTGAGATACTTCTTGTGCAAAAAGTAATCCGTTAGATATCGCCGGCGGCGGCGCTAGCGCGCAAAATGCAACTTGTATAAAACTTTTATAGAATTTTTAGGACCGAAAATTCTATTAACTTTTAGCGGTCTTTCTGCAAATTCGATTTAGCAGTAAGATCTTTTAACCTCGCGTCATTTATGGGGCATCGTTTTTTTGTTCAAAACGTCTTTAGTATTGTTATGATTTGAAAAGAAATATTTATACACTGGGACAATTTATAAATATTGTCTTCGACGCTGTGTTTTGTAATTGCATGCATGTCGGTGCAGCGGAGAAAGCTTGTAAGTCAAATTTGCCTCATTTTGTACAATGCCTACTTACATGCCTAAATACAAATTATTTTCCTATACAATTTCGTAAAAACTGCTTTCCCTCGAATGATTTTTGCGTTGTTTTTGTTCAAAAGTTCGGCGGCATTTTCGGAATGATACAATTTACATAAATACCAGCGAGGCTTTGTTCAGCCGCGGCGGCGCCGTACAAACCCGTTCCTCGGCTTAAAGAGAAAAGCCGCGAAATGCAACTAGTATCGTTTTTTTTGACGCCTCGGACAAAAAGGTTGATTTAATTATGTTAAGTTTTGTTTTAATGGTGATAGATTGTGTGAACATTATTGGCAACATTTGAAGTATTTTAATGGTTAATTTTTATTTCGCTGGCCGGGTTCTGTATGTTTTAAAATAGTGTATGCATAGTCTTAAACAATATGATCTCAACCTAATTATCTGCACACTTTTGTATATAAAATAGTTTAAACAACTATGTCCACACACAGTTGTTAAATAATCTTATATATATATATATATAAATATAAAGATTCCTTTCGCTTGCAAATGGGCCGAAATCATAAAAAAGGGTTATGTTCGAAAAAATGGGATTACTTTTCAATAAATCATAAATTGGAAGTTAAAACCTAACATACGGGTCATCAATCTTAACTGCTTTGGCGCCATCTTCTTACTGACCCTAACACCCCATTTGGAAAACAATAAAAAACCTCGAGCCGACGCTACTATAAAGAAGGTCCAAAAAGCAGAATATTCCCACCCATGGACGTTTTTCGGGCGAAACTTGTAAAAGATGACTTTATTTCTTTTGTTATAAGGGTTTTTTCGGGTGAACCATGATCTGTGGTTTTGGTAATTAGATTCTGACAGCTCGAGGCCCGCAAAGACCCCGGCTGTCAAAAAGTCGGCGCCAAAACCAGTGTGCAGTAAATAAAATGTTATTCCGAAAATAATAATAAACAAAAGATGCGCGCGTTTTGCGAACGGCCTGCATAATAGGTATGCGCATGTAAATGGAATTTAGTTCATCTTAGGAAAGTGAAATTGGTAAAAAAGAACGTTTTTAAATTATAGCTCACTAATATTCTTTGACAACAGTTGTCAACTTAGTAACGTCAAACTTCTTACTTTTGAGATACTTCACTGGTAGTCAAAAGTTTTCATTATAAATATTGCTTGTCATTATTTAACGGACTAATGATACGGTGCCGTCCGTCGGCTTCTGTTGGAACTGGTTTTCATCCCTTACACCACGAGAGATCTCTCTTCATACCGATTTATTCATCACTATTCTGAAACAGGAGCAAATAAAACTTATCCGGTAGTTTCACGACCAAAAAAACTTCATCAATCAGGTTAATTAGCAAAATTAATAGCACAAAACCTTTCAACATAAATCTAGCTCGAATTATCCAAATCAACACAAAGTAGGTTACGGCGCGTAAAAAACTACCAACAAACAAATTGACCTACTAAAACTTTTTTGTACAATAAAGTCAACGTCCCTATGACATAATTTTTCCTCAATTTCATATTTCAGCACTGCGTGAATCATAACAATATCATCCTTGTGTAAAATGAGTGCGTTGGCGCATCTTGGCAACCGAAGAAATTGCATCAACTTATGTCATTTCCGTACACATCAGTCTGTGGAAATTATGAATATGAATTTTACTATGTTTTTATTGAGTATCTTTGTATTATTGCGACATAGACTCAAGTCATTTGTGTGCGCGGCCCCATGTGTGCGTTAAGCTTATATATGTATATACAGCAACTGTGTGTGCGTTATCAAAATCTTCTGATTGTGCGACCAAAGCGACCAGTACACGGTTTGACAAGATGGCGGCTTCCACACAACATGGAATGCGCGCACAATTGAGTTGAACCATCTATAATAATTTGTTTATCACTTCTTAATCGCTACAAATATAAAAATTTGTCTTAACTGTGTATAAAATGCCGAACTGCATATTTGTCTTACTACCTGTACAGAGGAGTACCTACATTTGGCGGGCACCAGGAATTAGCCTAGACATTAAATACTGGAATAAAAATCGTGAGTGGTATTCTCTTTGTTTTAAGTAATCAATTAAGTTATACATTACAGTGAGTACTTTACGTGGAATTGCCCTTTTGCTTCAGAATAAAACAATTCAAATTATTATGCGCTTCACCAGACCAAAAAACTTACAAATAGCTGTCATGTAACGAATCTTTATAACGTTTTTTTAACAATTACTCATTTATTTTTCAGATAAAGCTAATAAGGTTACCCGCCATCTTGCTGCCTAATATCTGGGCGATAACTAATACATCGCAGACTTGAATTGTGACGAAATGGTTCATATTCCAGTGAATGTAAACTCTGGAATAGCCACGAGTTTAGGAATGTAACTAGGGTTTATTGTCTTGGCAAATTTAAAATAGCAGACACCTCACAGTTTCCATTGCTAAATCTTTTAATGCCAGGTAATAAATCAAAATAAGCGAATAATAAGCTTAGTTCACGTCTTCACACAAATAGTGTGGACGCAGGGCTGGCACATGTGTCATCAACAATTTACAACGATGTGAAATATGCAAATGCAATCTAAAGTCCAATTAACAGTCCATCTTTGAAAAACTCCATTAAATATAAATATCAAATGGTAGCTAGAGTCCGTACAAATTATATATAAATATATTATTTAATGTACAAGTTTGCAAAACACTAAGTAATTACTCATACACAATCAATAAACAAACTAAAATAATGTTACTAAACTAAAACTACAAAAAATCTGAACACATAAAACCAAACATCCATGTCTTCTATTTATAGCTAATTTATACCCGAAATAAAAAAAAGTTTTCCTAATATTATCGGAAAAGGCCGGTCAGCTTTTTAAAGTATGTTACTTGTGTGTAAGCAAAAACGTGATTTTCAACAGAGACTTATTATTATTACTTTTCCTTCATCGTGGCAACCCTAGCCCTAGCCGACCTGCGTGTGACTCACCTGCGTCTAAATCCACCCAGACGCCGCCCCACTACAAATAATTCTACAATGGACACCTACCTATCCAGTGAGTAACGAGAAACTTCTAAACTACTTTGAAAAAAAAGCTTTCATGATCGAGTCTTCATTGAATAACAAGGAATGACAACTCACAGAGAATGAGAGGAGCGAAATAATTGAAAAATCTGGGAGGAAAGTGTCAAATTCACTGTAGACGTGTAAAGTCAAACGCTTAAATAGCTTGGTTTACCTTTCACCTAGAGCTTTCTTTTTGGCTTCAAAATAGAGTGAATAAAATGAAAACGGCAATTACTTGTAAACATATTTTTAATTTTGCGCGTACACCACATACATACGCTTATAACGATAAAAAACTCTGAATGTTTATAAGCTTCATGTTTTAAATATATAAATAGTACTGTAGCACTTCAAAAACTATTATTATATCGCGCATATTTACATAGTCTGAAACATTACACAGTATAAGTTAAAACAGTCGTCCGTTTCTCACCAAAAACTTAAAATCGTGTTACCAAAGCCGTTGAAATAAAATTTACTTCAAATAAGCTCACAAATAATTTTCCAGTCTGAATAATAGTAAATGTTACGCAAGGTCTATAAACTTCATTGGGGAGTTACTAAAAGCTCTCGCGTTCGCTGTTTTCAGCATTCAGGACGGATATAAATAGAGGCGATTTTTCTGTCAAGCGAAGTGCACTGCATAATTAGGCGCATAATTTTGAAGTACATATTGTAAGTCATATTAATAGGTGTGGCTAATTTAATTATATTTTCAATGCTTCTTTGAACTATTAGTATTTTATTTAATTTTATTTAAATATGTGTTAGCGAAGTTTGATTTTTATGCAGCACTAGTTAGTAGCATTACATGCCAAGAACTTATGGCAATTCAGTTGCATTGTAAAATTACCGCAATTTGTCGGAGCAAACGCATTCCACGAGAGAAAATGTGGCAAAGGCTTGCCTAAACCCGTGTGATCGCCACGTAAGTCTTGATATATATAGTATAATTTATTTACTGTTAATAATAATATCTTAAAGAGATTGATAGAGAGATTTTTTTTTATTTGTAATTGATAAACTCTAACACTTATTATTTATTTCTTCCCGCCACTAAAATCGAAGTAGATAACCGAAGTCAATAATTATCCGAAGATTCGATAAGATGCACCGTAAATACCAACTATTAAAGGGGCTATTAAGAGGATTAGAGATAAACTGAAGACCGCCGAAGATACTGGCTTATACACAACCTCACTTATTTATATATTTACCTCATTTATTTATACTATACATTATACATTGAAATACGACAATATACACGACAAATACTTTCTGGAAAGTACTCTTTGTGACCATGTAGTGAACTGGATTTGGAACGCATGTAAAACGTATAGATAAATTCATGACTTATCAGAGATGTAAGAAACATTGTGTGTGGTAGGGAAAATCCATCAACAAATTATTTATTAATTTATATTCTTAATATATAAATATAAAATTAATAAAGTTATTCCATTGGCCGATGACTTTCTCGTTCAGCTTTGGTGGAAACGAAGCCTTAAACGACATCCTAGTTTATCACGTGGGTAGTGTAAAAGAAAATGCTGATAGGTATAGCCGGCGCACTATACAGTGGCTCGGTGGGGCGAGAATCGCTTGCACGTGGTTTGGGCTTTTGTAGACCCTCACGTACTGGTAGACCACGACACTACAGAGGACTTAAGTGCAAATTTGATCCTGCACCAAAGGCTCTAGCCGAGTTCATCCGACTTCACTCGTCGGCGAAGAATTTCGACGTGGCTTCAATTTTAAACAGAAAACAAGCATTGTGAGAGTGCCACTCCATAAGTGCGTCATTTATTCTGAAAAATAAATGTTGGCATATTATGTATCGACGATGAAGTACCAATACCTTCTAAATAAATGCAATTTTACAGGAGACAAAAAGAACACTCATTTATGTTATAGAAATTATGAATCAATTATTACTAATGCATGACAGGGGTATGGTGGTCCTGTTTAGAGAACACAAACACAACTTGAGCAAAGTTAGGTATTTATCAATACCCCCTATCGCATTTTTTGTTGATTTAAAAAAATATACAAAAATATATAACTTGAGCTTGAGACATAAATAACTATATCGCTGCGATCCGTGTCCATATCCAGCATAAAATGACGTCGCGTCGACAAACGTCTAGTTGGCTTCGTCAACTAATTTTTGTGACGCCGAGTGTAGTACCCGCATTACGCGATCATCACTGACATTCTATAATATTGCAAAAACTCATAAAACAGCCATCCACCGAGATACTTAAAAACTTATATAAATAAATAAAACAGCGACACAGTGACATTTATCCAGCAAGTATTCCACATGACCTGAAAACATAAATATTCGCAATAATTCGAAGAAGTTCCGCGGAAAAATTACGCGAAGGTTGATCAACTCGCGCGCCACTTCACACCGGCCAGGGATCTGGTGACATAACCGTTTACATTCTATGGCTGGAAAGTTTCGGAGGAAAGTCTGGATTGTTATGGTTTTTTAAACGGTTTTTTTAAGTTGATGGTTTATGTTATGATTATGTGTTTTGGGTATTTTATTTTTTGTGCTTTCTAGGCTCTGTCTAAGGCTTTACTAATACTATATTTTAAATGTAGCTTATGTGTAATTCCAAGTTATAAATTACTGATTAAAACTGCGTAGTGAGTAAAATTAAAATCAGTTCAGTTGTAATCGAAATTTTATCATTTTACATTAATATTAAGAAAGCTTAAATGTGTGCTTAAATGTATAAGCTTGTTTGAACTTACCTACACATCGACCTTGGATAGCTACGAAAGAAGTCGCGAGGAAAAGCTTATATTCTGCTTTTTAACTTTACTCTATACTGAAGTAAAGTTTAGTATCAGAAAAAGCCATTAGCATGCAACGCTAGCTCACTTCGAAACTATCTTAAAATAAATGAAAAATCTTTTTCATGATTATTATTTGCAAAACACAAGATGAATGTAGGTTTTTGCTTCTTGTGTTCTGTTAGGAACGTTACTACTACGCTGACCAGTATATGCATGTTAGTTAGATTTAGTTTGTGACATAAATAGAACAAAGATTTACTACATTGTATAAAAGCCAAGAAAACCATTTTCCTGGGTTGTTTGTAATCCGATATAGTCTTCAGTTCGGTAAGAGATCCTGACGTCCAATCCAAATGTGTGTCCAATAGGGAAAGAACCCAGTGAGGTACCGTCAGCAGCTTAGATGGATTGCATTGCTTTTTATATAATTACGATAGTTTATTTATGTTTATATTTCATTAAAAGGTATTTCTCTTCACGGATGAACCTTGATACAATTTTGTTGATGTCCTGAATTCTTGAAGGATTCAAAGGCTAGGTGGTATTTAAAATTTACTCTAACAAGAAAAGTTTATGAAAGCAGAAGTCACGTGGCTGAGAACGTGTGAGAAATTAATTTAATTATAAAATGTTCACTCAATTACAGTATAAGTAAAAATTTTTTTTACACACAAGATCACAAGTAAAACACGGTCTTAGTTGGACTTATTTGGATGGATCCTGTATTTCATACGGTACTTGTTGTCTCCATTAGTTAGATAATTCAAACAATCTAGATACGATTTAACCATAAAAGAACATAAATTCTTCATTACATTGTCATGATGTAGGAGAATTACTATTTAACCGCGAGAGTGTCATACTCGTATGAATTTCTTATTTATATTATTGCGATTACGATAGTGTTGATTTAAATGAAATCATAAATTTGAACATCATAGATCATGAATTCGAACTTTCCTTTTATTATCAAGTAAAATTTATTTTTAATTATTCGTGGTCAATGAACTCGGAGACTACCAAATAATTGTTTCAGAATTAGAAAGGTAATTATGATTAAAATGTTAGAAAAGGGCAGCTTCGCACTGTAAAACCACGCAATAAAAAAGTAATTTATATTTGAATATAGTTATTTTTCTGCCGACCATACCAGACGGGCCGTCTACGCGCTATTTCTAACGCGCCGTAAGTTTATTGACTCGGCGCGAGCGTCTACTAATCGCATATTTTTAATTTTTCTCAAACCGCACTAAACATATAATTTATCAAAAGTTTTAAGGCATAAATTAAATTTTTTTTGCTATATGGAAAGTGACTGTTTACGAAAAGTGTCACTGAAGCAACTTCGCAAACCAAAACAATTATAGATTTCGGTGACGAAATTAATTTTACTTTAATTTAGTTTACTTCGAAATCTAGTTCATTTAAATCTAGTGCATTTGATTTGTACCTAAGTATTTTAAGATGAAACTGACAACTCTTCTGTACTAATTAAATATATTGTACCGTACTAAGAGTGTATTGTAATGAGCCTGAAAACCAGCGTGCTAATATTTCTTTCCGTTTTAGGATTTGAAATTCATCGCAGGTCATTCCTTAATACTTATAAATTGCAAGTGAATAGTTTCGTCTAACAAACTCAAAATACTTTTCAATTAGTTTTATTTTTATTTTGCTATTTATTTAGTCGAATTGTTAAACGAGTATTTTACACAAACGTATTTACTTAGCACAGCATGTGGACGAGTACGATCCAAGCACACACCTTGCATTTATCGATGATATCAAAGACGTTACAATTTGTTTTACGTTTATTATGTTAGTATTAGCAGCTTTGTTCCTCCGTTATTCGACGTCATGGATTAAAATAATGGGTACTCCTGGATAATAATCATTTCAAACGATAATGAATAAAAAATAAATCCCCAGACAAACACACAAACTGGCCCTAAAGTAAGCAGAACTTGAGTTATGAATGATTTAGCGAACTGAGGGAATCAAGATGAAACATACCAAATCACTCAAAAAGTTTTGCAAAAAAAAGTTTTTATGCATGGAACACTAGCGAGTTATAATTTATTTTGAAAATTTGATTATTTAAAAGTAAAAATATATTTGTTCCAAATTTAAATTTACCTTTAAATGTTTTATCAGCATTCTGAAACTATTGTGTTTCATAGAAAAATGGATCTGCGTGGGGAACATTTTCGTACAATGATGTTTTACGACTTCAACTCCAACTTGAAACCTGATGAATCGTTTAATCAACTTCAATGAGCTTTTATAAACAAGGCGCCTTTTAAAGCAACTATGTACCGCTGGTATAACGAGTGTAAGTGCGGTCGCTTAAATTTGAAACATGAAGGAAGAAGTGGTCGTCCTTTGACTGCTGTGAAGGAAAATAACGTGCTACAAGTAAAAAAACGTATACGACAAAACCGAGGAATCACACACGAGTAGATTGATTGATCTAAAAATCTGAAGATTGTGCTAATCTTCAGATTGGATCTTCCCGTGTTCATGATACTCTACACAACCACCTTTGCATACGGAAGATTGTTTCGCACTGGGACAATTTCAATGACGCTAGAAGCAGGCGCGCGTGGAATAGTGCCACGATATGATTGATAAATTCAAAGCAGGTTCTTCCCGCCGCGTTTACTATATCATAACAGGTGACGAATTTTGGATTGAATAACGGGTTATTTAGGATCAATTCCCTAAAGAAAGCAAAGTAGCATCAATGCACTACCAAATGCTTGCCAGAAGTTTTTGCTGCTGCGAGCAACAAGCGACTGAACACGGGAATCCGAGGCATTTTGCTCCACTACGACAACGCGCTTGCGCACTGCGCGATCAAGACGAAGGACTTCCGAAACACCACACCGGTAAAACTTTTGGGTCATCCGCCTTATTGCTATAATTTGGCACCATGTGAAGTTTTTCAAGGGGATAAAGTTTTGAAAGCCTGAAGATGCGTTCGAGAAGGCCATTGAAGAAGTGCCATTTACAGACTGGATAATGTTCTTTGAAAATTGGGTCAGACGCATTTAATTTTGTATAAACGCTATTGCAGAGGTCTTTGAAAAGATATAATAAAATGATATAAACTAGAACCTGGAACATTTTCATTTATTCTGTTTTCACAAAAGAGTGTTTCATGTACATGTATAAATATGACCCGAGAACAAACATTTGTGTTCATTACACAGATGAATGTCCCAACCAGGACTCCAACATGGGATCTCCAGTGTATGAGGTACGGCTACCCATTTCGGTTCAGCATATTTACAGAATGTGTCGATAACATTTACACAAAAACGCGGAAAATTTTTGAGCTAGCCACTAAATTTGGTGTAGAGGATTTATTCGAGAAACTGGACAACTTAAAAAAGCCGTAAGTCGCATTGCGTGATCAGTTGCATCTATTTTATCCAAAATATTTTCTTGTTTCCAACCTTGATTCTTCGGGAAATTTGGCTAATGGCTCAAACTGTTCGTGTGGATTGTAAAGATGTATGTATGTCTTTTTAGGGTCCCCTCTCTTCACAATGTAATAACTAAGCTGTCGTGACAGTAAGCCTATTTGTAACCCCGCCTTAATATGAGAAACATATACAGTACAAATGTTATTTAATTACATAAATATTCGATTTTACTTGTCTTGATTTATTAAATTATAAATTATGCAAACATATCCCTTTAACCTAACATTCTGACACTGCAACAATACTAACCTTTACTTTCGCAGCCAATAACAGCCATTTGCAACATTAAGTTACTGTCCAACTGCATCTAATTAAATAACGATAATAGTCTGGTCAGTTTGAACCCGGCACCGCGCCGGCCGCGGCAGATGCGCTGACAGCTGCCTAACCACTGTGCCAGTGGGTCGCGAAATTCATACATCACTTGATACTGTAATTGAGTATTTAGTATACTCGAATAGTAGTTCGATTTTTTTATTTTTAGATGTGTGTGCAGATGTTATGTAGCTTTTGTAAAGTTGTCACGATGTAAGGCTTTTATGTAGGTAATTAACCTAGTAATTTTAGGCCTATAATTTTTGAAACTTTGCTATACAATATGCATATTTCAATATTTAATTTTTAGAAGCTTACCATAAAACTAGCTAGATAACATTTTAGACACTAACAGATAACTGCAGATTTAATACATTAATTATTATTTATTCAATTTTACATCAAGATATTTCAAATTATTATTAAGATAAGATTTATTTATTCCCGCTTAGCCACTCAAACCAGCTTAAAGCTTATAAGAACAAGCATCTAAATTTAAACCACATTTAAATTAGACTCAAAGCCCTAAAGAAAAATGTGGGTAGTTGTAAATTGTGCAAAGGGCACGTGCGACGCGCGCCTGCGTCTAACATCTGCGCACCTGTTTACCTTCGGAACTGCCTTGCTGCTTGTCCAGTCGAAAGGTTGCTGGAGAAAGTTTTGTTATTTGGTTTATTAATTAGGGTTTGAATAAGACTTTTAAAAATTTAATATTATAATAACAGAGCTTTGCTTTGAGGTACAAATAAATGTTCTTGTTTTTTAATTACGATGGACGCTTGAAACTTCTACTTAATTGGTCTGGTCAAGAGCCAGTAGGCAGATTCAATTTAAGTTACTATTTACGAGTAGAAATATATTTTTAAATAACTTATTTTCTATGTAGAGTGTTACAGGTTGTACAATAATTCGAGTAATTTAATGCATAAGGATAATATGAAATACATGATGTAAATTTTGTATAAGAGCAGTCAATTTTCACGCAAATGATTATACAAAACAATTTTATCCCTTTCAGCTGTACTTAAAGGTTTTTACAATTGGTTACTTAAGGTGATACTTGGTATAGATTTCGCTAAGATGGTATCCTACTGTGGGGGGAATGCCGCAGACATCGAAACCATCTTCACTCTGCAGAAAAGGGCTTTTGGGGCGCGTGGAATATATAAATTAGGAAACAGATAATCTGTAAGAAAAAAGTTTAAAAAAAATTTGAATATTAACCCTTGCATCACAATATATTTATGAAAATATTTTGTGCATACACAAGAATATTAATAAATTGAAAACTAAGAAAAATAACCATGAAAATGATTATTTTGTAAGACAAGGAACGGTTTTCACCAAGTGTAATTTTTTTACCTATGACGAAATAAAATATATTGATTTTGAAGGGAATTTTTACTAAATTTAAGCTTAATCAATATTTAGTAGCGCCTTAAGAAACCATTCAACGCCAACCAAGTTAGAATAGACAGTTCGATTAGTATAATCAGTGCAAATTTTTTAAGGCTTTATTCTTTTATTATTATTATTATCATTATATTAAACTAACATAAAAGCAGTTTAACGTATATAATGAAGACTATTAGAATGAAATAAGCGAGCAACGCGTGTTAATTAGTAATATAAACCCGTGCAGAGAGGTTTTTGCTGGCATTGTGTGGATATTCTCACGGGCCTCGTAAACAGAACAGATACGGTATAGGGATCCTTGGTGTTCAAGAAAACTAGAAACGTCAGTTAGGCTATTTTCAATTTGTTAGGATATATTTAAACGAGCACGCAGTCCAACTTATGGTAAGTGGCATGCGTGTCCATAGACATCAATAATCGTAGAGGTTATTCATTTTTTATATACCTACATATTTATTATCGATTAATGATGCGTTAACATTCATTCTAGTACGAAAGAAGATTCATTTTCCTAAACAGCCTGGTCTGATAACCACAAAACGCAGCGTCAGGTAAACGGAGAGGGGTGATTTTGAATGGAATATATAAGTCTATTTACAAAGTAGGGACCGCAAAATAGGCAAATTTATTTACTGAATTGTTTTTTTAATGTACTGTTTATTTATGACCGTATGTATGGCCCTCTTTAATTTCACCGGACTTTGTAGCTTAGCGCTGACGGTACTTAAACTATTCCTATATATAAAACGCCTTAGGACACCCGTACCTAGTTTTTTTAATCCTAAAAAAAAAGACTCAAAGAATGAAGGTAAGACTTGTGTAGGCGGCTTTTGTTTCATTAGTTGCAGTTGCTATTCCTTCCCTATATCCGGAACACAACAATGTTAACGTCACTATTATATAACGTCAAAATAAGAAGGACTGTAGTTCCGCCCCAGGCGAGACCTTAACAATGGAACTCTACTTCTACGAAAACTATATTCATCTAAACCAACTGTAGAAGCGTCTTTTGCGCAAAGTGCGACCAAAAGACTTGGATCAGGGTCAGATTCCCCTGCAGTGTTGTCGCCCCTTAGTATGCCGAATGCCTACAAAAAACCGAACAACGCGCAAGCGATTCTCGCCTTAGCTTAAGTCTCCGCCGGCTTCCCCGACTGTACTAATGTTCATGAGAACATAAAAAGTGTTTGTACCCAATCAGACCTACAGACTAAGTCATTAAAGATTACTTTTGAATGAAAAGTTTTTAAAGAAGGCTTTACCACAAATCATAACGCTTTATCATTCCTTTGTATTGAACCATGCTAAAAACGCCATAGTCTTTCCTACCCTTTTTTTGTAGCAAACAATTTTATTAAATTCAAATGAAGAAAATCTAGTTTACTAGGTTTGTGACTGACAAATTACAAAGGTTATTTTTTATGTACAATTATTTTGCGTTATGAAACGTATATCGGATATATAGAAAAAATATTTATGAGTCAGTCTGTCTTAATTATAAAATGAAGTATTTGAACGTTAAACTAGATAAATAAACTAAAATCCCCAGACAAACCCACCAACTGTATGCCCCAAAGTAAGCAGAGCTTGAGTGATGGATGACGATACAGCGAACTGGGGGGGAACCCAGAATAAACATAGAGCAATGATCTGTGTTCATCACACAAACGAATGCTCCCAAGACTCGAACCTGGGACCTTCGGTGGACGAGGCAGAGTTACTCCACAGACGTCACGCGGCCGACTATTATTTCATTCATTCTAGTACAAAAGACGATGCATTTTCCTAAACAGCCTGGTCTGATAACGACAATACGCAGCGCCAGGTAAACGGAGAGGGGTGATTTTGAATGGAATATAAGTCTATTTACACAGGAGGGACTGCAAAATAGGCATATTTATTTACCGAATTCATTTTTATTTTATTTTATTTTCAACGACTGTTTATTTATGGCCGTATGACCCTTTTTAATTTCACCCGACTTTGTAGCTTAGCGCTGACGGCACATAAACTACTCCTATATACAAAACGCTTAAGGACACCCGAGAGGGCACGCACCTCGGCTTAGGACGTCGTATATTGAAACTACCAATGGCTCGGAAGGGTCATCTACTGCTAAAGAACCAGCCAGAAACTCAGTAGGAATGCGGTTTATTTACCGAAACGCTCTGCATGTGTCATGACACAACACATTCTTAATTCAAAAACGTTCTCCAAATCACAAAACAAAACACTGTCAGCAGTTTTTTGCCAGTATCTTTCTTGGATTATTATAGTCAATCATTGTAATGGCATGGTTGACCGCACACCTTTGCCGGCATCATCCCAAAACTTCAGTGACATTAAGGTGTAAGTGTTAGCGGCAGAATAGAAACAAGATCATTGTCATTTAGCCAATTGTTACCTTGCACCTGTTTTGTTCCAGCTACTGTATTCTGTGCACTTGATTATAGTTGAAAAATAAACCAAAATTGTTGTATTCGATGCTTAAATTAGAAATGTGGCAAAATACGAAAAATACCGAACACTGAAAGACTGGTATATTTATATTCTCGAGGCTTGATTAATAATTTTGAAACGACCGAGTGGTGTAGTGGTAAGTAGCCTTGCCACATACGCCGAAGGTCCCAGGTTCGAGTCCCGGCCGGGGCATTCATTTGTGTGATGAACACAGATGTTTGTTCTCGGGTCATGGTTGTTTGTATTTATATATGTATGTTTATTCTGGGTTCCCCCCCAGTTCGCTGTATGGTCACCCATAACACATGGTGTGTTTGTATTTAAAAAAAAATTAATTAAAACAAAAAACTCTTGGGTAAACGTATTACACCTAATAGATACTTCTCAAATATTGAATCATCTCAAAAACATTAATATTTCCAAAGCGAACCGACGACGCATTACATAAAAATATTATTTAATGCAAGAGTTGGCAGACAGCTGCCGAAGGGGCCTTGACCTACCTTAACTAATTACTGGCATTGATTCTAAAATGTTACATGCTCACAAACAAACAGAGATCTTAGGTGAATCCTGGTTTTACAGAGAAAAATCTATTAGGTACCTAGTTTTTAAATCCTAAGATAAAAGCCCGACCAGCGTAGACTCAAAGTATGTAGGTTATACTTGTGTTATATACTGCGAGATGGAGATAATCGAAAATAAAAATGATTTACAAAATAGGAATGACATTTCAGGTTTCGAATTTGAAACCTCTGTCGCAGAAAAACAGTCTCTCCGTTTGACAGAGACGTCAATCGTGATCAATCATAATAATCAAGAAATAAAATAATATTAATCTTTTTTTATGTTTTAGAATACTTAATATTTAGTACTTGATGTATTGCAATTTGATTTCCCTATTCCTATTCCCTGTATCCTCAACATGACCGTTGTTGTGGAAAATAAAATTCAGTCATCACATCTACGAGTAATTTAAACTAACACAAATACAATTCCTTCATTATAATTTGTTCAAAGATCAATGACCGAGCCGACAACTTTAATGCCTATCGTAAACGACGCAGCTGATTAAAGACATACGATAATACCCATTTAACGATTGGAAGACGACCGATATATGCGTCGTGTTTATTCTACCCTACTCGCGTGAATTTTGACGCTCTTTGACGGCTAATGAGGACATGGTTTTAATTATTATTGTGCGCAGATTTTTTCTATTTATTCGTTTTTTTCATTGTAGTGTTGCCACATGCAACGGCCTGGTCCGGAAAACCGATAAAGCGATTTAAACGAAGTTTTATTTTTGGTCGAACTTCACGTGGAAGTTCGTTTGATGTTCAAAAGAACATTAAAAGCTTGCATTACTAAAAAGTAATGCAAGCTTTTTTGTGACCCAAATGTCATCTGAGCCAAATGTGATTGAAATTACGTAGTTTATCAGAGCTAAACTCATTATATGTCAGCAGAGGTTTGTCTTGGCCCATAGAAGCACGACCCTTAAAGTACAATTTCTTATAGTAATACTTTTTATCGCATGTTAACTGTAGATGACCGATAAAAATATATATATTTTCCCTGTTTAAATTTGTAATCATCGAAGATGTATTCATAAATAAAGTGGAAGACGACTCGAGCTTTTAAAAAAGATATGTATCGTGTTAATTGTATTTTAAAAGAGGTAACTCTTTTTAAATTATGTGTTTTTTTTTTAATTTCGAATGCTTGAGCCATAAAATCTATCATTAAATCTAATCAATCTATACAAAAATTTAAACTTTTAATGTCATTGACAACCCCGAAAATAAAACTTTATGCCTATATGTTATTTTTGTATTATATTATTTACTCATTAATGCAGATGGCTGAAAGATGGTTTGATATAACTCTACTTTTACTGCACAATCAATCACCAACAAATAAAATGTTTTCACTAGAGTGTTTATGGCTACCATTAAACAAACGATGTATCTGATTTATGTTTATTCTTTGGTGAATACGGAAAATATTTGCTTTGTATAGTTATGATTTCTTTCTTTTAGTCATTAGTATTGAACCTTTATAATTATTTTGACAATTAGATACTGGATGTGGTATATGTCACTACGTGTCGAGAAACGGCTCTTCGGATATAATCTTTGGTAAAACTAGAATCGACGCATAGTTATTCAGCTGACAAGGAGACGGCAAGGGTGTGGGGTCCTCAAATCAAGCGGAGGTTCCGCGTGTAGTTAGCACTCAGTGAGTGCATTCTTATACTCAAACCCTAGAGCGCACTACTTAGCCATTGCCGAAAAAAAAATTCCTAAAGTATGAAAAAAAAATTTTTTTTTTTGTATTAAAATTTAATAAATTGTTCATCAGCAGCTCTCTTCTCAAATTTTTTCAAAAATGCCTGGTATGCGTCAAAATTATCTGAACATCGAGAAATATTTATAAACGTAAACGAAGTTTGTTTTTCAGAAGAAATTCTAAAAACACTGTGCTCCTGTAAAAAAGCTGCATTTATTTGTTGTGCAAGTTGTCGACAAAATTTGTGTTTTTCTTGTTTTTATGATAAATACCATCCAGGTTTGTGTTTTCCTAAAGATGAATGATTGAAAAAATTGCTAATGCTATAAACATTTTATCATAAATATTCATTGCATTTAATAATATATTATTTTATAAAAATTTTTTAAAGGAACTGGGACTTTTGTATTTATTATATTTACATTCCTCCGTCTTTTATAAGTTCTAATCATTAAAAAGTTAAAAATTATTCAATTCGCGATTCAATAATGTATAAAAGTCCAAAAAATGGTTTATCACGATTTATTAGATTTTAAGACAAAAAAAAATTTATTTTTTATCAAACTTTAGGAATTTTTTTCTCGGCAATGGCTGAGTAGTGCGCTTTAGGGTTTGAGCATATAAATACACTCAATGAGTGCTAACTACACGCGGAACCTCCGTTTGATTTGAGGACCCCACACCCTTGCCGTCTCCTTGTGAGTAAGATAATTATCTTATGGTTCTCATTTTTTATCAAAAATTATAATTGAAGTATACGATGAAAAACTTAAGTCTAAAAATAGAGTTGAATTTCTGACTATACCCCTGAAAATAACATAAGAGTCACGTTCAAAGTCACTTATGTAAGCAAGTTGTAGAACATCACATCTCTACCATAAGCTAGCTGTTAGATCTTACGCATTTCAATTTATATAATTTGGTAAATAAAACGAGTCGTGATGAATATAAAGTCACATTAGATAAATAACACAGCAGAAACTGCACTCACAAAATGAAAAATAGCTCCTTATGAATTGTAAACAAGTTATTCTTAAGCACAAATTCAAAACACCCCAACTGAAGGCGAAAGCTCGCATAGATTTTGGATGGCTGAACCGATTTGCTTCTTTTTTTTTTTTTTTTTGCTGCCGAGGCACCCTCACGGGAGGGAGGTGGAAGATGCGTCATGCATACCCGCCCGCAGGTAAATTCCTCTGCGGGGGGGTTATGTGGGACTCACCAGAATGGCACCTACCCACTAAAAACCACCTGTTGGCTGTGGTAAGCGTATACCTTTAGCCTTCATCGGAAGCGACACCCGTCGGGAAGTTGGGCGCGCTGGCGGAGACCCGCTAGCGGGTCTTCCGCCTGTAGTGAAAGTTGCACTGAAGGTGCTCAAAGGGACATGAGTTGGTGGCCGTTCTGGGCAGCCTCCGGTGAAGCCGGGGCTGGGCAGAGGTCGGCCGAAGCATGATTTAGGGATCAATTCATTTAAATGAACCTACAATGAATTGAGAAGGGAACTATGCTCCGCCAGAGCTAGCAAACGCTCTGTCGGAGTACGTGAAGCCCTAAGTTTACGGGCTAAGACTGCGATTTCACTAACATCGACATTTTTAATAGCGTCGCAGACGATACGCATATCGTCTGCTACGGAGGATTGAGGAGTGGGTTTGTGTGGGCGAGGAGCCGGGATGGGATTCGATGCGGGACGCTGCCTCCAGTTTTCTGGAGCAGGCTTGGGCTGAGTAGGCTTTGCAGCCGGAGGAACCCGGCTACGCAGCGGCGGAAAGTTTTCTTGAAAAAGGCGCGGGGCCTGTTTGGGAGCCGCCCTTTTGAAGTTGGAGCGCATACAACGGGGTGCACGAGGGCAGCCCCTGTAGTTTGCGGTGTGGCCGGACTGGCCACAAAGCACGCAATCGGGAGGAGAGGGAGTTTCAGGAGTGCGATTGCACTCCTTAGTGAAGTGCGGGACCAGGCACTTGACGCACCTGGGCGGTGCGCGGCAGTTGGCTGCCGCGTGCCCGTACAACTGGCACCGATGGCACTGGCCGGGATGACCGCGGCGATGAGGCGCCTCGATTGAGATCCCAGAGAGGCCGCAAATAGAGCTAACCCCTTTCAGGATCTCTCTGGACTTGGGGACGTTGGCGAGAATCACCAAAGCGAGAGGGTGTTGCCTCCCGTACTTGCTGTGCATTTTATGCACCGCGAGTGCCGGGAAGCCTTGGGACTGCAGATCCTCCAGGATGGCCTCGTTCGATAATTCGAACGGGATTCCCCTGAGTACCGCTCTGATCTTACGCTCTTCTGACAGAGCATAAGTGTGATAAGCATATTGCTTATCGGTGAGGAGCTTTGTTAAAGCTCGAAAGTCGTCTATCGACGAGACTAAGATTTTAATAGATTCACCCGAGTTGGCTGCTCGGATGTAATGGATTTTGTGCTCATTGCACAATGTCGAGACCTCGGTCCATTTACCCTTTTCCCGAAGGAAAACGGGTGGTGGGACCTTGGCCTTGACAGAAGTTGGGGCCGGAGCGGGTGTTGAAGACACCGGGGCAGCTGGCGTTGAAGACGCCGCAGGAAGTATAGGGACGGGCGTCGAAGGCGCCGGGTCTTGTTTTGAACGCTTCTTAGAGCGCTTCTTAACAAGCGTAAAGGAGGGAGACTCAGAGCCAGTTGGGGTGGCGTCCGAGGATGACTCGGTCGCGGGTGCGCGCTTGCGTCGCGGAGGGGCGTCTACTTCGCACTCCATGTCACTGGAGGAAGGGGACGCGGGAGGGCCTAAGACCTGAGGGGTCTGGGGAACTGGGGTGGCCTGAGGGGCCATTGTGGACATTATCGTCATGAAATGAGGGATGAGAGAATCTAGGAAACGGAACTTATCAGCATTTATATGTATGCCTTCAGCACCGATACTATCAGCTAACTTCTTCCTAATCTCATCAGAGCTTAGGGAAGCCATTGCGGAGGGGTTGGGGAGGGACAATATATGAACCTAACAACGATGACTAACTCCCTAAAACCACCCTACACGCAGTAGGGCGGTTGAGAACGACGCGGATAACTTACTCGAACACAGCACTTGAAGTCCTGGAACAACGAAACCCCGTCGACGAAGCTCACGTTCCACGAAGTACGGTTAACAAGCCACTATTCGCCGTGAAAACGGCGTTAGAAACTTAGAAGTACGGTTAACGAGCCACTGTCCGCCGTGAAAACGGCGTTAGAAACTTAGTACGGTAAACAACTATGAAATTTGGGTGCTCAATTAGCGCGGGGGCTAAAAGAGCGGGAAGGCGTCTGCGATCGACGTGCGCTCGAGAACGCACGCAGACCGAGACTGCGCCGATTTGCTTCAAAAATGCACTCGCTTTTAAACAAAAACGCGTCGGTCCCTTCGCATTCGAGCTGCGATGTCACAGACACGTTAACCTAATAACGACGACCGAGTAGCGAAGGGGTAAGAAGCTCTGCCTTATACGCCGTAGATCCCAGGGCCGAGTCCTGGCCGGGGCATTCATTTGTGTGATGAACACAGATATTTGTTCTCGGGTCATGGTTGTTGATATTTATTTAAGTATGCTTATTCTGGGTTCCCCCCAGTTCGCTGTGTGGTCATCCATAACACAAGCTCGACTTACTTTAGGGCCATACAGTTGGTGTGATTGACTGGGGATTTATTATAATTATTATTATCATAACACCATTCTTGTTAACAAAATGGACAGATACTACAGTTTCATGTAAGTAAAAGCATCTTAATATATTTTAAACCTACACACAGTACAAACTCCAAAACAAATGAAATAAAGTAATAATAACTGAAATTCTAAAATTTTAAGCCGCAAACAATTAATTCATTCATAAAACAAAAGACACCACAAAAAAGCTAAAAATGGTTTCCCATGTAAATTTTTTGTTGTACAGAACTATCAGCACCTCGTCATTAGTTAATAAGCCAGACGCCACAACGTTGCTTTATAAAAACTATTTAAACAAATTAACCTATATTTAGCTTCTGGACTGTCTTTGCTTTTTACTGACTTTTTAAAATTAAGAGCATTGCTCTTGTCAGCGGAGTAATCGCCATCTATTTCTATTTCCGGCTTTCATTTATTAACTGTTATATGATTAAAATTAACTTAAGCTATTGATAGTTCATATTCTTCTTATTATTACAGTGTAGTCTAATTATTTGATAAAGAATTGATTGTTCTTTCAATACATTTAAGGTATTGTATTTTTTGAAATATGACGTTTTACGTAAACATAACTATTTTCGAATCTTTAAACATAACATTAAAAAGCTGAATACCAATAAGAACATTTTATCTATCGATTCAAATACATCGCCATAAGCACATCACTATCAGGTGTCAGATTTCACATGAGTAGTGTTGTGACTAGATGTTTTTTATTGTTTTTTTTTTACGCTACCGGAAGCTCGAGTCTAATGAGTAGCCGCAGACAGAAGGCAAAAGTTTAAAATAATTAACCTTCGAATTTTAAATGATGAGTTTGAAAGATTCCAGTACGTAACAGTGTTGGAAAAAACATAGAAACTATATCAACGAGATAGTGCGCATAAGATTGTATATTTGAGTCGTTGAAAAGAAATTAAATCATATAGTATTGGTATGAAGTTGGACTTATTAATTAGTATTTAATTTTCATTGCCAAAAGTCTAGCCTATTTGTAAGATATTAAAGTTCCTATTCTCACCGAGTCAGTACTTTAAGGTTGGTAAGTAAAATTTATTAAAATATATATTAATCTGGCATGAAGATTTTTTAATTTACATTACTTGCTTGGTGCATGAGCAAATTGTATTTTGTAGATTACATCCAGAAAGCAACTTTCGTTTCCAAAATACTGTAAACTGTTATCACTCTGATTAAGAATTAAAGAGACAGTATATTTTGCATATATTCGACAATCTCTTACGCAAGATAAAGTATATGATCCTCAGATTACACATAATTATTGAATTAATTGCGCCTGAAAAACACTGTACGTAAGCAAGTAATCTAAACACACTCATGAACTCTTGGACTTGGAATGAGGTGTAATATTTCAAAATTTTACTCGTAACGGAATAAGAGAAGGGTCTTTTCGTGAGTCTTAAAACTTTCACGACAAAGGAACAAACGCGAACAAATCTTCTGAAATAACGAAAGAAACAATTATAATTATTATAAGGTACACCTTTCCCGACACCTCCCATTTCTCCCACTTAAAGACCCCACGTTCGCACGTACTCAAGCATTAGTCATACAAAGGAGAATGCTCAATTCGGGCGCTTTGATCCATCAACAGGCAATAACTCAAGAGCAGCGCTGCGCGGGCGCAGGCCACGTGTTGCGGTAGCTGAGTGTGTGAGATATTTGGTGGTGTAGTTATCAAAGTTTTAGTTTGAGGATGATACGAGTTCGGTAAGTAAGGTAGTGCTTGAATATTTCATTGATTGACAAGTCTTTAATCGGATCAATGAGCTATCTGGATGCTTTTACTTTATTATCAATATCGATTTTAATTTGAGTGCACATTAAACAGACTTACATTGCCTTCTAAATTACTAAGTCAGCTACAATTTGCGAGCGTCTGAACGATACTATCTTAGCCACTAAAAATATGTTGTCTGATGATGTTTTTGCTACAAAATTTTGAATTATCATCCAATTTCGATAATGGCGCTTCGCCGGGTACACCCGCACCACGCTCGCTTTGCTCGCTCGGCTTGCGCATGCGAAAATTATAGCCTAACATTAACCTAACCCAATTTTAACTACTACGCTTTCTATAGAATATTTTGTAGGCGTTGCAAAAAAGACAAATTAGTTTATTAGAGGCTATCTCATTTTCCCGTGGCTTAGTTATAAAATTAGAAGTTTGATCACGTGGCTAATAAAGAAATCTTTGGTTTGTCTTATAATTTCCCTTTTAATTTCCTATTAGTCTTTTAGTCAATATGTTACAATTAAATAAATAATAATAATAAATATTTCTAACAATCACACCACAAACACAAGTTAAGTATCATTAAGAACTTGTGTTATGGATACTAGATAACGGATAAATAAATTTAAGAAATATATTAACATACAAAGATATTTTTTTATATATAAATAATAGAAATAAACTTAAATAAACGTAAATACACATCCATGACTAGAAAGCAAATATAATAATATATCTGCCCCTATCAGGATTCGAACCTGGGACCTCTGGCATGGAAGGCAAGGCTACTTACCTCCACACCAAACAGGACAAATTGTATCACAACTAATATTTTGAGCCAAAAATGTGAGGAATTAATTAAAAATAGCAAAAGTCAGGACTTTGGACTACAAAAGTTACACATTTCATGCCGCGCGTACTTTTAAATCGCTCACTGAGCTTTCTATGTCGGCTTTATATTGCCCTATAGTTAGGTCTATCCCCAATAAAAAAGAAATAAAAAGATATAGATTTAACAATGAAAAAAATAAATAAAAATAATCATCATAAAATCAAGTCCAATCACCTCTACATTTTCGTCCACCCTCCTTTTGACTAATAAGTACTAAAGTTCAGCGTAGATTTTTCGGTATATTGTTACAGAAGTGCAATTACTAGTTCAATGCTTCAATAGTTTCCAAGGCAGTTTCGCCGATCACTTCAATTTATTATTAGAAACTCTGTCGACCGATATATTATTAGATTTTGTTAGAATAAGGAGAACAACGATAGTTATACTACATTTGGTCAAATTTAGTTTGAGAAGTAGGTCCACAATTGCTGTATGGTATTATTCAAAAGATATCCTGAATCGTAAGTACGTTTTTAACTGTATGGATTTGGTAAGATGTTTATAGGGTGTTAAAAGGTTTTCGTTAGGTATACAAGTGAAACTCTGGAAGGACGCCGTCAACCGTAAAATCACAGTTTCTAGCTGGGTTTTCAGGAAAAGGACCTTTAGGACTATAGTGGTATCGCTTGGTTTTACTGTTCCAAGGCATTTTATAGGTTAGTCGTCATAAAGAAAACAATTGACAAAATTTGAGTTTCATCCACGTCTTAAGCTCCCAAACATCAGATTAGGATATTGAGTTACATTACGTATAAATGATTAAAAGTAATTTACTTTAAAGCATAGCTTTATTGAAAACGTGATAAAACAGTTAGTTCATGTAACAACCTATCAACTTTAACCCCTAATTTACTCGCTTTTGCAACTTCTTAGTAACTGAAGTGATTACTGCTTTAGTATGAGCTACACCCACCAATAAACCAGATAAGTTCGAATCAAACAGCGAAATTCGATAAATTAAAAAACTGTTCCCATGGGAATTCCCAGTTAGTTACTCCCACAATAGACGAATCATTTGACATCTAATATATTGAAATCCGTCTAATGGTTTAAGCTGTAAAGCGTGCCAAAGAAATATATACATATATACACTTGCACAACATATCCCTCCTTGAAAGCTTTTTAAATGCTTGAGACTACGGCTGTCTAACACATTTGTACCTTTGTTTGCCTATCGATATGTTTTAAATCGATAGATTCTAAAAGTATCGATCGAGTAATCATTCTTTCACCATCAAATAACTACATCATCTTTTTTTTATTGAAAAAGGATGAGACGTTTGTCTTCTATCTCATCTGATGGAAAGCGACGATGAAGACGAAGGTGTTTCACGTCTATCCACGAGATACCTATTCACTCGACGCTTGAAAGAACTGGGACTAAAGTTTTCTGGAAAAACAGACGCAGGCAGTTCATTCCACACCTTGGCGACCCGCACCAAAAAGGAACTAGCGAAGCGTTTGGTTCGACTTCTTGGGATATCTACTATAAAGGGATGGAAGGCCTGTCTGCGTCTAGTAGTCCGATGTAAGAAGGGTGTGGGTTCAACCTGATCAAAAAGAGCATTCGCGTACTCTCCAAAATGTAATCTGTAGAAGACTGCTAAACAGGCAACTTTTAACATCTAAGATAAATATTGACTTCTATCAAAAAGATCCTAATTTGGAGCTTCACGGTTAAAACCGCATGAAACTGATAGATAATAAAGCATTAGTATTTTGACCTTTCGCTCCTCACTCCTCACCTTAACCCAGATTGAGGCGTGGATCGTAAACTATCGAAATTACCCTACAGTACCTTATTACTGTGATATGTGATCAATCTACGAGACACTTTAATGAATCGAACAAGAAAACCACAATAACTCACGTAGAAGAAAAAATATAGTATTTTGTTTATACCTAGTTTAGTGAGTGCTATCTGTAAAGACTCGCCCTCTTACTGTACCTATTGTTCTATACACCGTAGTATGCGATCACAGAGCAAAGAAGTAGATGACAGCGTCTTCATAGAGAAAACTTGACTTGAAAAAACAGAAAACAGAAAATGACGAACGAGTAGTGTAGTGGTTAGTAACCTGGATATGTATATATTTATGTTTATTCTAGGTTCCCCCCAAACTCGCTGTATGGTCATCTATAACATAATAACTGTTTAAAACTATTATATCGAGTGAATAGGAAACTCGCGGATAGAAGTGTAACACCTTCGTCTTCATCGTCACTTTCCATCAGGTGAGATAGAAGACAAACGTCTAATCCTTTTTCAATGAAAAAAAAAACTATCGCGCTTATTTTTGAATGTACGGGATTCTTACCACGTTTTTCGATTTTTATTTCGCGCATCCGATATTTCGATGCTGCTGCAAGCACCATGATCGGACTGCAGTGTCCGTGCATGGTGCGAAAATCGTGGTAAGAATCTCGTGAATTCATTAAATTATCTTCAACACATATTTATGCATATCTTCAATATAATTTTTATGTCGTAGATCGACGGTGAAGTTTATTTGCACGTCATAAAACAACAAGTTTGATTTTTCCTTGCAGTACATTTGTGACAGTTGTAGTCTCAACCTTACAGCAATATTGGTTGCTCAGGAAATTTTCACAGAAGTGGTAGAAAATTTTATTGGGTGCCTGTACAAACAGTTATGTTAGCTGACAGCGAATTACCGTTGTAATAATATTTTTTATAAGTGTAGTCGCTAAACTATTAAACAACTGATAATCTTGCGTATTCATTTAATTTATCACTGAATTGTGTGTAATTTATCACTGAAGTGGTAGCCGAGTTTTGTAAAGATCTAGTTTATGTGAACCGCCAAAATAACAATCAACATCAATCAATCAAAAAAAAATCAATCAACAACCCGTGCAATTCTTGGAATAAAGGCAATTTTATGTAAAGCCTATGGTCGGCAACGGTTTCACGCCAAATAAAAAAAACACCTACGAAGTCCATGGGCCCGAATGCCACTTACCATTAGTGTTCGTTTGCAGGGTATACAATACTTAAAACCATGGGAGAGGTCAAACTTGTGAATGCGACCGAAATGAAATGAAATATTTATTTCTCAACATTGACAATTACTTGTTCTTATTGACGTCAAATAAAACATGATTCTACCACCAGTTCGAAAAAACCTTCGTGAAGAAGAACTGGGAAGAAACTTCACGGGTATATTTTTTTCAAAATAAATTTACAGTGTCTCTTTATGTCTATACAAAATTATTCTTATCTGCATCTGTTAGCTCGGCAAGTCTCCCTCCCCCCAAGTATCCAAACGACGAACACCCTCAAACGGCACCCGTTTACGAGTTAACGCGGGATCCAGCCATCGCCCTCCTCAACCTCAACCGAGCCGGACTTGAGCCGTATCATATTTTTCTTTAAAAAAACTTTAACCTGGTCACATTATTTAATTACCTGTATCTAATTACTCCTAAACAAGACTTTATAACCATATGTAGAAATCGATTTCTTGAAAGTAGCAAGAATCTATGTTTATTCAGTATTTATGATAGTTTCATTCCAACGTATGTAGTAACATCAAATAGATTTGATAATGAAGAAGATAGCCATTTTAGATGATATGTAAAGACTCATATCGACGATGAAGTACCAATACCTCCTATCTCATTTTTTGTTGATTTTTTTTTATTGCTTCACTCGTCATATTTTACATTCTGCGTCTCCTGTACAAAACATCTATCTCAATATCAGCTTACTAAGCCGTCCAAACTCGGATGGAAATAGTTCCTAAGTTAACTGAAGCCAAATGCTGGAAATATCTTCTATGTTTTTAAGTAAACCAATACATCCTATCTCAAATGAACTCCTAAATGAAATGAAATGAAATATTTATTTCCCAACATTGACAATTACTTGTTCTTATTGATGTCAAATAAAACATGACTCTACCACCAGTTCGAAAAAACCTTCGTGAAGAAGAACTGGCAAGAAACGCGCCAGTAATAATAATAGAAAATACTTAACTTACCTCAAGTTGTGTTTGTACGTTTTCTAAACTATACCCCTGTTATGCATTAGTATAAATGAGAGTTTTTTTTGTATCCTGTAAAATTGCATTTAATTAAGATAGAAGGTATTGGTAATTCATCGTCGGTATGCGTTTTATTCTATGGGAAATAAAGAACTTATTGTGAGTTCATTGTGTTGGCTCCGTTTGTCCTCTCATCTAAAGGTAGAGTGTTTATCGAATATTTGACAAATCTTGCTCATCCAGCACTTTTGTCGACCATCGGTAAGATATTCATTAATTTCATATGAGCCGATGTAGCCTCAATTCCGTTTCACGACCTTCCCAAGGACCTTCCAGTTGGGTCTAACGGGCGCTGCATCCCACATTTTTCGAAATCCTCACCAAATCCCCAACACCAAGGCTAGTAATAATAGTGCTCAAAAGATGTACGGGCCAAAGTCTTTGGTGATTTGTTGCAAAGACCGCCTATTAGTTGCTTTCAATTACCCTTATTTACACGATTTAATACTGGAGAAAAACTTACCCAAAATTGAAATCTTCGAGTTAGTAAAAGCTTATCTTCAGATGTTGCATACTTAGAATTTGTAAATATTTATAACCATATTTAATTTTTTTATCATTATCTATTCTCCTAAATGAACAAGTTGAATAAGAAAACACTTAGATAGCTTTATAGTTCTCAATAAGATGAATTAATACATTGAGCGCGTACAAAAGCACACAGGTCGCCAACTTTAGTGCTAAGATGTATGTTTTTATAATTAATAGGCAATAAAATAAAGCATTAACTGAACTATATCTAGGAATATTTAATTTGTCTTTGTGAAGTGTATATGGTTCTAATTTGTAATGATTTAAATGCAACTTGTAAGTTCTATGTAGGGTCCTATTTATAGCATTGCCCTTTACATTACTGTGTTGGATACTTGAATTAATATTATTAACCTAAGTATAAGATTTTTCAAGTTTCTACAAACATTTAAACGTGTCTCGAACAAAGGCAGGATCAAAAACCTTTTCCTTCAGTAACATTCAAGTGCTTTGACCATAAATCCATTCTAATTACCAATTTTTACATACATTTCCTACATAGTTAATTATCTACGAATTTCTTCACAAATCTTAGATACAAAACGCTTACAACATTTCCCAAATAAAACTCACTGTCCATAACTCTCGTCAGCGCTAGATTAAACCTTAGTGGTTTTTTGTTGCTAACTAATTTAGTATTTATATATAATACTAAATGATTTATATTTTATATAAATATATTATATAATATAATATAATATAATAATAAATAAATGAAAAAAAACCTGTGAGGTCACATAGCGCCATATAATTTTTGTCTTTCGTTATTACTGTTACAAATTGTCTGTTACAAACTACTTTGTCGATACAAGTCTATTTCACATTCTATGAAATATATTTTCAGTTCGGTAGCAAAGCGCCTCTCTTAGAGCTATTTCTATTAAATAAGTTCTAGGTAAAAAGACTGGCGTTGTTTACACGTTACTATCCATTCTGTTTTTAAAATACTAGTTCTATATTTAATGCCAAGTTTTCTCGTAGTTTTCTTGTCTAGACGGTTTTTTATAAGTTTACACCCAGGGTCGTTAAATTATTGGCGCGAAAACAGTAAAATATTACAGTTATAAGCTATAATATCTATATTTAAGTTCTTATATAATGGTAGTATAATAATGTTCACACAAATGCGAATTATGAAAAGTACTATAGAGCTTATGCGTGTTGGAAGCGGAGGATCGCAAAACAGTAAAAACAGAATAATACTTTGTTTTAATAATAATGAGTCCCCTGACAAACGTACCACCGGTACGGGCCCAAAGTGGGCATGGCTTCTCCCCGCCACTCGGCCGCCTAAAAGGAAAAGAAATGTAACTAACCCTTAAATATTCCACCATTCCTTCATATTTTTGACTTAGACGTATAAAAGACAACAACAAACTAACTGATCTATGCAAGCATAAATGATTAATACATTCTTTCTTTCAGTAGTTAAATGTTGTTATTAATTTTTCAGCTCCCATTTTATTTTGATCATCTCCGCATGAAGTTAGCCACAAGTAAGTTTATTTAACGCAAAACTTCAGACAGCAACACTGAACTGAACGAACCTCAGTAAAATATTAATAAATCATGTGGTTATGAAATATTTCTGCTTTATTCATAGCATAATCACCCCCAACTTAATGGCCGTTCCAGTAATAGGCAAGTAGCTTTTATTGTGAAGCAATAAGAATTATTTTACCGTGACCGGTTTATCGCCTCATATAAGGTTTAACGTCGTTTCCTTGTTTTGATTTTGTTTGTTTGTTCATATATCTTGAAATAGATGTTTAGTCTAGTCTCGTACTCAAGTCTAGACTTGAGGATATCTGTATTTGGACATGTAGAAGACACAGATAATCTTTCTTGGTAAGATTCGTGTGGAGGAAAATGGCTGATCGATGGGGATATATAAAGGCTTATCAATGTTTTAAATAAGCTAAAGGAGAATATTATTTGTTTTATACTGTCGCGGTTATTCCAACTTTAATCTGCAGTTTAAGGAATTCTCGGGATTCTTACAAAGATATTGGTTTTTAAATAAAGAAAAACTCGCTGATCATGGCGCTAGCGACAGCTTCGAATTACCGTGAAATCGAGCAAACAAATTAAAATAATGGTTACAAAATCCCGTAAATTCTTTACATAAAAGGAAGAAATGTCTTATTCTATTTATCTACAATCTGTACCATTCTAAACACCCAAGCCTCAGGGTGGAAACCGAAAATTCAATCCACAAAAATGAGGTTAAGACTGATTTTACTTCTAAGGCCTATTTAAATATAGCTTTTGACATTACCCTGAGTTGACTTGTCTTTAAGCTGAATTTAAAACCACGCACACAATCACCTTTGAACAAGTACCTGGCTGCCGGTTCAAATCTCAATGGCTAAATAAAATTTGTAATGGCTGCGTACAAATCGTGGCTCTGGAGAAGCGATGAGCCAGAGGATACTACTGTGCCTTCATTGTTTGCTACCAAATGGAGTCAGAGAGCTTTGGACCCTTCCTAATGAATCAATAACTTTTTATAACTTAAGAACCTAAAGCCGAGTACTCTGACGGTGAAGAAAAACATCGTTTGGAAACCCAAATACCTAAAGAATTGCCAGCCCTGCTTCATACGCTGGAGGTCCCAGGACAGGGCTTTCATTTGTGTGATTTGCATAGACGTTTGTTCTCGGGTTACAGTCGTTTATATTTATGTATGTACGTTTATTTTGGGTCCGCCTCAATTTGCTGTATTTACTCCTCCTAAGCTCTCCTTACTTTGGGGCCATGCAGTTGGTGTGTTTGTCAGGGGATTTCATTTATTTATTATTATTATTAATTATTTCGAAGAAAGACTGCCAATTTGCAGAAGGAATGTGTGATCAAATGCAAATTGTCGGCAACCACCCCTATCTTAGTATATGGTGTAAACTTATATGGCACGCGTTTATCAGATACCTGGTAGCTTACGTACCAGGTAGTAAACCCAATGTCAAACTAAGTAAACTGCAATAAAAGCCAGACAAGACATTAATCCATTACTTACTACATAAGTTATTTATTGTGACTGATTCGAATGCTCTGTTCTGGTCTAGTTCAGCTGCGTAAGTGTTAAATTGATTGAATTCATAAAGAGGTGTGAGTCAAAGGAGCTAGCGGGTTTGGTAAAATAATTAACCTTATTCATTATTACGTTCGTTATATTCCTGAAAGGTGCAAGTCGGGTGTATACACGCAGAGTTCCATATTATCGCGAGGTTTGATGCTTTTACCCCTGACGCAAAACTTGAGTGCTTTAAATTAGACCTGGGTTTGCTTGTCTGTGGCATTGCAGCGAATAAGGCGGTTTTTTTTCTTTGCAAGCTGAGTTGATAGATTGTTCTTAGCGATGTTTGAAGATTTCGATTCAGTCATTTTTATTTTATTGAATAAGGATTAGACGTTTGTCTTATATCTCACCTGATGGAAAGTGACGATGAAGACGAAGGTGTTACACGTCTATCCACAAGATACCTATTCACTTGACGCTTAAACTAGGATTATAGTTTTCTGGAAAAAGTCAGCTATCTACCTATTATGACACTTGAGATAAATTAACGAAATCCATCGTCAAGTTTCTAAGCGTTGCCGGCTAAGTTTTAAAATACAATGAATCCCCAGACAACCACACCAACTGTATGGCCCCAAAGTAAGCAGAGCTTGTGTTCTGGATGACCGACCATACTGCGTGGGAACCCAGAATAAACATATAAATATAAACAGCCATGACTCGAGAACAAACATCTGCGTTCATCACACAAATGAATGCCCCGGCCAGGACTCGAACCTGAAACCTCAGGCGTATGAGACTGGCTACCCACTACGCTAGTCGGCCGTCGATTAATTTCAGCCTTTTCACTATACAAATGCTTTTAAATATCTATCAGTAATTCTATTATCCTCGCAAGTAAAGGCTGTATCTTATAACTCGCGCGCGCGACCGGACGAGGTCAATCCCGACATATTAGGGTACACCCTGACTATGCGACACGCGTGCCAACCGACGATTTCTAAACATTATGTATTCCGCACTTATAGTCAATAATACAGGTCAGAGAATTACTGAGCATTAAGTTAATTTTTGTTGGGCCGAATTGGTCGAGTTAACTCGGTAAGGTATGGTTAAGAATGAAAGTTTGGTGTGTTTGGTTGGAAAAATTGTGATTCAATATATATTCGAAAACGGTTATACATTACAAAGAGCAAACTTTGGTCATTACGTAGATGGCACTATACATGTTTGATGATTTCAAGTTGTCGATTAAAGAAATATATTCGGCTTAATAGTTTGATTCGTAACAGGTTAAATAAAAAGTTCGCTGAAGTAATTTTAAGTCTTCAAGTGATGTCTTAAAGTTAAAATTATCTCAGCTGACAACGAATAGGCTCACTGGAAACACAGGGACTTACAACGAATACGAGAACGATACATCGGCCAAGTTTCGGGACTTTTACCATAAAGGGGCTTGTACAGTGAACAGCTCATCCACCTATCACAAAATGTCAAATTTTTTCAATCAAATTTTCAATCTAGACTTCACTGTAATACAGTCCAAAAATAATTGAGGAATTATTTTACTATTTTACAATTACTTCTTGTAATTACTTAAACAGATTGGTGCTTACGGGATTTGCTTTTGTTGTCCTTTTAATTAATATTAAATATCCAATAGCCAATGCATTGCCAACGTGAGATTTTATTATACAGTTCTGTCCCAAAAACTTTAGATATTAGATAATTTTTTTTCTATTGTTATATATATTTAAATCTTTATACATACTTATTTGTTTTTATGTTTTAGGATCCGCGAGATAAGAACTATTTAATTCAAATCTTTAATTTATTAATTTATTTCAAGATCGCAAGCTATAAACTTAACAGAAGCAATTCCAACTGAAGCTTTCTGTCGGCAACAATCATCAGTCGATATAATAATAATAATAAATTTTATTTATTATGGCATCCTGGCCCCATTGTTAGTATCAGAAATAACTTCTTATTATAATCACATTCAATATCACTACATAGTGACGACTATGACGACCGAGTGGTGTAGTGGTAAGTAGCCCTGCCTCATACGCCGAAGGTCCCAGGTTCGAGTCCTGGCTGGGGCATTCATTTGTGTGATGAACACAGATGTTTGTTCTCGGGTCATGGTTGTTTGTATTTATATATGTATGTTTATTCTGGGTTCCCCCCTAGTTCGCTGTATGGTCATCCATAACACAAGCTCTGCTTACCTTGGGGCCATACAGTTGGTGTGTTTGTCTGGGGATTTATTATTATTATTATTATAGTATAAAACCAAGTCGCTTCCCGCTGTCTGTCCCTATGTATGCTTAGATCTTTAAAACTACGCAACGGATTTTGAAAGACTTTTTTTAATAGATAGAGTAATTGAAGAAAAAAGATTTATATATATAAAAAGGTTTATATGCATAATATATGCATAATATAGTAGAGGAACACTTATAATTTTAGAGGTTTCTAATGTAGTGTCGTAAATAAACACATTTTTTGCGCTTATATTGCAAAGGCTTGCTGAACCCTACTAGATAGATCAAAATAATGTACTACAGTATTGTACACCTTAAAAAGGTCTACAAAAAAGTTTGCTATGGTATATGTCTATCTCTTAGGGATAACCCACAATAACCGTTTTTTATCCTTTACTTTTTACGAGAAATAATGGCTTATTTACGAAGCGATTTTAAGCAATACTTATCCAATTAAGTGCCTTAAATACATTATGCATGTAATATAGATCAATATGGCCCTATACAACGTGTAATTTAAGTAAATGTTTTCGAATATATTACAAATTTAAAATGACATAGACCCGTGTGAAGCCCGGGCGGGTCTCTAGTTGATAGTAAAAGACCTACGACATATTATATGATGCCCATGGGCGCGGATGCCACTTACCGTTCAGATGGGTCGCTGGCATGCATGCCAGCTATGAATGTTGCAAAAAAAATCATAAAAAGGATTCAATTCCAGAAAACTATAGTCCTAGTTCTTTCAAGCGTCGAGTGAATAGGTATCTCGTGGATAGACGTGTAACACCTTCGTCTTCATCGTCACTTTCCATCAGGTGAGATAGAAGACAAACGTCTAACCCTTTTCAATAAAAAGAAATCGTTTATTTTCATTTAGTTGTCATACTCACTGGAAGAATTTCTAATGAAGGCTTTTCGTTTCTTTTTTTTCTTAAAGATATTTCATTTGAAACTAGGTGGCGTTGAACAAAACTCAAGAGTCAATGTCAATGTCTATGTTTGTTGACTGATCGAATGTGTATATTATGATATATCTATTTATACCAGTTACATATCTTCAGTCACGCACACACATCTTATAAAAAATTAATAATATAGTGTTCCTTGAGTTAGATTAGGTTATTTTATTTTATTCGTTTTTTTTCTGTACGTAAGCTTTACTGAATATGATAACTATGGCACCCGTACACATAGCAAGAACCAGTGACGAATAATTCATATTCAAAATAAGCCCTTTTGGGCGCATATTTTTTTTTTGACTATCACTCACTCAGTCATTGCTGTCATGTCATACTTTTTTTGACTCTTGAGTTTTGATCAGCGCCATCAAATGTTGAAAAAGAACTATTTTTTATTTTTAATCGTAGAATGAAACCCCCTCTTTCCGCCCTCTTAACAGAGCCAGGTTCCCCTTACGTTTTGCTTTAGTAAATTTTATTTCTTACTAATAAACGTAATTTATAAGAAATCCAACCTACCATTACTGTTTATATATCATACGTTTTCCTTTAGTAAATTTTATTTCTTACTAATAAACTTAATTTCTAATAAATCCAAACTACAATTACTATTCATATAATACCATGTTTGCTACGAGTAAGGTACCAACATAATATTTTTCTTTAATTCGGTCTTTGACCGGCGTAATACAAAGATCATTTCCCCTTCTACCCTGCACTATAATACTTTTTCAGGACATTAAAATTAATTTACAAGAATTAATTTCTTTTAGATCCATTTAAACTGCTTTAAATAAATTATAGTTTATTTCCTAGATGTCGCAGTCGCTATTAAGGCCGCAGCTAAGGCGGTTAATCTGCTCGAACTAATATCGTTTTACTCGAATATGGAGTTGGCTACTTTTTACAAAGAACCCTCTCCATACTCATCGATTCTGCCCTGTATGATCCGTTATTCTAAATTCTTGCACTTCATTTTTAAATTTAAACTTTATTTAAAGGGTTTAAGGTTGGATTTAGAAGTGTTAGTTTATATTTAAATCTGGATTAATGAGCTAACACGGATCTTAATGTTTTAATTATCTTGTATTTTGATACCTTATTTTGCGGTTTTGGTCTTAATTGCCTTATTAAAAGTAAAGATGTTTTTTTTTATTATAAGGTTGTAAGTTATTTTATATTTTCTTTTAATTATATCGGCTTTGAAGTATAAAAGGTTTACTTAACAGTAATGCGTATACCAGATAAAGCGTGATTTTACAATAGGTGCAGTGCATAGATTAATAAATAAATATTATTATACATTTCTTGTTATTATTGAAATTTTATTTAATAATTTATTAACAATTTTCTTGATATAAAACTGCGCACAACGCGACTTCATCCCATGGAAACATGATTTTATCCATAGTTTTTTTTCGATAACATGTTTTAGCAGAATTTATATAAAACAAAAAGAGCCATAAAATATATAATTGAAAGAACAACTGGAATTATGGTAAAAAATAAACGACTACATATAAATATTGATAGTTAACGCAAGGGTCAGTAAGAAAATAGAGTAATAGAGCAAGGATAAGTAAGACATGGTTAGACTTAATAATGACTAATAAAATATCAAATAGCTTTGGCTTGCGACTTTGTCAAAATGAGGTTTATAGATAATAAAAGTGAGGTGTAATAAATTTTCAAATATCCCTTCTGGGTACATCATATTCGATACGTCACGAACTTGTATCACAGATTTCAGCTAGATCTCCGGTCATTTTTATTGTTCGAAGAGTTATGTGGAACAGACAATAACGTTTTGCTAATACACATTACATACAAATTTTTTTGATTAAGGATTATAAAAGGCTTTAAATACAGCTTATTTCCAGACTACATAACTGTTGTACAAATACTCGAACTACTTTATGTTTAGAAGTAACATGGAAAATCAAATGCATACTCTCATAAACTATACTTAACACACATTCCGAACTATTTCTGTAAACCTAAAACTGAACTATTTCACTATTGGAGTTCTTATAATAATATCTAAGTTTTAATCATTGTTCAAAAGGGAACGCCTTGCTGAGTGACAAGTGACAGGTGACACCACACCGACTACAAAATGTCACAATATTCATACCCTAGTCATACAGGAATATAAACTTTAAGTTTTAATAGGTAAGGTTGAAAATTAATTGGTACAGTAACACAGCCGCTCGGTCTATGAACTTCAGTAGTAATATTTAAGTTTGGAACACTTTGGTTATGTAATGGCTTAAATAAAACGTTGAGGACGAGTCAGGTCGAAGCGCAAAGTTAAGATTTATTTCATGTTCCATTTTTAAAATGTATCGAACATTGCTATATATCCAAACAGTATGTTAATTTGATATGCACGTAAAATACTCCAGTAAATTTATAACCTATTCTATATTTAAAAAACTATTTTTTTCATAAAAAGAGGCTTTTGTTTCTTGAAGAAAAATTAAGATAGCATTAGTACACTTCTCAGGGTGGTCAAACAACCCTTGGGTGACTTTTAATGATTTACGAGTATGCGGCAAGTTAACTTTCGCGGTATTTAAGTACAAAATTACGAAGAAATTAAAAAAAGCAAACCCTTGTTGCATTTAAAAGTAAAACACTTAAACCCACTATTGGTAAACAATTCCTTATTTCCAGAAATCTAACGAAAGTAGCTTAATTAAAACCACACTTCTAAGGAGCATTCCTGAGCAAACCCAAGTTTTGACTAACAAAATACAAAAACTTTAGATTTCAGCTGTAAAAGGGTTGGCTGGAGCTTTTAAAGCATTTAATACGACCCAATACGGAGGGCACTTCCAAAAGCGATGAGACAATAGATGGCACGAGAATCTTTAACATACAAAAAGTGTTTTGATCAGATCTGCACTTAGCATCTTGAATAAAAACCCAGATGAAACAGAGTTGGTACTGGAAAATTTATAAGGATCCTTGAAATTTTGTCAAAGGACAAAGGGGGTAATTAATGTAGGCTTGTATTTTTTTAAATTTTCTTTTATTGGCCTTTTTAAATATACATATTTTTCAGATTATTTACTTCAACGCCGAAAAATCATGTTTCAAATGCTATTCCTTACTAAGAGTACGTTAACTGGCACACTAAGAGACTTCAAGTGGTTAGTTAAGGCGCTTTATGTATTTATATTGCTAAGCGAATTTATACTTTATTTATACCAAACCTAAGTCTATATTTGCTAAGCAAAATCTATAATAAATTGTTTATTTTACTTCAAATTATTTCAAGAGTAATTAACACTTTACATACTTTCATTCTACAACTTCACTTCTAACCCTTTTTCTACAAGCAGCTTAAATCCTTTGAATTCGTATAAATATAAATGGTATAAATATTTTCGCCAATAAAACTAACATGGGCCAATTATGGCGTGGCGCCTCGTGGCGTCGATCAAGGCCCGATGCCCGACACATACGTGCGGCGCTTATCTTGTGACTATTGTACGTTAAAAAACGTTTTGACCTACGTTTAGGTGTATATTAAACAATTATTTATTAATCCAGCACAAAAATGAGAAATTCTAAAAAAAAATTTAACGAAGCATATTGTTATTAGTGAGATTGGTTTGTCATATATTTAGGCATGTTAATTGATAATTTTTTAAGGTAGTTAAGTCTAAAACAAGCAACCACAAAATCAAGCTAAATTACATATCAATTTTTACCGTGTGGCTTTTCCGAACGGTTGAAAATTCACGCGTTAACATTAAATTAGAGCTCATAAGCTCCAAATATACGCCTAAAATATACTCGTTATTTATTGTGTCCTGGCTAGAGGGTTTGTCTTCAAATCCTTGAAATGATGGAGAGTGTTAATTGAGACTAGGACGGTACATCACGAGACTAGGACGGTACATCACAGAGTCTAAATTATAGTTATTCTAAATTAGACTCTACCGCACCCCAAACTTCGTCATAACTGGCAAACACGAGGTACCTGAAGGTAAATGGCATCCGCCTCCATGTACATTATTTATTTATTGACATATAAGTTAATGGTACGTTGCCAAATGGAGTTGCAATTGGAGTTGTTGCAGTAATGCTTCACTTCAGTCCTGGCTTTCGGCTGCCCAGGTTAGGAATAAAATAATGTTATTGTTAAAATTATTAGTACTTTTTTCTTAATTTAATAATTAGGTAATCTTAGGTAAATAAAAAAATACAGATTGGGTTGCTGCGCACATATTGCCACAATCATTTGGTACCTTGGCTGGGCAAGGTATAACAATAATGTTGTAACACCTGCCCAGTCATTAGATAATGTACTTCTCATATATTAATCAGAATAGATATAAAAAACTATGTATTTTATTTATTTTCTAACTTTATAATAATCTTCAATTCCAAACGTATTTTGAGCTTACAAAATCAAATCACTAAATAATTCTTAAAATCATAATTCCAGTACCTTGTTTTACCTAGACAATATAAAATTTTATGAGAAAGATGTTGGGCACTCTTAAGCCAGACCATGTATGGAAAGTGAAATGAAGCTTTTTTATAATGGCTATGCTTGTCCTTTGACCGGAACAAAACCACGTTCACGTCGTCAATATGGCGGTAAACATAGGGAGGACTTTAGTAGCGGTCCAGACGAGATCGTACCACAGGAAGCTCTACCACCCATCCAGGTACCTACGACAAGAAACTTCACAGAAATTACTATGGCCGACTTTAATTTTAACTGTATATTTGATCTAGTCATCGTTTTACGAGTTCGAAGCATTAAGTACGCGTAACAATTTTCAACATTAAAGGTTTAATATTTATTAAGTATGGGTTTCGTGTCAGGTCGGCATTTAGTACATTCGGTCATTATATGCCGGCTCCCCAATTAATACTAAATGTCACTTGAGACACTTACTTTGCGAGTCACAGAAGAAAGCGTTTCATTTTTGAAAGTGGCCTTTTTATTTACTGAACTGGTCAAAGTTTGGTATGTTTTTTAGTGTAATAACGGAGAAATTTAAAGTGCATAATTTTTATTTTATGTTGATTGGCTAGAAGATAGAGAAACTTTTTATTACAAGAATATGAAAAGTATATTTTTGACTTTTCAGTTTGTTTTTAAAATTTGTGGTGATATGTATAATCAATGAGTTAATTATCATTGTAAAAAAAATAAAAACCCGAATCAACTTGCAATCCATAAATACCTGAGGATTATCAAGAATTTTTAAACCACCAAATCTTTAAAAAATAAATCCTACTGTTTACAAAATTCGCAACAAATGTAATTTTTTTTTCTATAGAGTATAGACAAAATAAATATTCAGTTTAAAAAAGTTTAAGCAATAAACGCACATTCGCGTACTTTAACCCTTTCGCCGCCCTCGACATTTCGCAGCCCGTGCAGCGCCGCGCGCGGTCGGCCGTTGCGCAACGCTTGCAGGTTACCATTATCATTTACCCATCATTATGTAATGATAAAAAATGGAGTTCATCAGTCCACAGTGATAATCGTTCTGAAGTTTACTTTACAAGGAACCGACTTTTTTCTGTTGGTTAAGGTCAGTGTTTTGGTTTGTATAATTTGCGAGGAATACGAAATTGAAATAAAATTTAATTTGATGTCTTTTAGCGGTTTTCTGTCAGATTAAATTTTTATAGTTTTAGTATCCTGAAATATACAGGTAAATTGTAATTTTTTTTAATTGTTTCGTTTTTTGTATTTACTGTGATAGTTATGTAAAGTACTGTAATGAAGTGCCTATATAACATGAAATATTATATAATAATAATTAGAAATATTTAGAAAATAATTATTTAGTCTGCAACAAAATATTGTTCTTGTAAACTGTAAGAGTAATCAAATGTATCAAACATGATTGAAGGACCAGGCCAAAATGTATAATATATTTTCAGTTACATCAAAGAAAGTTCCAGTATATGGAGAGATAGCTATGTCAACCGACTGGCGTAGTAGGTAGGCCCTGCCTCGTACGCCGGAAGTCCCAGGTTCGAGTCCTGGTCGGGGCGTATATTTGTGTGATGTTAATCTCGGGTAATGTCTGTTGATATTTATATATATATATATATATATATATATATGTATATGTTTATTCTAGGTTTCCCCTATGTCGCTGTGTGGTGATCCATAACACAAGCTCAGCTTACTTTGTGTCCATACAGTTGGTGTGTTTGGGGATTTATTATTATTAGCTTTTCTCTTACTTGCAATATACAAATCCAAAATTTTCTAAGCACAATGACACACCTACTCTAGCGCTATACCTGTACAGTTGCCTGTCTTTCAGATACACATTTAAACACACTTTTTATTCGTGTACAAAAATAGGAACTGGGATACTTCGAACTCAATTGAAGCCGAATTGGATAAATCCAAAGTTTACGAGGCTGCATTTGGCACCGGTCGAGAGGCATGCGTAACAAGAGTTATGAGAATGATATCATGCTGGTAATGATCTGCCAATGAATGAGAATGAGTATAATAATTACCGTATTAATCGTTTGCGGAATGAGGGGTTAAGCGAATCAAGTATACGTCTGCTGTGAATCAGCTGATTTTATTTGTTCTTGTTAGTTTGTGCAATAGTTACTTAGTATTTAATAAGTTTATGTTATTCATTTATTATTTCGTATAACAGTAACACATTGTGATGTTTATGTTTCATCTATCTTAAATAATTGATTATAGGTAGGTTTCTAAAGTGATGTTCTAGTACATCATTTTAATTACCTATTACCTATTGAAGGGCATTGAATATTAAAGAAAAAATCTATTATATTAAAAATATTATAAACTTTTCATTAAGTGTTTGTTGCAGTGAAGAATCAGCCTTAATGTTCCGAACAATATGGCAAATACGATAATTTATGAAAAAAGTCTGTGCAGAGCTCACTTACCGGAATAAATTTTAAAATAATCTTATTAGATATTTTACTAACTAGTTGGGCACTTTTCTTGTTCACCACACCTATCCGAAATCAATGCAAACAATAAAATCAAAACTTATTTCTATTTTTGATAAAGCTTTTGCTTGGCTTCTCGTCTACACCGATACGTCCGCCTCATCCAAAACTTCGCAGTATCATCTATCATTGGATCAGTAAAACCGGAGATCAAGCGAACTCACAAGCTTACAGTTTTATTGGTCATATATTGCGCAAGCGATCCCTCAGACACCGCGACTTCCAGTCGAAATTATAGAAATACTTCGCCGTCGTTTGGTGACATATAAAAATTCCACACGCTGAAATATATGCGACGGAAACGAGACCGTCTGGATAGTGTTTTTAAAACTAGAAAGAATTGTAGACTTTTCTCTTTTGTTTTAGTGTTAACCCATGATATACTTGCCATTCTCTGTGAGAAGTTTTTTATGAGTTTGGCCTCTAGCATGCGAAATGCAAATTGACGGACTTCCTCTAGTAATTTAAATGTATTATTATGATTTAAAATGTATTTTTAAATGATAATTAGATTAAGTAACTAACTATTTGAGTAAGTAATCGATCGAAGATTACCTTTGAAAGTAAAAACGATACAAAATAGAAAGGCAAGAACATGTTTAGAATATTTTGCTTGCGTAAGCAACGCCAAAATTAATGTTAAAAATTTTTAAGTAACGTTAATTTAAGTGTGCCCTTCGAAATGTCCGGATGTCATGACGGAGTCACAATGGTAGAAGACGACAATGGAGAGGTGTGACTGCTTGTGAACCATGATATTATATAATAAGGCTGATCCGTATTTCCGAGATTATTTAGTCACGCCTTTTCACGTTGATTGAGGTTAAAGATTTCCAAAACCCTGTTAATTGTTGAATTTAGATTCCAGCGTTTCTTACGGACTCAGTTTAATGACTTATTTTATTTTACCTCCTAGCACAATTGTGGATTCGATAATAAAACAGCGGATTCTGTTAATTTAGTCTTCAAACAATGAGCAGTTGCCAAAATGTAGTCGTAAAATGAACATTTTGGACGTAGAAAAAAACAAAAGTAATTTAATTAAAGGTAGCTGAGGTTAATCGAGGACACAAAATATAAAAAAGCTTAGGATACAAATCATAGAATGAATACAAAATCTTTGATAAATAGATATTCAAAAATTATAATAAAACTAATAACAACATAGTGCCGATTATAATATAACGTATGTAAAAATTTTAATGGGACAGTAAAATCATCGGCGCGAAACCGACATAATGGAGACCGCCAAGGCGTGACGACACTGCTTAGTGTGATATTAAAAAATTAAAACATCACTTAGATCCAGAACGCAGCCGTTCCAACAGAAGTCAATTCGAACGCAGTCACACCAATGTCGTGTCCGATCTTAATCACGATAAGTAAAATTAATGATCCTTGCACAACTGATTCAACTGTAGATTCGCAAAAATAACATCTGCTACACGGGGAAAGAATGCAAAGTTTACCCACGAACTCACAGGCGCTACTGTAAACACTGTCTATACGGAGGAAGTTTTGAGTGCCGCGTTCTTTGGAATCACTCCGATAGATTTACAATCGAACAATGAAAGTGAAACGGCTGATATAAAAGAAACTGATGATATAGAGAAGTATTTGATAATGTAAACAAGGACTAGCGCCACGAGCGAGGCGCCGGCCGGTTCTAGGTATAATCGGACTATTAAAATTCGGATATAGCGTTCGATGTGTGGCTACTGTGATGATAAATCACCTAGGCGGTCGGTAACCTGATCGAATCGGGGAGCGGTCATTTTCATTGAATCGTGAGGCCACCAGGTGTTCTCCAAAATCGTCGGATGATGCTTGAATGGGGCTGACGTCATAACATGCTCTAGTTGCGGCGGCTGTCAAAGCATGGCGCGGCTTACGCCCGATGTTTCATTGTTTTTTGGCACTTGCGCAGACGCTTCCGCTGAGAGATTTTAGTTAACACTTTGAATGGGCCTTTCTAATCTGCGTCATTGACGTGTATTCTGATATCTTAATTTTTAATAGTCTATTGTGCTTAATTTTGATTAACATTACCATATTCTGGTTCACGTGTGAATATGGTGTTATTTTATTTTGGTTTATTCTTGCAATAGCGCTGTAAAACTTTGAGTTGGTCTTTGAATATCGCAATAAAGATTATTTCTAATTTTATGCTTAGACTGAACAGTAAAGAAAAATCCTACAATTTATGAATAATTTGACAGATGTAAATTTAAATAGTTTCTAAACAATAATAAAAGTAGTTTCTGAACGGATGCCAAAACGTTGTAAAGAGTAACAATAAAAAGCAGAGTCCTCGATAGGTGATAGCGCGATGATTCACAGAGACTCGGCGAAAAGTGTAGAGGTGGCGGCGAGAGGGACAAGGTGCTCGCGAGCGTGTGGAGGGTGCATAATCGAGGGCCGGCGGCAGTCGTGCTAGGCTGCCCACGGACTCGCGCCTGAAATGGAGCAATAATGGCCACTCGCGTTACACCTGCCGCTGCGCATTTCTTGATGCTTCCATTTATTAGAACATTAAACCCGGAGTATTGTTCGCCGCAGTTGGCTCACTGACGTTTTAAGTTAGGGTTCAATAGAATATAAAGGAGCTTTAAAGTAGATGAGACAACGTTTTTTTATGAAACAGATAATAATCTTAAAACGAATTATGACCACATGGAACTTAGCCCGGGTCAATGGTATCAAAGTTTTTACCAAGAAAATTTTAGAGATCAGGTACCTACCTACGAGGAAAAGTACAAACCAATCCGATCCATCATTGGCTTTGGTTCCATGTGTTCACACAGACTAAATCACTAGACACTCACTGTATCCCGGTTTGTAGACTTGTCGAATCCTGCGCACGAGTTTGGCGGTGCGGCGCAGCGGCGGGCCGAGGGCAACCGCGGCGGCGCCTCGGCGTTCAGCGAACACGATATAGTTCCTTCGGTTCTGAAGAGGTACTTCAAACCGGGAGTGGCAGTCGAGGGGTTCGTGGTTTAAACGCAGTCGGATCAAAGAGCCGTTCGGAGGCCAATGAGCTTGGGAACGGAAGACCCGTTTGATGAGGAGAGTAGCAGCGTTGTTGGATAAGGATTGTATTCTCGCCTCGAAGGCGGCGGGGGCGCGGTAGGCGCGCCAGGCGACGTCGGCGCGCCCGCAGTAGCGGCGCGGCGCCGCCCCCGCCAGCAGCAGCAGGGCCCAGCACAGCGCCGCGCACGCGAGCCGCCTCATGGCTCCATGGCCACGCGTGCACCTCGCTCGGCGGTCCGCGCGCGACTGCCGACGGAAATAGCCGCGGACAGACTGCCCGCGCCGCGCCCCCCTGAAAAATACATTTTCCGAGACGGGAGCTTAGCGTGTTAAGTACGGAGCGTGAAGATACTTCGGTTTGAGTGGATGGTTCTTAGCGCCACTATAGATGAGGATCGGTTAAATTATTTGATAGGCAGTTAATGCATTATTAAAAATAAGATACTGTAAGATGTTTGAATGGATTGAATTGAAAAAATTGATTGTTTTAGCATTCAAATAAGTAGAAATAATCATAAGAAGGTACGTTTTATTATGGTTTTACGCAAAAAATGAAATGTAAAGAGTAATTAAAATATTTCTCATATAATCATAAGCTTATATTACCAAAGGTTACAATGGTGATAAAAGAAATGAAACTCACAAAAATAAAAGCATTATCAAGTAACTTTCTCGACGTAGCGCGACTACGCGTTGTAGCGCGTAGATTCATCGTAGCCGTGACCTCTGCGTAGTACCCACTCTATTAGCTATGAGGCCGCAATTTGCATTTTGTGTCACGCTGAGCGATTTACCGAGTCATTCCATCTTAAAATATTTGTTCAAAAGCACGACAAAACACCATATAAATGTACACAAAAAAGTTGAAATAATATCATTAAGCGCGCTTCCCACACCCGTCAAATTAAGCCTCGGACATCAAAAAACTGGTCCAAAGAGACATTCTCTGGTTCTCACAGTTCGCAATACTAAAGGTCCCACCTAACGGAGCAATTTGCCTCACATCCGGAGAAAAAAAAAATATAAAAACCTATAGTAAACCCCATTGCGGCACCTTCTTCGAGATTTGTATCAGGTAGTGCATTCATTCACAAAAATTATGAATGAAGGCGTTTTTTTTTTCAAAAAAAGAACGTGCGGTATTTGAATGTTTGACAAAAACGCCTGAGCTACGTACGGCCAGTGTGAACGACTATCAAGGAGGTTTTACGTGGAAATTAAAAAGGTGTAGTGAGAAATTTTGTGCGGACGTCCGTTGTGATTATGTTATTTTTGGGGTTGGAATTTATTTCGAGAAAGATTACTAATATGTATGAAATATTATTACAAATTAGTACTACATTTTATTATGATTATGTTGTCTACACATTCCGAGTTTTGGGCATTCCCTTGAAATCCGAAAGGTGTGCATTTGCTAGGCAAACATAAGAAGCCAGGTGCCTTTATTTGATATTTTGTTATTTTAAATATAATGGAATAACATTTTCACCGTCCATAAAACTGTCCTTAGAAAAAGATGACTGGTAACAGCTTGTATAAAAGACTTACGGGCCCTATGTACTAAGTAAACTTCTATATGAATGTCCTTAAAGCTACCAAAACTTGAACATCTTACCAGTAGTACCAAACTCAAAAACAAGCTAAACATCCGTTAAAGCTTAACCTAATCCTGTAAAATCAAACATCTGTTGTGACACCTGCAAATAAAACAATTTCCAATACGCCAAAATCCCAGAAACAATAAAAATTACCTATGGACTACCCGGCCGGTGATGTCTGGCGGAATACTTTCGCCTTTTTTGTGCCTTTGTTTTTTTTTTCTGTTTATAATCTGTGCTATTTTAGCGGGCACACGTGGCGGCAATTAGGGAACTTTCGACCAAATTATCTGTGCAGTGAAAGGTGGCGCTGTGTTCTTTCCGTTAAAGAGATTTGATATTTAGTCACGTAAAAATATTGCCTTAGTCCCAATTTTAGCTACTGAATTTTTAAGTTGGTGGCAACGTACTGTGGGAGCGTTTTGTCAGGATTTTTTGCCACCTGTTGGTATATTTATTGTTGTTTTAATGATGGTATTTTTTGAATGGTTTTTGTTTTAAGCTATACGTATACTCGTAGTAATACGAGTTTTTATCATGTTGTTTTTATGAGTACGTTTAATGATTCGATATATATTTATATCATGGTTTAAATTTACTCTGTGGTGAAAAAATGGCTGCACTTTTGATGAGATTTTTGTAAGAAATAAAATATACTAAGGATATAATAATATATCTTCATTAATAAATAGTTAATAAGTTATTTGAGAATTAAATTATTAATTTAAATATTAATATAAACCATCAAATATTTTGCATTGAATGAAAGCCACGTGTTTCTATCAAATTATATCATGATTTAGATTTAAACCAAAAGTTTTATCACGAACATAACTACACATTAGTAACAAATTTATAAAATCATAAAGCCTGTTAATATTTCTATGGGCAGGAATAAATTTGAATTTTATTGTATTATTATTATATTTATATAGATTATTATATTTCTTCTTTATTGGCCACCATATTGTAAAGGGCACACAAACCCAAAAAACCCTACCTCGTCGCCTCGTTCACTTTAAAATACGTCATAAATTCGGCAACTTTCTACCCGATGAAGTAAAGATTGTTCATTGAAACAGATGCGTTCAAATTATGATGTCTTAATACCGGCGCGGGCGCAGGCGGGCAGCCGCGCGAAAACACCGTGATTATCATATTTTTGACCATGCTGTGTGTGCGCACTGTAGCTCTACTTTCGGAATTAGTAGTATTGATCCCAAAAGTAAGATGCATTTTATTTGCAACAAGAATTTTTACATTGATTCGTAATTTCTAAAAAACATTATTGATCGTAGCTCAATATGTAACTAGAAATATTTTTCACACGGTTTTGTTTGAAAATAGCTTCAAACTTAAATACGTGACATGGTTTGGTTTTTGCCTTGATATGTAGTAGAACAAACTATGTATCTTGTAAGAATATTTAATACCGTCACATTTTGGAATTATGTTGGTTAGTGGTATGTGCCCTTTGCACCCGGTAAAGTAGCAAAACATCAATGAAAACCATTTTAAACTTAAAATAAAATAAACGTATTTGCTGAGGTACAATTTCCAGCAAGCGCATTAAACACATAAAAGATAATTTCAGTTTTTTTCTGCTTTGCTCAAAAAGGAAGAAAATATGTGTTTTTACATTTGGAAGCATATTTAGTTTTCCAATAAAAAATACTATTGTCACAAACAAAATATATTATTTTAATACCAGTAGAGCAGTAATGGGTTGTTGCCGCTACGGACCACCCTCTGCTGTATTCTCGTTAACGGCGTAATTGCTTAAATTGTGATAATTTCACCCGCATACAGTTAAAACACATAAATATTTATTTATACTTACCGAATATGAATACCAATTAGTTTGTTAGCACAACCAACTCTAAAGTTGGATTTTGGCGCGAACGTACTATTTTAAGTGTTTAATTTTGTACACCAGGTAGAGTTTTTACGATATGATTTACTAGGTTAGGCTCGTGTCTTCGTCCGGATACATTTCAGTTAAATATTAGTTAAATTTACAGGCGGATAGTTTAATTAGGCATTCACAAAACAACTAGCCGTTTAAAACCCGTAGTAATAGAGCAAGGAGTATGGAGTTTGTTGTTGGACTTGTTGATATCATGCGATTTGCGCAAACCGAGTGAACGAAGTGCGGAAACACCCGGTGAAGCGCCATTATAAAATTGCAGGCTTAAATGAAGCATAAAACGTTTGATTAGCTTGCTGTTCAGTTAAATGTCTAATAAGCGTCCGTCTGCGACATAGATATATACCTATTGAGTACAATCACATATTTTATTTTACAAGGATAGAATGTTAAGATCTTTCTTATGTTTTTTTTATGTCGTGGGATAGCTCAGTTGCAAGTTAAAAAGATTCTAATTACAATGGCAAAGATTCTAATATCGGCGAGGCAGACAGTTAACCTTGCCTACTGTTGGGTATGGAGATCTGTCTCGAGGCAAAATTGGGTGACATAAAATAGTTTGACATAAAGTAGTGAGGTGCGCGTAAAATGATAAGAAATGGTTTTCGGACACTGACGACGTATTGTTCATTTCTTTTCGTCGCCGTTAGAAATCAGCTAATTCAGATACTTGTTTGCGGAGTTTATCATTCACAGTTTAAAATTATTAATACTGATTATTTAACCCTTGATTTTAATCTCACATAATTCAAGGTTAATATTATTGTTTTCTCAATAAACTTATATAGTATGTAATTTTTTTTAGAGAATCGTGATTTCGGTTTTACTTTCGTTTTCAAACCTGTATCTTATAAAACCTTACCGAGTTATGTGTTTTCCGTCTTTGTAATTTAAAATTAGAACATGTTATTTAGCCGTATTATGATGTTTCTAAATTTAAAATTAGCAAGCGTGTGAATTCGTCTTCTCGCCACGTAGTTACAACAATGAGGCCAATCGTCCGTCCTATATTTTAATTATACCAAATTGATCTACTACGCACCTCACAATATGCTCTCATTGGTAAAAGTTAAACCTAATATCATCAACATAAAGGACTTCTTCATAAAACAACCAAAATTCAACCTTAATTTATAACGAGTAAGAACTGTATTGTAAAGTGAATAATTTTCAGATGAAAGCGTCTAGTTTGCGATGGTCTGGCGTCTCGGTGGCGTGACTGCTTGAGGAAATTAAACAAAATTGAACTTTAAATGATAGAAGATATGGCTTATTTTCTAATTTAGTTAAGTAGCGGCGCGGACGCACGCTTGGGTCAAGTTTGGTTTATTTCTTTCGCACCTGAAAGTAAAATTAACTCGAGTGTAAGAGGAATTCTTTTCAGGAAGTACTATTGAAACTCGACAATGAATTCAAGAGTATTTGAGTGTAAATATATCATTTAGAGATAAAGTATTGATCGTACTCATTTATATCTGTGAAAGTTATGCTTTTTTAGGTTTTCTGGTACATCTTTTCGTTTAAATGGTGAAACGGGAACGGGAACTAGAAAAATCTAGTTAATTTGATTAGCGTAGGAGATACGTGTTTTGAGGCATTCATATTCCATCTCATTTGGTAGATAGTAATAGAAACCAAGAATTTATTCTATAATCTATGTATTAATTTTTAAGGGTTCCTGGACTATTAATTTTTAAGAAAAGACCTGATAAAGATATCATTGCTACACATACTCGGCTCGAGCCAATCGGCAGTCGATTCTCGATGTTTGCAATTCGGCACATTCGGCTTGACTCGCCAAAACTCTTACGACTTTCGCCGGGCGAGATTTGTGCACGAACGATCATCTACACGTATTGGACTGTGGCCGATTATGTAGCATCCCTTACACTTCTTCGAAAACCAAAAAGAAAAAAGATGCGTAATGTAGTAATTAAGAATAGTAGCAATCCTAAGACGAAATGAGACATATAAAGTATGTTTCGAATAAATTCAAATAAGGTTTGTAACGATAACAGAAATATTGCGCAAATTGCTGCCTCGAACTCTTTTAGTATTGCGGGCATTATTCTCTAGGATTTCTTTGCTTTCCTTTGATTGCTCTACAAAGTAGTAACATTATAATGTGAGCACATTTTAATAAATACGGCTGTGTAGCGAGGCTTTTCAATCTTTCTAAATCTCTTTAATTTCACTGTTGAGGAGATACAGTCGGAAGAGTGGGTGCTGTTTCAGATTTGCAATCTAATCGCACCTACAAAAGACCTAATAACGTACAAGTTGCAATTTTGCGCACCCCCTTCCCTAATCGGGTGTCGCTCCGAAGAAGGCTACGTAGCATGCCCATGCCACAGCCGAAAGGTGGTTTTTAGTGGTTAGGTGCCACTTCGGTGAGTACTACATCACCCCGCAGACGGCTGCGAAGGTATGCATGACGCATCTTCCACCTCCCTCCCCGCGGAGGCTGAGGGTGTAGCTACCTAGAAAACCCACAGGAATCTGAAGTGACTTCACGACTGTTATCTAACGGACGACAACCAATAACGGCCCGACGGCTTAACATGCCTTCCAAAGCACGGAAACGCTAAGTGCTAAAGCCACTGGTAATCGTCGATCCTAGGTCTCAGTGACAATCTTCAAATGACAGCGAAAACCGATGGCTGTGCTTGATCCAACTGCGCAAACATCCGCCTCATCCAATTTATTGTCCATGCGCAGACTTTACGCCTGACTATGAAATAACTTCTTCGTGTTCTGGGTGTGTGGGCTACCACACGATGTTTTAACTGGAAATTATTTAAGAGTAGACTGGCTGCAAGGAAATTGGTACATTTGACAGGTCTTATGGTAGCATCGGGTGACGGGTCGCTCACTTCCCTCTAATATGGTCGAGGAGGGCGATGGCTGGATCCCGCGTTAACTCGTGAACGGGTGCCGTTTGAGGGTGTTCGTCGTTTGGATACTTGGGGGGAGGGAGACTTGCCGAGCTAACGGATGCAGATAAGAATAACTTAGTATAGACATAAAGAGCCTCTGTAAATTTATTTTGAAAAAAATATACCCGTGAAGTTTCTTGCCAGTTCTTCTTCAGGAAGGTTTTTTCGAACTGGTGGTAGTTATGTTTTATTTGACATCAATAAGAACAAGTAGTTGTCAATGTTGAGAAATAAATATTTCATTTCATGTCATTTCATTTCATCAGCGTCTAATCGGAATCATCTGATCGACTAGCGAGCGCTTTTCTTGTGTCACCAATGACGCCTTCGACTTTTACTTTTTCGATTCTATTCTTGTTTTTTCTTATGTTTTAGAATGCTTGTGTTATGTTAACTAAAGGTATGTTTCTCTTCTATTTCATCAGGACAGTTTAAGTATTTGTCCATAAAAAACTAAGAAGCATAAACAATTATTAATTTGATGTCTTTAAACACCTCTTTTATTTAGTCTCCTTTCTTTGTCAATACATGTTTTCAAATATTTTCTCGTTAGACTCATTGTTTTAAAATCTAACAACAGTTAAAGTCTAACAGTTTAGTTAGTTTATATTTTTGTAAGATATAATGTTTGGTAATTAAGTACATATCGTATGTATAATATCGTATGAATTAAGTTATAGCACGTAGTTGTCATGAAATTTTCAAAGAAAATAATTTGATGATATGTGATAGGATTTACTTAAGGAAACATGTTTATTTACAACACTATTTAAAAAACGAGTTGTTGACGTTTTGCATAGCCAATTAAAGGTTACAATAAGCTGTCTGATCAACCGACCAATCATATCGCGTGTTCTACATCGCAATATCAACATTAATAAAGCGATCGTTTTATCCACTGTAAAGCCGCGGGTCGCGGTCTAGTCACCACAATTACATGTATGGTAAAATGTGGTATGGTTCCCTAAAACTCAGTGAAGATTTTCATCAAGCTAGTTCCTTGGTCGGAACTATATTTTTCCGTAACTGGAACTAAATCTCGACAGGATATTTGCTCTGAATATTGCCCAGTCAGAAAAGAGGTGAAAAGCCTCTTGTCAAGATGAATACCAAAACCAATACCAGGATAGTTCCGGTTTGTACAGATTTTTTATATTTTTTAGGATATTATTTTTATAGGAAAACCTTTTTTTTTTACTAGCTCCCCCTATCGCATTTTTTTACTATTTCACATACAACGCAAAAAAGTCTGGATTTGGTATTGGAAGTCTATTTTATCCATACGATTGGCCTTACTCAGCCGCTGTCTCACAGTAAGCCTAAAGAATTTCATTTGTACACCAATTTGCACTAAAATCTCAAAATAACTGAATAAATTAACACAATAAAACTATGTAAGCCTGGGTGGCCCTTAATTAAAATGAAGGACAATACAACAATTTTATTTTGTATTTTTATTCGTCCAAAAATGTTTGTTATTTGCCGAAAATATTTTAATCATTGGAGTGGGTTTGGCTTAAATATTGTGTTATAAATCTTTTAGGTGTCATTTTGCTATTTAGTTTTGTTTGGTTCGAAATCTAGATGTTTATTTATTTGTATATTATCTGGTGGACTATAATACATACTGGAGGTCGGTTAGTTTGATTTTGTTTATTTGTTATGCCTTAACTACTCAACCAATGTACTTACATGAACTTTTGCATTCACGTTTAACCACCAGGTATAGAAAAGTATTAGATTATTTTAGTATGATCTTGCCTGATTATGTGCACGAGTTTTTAGCTTTATTATACCTCATGCCAAGGTTAATCCCATTTTTGTTTCAGTTGCAAGATTAAGTAAATGAAATTACAGAAATGAAGACAATCCAAATGAAACCAGCGCCGGGAACGCATCGTTACTCAATATTCCACAACAATAAACATCATTAACCAATCAAACGGGTATAAATTATGACGTCTACATGTCACGAAGCCACTCATTGGAGGATACGAGTCCATTTACCAACTAAGAAAGCAGAAAAACAAATGGCTACCAAACGTCAAAAGCTCGAGTTAACCTCGCGAACCCTGTCACGGTCCGCGAACCGCGTGTAATTACCGTCGTAATCGCTCGTACGATGCGATACAGCCCAGCCCACATGCAACCAGCCACCGTGGCGGAATCTAGATTGTACCTACTGGAAGAAAACTTAAGGATTTCTGATTGAGATTTGGAGAGAAAGTCCTTTTTTTGTAGTGACTTTTATGCGACTTTGAGGTTTTATTGTTGATGCTATTTGCATGTATTTCTGCACTTTTTAATAATATTTGTTTGTGTTTATCTATAAAAGTCCTAAAGCAGTGTGCCTTCGCAAACATGCATATTTCTCTGGCATTTTCTCAGAAAGTAATCGTCGATGAAATAACTGTTTTTATTTATTGATTTAGATTATCTACGAGTAGTATTGATTGGATTTGAGCGAGAAAAGAGCGGCTAATTATTCATGCTCAACTCGTACGCATTGGTAACCAAATCTTACCATTTGATCTTACCATGATTTCGTTGCTCTGCGTCTATAGAACTATTTATGAGAAATAGATATTTACTATCACAAAACAATTCTAGAATAGACTCCTTGCTAACTAAATAAAGGTTTTAAGATGAGAATTTGACAGTTCTCCAATGATATATTCAATTATTCATATCCACAGTAATCTATTCAAACTTTTGTATGAAAAATACTTATTTAATTACCTAATCTCAACATGTACGGAATATAAACCCGTTAGCTACAAACGTCAAGATTCTCAACAATTTGCCATGAATTCTGTCTATCTTCGGCCGTATATCGTAGTGTGGGGAAAGCACCCTCATTGTCTTATTGCGGTCGGTATCTTGAGATCTGGACGTCGCGCCGCCATGCGTGGCGTCTGCAGGGTTGATGGTCATTCGGACGGGGTAAGTTGGCGGCCTGAGTTTCAGAACTAATGAGGTGAACATGAGAATTTTAAAACAAGACATTTATCCACGACTACTACATTACACCTAAAGACATCATTGCATACCAATCTTACTGAATCGAGCATAGAACTGACAAACGCCAGGCTGACTAGTTTACGAAGAGTTCCGTAACATATTGTCTAATATTTATTATGTACTATTATAGTGACAATAGCGGTTATATAGCGGTTATTTAGATAGCGTCAACTCACTTTATGAAAATTCCTGTAAACGGACATACAGCTCTCTGATGCACGGCCGCAGGGATAGCCGACTAATAACAAATTAATATTGTAACTATTTATAAAGTGAAAAATATTTCAAATGAGAAATTTAACGAGCAACGTATATAAATATGGTGTACTAAATGTTCAGTACATGTGCTTTTCTAAGCTAGAGCGTTGTAGATAGATCAATCAAACTGAACCTACTCACAAACTATTTCATTTTAATACCTCGACTGATTTTGGGCCCTTTTAATTTCAATTCTAAATATTAAAACTACATTACAAGAAACATTTTAGCTTCAGTCCAATCAAGAGTTTTTTGTAAAATTGGTAAACAATTATTGATCTTTACTTTTTGATTTCGGTAAACCTTTGAAACTTACTGTTGACCTACTAAACAAAGGTTGTATTAGTCTATCTAAAAATATATTTATTTCAATTTGTGAACTTCTATTGCGACCAGCGTCGCCATTGACTACGTTCCCTTCGATAGATTCTAGTTTAGGAGTAGTTTTTGTATTTGTAGTGTATTTTTATCTTTCTTATAATGATTAATTTAATATACTTATATGTACATTCTGGAATTGTAAATATTTTTAACAGTTTATAAATTAATAAATAATTATCCTTTTCATTGAAATAAAATTATTTGACATGACACGCTGGACCGAAACGGAAATAGACTTAAGTCAGTCGTAACTAAGCGATGTACGTGGTTGTTAAAATATTATTGCGTCCAGACTGATTGTTATTATGTCTACTATGTTTTGGGAATGTTATATTCAATGACTTATTTAAGTATTGCTTCACTTGTTTCATAACTTGATATCTACTTGAAACGACCAGTGGGTTATTAAGATTATGATAATTGTCAATAGCCAGATATACGCAGGTTTATATCTGGTAATTCTTTTTCTTTCAATTTCAGATCTACCTTACCCGTTGTAAATAAAGATGGCTACTAAGATATTTACTCTCCAGAGGTACCTATTCACTCTTCCTTTTCTTTTTGACTATTTTCAAAGCCGGCAATCAAGCTCAGGAGCTACCCGATAGGTAAGTTTAAATGTAATGATCATAGTCACTGTGATTCGACTAATGAAACGTTTTCGAACGTAAGCCTCAGTTGGAACTGCGTTTGTTCCAGTAATTGCACCGTTTCTTCCCTTTCTCTGGAACATCACCACGTAAACATGATTATACCTAATGGCGGGACAAATAGAAAGAAATCTGCGGTTGATAACAACATAACTTTAAAAGTCGTACGTTGGTAAGTCGTACTGAGGACATGTATCAAATGTACATTATTATGCTTTCAAAACGTGTACAACATTAATTTGTTATATATGACGTTTAAGTTGACTTATAGTTTCGTTTGATTTAAGTTACTGCTGTACAACTTGTGGTCTATTTTTCTAAGGTACCCTATGTCCTTCTTTGGGTTTTGATAAGATAAATTGACATTTTATAAATGAAATTAACGTTATGTACCTAAGTTCGGTTTACAGGTTTAGTCGTGAAAGCGAAAACAAAATAAAACAATGCTCATTCATAATATTAAATACGTTATTGAAACGTTGAAATTATTTTTTTTTAATTTATAAGTTTTTATATAAACATACGAGTGATCTAAAAAACTGAGCCGTTAGATATTGTGCAACAATTTTCATTAAATTAATTTAATTTTTGAGAAATCCTTCAGCTGGTTTAGTGTGCAAAAATGATAAACTCCCATGTTTATAGTGTTGGTCTGAGGTAATGAATCACTCTAACATTATAAATATAAAATTAGGTAGCTTTTAGCCCAGAGCTTGTACTGAAATATTGTTCATAATATTGAATATACATAATTAATGTGATTCGGACCTACTTATCAATATACTTGTTAGCCATACAAGAGTGGACATAAATAGAACCATGTTAAATTTACTTTTATATAGCAACGGTTGTATGTCTTATTTGTTTATAAACATTATTCATAAGTAAACCAATTTAATAAATTGTCTTTTACAAATATCCTGGTTTATCTGCATTAGATTCTCTGCTCAATAGAATATACAATAGTCCTAATAGTATAGTCCCCACATTGGTTATTGGCCCAGAGTTACATCCCAGTAGGTACTGCGATGATTGACCTACTCGATCAGAACAACTACGAGACCTGGAAAATCCAAGTGGAAGCGGTTTTAATAAAAAAGACACATAAGAGCCTTGAATCGAATCATTCAAATACAACCAAAATAGTCAAACTACTAGCATAACTAATGCTAACCTATAAAATAAATTTCCAACACAACACTAATAATTTCACTAATATTTTCTTCCTCCAGCCCTGTATTGACATTAAGACATAACGACGCCTGTACGTATAGACGCTCGCAGCCGCCCTGGCGCCGAATAGTACCACGCCACGTTCTACGGTAAACATAGGTCCGAGAGTAAATAGTAGGACCAATGCTAAGTGACGGTAGTCCGAGACGATTCGAGGTTTTATTCAGTTGTTTTTTTTTTTTGTAAATGATTATGGTAGTGGATACATCATAACTTGCGTAATAATTTAGTTATTGATAGAAGGAGGGTTATGTCGTGGAAATCACTTTATTTATTTATTTTATTGAGTGCTCAAACAGTTTGCAATCATATTACAGCTAACTTATTCTAATGCCATGTTCTTAACCTAGAATGCGAACCTTAGTAGTACATAGTTAGCAAGATAAGTTATGGGTTTAGGGTTTAAAATGCATGAACTGATATTAACTTGAAGTAAATCATTGTAACCTTGTATTCGTATTTACGCTATGATGAAGAAGACAAAGATGATGAAAATGTAGTAAACATGACTTTCGTCAAGCTTTACGCTTGACTCAAAGAAAATATGTTGAATTCTTTTCTTTAGGCGTAAATGAATACTTTATCTCTGTATGATATTTTACAGCCACCATCTTAGGTATATTATTAGACGATTTTTAAGAATCTAGCCAACTGTATTATGTAGTGATAAATTATTTTCATTGCTGTATGAACTATTTTGTTAAACCCATTCCTAAAAAACGGACAGCTTTTGATACAGTCTTAATCCTCAACTTCAGCGATAAAATTCCGCCATCTTGAGCACACATGCCTTAGTGATTCCACAGCACGAATATCAGCTTCACCCAACCAAGGGGTGGTGTCAGGTTATTTATAATCCACCTCGCTTGTCTACTGCGGGTTGGCAGGTTACACAAACCTTCGAAATAATTGACACAAACGTAAATGAGTTTCCACAAAATGTTTCCTTACACCATTAGAGCAGTCGGCTTTATGTCCTTAAGTTGTTCAAACTCTTTGGTACATTCGGCAGTCACGGGGTTCGAAATGGGGACATTTAGATCGGGAAGCCATCGCTTTGACCACAGCACCACCGACGTTCTCTTGAGCAAAACATAGAAATGAAATATTTGTCCTCAACAAGAAAAATAACGTATAAAACATAACCTTACACGTAATAAGCTTGCCCGCTGCGTCGGTACGCGTACGCGCATGTTACCTGTCGCTTTATTCAGTTACTATCATAAATAGCAACAGGTGAGACAGAGTAACGACAGTAAATATGGCCAATTACAAAATACCTAACATTTTAATCGCATACACGGAGTGTACGGCGGACTTGGTGCACTATGAATGCCGAGCTTATGATAATACGAGTAATTACTGACTTAAAGCTCTGTCCTCATGACGAGGTGAAAGCTTACGAAAAAAATTGTTGTATTAAAATATTGTTTGCCATAAATTCAATTCGATAAGCAGGTAAGCAGAAAGCATCAAATTTACTAATAAATTAGAAACCTTTTAAGGTTTTAAGGTTCCATTCAAAATAAAGAAAGAAGCCACCATGATATTGTGTTTAAACATTGAAACGCCAAGTCAATATCAACATCTCTTTAATTAGCTATTATTTAGACCAATTTCCGCCAAATTTATTCTCTTTAAATTATAAATATAGCCTAAGCCAACCTTATAAATTAACCTTCCTAATAAATAAATAGCCCGGCAAAAAACCGCGTGGTGTGTGTGCGGGCACACACCGCTGACTGAAACAATCAGCGGCGGTCCTGTAATCCTTCATAGACAGGCTATTTAAAGTGACTCTTGCGCCGTACAAGTGAATATTGCATTCCTGGCGCGCTTGTGTCTTTGGCGCGAGTTATAAGCTGACGCAGGAACCGCGTAAGGTGGTTTAAGAAGATAGTCTTCGTTGGAAGGGTCATAGTATATATATTTATGTATTGTTGTCCCTCCCCAACCCCTCCGTAATTGCCTCGCGGCCTCCAGGGTACCTTGTAAACGCGCAGTCCTCAATGTACCTAATAAATTTTTTTAAGTCCATTGTGATGAATAGAACTCTGGTTCCCAAGAACGTACGTGACATTGTTGTCTCCATAGCTAGGCCTTCAGGCCCCTCTGGTCCTAGGCCCACCCGCATCCCCCACCTCTAGCGACATAGAGTGTGGAACGGACGCCCCTTCTCGCCGTAAGCGCACCTCTCCCAGGAGCGCACTCGCAACCTGTCACCCTGGACAGTGCCACCGCTGCCAATTATACAGGCATGCGGTGGCCAACTGCCCCGCCCCGCCCAGCCTAGGTGCGTAAAGTGCCTGGTGTCTCATTTCACCAAGGAGTGCAATCGCTCTCCTGAAATTCCCACCCCACCCGAATGCGTGCTTTGTGGCCAGTCCGGCCACACCGCAAACTACAGTGGCTGCCCTCATGCACCCCGATCCATACGATCCAACTCAAAGAGGACGGCACCCAAACAGGCCCCGCCCCTTACTCAGTCCAACTTTCCGCCGTTGCGTAGCTACTGCAGAGCGTCCGCAGCCCAAGCCTGCTCCAGAGAACTGGAGACAGCGCCCCGCTGTACACCCAAATCCCACCAAGGCTCCTCGACCATCCCAGCCCACATCTCAACCCTCACTCGCAGACGATATGCGTATCGTTTGCGATGCTATCAAACATATTGATGTTAGGGAAATATTCCATTCATGCACGAAAATTAAGTGCTTCCCGCTCACCTACGGAGCGCCTCATGGCTTTGATAGAGCATAGTTCCCTTCTCAGTTCATTATAGGTTAATTTAAATAGACTGATCCCTTAGATACTCCGGCTTCGGCCGTATCTCATGTCCCTTTGAGCACCTTCAGTGCAACTTTCATAACCGGCGGTCCCCGCTAGCGCACCCCCTTCCCTAATTGGGTGTCCCTTCCGATGAAGGCTAACGACAAAATCTTGCTTCAGCCATTGAGGTGGTTTTTAGTGGGTAGGTGCCACTATGGTGAGGCCCACATCACCCCACAGATCGGCTGCGGAGGTATGCATGATGCATCTTTCACCTCCCTCGCCACAGAGGGTGTTGCTTAGGCGTCCACAAAACTCCTAGAATTTTCGCGGGGTTCGACATGGGATACAGCCTCGGAAATATATATTTTTTGTTGCAAGAGTCTTTGCCTTAATTCCATTGGTGGATATACCCCAGATAATGGTTGGTTGAGTAGCTGAGGCATGGAAGCGTGAAAGCAAACAAACAATAAAACTTTAGTGTATGTAATATTCGTTTGACTCCCAAGGACAATTTTTAAAGCTTTTTTATCTGCCTTCCTTCAGCCAAATAAGGTCGAATGGCGAATATGGCTCGATCTTGTAGGACCTTCCAAAGACAATGAGCTTTACAAAACAAACTTTGTCCTCGCGCGTCTAAAAATATAAGTAGGTAATAACTATACTACGTATACGTTGGGTAACTTCGAATTGAGGTCTAACTTTGAACAAAGTTGTGAAAAAGATTTATAATTTTTTTACATGGAAACGTTTTGATGTTTCAATATCGGGACTGCGTAAATCGAATGTCCAAAATGTTTTGTAGCAAATGCGAAGTAAAAAATAAACTCTCAATGTCATAAATTTGTAAAATACCCACCTTTCCATAGTGAAGTTGTTGGAGGTGTTTAGTGCTTCAAATCGTGATTAAAAATATAAAACTTACTGTAAACAGGTATGTTTTTGTGTTTTTCTGTAAAATGTAGTTTATATATTATCATTGTGAAATCGTTATCCGTTTTTGATGCTAAATGTTGTGTGAAACTGGTAAAGTTTTGAGTACGTTCAAAATCGAAGTTATTTAGATAATATTGAATGGTTCAAAGTTACCTGTATCCTAAAAATACTATGTTGCCTAACTTTAAATATTTGCATAATTTGCTCAGTTCTCATAACGATATTTTTCCATTAAATTGGTCTACTTTGATTTATATGGGAAGACAAAGCGATCTATCACATTTATACATCAGTGTAGATGTAATTTTCATACCCAAACCTAACAATATTCCAACATTAAAGGTTTTTACAACATATAAAAAAAATATTCAAAGTTACCCAAAACTCATGGTAACTTTGAATTTGACTTTTGGGGAAAATTGTGTGTAATTCTATTGTTTTTTGCGTAAATTCATCATGTTATAATATTATAAATTCAAAAGGACATTGTTCATTCAATAAAATAAAAGTGTAATAAATTTAAATCAGACGTAATATCTCAAATACCTACTGTAAAAAAATTTCAAAGTTACCCAAATTGACTGTACGAGAACTGGGTATACAAATTAATGAAATATGCTTTGTAAATATAAACTTCCTGTGTAACGTAAATAAGCGATAAAGTGAGCATTAGAACTGTCAGAATATTATTACAAGGGAAAATTAACCTTGTTGTTTAATGACGTGAAATGAACTTCACTCGTGGGGTGGTGGCCACAGTTTTGGGGACTGTACCTCTGAAAACAATTGTAAAATTTCATGATCGATGTAACAAACATACATACTTTCACAGGATTTATATTGCAGTTTGGAGCCAGAATTAGAAAGCCAGTCAATTTAGTATTTGGAGTAATAGTATCATGCGATTGCTTCCTTAGGTAAAAGTGAAGATATTGAGATTTTAATAGTCAATGAAAATAAAGTTGTGAATAAATGAATAATAAGCAAAATGTTATAAAAAAAATCCAACAAGGTTCAAGCGGATAAAATCTCGTGAAACTCCTTAAATAATAAAAAATATCTGTAGTTTATTCGTAGCCCTAAAGCTTTTTAAATGTGGCCACTTGTACCACACACCAACCTATGTGAGAATTTGCATCGAATGGAGCTGCGCTCTGCCGGGACCACGTATAAATTATTTTATATTTGTTATTGTGCAACTGATAAAGGCAAAACTATTTTATTTCTCTTTTGTTCCTAATGGAAATTTTGGAACGTAGCATCTGGTTTTAAACCCTTTTTTGTTACATCTTAGTTACACCGTAGATAACAGATATTGCTTTTTAATATTGTAAAGGTTTTTTATAAATGATCATTTTTTGAGTTTAAATAATATATTAACTTTATTAATGTTTTCTTATGTAAAAATATCTTCAATTGATTTTATAAATACAAAATAAGTTAAATCAAGTAAATCACATCATGGATATACACTTTATTCCTAGTTCCAATAGATCAAACAACACTATAATTTAAAAGCATTGATGAAAACTTCACCACTACACGCGTCCTGCGCAGGATTCGGATTCGCATCCCTCGATTGATTATCAAGTGCCTTTAAGGCTAAGCTAAATGAAAAAATTTGGCGCTTTAGGAATCACATAACAAAAGAAAAGAAGACAATCAAATTACAGTATGCAAAACCAATTTAAATTCAGAATAATTGTAATTTTTTTGGAAATTTTGACATAATATTAGCTGACGAACGTTCAAGTCTTGGACCAAGGGCCATCCAAGAAACAAAATATTACTGTTGCAATAAAATATCTATTATAAAATACAATCTCATTTATACTGATCTAACTTTAAAAAATATTGATCCATTTCAAAAAGCCTTTTTGAATTCGACCGTCACATTTGAGAAGGGTATAAAACCTCACAAAATTATATTTTTACCAACAGTTGTACGTGTTCAGGGTAAAATATAACGGATTAAACGTTTTAATTGTATGCATTGCCATACAAAATTGTATGGGAACGGCCGGGGTTGGCCGTAATGGTGAAAAAGACACGTCCTGGTTGCGCGGGAGTGTCCAAAAAGTCTTTGGATATTCTTGTGAAGCGCCTGTTTGTCGGCACGCAGGCATTATCTTAAAGATTCTAGAACGTAGGATATTTTATTTTGTTTGCTAGATGACGTTGTAGAGTAGATTTGATGAGAATTTTGCTATTTAGAAGCCGATTAGATTAATTTAAACAAGTGAAATCATATTCAATAATATTTAATAGAATAGGTACCCCTTTGTTAAGTATTAAATCATTGTTTTACTGAAATAATTACCTACATGGGTTGTTGCATACTAAATAAAAAATCATACACTTGGATATTTTTATCTACTTAAGCTTGGGAATGGAAACTTCAACTATGTGATAAAAAATAAGCACACCTATTCCACCTGGTAAAATAAAGTTTTAATAGCTATGGGTATTTGTTTATACTACTGATATAAAAAAATTTGTACTTTGCTAATACATTCAAACTGTGGACAAGCAAACTGTCATAACTAGATTCAGATCTACAAAAACCTGCAACATACTTATTAAGCGAAATTTTAATGCATGTTTTTATACGATAATTCATGTACTTTTGTCTAGAATATTAATATCACCCATTCCCATAAATCATAAAGTTCTAAAGTTCACAAATCAACAACGAACATTTAATCAAACACACACATACAAACAAAGCGTCGTCAGACGGCACCTGTGACATTTACTAAAAATCTCTACTTTCACATGATTTGCCCTTAAAATATTTCAACGCAAAGAATGTAGCCAGAAATCGTCTTACAAATTTCTCCGGGCAGTTCTCATTTAATCAAAATAATTAAGTACTCAAATGATTTATTGCCTCTCGTGGGGAGCGCGGGGTAATGTATTCCAGTAAAAAAAGCCACCGAGATCGCTGCGCCCGCGCCGCCGCTGCGAAATGTCTCAGAGGAGACTTTTTGACGTTTATATGCAAACAAGTATGATATAAGTTTGGTAATAAATTAATTGCGATTTTTTGGGTTGTACTGCGGTGTGGCGTGGTAAGCTTTTGAGATAAGAGCTTCTCTCAAGTCAGATGAGATGTTTGAGTGTTGTTCATAATGTTGATTATATGATTTTAGAAGATAGACACTAGAAATTGTTGGTTTTCGGAAAAAGTAGATATCCAAAATACGATAGGTTTCTACACAGCTTAAGTTTTGGGATGAGAACTTATTTTGTCGATAAAAGGTACCCTGTATCTTTATGTATGTATCCATGACAATTAAAAATCAGTATGCAAAATTTTATGATGCTCGGAAAGCAAAGTAAACCTAATTTTACCTTTAAAAGTAAATATAAAATTCAAAGTAATCATAACAAAAGTCACAACAACACCATCAAAACCACTCTAGGGTCCAACTACAGAACAGCCCGACTAATTGAGCACCCCACTGATTACACAACTGAGGTAAAGCTAATAACCATCTTTTACGGAGTCGGCTAATAAATAAATAAACATGCGCGTGATTACGGCGGACCGCCCGAGAAGAGGAAAAAAGGTAAAAAACCGCGAGAGCCGTACAACTCAATTTTGGAGGCAATGCGGTCGACGTAAAACGCGGGGCGGGGGGAGGAAGCTTTTTGCCTTTTTTTTTAATATCTCCGTGTCAGGTGTAAGTCATTTTGAGTTTTTAAAATAATTTGGCTAGGATGAAAGGTTTTTAAGTAGTTGTTAAAACATTTAATATTTTAAATTTGCAAGTATTTTGTATATTTGTCTGTTACGCTTTCATGCATTAAATGCTGTACCGATCATCATAAAATTAGCTTTCACGTTATCAGGGTAAGTTTCATTCAAAAAAGTACTGTTTTCGGAGGACATATGAACGAAATCGCGAACAAAAACTTTATTTACGATAAATTAAGCTTCAAAATATTGGAGAATGCACTACTTACTTTCATTTTATCCATCGAAAGGATACCTCCAACTGTTGCGAAAAAAATCACTATATAAATAGAGATTACAGCAAAAGTCACCATCAAAAGTTTGAACATCAATATCCGCATAAAACACAACACATACCTTTTTTTCGCAAGGACCTGCAGTAATAAAGCGGCTGCGAATCTGCAAGCGTACGCTCAGATTACAGAGCCGCGGTGGTCCCCCGGCCGCCTACCACTTCACATACTAAACCAATTTGAAATATTTTGTATGCAAATGGGCATATTTCTGAGTGAGAAGTAATTTTTAATTGATTTTATGTTATTATGGTACTGGATGTCATTTTAATTTGGATTTGGCTATCGTGTTTAGTGTTGGTTTTCAATTAATCGATCCGAAAGGGACTTAATTTTTTTTAATGTTCATTTTTAAATGGATTTTGAATCGAAACACTGTACATAAATTACAATTACATCAAGAATTAAGTATCATATCTAATAAAATTATTGGAACTGAGCAATCTTTAAAATTAATATTTATTTAATGACAGATTGTCGCCGTTAAAACTGTATACAAAAAGGCGATTTGAATAATTGAACAAGTAATATATTTAAAGTTCAAATATTTTGTCTTCTTTACAATATTGACAACAAATTATCAATCAATTATGGAAAAGTAGGTATCTTTTTAGATCAAGACGATGTTTATTTACATTATCTTAACGACAAAAATTTGTCTCTTTAATAATTTTTTTATTTTCATATTACTATTTCAGAATCTGTATGTTCATGTTGAAAGTATGAGTATGAGCTGCAGAATTCGATAAATTAAAAACCCGACTGCTAAATTATAATATATTATTTAAATATATTATAAATTATTTTTCTCGTGTTATTCCTGTTACCATGGGAATTCCGGGAGCAACTTATATCACAACCACGACTAAGACGAATGTGTTGAAATTCGTCAAACGGTCCAGAGTGTAGAGCGTGCCAAAGAAATTAACATAATACATAACATAACAAATTAACATAGTACGCTCGCAAAATGTAACCCTCCTTCTGACTCAGTCAGGTAACAATAGCCAGGACGCTCAGGTTTCCAACTCTCATTTTCAGCTCATTTTCAGATTTACTACAATTTAGAAGTTACTTTTGAATAATATTATTTTCATTCATGAAAGTTTAATAAAATAGGTGTAAATTCATTTAAGAATGTATCTGTAATACATAAACAAATCTGTAGCACAGACCAACTCAAAATAAAACAAGTGATCAACAAAAGTTTTTGCAAGCTGTACACCAAACACAAAAATTTACAAACTGGTAGAGACCCACCGACGACGCTCACCTAACAAGTTGTGGTGACTGGTAGCCAGATTAATTTGCAAACCACCTCCCGAAGTACGGCCTTTGATCCACATCCACCAGTAATGAAACTTATAAACCAGAGAAACGATAAACGATATCGTATAATGCGAACAAATGAAAATGTTATCATAGGCGGTTAGTGTAACGCGAGCAGGCGCATCCTAAAACTGTTTGGTTTTGCAATCCGACAAAATAAAGGATGACTTTTTTTCAATGGCTATGCAAGGGAATGATGTGAGTTTGGTTTGATCATGTTATATGACAGGCTAGGGTCAGTTAGATGTTTAGGCAACTGTAAACGCTTTATTTTTTTTAAAGTTAGTGTTTTTTGTTTATTCTGGTACCCTAGTTCGCTTTAGGGTCATCCATAACACAAGCTCTTTAGGCGATATAGTGACAACATTAAATATTGATAAATAAAACACCAACCATGTCCATCCATGGACGTGGATGCCACTTACCAAAAGGTAGGTCGCTTTTTCGTTTTCTTACATATATTCTACTCGTATTCTTACTTACCTTACGTTAGCTCTCTAATATGGCATTACAACATTTCCATACCCTTTTAATCGAGTAAGATGACAGGGTCTCTTAATGAGCCCTTCACATATTGTTTCAATAAAATTATTGAAAGACTTATTTGAATAATTATGGTCAATTTTGAATTAAAGGTCTTCTCGCATATTTTATGTAATTTCATACTTTTCGAGTTCTTGGGTTAGTGATGTATCATTTGTGATTATTCGGCTTATTTCTTTAACAAGATGTTGTACGGTATAATCGAGATGCCTTAAAATCGATGTCACTGTAATTTTTTTTAATGGTACTAAACATTGTAAACAGAAGGAAATAAAAGCTTGTAAATGATAAGCAAGTTTTGTTTGTCCTATGTTCGGTTCTGAGTAATTCATAGGATTTCCATTAGACTGTGGCGAACTTGGCCAGAAAAACAATTATCTGTATGGTTTTCTCTACGCATTGATATTTCTCACTTGGCTGGTACATAATCTGCAATTTGGATGTATCTATTTATTTTTAGTAAACAACGCAATCCCGTGAGAATTGAATATTTGAATTATCCTAAGAGTTGCCTTTATCAAAGTCATGTTGTGTGTATATCCAAATCCATTTAGAGTTTTTGTGGTAAATTAAAAAAAACGGCAAATCAAAAAATCAGCAGCATTTGTGTAGGTACCTACGTACGTACATACACAAACATTACATTTGCCGTTAAAATAATAATTATGTTACTAAGGTTTCATTTTGATACCTAGCTCCTGATCACTTGGTTGGGATAATCTGTATAACGTACGACTAATTAAGCTTTCAATCAACAACATTATTCTTAAAACCGATTCCGTAATCCGTAGTTAGTAAGTGAGATTTTTACTATTATTGATTCTCCGCAAATATTCCATCCCTTTCAAACACTTTTCACCTTTATACTTAGAGTTTTTGTATAATTTTAAACCTATACAAACATTTTCGTAGCCATAACTAACAATCTAAATCAGCATAACTTTTCTGTCTATATTGTAATAGTGCTGCCACCTAAACCCGATGGTATCCCATTCATATCGGTCCCCCTTGCTTCTATTTCCATCTTTCTATTCTAAGTGACCTGAATTGCACCGTAGGTGTGTAGAAGTGGCTTATGCTTGTAGCCTTGACGGAAAGATTTCTATAGATTTTAACAAATTTTTGACAAAAGTATACCTAAGTATATGAAATATAGAATTTTACTCAGGGGTAATGACATATAAATGCGTCTTATTTGATTATGACAAGTATATATTATGATATGTGCTACAAATGCACTTATCATAATATATTTACTTAAATCGATTTCACTAAGTATAAAAATATTTCGATATTTTATTTCAAAAAAAGTTTTTTGAAATAAAATCAAGTAAACTTTTTTGTTTTTGTTATTATTGTGCATATAGCTACACATTTTAAGGAAGTAATGGCTGGGTCCCGCGTTAACTCGTGAACGGGTTTCGGTTGAGTGTGTTCGTCGTTTGTATAGTTCCAGATAAGAATAAAGAGACATTGTAAATTTATTTAGAAAAAATTAAACCCGTGAAGTTTCTTGCTAGTTCTTTTCCACGAAGGTTTTTCCTAACCGGTGGTAAAGTCCTGCTTTATTTGACGTCAGTAAGAACAAGTAGAATTTGAATTCAGAGCACAACTCAGTACCATTTTGAATGTAGCATTTTCCGGACATTTACAAATGCTTCTATTGATTGATATTTGGACAACATTTACTTACGTACCCACCCTATGCACCTACTCCCTTTCCATAAGGTAGAAAAGCATGAGTATGTAGTAAGCAAGTATGAGGCTTCACGCGAACCCTGTGCCGATGACGAGGTGGTTTGGCCGTTCTCACGAATCACCTCGACAATATACTTAAGTTCATCATCAATATGCGGGGAGTCGTAGATGCCTTGTGCTCTCGGAAACAAAGAGATACAGCAGATAATTGGCTCGGATGGTGGTGGGATTTCCCATTTAGTTGTTTATCGGTATGGGTGGGTTTCCTATATTCAGTGTCTTTATACCAAAGGTCCCGTGTTCGAAACTCGATCAGCGACAGTCATTTGTTAGAAAACAACGAATGTTTGATTACGGGTGAAGATCCATCACCTATTTTCACCACCTGCCATTCAATTATTTGCTTGTTGTTTTCCAGTTCTCTGTGCATATATTTGTAACGTAAGTATTTCTTTTTAATGAAATGTAATGAATTGTTAAAGCCTGTCCTGATTAGACATCGACTATAGGCATGGCCAACCTATCATTGTGTTATGCTTAGAACTTCACCATGACTCAAGGATTTTATACATACTATTTTTTTTAATTTTTCTTTCAATCGCTTTCGTATAAAGCTAGTAATCTATCTCTTTTTTCGGGTTAATCAGCAGCATTATTAGGGTTAACCTTAATACTATTTAGGTTAACCCGTTTAAAGGGCAATCAAATAAAAGGGTTTTTGCCTAACCGATTAACCCGTTAACCCGATTAATGGCTCCTTGCTTTCAACTTCAAGGCTGCAGATGCCTCCTCTCAGAAAAAGAAGAGTGATCCCTGTAATCCTTACCATGGCTATTTTATTAAAGTAGAGGTTGAGTTGTATGCGTTGTAAACAAACATGACCCGAGAACAAACATTTATGTTCATCATACAAATGACAGGACTCGAACCTGGGACCTTCGTCGTATGAGGCAGGGCTACTTACCACAACACCACTCGGTCGTCCGTATAGTACCTACTTGATAAAATATCTTTGAGTGCCTCACCCAAGGACATATTCCAAGAAGTATACCACTAATAACAATTTGCTAAATATTGCAGATTAGAATAAACTTTTCCATTTAAAAATTAATCCTTATAAAACTCAGTAAATACTCATATTTAGTTCAAATATGCTAGCAAGGATTTACTTCTATTATGTTTGAAAGCGAACGAATATACAAAGATATTGCAAACATTCAATGGAGTAGAGTATTGTCTTCATTATCAATGGAGGATTCCATAGAAAATTTTCATGACATTTTTAAATTGCTACGAGACAAGTACGTGCCGTCTAAAAAGTTTTTTAATGATACTTACGCTGTGTGGTACACTCTGTCGCTTAAAAAGGCAATTAAGTAAAAACACAAATATTAACGTAAATTTTGGACTTACGGTAATAGGTCGGACGAAGAATCTTATAAAATCTTGCGTGAACGGGTTAAGGAAATTAGAACAATCTGCATACCAATCTAACATATCTTGCGTTGAAAATTCGATTATACGGAATTCTAAACATTTCTGGTCTTATGTAAAACTAAAATCAAAGTCTCATTGTATGCCAAGTCGTCTCAAATTTGAAGGTGCCGCCGTAAATACTGGCGAAGCAATATGCGACGCTTTCTGGAAAAATGTCCACTCCACTTTTTTGGATCTAAGTGAAAACAACATCCACGTCCAGCAAACAGCGGAGCATTCCAGCAGTTCCTCACATAACGCGACCATTTCTAATATCACAACAGTTTCCGTAGAAGTAAATAACGTAAAAAGAATACTAGAATCTATTGACCCTAAAACATGCTATAAAAAAATTATCTAAAACCGCTCACTTCCCTCTAATATGGTTCAGGAGGGCGATCGCTGGATCCCGCGAGAACGTGTCCTTCAAGCTATAATCCTCATATTTGAAATCTCAATGAAAATGAATTTTGACAATGCTAAAAAATTGTCATGTAATAGTGATAAATAGTTATACATGTAAAAAAAATAGTCGTATTATAGTTTCGGCGTTATAGCTATAGGTTGGTTAGGATTATGGCTTGAACGTCAAGCTGTAATCCTCACCTGCCATGCAAGCTAACGGTAAGGTCTATTGACTTGGTTTAGGTTCCAAAAAATAGTCATAAAATAGTGACAACGACATGCCAAATCTCAGAATAGTCGATGAAAGATTCTAGAGATATAAACGTACACTGGTGAGGATTATGGCTTGAACATTTGCAAACTTCAAATTTCTCCGGAACGCTTACGACTTTCAGTTTAAAGTTTGTACCAAAAAATAGTGATGAAATAGTCGTACCAAACGAAAATAATTATAAGCTGATTTAATTTGAAAATAAAAACTTTTTATTTTCCCTACATTTCATGGATGTACAGTCGCGTACAAAGTCATTATTTCTCTTTGCTTAGTACAAAAATTGAACTTTTGATTTGTTACGCATTTCCTCACCTGCCTATAGCTATAACGCCGAAACTATAATACGACTATTTTTTTTTACATGTATGACTATTTATCACTACTTCATGACAATTTTTTAGCATTGTCAAAATTCATTTTCATTGAGATTTCAAATGTGAGGACTACAGCTTGAAGGACACGAGAGAACTCGTGAACGGGTGCCGTTTGAGGGTGTTCGTCGTTTGGATACTTGGGGGGGGGGGAGAGACTTGCCAAGCTAACAGATGCAGATAAGAATAATTTTGTATAGACATAAAGAGACTGTACCTAAATTTATATTGAAAAAAATATACCCGTGAAGTTTCTTGCCAGTTCTTCTTCACGAAGGTTTTTTCGAACTGGTGGCAGTACTGTTTTATTTGACGTCAAAAAGAACAACTAACTGTCAATGTTAGAAATAAATATTTGAATTTGAACAGCCATCAGTGGTGTGCAGTTCTTTCATTGTACTTACATATTTTACTTACATGTTGGCCTAAAATAATGTAACAAACTGTATAAAAGGTAATATTGATTGATTTATATCAACAAACATTCCAAGTCTAGCAATATTAAAAGTTCCTCATATAAAAAAATCATGATAACATTTTATTTATTTCTTTGACTAATATTTGCAGTATCCAAAAGGGTTCATAATGAACCGTATAGCATAAAACCTTTTTTTTCATATTTTTATTTATAGATACTATTATGATGGCAAATAAATATCTGAATCTGAATTTTATTTGTTTCATTTCTCAAAGGGATAAAAACTAATAACCTTAGAAACGAATGAAATAAACATTTTGAAAATACTTATTTATTAAAAGAACAAGGTATAACATCAAAGCATTAACCTGATTACTTACTCTTCACTAAGTTTATATTTACAAAAGCTTCTTACATAGTAGGTCCCAAAATTAAAAGATGAAACATTTTTTTGATTAATAAAATCACCTTTTATCTGTAATATAACAAAAGGTAAATAATATCAATTAAATCAGCTCATTATGGATTATTCAACATTATTTAGCAATTGGCTTACCTACAGGCTGTTAAGTACTTTAATATAAATTGTATTCAATTATTGTACTTCTCCTTATATTCTAAGACATAAAACTATTTCATTTGGGCAACATTTTAAGCAAAACCAAGTCTAAAACTAGTAAAATAAACTAGGTATAAAATTAGTATGCACAGGGGTCAATAATACACAGAAAAATATCAAGAGATCAGAAAATAATAAAAAAGGCCTACATACTGTACTCCTAAAATTAATAAATGAACTTAATACTAAGGCAGCATTTTTGTTCCAATCACAGACATAATTGCAAGGTATGAAAACAGCAATAACATACTCCCTGGATTATATTATGAAAAACTTTAATGATCAGTTTTGACAGTACAAATCAATTGTGCAATTTAAAATTTCGATAATGATTCTTATAAAGTCATTTAAGACTTGGTTCAAAATTAGAAGTCATGTCTGTTTTTAGCAGTACTGAAAAACAATAAACTTTTTATTTATGTTTAGTTGTACATGGTTTTACAGAATAAGTAACTAATATTACTTCCAATGATTGTCTACTGACAGTAAGCAGAACAGCAGGTCTAACATGAAGCCCTAGAACCTAGCAAAGACATTATGCAATTTGACACACAAATGAAGACATGACTCGTGTCATGTGACATTAAGTGACCAAGCCAACTAGACAACTGTTTAACCTGACACCATGATTTTTGGATATGGACATAGTATTTATTTTGGTATTTTGTGGCAGAATTTATTTACCTGACCAAATTAACAAAGTATTGAGTATGTTTCATAGTAAATGGTTGAATCATATTATATTATAAATGATCAAGTTGAGTAGTATTTCCTTGAACAGAAGCTATGTAGCTACAAAGAATTATTCACTGAGCTTGTAAGTAACACAAATAATTGTCACTTACAGGATTCAAACTCAGTACCTTAGATACATGAAGCAGGGTTCCCATCACTAACTCCCAAAGGTAACCTCTTATGGTACACAAAGAATACCTTATCACTTTATATAAACAAGAAAGCTGCCTTACAACTAACTTAATCTGCCAATTTATAGCTAACAATAGTTTCCATTTTATGAAGACTTGTAGAGAAATTCTTCAATTGTACATTTTGCGCATTAGCAATAGTTACAGGCTTTGCCTCTGCCCATTTCTCAGGAATGTCACAATCTGTATTTGCATGTACTAGGACATCAAAGGAACATCTACAATCCAAAAATGGCAGGTATGAAATTGTTGCAGCAACTTGTAACATAACATCTCTTATTTCTTGTTGGATTTTTTTTAAATCTTTACTGCCAACAGTTTCATTCATTTCTTTAGATAAAGCTACATCACCATCTTCATATTGTACTTTGAAATCCCAACATTCTAATACTTCTTTGTTAGCTACATTGAGAATAACAAGGGACATTTTCTTTACTTTTTTATTTAAGATCCATTCTGAAAAATTATAAATAAAAAATTAAAAAAATTTTTTAAGTAAAAGTCGAGATGAATTTATTAACTTATTTTCAACAAAAAAGTTATAACAACATACATAATGTGGGAAATGGGAGTCATCTACTCCCATTTCCCACATATAAGTAAATTTTTTAACAAGAATACTATTTACTTGTGCAATTACATTCAAATCTGACTAAGTTCTACGTCTTGTACCAGCAGTTACACCAATAAGAACATTTCAAATGCAAGGAAGTACTTCATATTGAGTAATATCAAAATATGATAAGTATTTAAATTTATTTAATATAAAATATAACAGAACAAAAACTATTTATTTATTTTCTTTAACATATTTGTTTTTATTTCAGCAACAAACCTTTAAATACAAGTAAAGGAAGAGTAACTCATGTAACCTACAAGATTTACAAATTCAACCAATTCTTTCCCCATGTATTAAGCAATACTCTTCTTAATATAACCAAGCATCTAAAACCAAAAACAATAAATATTTATATTTTTAATGTTATAATTACAAGTTTAAAGAGTATTAATCAATTACCTTCACTTTGTTTCAGCAAATTGTCAAGAAAGCTCTTTATTTGTGCATCTTCAGACAAGAGCAGTGTTATCCCATATTGTTGTTCAGCTTTAAATGTTTCTGGTGGGTACAAGCCCCTTTGAAACAGTACTGAATTTATGGCAAATTCTGAAAATTGTATGTGAAATTATAGTAAGGTAATTAAACTAAAAGTTAGTCACTACTCTCCTGTATGTATTAACTATCAACATAACTAAATACATTACTAATTCTTAAAAATTAAAAAATAAACTATTAACTTACACTTAAAATACCTACATAATTAAACACTAAACATGTAGAATGTTTCTTGCCATCCAACCAAAATTTCAATGTAATTACACATATGAAAAGTAATTGATATCAAACTAAAGCACATTATTTATTTCCATTTACAGACTCAATACAAACACAGCCAAATATGTGCATCCCAACCAGCAGCATAAATGTTAAAGTTGTTACATTTATTTTTGTTGTGCGCTTGCTTTAGCGTAGACTTGTTTAGAATTATGTACCAAAAAAAAATCATTCAGTAAAAATTGGAAGGGTAAAATTAATAACGATTTAACTTCACTTACTTAAGTATTCACAAATTATTTGAGCCGAACCGCGAAGAGTGACGCAATTTTTTGTTTGTTGTTGAGACATTTTTTGATACAGCAATGCAATAAGCAATATTACACCAAATTAATTAAAATTCGGACTCTTTTAACAAAAGTAATCGTTACTTTTTCAAATTCAAGAAAAGACGTTTCGAGTATCTACTTTGCAAAACAGTTGACAGCAAAGAACGTATACTACGGCGAGAAGATTGACAACTTCATAATAAATAATGTGAACAGAAATCGATTGATGCGCCATCTATTGGGGACCCTTTGAATTATAAACTTGCGGGTATTTTAAATTATGGTGTCGTTCGTATTATGCTTACACCATAATTATAAAATTTTAGGATTTTTATTATGTAAATAAAACTTAATTAAAGAAAAACTCATTATTGGTAGAACAGAATAAAATATTTTGCAAAATACATTCAAATGTTTAAAGAGATGAGGTCATTTAAATACAATTTGGTTAGCTATGATGTGAACTTGTAAAATCTATGTTTGGTTTTTACAATACAAAGCGTTTACGTTAATAATAGGCAAGTTACATGACAAAATAAAATAAGAACTAGTAAAGTAAAACTAGTAACTAGTATTGTATAGCAAAAATGTTTAAGAAATCCTGAAATATGAAAATAGTTACCATAACTACAAATTCTACCACATCACAGAAAAGTTGGTACATCTGTAATTTGTTAAAATCAGCCATTGATATATTTGTGCAAAATTACTTAGAAATAGTTTCAGTCTATCCAGAATAGTCGAAGATTTTGCAAAATTCAATTTTTTTTTTGAAGGACTCCTGCCGAATATACCTCTAATAATTTTCTATTTTTAACTGTACAAAACCTTTTCAATCATTTATGAAAAACACTTTGTTTAATATAGTTTCAAATATTTTGTTAATGTAACCACAATTTAAAAAATCAAAATTAATATTTCCTAATATTTCATAATATTCTAATTTGATAGATTCCAAGTGTGAATTTTTTTCCAAAAAATTGTTCACAGTGCTTGAACAAACCTCTTACATTTTTAATTAATGCTGTGGATCCATATTTCAAGCTACTTCTTGAATTTTCATATTCTTTGTTTTCTACAAAAAAAAAAGGTTTCATACTTTTCTCCAAACCATTTAATAAAAGATGACAATGGTCACATTCACTATTAATTTTTTTTTTATATAACCACAAACATAAGAACAAGCCTGTGCTTCACCATCTACTTCATTATCTTCATGATATGAAGGTAAATCTTGCGCCACAATTTCCTTCTCTTTTTGTTCTCTTTCTTCAATATCATTATTTTCAGTTTTTTTTTACAATAACATTTTGTAATTATTTAATATTGACATATTAGTGTCTGTTTCACAGTTTAATCCTTTAACTCCTGTTGTTGCCAATCGACTCAACACTGCCGTCTTTAATGCAGCAACGATTGTCCAACTATTGGGTATGTGTTGGATCCACAGTTGCCCCTAATACATCCAAAAAGATTCTTCTGAGGGTCCTGCTGCAATTTTTTTTGACAAACTCCTTAAATTTGGATTCCTGGTTTTAAAACTATTCCAAAGGAGTTGTATCCCATTTAAGGCCCACAACCACCCTTCAACAGATGGTGGGTAGGCTTCGACATCCAAGAAATTCAATTGTTTCAAAAAACTTTTTCATTTTTTTTAATAATGCCCAGTGTGGAGTTTTTTCAGTCATATTAGTAGAATGGCGTTTGTCTCTCCTTTGGTCAGGCGTATGACTATTTAAACAATAAATATTCCAATAGACAAGTGCTTCCAATGTTTTACGAGCAGCAATGTTACATGTTTCGCTTGATGGACCTCCTTTTATGCAAATAAAGTTTGTTTTGTCCCCCAATGGAGACTGCGAAGGCCCCGCAGCTGTCATTTCCTCTCCCTTCATGAAGATAGGTGAACAATTTGATTGGTGTGCCACTCTGCTATCAGATTTATTTGGAAATTGTAGCACAAATAATTGTGGCACAAAAAATAAGTATGAAAACAATAAGAAATTAAACACAAATTATTCAAGTGAAATAATATCTCAGTTGAAAGACATATGCCCAGCACAATTAACATCCTCCGGAACAGCAAATCAATGGAATTTTTTTTTTTCAAAATCAACAAATGATGTTGGCTAAAAGTGTTGTTCACACAGCATATAATGTTCTGAATACAGCTGTTTTTGGAATTCTGTAGTACACGTTTTTTTCTGGGAAACAGTATTTTGCCACATCTGATTTCACATCATTTCACATCTGAAAAGAAAAATAACAATAATAAAAACAATATCCCGTTACCTTATAATCAAAGTTCGTTACGATAATAGTAAAAGTTGAGGTTTAAAGGCTGAGGCATTGTGGTTTAACATACCGAATTTAACATACCGAAGTGAGTTTGTTATTCTAGGGCGAGAAAAGTGAAATAATTTCACCTTCTTGTCATTTGCAGTAGAGCGCCCGCTCTTAATACACATCCGTTTGTTTTCTTTCATCGTAAAAACACGAATCAAACAACGAAAAAAACTTAACACAAAAGAATCTGGCTCACTTTAAGAGTCTTTTTCTCAGTATCAAACACTTGTGAAGTTACCACGCGAACGGAGGAGCGAGGGCTTACACAACGTTCAACGTGGGTAACAGCAAGAAAAAGAACAAGAGATTTCACTATAATTAATTTAATTAATGAAATCACAAAACGACGCAAAGCAGCCAGCCATATTGATTTGATTCGACATAAATGGGTTCGTTCATTTTTAGTGTTGCTATTGTAAAATTAATGTTATAATTTTTTTTAATGAAAACATTTTTCTGGGCCCCCTGGGGGGGGGGTATGTTGCAATTGTGTAGAACACAGTGAACTAGGCCTGGTTGTCAGTCGATTGTTTGAATGTTTGAGATTTGACAAACGCATTAACGTTCTGCGCGGTTTACATGTATTAAGTAGTTAAGTTGGTAACTAAATTTTAACTAAATTTTAAGTTACTGCATGTCACTTGTGTGTCCAAACGGATTAAGTAGTTAAGTTCATAAGTTCAACGAAGATGAGCAGTGATGAATCTCAAGGAGTTCGTAAATTCTGTACTTAGATATATGGTAAATGTGATTTTGGACAAATTCAGAGAAGAATTTTATTCGGAAATTAAAATCTTTACAAGAATATGTTTTTTTCTAAATTTTTATTCTACAAGCTTATCTATTTTAAATATTCTTCAACAAATTTTAAAGTTGAAACTAAACTCCACTCCAACATTTAAAAAAAAAGAGTAAATGCGAAATAAATACGAGCTCTTGCCGCCACCAGCTTTGTCAACTTATGCACTTAACTAAATAATCACGTCCAAACGTGTTAAGTGAGAAGCCCCGCCCACCCACTTATACGAAAAATAGAACGAATCCTAATCTACTTAATCACTTGCGTACTAAATTTTAAGTTACCACTTGTCACTTAACTGACTGTTTACACGCAACTTTTAACTTAAAATTTAGTTAAAATTTAGTTACCAACTTAACCACTTAACGCGTGTAAACCGGCTATAACGCAATGAATTTGCATTGGGTGGTGGGACAGGAATCTTTTGGCATGTCTCTTAAATCTTTGCTTTTTGTATTGACGTCATAGCAGGTGGCTAGGGTGCCACAAATTGCCATTAAGTGTTACATTTCTGTCAAAAAAAGTTGTCAAAAGTGATGTTCCGGAGCTTTCATTATTTAACCAGATATCGATGATCATTATTAATATGTTTTTATAATTCATACTTAACAAATGCTTACGCAGTAAATCATATCGAAACGCTATTTGCTTCGCTTGCCGTTGTGCGTGCATTTTTGAAACAAAAAGGCGTGAAAAAGGAGGGAATTAAGTTTGCTTAGAATTGTTAATTTTTGTTATTGAATAGGCAGGTAGTTATTTTGTCTATTTTTGAATCATAATCATTGAAGACAAGCCAGACTTTAATTGATTGAACCGGAAACTTTGATGCTTGACCTTGAATAACTTTTTAAGCAAACATGGGATCTTTCGGTGTTTTATTTATAATAGTGTACCCCAGGTCTGTACCAAAATTCAGCATGTTGGGAATTAATGCAAACTGACCACCATTTTTCTGGCAAATTTGACTATATCAGGACTTACGAAAACATACATATATTTTTTTATGTTAAAAGAATTATGATGAAAATAAATGAACCAAAATTTATGATTATTTCAGTTACGTCAATCTCTTACAAAAGTTCATTAAAGTTTAGGTATGCACGTTTTTTTCGTACTTAGGGCTTGTCCATTGGTTGATGTCAATGTTATTAAACTTTTATGTCAATGTCGTGTCAATGACAACTGTCACTCACTGAACCTTGAATTTTAAAATTAAAAATCAAGTTTTTCTAAATTATATTTTCGTAGACTCTTTATTTGCTTATTTGAATTAGGTATTTTTGCTTATTTCCAAGCTCTACATGACCACTGACATTCAATGATATTGACATATTAGTTTCAGGCGATGCCATCTTATGTGATAGTTACTGTTTTTTGACATTTTAAAAAGCTATCATTGTGATAGTTAATTGTGAAGTGAGTAGGTTAGGAGTATCTTGTACACATATAGACATATGTCGAGTCGTAACGATGGCTGATTGCCATATATTACAAGAATAGAATGGAATACATATAGACATGTAAATTAAATACATAAAACCTAATGAGGAGTGTAGTCTGTGTTTTTCGTTTTGCTCCAACAAGTCCACTCGCTGATCAGTGAAAGTCACGCTATCTGTTTACTTTTGACTTTCACCTTAATCATCCCCATTATCATACATAATATCATCATCATCATAAAACGTTAACTGAAATTACTCAATCAAGTTATTCAATCAATCACTCAGTATCAGTATCAGTTTTAGAATACGATGTTTTGGTATTGGCTTTGTTTATAAATGATTTTATTCCTTCAGAATAGTAAACAGCAGTGAAATGGAAAAATTATAATGTGATTCAATTAGTGCATCTATGAATGTAATGATACCACGTATTACAAGATGGGGAGAACTCAGCGTAAGCGGAGACATAAACTTCCCCGTGAATTTAAAGTTTGCAGTAACCAAAATGAAATAATTTTATTAAACTCGTGGTTACGAAGGAATGGTATAATGCATAATGAGAAACTTACTCTAGCAGTGTTCAATGAGACCGGGCGTGGATTGCTGACTACCAAGAAAATAACTTCAGGGGAAGAACTTGTTAATCTTCCACTTAACACTACCATTAATGTTATAAGTATCATGACAGACAAATTGTTTTGTAGTTTATTTTTCCAAAATAATATCCAATGCATATCAGTGTACAAGCAATCAATATCATTTCAGTCTTTAATGGCATTTTATTTAGTATTTTTAAAAATGCAGGGTAAAGCGACTAAATGGTACATTTACTTGCAAAGTCTACCAAAGGAATACTCAGTGCCATATTTTCTGCCAAATGAAGTTCGGGTTTATATACACTCGGATATAAATTGTGTTACAAATAAGCAAAGAGAACAAATTTTTAAGTCTTTTAAAATATTTAATGAAATATTACAAGAAACTACATCCAAAGATTTGACTATTAATACATTAAAAACACAATTCAAATTAGCAGATTATGAATGGGCTTATTTTACAGTGAATACAAGATGTGTATATATGGATTTATCACAAATTATAGATTTGAAAAATATAGAAGATTCTCTGTTAAATTTAGTTTTTGATAACACAAAAATATCACTATGTCCATATTTGGACATGATAAACCATAGTCCTAATGCAAAAAATGAGACTAAATTACTAGTGCCCAAGAATATTGTAAATTTGAATTTATCATCACTGAATGAAGACTTATTTTCAGATGTACAATTTTCTATTTATACTAAAAATAGATTTGAGGCTTATTCTGAAGTTTTTATTTGTTATGGAGACAGTAATAATTTGAAACTAGTCACAGAATATGGATTTTTCTTACCAAATAATGACTTAGACTTCGTACCATTCCACTATGATTTCATTCAAGAGTTTTTGAATTCAAAATCAATAAAATTATCTCAGGATCAAATAGCATTTATAAATAGCCATGGTTTAAATAAAGATTTATATATTGACTTTAGAGGTTTAAGCTTTAATTTATATGGCCTACTGATGGTTGTAGAATATTATTATAAGAGTAATATGGATGTTAGTAAATTAATCTATTCTGCAGCAATTTGCTCTAATGATAAACTGATTAATAATTTGATTTCACCTATGGTCCGAGAAATAATTAATGAAATGAAAATGTCTATAAATAATTTAAACCAATGTAGTATACAATCTGTTATTCTAGATAATTGTATTTCTCTCATGTGTCAGTATGTGTTTATTTTAGAAAAGTTTATGGATTGTTAGTTAATAAAGATATATTTTTAAATAATGTTTTCATTTGGGTTATTTTCCAATACTTTTTGAAACAACCTAATATTTTGTAAAGAGAAGTAATGTAAGTAGTCCAACTAAACACAGTGCATGCAGTGTTAGTCATTGCAGCAGTGCTTCAGTAATGGTTTGACTGTAGTTGATCCATCAGTACAAATTTAAATATTTATGCATAAGAAACTAACATTTTCAAATTGGGATTACTGGAGCCCTAACCCAGTTACAATCTATAGTATTTGCTAGTTCTAGTTCTGAAGAAGTTCTCTATCTTACCCACCGTCTTAATTACCTACCCTCTCCAAGTGCCGATGACTGTATGCAAAATATCCTGTTAAGTTTTCAGTTCAAATAATTTGTTATGAAATGACACGGTTTGCAATCAAGTTTGCTAAGGTTCAATTAAGCGACAAGTGGTAAGTAAAATTTAGTACGCAAGTGATTAAGTAGATCAGAAGTATAAGTATGACAAAGTGGTTAGCAGCAAGAGCACGTAATTATTTGTAATATTTAAAATAAAAATACTTGTGGAATATACGAAGTTAAAAGTACCTAATAAATAAACCTAGTCTTCTAAAATTAAAAATTAATAGTTCCGTATAAAATTTTATGTTCCGAAACTAATTCTTCTCTGACTTCGATTAAAATGAAATCACAAATCCGAACTACTAGAACACTACTGACTAAAAACCACTTGTAATTCTCTGGCAAACTTTTGCCTCACAGCATTCATCGGATGCGACGCCCAGTAGGAGAAAAGGCCGCGCAAGCGGGGACCCACTATCAGGTCATCCGCTGGGAAATATAAGTGCTCAAGTAGAGTAAGTTACGGCCTGGGCAGCCAGAAGGGCTTCAAGATCGGCCGATAGCTGGGTTTGAGAGTGCGTTCTTAGGTTTGGCGACTTTGAACTTCCAAGTTTAGGTATACGAGACTGACTCGTGAATTAAATGATTGGGATACGTGTAGCATTGTGCCCATTGTGCCGATGCAAAGCTTCCAAAGAACGCATCTGAGGTGATTTTTGAGGTGTTGTTGAACTGTAGGTAGTTCAAGATCTCTGTGCAGGTCCATGTTACGCACGTACCAGGGTGCGTCTGAGACCCTGCGACAGAAGAGACTGGATTACCTGCAGTTGTACAGGAGGGAAAGATTGGGGAGGCATAAGTCATGACTGGTCTAATGCAGGCCTTATAGAGCGTTTGCTTGTTCCTAAGAGACATTTTTAATTTTGACGGCGGCGTTTGTGTCTTTGGTGTCAAGGGTGGTGTCATCGGCACAGAGGGCGAGTTCGACACCTTTTGATGGGATGGGTATGTCGGTGGTTGTATATTGTGTACAGGAGAGGGGCAAGCACTGAGCCCTGAGGGACCCTAGCCTTGAGCCTCCGCCCACGCCCGGGGTGGAGAGCTTACCTTCGTGTCTAAAACGAAATATGTGATCTTTGAGATACGACGCGATTATCCTGACTAGGCAATCCGGTAAGCCTATGTTATAAAGTTTATAAATGAGACCGTTGTGCCAGACTTTATCTTTCGATACGTCGAAGAATACTACGATCGTCTTAGATCACCTCGGATAGAAGCCGCCGAGTATGTACTCAATGATGCGATGTACTTGCTAAGGAGTACTTTGCGCGAAAGCCGAATCGATGGGGAATGATACGGGGGTCGCCATCCGTTGGAAACAGATGGTTCCGCGTTCGAGAGAGTATGACTCTCTCGAGAACTTTAGCCATGGCCTTGCGAAGGCTGATGGGTCTGTGATTAGCCGGGATGTTCAGAGGTTTATCCGGCTTGGGAATGCCCATGACTGTTGCTTCTTTCCAAGCTTTTGAAAAGTAGCTTCGAAGTAGGTCGAAAAGTAGGTCGAAGCAGGCATAGAAGATGATCGCTAGCGAGTTAGCCATAAGGTAAGTGCTTTAGTGCATAGTTGGAAATTCCATCCGCCCCCGGAGGCTTGTTGGATTTTTTACTTCTAATGAGAAGAGAGAGGTCGGTGGTGACGGGGAGAGAGCCCCTGCGGTTGACTTCATCCTCCACAGCCTGGATGTGTGAAGGGTTGGGTGCTGGGCGAGCATTGTGAGGCAATGCTGTCCGCGAAGCATTCGCATTTCTTTTCGTCTTCGAAGGCAGTATTGCCATCAGGACGAGTGAGAGGAGGGGTGCGAGTGATGGCGTCTATGCGTAAATATTCTCCATGATATCGTTCATACGAGCGTCTCTAAGATCTGCGAGACAGGACCTAACTTTTACCCTGTAGCTGATTCGAAGATAATCTATATGCGGGCGCGGGGTAGAGCTTGGTTCTGCGGAGAACCGCGATCTTTGCTTTGATAAGGTTTCTAACGGCTAAGGGAAGCGTGGGTTAATTTGCCTTACTTAGCAACCTTTTCGTTGTCACTGATGGCTGAGTTGATAGTATCAGTGAGGTAATCGACTATCATGTATATTTTGTTCGAGGTAATGGGATAGAATCGCGAGCGGTGAGTTCGGGGCTCCCATGGCCGACGCTAGGGAATCCTTAAAGCCTTTCAAGTTGGTATAGATCTTAGTAGAGGGAGCGTTGTTGTTAGGAGGCCCTAGTACAAGGGAGACTGAGCGGTGATCCGAGCCTAGGTCATCGACCAGTTCGATAGATCTGAGATTTAGGGTGATTCCCTCGACTTGGGCAAAGTCGAGGAAGTCAGGAGAATGGTTCGGGTTGTCTGGATAATGAGTGGAAGTGCCAGGGGATACGACGTCTAAGTCAAGTGACTTTGTGATGTTTAGGGATGCGACTCCGCTCGTGTTTGTGGACAGGTATTATTTTATATTTTAATCAAAAGTCATCCCTCATTATAAGATTCAAAATTATTTTTATGTTATACTTATCGAGTGGAACTTCCAGTTAGTTACCTGTAATTTAGTGTAAAGGTATAATGATTAGAGATGGGTAGGTCCGGATGGATGTAAATCCTAGGACACGCATCACACGCGTTAGAGATGGATGCGTGTCCAATGGCCAATTGGATACGGTTCCTCGGAGTGGTGACACGGCGCTTTGGATTGGCGGACTGGATTGGTCGGCGCGATCCGAATCCGATTGACGGGCGGCGTATTGGTTTTGTAATTATTTCAAATCGTTCAAAGAAATGTTGTTTTTATAGTTTTGTTAATTTCATTTGATGAGACAGTGTTACTATTTTTTTTCTCTATTTATACCAAAAGGGGTATTTTTGTTTATAACTGGCAGTTAAGATTTTATTATATTTGTAATTGCTTATTTAAAACATGAGACTGATTGATTATAATTTTTTTTAGTGCATTGTATTTAAGTAAAAGTTGTATAATTTGTCCATCCATACATTCAAGCAATCAAATCGCTCATATCCTTTTTAAAAATTAACTGCTCGCACACCTACGTCTGCGTCCAGTACACCTTCCTACTGAATCATGTTTTGTGCCTCTCCGTCCTATAACCCGAGTTACGGTGACCGCCGACCGGATACATATGGGTCCGTCGGACACGGGATCTGGATCTTCCTACTGAATCATGTTCTGTGCCTTTCCGTCCTACAACCCGAATTACAGTGACCGCCAGCCGGATCCATATGGGTCCGTCGGACACGGGATCTGGATGTACATCACCTGAGCTGGATGCACATCCGGATTCCACTCCCAATTTACGGCGGACCTACCCATCTCTAATAATGATTTCCTTTCCAATATTGAACGTCTTCCACAGGAACTTAACATAACATTTAGCTCAATCGGTCCCAGTCCGTCGGTTCACATTTTCATTCAGTCAGTTGACTGTCAATTGAAATCATGGCGGCAGTGTTTTTATCACATAAAAAATTCGATCGAATTCTTCGAAAACAATTTAAAATAAATAACATATTTAACACTAGTAGATCCACTATAATTAACAAACCTCAGTTCAACTTTTCGTGTGGGCAATGTGCTGTGACGAGTCATTTTCGAGTTAGTACTTTACTTATTTGAGAACTAGTTTTTATTGGATGCCTCATTTTTATTACCCCTATTCATATTTTTTACTATTGTTATTCTTCATCATTTGTTCTAGCATTATTCTTCTACTCCTCCCAGCAAAGGAGGTCAGGATGTCGCCAACAATGTTATGGCTGCTGTGTTGGCAAACAAACCAAAGAGTGGGAAAATACCAGTTCGTAAGTAAATATAATGTGTTCCAGGTTGAAAATTCAAGAATATAACACAATAAATTATAAATTTCATGAATAACCTTTTAAAATTTTACACCAATTACATAAGAATACATGTCAATTTGACCTTGATCTTGTTGATATTTAGTTTAAAGTAGGCAAGGTTTCGATTACCTTATCTGTTATTAAATTTATGAATTTTTACAAAATTATTTACTGTACATATTCCAAAATTTATTAAATGAAATACTGTTAAGCATTATATTTAGGAAGTGTGACAACCTTCATCCATGAGCACTTGACATCATAGACAACATGTCTATTTTAATTAGTTTAGTACACTAAACCAAAATGTTGTTTTGAAAATACCTTTGCCTTTGTTTACTGTATGTTATTTTAATTTTCACAAATGTGAATTATTTTTGCTACTAATACTTTGGTTGAATGCAGCTCTTTTTTGTCTCCCGATTTCCTGCACATCCTTATTCATTTCCTGCTTTTTGTTTCTCCTTTGTTTTGTTCCTCTTCCTTTAAAAGATCCTGAGTAATGGTCCTTTTCCCCAAGGTATCCAAAAGAGAGACTGCTTTCACCCAGGTGCCTCTGTTTTATCCCGTGAAGATATACATCTGCCAGAAGCAAAACCTGTTTCGGGACAAGATATGGTCAGAGGAATGTTGGAATATATCTGGCCAAAGGTAATTGCTAATATTGTATTATATAGAATCTCAGTGTCGGCATATTGTAAGAAAGCAATGGTACCTGTTTTATTTTTTTAAATAGAATAATTGAGTTGCACGGAATCAAAGGTGGCAATCTTACTTTTTGGCACTTTTGAGCTGTTTATGCAGAAATTTTAAAAATATTGATGTTGAACTGTCAGTGAGACATCTCATAATCAAACATGGCTATATTAATTGTAAAAATGAATCAAAATCTTGATTTGGTACCAAATATGGCAATCTTGCAGAAGCTCAGAGTTAAAAATGGCAATAGAACACTCACATCAGTGCATTCTGGCGAAAAACAATATGGCGCAAAATGGTTTTTGTATGAGTTAGCATCTGTAGTTTTTGTTGTTTTATTAATAATTTTGTGGTTACATATTGATAATTGAATTGGATTAAGCAACATGAATAATATCCCTAAAGAACAGTAGCTTCATAAGAAAATGCAAAGTTTGCATTTTCTTAATGTGATCCACAAAAATGCTTAAATATTAGGTCTTTACCTATGAAATTGCCGTTTTTCACGAAATAAATGAAGCATAATTTTTTTATATATTTTTTATTTCTATTAATCAAAATAATCACCCATGCAATCAATGCATCTTTGCCAACGCATTGGTAGCTTATTGATGCCTTTCTTGAAGAAATCAGCTGGACGGGAGGCAACAAATTCTTCAAAGGCATTTTGTACTGCCTCTCGGGTATTGAATTTTTTTCCCGCTAAGAAGTTATCCAAATTCTGGAAAAAGTAGAAGTCTGTAGGCGCAAGGTCTGGTGAGTACGGCGGATGACGGAGAACTTCCAACCCCAACTCTTGTAGCTTGGAGACCGTCTGCTGTGCAGTATGAGGTCGCGCGTTGTCGTGCAGGAGCAGTGGAGCCGAACGATTGACCAAAGCTGGTTGGAGACGTGCGAGCTTCTCCATCATTGTGTTCAGTTCTTCACAGTACACATCTGCAGTAATGCTTGTCCCGTTTGGCAAGAAGCTGTGATGAATTACACCCGCGTTAGACCACCAAACAGTGACCATCACTTTTCTAGGGGTAAGTTTTCGTTTAGGGCATTGTTTGGGTGCTGAACCAGGGTCCAACCAACTTGCTGAGCGCTTACGATTGTCAAACAGGATCCATTTCTCGTCACAAGTAACAATGCGGTTCAGAATTCCTTCATTTGTATGCCTGCTGAGCAGTGCAAGGCACGTCTCCACGCGTACTTCGCGCTGGCGGTCATTGAGTTCGTGGGGTACCTATTTGTCAAGCTTTTTTACCTTGCCAATTTGACGCAAATGGACCAATATTGTTTTGATGCTAACGTCGAAAGCTGCTGCTAATTCAGCCGTGGATTGAGTTTCATCAGCTTCCACAATTGCCTTTAATTCGTCATTGTCGACCAAAGTTTTCGGACGACCACGGGGTTCATTTTTCAGTTCAAAATTTCCAGAACGGAAGCGGGTAAACCAATAACGGGTGGTGCGGTGTCGTTGATGTTGCGTGTGGCTTGTGCCGCTTTGCTGCCACGACGGTACTCATACTCCATAATTACTCGAATTTTTAACTTATCCATGATGACGAAAAATGTTCGAATGCGTTGAAAACAAAACACTAACTATAAAACAAATGACGATTTTAGAAAAAGAATTCCATGTTTGTCAAATAAAATTAATTTGAAATTAGAATTATCAGTCAAAAAAAAAATATTTTCATTTGAAATGACCAGTACGGCAAAACGGCAGTTTCATAGGTAAAGACCTATTATTTTATATTGTAGGACCAAGCCCTCCAATGGACCAGCAAAGCTTGGTAAACTTTGCTAGGTCGTTCGCCCAGGCGCTCGTTGCGTCCGGCGTCAGCATATCAGATGACTTAATAACGCAGGCCTTACAGGCAACTATCGCGTCCCCGGCCCCTCTGGCCTCAACCCCGGCCCCTCAGGCCTCCAACGTCCAGACCCCTCAGGTCTACAGCTCTCCCGCGTCTGCCGCCTCGTCCGAGATGGACTGCGAATCGGTCGCATCCTCTCACGCGTCGCGTCGTAAGCGTACCGCTCCCGGGAGCGACTCCGAACCCGCGTCTGATACGTCGTCAGATGCCGTCACCTGTATGCATATTGTGAACCAAGACTATTATAATTATTATAAAATTTTTACAGATGCTAGTAAGGAAGCAAGTAATGTCGGTGTAGCTTTTTATGATGCACAGAATGACAGTGCTATCAAATTTAATATCAAAACCAACATTACAATTATGCGCGGCGAGCTTATCGCAATAGAAGAAGCACTGTCTTATGCTCAAACCATCGAAAGTGACAACATAGTTATATTCACTGACTCGCAGCGCATTACAACCTTGGCTCGTTGTACCTCGGGCATCCGAGGAACACCGATAGCCTACTCAATACTAGACTTGATTCACAAATTGCAGACATCTGACAAAAATATTAAACTACAATGGATTCCTTCTCATGTCGGTATAGAGGGCAATGAAAAGGCGGACACTTTCGCTAAAGAAGCTATCACATATGGTATAGACTACACCTGTACACCATATCATACAGAAATGCTAGCAGAGGTTAAATCGAAATGTAAACAGGTGTGGGCGGAGTATTTTAACGAAAAGTGTCGAATCAAGGGTGTATGGTTTAAAACTCTACAGCCCCATATTCGCCACGAACCCTGGATAGACCATGCCGACATGAGTAGAAACGAGTTAGTAGTAAGCTTGAGACTTCGTTCTGGACACATCCCATTAAATAAATTTGCCTTTATGATGCAAAAAGTTGAATCTCCCAATTGCAGCTTGTGTGGAGTTGTAGAAGACGCGCAACATATAGTGATGGAATGTGTACGGAACGAACAGGAAAGAAGCGCAGCTTTAAATTCTAAGTCTTTTAATATAGGTGAGTGTAATAGTATACTTTCTGAACCGCTATCAAAAAAAGCAAGAATGTTGTATAGAGTCGTGATACTAGGTATAAATAGAAAATAAGATTAAATTTCGTGTTTAAAAAATATTAAGTTCAATAAGTAATTACTTTTAAGTTGTTATAAATCTCACTGAATTGTACTTCATGGGAGTGACATAGTCCAAAGGGCTAAAACTCTCTAAATTAATAAAGAATAAAAAAAAAAAAAAAACTTGCTGTGCGCTTACGATTGCCAAACAGGATCCATTTCTCGTCACAAGTAACAATGCGGTTCAGAATTCCTTCATTTGTATGCCTGCTGAGCAGTGCAAGGCACGTCTCCACGCTTACTTCGCGCTGGCGGTCATTGAGTTCGTGGGGTACCCATTTGTCAAGCTTTTTTGCCTTGCCAATTTGACGCAAATGGACCAATATTGTTTTGATGCTAACGTCGAAAGCTGCTGCTAATTCAGCCGTGGATTGAGTTTCATCAGCTTCCACAATTGCCTTTAATTCGTCATTGTCGACCAAAGTTTTCAAAAAGTCAAAATTTCCAGAACGGAAGCGGGTAAACCAATAACGGGTGGTGCGTTCGTTTGTAATGTTAGCTCCGTAAACGTCGTTGATGTTGCGTGCCGCTTGTGCCGCTTTGCTGCCACGACGGTACTCATACTCCATAATTACTCGAATTTTTAACTTATCCATGATGACGAAAAATGTTCGAATGCGTTGAAAACAAAACACTAACTATAAAACAAATGACGATTTTAGAAAAAGAATTCCATGTTTGTCAAATAAAATTAATTTGAAATTAGAATTATCAGTCAAAAAAAAATATTTTCATTTGAAATGGCCAGTACGGCAAAACGGCAGTTTCATAGGTAAAGACCTATTAATATTGCCAATAGGAATAGGTAAGTCCACAGACTTAGGGTTGGCACAGTTCTTTTTTATTAAAATATTCTTTGAGATTTTTTTCGATGTAAGTAACATACCTATAAAACTTTTTTATTGCTCGTTTTATTTGCCTTACTTATTTAAATGAAGTAGTTTAATAATATTTTACTATTGTAGTTTGAACTATGTATGTAGTATTTTTTCGTGTTTTCTTCATTTAAATATCCAATTTCGTTGGTAAGTCACGAAAAGAGTTATTGCTAAATAAAAGTCTTAAGTACAGTCAGCAATACAACATATTTTTTGCCAAATTATGTAAAAAGTTATTAAAGTCTTAATACCACTTTTACTTACTTTGTTAAAAAATTAAAACAAAAAGAAAGTTTTTATATGAATAAATATTTGGCAATTAAATTTGTTACTATATGTTATATTTGGCACAACCCTATTATTATTTTTTAAATGTTGGAATCACAAATGGCCATCTTATAGACAGTTGGTGTCAAAGGCGGCTATCTTACTCGAGATTGGAATGAAAAGCGGATTTTCAATTCAATGTTGGCTATATTCATATTTTATACTTAAAAAACCTGCTTAATATGAATGCTAAGACAGTATTGATGTTATTATGATGCTGTTTTTGATTCAATTTTCAATCCTAATGGAGAAAAACACAGTCCAAATTTGATTAAATCATTTTTTTCAGTTACCCAAAATTTGCTAAAAGTAAGATTGCCGACGTTGATTCTATACGACTCAGTTATTGGTAAATTTTGTTTCCATGACTGGTACAAAAATTTTAAAAGTCAATTTAAACTGACATGCAGTGATTAAACACTATTTAAGTTAATACCATGATCTTCCTTCAATTTAGTTAAATATTCTTGTTAAAGGGAAACTTGTTATTTTCAATATAAAGAATTTGCAACAAAAACAGAAAGCACTTGGTACTCAAACCCACTACCTCATGTATGTTTGCTTTTGTAGTATAGTGTAGATGGATACTTAAAAACCATGTTTTGGTTCTGGTTATGAATGGTATGATGAAAAATAAATTAACATTACAAAATTTTCAAACAATTTACAAAAAAAATATATATAATACACATTTTTCCCATTCACATAGGGCACTTATAATTCTCTCTAATAAATAACCAGTCAGTCTGACATCGAATAATAAGAACAATAAATGTATTTCCAATAACATATAAACAATTTCAGGACAACAAAATGATTAGAGACAGAGTAATGCTCTCACTCTCACTCTTATTTGGGGCGAAGATAATGAATGTCACTGTACCATTTATGTTCAAATTTGCTGTGGATGAAGTGAACAGTGCAGTCACAACTCCTACAGGAGAAGCGTTGCTGGGAATGGCCACTGTGCCACAAGCATTGGGAACAACTGCATTTAGTTTACTAGTTGGATGTAAGTTTCGCAACAAAAATGTAACTGCAAAATATGCAACAAAGTTATTAATAAATGATGTATATTATGCACTTGTTGAAATGTGTCAAGTTGCAAAGTGAGGGCAGTCATTTGTTTAATCAATAAATCGTACAATCCTGTATGAACATTCTGTCAGAGCCGTCATCTGCTACAGAGGTGTAAAGATTGGTGATGCGTGCACTTGTCATCACTGACTAAGATCTCATCAGATTAGGATAAGTTTAGGTTACGATGGGACTGACATATTTAAAAAGTCCCTAAATTAACAGAAAAAGAAAAAGTAATGTAATAATGTAAAAAAGTAGTTGTGCTGGTGAAATTCAAATTTTCTGTTCGTTTTAATATTATTTATAATATGTAGAATTTTAGTAATTTCACTGTCGCAATATAAAATTTTGATCATTTAAAATGAGCGCTTAAACACACCTGTGTTTGTACACTGATGTAAATGTGTTAATTATGCTTTAAAATATTTAAATATACTTAAACAAATAGAAGTCTTTTGTATCTGTCATTCTCATTTCTCATTATAATCACACATAATGAAGAAACCTTAGAGAAAATCTGTTAAAACCCTATTGTGTAGTAATTACATACTTAAACTAAAAACATGCTTTTAAATTATTTCAGATGGTATTGCCCGAGCCACGGCAGCTGGTTTCAATGAACTAAGAAACGCAGTATTTGCCAAAGTAGCACAACACTCCATTAGGAAATTAGCCTGCAACGTTTTTACACATTTACACAATTTGGACCTCAGTTTCCACTTAGGAAGGCAGACTGGTGCACTTTCAAAGGTATTATTGAATTCATGTAAACTGTAGAATAACTTTTACTAATTATGTTACGTGGCAGTGGATGATGTAACCCAATATCATAATTAAACTATGTGATATCTGTAGTTTTATTAAGGGCTACCCACATGTTCGGGGCGGAATATTCGGAAAATTCGACATAAGCCGGACGGCATTTTTCCCGAACATCATGCGGATCAATGCTGGCCCGAATATTTGAGTGTCGCCCCACAGAAACTATATATTTATTAATATAAGCTGTAACGAGAGTTCAATCTTTAAGTTTTTTAATTTAATATAAAAAAGTTATATATATTTATTTAAAGTATATAAAAAAATTATGTTTGATAATTTAATAGCAGCATGAGTAAAAACTGTAGTATTGCTAAGTTTCTTCATCAATTTTAATAATTCTTTACTGATATGTTGTGTTGCTGATAAAACTTACAGTGGGTTTTTTAATGCTACATCCTATGTAAATAGGCAACGCATGGTCTCATTATTATATTCGAGATGAACAAATGTTTGATCTCGGGTCATAGTGGTTATTTTTTTTTCTTATTTAACCACTGTGGAATTTTGACACATGTTTATTTTCTTGACGTAGTACAATAGAACATAGGCGAACTCATATAGAAACAGATAACTCTTCCTGAGGAAACGCGTGCAATATTTATTTTATTTTATTTTAACAGTTTAAATACTATAGATCCTTTGTATCACATTTATTTAAGGAAAGAAAGAAAGAAAAACTTTTATTAGTAAACACAAAATAAACAAGAAATTAAAAACACACAAAAGTCTTAAAAAAATTAGAAATTAAGAATTAACTAAGAGATAATTCAATAAAACACAATAAAGTTGATAAACAAATTGAAAAAAAAAAGGATGAAAAAAAGAAATAATTCAATAACAGATACAAAAAACCTTGTATATCAAAGGGATTCTCAGGGGGATCCAAGGGAACTCAGCTTATGTTGGAACATAAATGTTGGCGTCATCTGTTAGCCCTATTAGTAAACTTATACTATTTCCATTTCTTTATTTTCTCGATGACAGCTCCTGCGTAACCTTGCGCGAGCGTTTTTTTTACATTATATATGCATTATTTTATAAAAATATGACGTTTACACACGTACAAGGTTATATAATACCAGAGTCAGAGAAACTGATAGGGATGGAGCTATTGGATGGAGCTAGAGAGCATTATATCAAATTAGAACTGTCATCGAGAAAATAAAGAAATGGAAATATTATAGTAACTTCTAGCACAATCCTACATGCAGTCAGCCATCTAATACGTTTAGACAGAGCAAACGTGAGGTGCGGTGCGGGGTGAGACGCGGGAAGTTCGCACCCAAACTGCTAAGCTCCCGTACAGAGCCATTTGGGTGCTGTCCGGCAGGGTTGACGCGTATCGAATTATTTTTGAATTAATAAAAATGTACATACTCTTGGTACATAAAAAGTTGTTCAACCTCAACTCCTTATTTTTATAATAAGCAGTTGAGGTTGTATTTGGGTTTCATCAATTTCCAAGGGGCAGGATAGGGGAGACTTTGCAATAAAATTATGAGAGGTTTAGTAGCTTTTCAATTTCTACTTATATGAACAAAACGGTGAACAACATTAGAAAAATGTTTGTTTTAGAGAATTTTTGGTTTCCTTAGTTTGATATTATATTTGAAATCCAAGATGGTGGCAGTTAAAAAGTGCATATTCCTGTGGGATCATATTCATATGGGTGTTGTTTTGGAGTATTTCAGGGTTGCTTAGTACTAATTTGATGTTTTTTAAAATCCAAGATGGCGGCTGTACCAAAGTATAAATTTATAACATAGGTGTCATTTTAGAGTATTCTTGGGTAGCTTAGTACGAATTTGATGTTATTTTTAACTATAATTTTTATATAATTAAATTTTAGTTTACTTATGAGTGTATACAATAAACACACAATCACAATGTAAACATACAATCTCTTTACTTTCCATCAATTAAATTGGATAATGTTTAAGAAATGTAAATCATGTATGTGCTTGTACTAACGCAGTAAATTATAAAAATCAATATTTCTTACTATAGACAGAGGGACAACCCTAGCAATTTTATCTATCGTGACAGATGTGTTGACGATGTCGGCGTTTTGTGTGATTGCTGACTGTATGCAGTTAGATTGTGATTCTAGTTAGCTCGCCGATTGGGATCGCTTTTGTTTCTTCCATGGTACTTAGGTTGTCGCCGCCGCGCCATCTATTGGAGAAATTGATCTCCAGTGTTACGAGGGTGGATTGAAAAGTTCGCGGCCTAAATAAGAAACACAGTAATAATGCAATTTTTATATTTATTTTTCTACATACTCTCCTCCTAGGTCACAGCACTTAGTCCAGCGGTCCTTCCAAGCCTTGACCCCATTTAAATAGAAGGTCTCGTCAAGGTCTTCAAAAAAGGCATCTACGGCCACTTTGACCTCCTCATTGGTAAAAAAGTTCATTCCACCTAAGACTTTTTAGTTTTGGAAATAGGTGGAAGTCAGAAGTTGCCAAGTCAGATGAATAAGGGGGAGGACGAAGCAATTCGAAACCACAATTCACTATTTGATCCATCGATTCTGCAGATGTGTGAACACGAGCATTGTCTCGACGAAACAATACTTTCTTGGTCAACAATCCTGGTCTTTTAGACTTTATTTCTTCGCGTAAACGACGTAATAGTGTGCAGTAGTATGCGGAATTTATAGTTTGACCTCTTTCTAAGTAATGAACCAAGATGACACCCTTAGAATCCCAGAAAACCGATGCCATTACCTTGTTTACTGAAAAACACACCTTGGCTTTCTTGGGGGTCGGAGATCTGGGTCTTTTCCATTGTTTGGATTGTTGTTTGGATTCAGGAGTATAGTGATAACCCATGTTTCGTCCATAGTAACAAACCTTGTCAAAATTCGTTTGGATCAGCTTGAAAAAGCTCTTAACAGTCTCAAGAAATCGTGAGCCGAGTTCGTTTGTGTTCAATTGAAAGGAGCCGCGGAACCCATCTTGCAGACACCCGAAGTCGTAGCTGTAGGAGGCCCGTCCAGAGCGGGAGTCATCTTTGATGCTCTCTCCACGATGCAGCTGTCCACTTTTGTTATCATTGTATACGATGGAGCAGATGTTCCTAAAGTAGCCACCATATCTTCATGAATCTGCTTTGGAGTTAAGTGTTTCTTGTGGAGGTATTTGATCACGGCACGGTGCTTTAAACTATCCATTTTCAAAATTAATGTAACTTACTCTTATTTAATGTTCAGTAAAATAAATAATTACAAATAAAAAAATTATAAAAAAATAATAAATAATTATGTATCTCAAAGAAAAATTGCACAGAGACTGACTAAGACTCCAGGTTTTATATGAGGGTAGTTTTATAATAATATGACAACGACATCTATGTTAGGCCGCGAACTTTTCAATCCACCCTCGTACTTCTACTAGTAGTTACTTCTGATATTGTTTCGTAAATCGAACTGTTGTATTTGTTTGCGTATGACTTGAACTCGTAAGCTTGCACAACCTGCACTTTAAGGAAAATATTAGATCCACATGTGCCAGAAGTAAGCAAGGATCGCAGGAGCATCTGCTAATATCTAAGATCGCTGGTAGCTGTACATACTTAGTACATTACTTAGGTACGTGGCATGATTCAATAGCATTCCAGTCGAAGTTTTAACTCATAACATCTTCCGCAGTACAGTACAGTTGACGGGGCACGAGTAGCTGTCGCTTCAGGGTTCTGGTTCCGCGTCTCAATAAATATTGTGTTGTTCCGTTGACACCGGAGATGCAATAACGCGCACTAATTAGCAACCACGTAATCATATAAATGTACGGTTTTTCAGACCATAGACCGAGGTTCTCGTGCTATAAACTTCGTGTTGTCAGCAATGGTGTTCAACATCGTGCCTACAATATTTGAGTTGCTGCTGGTTTCCTCCATATTGGGGATTAAAGGAGGAGTCGCATTTACAAGTGAGTACCGTAAAAGGGAGATAAATAATGTAAAAATCCTTCAGTTAAATCTGTCAAATGAAATGTTAATAGTTTTTGGACAGCTTTCCTGTACTACGAATCAAGCAGTGACAGCCGCCGTCAACCAACTGACAGATATAATAATCGCTCGCTATTCCAATGTAACTGAGTAATTGTCGATTTGATTACTTATTTTAGCTCGCCTCGTTGGGCTTACTTTAATTGGTTTGTGTGGTTTATTTGTGTTGATATTGGATGTTGATGTGATGAGCAATTGAGGTTTGTATTTTTCGTTTTTATTTCGTTTGGGTGCTTCCCAAGTTTGTTGTATGGTCCTCTATTATAGAACCTTTGATTATTTAAGGTTATTGCAGTTAGTTAAAAACTAAAATTAGTGTATGATTTTACCTCAATTAGGTAACGTACAAGCTATTCATAGTTTTATATTAAGTTGAAAAAAGATTAGTGTAACACTTACATTTTTTTTTTATTGAAAAAGGATGTTACACGTCTATCCACGAGATACCTATTCACTCGATATATATTATAGATATATTCATATGGTACCAAATGTATTTATTAGGCAATCTCTTGATGTGAAAGTTTTATGTAAACTGTCTAAATCGACAAAAACTTAAGAATGCATTTTACCACTCTGATTAAAAGATTTTTTTTTTAGTTACTACTTATAATGTAATTAAGTAAAACTATGATATGTATAAATACTAAACATGATCAATGAAAGACGAAATAATGAGGCTGCAATCCTTAATAATATAATTTTAAATTTGTTAAACATTAAATCATTTTTCAATTTCAGCGTTAGCATTCGGCTGCGTCGGCGTGTACGCACTGTTCACGCTCGCCGTCACGCAATGGCGGACCAAGTTCCGCGTGCACATGAACAAAGCGGAAAACGAAGCTGGCAATAAAGCCATAGATTCGCTGATCAATTACGAAACTGTTAAGGTAACTTAGCTCTTCAGTAGATTTCTAGAGTAATTTTTTACTTTACACGATAAAAGTTATAATAATTATAAAGCCACATCTAAAACCATGGGTTGACAATGCCTGCCTCGCGAGAACTAAGTTGTGGCAGCCCTGAGATTGCGTTCCACATTGCGTGTCACCGTTGCCCCTTGGACACATTTTGTGGTGTCACAGATCTCCTACATGTTTTGTGTGGAGTATGGTCGGATTCGCGATCTTAGGAGCGAGGTCTTTGCCGGAAGCTTTTAAGGATACAGAATTAAAGATACTGCATTTTGTCTGATCCAGTGGCAGATGAAGATAGAACATTGTGCAAGTTGTATGATTGGAAAGTAGAAAGTAGTTTTAAATATTGAATAATTGTTTATATTTGAATAAAATTATGAGGCTGGCATAGTCAAGACAAGTTTAGGCTGGCATAACAAGAGAGAATCACCATAAAAAAAAAATAATAATTGCAATGGATACTCCGAGACATATTTTTGGCGGACTTAAAAAAAGGAAAGTTCCTAAATCTGTTGTATTATTTGAAATGTTTATCGATTTGGTAATATTATTTTTGTATAGTGAGACCTTTTGTTATTTTTTTAGAAACTACCTAAAAGTTTTTTTTAGCCGCATACGCAAAAAGAAGTTTTTCATAAGTTTGACACCTCTGAGGCTATATTTTCCATTATAGTAAACCGATTTATCTAGTTTTCCTGTTTTTCCGAGTGTTTTGGAAAGTTCTTAGAAAACCTTGTTCAAAAGCTATTCATAATTTTTCCTCTTAGTCGGGATTTTTATATTTCTGTTTTTACAAATAACTCGTTTTACATTTTATTATTTGTTAAAATTTATTTATATCTGGAGCACTTCCCTTTCCTTCCAGTATTTCAACAACGAGAAGTATGAGCTAGAGAAGTATGATGAAAGTCTGAAGAAATACGAGGCGGCGTCACTGAAGACGGCGTCGAGTTTAGCCTTGTTGAATTTTGGACAACACGCCATTTTCTCTGGCGGGCTCAGCTTAATTATGTTGCTCGCTGCTCGGGAAATTGTTAATGGTGAGTTTATACATGTTTAGTAATGCTTTGTATTTTCCTACATGTACTTCACTACAAACATTCCGATTACAATACTACATCTTGGTTTGATTTAGTAGTTACTTGTTTTTGAATATTGTGATGTATGGGTAAAGCAAATTCTCATACAATCAAAATGCATTGTTCATTTTATTTACTACCGTTGTACAATAAACATGATTAATTAGGAAAAGATCTAGGACTTGTGAGTCTTTAAAGTAAAATAGGGGATGATAGGGGACGATCTAACATTACGTACCTGAAAAATGACTCTGGCACATATAAAATTACTCACGCAACCTAAACAAAACACGGAACGCCTAAAATGGGTCTCAATACACTCAAACATCACAGGAAATGATAAGGCTGATGAACTGGCCAGAGAAGGCGCAATGCAGAAACATATAGGTCCAGAACCTTTTTGTGGGATCCCAAGGAGCCTAACACGACAGATACTAACAAGCCTGTGCCTAACAGAAAGCAAACGCCTCTTGACCGAAGCAGAGGGCATGAACACTCCAGGGCGCTAATAGATGGATACTCAAAACCCTACACAAGGGAACTACTATCTCTCAACTGGACCCAGCTTAGAACATTAGCGCGCGCACTGACAGGTCACTGCAAGCTGAATAAACACATGTTCAATCTAGGCGCAGCGTACGCTACGCGCTGCAAATTCTGTAACACTGAAGAAGAAACGCCCCTTCACTTACTGTGTCAGTGTGCCGCACTAGCACAGCAGCGATCAATACAATTGGACAAACATGTGGACACAAGGGAGATCGGATACATTGCCGTCAAGGTGATTCGCTTCCTGGACTCTATCGGAGTAAGCGGCGAGCTATAAACAGATGGACTCAGACAATAGATCTGCTAGGTCGCAGTGTGACAGGGCGCAGTTCAAGTGACCACATAGTGCCGGAGAAACAAATAGTAGAAATAATCAAATTAGTTCATGTTTAAATTGTCGGTTTGGTTTGCGTGGTGACTAAATCTTGTGCCATGTAAAGTCCGGTGACTGGGAATAACATTAGAGAACCTATTTTCCGCTATTTTACTTTAACCCAAGGTCTTATGTGTGTATCACTAAGAAATTTGTCATGTGAGAACTAAAACTAGTGTTAGATACCTACACCAGGGCCATTCAATGAAATTATTTCATTAATGATCTCCGTGGGCGCAAATACCACATATCATTAACATTAATTTATATTTGAACAAATCATATGTTTAAAATTCCAGGAAACATGACAGTAGGTGACTTGGTAATGGTGAACGGCCTGCTGTTCCAGCTGTCCATCCCGCTGGGATTCCTCGGCTCGGTTTACAGAGAAGTGAGACAAGCGCTGATTGATATGCAAACCATGTTTACTTTGATGACCGTGCAATCTAAGATACAGGTTTGTATTTTAACGTTTAAAGATTTGTTAATGATAGCATATTCCCTAGTCCCAGTAAAACAATATTTAAATCTTCTCTTAGTAGCCCTGAGTGACGGATAGTCTGTGCTAGACCAGTGAATCTAGAAACATGATACGTTGTGGAGGGTTATCTAAAATGACTAAGGGGAACAGATTGACAAATGATTTTTTGGAAATCCATCCTTTGAAGGGGTAAAAATAAACTTCAATAAAAAACCCCAACTGTGTAGGGTTTCCCTGTTGGGGATTATACACTCACTGGCAAAATTAACCGGCCACCCTTATAAAGTGTCGGTATTCTTATTTTTAAATGTTTGCGGTCGTTGTTCTGTTCGTTATTTGTTTTGTGGGTACTTTTTCCAATAAAATAAAACACTTCTACCCACTTTTTTGTAATAAAAACTTTTAATGACCTTATTATGTGTTTTAATCTAAATTCGATTTTCGTAGCGGTAAGATAATTGACGCTCAAATTTTTTCTTAAATTGTGTTCCGAGACATTCCTAGTGAATTTAATTTTAAAAAATGCCACTCGATGCTACTGGAGCGGCAAGGGCTGTGGCTTTGGCTGATGCTGGGTACAGCCAACGTCGAATTGCTCAAACTCTTGCCGCGAACAACTATCCAGACATATCAGACGTTTTCGGGAGACCAGCTCCTACACGCGCAGACCAGGCCAAGGCCGTCCTCGGTGTACAAATGTTCGAGACGATCGCTTCATTGTCTACAACGTGTTAAGGAATCGTTTTTCCACTGCTATTGAAGCCCGTAATAGCCTTCTTGAGGTAAGAAATGTGAGTGTGAGTGAAAGAACAAAAAGAAGAAGCCTGGCTGAAAAACATCTTAACGCATACCGACCAGTTCGCGCCCCCGAACTTCTCCCACGGCACCGCAGAGCCAGACTACGCTTTGCACGCGATTACAGTAATTATACTGTAGACCAGTGGAAGAACAGACAAGACAAGTGGAAGTTCTCAGATGAGAGCAGAATCGCTTTAAGAGGTCCAGAATCTCTTACGAAGCTCGTACCGAACTTGTCGTGTTTGAAAGAGGAAGTTTGACTGCCACCAGATATGTGGAAGAGGTTCTGGAAGAACATGTCATTCCTTTTGCTCCATTTATTGGTGACGATTTTATTTTAATGCATGACAACGCAAGGGCTCATGTTGCCAGGAGTGTTAATCACCACTTATTTATTTTTTATTTTCAATTCATTGGATATCTCATGTTATTATTTATTCTTTCTTTTGTATTTTTAACTCCGTTTCAAGCCCGTTTAATTGTGATCACACAATTTTATTTCTGGTTTTCTTTTTTCTGTTTTTAATTTGTCCACAATTGCCAATATTTTTTATCAATGCCAATTTAAGTCAAATGTGTAAATGTAAAAGACATAGCACATTGGTGTCAACGCGTAATTTTATTGATTTTGTTATCTACATATATTTAATGTTGCTTATTTATTTACTCATAATTATTTATGATTATTTCTTTATCAAATTTTATTTCCTTATAATTTATACACCCATGCTGTTCTCCATTATGGTTTTCATGAAACATGTACTGGATATTTATTGTTATTATAAATCCTACGCTCATAACTCAAACATTTTATTTTTATTTCGTAATACAGTTGCACTAGTAGTTATTTTTGTCAAGCTTTTTAGCACCATTTATATACTTTTTAAAACGGCTTGTGACCATGGCTCCTTAAACCAAGTTTATCAAGTTAGGTCTTTATAATGCTGGGTCGCTTAATACTGGACAAGATAATTTTTTAATTGCTATGAACCGTTTTACTCCGGACATTATCGCAATAAATGAGACGTGGATTCCAGAGGGCCAGGAAGAAAGAGCTCCTACAGTACCCGGCTATCGACTCAGGAACACGCCTCGACCTCATCATATGCGACGCGGTCGCGGCGGTGGCGTCGCCTTCTATGTCAAGCGAGATATCCGTGTTCGCTATGAAAAATATCCGGAAGCAAGTATAGAGCAAATGTGGTTGTCTACTGTGGCAAACGGTTCACGTTTAATAGTAGGCACCGCATATCGGCCCCCCTGGATGAACGTGGAATCATTCATTGATGAATTATCAAGTTCGATTTCATACTTCTCATGTTTTGACAAGATAATTATTTTGGGTGATTTTAATATTAATATATTGAATAATAGACATCGAAACACTATAAAGTTTAATCAATTTCTAAATTATATGAGTTTAAATCAAGTTGTGACGGAGCCTACTCACTTTTCAGCAGAGGGAGAGTCCTTGATTGATGTGGTATCCACAAACGGTAATGTGCGTAACGTTGAAGTATCCAAAATCACCGGTGGCTTGGGGCATGCTATGGTAATTGTTACACTTTCTGTAAAAAAACCTAAATTACCACCCAGAATCCTATCATACAGACCCATTAAGGACATAAACTTTGAAGAATTCAATAGCGATCTTGAAAAAATGGATTGGGAATTGATTTCCCAGATACAAGATCTTCATGAGATGGTTGACAAGTTTGATAGTATGTTGTTGTCTCTGTATGATAAACATGCGCCTCTCAAAAACGTGAAAGTAAGATCTGACCACACACTACCATGGATAACAACTACTTTAAAACAAATGATTGACTTACGTGACAAAGCCTATAATACGTTTAAGAAAACAAAGTCTGCTTCTCACAAGGAGTATTATAATGAGCTTAAAACTTTAGTCAAACGTAGTATTTTTTGTGAGAAGAAATCTTATTTTGATAATCACCTTAACACCAAAATCAATAATAGCAGAATGTTCTGGAAAAACTTGAAAAAAACCATCTTAACTGACCCAAGCAAAGCTGATCATCTGCCAGATTGTTTTGACGACCCCGATGCGATGAATGACCATTTCCTTACTATTTCTGGCCTGAACACTGTCCCACAAGAACAGCTCACCTACTTTGAAAACAACAGATTCTGCGGTGCTACATTGGAGCTTCAACCTGTCTCAATTGCGGATATGACAAAGTGCATACTATCGATTGACTCAAATGCTGTGGGCAGCGATGGTATTAGCAGGGATATGGTTATCTTGACTTTGCCCAGGACCTTGAAAATTATCACGGACATTGTTAATAAATCCATCGTAACTAGTACTTTTCCTAGTCAGTGGAAAATGGCCCTTGTTACACCCCTGCCAAAGGTTGAACAGCCGGATCATCTCAAACACCTTAGGCCAATTAGTATTCTGCCTTTTCACTCAAAACTTTTAGAAAGGGTCGTTCACTGTCAGCTCGGTAAGTATGTGGAAGATCATAATATTCTGCCAAAATATCAATCAGGCTTTCGGAAAGGGCGTGGAACCATCACTGCCCTTTTAGATGTGATAGATAACGTACTTGCTGAACAGGACGCTGGAAAAGGATCTATTTTATCGCTCCTTGACTACACTCGCGCTTTCGATTGCTTAAATGTACCTTTACTGTTATCCAAACTCACCTATTACGGCCTTAGTAAAAAATGTGTTGCATGGTTTAGCAGTTATTTAACAGACCGATCACAAGCTGTAAGACTTCTAAAGAGTAACGGTAAATGCGCTATTTCATCCCCAAAACCTGTAGAGCGCGGAGTACCGCAGGGTTCAATATTAGGTCCTCTCCTCTTCATCATATACAGTGCGGACCTTGCTCAGGAAATAAAACATTGCAACTATCATTTTTATGCTGATGATGTTCAATTGTACATACCCGTAACCCCAGATGATATCTCTCCAGCCACGCAAAAGATGAATGAGGATCTATGCAGAGTAGCTGGCTGGTCAAGCAGAAATGCCTTAATTGTCAATCCCTCAAAATCCAAATTTTTAATACTAGGAAGTAAATCGCAGACGGAAAAGATTTTAAGAGGTAATCCTGACATACGGCTCGCTGAGGATAGCATTGTTCGAGTTGACGAAGTAAAAAACCTAGGGATATTGCTTGATAGTCACTTAAGATTTGAAACACATATTATAAATCTCGTCAGAAATTGTTTTTATCGGCTAAAAATACTTTACAAGGTACGCAATTTGCTAAGTGAAAAAACTCGTATAGCTCTTTGCGAGGCTCTCGTCCTTTCAAGGCTGAACTATGGTGACCTCGTCTACGGAAGTCGCCTTTTGTCTGTTCACAAACGGATGATTCAGCGGGTGCAAAACGCATGTTGTAGATTTTGTTATAATGTTCCGCCACGTAGTCATATAACCCCTTACTTGAACAAGGCATCCACATTGAACATATCATCTCGCAGGCTTCTACATCTCGCTTGTCTTATGTTTGACTTAGTACACTCCAAAAAGCCTGAATATTTGTATGACAAGCTGAGATTCCTAACGTCACGAGGGACAAATTTTATAAGGAATGCACGGTTGCCGTTAGAAAACCAAAAACATAAAACCGTTGCTTTTAATGGTAGCTTCCGATATCAGGCAACGAAATGCTGGAACAATATACCTCCTCCATTGCGGCTATTATCATCTAAGACAACATTTAAAAAACACCTGAAGCTGCACCTTCTGGAGTTGCAAAAACTTATTTAATATTATCTACCCAGCATCTCGTGCCTTGTTTCGGGGTTTATGGATTCTTTGGTAACATAATAATAGTATTTGATTATTACTATATAAGTACTTATATGTGTGTATATATATTAAATGATATATGTATATATGTATATATATATATATATATATATATTAACTTTATACGTATATACTAATACGTATATTAACTTTGGACATTTTATGATAATCATTTTTAGTTTAATTTTTCTGTTTTAACATAATTGATTTATATTTTATTCCATTGCTTGGTTCTTATTTGCTATCACTACCATCTCAACAATTAGCGACGACTACGCTTTTTATCTCTTTTTTTTTGCTTACGTAGTTTACTTATTGATTTGTACTCAAATATATTGAGTTAATATTTATTATGTATTTCTTTATCTTAAATATACTATAGCCAGTTTGCACTCACCGTGGGCCCGAATGGCGATGGCAGAAAATCAACGATTTGCTCAAATGGGCAAATGATAACCGTTGAGCTATGGCCATTTTGCACATATACCATGTCAGCATTTTTGTTAAACTTATTCTATTTTTGTTTTTTTTATTTTTTGTTGTTATTTTATGTTTCTGTAATTAATACTTGTGTCTTTACTTTTTTGTGTGTGTTTTGTATATATTTGTTTTATTGTAAATGTTTGTATGTGCAAATAAACGTATATTCATTCATTCATTCATTCACTTGAATAGCGTCGGAATTCAAACATTACCGTGGCCAGCGCGTAGTCCAGATCTTAACCCTATTGAGCACATCTGGGAAAATCCCAAAAGATGCATTAAGGCACGAACACCTGCGCCCGCGACCATTAGAGAGCTCAAATCAGCTGCAGTAGAAGAATAGAACAATATCCCTCAATCAGACATTCAGGGCGTCCTTGATAGCCTTCCTGATAGGCTTCAAAAGGTCATCAGAGTCAGGGGAGGCTACACTCGCTACTGATTCCACGGCAATGATAAAAAAACAAAACACTAAGAATGTTGTTTGTCATCCAATACGAGCAAAATTCAATTTTTTGTATTTTTTTCTTAAATAAAGTTACAAATGCCTCAAAAAATTGTGTTTTGTTTATGAAACAGTACCCACCATTAATGAACAAACAAAACAATAACCACCACATTGAAAAAAATATTATTCGACACTTAGATGGGTGGCCGGTTCATTGTGCCGGCGAGTGTACATTGCGACGAGGAAAAGAAGGTTAAACATAATATACCTGAATATAAATCACAAAACAACTAACGTGATTCTTTTGTTTTATTCTTATTTTAATGTTATCGAAATGCCTATAAAAAAGAATTGATGTTGGGTCTCGGTGTTCTTAAACGTTGATTCATTATAATCTCAAATTCAGAACTGTATATTAATTTAACCCATTTTGGGACGGCTTAAGTTCTGTTGTTTCAAAACCAAATCACTAAAGAACTATCCTATGATATTTTTCAAAAGTTAAATTATATTTTCTAGGAAAAACCAAAAGCACCACAACTTGTAGTGGACCATAAGACAGCCACGATCGAGTTCAAGGATGTGAGCTTCAAGTACATCAACGGCAAGCCGATATTCAATAACTTGAATTTCAGCATCCCCGCCGGGCGCAAGATTGGAATTGTCGGCGGATCGGGCAGCGGGTAAGGGAAATCTAAATCATTTTTTTTATAGTGAAGTTCGAACAATTTCAAAACGTTACAAAATAAATAATCTAACTTGAAAAAATTAGCTCGTTTCAACTCAATGTTGCATTAAATACATTTAATTATAAAACATAAAAGTTATCTGTGAAATAGATGCTCTATGTAGGATAATGTTTGACTGTTATTGCCGTAATATTTATAGACCAACAGATGAAATATGTCGAGTTTAGTCTAGATGACATGTAAAAACGAATTGAGCCTTGGTTTGTTTTTAGGTGTAATCTATATGGCGACGATAAACGTAATATGAGTGTCGTGTAATGTATTTAAGAAAAACTCGTCACATTGTAATAATTGAATAGACCTTTGACAATTTGAACAAGTACTGACATTTATGTCCTAAATATTTTTTTGTGATATCAAAAATAAGAATGGGTCACTAGACACACAAGTAGAATAAACCCCGAACAAAGAACTTCCTGTAATAAAAGAAAAATCTGAGACAACTTTAGCATCTCGAACGATATGTTCATATAAAAACTTAGTTTGAATAGAACGAGTCCCCTCAGTCGCCTCGCGTTTGAATGGGAACTAGATCGCGGCCGAAGACGCCTCTTTGTGTATATGTAGATGTATGTATATTATGTTTATGTTGTACGCACTAAAAATAATATAGTTTCTCTACTACTGCTTTCAAAAATAAGTCGCAGCATTACAATATTTTGTTCTTCGACTACAACACAACCAGTATTGGTCAACTGGCCGAGTTCAACGTTCACGCTGTCAATGTCAAAACGTACGAATAAAAAGGAATGCCGTGAAACTTGAAAAACGTGAAACTTTGAGAGCTGTAAAATTGCAGATTTTAGAGTACATAATTGAGTACTCATGTGCTGCGACCGAAGCGCATACATTTTAAAGTAATGTTATTTTTTTATGTCGTTTATTTAACTCTCGCGGGCTATCTAAAAAATCGCCTTCGCGATCGCGTCGAATCGTCGACCTCTTGGCCATCCCTGCTATACAGGATACCATCTTCCCGTTACAACTTGATAACACCGATATTATTCCATGTTCAACCTCGAATAACTTTTAAAACACACGTGAAATCGTGGAGATTCAGTATTTTACTTGTGATAATGTCCCAAAGTTCTGTACTAAATTACATCTCTATGCGAAACCACAATTTTTAACTAGAGTAGACTTCGGTACAGTTTATTATTTTGCAGAATACGTTCTACAGAATATAGCTTATTTGCTACCAAATTAGGTTATGACTATTACTTTAAAACTACAATGACTTTTCTGAATGCGTGTTCCTAGAAGTTTCCCGCGCAAACCTGTCACTCTCTTACCCCCCTCTTTCAGAGATACTATATGGAGCTCAAATTCTGCCATCTCCAGATTAAATAAAGCAGTGAGTTCATGTCTTCTAGTCGATGTCCATTACGATCCCAATCCCACATTTCAAACATACAACAAAATATTGCTTCAGTAATGTATCAGTAATCAGAAGTATGAGTAATTTGCTTTGTATATTTGTTAGAAAGATTGAATTTAGCTTAAATTTACTCCTTTTACGTTTAAAGGCGAAACCCCTCTAACGTATAATTGCATTTGGTGTGACCCTATAATTATACTTTCTTATGTAATTTTATGCTGAGTAAAATAAATAAAACAGTGTAAAATCATAAATAAATAAATGTGGGACCATACAAATAAATAAATATAATAAACACCTAAAACCTGGATTAATTCATACATAAATCTTATAATTTTCTTTTTCCTTTTTTCGGGGTGCTTTCAAATTCCTTAATAGAATTTTGTGTATTAAAAAGCTTTTTTTTCTATTAGATATTATTTTTTATTCAATAAAAAACATTGAAGTCCAAACGAGATCGTTTTTAAAATTTTTCCGCATCCGCCCGTTATCTCTTTTCCTTTATAAATCAGGTAATTAAGAAAGAGAAACCCAAGTGTTTGGAATCAAACCAGCAGGACAAAAGCAGACCGCGTCATCCCATCAGCACAGTCCGATTCTTCGTAGTTGGACGAATAGTAAGAAATGGTTCACCACGCGGTGAATGATCTAGAAAATTACTACATCCTGAAAGGCTATGATAATAATACCAAAGTCATGACACTTAACAAAAAAATGTACACACCACTGAAATAAATAACCAAACTTAGTACGAACACCGGCATAGATGTAATTTTGTAACACAATCAGCAGTTTTAATAACTTGTTATGTTAAGTTAGTTTAGCACGGTCAGTGACAGACAATAAACGCCGCTACAATCACTCGCCTCCATTTCATTACCTCCTGACAGTTAATGACAGTGCTTACGGGATGCTCTAGCCCGTACAATATATTGTTTTGTTAAATTCGGATGAGACACAGAAAACGGTTTTGGCGTTAATCGGCATAGCCGAATATGTATGGATGAACGATCGGGAAATATGCCGTTCCGGTTTTGTTAAGACCAGCCGAATGAGCCAACCTCTACAAAGCTTGAATAGACTACCCGATCGGCGCTTGCCGAAAATGTGCAGTACTCTGTTTGGACCGGCACAGACGGTTCTTCTTGCAATAACCCAAACGGCATTAGCAGGATGGCTTTATTCCCGAACGTTGAAATTCAAATATTTATTTCTCAACATTGACAATTACTTGTTCTTATTGACGTCAAATAAGCATGACTCTACCACCATTCCGAAAAACCTTCGTGAAGAAGAACTGACAAGAAACTTCACGGGTATATTTTTTTCAATATAAATTTACAGTCTCTTTATGTCTATACAAAATTATTCTTATCCGCATCTGTTAGCTCGGCAAGTCTCCCTCCCCCCAAGTATCCAAACGACGAACACCCTCAAACGGCACCCGTTCACGAGTTAACGCGGGATCCAGTCATCGCTCTCCTCAACCATATTAGAGGAAAGTGAGCGACCCGTCACCCGACGCTACCATAAGAAGACCGTTCGTCCACACATGTTAATTTAAGCTGCCCGCTTTGTGCCAGCAAATGTGTCGCGTCTCACGTTTATACATACTCCGAGAGTACGAATCCATTGTATACTTAATTACAATCACTGGTAATTAAGATCATATCTTTATAATTTTATTCTTTATAGGAAATCGACAATGGTACGCCTTCTGTTTCGTTTCTTCGAGCCGCAATCTGGCGACATTCTAATAGCTGGACAAAACATTAAGGACCTTGACCTAGCCAGTGTAAGGAGAGCTGTTGCCATCGTGCCACAGGTAATTATTTTTAATCATGCCAAATTAATCTTAGCTTTGCGAATTTTATCTTTGAGTAAAAGTCAATTTATGAAGGCCTTTAAGACGCGACTATTTTAATTGAAATGAGACCTATTTATTGAAATAAAACCCTTTTATTCGTTTTTTAGGGAAACGCAACTTTCTGTTATTGATATAAGAAGTTTTTCTTATTATGCGAGAGGATAAAAGTAAAATTTACTCGATATAATGTATAATATGCCGCTTAAGAAACGGATTGCCTCTAAACAAAATGATTAGGAATATACCAAAAAACGTCTCGTTAAAATATAAAAATATAGCTAAACGCGATATTTCCGGTTAAAAAGTGTTTTATATAAAACTATTTAATTGCTTATTAATCAATTTAGCTGATATACATTCAATTTCGTAATGTAATGTAATATTTCAGGATTGTGTTTTATTCCACGACACAATATACCACAATCTGAACTACGGTGATCTGAGTAAGGGACGGAGTGACGTCTACAAAGCCAGCGAAATGGCTGAATTGCATAACAGTATAAAGACCTGGCCTAAGGTAATTTCTTCTTGTATGGTTGCATGTGGTTTATTTAATTTAACTGGCTTTAAGTTAATTGAGGTTTGAGGTGACAGAACTTGTGTTTATGTAGTTTATTATAATTTTTTTTTTATGTACATGAAAGTTTCTACTACTAGTATAGAAGAAATCACACTATCCTTTCAAAAGTGTCAAGCAAACAATTTAATACAATATTTAAAAAAGCCACTTCAAAGCGCACCTTGTCCGTGGTCCCAGAAATAGCAAAGCTTCTAGACTTCCGAGCAGCAAACTGCGATCCTGAAAATAACTTAAATATATAAATAGGAAACAAGTTCTGTCCTCTTGAACCTGGGATCTCTGATACACAAGGTGGAACCACACATGCCAATGATCAGACAGAACGTTTCACTTGTTTTTTATTTTATTTAAGCTGCGTACACATAGTACTGTACAAACGGGCTTAATGCCATATGGCATTCTCTACTAGCTAACCTTTAGGAAGTAATTTTTTAAAAAAGGTTAGCAATAAATTACAGAATAACTTGTTAAATTTATAGGCAACTGATCGGGTTAAGACGTAAAGGTGTCATATCTGCTTGTTGTCACCAATATAAATTTTCCAAACTTGACTTTCTATACCTATACATACTTCTTGATTCGCTCCTGTAACTATTTCTCTTCATAAATTATTGTAATTTCCAGGGTTACGACACTCAAGTAGGCGAGCGAGGTCTCAAACTCTCAGGAGGTGAGAAACAAAGAGTTGCAATAGCGCGCGCCATTTTGAAAGATTCCCCCATTATAGTGTTTGACGAAGCCACGAGCAGCTTGGATTCTTTGACGGAACATGTAAGTAAAAACTCATTGTTTAACCTCAATGTACTCACCAATACTTTAAAAGTTTAATCACTTATACGTCAGCTATTGGAAGTAAAATAGCGGAAGATGGGTGCCAAGCTCCTGTGGCACGGATCTCAAAAATGTTGTTCCCGATCGCCTGATTTTATTTGTCAAAATGGTTTTATCACAACGCGAACCCATCGCGAACCCAACCGACAACGCATACGTTATATGGACGATGGATATAATAAATTCATGGAGACGAAATATTTTGTCTTGCAAGCCTTTGTTTTGCATCACTTTATCTCTCTTATATCGGGAACCATTATTATTTAGTTTGTATGAATGCATCTGTGGTAGCACTAGTGACCACCCATTTTCCGCTAATTCAATTTAATCAACCTCATTAATTAATCCATGTAATACTCTGGCTCTCGTGTGGTAATATTGTAAATTAAAAATTAAATAAAACTGATTGTTATTTCTCAAACTTGCATACTAAAGTTCGAGAAATTTCAACCAATGCTTAAAAATTTGTTGGAACATATAATAATTATTAAACTTTGTCAATATTATTACTCAACCATTCTGCTGGTTAAATATAGAGTTCTGAATCAGTGTATAGTTTCTTTTATCTAAGGCTAAATTCTCAGAGATATTGACTTGTCCCTACCAATTTGAAACTACAACTTGCTAATATTGTCAAGAGTTTTTGTCGCGATTGTGTTGTCAAGAGGACTAGTTTCTTTTGACTTAAAATGAACTCAGTAAAAGCGTAAATCGGAAACTCATTAAGTTTTTTTCTAAAATAGATTATGCCCTATTTTTTTGGGATCTTTAACTCCTCTTTAAAAAAATTCGCTATCATATTGACACCAAGTATGTACTAGGACTTATGCTTCAATTTTAAATCACACACTGTTTGCAGAACATCTAAAATTATCTACCTATAAATGTAGCTACTACAGCAAGGTCGAAAACTGTTTCCTAAGATACAGGATTACCTGCTAGTTCAGGCAACAGGGTGTCACATCGCTATCTCCTTACTTCTGCAATGTTATTAAATAAATATATATTTTACATAGATCGTAGGTTAAAACGTTTAAAATTTATGTTTACAGGCGTTCGTTCAGAATAAATGATTATTGTTATTATTTTTTTTGTAGTGATACATATACCCTTTTTAGTTATATAATTATAATTTAAACTCAGGCTAAGACAATGCTATCTCTTTTTTTGCAGGCAATCCTTGAAGCCTTAAGAGCAGCTACAGTTGGCAGGACGTCAATTTGCATAGCACATAGACTATCAACGGTTGCAGATGCCGATGAAATATTAGTCCTAGAAAATGGATCCATCTCAGAAAGAGGCACCCACGACGAACTTCTGAAGAACCACATGAGTCTATACTTCAAATTATGGGAAAAGCAGAACAAAGAAATCCCAAAGTGAAATAATTAGTGAAAATGTGATAAAAGCAAACTGCACTCTGGAAGTGTGTTTAAAACTTGTTTCATTATCGTTGTTAATGCTTGAGTAATGATGTACGAAGTGTGACTGAATTTGCAAGGTTCTATGTTGTTCAGTACAGTAGTTTTCCAAATGGTACAATAATAGAATAAGTGAGCTTTGTGGAACTAGAAATTATGTTATTTGATTTACATAAAGCCTGACCAAATTAAATAGAAGGTGTAACAGACGTGTCGGGAGTGAGTAAAGTTTTGACCTGATACTAATATAGACGCAGTTTAACCATAAAAGAATTTAGAAATGGTTGACTCTTTGTAAATCATTTCTAAAGTAAAGTAAAATCCTAATTTAAAACTCATAACAATGTATAAATGACTAAAAACATTATTTGTAGTTGTTGACGCATGGGATTCTATCTTAAATATTTAAATTAATAATTTCAAATTTAAACTTTATCTGTAGTGTGCCAAAACTTCGAAAGTCATATGTGTTGTCTATGTGTTTTCAGAATGTGAAAAATTATATGATGGGGAATTACTGTATTGAGAACATTGAATATCATAAGTTAATTACGGGTTTAGTTTTTTTTTGTAAGATCATGTTTAGTTTTTCATAAACCCATTGCATGTTGCATTTTTGTAAATCTGAATTTATCCACCTGGTTAGAACTCGGTGTGAATTACTAGGGAATTCTTTCGTTTTCAAGTTATCTGTGATAACAGCACGGCAAAATATTTTTTTGTCTTTTAACTTAAAACACCTAAGTCTTTTTAACTTAATTTATAAATCTCAATGTTAAAACCATCCATGCTAAAAAATTATTGTAATAAAATGTTTGATAATTCAAAGTAATGTAAATATTATAAAAATGTTAAATCTGTGTACAGTCAGATTGTTGTTGTAAGAAAATAAAACTATTATATTTTGTTATACAGTGTTTGTCTCCATCTCCCAAGTTGTTCGTTTGATTTCCATATCAAGAGATGTTTGTTTTTCCTATAGAGAATATAAAATTAATTACTTTAATAAAATATGAAAATTAAAGGAAGAAAAATTGCATTTTCACCCGTGTTTACTGTGTGTGATAAGGAAAACAGTTTGGTACTAAATAGAAAATATGCCATCTTGTAAATTTTTCAATAATCAATCAGAGTTAGCAATTTAGCTCACTTCTGAGTGGCGGCGATGCCATCGCCAATATCCTGCTACCCGCGCGTTGTCTCATCTTCACCTAATTCTATAGAGAAAATACAAGTGATTCCCTAAATAAGTGCATATACGCCATCTCCCCTTTGTATGTGCTCCAGGGTTATAACCCGGAAAAATCTCATGGGTTGTTTGCCAAAAGCCATACAACTTATCTCTTTGTTGCTCGTATTCCGGTTTTAAAACAAATTACTATTACCTTAGTACTATTCAGTAGAACCACAAGTGAAGGGTATTCTTATGCTGCTAATAGTAGAAGCTTCAGGTAATGCAAGTTGCCTCATGTCCTATTGGTTGAATCACGAGCATTAAAATTTATAATAGTACTCAAAAAAAAAATCAAATATTTTATTTCATCATTGACAAAAATTTAACCCTCGTTGAAAGTCTTTTATTTCTTTATCTTCATCAAAATTGCGTGAATACAACTTTACTTTGGCTTTTGAAAGGCATTATGGGTAGACTGGGAAAAAAAAAGCCGCCGGAAAAAAATCTCGGCAGAATCTTGTATAAAATACAATTTGACGACGACATGAAAGAAACTATCTATTAGTACGATAACATACTAGGATCATGGGTAACAAACAAGCCGAAGTGCCAACATGAAGCGTTAGACTCTGTCGACGGCAGAGCCAGCTTACTTAACGGCAACAGTCATATTATTTCTTATCGATTGCACAGTATTAAACATCGTCACTGGTTTATCGGTTTTTTTCCAGATTACACATTGGTGAGCGGGCGAATGCTCTTTTTGAATTGATTGAACCTTCCCCCTTTCTCCACCGGTCAACCATGCGCATACAGAAGTTCCACCATGTTCCGGCTTGACGTTGATATCCGTTTAAAGAACATAGGTGCTTTTCTTTCGGCTCTCGTTCTGAGGTTAAGATTCCAGTACCTAAACCGTTAAAATAAACATTTGAGGGAATGGGCATTTTGTGACCTATCATAATATGAAAGGCCTAAGGAAGTACCCAGAATCAATGTGTGACAGTTAATTTAGATCTCGTGCAAAGCAAAAGATATTGACAATTTGATTTTCTTACCAAATTCACAGTTTCAATGAGTTTTATGGACAAAAACAATGAGTTTTATGGACAAAAACAAATGAAATTTACAAAGTATAATGCACAAAATACAATGCTCGCAGGTATGACGATGGCACTTGTGCATGCCACCAATATCAAAGTAATAGTTAAACCTATCTACAAGGTGAAAAAAGCAGATTGTAACACCGTTTGTTATTTCAATCGTATGTCGTATTTGTACAAGCCTAAGTATAAATATGGCTCACCCGGCCCAAATTGTGGCAGTTATCAGAAAAAATGCTATGTACTTTTCTAATTATCACAAAATAAATCGCAAAAACTGACACCGTGCAACGATTTATTTAAATGAGACTGGTTAACTAATCGCCAATTCTGTTAAGTTAATAAAAATTTTTTGTAAAGCAGCCCATGCTTCTTTAAGGCCACCGTTATAACACTGTAGCCCGCATTAGGCGCAATGTGGTTTAGAGTGACACCTACCCACACAGGTATGCATGACGCATCTACCACCTCCCTCCCGTGAGGGTGCTGCTTAGGCGGCAAAAACAAATTGGGCCTGAACATTGCCCCTCTCACTCACAAAGAAAATTTGTGGAAAATTTCGAAAATGTTACAATGTTACAATGTAAAATCCTTCGGTATTATTTTTGTGGAATTGTGTGATGAAATTTTTATAGATTATTATTATATTCCTAGAGGCAGTATACCAGGCCACTCAGAATGTTTTAGGAGAAAAAAAGGTTGCTTATAGGTTATATTTTTTCAATAACATCTTTTCAAACGATTCTCTCGACCAGCGCGTAAACAAAGTTTCATATGTAAATGTAATAAATTTTTGTGGCTTACCGTAATAGGTAGAAAAAACATTATAATAATTGCCCTTTTTATATAAAAATATTTTACTAATTTTTTAAAAGTTTTATCAATTTTTTTTACAATTACGTACAAAATTACTTGATTTAAAGGGTTTCCAATACAAAATGCCATGTTTTTTTATTAAATGCAAAAAAAATGTACTTCATCGCGCCGCCCTCACAATGGTGGCACTTTGAATGAATATTACTTGCAATTTTCTTATTGAAGTAATAACATATTTGGTGCCTAACAAAGAATAATTAATTTATCTTTATTTAAAAAAACATACATATCACACATTAGTTAGTTAATTTAAAAATGGCAATCAGCCGCGATTGGTGTGCCGGGCTATTTCTGCCAGTGTCGCATATTGGTAGAACACGGTACAAAAAATAAAATACAAATTGCCAAAGTAAATTCCGTTGGCCATTATATACACAGATATACATACAGATATATTACAGGCTAAAACAAAATGTAACACACTAACAATAACTTATAACTTAACTAATAAGAATGATTAATGATCTATATGGTATAATACATGCTGAAACTAAACTTACCAAAAAGGAAATAAATTAAAAATTAATAATAATAAATAATAATAAATTTAATACTGAGGTAACACAAAATACTTGCTAATATTACATCGATGAATGAATTTACATAAAATTATTAAAATCTTCGGGCTGTAAGTAGAGAGGAGAGTCTTAAATTAGTTGGGCGCTGTATCTTACGAGGAAGGAAATTTAATAGTGATAACGGAACGAGCGGACAATTAAAAATATATGGTCCCAAATCACACATTAAAAGTAAAGATTAAAAATACAGTATGCATTTATGTCACCTCGTACCACCAAATGCCACATGTGTCCTGTAACGGATCCAGCGGATGCGCGATATGCGCAAGGATACTGTGTCCACTTTACGCGGAAAAAGATGTTACAAGCACACGCCATTTCGACAATGTAAGTGAAAAAGATAGAGACGGGTCATCGTGTAATTTTTAAATTTTAGGAGCAAATTATAAATAAAATTCATTTATTGGATTTTTGCAGCTATTTTACAAGGGTATTTCGCAAGCTTTACCCGTTCCTAAAATGATCGCGTAATATGACGGGGATATCTTATCAGTTGATTTTTTAGTAGCTTTTGGTATTATTTTGCATTCCTCGTGGCTGCCGTGGACAAGGCAATCGTACCCATCTATTAGACCTCTTCTAATAAATCTGTAAGGATTTAGGTTTGTTGTTTGTTATATTTTGTACACGTCGTCCCCATGAGTTAGAGGTTGTCTATTCAATACTCGCGTGAAATTAAGCTCCTCGGTAAATTGTCTTTTATTGAACGTCGAAGAAGTTGGCAAGCTTTCTGAAAGCTAAACAGAATCGCATTGTTAAATTGGAAATCTTGATAGATTTTGTCTCGCTGGAATATGCAAATTACTGTTCATTTATGTGAGGCGGTGCATAATGTAATTGTGATGCTGCTTTGAATCTTAATGTCATCGGTATCTATAGTTAGGAAAATTGCGTGATTGTAGTTTTTATTGGTAATTGAACACGCGTTTTTCATCCGTTTCACCTGATAAAAAGCATTTCTGAAGACGAGGATACGAATTTAGAAATGACCTGACTTTAAATAAAAAATAAAACACGGATTTCCGTTACAACCAAATCCAGACGCGGTTAGGTACTAAAATTTCAGTAACAACAGAAGATATGCCTACACAAATTCTAGTCGCAATGTGGTAACTTTTAGCACTCTTTGTGTCTGCTATGCGTAAATAACAAAAGGACCGACGACTTAGCGCCATATTGTGACGTCATAGCTGTCAATTCAAACCGGTTACGTAGAGTGAGCAAAAAAAAATTTTTTAAATAGAATTTATTTAAACAAGCATTTGCTTCTAGCGTCCAACTCTCAATTTGGCCTTCTAAATTTTGACGTTTTCGTCATGCCATTGGATTTAAATTAGAATTGTAAGGTGGCAATCTCAAAATTTCAAAACCGTGAGAGTTGAAAATGTTATTTTTGACATAGATTTTTGGTGGTTTGAGCCTTTTTATTAACTGATAACAGTTCTTTTTTGAATACAGTTATATTTTGAAAAATTTCTTTTCGATATAATACTTGCAGACCATAATTTTCATGTGAAATTTGACAGATAGAGGTCCTTGATGTTCCTATTCTCATTTGAAGCGCATAGTACATTAGGTTCTGTCGCAATTTCAACAAATATATTATGTCTACGAGTACAATGCGACTGAGACGCATTTTTTTCTTTAATAAAGTTGCGTTGTTGTAGACTATTTATGGGTTTAGATTTTTCATTTTGGTGTAATAATATTTTATTCGCAAATACCGGTAAATTACTTTCTAGTTGTCAGAAAAAAGAAGTTCGTGACATTTTGAAAAATTAAAAATTATAAAAGATATATAAAAGTATTGGTTTATTTATTTATATGCTGACAGTACACACCTACAAATGCAAAAACGTCTCGAAAGTAATTTACGTGTACTTCTTATTTGTGTCCGATATTTCCTTTGAATGACCTGGATTTGTACCTGAATATGTAAAGTTGACAGTTTTATTAGTGTTAACCTCAAAAGTGAAAGTGATGGATGGTGTTTTATAGTTGAATATTACAGAGTTTGTAGTTTGTAGTTATCGATCAAAGATTCTTATCTGATTTAGCCAATTAGTAGTTAAAACGGTAAACGTAAATATTAAATGGGTTACATTTTGTTGTTTAGTTTTTGCTTGCAAATACACCAACAAGGCAGAAGAAACGTTTTTTAATCACTGTGTCTTAGGAATTTTCCTTGCTTCGGACAATATAAGCGAATTCCAAGAAAAGGGTCAGACCTTCTTAAGTTGAGAAACCTCCTTTCGGCCTGTGGTGAAATTTGTTCGCCGGTTGAGAGCTTTGCGGCTTTTAGATGACATTCATTTGTTTTTGTGAACGTCTTCAATTCTCTGTGATGCTGTTTCAGAATATTTCTTTACTACTTGGATATTTGCTGCAGTATTTAAAATACTTAACACATATTCAATATTTCATTATGTTTTCACGATTCATTACATTAAATAAAACACTTTTTAACCGGGTTTTATCGCGTATCAACAAATTTTTAAATTTTTTACTTTTTAAATTTTTATTTCATAGATAAGGTGGTCACAAGTGACTGAGTGACAAAGATACCGAAACGTTTAACACACCAACTGTTTGGCCCCAAAGTAAGCACGGCTTGTGTTATGGATGACTATACAGCGAACCGGGGGAGGGGGCACCGAGAAAAATAATACATACATAAATAACAACAACAATGACCCGAGAACAAACATCTGTGTTCATAACACAAATGAATGCCCCGGCCAGGACTCGAACCTGAGACCTCCGACGTATGAGGCAGGGCTGCTACCCACTACACTACCCGGTCGTCAATTTCGTCGAGTTAAAATGTAAAATTATTATTAAACGAGATTAAATCAGGTTTAAAAATGTGTTCTGTTTCATTTAACATATAATAAACGGAAGTGTGACGAGGAAAGTTTGCGGCAACGCAAAACTCTTTTCTTTTATCCCTGCACAAGGAGTTTGAGTTAAACTTTTAACTGTACTTTATTGTACTTACCTCGATGAATCACCCTGTATAAGTATATCAATATAATGATATCAAATCGAAATAATAAGGGTAAACAAGTAGAAAAAATTGGAGAAATAACATTGAGCATTTTTCTTCTGTATTAAAGTACTTCTAAAAGTAGGACAGAGAGATTTAAAGATTAATTTCAGTTTACAGTACATGTTGCGGAGTTTTGCGCCGGCTGGAGAAGATGCCGCCGTAGTGTGTGCCCTTCGAAGCTCCGAAGACACCACGACCTGACGAACCACGGAGTGACACCCGACTTGATCGAGTGCAGGTTGGAGCGCAGTGAAAACAACACGTCTTCAAAGTATGATCGTTTATTGCGGATACAAAATAAACCTTAAGTTTAAACAAGCCTATGAACCGCAATCGTTCTTGTAGTTCAGTTTCTTTCTTCAGACCTCTTCACTGGCCTCCGGATACACCGAACAGCGCTTACGTCTTCTTGGGTCTTCACTGGCCTCCGGATTCACCGAACAGCACTTTCTTTCTTCTAGCTGGAAGCTTCTGAACTTTTCTTACTAGACTTTTTCTTTCTTCTTATTAGATGTTGTTTTCTTGCTTGTGGGCACCGAACTGACTTCCATAGTTTTTTTTTTTTTTTTGGTTCCCCTCCACGGGAAGGGCAGGAGGACATAAAAAATGCTCTGACGCATACTCCGCGCGCGCGATCGGAGTTATGTGGGACTCGTCCCGACGCCTACCAGAACCATACCCACTAAAAAACCCCCTGTCGGCTCGTGCATTTTTGCCACTCAGCCTTCATCTGAGCGACGGCCAATTGGAGAAAGAGGCCGCGCCAGCGGGGCCCTTAAGGGGTCACCCGCTGAGATTCACATAGCACTGAAGGTGCTCAAAAATGAAAAGTAAAAATAAAAACATTAAAAATGAAAAATAAAAATTGCATTAATTCGGATTTACGTTAGAATTAGAATTTACGTTAGAATTAGGATTTGCGGCCTGAAGGGCCTCGAGAGCTAAAGTTAACTGCGTAGGTTCGCCCGTGTGCGCGTTTCTCGGCCTAGCGACTTTGAATTTCGAATCTAACACAGGAGCAGTATAAGAGACTGAATCTCGAACAAGATGATTGGGATGGGATTCGGCGCGTTTGAAGAACGATTCTGAGAGTGTTTTGAGGTGCTGTTGCACTGTAGGTAGTTCAAGATCTCTGTGCAGGTCCGCGTTGCGCACATACCAAGGTGCGTCTGTGGCCCTGCGGCAGAAGAGATTTTGAACTACCTGCAGCTTATACAGGACGGAGGGATTGGCGTGGGCAAAGACTGGCGAAGCATATGACATGACGGGTCTAACGCAGACCTTGTAAAGCGTACGTTTATTTCTAAAAGACATTTTACTTTTTCTACCTATCATACTATTTAAGCGGCTTAAATAGAAACGCGCGAGTTTCGTTACTCTATCGACGTGTGGCTTAAAAGAAAGCGTCTGATCTAAGGTGACGCCTAAGTATTTGATACTGCGCTTCCAGGGGATGGGAATACCTAACATTCGAATGTGGGGATCGTTACGGCGATTACGACGTTTGTGGTCGAATAGAATGGCAGAACTCTTTTCTGGGTTGACATCGATACGCCATTTTTGAAACCAAACACCGAGGGCGTTTACGGCCTTTTGGAGTCTGGTGATGTTATACGGGATCCTTTTACCTTTAGTGTAAAGGGCGGTATCGTCTGCAAAGAGGGCGAGTTCGACGCCTTTCGGCGGGATGGGCATGTCATTAGTGTACACGGTGTACAGCAGAGGGGCGAGGACTGAGCCTTGCGGGACTCCAGCCTTTATGGGACGAGGCGCGGAGAGCGTGCCTTCATGTTTGAATCGAAACGTACGGTCTTTAAGAAACGACGCGATTAATCTGACTAGGCGAACCGGTAAGCCTATTTTATAGAGTTTATAAACGAGACCGCTGTGCCAGACTTTGTCGAATGCCTTGGCTACGTCAAAGAGAACCGCGATTGATTTTTTACGATGCGGATAGAATCCTTCGAGAATGTACTCGACGATTCGATGGACTTGCTGAGGGCAGGAGTGCTTAGCGCGAAAGCCGAACTGGTGGGGAATAATGAGAGGGTCGCCATCCGTTGGAAACAGATGGTTCCGCATTCGAGAGAGTATGACTCTTTCGAGAAGTTTAGACATTGCCTTGAGGAGGCTGATGGGTCTGTGATTAGCCGGGATGTTCAGAGGTTTACCCGGCTTGGGAATGCCTATGACTGTCGCTTCTTTCCAGGCTTTTGGAAAGTAGCTATGGTCGAAGCAGGCATTGAAGATGATAGCTAACAAGGTAAGCACCTGCTGTGGCAGGTGCTTAAGTGCGTGGTTGGAAATTCCATCCGCACCCGGAGCCTTTTTGGACTTTTGCTTTCTAATGAGAAGCAAGATTTCATCATTAGAGACTGTGACGGGGTCGTCGGTGATAGGGAGAGATTCTCTGCGGAGAACTTCGTCCTCCACCGCCTGGATGTGGGAGGGATCCGCGGGTTGCGTGCTGGGCGAACATTGTGCCGCTATGCTGTCGGCGAAGCATTCGGCTTTCTCTTCGACTTCGAAGGCAATGGTGCCGTCGGGACGAGTGAGAGGAGGAACGTGAGAGGCGGTGTCTACGCGTAAAGCTCGGGCCATTCGATAATACGCTTGGTGGGACGGGGAGATATTCTCCATGAGATCGTTAAACTGAGTGTCACGGAGTTCCGCGAGGCGAGACCTAACTTTACGTTGAAGCTGATTCGCAGCTGTTCTATATGCGGGCGTGGGATATTTCTTGGCTCTCCGGAGAGCCGCGTTCTTAGCTTTAATGAGATTGCTAACGGCTAAGGGAAGCGCGGGTTTGCCTTGCTTAGCACTGATTACGTTGTCGCTGATGGCTGAGTTGATAGCATCAGTGAGATTATCGACTATCGAATCTATTTTAATCGGGCTGTCTAATTGGTCGGGCGAAATCGCGAGCGGAGAGTTCGGTGCCTCTAAGGCTGAAACTAACGTATTTTTAAAGCCTTTCCAGTTGGTAAAGGTCTTAGGAGATGTGACGTTATCGTTAGGCGCGCCTAGCACGAGGGAGACGGGGCGATGGTCGGAGCCTAGGTCATCGAGCGGTTCGATGGACCTGAGATCAAGATTGATTCGCTTGATAATTGCAAAGTCGAGGATGTCGGGAGAATAGGTCGGGTTGTTGGGATAGTGAGTGGGAGTGAGAGGAGAGCGATACCGCTGGTGTTGGTCGATAGGCACGTCCAGTCAGTATGTTTGGAGTTAAAGTCTCCGAACATAATGACTGAATGGCCGAGGGCGAGAATGGCCTCAAAGTCGCTGCGGATTGGTCTGGTACCACTAGGTATGTAGATTGAAGCTATGATGATGGTCGGATGACCAGTCATAGCCAATCTACACACAGTGGCCTCCATGTTGAGGAGAGGAGGGGTAGGGAGAGGACAGCAATGGAAGCCTCTTTTGTAATATATAGCGGTGCCGCCGTAGCCGTCGGAGTTGGGCCTATCGTTGCGAGTAAACGCGTACTTAGGAATAGCGTATCCCTTGGAGCGGTTTGGAGTAAGCCATGTCTCCTGGAGAAGGAATAAGTCAGGTTCTTTGTTCTGAAGGAACAGTTTAATCTCGGGAAGGTTAGTGCTAAGGCTACGAGCGTTAAAAGATACTAGGGATAAGCCCTTGGGTTTAATACGACTGGACGCGGGATTCGCGGATCTAGACATTATAATTTACTTATTTACGATTTTATACGAAAATAAAAAAAAAAAAAAAATAAATTTACAACGAACTTAGGAGCGAGTGATGCTCGGCTAACGCGAATAAACGCTCTTGAGGAGAGCGGGCGGCTCGCAGTTTGCGTGCGAGTACGGAAATTTCGTTAATATCGACGTTTTGAATAACGTCGAACACGGTCTTCATATCCTCAGCCAACGACGACTGAGGTACGGATAACGGAGTGGGACGCGGCCCTACGGAAGCTACGGGAGCTGGGATGGGTCGGGAAGGTGCAGGCGGGACGGCCGGACGCTGCCTCCAAGACAGAGCCGGAGTAGGCGTCGGCTGAACGGGCTTTGCTTCCGGGGGACCCCGGTTGCGCAGCGGCGGGAAGTTAGCAGGAGTGAGCGGCGGCGCCGGTTTAGGCGCAACCCTCTTGGTGGCAGAGCGCGGAGCGCGCGGGCAACCCCTGTAGATAGCTGTGTGGCCGGACTGGCCGCACAGCACACAGGCAGGGGGGGAAGTGGATTCAGGAGTGCGAGTGCACTCCTTTGTGAAGTGTGGATCTAGGCACTTAACGCACCTGGGGGGAGCTAAGCAGTTAGCCGCTGCGTGGCCATATAGCTGGCAGCGGTGGCACTGCCCAGGGTGACCGCGGGGGTTGGGACGCTCGACGGAGATGTTCGAGAGTCCGCAGATTGTGCGAGCCTCTTTGAAAATCTCCTTCGAGTTGGGAGTATTTGACAGGATTACTAAAGCTAAAGGAAAACGCCTACCGCGGTTGGAGTGCATCTTGTGCACTGCTGTGACCGGGAAACCCTGAGACTTAAGGTCCTCGAGGATGTCTTCGTTACTGAGTTCGAACGGGACGCCCCGTAGTACTGCGCGGATCTTACGCTCCTCCGGGAGGGCGTAGGTGTGATACGCGATTTTATTTAACCCGAGCAACCTGGTAAACGCGCGGAAGTCGTCGACGGTCGCTACTTGAATTTTGATTGTATCGCCAGCGTTGGCGGCTTTTAAGTAATTAATTTTGTGTTCTTTGCACAAGTTGGAAACCGCGGTCCAGCGCGCTTTTTCACGCAGGAAGACGGGCGGAGGGAGCTGAGGTTTCGGCGGGACGGGAGCGCAGCGCGTCGCTGGCTTCGATGGGACCGACGGAGGCGCGGTAACTTCGAGTGATTTTAACGGCGCGGGGGCTGGTGTTGAAGACACCGGGGAGGGCTCGGGTATTGATGATACCGAAGCTTTCTTCGAGCGCTTCGTGGAGCGCTTGGCGACAAGTTGAAACGCGGGCTCAGGAGAGCCGGTTAAGGTGACGGCATCTGATGACGTATCAGACGCGGGTTCGGAGACGCTCCCGGGAGCGGTACGCTTGCGACGCGACGCGTGAGAGGATGCGACCGATTCGCAGTCCATCTCGGACGAGGCGGGAGACGAGGAAGAGCTGTAGACCTGAGGGGTCTCGACGTTGGAGGCCTGAGGGGCCGGGTTTGAGGCCTGAGGGGCCGGGGTTGAGGCCTGAGGGGCCGGGGACGCGATTGATGCCTGCAAGGCCTGCGTTATGATGTCATTCGGGATGTAGACGCCTACCGCAGCAAGTGCCTGGGTGAACGCGTTAATAACGCTTAGCGGATCCATAAGGGAGAGTTGGGACAGTAATATTAATTAATATAAGTATAATAAAAGATGCCTAGTTCCTAAAACCTAGCAAAATCCTAGCGGCTAACCTCCCTACCAGCGGTAGGGGGGCTGGGGAGGAAAACTTAAAATAAACAGTAGTACGCCGAAGGCCGCTACCTAGAAACCTAAAAAAGGGTACGCAGGTAAAGAGTTGACCACGTTAGGGTCAACCTTTACCGACAGAAAGGACAAATACACACGAAAACACACAGATATGATAAAAATAAATATGTAAAATAGAAGAAAAATAAATAAAATAGAGAAGAGAAATAAAATAAAAATAAAAAGGACTGGTTCAGTACAAATTCGTTGTCACCGTTAAGTAACCTTTGCACTGAAACCAGACTACTTACGCTGGGCACAACACTGCACTCAGCACAAGCACAACACTACTTAGCACAGCACTTTGAAGACTAAGGGGCTTAGTCGCAAAGAAAAATCGCACTTCGATAGCACTCAGAGGGAGTAGAAAGAACCTTGAAAACCGTAGCACGGAACCAACACGCTAAACCGTGACGTCAGTAGACTGAGCGCCACGGAGTATCGGGAAGGGACCAAACAACGGGGGCGTGCGCCTTTTATACAAATTTCGCCCTAAATAATTCCAGCGCTCTGATTGGCTGGCGCGTTTGTGCACTTTGCACCTAATTACACTTAAGTTTTACTTAGATTCTAAACTTTACATTGAATTATCTTTGAAACTATTAAGCAAAACTATTGCAATATTATATTCAAATAATAGAGCGAAACGATTCCTATATGTTTACATAAATATCAATTTGATAAAATTAAATACAAAAAACTTTCTAGAACAAAGACTATCTCAAAACACCGATTGTGCCGGCAGACTATTTACTTAGCCTAACATTGTACCTAAGGCGAAACGGTTACAAACATAATTTTATCATTTTACATTATTAAAATATGCAAACATTCTAATTACAATTAGTTTTTAACATAATCAAACAAGATATAACTACCAATGAGGAACATATACAACAACAAAGGTTTTCTCGTTATTCTCTTCAAATACGTAAAACACCATGAAAATAATTATTACATTTCGATAAAAGAAAGCAATTTACACATTATTATCAATAAACTATAACAATAAATCCTATAATTACGTAGTTATTCAACGAGAAAATATCTAACCATATTACGTCATTTATTACTTCAAATGCGTACTTTATTATATGAACCTATATATAATAACGTTATATCTACCATTATGTACCTAATCTGATACGAAATAACCATAAAATTACCATAATTATGACAAATCTAAACAAATCAGTATTTGACAAATAACCTAGGTCTAATTTCCATCCAAAACATACATAAAGCTTCTCATATTATGCTTATATTATACCAATGAAATCTCTAAGAACATTATTAAACACAAACATCATCAATTCAACCATAAATCAATGTTATCAAAATAGAATTCAAAATATACCTATACCTAGGTTCCTATAACATCATAATTCCTATAAGAATCTTATTAGTACTTGCTTACGTCACACTCGAAAATAACCACCTATCCGAGGACGGGCGCAAGTAGTGAGGGCGTGGACTAGCGTTATTTACAAAACTATTTGAATGGCTATGTCCCTATTATGCCGAATTCATTTCATGTCGCGTCGCTAACAGTCTCCCCCGCAGTGCGTAGCACTCCATCCTGCGGTTGCGACGCTGCAGCTGGAACCAGGATGACGACCCGTCTCGTTGGCCGCCTCAGGATCCCCCATGGTGTCTGCACGTCCAGAACTCGAACTCTCCCATCAGGTCCAGGGTAGACTCGGTGAACTTTTCCTCTCGGCCAGGTGTTCCTCGGCAGTGTTGCGTCGACGACCATGACAATGTCGCCAACGCGCGAATCCTGCGTTGCTGCTCCGTTGACCTTCTTCGGCAGCAGGGTAGGCAGATACTCCTTGATCCACCTGTTCCAGAAGTGATCTGTCAGCCGTTGTGCCGTCTTCCACGTTGCCCTCCCGACGAGCTCCACGTCTGCAAACTCCCCAGGCGCCGGTGCTCCACAAGATCTGCCAAGTAAAATGTGGTTCGGCTTTAGAGCTTCCTCATCGTCAGGGTCTACGCTAACGTGGGTGAGTGGCCTCGATTTCACAACGTGTTCGACTTCAGTCATCAGCGTGTGTAGGACTTCCTCTTGTGGTGTCCTGGACTGCAGCACCGTCCTCAGAGCCGTCTTCACCGATCGTACGAGCCTTTCCCAAGCGCCACCCATGTTTGGACAGCCAGGTGGTATGAACTTCCACCGGGTTCCCTCTTGACTCGCTGCCTTTTCTAATTTCGGTGAGTTGCATCTGAGTATTGGAAGGTCTCTCAATATGGACACTTCCTTCCCGTATTTGGCCCAGGCTGCTCGCTGTTCTTCGGGAATCTCGTCGTCCCAGCCGATCTCCCCGCGCCATATGTCTCGAATTAGCTTCTTTCCCTGAATTAAGACTGGGGTAGCAAGGCCCAGGGGGTCGAAGGTGGACATCACGGCGCTGGTGACTTCTCTCTTCGTTGGCGTCTTCTTGCCTTCGAGTATGTCTGCGCTGGTATTCTGGAACCCGACGTTGAAGGCCAGCAAGTCTTCTGCCATCAGCCATCTCAGCCCAAGGGTCTTCTCTTCAGCAACCAGTTCTGTGCTGTCTTCTTTGAGCTGATCTCCTATCCCGTCGAGGATATTCGGCCTGTTGCTGTTCCATCCCCTCAAGTGGAAGCCTGCCTTTGCGTGAATGCTTTGCACCTGATGCGCGATCCTTCTTGCATCTTCCTCTGTGGCAAAGCTCTGCAAATAATCATCCATATAGTGATTCTTCTTGATGGCTTCCACTGCCGCCGGGTAATCTTTTTTGAAGTCTTCTGCGTTCTTATTCATGACAAATATAGCCGTAGATGGTGATGAAGCCGCACCAAGCACCACTGAGCACATTCGGTATTCGTCTGGTGTCCCATTTCTTCTGTCGCCACGCCACAGGAACCTCAGGCTGTCGCGGTCCTCTTCACGCATCTGTACCCTCAGGAACATATCTTGAATGTCGGCGACGACGGCGACCGGCTTCTCTCTGAACCTCACAAGCACCCCAAATAGCGATTGCAGAAGAGTTGGTCCCGGCAGGAGTGCGTCGTTCAGGCACTTCCCGTCAAATTTTGCAGCAGCATCCAGGACTATCCTTGGCTTCTTCTTCACGGGATGCATTACCGCAAAATGCGGCAAATAAAATGTTCTTCCAGCGGTCGTTGATACTGGAGCCTTCTCTGCGTAACCATTTTCTATCAGCTTCTTCATCTGGTCTTCATATGACGTCTTCAGGGTTGCATCCTTGTCCAATTTCCTTTCGATCCCAATAAGACGTCGATGAGCTTGCACGTAGTTGTTTGGGAGGGTTTCGTCTTCACTCTTCCACAGCAGCCCGGATTCAAACCTCCCCTCTGGAAGGCGCTTCGTTGTTGACTGCAGGACCTCAAGCGCTCGTTGGTCTGCGTCGTTGCTAGGGCGGCGAGGCTGCACTCTGATCGATTCTAACTCGAAGTGTCGCCGCACCAAGGCTTCTGTCTCATCTTCTTCGATGAGCCTGCTGTGGTTGACGAACTGTACTGGTGACGTCTTCCCGTTGTGACGCCCATGGAGGACCCATCCCAAGCTCGTTAGTGATGCAACTGGATCGGACCTTTTCCCTTTCTTAAGTCTTCTCGTGACGATGAGACCCCAGTTGTCTTGCCCGATGAGAAGTTTTGGCTCTTCATCTTCATATAGTAGTTGACCTTGAATGCCTTGCAGGTTCGAGCATCCTTGGATGACACCTCGATCCACACCCTGTCTTGAGAGCTTCAAACTGTCGATTGTTCGAACTTCAATAGTTTCCTTCTTCTTACGATGAGCTCCCTTGATCTTGACGCTTATCTTCTGCGAGTCGCACCTCTTGATTCCATGTTCTCCAATTGTCTCGATAGTTATCGGACTCGCCTTGCCTTCAGCCCCAATCATCTGCGCCACCCCAGCATCCAATAACGTGACTGTTGACCCCTCATCCAGAAGGGCCAGTACGCGTGCTGCGCCTTTCGGTCCATACAGGTCCACTGGGATCATCTTCAGATACACCTGCCCATCACTGGCAGTGTGCACGGAGGTGACGACTTCCTTGGGCTCTTCTCTGCGACTGGAGACATTGCAGCGGGATTCTTCTCTATCCCCAACAGCTGCTGGTGGACGGCTTTCTTTATGAAGACTGGTGTGGTGCCATCTTCCGCACTTCTTGCAATCTGCTGCCCTGCAGGTCTTCCTTGAATGCCTTCCTCGTAGACACCTGAAGCATAAAATTGCCTTCTTAGCCATTTCGTACTTTCGACTAAGGTTTGCTTCTTTGAACTTCCTGCATTCGTAAATCCAGTGCTCGCCGTTACACACTGGACACCGATTCTTGCGGGGGTGCTCTTCATTCCCATGCACGTAGTGAACCTTCTTCACTGGTCTTCGCTCGTGGCCCCATGATGTCTTCGGTGGTGCAGATCGCTGACGGTCTTCTTTCTTCCAGGATACTTCAGGGTCGGCTATTTCCGCGTACCATTTGCTTTCAGCCTCCAGGAATGCGTTCATGATTTCCAGGTCCCGAAGTTCTTCGTCAGGATTCGTCCTCTTGTATGCGATCCACCGGTGCTTCATTGTAGTCGGCATCTTTGCAATGAGGGCCCTCGTGGTTCCAAGGGCATCTAAGTACTTGCTTGCCTCCATTGCCTTGATCGTGGCCACGGCGTTCCTCACGTGGCTGTAGAACGTGCTCACGTCGTTCGGATCCTCTGTGACCCGTGGCAGGTTCTCCAGCTTTTCCAGCTCCGCAGTTGCCAGAGCTTCGGGTCTTCCGAACCTCAATTGTAGCCCCCTCATGACCTCGTTGGGATGCTCCGCCGTAAATAAGAGGCTCTTCACTGCCTCTCGAGCCCTCCCTTGCAGCGCCTTCCGTAATCTGGCCAGGTTCTGCACGTGACTGAAGCTGGGTGCCGTGTCTTCGAACGTCCTCTTGAACGCCAGCCATTCTTCTGCGGCGCCGTCGAAGTTGGGAAGCTCGATGTGTACAGCTTCCGACCGGCCTCTAGGTAGCTTCCCCAATGCTTCAGCCAACTCCTGGATGTCGGTCTTCCCAGATGCAGGCAGCGGCTGTGGTAGCCGCGGTGGTGGTGGTGGTGACGGTGGTCGCGACGGCGGCACCAAGGGTGGCATTACCCTCGCTCTCCTCTCGGTCTTCTGTATCCACTCGCTCCTCGTCTGCGAAGTCTTCTTCGCTGCCGGACTCGACCCGCACGAGCTCCAGTTCGGCCAAGGCGAGATCCAGCTTCCTCTGGGCTATTTCCATTTTCAATTCGGCTTCTCTTCTTCTGGAAGCCCTCGACTTGGTGGTGGAACCTACCCTCCTGGGTTCCACGGGCGCTGGTACCGCGAACCGTGCCTCTTCGTCCGCAGCGCCCCTCGACGCAACCCCATCCATTGCTGGCGGTACGGTGCAACCTTCGGCGTGGCGTGCTTCAGGCGCTCCTCCGGCGGGGTGAGTTGGTGCCCCTGGTGTCAACGTCGACCCCGTAGACGACCCCATCGTGTCTGTCGTCTCTGTCGGCGTGGCTGCGCTCCAGTCCCTCGAAGACTCCGTGGCGGTGGTGGGCTTCGTTCTTCCAGTCGACCGTGTGGTTGGCATCTTCTTGATCCAGGATCCGGCTCGAAGGACCAGGAAAACTGTTGCGGAGTTTTGCGCCGGCTGGAGAAGATGCCGCCGTAGTGTGTGCCCTTCGAAGCTCCGAAGACACCACGACCTGACGAACCACGGAGTGACACCCGACTTGATCGAGTGCAGGTTGGAGCGCAGTGAAAACAACACGTCTTCAAAGTATGAACGTTTATTGCGGATACAAAATAAACCTTAAGTTTAAACAAGCCTATGAACCGCAATCGTTCCTGTAGTTCAGTTTCTTTCTTCAGACCTCTTCACTGGCCTCCGGATACACCGAACAGCGCTTACGTCTTCTTGGGTCTTCACTGGCCTCCGGATTCACCGAACAGCACTTTCTTTCTTCTAGCTGGAAGCTTCTGAACTTTTCTTATTAGACTTTTTCTTTCTTCTTATTAGATGTTGTTTTCTTGCTTGTGGGCACCGAACTGACTTCCATAGTTTTTTTTTTTTTTTTTGGTTCCCCTCCACGGGAAGGGCAGGAGGACATAAAAAATGCTCTGACGCATACTCCGCGCGCGCGATCGGAGTTATGTGGGACTCGTCCCGACGCCTACCAGAACCATACCCACTAAAAAACCCCCTGTCGGCTCGTGCATTTTTGCCACTCAGCCTTCATCTGAGCGACGGCCAATTGGAGAAAGAGGCCGCGCTAGCGGGGCCCTTAATGGGTCACCCGCTGGGATTTACATAGCACTGAAGGTGCTCAAAAATGAAAAGTAAATAATAAAAAATATTAAAATTGAAAAATAAAATTGCATTAATTCGGATTTACGTTAGAATTAGAATTTGCGGCCTGAAGAGTCTCTAGATCTAAAGTTAATTGCGTGCGTTCGCTCGTGTGCGCGTTTCTCGGTCTAGCGATTTTGTATATCGAATCTAACACAGGAGTAGTATATGAGACTGAATCTCGAACAAGAGGATTGGGATGGGATTCGGCGCGTTTGAAGAACGATTCTGAGAGTGTTTTGAGATGCTGTTGCACTGTAGGTAGTTCAAGATCTCTGTGCAGGTCCGCGTTGCGCACGTACCAAGGTGCGTTTGTGGCCCTGCGGCAGAAGAGATTTTTAACAACCTGCAGTTTATACAGGACGGAGGGTTTGGCGTGGGCAAAAACTGGCGAAGCATATGACATGACGGGTCTAACGCAGACCTTATAAAGCGTACGTTTATTTCTAAAAGACATTTTACTTTTTCTTCCTATCATACTATACAGACGGCTTACGTAAAAACGCGCGAGTTTCGTTACTCTATCGACGTGTGGCTTGAAAGAAAGTGTCTGATCTAAGGTGACGCCTAAGTATTTGATAGTGCGCTTCCAGGGGATGGGAATACCTAACATACGAATGTGCGGATCGTTGTGGCGATTACGACGTTTGTGGTCGAATTGAATAGCAGAACTCTTTTCTGGGTTGACATCGATACGCCATTTTTGAAACCAAACACCGAGGGCGTTTACGGCCTTTTGGAGTCTGGTGATGTTATACGGGATCGCTTGACTTTTAGTGTAAAGGGCGGTATCGTCTGCAAAGAGGGCGAGTTCGACGCCTTTCGGCGGGATGGGGATATCGTTAGTGTACACGGTGTACAGCAGGGGGGCGAGGACTGAGCCTTGCGGGACTCCAGCCTTTATGCGACGAGGCGCGGAGAGCGTGCCTTCATGTTTGAATCGAAAAGTACGGTCTTTAAGAAACGACGCTATTAATCTGACTAGGCGAGCCGGTAAGCCTATTTTAAAGAGTTTAAAAACGAGACCGCTGTGCCAGACTTTGTCGAAAGCCTTGGCTACGTCAAAGAGAACCGCGATTGTTTTTTTACGACGCTGAGAGAATCCTTCGAGAATGTACTCGACGATTCGATGGACTTGCTGAGGGCAGGAGTGCTTAGCGCGAAAGCCGAACTGGTGGGGAATAATGAGAGGGTCACCATCCATTGGAAACAGATGGTTCCGCATTCGAGAGAGTATGACTCTTTCGAGTAGTTTAGACATTGCCTTGAGGAGGCTGATGGGTCTGTGATTAGCCGGGACATTCAGAGGTTTACCCGGCTTGGGAATGCCTATGACTGTCGCTTCTTTCCAGGCTTTTGGAAAGTAGCTATGGTCGAAGCAGGCATTGAAGATGATAGCTAACAAGGTAAGCACCTGCTGAGGCAGGTGCTTAAGTGCGTGGTTGGAAATTCCATCCGCACCCGGAGCCTTTTTGGACTTTTGCTTTCTAATGAGAAGCAAGATTTCATCATTAGAGACTGTGACGGGGTCGTCGGTGATAGGGAGAGATTCTCTGCGGAGAACTTCGTCCTCCACCGCCTGGATGTGGGAGGGTTCCGCGGGTTGCGTGCTGGGCGAGCATTGTGCCGCTATGCTGTCGGCGAAGCATTCGGCTTTCTCTTCGACTTCGAAAGCAATGGTGCCGCCGCGACGAGTGAGAGGAGGAACGTGAGAGGCGGTGTCTACGCGTAAGGCTCGGGCCATTCGATAATACGCTTGGTGGGACGGGGAGATATTCTCCATGAGATCGTTAAACTGAGTGTCACGGAGTTCCGCGAGGCGAGACCTAACTTTACGTTGAAGCTGATTCGCAGCTGTTCTGTATGCTGGCGTGGGATATTTCTTTGCTCTCCGGAGAGCCGCGTTCTTGGCTTTAATGAGATTGCTAACTGCTAGTGGAAGCGCGGGTTTGCTTTGCTTAGCAACCTTTTCGTTGTCGTTGATGGCTGTGTTAATAGCATCAGTTAGAGTATTGACTAATGAATCTATTTTATCCGGGCTATCTAATTGGTCGGGCGAAATCGCGAGCGGAGAGTTAGGGGCCTCTAAGGCTGAAACTAACGTATTTTTAAAGTCTTTCCAATTGGTAAAGGTCTTAGGAGGTGTGACGTTAACGTTAGGCGTACCTAGCACGAGGGAGACGGGGCGATGGTCGGAGCCTAGGTCATCGAGCGGTTCGATAGACCTTAGATCAAGATAGATTCGCTTGATAATTGCAAAGTCGAGGATGTCAGGAGAGTAGGTCGGGTTGTTGGGATAGTGAGTGGGAGTGATGGGGGATATGACGTCTAAGTCAAGGGAGTTAGTGATGTCGAGGAGAGCGATACCGCTGGTGTTGGTCGATAGGCACGTCCAGTCAGTATGTTTGGAGTTAAAGTCTCCGAACATAATGACTGAATGGCCGAGGGCGAGAATGGCCTCAAAGTCGCTGCGGATTGGATTGGAGCCACATGGTATGTAGACTGAAGCTATGATGATGGTCGGATGACCAGTCATAGCCAATCTACACACGGTGGCTTCCATGTTGAGGAGAGGAGGGGTAGGGAGAACACAGCAATGGAAGCCTCTTTTGTAATATATAGCGGTGCCGCCGTAACCGTCGGAGTTGGGCCTATCGTTGCGAGTAAACGCGTACTTAGGAATAGCGTATCCCCTGGAGCGGTTTGGCGTAAGCCATGTCTCCTGGAGAAGGAATAAGTCAGGTTCTTTGTTCTGAAGGAACAGTTTAATCTCGGGAAGGTTAGTGCTAAGGCTACGAGCGTTAAAAGATACTAGGGATAAGCCCTTGGGTTTAATACGACTGGACGCGGGGTTCGCGGGTCTAGACATTATAATTTACTTATTTACGAATTTATGCAAAAATAAAAGAATTTACAACGAACTTAGGAGCGAGTGATGCTCGGCTAACGCGAATAAACGCTCTTGAGGAGAGTGGGCTGCTCGCAGTTTGCGTGCGAGTACGGAAATTTCATTAATATCGACGTTTTGAATAACGTCGAACACGGTCTTCATATCTTCAGCCAACGACGACTGAGGTACGGATAACGGAGCTGGACGCGGCCCTACGGAAGCTACGGGAGCTGGGATGGGTCGGGAAGGTGCAGGCGGAACGGCCGGACGCTGCCTCCAAGACAGAGCCTGAGTAGGCGTCGGCTGAACGGGCCTTGCTTCCGGGGGACCCCGGTTGCGCAGCGGCGGGAAGTTAGCGGGAGTGAGCGGCGGCGCCGGTTTAGGCGCGACCCCCTTGACGGTGGAGCGCGGAGCACGCGGGCAACCCCTGTAGTTTGCTGTGTGGCCGGACTGGCCGCACAGCACACAGGCAGGGGGGGAAGTGGATTCGGGAGTGCGAGTGCACTCCTTAGTGATGTGGGGATCTAGGCACTTTACGCACCTGGGGGGAGCTGAACAGTTAGCCGCTGCGTGGCCTTGGGACGCTCGACGGAGATGTTCGAGAGTCCGCAAATTGTGCGAGCCTCTCTGAAAATCTCCTTCGAGTTGGGAGTGTTGGTAAGGATTACAAGAGCTAAGGGAAAACGCCTACCGTGGTTGGAGTGCATCTTGTGCACTGCTGTGACCGGGAAACCCTGGGACTTAAGGTCCTCGAGAATATCTTCGTTGTTGAGTTCGAACGGGACGCCCCGTAGTACTGCGCGGATCTTACGCTCCTCCGGGAGGGCGTAGGTGTGATACGCGATTTGGTTTAATCCGAGTAACCTGGTAAACGCGCGGAAGTCGTCGACGGTCGCTACTTGAATCTTGATTGTATCGCCAGCGTTGGCGGCTTTTAAGTAATTAATTTTGTGCACTTTGCACAAGTTTGAAACCGCGGTCCAGCGCGCTTTTTCACGCAGGAAGACGGGCGGAGGGAGCTGAGGCTTCGGCGGGACGGGAGCGCAGCGCGTCGCTGGCTTCGATGTGACCGACGGAGACGCGGTTACTACGAGCGATTTTAACGGCGCGGGGGCTGGTGTTGAAGACACCGGGGAGGGCTCGGGTATTGAAGATACCGAAGCTTTCTTAGAGCGCTTCTTGGAGCGCTTGGCGACTAGTTGAAACGCGGGCTCAGGAGAGCCGGTTAAGGTGACGGCATCTGACGACGTATCAGACGCGGGTTCGGAGTCGCTCCCGGGAGCGGTACGCTTACGGCGCGACGCGTGAGAGGATGCGACCGATTCGCAGTCCATCTCGGACGAGGCCTGAGACGCGGGAGAGCTTAAGACCTGAGGGGTCTCGACGTTGGAGGCCTGAGGGGCCGGGGTTGAGGCCTGAGGGGCCGGGGACGCGATAGTAGCCTGTAAGGCCTGCGTTAGTACGTCATCTGGGATGGGGCAACCGGACGCTGCGAGCGCCTGGGCGAACGACCTAAGAACGCTTACAAGGTCCATTGGAGGGCTTGGATATGTAATATATAAATATATAAAGTATGCCTAGGTCCCCTAGCAAACCTAGCACCTATTTAAATAACAAATGCCTAGAGTTCCTAAATAAAACCCTAGCAACCCTAGCGGCAAACCTCCCTACCAGCGGTAGGGGGGCTGGGGAGAATAACTTAAAACTAACCGTAGTATGCGGAAGGCCACTACCTAGAAACCTAAAAAGGGTGCGCAGGTAAAGAGTTGACCGCGTTAGGGTCAACCTTTACCGACAGAAAGGACAAATACACACGAAAACACACAGATATGATAAAAATAAATATGAAAATAGGAGAAAGATAAATAAAATAGAGAAGAGAAATAAATAAAAATAAAAAGGACTGGTTCAGTACAAATTCGTTGTCACCGTTAAGTATCCTTTGCACTGAAACCAGACTACTTACGCTGGGCACAACACTGCACTCAGCACAAGCACAACACAACTTAGCACAGCACTTTGAAGACTAAGGGGCTTAGTCGCAAAGAAAAATACGCACTTCGATAGCACTCAGAGGGAGTAGAAAGAACCTTGAAAACCGTAGCACGGAACCAACACGCTAAACCGTGACGTCAGTAGACTGAGCGCCACGGAGTATCGGGAAGGGACCAAACAACGGAGAACGGGGTCTTGCACGTCCGCACTGGGCGGCGATCGGAGCGAGAATGTCGACTTCCATAGTTTTTTTTTTTTTTTTTTTTGCTGCCGAAGCACCCTCTCTCGGGAGGGAGGTGGAAGATTCGTCATGAATACCTCCGCAGCCGTCTGCGGGGTTATGTGGGACTCACCAAAGTGGCACCTACCCACTAAAAACCACCCAAGTGGCTGTAGCATGGGAATGCTGTCAGCCTTCATCGGAGCGACACCCGGGTTGGGAGGTGGGCGCGCAAGCAGGGACCCGCTAGCGGGTCACCCGCTGGGAATACTTAATCACTTAAGGTGCAAATGACATTTATATATTGTTGATTAAACGGCCTGGGCAGCCTTAAGCTGGTCCAGATTGGCCGAAAGTTGGTCGGGGGGATCATCATGAGGAAGGAAGACGAAGACACCTCGTCGTGTCATATTCGTGAAGATGATCATTTAGGGGAAATGAATAATTTAGAATTTGAATTTCAAGTTGTTTACGACATTATAACGCAGAAATGTTTAACTTGGAAATAGTTATAGTTAGTTTACGTCTAATGCACTTTTAGATTCTATTAAGTTTGTAATATGTATGAGTATAAATATTATTGTACCGTTTATACAGTTACAAGGAATGTTAGGATTATAGTTAAACTACAATGTTAAGAGTAAAATAACTAAACCCGACGAGTGCAGTTTTGACACTAAAATTTATTTGCATTAAAAGTAAAATGATGAGTCACACGTTAACCTAGATAAATCCTTTGTACTTTGTACATCCTGCGACTCCAAAAGGAATATAATCAGAGAGGTAAAATATAATATTACTAAACTAACGCAATACAAGTTGAAATTAAATATAAAACAAATAAGTAAAAATTAAAAAAGTAGAGTCAGCCTTCACGTTGAGTCAAATGTTGTTTATAAATTGGTTTTGGTAGGTATTTAACGCACGAATTGTTAGAGTTAATTGTTTATTTTATTCACTGTCACTGACCTCGGGAATTTTCAACCTTACCGACCGAGGCTGAGACCTGTGATAGAGTACCACGTCATCGCACTTAACACTATTAACACTACTGTGTCCACTGTGTGTGGAGCATGGTGCGCCCACGCCGGGCGCGCTTCGCTCCACTGGACGCCGCTGGGACGGTGGCTCCACCTGGGCCGCCTGGGCCGCCGCCGTCGCCGCTGGTGCCGCCTGGAAGACCACCGGCATTGCCGCCTGCAGTGCTGGTGCCACGTTCGCGCGTTGTCTCGCTGTGCGGCAGCGATATATCATATAGCCGCATACTAGTATAAGCAGTGCTAGTGTGACGTAGAGTACGGTGTACTGGTGTAGGTCGTGTACGCTGAGTGACGTGTAAGTCAAGTCAGACTGTTGTTTAATGACCTTTATCTGATCCTTTATACCATTCCAAGTTCCATTATGATCCTCTGGTATAAATAATTCAGGCATGGTAGTGTTAAAAATTTGATTTAAAATTGATGTGTCAGCTCCAGTTGGTACAATTGCTTGTGTGTTTACCTTGCTAAGATAGTTAGTATGTCCGTAAACTCGAGTACCCTTAGTTTTAAGAATGCAGCCCTGACCGATGTCAATAAGTCCATTCCCCATCAATGTTATCAGCTCCGTCTTGTCTGGACAAAATAAGCGAGCTAGGCAATTATCACAACACGTGAATAACCACCTGTTAAAAGCACGTAATTTGATCCACTGCTCTTCGCACTGAATTGGTTTCGTATTGCACAACGCCTTATTGTTAATAGTTATATTACACAGGGTGTGACTTATTTGTTGTTCATAGACTGGTTTATCGAAGGAGCATAATACTTTTCCTGATGTTAAGTGAATGCAATAGGAAGTATCTTCTTCTGTTATTAATAAAAGTAAATCCTTCTGAAAGTTAAAAGCGATATAAGGGGTATTCGTTTCCACAGTGTATCCTTTGCCAGGAATGCTATAAATTTGATCGACCTCAAATATTTCTTTAGCAACCAATGGGATTTTAATTTCGATTATCATGAACGATCTACCTACTTTTGAATTAATTTTCAGCAGCTTATAAAAATCATAAATGTTTTCTGCATTTATCGGCAACGTTAGATCACCCTGTAGTTGACTTGTAATGAGATGTATTTGCTCATGTAATTGCTCCACAGGTAATAAGTGAGCATTTAGGTGGCCATGTGATAAATCAGTGACAGTGTCAATCAGGTCGTTTTGGATTTGTCTTAAACTTGAAATTAAAATCTGAGCTGACAAAAATGATGACATAAGGTATAATGAACGTTGGTCGTCTGTTTGTACTCTATTTAATGTTGAAGTTATATTTTGTAAATGCAACTGTACGATGCCGAATTGTTTATTCATTATAACTTCATTTCTTTTTAAGATATTAGATTGAGCCTCTATTACGCTGGTCTGATTTTTAAGTAAGGTCCGAAGATGATTTTCATTATAAGATATTTTTTCGATGTCCTTTTCATATTGCCTCAAAAATCTATCATCCAGAACGCCAAACAAGGAGTTAGCCAAATAACCCACGCCATTGATTAGGCCCCTCTTCTGCCTTTTCTGGTCTGGGAATTTAATTAATTCATTATAGTGCTCGATTTCTGATAGCTCATGCTGTAATTGGTACATTATACTGTGATATTGTGGTGGAAGATCTGAAATGTAAGTATCCTTCTGTAATCGATGCACGTATTTTTGTAAATATGATAGTCCTGCCCAGTATGTTGTCATGTTAAAGTACACTAACAACTTCCATTCATCTCTGATAAGGTTCATCTCGTACTGTTTATCAAAATAGAGTCTTTGATCGGAGTTGAAATAAGATACGTTGTAGGTACAACGAACAGGAGCAATTGTAAGTAAAAATACAAGCAGTGTCGTTAAAATAGAGTATGAAAATCTGCTGGTTTTGTGACGAGTTCTTGTCGTTTTTTCATTACTCTGATTGGTATTGATGGTTGATGGAGGATCACTTGTCTGTTTATTGCAGTCTGAGCTATTTTTGTTTCGAGTACTATCTTCGTTGATAGGAAGAAGTGATAGTTTTAATATAGGCCTTTTAATGATGCCGTTTTTCGTTTTTACAGAGACCACCCTGACATATCCATCTTTCCCGGGGTGGACCTGAACGATTCTTCCCAATGCCCATTTTCCGGGGGGTAGGTTCTCTTCCTTGACTAATACGATGTTATCTAGCTCTATATTTTTGGTAGGATGTTTCCACTTGGATCTTGTTTGTAGCTGTTGTAGGTATTCCGAGGACCAAGTCTTCCAGAAGCTCTTGTTCATCGTTTGAACCATATGCCACCTGGTGCTCATGTTTATTTGATTGGGATCTGTCTGCGGGCGAGACAATAAGGGTCCTCCAATCAGGAAGTGCCCTGGTGTGAGGTAATCATCATCGGGATCTTCTGTTAATGCGACCAGGGGCCTTGAGTTAAGGCACGCCTCTATTTGATGTAGAAGAGTCACGAATTCCTCATAGGTAAGTTTCTGCTCCCCTATGACTCTACGAAGATGATATTTAAGTGATTTTACGGCAGCTTCCCATAAACCACCTGCTGAAGGGAACGCTGGTGCATTGAAGATCCACTGTATGTTAAAATCTCTGATGTTATTAAAAAAGTTGCTATCGATGGTTTTGATGATTTCTTTGTACTCCTTTAGTAGTAGTCGACTCGCACCCTTAAAGTTTGTCCCATTATCACTATACATGTGACTGGGGGTACCGCGACGAGCACAAAAACGTCGAAATGCCGCTAAAAATCCAGGGGTGCTTAAGTCCGACACCAGCTCTAAATGGACGGCCTTAGTGGATAAACATACGAATACCGCGACATATCCTTTAAGCGTTTTTATGCCACGGCCTTTATTCGCCTTGATATCAAAATGTCCGGTGAAATCCACGCCTGTATGGCTAAAAGGACGAGAAGGTGTAACCCGAGCCGCTGGGAGATCAGCCATGATCTGATGTTGATTTTGGTTACTGTAGCGCCTGCATTTTACGCACTTACGTAGCTCTCTCTTTACCGTGCGGAGGCCGCTGACAATCCAATACTTTTCTCTTACATATGTCAAAGTAAGCCGGGGCCCACCGTGGAGTGTCACCGAGTGAGCTTGATGAATGATTAGTTCAGTGAGACGACTATGGCTAGCTAATATGATCGGATTTTTAGCTAAACTACTCAATGTCGATTTATTTAGTCGCCCTCCGACTTTCAATAATCGGTCGTTTTCATCAATGTAAGGATTCAAGCATAAAAGTTTACTATGGACTGGCAATCGTTTACCTAGTTTTAGGCATTCAATCTCGTTTTCAAATTCTATGGCTTGCATTGCTTTAATTATAATGTTGTAGGAGTGTTGTATTTCAGATGCCGACAAGTGTGACTCACGTGAGGTGGTTTGTTTATTATGTAACCATCGAATGTAACGTGAGATCCAGCCTACTGTTGCAACAACTTGTCTTATAGAGCTATAATAATTTATTAATTGTAATATTAATGTTCTATTTTTAGTTTCAGATAAGGTTGAGTATACATTGAACCTTTGTTTTTCTTCGCACGATGTTTTATACGTATTAGTGTTGGATACGAGTAAGGTGTTTTTGTCAATTTTATTTAACCATTCCGGGCTCCACCATAAGGGATGTGAGTTCAGCTGGTCTACTGTTAATCCTCTTGTGGCACAGTCTGCTGCGTTTTGTTCTGAACTGACGTGGTGCCAACAAGCTGGAGGAGTGACGTCAACTATCTTCTGTACTCTGATTGCCACGAATCGTTGCCATCTGTTAATGTCACCATGGATCCAGGACAGTGCTATCATGGAGTCACTCCAGCAATATATCTCATACTGTGTATTTGTAAATATATTTAAAACCTTTTGAAGAAGTTGAGATAGAAGAAAAGCGCTGCATAATTCCAGCTTTGGGAGTGTTAATTTATTTTTCAAGGGTGCTAATTTTGTTTTTGCGGTTAGTAGTCTCGTTGTGCACCCGGCCTTATCGTTTATAGTTGTAATGTAAATAACGCAAGCGTAAGCTTTTTCGGATGCGTCGCAAAAACCGTGAATAATGTATTTACCATTATTACCTAAGTATCTTGGTATTTCAATTAAATTAAGTTTTTGAAAATCTAGTTTTAACAAATTCCATTCGTTTTTGATCTGATCCGTTAGCTCTTCATCCCAGCTTTTTTGTTGTTCTGACCAAGTCTTCTGGAATAATATCTTTGCTCTGATGGTAAGAGGTGAGAGCCAGCCTAGCGGATCAAATATCTTTGAAATATTAGATAGCAGCTGTCTTTTAGTAAGGTGATCGTCATTATTATTATCTGTGAATTTGTTTTGAAATGAAAATGTGTCTGTTTTTGGGTTCCAGCGAAGACCTAATGTTTTTCTTGAATCACTTTTAAAATCTAGGGGTGCGTCTGCTTGAACAGGGGATAAATTTTGGATTAGCTCTGTGCGATTGCTGGACCACTTCCGAATATTCATACCAGCCTCCTTCAAGATGTCGATTAACTGTTGCTGTAACTTTTGGGCTTCTTGTACTGAACCCCCTCCTGTCAGGAGATCATCAGTGTAGAAGGATGACTGTAGAACTCTTGAGGCTAGAGGATACTTATCCTTCTCATCCAAGGCTAGCTGTTTTAGGGTCCGCATGGCTAAGTACGGAGCGGCCCTGGTTCCGTAGGTAACTGTTGTTAGCTGGAACTCCCTTAGCATTTCGTGTGGTGCACTTCTCCAGATGATGCGCTGTAGGTGCTGATCAGCTTCTCTTACAAATGTCTGTCTAAACATCTTCTCAATGTCCGCTGTTATTACGACTTTATGTAGTCGCCATGCTAAAATAAGGCTGTGAAGGTCTTTTTGTAAGTTAGGGCCTTGGAGCATTAAATCATTCAGGCTGTTACCTGTAGATGTTTTGGAAGATGCATTGAATACGGTTCTCAACTTTGTAGTAGTAGAGTCTGCTTTCAATACTCCATGATGCGGGAGATAGCATGATGGCTCTATCTTATTTGTTACAGGTTTCATGTGGCCTAAACATAAGTATTCTGACATAAATTGCTTATAATTATCTGAAAAGTCCTTATTTTTAGACATTTTGTTCTCTAAATTGTGTAGTTGAGCGATCGCTTTAGATTTAGACAAACCAAGATGTTGTTCATAGTTTTCTTTCATGGGAAGCGCAACTTCATACTGACCGCTCTCTAGGCGCCTCGTAGTAGCTTGATATAGCTTTTCACAGAGTTCTTCTTCTTCAGACAGCTTATTAGAGGTGTTGTTCACTTCTTCCAGTTCCCAGTATTGTGATATATCGGCTAAGTTGTTAAGTACTACATTACAGTTGAAGGTTTTGACATTACCCGATAATATCCAACCTAAGCGCGTCTGTTGAGCTATAGGTGCTTTGTTAGGGCCCTTAATTAAGCCATCCATTATGATTTCCGAATACACACTTGCATCCAATAGTAGGTCAATGGGCCGAGAGATGTTATAGTCAGGATCAGCAAGTTGTAGGTGTTGTAAATGTGACCACGGTTGTTTGTTGAAAGTCCCGTTAGGTAAATCGTTAATTACACGGTTAATGACTAGAGCGTCTGTTGAGAATTTAAAGTCATCGTAAATTGATGAGCAGTTCAGTGAGATAACACCTTTGCTCTGTTTCGAACCATACCCAATCCCGGAAACTGAGGCGTGATAACTTTTTCTAGGGAGGCCTAGTAGTTGTGCGGCATGTTCAGAAATTAAAGTTATTTGTGATCCTTGATCTAATAATGCCCTTAAGACGACACTGGTACCATCATATGTTTGTATTTTTAATAAAATTGTAGTCAGCAAAATTTCCTCATTATCTGTAGCGACGTAATTAACATTATGATTTTTATTTGAATTAGTTGCATAATCTGTCGATGTAGGAAGTATGCCACTCGGTCGATAGGTAACTGACTTTGCATTTGTAATAGTCTTTAAAAATGCATCGTGAAGCATCGTATTATGATCGCCTTGACATTGTTTACACCTATTTGTTGAAATACAGGGCAGGTCATGTTTGAATAGGCAATTTTGACAGATTTTTAATTTTGAGATCGTGTTCATTTTATCTTCAGCTGACAATTTAGCAAATTTGTTGCATTTGTAAAGTACGTGATTTTTTTGACAAAATGGGCAGCCCGACGTACGTGCTGCTGAGGCTTGGTAACTGGACTTTGAAATTAATTTTTCTTTGTATTGATTTCTATTATAAGCTGACGTATTCTGATGGCTTTGAGATGACTTAGTTATGTGAGGCGGGGTATTTCTTTTATGAATAGGCTCTAGTGCTGTAAATTTGCTCTCCAGGAAATTCATGAGCTCATCAAGGGATGGCAAGTCCCGTGGATGTGTGCGAGCTTCTTTGTACTGATTATATGTTTCTACATCTAATTTTTTCGTTAATAGGTGAACCAGTAATGGGTCCCAGGTAGTGGTATTAATACCCAAATTTTGAATGGCGTATAAGCATTCTCTTGAGGTGTCATAGAGACGTTTAATTTCATAGGCAGACTGTTTGTGTGCCGCAGGTAGATTTAAAAATGTTTCTATTTGGTTTGTAAAGAGAAGCTGTGGATTGTTGTACCTGTGTATCAGCAGCTCCCATGCAGTGTCGTAGTTGTCAGCTGAGATATGTAGATGCTGTACGATTCGCTCTGCTTCTCCCTTCAGCTTGCCCTTCAAATGTTGCATCTTCTGGCTTTTAGTCAGCAAGTTGTTGTTGTGGATGGTCTCATAAAATAAATCGTAAAAGGTAGGCCATTGCGTGTACTTGCCTGTGAACACTGGAATGTCGATTTGAGGGGTCGCTTGCTGAAGATGTGCTGTGGAAGCTAATTTCATATTGAGAGATCTTTTGAGAGCTTTGTAGCGTTGTTCATATTCATTAAATTCTTGGTCGTAACATAAATTTGAACCCTGCAATATGTTATCAATCTGTAGATGTAATGAATCTATAGCATTCCAGCGTAACTGTACGTTGCGTAATTCATCTTCTAACTCCCATTTATCGCTTAATTTATCTACATCTAAGCTATTTACCAACCTTCCAAATGCTCTGAAATTGGTGCGTTGCAGAGACAAAAGGCTGTCAACCTCTGTGTGTGGTTGCGCTGGCGGGGCCTGTGTTGGCCGTGCGTGTGCTGGCGATGCCTGTGCTGGCGGTGCCTGTGCTGTATGCAGGTGTGCCGCGCCTGGTGATGCCCCGCGGTTGTGGCCGCTAGGGGAAGGGGATGGAACGGACATACCTGTGCTTGATGCCTGATACGAGGATATCTTAAATCGTACATCACTGTAGAACTGTCGTGCAGCCTCATATTGATTGTCGCAAAAATATGGAATGGTTTCATTTCTAAACTGAGCTAACTTCGCGTTGTTACTATTGAAGTCAGCCCAGAGCTTGTCCAAGCTCTCGAGTCTCTCCTCTATGTACTCACGCGTCTTACGAATAGACGAGTCTTTCTTAAAATTGCGTTCAATACGTTTAATTTCCTCCAAAATCGACTCTTGGCGTTGAAGAAGGCTGTCTACGAGCTCCATTTTGTAAAGTTAGTTACAGGTAAATGGAAAGATCTTACTTGGTATTTGCTGCTTACTCTCCTGCTGTAGCGTTCTCAGTTTGTTCTAGCGATCCTCACAGAGTACACCGTAATTTAGAATGTTCGAACACGAACACTGCACTCAATAGTCCGATAAAAATGTGTAAAATAAAGTAAAATTCTTAGTTTACTATGATTCACTTTTCTGTCACTGCACGTAACAAGATTCAAAGTTCACTGTGACTGTTCGCCACGTACGGTTAAGTATTTGTAATAAAGACCGTACGTCTTACTAAACTATATTTTAAAATTTCTGGTTACACTCGCGAAACTGTTTCGAACGCGAGATGAAACTCGAAGGACCAAAAAAATAACTGTACCGTTTATACAGTTACAAGGAATGTTAGGATTATAGTTAAACTACAATGTTAAGAGTAAAATAACTAAACCCGACGAGTGCAGTTTTGACACTAAAATTTATTTGCATTAAAAGTAAAATGATGAGTCACACGTTAACCTAGATAAATCCTTTGTACTTTGTACAATTATGATATGACTTTAAGATATTCAGACAGTTAAATCATCAATCAACACTAAAATATTTAACGGATTCATATTACATATAAAATTATTCATTACCTTATCATTAAACTGGAACACTTGAGAACAATTTTCATAGCCATGTGAAACAAGAGAACAAAATTTATAAAGAACGTAAAAATATTCAGAGTACTGAAATAGTTCGCCTGAGCATTTCACGGTTTGACCAACTTTTCCTTTGTGGGTTTCCTTCTATATTTTAACATTACCCCGAGATTTTACGTAAGATATTATTTATAAAAAATATTATGTTGTAAAAATAATATAATGTAAAATTTACATATTCGAATGAAAGTCGAAAATTGAAAATATTAGATTTAAATACGAACTGGTTTTATAAGTTTAAACGAGGTCGTACTAATCTCATCGATGATCTGCGTGGGGGATGGCCTTTTACAGCAACGACTGAGATAACGTCTGTGTTGTTTGGAGTACGATATGGATTGACAAAAGAGTGACCTATCGGCAGATTTAGACAAGCGTAGGTATTGGTATGAATCAAGTGCAAAAATCCTCCGTCAACATTTAGCGGTCAGAAAGCTTTATGCCCGGTGCATACCTAATAATTTTACCGATGGCCAAAAACTCCGTCGTGTTAATTGGTGCCGGAAAAGGTTGAAAGATTTAACGGAGGTGGCTCAAATGCTGTGTTCGACATAATTACAGGTGATGAAAGCTGGATTTACTGTTATGATCCCGAAACCAAAAGACAGTCTGCTCAGTGGGTGTTTCCTTCCGAACAGTTGCCAACTAAAGTGAATAGGGTTTGAAGCGTGGGAAAAAAGATGGTGTTCGTTCTTCGGCAGGTCAAGTCATTTCGCGGCAATTGTTTTGGAGGTTTGAAAAACAGTGTTTGCGGAGTGGTACATTAACATTTGTTTGCCTCTTGTCTTGGAAAAAGTTTGTGAGAAACGACCTCGTGGTAGGATCCTCCTTCACCACGACAAAGCCACGCAGCACATCGCCGTTAAGTATCCTTTGCACTGAAACCAGACTACTTACGCTGGGCACAACACTGCACTCAGCACAAGCACAACACAACTTAGCACAGCACTTTGAAGACTAAGGGGCTTAGTCGCAAAGAAAAATCGCACTTCGATAGCACTTAGAGGGAGTAGAAAGACCTTGAAAACCGTAGTACGGAACCAACACGCTAAACTGTGACGTCAGTAGACTGAGCGCCACGGAGTATCGGGAAGGGACCAAACAACGGGGAACGGGGTCTTGCACGTCCGCACTGGGCGGCGATCGGAGCGAGAATGTGACTTCCATATTTTTTTTTTTTGTTCCCCTCCGCGGGAAGGGCAGGAGGATAAAATAGCCTTGACGCATACTCTGGCGCGATTCCAAAGTTATGTGGGACTCGTCCCGACGCCTACCAGGACCATACCCACTAAAAACCCCCTGTCGGCTCGTGCATTTTTGCCACTCAGCCTTCATCTGAGCGACGGCCAATTGGAGAAAGAGGCCGCGCTAGCGGGGCCCAGAAGGGGTCACCCGCTGGGATTACATAGCACTGAAGGTGCTCAAAGCACTGAAGGTGAATACGTAGCACTGAAGGTGCTCAAAATGAAATCAAAAATTAAAACAAAAATTAAAAAATTGCAAAATAAAATTGAATTAACTCGCATTTACGTTAGAATTAGGATTTACGTTAGAATTAGAATTTACGTTAGAATTAGAATTTGCGGCCAGAAGGGCCTCGAGATCGCGTGACAGTCTGGTGGATGAGTACGTTTGCGCATTTCTAGGCCTAGCGACTTTGAACTTCGAGTCTAACACAGGAGTAGTATATGAGACAGAATCACGAACTAGAGGATTGGGATGGGTTTCGGAGCGTTTGAAGAACGCTTCAGAGAGTGTTTTGAGATATTATTGTACTGTAGGCAGTTCAAGATCTCTATGCAAGTCCGCGTTACGCACGTACCACGGTGCGTTTGTGGCCCGGCGGCAAAAGAGGTTTTGAACTACCTGCAGTTTGTGCAGGAGGGAGGGTTTGGCGTGGGCAAAGATTGGCGAGGCATACGTCATGACGGGTCTAACGCAGACCTTGTAAAGTGTACGTTTGTTTCTGAAGGACATTTTACTTTTTCTACCTAACATGCTATTTAGGCGGACTAAATAGTGACGAGCGAGTTTCGAAACTCTTTCGACGTGTGGCTTGAAAGAAAGCGTCGGATCTAATGTGACGCCTAAGTATTTAGTACTGCGCTTCCATGGGATGGGAATGCCTAACATTCGAACGTGGGGATCGCCATCGGGACGACGGCGTTTGTGGTCGAAGCGCATCGCAGAACTCTTTTCAGGGTTCACATCGATGCGCCATTCTTGAAACCATGCACCAAGGGCGTTTACGGCCCTTTGGAGTCTGGTTACAAGGTGCCGAATACTGTGGCCCCTGGTATAGAGTGCGGTGTCGTCAGCAAAGAGGGCGAGTTCGACGCCTTTCGGCGGAATGGGAATGTCGTTGGTGTACACGGTGTACAGCAGAGGGGCGAGGACTGAGCCTTGAGGGACTCCAGCCTTTATGGGACGAGGTGCAGAAAGCGTGCCTTCGTGTTTAAATCGAAACGTACGGTCTTTGAGAAACGACGCTATTAACCTGACTAGGTGATCCGGTAAGCCTATCTTGTAGAGTTTATAAACGAGACCGCTGTGCCAGACTTTATCGAAAGCCTTGGCTACGTCAAAGAAAACCGCGACTGTTTTATAACGACGCGGATAGAAACCGTCAAGTATATACTCGACGATTCGGTGGACTTGCTGAGGGCAGGAGTGTTGAGCGCGAAAGCCGAACTGATGGGGAATAATAAGAGGATCGCCATCCGTTGGAAACAGATGGTTCCGCATTCGAGAGAGTATGACTCTCTCGAGAAGTTTAGACATTGCCTTGAGGAGGCTGATGGGTCTGTGATTAGCCGGGACGTTCAGAGGTTTGCCCGGCTTGGGAATGCCTATGACTGTCGCTTCTTTCCAAGCTTTTGGAAAGTAGCTATGGTCGAAGCAGGCATTGAAAATGATAGCTAACAAGGTAAGCATCTGTTGAGGTAGGTGCTTAAGTGCGTGGTTGGAAATTCCATCCGCACCCGGAGCCTTTTTGGACTTTTGATTTCTAATGAGAAGCAAGATTTCGTCATTAGAGACTGTGACAGGGTCGGCGGTGATGGGGAGAGAGTCTCTGCGAAGGACTTCGTCCTCCACCGCCTGGATGTGTGAGGGATAAGCAGGTTGCGTGCTGGGCGAGCATTGTGCGGCAATGCTGTCGGCGAAGCATTCGGCTTTCTCTTCGACTTCGAAGGCAGTAGTGCCATCGGGACGAGTGAGAGGAGGAACGTGAGAGACGGTGTCTACGCGTAAGGCTCGGGCCATGCTATAGTACGCTTGGTGGGACGGAGAGATATTCGCCATGAGATCGTTCATCTGAGCGTCTCGGAGTTCCGCGAGGCAAGACCTAACTTTACGTTGAAGCTGATTCGCAGCTGTTCTATAGGCGGGCGTGGAATATTTCTTGGCTCTCCGGAGAGCCGCGTTTTTAGCTTTAATAAGATTGCTAACGGCCAAGGGAAGCGTGGGTTTGCCTTGCTTAGCAACCTTTTCGTTGTCACTGATGGCTGAGTTGATAGCATCAGTGAGAGAATTTACTAATGAATCGATTTTATCCGGACTATCTAATTGTTTGGGAGAGATCGCGAGTGGAGAGTTCGGAGCCTCTAAGGCTGAAACTAACGTATTTTTAAAACCTTTCCAGTTGGTAAAGGTCTTAGGAGATGAGGCGTTATCGTTCGGCGGTCCTAGCACGAGGGAAACGGGGCGATGGTCGGAGCCTAGGTCATCGAGCGGTTCGATAGACCTTAGATCAAGATTGATTCGCTTGATAATTGCAAAGTCGAGGATGTCAGGAGAGTAGGACGGGTTGTTGGGATAGTGAGTGGGAGTGATGGGGGATATGACGTCTAGGTCAAGGGAGTTAGTGATGTCGAGGAGAGCGATACCGCTGGTGTTAGTCGATAGGCACGTCCAGTCAGTATGTTTGGAGTTAAAGTCTCCGAACATAATGACTGAATGGCCGAGGGCGAGAATGGCCTCAAAGTCGCTGCGGATTGGTCTGGTACCACTAGGTATGTAGATTGAAGCTATGATGATGGTCGGATGACCAGTCATAGCCAATCTACACACAGTGGCTTCCATGTTGAGGAGAGGATGAGTAGGGAGAGGACAGCAGTGGAAGCCTCTTTTGTAATATATAGCGGTGCCGCCGAAACCGTCGGAGTTGGGCCTATCGTTACGAATAAACGCGTACTTAGGTATAGCGAATCCCCTGGAGCGGTTTGGAGTAAGCCATGTCTCCTGGAGAAGGAATAAGTCAGGTTCTTTGTTCTGAAGGAACAGTTTAATCTCGGGAAGGTTGGTGTTAAGGCTACGAGCGTTAAAAGATACTAGGGATAAGCCCTTGGGTTTAATACGACTGGACGCGGGATTCGCGGGTCTAGACATTATAATTTATTATTTACGAATTTATAAAAGAATTTACAACGAACTTAGGAGCGAGTGATGCTCGGCTAAAGCAAATAAACGCTCTTGAGGAGAGCGGGCGGCTCGCAGTTTGCGTGCGAGCACGGAAATTTCGTTAATATCGACGTTTTGAATAACGTCGAACACGGTCTTCATGTCCTCAGCCAACGACGACTGAGGTGCGGATGACGGAGAAGGACGCGGCCCTACGAAAGCTACGGGAGCTGGGATGGGTCGGGAAGGTGCAGGCGGAACGGCCGGACGCTGCCTCCAAGACAGAGCCGGAGTAGGCGTCGGCTGAGTGGGCTTTGCTTCCGGGGGACCCCGGTTGCGCAGCGGCGGGAAGTTAGCGTGAGTGAGCGGCGGCGCCGGTTTAGGCGCGACCCTCTTGGTGGTGGAGCGCGGAGCGCGCGGGCAGCCCCTGTAGTTAGCTGTGTGGCCGGACTGGCCGCACAGCACACAGGCAGGGGGGGAAGTGGATTCGGGAGTGCGAGTGCACTCCTTAGTGAAGTGAGGATCCAGGCACTTTACGCACCTGGGGGGAGCTGAACAGTTAGCCGCTGCGTGGCCATAGAGCTGGCAGCGGTGGCACTGCCCAGGGTGACCACGGGGGTTGGAACGCTCGACGGAGATATTTGAGAGTCCGCAAATTGTGCGAGCCTCTCTAAAGATCTCCCTCGAGTTGGAAGTATTTGAAAGGATTACTAAAGCTAAAGGAAAACGCCTACCGCGGTTGGAGTGCATCTTGTGCACTGCTGTGACCGGGAAACCCTGGGACTTAAGGTCCTCGAGAATATCTTCGTTGTTGAGTTCGAACGGGACGCCCCGTAGTACTGCGCGGATCTTACGCTCCTCCGGGAGGGCGTAGGTGTGATACGCGATTTGGTTTAATCCGAGTAACCTGGTAAACGCGCGGAAGTCGTCGACGGTCGCTACTTGAATCTTGATTGTATCGCCAGCGTTGGCGGCTTTTAAGTAATTAATTTTGTGCACTTTGCACAAGTTTGAAACCGCGGTCCAGCGCGCTTTTTCACGCAGGAAGACGGGCGGAGGGAGCTGAGGCTTCGGCGGGACGGGAGCGCAACGCGTCGCTGGCTTCGATGTGACCGACGGAGACGCGGTTACTACGAGCGATTTTAACGGCGCGGGGGCTGGTGTTGAAGACACCGGGGAGGGCTCGGGTATTGAAGATACCGAAGCTTTCTTAGAGCGCTTCTTGGAGCGCTTGGCGACGAGTTGAAACGCGGGCTCAGGAGAGCCGGTTAAGGTGACGGCATCTGACGACGTATCAGACGCGGGTTCGGAGTCGCTCCCGGGAGCGGTACGCTTACGGCGCGACGCGTGAGAGGATGCGACCGATTCGCAGTCCATCTCGGACGAGGCCTGAGACGCGGGAGAGCTTAAGACCTGAGGGGTCTCGACGTTGGAGGCCTGAGGGGCCGGGGTTGAGGCCTGAGGGGCCGGGGACGCGATAGTAGCCTGTAAGGCCTGCGTTAGTACGTCATCTGGGATGGGGCAACCGGACGCTGCGAGCGCCTGGGCGAACGACCTAAGAACGCTTACAAGGTCCATTGGAGGGCTTGGATATGTAATATATAAATATATAAAGTATGCCTAGGTCCCCTAGCAAACCTAGCACCTATTTAAATAACAAATGCCTAGAGTTCCTAAATAAAACCCTAGCAACCCTAGCGGCAAACCTCCCTACCAGCGGTAGGGGGGCTGGGGAGAATAACTTAAAACTAACCGTAGTATGCGGAAGGCCACTACCTAGAAACCTAAAAAGGGTGCGCAGGTAAAGAGTTGACCGCGTTAGGGTCAACCTTTACCGACAGAAAGGACAAATACACACGAAAACACACAGATATGATAAAAATAAATATGAAAATAGGAGAAAGATAAATAAAATAGAGAAGAGAAATAAATAAAAATAAAAAGGACTGGTTCAGTACAAATTCGTTGTCACCGTTAAGTATCCTTTGCACTGAAACCAGACTACTTACGCTGGGCACAACACTGCACTCAGCACAAGCACAACACAACTTAGCACAGCACTTTGAAGACTAAGGGGCTTAGTCGCAAAGAAAAATACGCACTTCGATAGCACTCAGAGGGAGTAGAAAGAACCTTGAAAACCGTAGCACGGAACCAACACGCTAAACCGTGACGTCAGTAGACTGAGCGCCACGGAGTATCGGGAAGGGACCAAACAACGGAGAACGGGGTCTTGCACGTCCGCACTGGGCGGCGATCGGAGCGAGAATGTCGACTTCCATAGTTTTTTTTTTTTTGCTGCCGAAGCACCCTCTCTCGGGAGGGAGGTGGAAGATTCGTCATGAATACCTCCGCAGCCGTCTGCGGGGTTATGTGGGACTCACCAAAGTGGCACCTACCCACTAAAAACCACCCAAGTGGCTGTAGCATGGGAATGCTGTCAGCCTTCATCGGAGCGACACCCGGGTTGGGAGGTGGGCGCGCAAGCAGGGACCCGCTAGCGGGTCACCCGCTGGGAATACTTAATCACTTAAGGTGCAAATGACATTTATATATTGTTGATTAAACGGCCTGGGCAGCCTTAAGCTGGTCCAGATTGGCCGAAAGTTGGTCGGGGGGATCCGAGAGTGCATTTCTCGGTCTACGGACTTTGTACCTCGACGGCATGGACGGAGCAGTATAAGCTACTGTCTCGCGTATAAGGGGGTTAGGGTGCTCTTCGGATCGCTTAAAATAAGCGGTGGAGAGCGTCCTAAGGTGTTGTTGTATGGTAGGCAGTTCGAGATCTCTGTGCAAGTCTGCGTTTCGCACGTACCACGGAGCATCCGTGGCCCGGCGGCAGAAGAGATTCTGGACTACCTGTAGTTTATACATATCGGAGGGTTTAGCATATGCAAATATTGGGGCGGCGTACGTCATGACTGGTCTCACGCAAACCTTAAAAAGCGTTCGCTTGTTCCTAAGAGACATTTTACTGTGCCGGCCTAACATACTGTTAAATCGACCCATGTACAGACGGGCGAGTTTGGTAACTCGGAGGATGTGTGGACGGAATGAAAGCGTACGATCGAGCGTTACGCCTAGGTACTTGGTGGTGAGTGCCCACGGGATGGGCGTACCTAGCATTCGGATGTGGGGGTCGTAGGGACGACGGCGTTTATGATCGAAGCGCATCGCTGAGCTTTTCTCTGGATTTACATCGATACGCCATTTTTTAAACCAAGCTCCGAGGTCATTTACGGCCTTCTGGAGTTTGGTGATGAGTGTGTCGACGTGCACGCCCTTGACGTATAGGGCAGTGTCGTCAGCAAAGAGGGAGAGTTGAACACCTTTAGACGGGATGGGTATGTCATTGGTGTATATTGTGTATAGTAACGGGGCGAGTACCGAGCCCTGAGGGACGCCCGCCTTGAGGGGGCGGGGGGTGGAGAGCGTACCTTCGTGTTTGAAACGAAAGGTGCGATCTTTAAGGTAGGAGCCGACTAGTTTGACTAGACGGTCGGGCAAGCCTGTGTTGTGAAGCTTGTAAATGAGCCCTGCGTGCCAGACTTTGTCAAAAGCCTTGGCTACGTCAAAGAAGACCGCGACTGTTTTCAGTCGTCTGGGGTAGAAGCCGTCGAGTATGTACTCGACGATTCGGTGGACTTGCTGAGGGCACGAGTGTTTGGCTCGAAAGCCGAATTGATGGGGGATAATAAGGGGGTCACCGTCCGCTGGGAACAGGTGGTCCTTCATTCGAGCGAGTATGACTCTCTCGAGAAGTTTGGCCATTGCCTTGAGTAGACTGATGGGTCTGTGATTAGCCGGGTTATTCAAGGGTTTACCCGGCTTGGGAATGCCTATGACTATAGCTTCTTTCCAAGCTTTTGGAAAGTAGCTTAGATCAAAGCAAGCATTGAAAATAATCGCAAGTAAGGTAAGCACCTGCCGAGGCAGCTGCTTAAGTGCTTGGTTGGAAATTCCATCCGCACCCGGGGCCTTCTTGGATTCCTGTTTCCTAATGATGAGTAGGATTTCATCGTTAGAAACTGTAATGGGGTCAGCGGTGATTGGACGGGAGTCTTTGCAATCGACTTCGTCTTCCACCGCCTGGATGTGAGCTGGGTCTGTGGGTTGGGTACTCGGGGAGCATTGTGAAGCAATGCTATCGGCGAAGCATTCAGCTTTTTCGTCGTCCTCGAAGGCGGTAGTGCCATCGGGACGAGATAACGGAGGGGTGTAGGTACGAGCGTCTAGTCGGAGGGCTCTCGCCATCCTATAGTACGCCGTGTGGGACGGGGAAATATTAATCATAAGATCGTTCCTTTGAACGTCTCTGTATTCCGCGACGGTACGTTTGACTTTACGTTGAAGTTGGTTAGCGATTTGCCTGTAGGCGGGTGTGGGGTATTTTCTGGCTCTGCGGAGAGCGGCGTTTTTAGCTTTAATTAGGTTGCTAATGTCCAAGGGAAGCTTGGGCTTGCCATGCTTAGCAACCTTTAGGTTCTCACTGATGGCCGAGTTGATGGCGGTAGTGAGAGAATCGACTATCGAGTCGATTTTATCCGTGCTATCGAGATAGTCGGATGAAATCGCGAGTGGGCAGTCTGGGGCTTCCAAGGCCGAAGACAGGGTGTGCTTGAAACCTTCCCAATTGGTATAGGTTTTCGGAGCAGGAGGGTCGTTTTGGGGTCCTAATATTAGGGACACCGGACGGTGGTCAGAGCCTAAGTCGTCTAGCGGCTGTATGGTCTTAAGGTCGAGATTGATATCCTTGACGATGGCAAAGTCAAGGATATCAGGTGAATGAAGTGGGTTGTCCGGGTAATGTGTCGGTGTAACCGGTGAAATGACGTCAAGATCGAGTGACTTCGTGATGTCTAGTAATTTAACACCACTGGTGTTAGTCGACAAGCACGTCCAGTCAGTATGTTTGCAATTAAAATCGCCGAACATAATGACGGATTGCCCCAGTTCGAGTAAGGCCTCGAAGTCACAACGAAGGGGCGCTGTACCACTAGGTATGTAGACCGAGGCCAAGACTATGGTCCTGTGACCTCTCATAGCCAGCCTACATACTGTGGCCTCCATGTTGGTGAGCGGAGGCGTGGGAATTGGAGAACAGTGGATACTTCTCTTGTAGTAGATGGCAGTGCCGCCTCGTTGGACCGAGGCGGGCCTGTCACCACGCACAAGGGAGTATTTAGGAATGTTAAGACCCCTGGTGTGCTGGGGTTTTAAAAATGTCTCTTGGACAAGGATTAACTCGGGCTCAATGTTCTTAATGAACAGTTTGAGCTCCGGAAGTTGGTTGATTAGACCTCGGGTGTTGAAGGAGATCAGGGATAAACCCCTAGGTTTGATGCGACCAGTCGTGGCGTTTGGTGTATTATTCATTATAGATGTACCTATAATGAATTAATTAGGGATTGGTACTCAGCGAGTACCATAAAGCGGTCTTGGGAGTTGCGGGCCGCGCGCAGTTTGCTGGCACACTGCGCGACTTGTGACATATCGACTCCTTTGATGGTGTCGTATATCAGTTTGAGATCCTCAGCCATCGAAGGCTGAGGAGAGGGTTTTGGGCCTGCTGGTGGAGCAGGGTGGGTCGGAGCAGCCGGACGCTGTCTCCAGGCAAGCACTGGAGTGGGCGTGGGCTGGGCGGGCTTTGCTGCCGGGGAATCCCGGTGGCGCAGCGGCGGGAAATTAGTGTTACTAATAAGGGGCGGGGCCTGTCTGGGCGCCGCCCTCCTTGCAACAGGTCGGGAAATGCGGGGTGCGCGGGGGCAGCCCCTGTAGTTGGCGGTGTGGCCGGACTGGCCACACAGCACACAGGATGGGGGAGAGGTCCACTTCGGAGTGCGGTTGCACTCCTTCGTGAAGTGAGGCTCCAGGCACTTAACGCACCTGGGACTAGCGAGACAATTACGCGCCGCGTGCCCATAAAGTTGACAGCGGTGGCACTGTCCTGGATAGCCACGGCGATGTGGCGTTTCTACGGAGATTCCGGAGAGGCCGCAGATAGTGCGGGCCTCGCGGAAGAACTCTCGGGATTTAGGTGAGTTGGTCAGTCTGACCAAGGCTAAGGGAAAACGGCGGCCGTTCTTGCTGTGCATCTTGTGCACAGCCTCGGCGGGAAAGCCTTGAGCTTTGATATCCTCAAGGATGATCTCGTTCGAGAATTCGAACGGGACTCCCCGTAGGATGGCTTTTATTTTACGCTCTTCTGGGAGAGCGTACGTGTGATAGGCGATCTGCCTTTGGGTGAGGAGCTGAGTCAGACTTCTGAAGTCAGTTACTGTGGGAACAGTGATTTTGACGGCCACGTTCATGTTAGTGGCCTGTACATAATTGATTTTTTGCTCGCGGCAAAGGTTTGAAACTAGAGGCCAGTTGGCCTTATCCCGTAGGAACACGGGGGGAGGGGTCTTAGCCTTAGCTAAAACAGGCGCGCAGCGCGTTGCTGGCTTGGTGGGAGCGGCGGTTGAGCCGACTGGGGGAGTCACGTTGAGTGACATGAGGGGGACGGGGGAGGGGGGCGACTGTGTCGCCGGGCAGGCGGTTGGTGTCGGCGACACCGGCCTGGAGGTGGGTGTCGGAGACACCCGGGATTTCTTATTCCGCTTGGAGCGGCGCTCTACGAGCGTAAAGCTGACGGTCGGCTCGGGTGAGCCGGTGAGGGTGTCCGCTTGGGATGCGGACTCGGCGCTGCTGCTAGACGCAGTGCGCTTGGAGGGGCGGGCGGCGGATGAGGCCGAGGTTGAGGTCGCCGTCGAGGTGGCGTCCGAGAACTCGCACTCCATTTCACTGGAGGCGGAGGAGGGGGAGCGCTGTGAGGCAGCGATGTCGTCGTGGCCTGAAAAGCCGGGGCCTGAAGGGCCAGTGGAGCCAACAGGGTGGCGAACATGGGCGAGAGATCGCTAAGCATTCGAAGAAATGCATGCGGGTCGAATGGGGCGCCTGAAGCGGCGACGCCGTCGACGAATTGCTTTGCAAGCTCAGCGTGAGCTTGCGCAGCCATTGCGTACGGCGGGGGAGGGAAGGGGAGCTATCGAGATATTAAATATGATAAATATATACTTTATGAGCAACCTAGCACAAAACCTAACTAAGCCTCCCTACCGGCGGTAGGGGGGGTCGGGACGGCCGCAGCGGTGCCCCTAACTCGGACAGCGCTGGTTCCGTCACCCTGGGTAAGGCCCAGTGCAATGGGATCGGGACTTCCGGTTTGTTGTTTGCCTGAAGGGCGAAACAGTGCGCACCGGGGCAACGCCGACTGGTTTCGTTGGCACCGTTACGCGTATCCACCAGCCCACGAAGTCTTGAACTCGGCGAACTTACTCCACGAAGAACACCTGGAACGTCGAAGCCCGTCGACGTAGCTCACGTTCGACGAAACACGAAGACGGTTAGCAAGCCACTAATCGCCGTGAAAACGGCGTTTGAAATTTAAAACGGAAACGACTATGAAATAATAATACGGTAACGACCTTATGAAATTTGATTGCTCGATTAGCGCGGGGGCTAAGGGAGCGGGGAGGCGTCTGCGATTGACGTGCGCTCGAGAACGCACGCAAACCGAGACTGTAGTTCCATATTTTATTTTTTATTTTTTTTTTTGTTCCCCTCCGCGGGAAGGGCAGGAGGATAAAAATGCCCTGACGCATACTCTGGCGCGATTCCAAAGTTATGTGGGACTCGTCCCGACGCCTACCAGGAACATACCCACTAAAAACCCCCTGTCGGCTCGTGCATTTTTGCCACTCAGCCTTCATCTGAGCGACGGCCAATTGGAGAAAGAGGCCGCGCTAGCGGGGCCCAGAAGGGGTCACCCGCTGGGATTACATAGCACTGAAGGTGCTCAAAGCACTGAAGGTTAATACATAGCACTGAAGGTGCTCAAAATGAAAATCAATAATTAAAACAAAAATTAAAAAATTGCAAAATAAAATTGAGTTAATTCGCATTTACGTTAGAATTAGGATTTACGTTAGAATTAGAATTTACGTTAGAATTAGAATTTGCGGCCAGAAGGGCCTCGAGATCGCGTGACAGTCTGGTGGATGAGTACGCTTGCGCATTTCTAGGCCTAGCGACTTTGAACTTCGAGTCTAACACAGGAGCAGCATATGAGACCGAATCACGAACTAGAGGATTGGGATGGGTTTCGGAGCGTTTGAAAAACGCTTCAGAGAGTGTTTTGAGATGTTGTTGCACTGTAGGCAGTTCAAGATCTCTATGCAAGTCCGCGTTACGCACGTACCACGGTGCGCCTGTGGCCCGGCGGCAAAAGAGGTTTTGAACTACCTGCAGTTTGTGCAGGAGGGAGGGTTTGGCGTGGGCAAAGATTGGCGAGGCATACGTCATGACGGGTCTAACGCAGACCTTGTAAAGTGTACGTTTGTTTCTGAAGGACATTTTACTTTTTCTACCTAACATGCTATTTAGGCGGACTAAATAGTGACGAGCGAGTTTCGAAACTCTTTCAACGTGTGGCTTGAAAGAAAGCGTCGGATCTAATGTGACGCCTAAGTATTTAGTACTGCGCTTCCAGGGGATGGGAATGCCTAACATTCGAACGTGGGGATCGCCATCGGGACGACGGCGTTTGTGGTCGAAGCGCATCGCAGAACTCTTTTCAGGGTTCACATCGATGCGCCATTCTTGAAACCATGCACCAAGGGCGTTTACGGCCTTTTGGAGTCTGGTTACAAGGCGCCGAACACCGTGGCCTTTGGTATAGAGTGCGGTGTCGTCAGCGAAGAGGGCGAGTTCGACGCCTTTCGGCGGGATGGGAATGTCGTTGGTGTACACGGTGTACAGCAGAGGGGCGAGGACTGAGCCTTGAGGGACTCCAGCCTTTATGGGACGAGGTGCAGAAAGCGTGCCTTCGTGTTTAAATCGAAACGTACGGTCTTTGAGAAACGACGCTATTATCCTGACTAGGCGATCCGGTAAGCCTATCTTGTAGAGTTTATAAACGAGACCGCTGTGCCAGACTTTATCGAAAGCCTTGGCTACGTCAAAGAAAACCGCGACTGTTTTATAACGACGCGGATAGAAACCGTCAAGTATATACTCGACGATTCGGTGGACTTGCTGAGGGCAGGAGTGTTTAGCGCGAAAGCCGAACTGATGGGGAATAATGAGAGGATCGCCATCCGTTGGAAACAGATGGTTCCGCATTCGAGAAAGTATGACTCTCTCGAGAAGTTTAGACATTGCCTTGAGGAGGCTGATGGGTCTGTGATTAGCCGGGACGTTCAGAGGTTTGCCCGGCTTGGGAATGCCTATGACTGTCGCTTCTTTCCAAGCTTTTGGAAAGTAGCTATGGTCGAAGCAGGCATTGAAAATGATAGCTAACAAGGTAAGCATCTGTTGCGGTAGGTGCTTAAGTGCGTGGTTGGAAATTCCATCCGCACCCGGAGCCTTTTTGGACTTTTGATTTCTAATGTGAAGCAAGATTTCGTCATTAGAGACTGTGACAGGGTCGGCGGTGATGGGGAGAGAGTCTCTGCGAAGGACTTCGTCCTCCACCGCTTTGATGTGAGTGGGATTCACGGGTTGCGTGCTGGGCGAGCATTGTGCGGCAATGCTGTCGGCGAAGCATTCGGCTTTCTCTTCGACTTCGAAGGCAGTAGTGCCATCGGGACGAGTGAGAGGAGGAATGTGAGAGACGGTGTCTACGCGTAAGGCTCGGGCCATGCTATAGTACGCTTGGTGGGACGGAGAGATATTCGCCATGAGATCGTTCATCTGAGCGTCTCGGAGTTCCGCGAGGCAAGACCTAACTTTACGTTGAAGCTGATTCGCAGCTGTTCTATAGGCGGGCGTGGGATATTTCTTGGCTCTCCGGAGAGCCGCGTTTTTAGCTTTAATAAGATTGCTAACGGCTAAGGGAAGCGTGGGTTTGCCTTGCTTAGCAACCTTTTCGTTGTCACTGATGGCTGAGTTGATAGCATCAGTGAGAGAATTTACTAATGAATCGATTTTATCCGGGCTATCTAATTGCTCGGGAGAGATCGCGAGTGGAGAGTTCGGAGCCTCTAAGGCTGAAACTAACGTATTTTTAAAACCTTTCCAATTGGTAAAGGTCTTAGGAGATGAGACGTTATCGTTCGGCGGTCCTAGCACGAGGGAAACGGGGCGATGGTCGGAGCCTAGGTCATCGAGCGGTTCGATAGACCTTAGGTCAAGATTGATACGCTTGATAATTGCAAAGTCGAGGATGTCAGGAGAGTAGGACGGGTTGTTGGGATAGTGAGTGGGAGTGACGGGGGATATGACATCTAGGTCAAGGGAGTTAGTGATGTCGAGGAGAGCGATACCGCTGGTGTTAGTCGATAGGCACGTCCAGTCAGTATGTTTGGAGTTAAAGTCTCCGAACATAATGACTGAATGGCCGAGGGCGAGAATGGCCTCAAAGTCGCTGCGGATTGGTCTGGTACCACTAGGTATGTAGATTGAAGCTATGATGATGGTCGGATGACCAGTCATAGCCAATCTACACACAGTGGCTTCCATGTTGAGGAGAGGAGGGGTAGGGAGAGGACAGCAGTGGAAGCCTCTTTTGTAATATATAGCGGTGCCGCCGAAACCGTCAGAGTTGGGCCTATCGTTACGAATAAACGCGTACTTAGGTATAGCGAATCCCCTGGAGCGGTTTGGAGTAAGCCATGTCTCCTGGAGAAGGAATAAGTCAGGTTCTTTGTTCTGAAGGAACAGTTTAATCTCGGGAAGGTTGGTATTAAGGCTACGAGCGTTAAAAGATACTAGGGATAAGCCCTTGGGTTTAATACGACTGGACGCGGGATTCGCGGGTCTAGACATTATAATTTATTATTTACGAATTTATAAAAGAATTTACAACGAACTTAGGAGCGAGTGATGCTCGGCTAAAGCAAATAAACGCTCTTGAGGAGAGCGGGCGGCTCGCAGTTTGCGTGCGAGCACGGAAATTTCGTTAATATCGACGTTTTGAATAACGTCGAATACGGTCTTCATGTCCTCAGCCAACGACGACTGAGGTGCGGAAGACGGAGAAGGACGCGGCCCTACGGGAGCTACGGGAGCTGGGATGGGTCGGGAAGGTGCAGGCGGAACGGCCGGACGCTGCCTCCAAGACAGAGCCGGAGTAGGTGTCGGCTGAACGGGCTTTGCTTCCGGGGGACCCCGGTTGCGCAGCGGCGGGAAGTTGGCAGGAGTGAGCGGCGGCGCCGGTTTAGGCGCGACCCTCTTGGTGGTGGAGCGCGGAACGCGCGGGCAACCCCTGTAGTTAGCTGTGTGGCCGGACTGGCCGCACAGCACACAGGCAGGGGGGGAAGTGGATTCGGGAGTGCGAGTGCACTCCTTGGTGAAGTGAGGATCCAGGCACTTTACGCACCTGGGGGGAGCTGAACAGTTAGCCGCTGCGTGGCCATAGAGCTGGCAGCGGTGGCACTGCCCAGGGTGACCACGGGGGTTGGGACGCTCGACGGAGATATTTGAGAGTCCGCAAATTGTGCGAGCCTCTCTAAAGATCTCCCTCGATTTGGGAGTATTCGACAGGATTACCAACGCTAAGGGAAAACGCCTACCGCGGTTGGAGTGCATCTTGTGCACTGCTGTGACCGGGAAACCCTGAGACTTAAGGTCATCGAGGATGTCTTCGTTGCTGAGTTCGAACGGGACGCCCCGTAGTACTGCGCGGATCTTACGCTCCTCCGGGAGGGCGTAGGTGTGATACGCGATTTGGTTTAATCCGAGTAACCTGGTAAACGAGCGGAAGTCGTCGACGGTCGCTATTTGAATCTTGATTGTATCGCCAGCGTTGGCGGCTTTTAAATAATTAATTTTGTGCACTTTGCACAAGTTTGAAACCGCGGTCCAGCGCGCTTTTTCACGCAGGAAGACGGGCGGAGGGAGCTGAGGCTTCGGCGGGACGGGAGCGCAGCGCGTCGCTGGCTTCGATGTGACCGACGGAGACGCGGTTACTACGAGCGATTTTAACGGCGCGGGGGCTGGTGTTGAAGACACCGGGGAGGGCTCGGGTATTGAAGATACCGAAGCTTTCTTAGAGCGCTTCTTGGAGCGCTTGGCGACGAGTTGAAACGCGGGCTCAGGAGAGCCGGTTAAGGTGACGGCATCTGACGACGTATCAGACGCGGGTTCGGAGTCGCTCCCGGGAGCGGTACGCTTACGACGCGACGCGTGAGAGGATGCGACCGATTCGCAGTCCATCTCGGACGAGGCGGGAGACGCGGGAGAGCTGAAGACCTGAGGGGTCTGGACGTCGGAGGCCTGAGGGGCCGGGGTTGAGGCCTGAGGGGCCGGGGACGCGATAGATGCCTGTAAGGCCTGCGTTAGTATGTCATCGGGTATGCTGACGCCGGACGCGGCGAGCACCTGGGCGAATGACCTAAGAGCGTTAACGAGGTCCATTGGAGGGCTTGGGATAATATGAAATATATAAATATATAATGTATGCCTAGGTTCCCTAGCAAACCTAGCGCCTATTTATATAACAAATGCCTAGAATTCCTAAATAAAAATCTAGCGAACCCTAGCGGCAAACCTCCCTACCAGCGGTAGGGGGGCTGGGGAGAATAAATTAAAACTAACAATAGTACGCCGAAGGCCGCTACCTAGAAACCTAAAAAAGGGTGCGCAGGTAAAGAGTTGACCGCGTTGGGGTCAACCTTTACCGACAGAAAGGACAAATACACACGAAAACACACAAATATGATAGAAATAAATATGAAAATAGGAGAAAAATAAATAAAATAGAGAAGAGAAATAAATAAAAATAAAAAGGACTGGTTCAGTACAAATTCGTTGTCACCGTTAAGTATCCTTTGCACTGAAACCAGACTACTTACGCCGGGCACAACACTGCACTCAGCACAAGCACAACACAACTTAGCACAGCACTTTGAAGACTAAGAGGCTTAGTCGCAAAGAAAAATCGCACTTCGAAAGCACTCAGACGGAGTAGAAAGACTTAGGAAACCGTAGCACGGAGCCAACACGCTAGACTGTGACGTCAGTAAACTGAGCGCCGCGGAATGGCGGGAAGGGACCGATCAACGGAGAGCTGGGTCTTGCACGTCCGCACTGGGCGGCGATCGGAGCGAGAATGTAGTTCCATAGCTCGGCGTGCGCCTTTTATACAAATTTCGCCCTAAATAATTCCAGCGCTCTGATTGGCTGGCGCGTTTGTGCACTTTGCACCTAATTACACTTAAGTTTTACTTAGATTCTAAACTTTACATTGAATTATCTTTGAAACTATTAAGCAAAACTATTGCAATATTATATTCAAATAATAGAGCGAAACGATTCCTATATGTTTACATAAATATCAATTTGATAAAATTAAATACAAAAAACTTTCTAGAACAAAGACTATCTCAAAACACCGATTGTGCCGGCAGACTATTTACTTAGCCTAACATTGTACCTAAGGCGAAACGGTTACAAACATAATTTTATCATTTTACATTATTAAAATATGCAAACATTCTAATTACAATTAGTTTTTAACATAATCAAACAAGATATAACTACCAATTAGGAACATATACAACAACAAAGGTTTTCTCGTTATTCTCTTCAAATACGTAAAACACCATGAAAATAATTATTACATTTCGATAAAAGAAAGCAATTTACACATTATTATCAATAAACTATAACAATAAATCCTATAATTACGTAGTTATTCAACGAGAAAATATCTAACCATATTACGTCATTTATTACTTCAAATGCGTACTTTATTATATGAACCTGTATATAATAACGTTATATCTGCCATTATGTACCTAATCTGATACGAAATAACCATAAAATTACCATAATTATGACAAATCTAAACAAATCAGTATTTGACAAATAACCTAGGTCTAATTTCCATCCAAAACATACATAAAGCTTCTCATATTATGCTTATATTATACCAATGAAATCTCTAAGAACATTATTAAACACAAACATCATCAATTCAACCATAAATCAATGTTATCAAAATAGAATTCAAAATATACCTATACCTAGGTTCCTATAACATCATAATTTCCTATAAGAATCTTATTAGTACTTGCTTACGTCACACTCGAAAATAACCACCTATCCGAGGACGGGCGCAAGTAGTGAGGGCGTGGACTAGCGTTATTTACAAAACTATTTGAATGGCTATGTCTCTATTATGCCGAATTCATTTCATGTCGCGTCGCTAACAGTACATGTAAACTTACCAAGCTAAATTATTTTTTATATTTATTACTTGCGTACTTTATCATACAATAATAGGGTTTAAAAAGAAAACTTCCGTTTTACTTGGTATTAGTAAAACTTTATGAAAAAAAAACGCTTCAAAAATATATTTAATAAATTAGATATATATCACCAGATAAACACACTAACTGTATGGCCCCAAAGTAAGCAGCACTTGTGTTATGGATAACCATAGCGAACTGGGGGGAGACCCAGAATAAACATACATATATAAATATAAACAACCATGACCCGTGAACAAGCATCTGTGAACAATCATTACACAAATGAATGCCTCGACCAGGGACTTGAACCTGGGACCTACAGCGTATGAGGCAGGGCTACTGACCACTACGCCACTCGGCCGTCATGGTAATTTATTTTTATTTTAGGAAACTTACAGGTATGTCGGTACAATAAGTTGTTTAAATTAAAATAACAGGTACTTAGGCTAACAAGAAGTTTTCACGAATAAACTTTATAATATTAAATCACTTTTTAAGCCGTATGCAGTTGAAACCAAACTACAATTATTAAAAAAAAATATATATTTTTGCAAGCCAATTTCTTTGTCTTTTTTGAACTGGCACAAAACAAATCGATTAGTCAGTATTATCCTTGAAATGTATACGCATTGAAAATTTATACAGTTGCAAGAAAGTGATTTCATTTTGTTACATCTGCAGGTCCAGTTTGAAAATACTTTGCTATGTCTATTCTTCAAACACATTACACAAATTTACACAACACATTACTACTTGACCTAGCGGATAAGACAAATGGGTGCATTGCAGCTAACCCTTTCAATCCTTTACAAATGAAAAAGTTTAGAAAAGGTATTTAGTAAAGTAAATAAATACTGGCGTAAAATACCGAAATAAATCATAATTTGATAATAATAGTGTTGTGTGACCGTGTCACTTTTGACACCTGGTCTAGTTGACACGTGATTGTAGACAGATGTCTTCATTTAGATCTAATTGGCTATTTATTTATTTATTTATTTATTTACATATTAGGGGAACAAACAGCATAACAATATTTCTTAAACATTAAACAAATAAATATTACATAAATTACAAATTTAAGAGCAGGTTATATTCTTGTTACAAATGACAGGAAAATAAAATGGTATTCTATATAATTACAATTCAAACTTTAAATATATAATATAAAAAGAGGAATATCTAAGACAAGTGGATTAATTAAACTCTTTTAAGGTTTCAATTATTTCTTTCAAAAATTGGGGAAGAGTTAATGCAAAAATATCATTATTTTCACAAAGTCGCAAAATTTGTCTGTGTCTTCGCCAGTTCAAGGGCGTCATGTAAGATTTACTGCCGATGTCTCTGTACAAAAAAAAACACCATTAAAAACAAAATTAAGTTTAATCCTTACCTGCTAGGTGTACCTTTCATCTTGTGGTTATTTTGCGATGACATGAAGACAATGTTACCTAATGTACCTATTAACGATGAAATAATATTTTAGTTTAGTAATTTCAAAACTCAACGATTACTCATAAACAAACAAACAAAAATTGTCATGTTTGTAAGAGTACAGATTGAAACAGGGCTGTCGTAAACGCTGATTTCTCAGTTACTTTGTTAGCTAATGTAACCTTCAGGAGGTGTAGTTTTTTCCTTTGATACTACTAAAGTACCTCGCATTTATTTATTTGTGTCATAACAAAAGATATGCCTGTGCGTGGATTTACAACAAATTCAAATTCAAATCGAAGTTGGCGTTTATTTACTTAAGCAAGCAATTGCTTCTGGCGTCAAACACTCAATTTGGCTTTCTAACTTTTTGACGTTTTTGTCTGCCACCCTACGATTAATGCAAAGCTAAATATATTCGATTGGATTTAAATGATAATTGTAAATCAAATCAAATCGAAATATTTATTTCACAAACCTTTTCTATTTACAATAGTTGATGGGGCATCCTTTTAAGTATAAAATACACTCCGCTCTTCCATATAATGTACCTACATCATATTTTATATAAGTAGTTTGCGACAATTTTAGGCTAAGTTTAGTAAGTAAGTTAGGTACATGTATTTAGACTAGCACAAGTAGGTAATGTTTCTTAATTAACTTAGTAACAGACTAGTTGAATCTAAGAAATTACATAACTAGATTTATAAATAAAGTTTAGTCTCATCAAAGCTCTGAGTACTTGTATAATTAAATAAATAGATAGGTACATACATAGAGACAGATATATATTTATCTACATACATATCGTATACACAAATACATATATATACAGGGTGTCCCAGAAATGACACGTAAGGGTGACACTGGAGGTAGATGGACTTGAGGCCTATCAGATAACACCAACATGCTTCCAGTAAAAGTTTTCTGGTTCTCGAGATATTGCCACTTTTGTAATTTTTTATGAAATTTCCACTTTTTGATCCTTTTTTGCCTACAGCTACAATAAATATCTATTAACTCAGGGTTTTTTTACCAAAACTATCGTTATTAGTTAATTGAGACAACCTAGTAATAATTTTGGCGGAAGCTAGCACACTACGCTAAGAAAAAGAGTTAAATTATTTTATTTTATTTTATTGCGAAAAATCTGACTCAAGTTTTAGTGATAGCTGTGAAAAAAATATGTATGGCGATGATACTGCACATCATCTTAAAAAATTGCTTGTTTAGTGAGCTTTTCAAAATAGCATCACAATAGCCATTTTTTTAAAACCAAATCTTAGAAAATTTAATTTTTTCATGAAAGGCGTGCTACTTGGAGCACATTACAACTGCATGATAATGCTTAATGACAGGTCTAGGTTTCTTTTGTGGCAAAATTACTAATAAATGAAATTGAAAAAGCACATAACTATTTGTCTTTTTCTCTCTTTTATTGTTTTTTGAAGGTAGGTTGTGTAAAGGACCCGCAGTCTGTAACTATAACGACGACCCTGCGCTCTTATTGGACTCTCGACTTTGCCCTATTATAATGACAAATCAATAATCTGTGAGTTTACGAATTTCTACGAGTTTAAAATAATCTGAGAGCTACAAATTTATGGCGAAAAAAGGAGCATATCTGCTAGAGGAAGCGTTTCGTATAACTCAAATTTAGCGGCAAGATTGTACTTGGAAATAAATCCAAACCGCAGGCGAACAAACTAGGAAATTATTCTTCGGGCTGTAAATGCCTACCGTGAGAGTAGAACCCCTGGTCAGCATTTCGTACGAAGAAGACCCCGCAATCAAGAGGATGAGGTTGTATTGGAGCAAGTAACAGAGGACCCATCAACTTCGGTACGTTTGATCGAACGACATACTGGCATTTCAAAATCGTTAGCACATCGAATTTAAAAACTATATATATATTATATAGTTTTATAATATATATAATAATAATATATATAATATATAATATATGTTAACAAGTTCAAAGGGTTTAAACACTGCTGAGTAGTGATTACGCCAAGCGTGTTACATTTTGCCGAATAATGCTAGAAAAGCATCAAGACGACCGAAATTTTTTCAACCGCATTTTGTGGAGTAATGAGTCGGCCTGCAAAAGAGATGGCTATCTTAACCATCATAATCTACACAGTTGGCAACTAGGAAATTCACAAGAAATTAGAGAAGGTCGATCCCAGCGCCAATTTAAAGTTAATCTTTGGACTGGGATCTTGAATGGGCAGATAATCTTCCAATCTTTACTCACATCGTTAATTTCTCACTTACATCAGGTACCTTTCCTGCCATGTGGAGTAAAGCTCTGGTAATACCTTTACCTAAAACCAATAGTCCCTCTTTGATGAGCCACTTTAGACCAATATCTATTCTGCCATATCAGTCTAAAGTTGTTGAAGCAGTAGTGCACAAGCAACTATCGGACTTTACATTAGCACACAACTTATGGAATCAGTATCAATCCGGATTTCGGCCCGGACACAGTACTTGTACAGCTCTTCTAAAAGTTCTAGAAGATGTAAGAGCAGGAATGGATAAATCAAAGATTACACTGCTGGTTTTAGTTGACTTCTCAAACGCATTTAACGCTGTAGACCATGACATTCTTCTTGCTGCTCTTGAGAAGCTTAATATTTCCCCAGTGGTATCGAAGTGGTTTTCCTCCTACCTCCATGGTCGTCAACAGGCTATTAAAATAAGTCCTGATAATCGTAGCACATCTGACTGGCTGAATCTTGATGCTGGCGTTCCCCAAGGTGGCATACTTTCTCCACTGTTATTCTCTATTTTTATAAACCTTGTCACCCTAAATCTCAAATGTTCGTATCATCTTTATGCCGATGATTTACAACTGTACACGCAAACCAGTACACATGATATTGATATAGCTGTTGACTTGCTTAACGCTGACCTTGCACATATCAACCAGTGGTCACAGCAGTTCGGTATCAGAGTTAATCCCAGCAAGTGTCAGGCCATAATATTAGGTAGCTCACGACAGATTAATAAAATTGATATTTCCTGTGCGCCATCTCTTTCTTTAAACTCATCCGTTATTGCCTACTATTCTTCCGTCAAAGATCTCGGCTTACACATTGATGCTACTCTCAGCTGGAACAAGCATATAGAGGAAGTTAGTCGAAAGGTAACAGCTTCACTGCGTTCTTTGTACCGTTTGAAGTATTTTCTTCCTAGGCAGACCAAGATTCTACTTGTAAACGCGTTGGTATTGCCAATAATAGATTACGCGGATATGTGCTACACAGATCTCAACGAAGATCACCTCAACAACTTGGACCGTCTTCTGAACAAATGCATTCGGTTCATCTATTGGCTGCGCAAATATGATCACATATCCAACTTTCGCAAACAACTTGGTTGGCTGCCTATTAGGCAACGCAGGCACGTTAGGATACTTTGTACACTCTTTTCAATCCTCAACGATCCTCACGCTCCGGAATATTTAAAGTGTAAATTCCAGTTTCTAAGCTCTACACATGATAGATGTCTCCGGTCTTCCTATAATCTGAGCCTTCATATTCCTATGCATCATTCCGGATTTATCTCTTATTCTTTTGTTATCCAGGCTACACGTTTATGGGATACTCTACCGGTGGAGTTAAGGAAAGCTTCCAGTAAACTCTCTTTTAAGCAGCGAATTAGAGCTCATTTTTTAAAGTCACTCAGGGAATCATGAAAAATAATATAAGTGTATTTATGATTAATGTGATAAGTTATAAAATAATCTATTTTATTATATATATCTTATTTATTTATTATAATTTTTTAAATATCGTTTATGACGTTTATATATTATTATATTAAAAGTCATTCTTATAGTATATAAGTATTAGTATATAAGTATGTACGCATATGTATTTTGTAGGCACCCCTTATTTTGAAAACCTCTCCATTGCTGTGGTAGACTGGTAGAGAATGCCATATGGCATTAAGTCCGCCGTTTGTACAATAAAAATAATTTTATTTTGTGCAATAAAGTTTTAAATAAATAAATAAATAATAGGGCCGTTCGAAATGACACGAAGGGTGAAAAAAATTGATAGTTATGGGCTTTATTATGGTTCTGCAATTTCATTTATTAATAATTTTGCCACAAAAGACACTGGACCTGTGATGCTATTTTGAAAAGCTCATTAAACAAGCAATTTTTTATACATTTTTTTTCCACAGCTATCACTAAAACTTGAGTCAGGTTTCTCGCAATAAAATAAAATAAAACAATTTAACTCTTTTTCTTAGCGCAGTGTGCTAGTTTCCGTCAAAATTATTACTGGGTTGTCTCAATCAACTAATAACGATAGTCTTGGTAAAAAAAACCCTGAGTTAAAAGATATTTATTGCAGCTGTAGGCAAAAAGGACCATAAAGTGGAAATTTCATAAAAAATCACAAAAGTGGCAATATCTCGAAAACCAGAAAACTTTTACTGGAAGCATGTTGGTGTTTTCTGATAGGCCTCAAGTCCATCTACCTCCAGTGTCACCCTTACGTGTCATTGCAAGAAATTTTACTTTTGTAGCGCCTCCCCAGATGGAGATACAGTATGTTAGGATTGATTGCCCCAGTGCTAAGTAGACTTTATTTAGAAGATCATATTCTACGTGTCTTAAGTTTTCAAAAGTGTAAATGAGTTTTCTTATTCTACTGGTTGTTAGCTCAAGATGTTGGTGTCAGGATAGTCTTTGGTCTATTATTATACCGAGGTATTTAGTGTAGGCAACTTTTTCGATCGACGGACAGTCACAGTTTTTATGCCAGTAATTACAGCTATGGATTCTAAGGTTAGACGTTTGAGGTTGTGAGTTATTATATAGTATTCGAATCCATGATCTTCAATAAACAGCCGAGAACTGTATAATTTCGTCTCCAGGGGTTTGGAATTTTTAAAATAATTCCAATTGACTAAATTGATAAGGGTTCAAACATTAAAGGCACTTGAAGCATTAAAAATAATTTATTATTAAAAAATAACTTTTTATTTTTAAACTGTGCTTGGCTACTTTGTTCCATACATCCACGAGTAGACTAGAATGTTCTTTACATAACAGTAAAGAATATTAAAATTTTGGAAAAATGTGATACACGTTTCAGAGTATTGGTATTGGTAATGGTATTCAGATTCTTGGTTATTCAGAATATTTTGCATCAAATTCATTCAGTCTATGGCATTTATAGTTTTCGACTATTTTGTCGTTCAACAACCTGCAAAAGCTTGAAAAGAAAGTTCTTTTAGCTTACGTTGATATTATCTTAAGTAAAGATAAACAAAACAGTTTCCAACTTTTGTGTCATTTTTGTTGATGGAATATTAATGTTTGCTAAATAGTTTACGTTTACTTAACCCACCCCATCTTGTACTCTACGAAGACGATACAAACAAGGTTGGCATTTGTCTGCATTGTATTAGCATTCTTAGATCCAATAGAACATTATTTTACAATTTGATATACTTTTGTCTTTACCTGAATACGTAATTGAGCCACAAATCATTCGATTACTCAAAAGGCAAGCGAAGGACATGACACAAAGTGAAACAATAAGCTGTTTCGGTATATGTGTATTCACTTACAAAAAATAAGCAAGTTCAAATGTTTTTAAGTTACGAACCCGAAATAGCCTAGCGCTCGTTATGAACACATTCTAAGAAAATTTAAAGATTGTAGTAAACTTATGTCCATATTACTTAAAGTATTTTGTTTAAAACAATACAACGTATATAAGCTCCAGATTTAACCAGCTTGAAATTAATTTATATTTTTTAAATAAATGCTATGCGCATGGCAATAAAAATGATTATTCAAGGGATGAATTTGCGTTTGCGAACGAATTTCAAAAATGTTCGATGGCGCCTAAGGGTACTCTTTTTAACCTATGTCACTGAAACCCTTCAGGTGCCACGTAAAGTTAGACGTCACGGAAACACGTTGGTGAAATGTTCCGTCATGGTAAAACTCCTCATTCAGCTAATTTCATCGACAGCTGATGTATCCACTTGTAGTGTGAGAAGCGTTAACCTGTAATGGCAGTTGGCTATGTGTGTTAATATAAGGAGTGAATTTTTTGACGACCGAGCGGCGTAGTGGGTAGTGGCGCTGCCTCTATCGCAGGAGATTTCAAACGATGATGCTTTAAGTTTTTAATTATCTTGTTAGTTTATTACAAAGCCTGGCCAAGCCAAATATATAAAGCATAGTTTGTTAAGTTCCGTAATATGGCAACTGTACATTCGAAGTTCTGGATTCAATCCACTTAAAATACAACTTCGAAGCATTGTTCAAAGATTCAACTACGCTATTATCTTCCACAAGCAGCCCGCTTTTACGATGACCTCTAAATGTCACTCCTACACATTTTCACTATATTGCAAACATCAGTATTCAGTTTTGAAATTTGAATACCAATTTCGTTATGATATCATCTCATCAATATCATCACTGGTACGTAAGAGCCAGAATTGCTTCCGCGTCGACCTAACTTTTGAGACGCCCCGCATACTGAGGGGCATCGATATTGCAAGGGAACAAAATGTACCGACTAAACATAATACACTTGACGAAAGTCGATACACCTTATAAATAGACTGAGAATCACAAAACATCTCGGCACTTCGTTAAAAATGTTTAATACATGAAATATCAGTAAAAATTTTACAAAATAATAAACACGTCGTATCGTTGCCAAGTACGAGTATGTCGTAGTAATTATATTTTTCAGAAACATGCACAAAATGTGATTACCTACAGAGATACCACAGTTTTTAATGTACTACTGAAAAAAGTTGCTGTATTTGTACTTTTGTAATTATAGAAAAGATTCTAAAGAAATGAAAAATAAAAGTTTGCATTTTATAAGAACTAATTGTAATGGAAGTGGGACTAGTCAAGCGGTCTAACTGTCACCCTGCAGTTTTCTCTTTTCCAAGTAAATGGTTCATGAACTCATTATTTAGGTCCATTCACTTGGCTACAGCCAACTGTAAAAAAAAATAATTTTCTTTCGAGCATCTTGAAATGCACTTCGCTCTGTGCTGGTTGCCATACAGATGCTTCCAGATGCTCACCGAAATTAACTGTTTTGACTTGGGTTTTGTCGCCTCGTTGCTGCCTTGCACTTTGTTATAAGGGTAATCTAAAAATTTCTACGGTCATATTATGTTATCTTACTTAAGTACCTTTGAACTATATGAGACTATATAACAATTCCGACAAGTTTGAAAACGATTATATATATGAGATGTTTTGGCCATTAATAAAAAGAGTACAATAAAAGTTGATTCTGATATCCAAATCTAACACGTGTCCCCGTTTAGGCTTAAATGTTTTTTTCATATTTTCATATCTTTGAAAGCTTGAGGCTCTTTGAAAATGATTTCTCGTATTCCTTATTGCAATTTCGAATAAAAATCAATAAAATTTGTTCCGAATAAAAATATATAAAGAAATGTTTTTGGTTACTTACCAAGCTTTGAGCTTCATAGAACAAGGTGCTTGCGTGGTCGTGTATTTCCAAATATGTAATATAGATAAAGTTTAAACATTAATTTAGTGACCCAGTCGGGTTGTCGGAAAAGAGTATCTAACTCCGAAAAATTCAAGGGCAACATTGTATTTGACCAGCCTTTAGGGGAGTTTAAATTCAAATCGCGAACAAATTCAATCGTTGCTTTAGCGAATAGCTTGATTTTAAGGTCGGAACTCTCAATATCCCGGACATTTTTAACTTTACAAGGGTACATCCGTACATCCGGACTAACGTTGTTATTTATCCAATTTTCGACATTATTATGCAAGTTTTTGCCTCCGATCGACATTTTCTGAGGAAAAATGGGAGAAAGGGAATTATTGTATTAACTCAGTAATAATTAACTTTAACTCTAAGCGTACAGAAAAAAAGTGTATGGGGCGTACCTTACACCGTGACTAGTTAGATAAAACAGCTGAATTACGTTAAATAACTAATTTATTATTGCCCAACTTATTATATTATACTAAATGAGTGGAACGCGCTATTTGGGTGATTGCTAATTACGAACTGAACGAGTCTTTAGAACTATACATGAAAACGTGCCTGATGAAGTAAAATGCTGCGTTGCGACCTACTTAAGTATGTACTCCGTACATGCTCCCGGGGCAAAGAATTGCTGAATGAAATGAGGTAATGATGAATAACTACAATGAGTGATAGGCTACAAGGTGAAGGGCATTTTAGACATAAATTAAGATCAAATTAACAGTAGGTACACTCCGTGATTCACGCACTATCGTCGGAAATTGTAAATACAGAACGGAGCACGGGCGACGTGCTTTTGTCTTTTGATTTGAAACTTTTGTGTCTTCGCACTGAAACATTTTTATCACATTTACACTCATCACTAGACGGAACACTAAACCGCACGCTGGGCTCGGGGGCCCCGGCCGGCGACGACGGCGGCGCGGGCTGTGCGCGGCGTGCAGCGCTCCTCCGCCACGCCACCGCCAACGCCAACGCTGCTACTGCTGCTACCACCACGTATATTGCAGTGTAGTGGTGTATGTCGTGATAGGACATCCCTTCACTTAGCGGTGTTGCTTCCTTCATCTCATTTATCTGATTTTGTAGCTCTCCAAGTTGCTTGTTGTGAAGTTGGTGGTCGGATTCAGATAACGTTTCCGACTTAGTCAGGGGGATATTTATAAAATGGTTAATAGGTGACATATCGATAGGTATCGTATCTCTTGAAATATTTAAGCTGGAAGTGTCCATTCTGTGTGTGTATACAGTAAACTCCTTCGTTTTTATAATGCAACCATGGCTTACGCTTAATAGGCCGGCGAGAGATACATCTAATGCGGTTATTTGATCTGCACATATTATCTTAAGCGCACAGGTATTACAGCAATAATAAAAGTAGGTATTAATTGTGTTCATTTCTTCCCATTTGTCACTACAAAGGCTTGTTATTGTTTTACAGGTCCCTGAACTTTTGTCGACTTCGCAGAATGACTCATCGTCTCTGATTTTTACTATAGCGCGTCTTATGTTACATAATAATGTTTCTGCGTTTAAGTGAAGGCATGTTTGTATATCATGTTCGGTTATTGGGATAAGGGCGTCTTTTTTAAGGCTAGCGGCAACGTATACACTAATAGGCTTTAATGTTGTTATTTTCTCGTTTAACTGCTGCGGAATCGGTATAATTTTTAATAATTCAAAGGTATCTCTACTGATGAGTGGAATTTTAATTTCGAAGATCAGGTTGTGAGTAGTTATTTTAGTTCGAATTTTAAGTAATTTGTAAAACTTATTTAAATCACTTGAATCAATCGGTAAACTTAAATCGCTTGGTAACTTTCCTGATATTGTATTTAGCTGATTCAGTAGTTCCCCGGGCGTAATAAGGTGTAGGTTAAACATTCCATTATAAATGTTTGTAATAGTGTTTAAAGTTATTTCCTGCATGTTTTGAAGATGATTCAAAATGTTAAATGCCATTAATGCTGATTGAGTAAATTCGACGGATGTCGATATATTGTTAAAACTCTTTTCTATAATATTTAGGGAGTTTTCCATTTCGTTAATTTTTTTATTAACATATTTATGCTGTTTTTGCATCACGTTTTCGGTACGTTTTATGAAGTTGAACTCAGCTTCGACGATGGATGTTTGATTTTTCCAGAGGGCGGCTAAGTGGTTTTGGTTCGATCTTAAAAGTGTAATGTCCCTCTCATATTGCTCTGCAAATTCATCGTCGAGCACTCCAAACAATGTGTTCGCTATGTTGCCTACGACATTGACAAGGCCGCGCCTCCGTCGGGAACGCACCGAGTATTGCTGAGTTAGTAACATACGGTTGTAGTACTCGAGCTCTGCGTCACCGTGACGTAGTTGCGACATGATCCCGTCGCAGTGTGATTCCGTTCTTATCTTCGAACATATGCTGTCTAAGAATGTTAGGTATTTTGAAAATGCTGTAATGCCTTGCCAATAGGGGTCCGTGTTGAAATAAACGACGAGGTTCCAGTTATCTCTAATTATATGCATGTTCGATATATGGTCGAAATAAATGCCTTTATGCTCTTGAAATTTTGTTACATTATACTTAGATTCCACTGATGTTATGCTGTTAAAAAATAATAAAATTATGGATAAAACTGTTGTGGCAAAGCAGTAACGATTTTTGCGTATTCTTTTTGGCGTTTTCTGTTCGCTTAAGTCTGTTGTCTCGTTATCACTGTGTTCTTGTGTATTGCAGCCACGTTTGCTCTCGATTTGATTATTTATGGGTAATATGGATAGTTTGACGATAGGTCTTTTCATTTCGCCGTTTTTTGTTTTAAGCGTGACGACTCTCACATAGCCGTCTGTGCCAGGGTGAAGCTGAATAACTCTACCTAGGGCCCACTTTCCTGCCGGTAAGTTTGCGTCGTGTATAATTACTACGTCATTTAACTGAATATTTCTTTGCGGTGCTTTCCATTTACTTCTAGCAGATAACTGTGTTAGATATTCGCTTTGCCATCGCTGCCATATGTCATGCAATATTTTCTGTGTATGATGCCACCGAGTTCTTAGGTCAGTTTCTGTTTCGATCAATGTTAACGTGGGGCCACTACCTAGGAAATGTGCAGGTGTAAGAATGTTCAGATCTTCAGGATCTTCTGATAATGGGCACAGAGGTCTGGAATTAAGACAACCTTCAAGTTGTGCTAGCAATGTGTTATATTCTTCAAAAGTTAACTTTTGATCTCCTATTACTCTCTTCGTGTGATGTTTCAAGCTTCGTACTGCAGCTTCCCATAGACCTCCCGCCGAGGGCCATGAGGGCGCGTTGAAATGCCACGTAATACCTAGTTCGCTGATCTCCTTTCTAAATATATGATCTTGCTGATATGATTTTATTTCTTCCTGTAGTATCCTGTTTCCTTTAATAAAATAGGTTCCTTGATCACTATACAGATGGGCTGGTGTTCCTTTTCTGGCGGCCATTCGGCGTAGGGCAGCTAGGAATGTTGATGAGGTCAGATCCGACACTATTTCCAAATGTATAGCCTTCGTGGCCATGCACACAAAGACTGCTATGTATCCTTTAGAACATTTGGTGCCGCGACCTTTGCTGGATTTTACGTAAACGTAGCCTGTATAGTCTACTCCCGTGTGGTAGAATGGTTTCGACATATTGCTTCTAGCTGAAGCTAAGTCACCCATCAACTGATGATGCTTAGATGGGTTTTGCTTTCTGCATGTCACACATAATCGTAATTGCTTTTTTACTAATCTATTGCCGCCGACAATCCAATAGTTTTGCCTAATTAATGCTTGTGTTAACCTAGCTCCACCATGAAAGGACATAGTGTGCGCATAATCTATGATGAGTATAGCTAATCGGCTGTCATTAGGTATGATGATCGGATGCTTCATTTCGTATGGTATTTCAGAATTTTCTAATCTCCCGCCAACACGTAAAATGCCAGAAGAGTCAAGGTAAGGGTTTAGGTTTTGTATTTTGCTTTTCGAATTAACGCCTTTATTTGCTTGTAAATTGCTTATTTCTTCTTTGAATAATTCGTTTTGTATATTTTTTATAATTGTTAATTTAGCTAATCTAAGTTCTTGTACTGTTAAATACGCTTGCTTTGCTGTTTTGCTATTTTTTAATCTCAATATCCACGCTACTATTCTAACTACTCGCAGAAATGAGCTGTGTTTATTTAATAATTGTGTTGTTAATGAGTCATCCGCTTGACCTTGAACTACATTTACATTCTTTATGTTTTTCAATTGCTCCTCCGTTGTATAAATATTGTTATTTAATTGTTCAGGCTTAAATTTTGCTAGCCAAGCGGGTCCCTTCTGCCACAAGGAATTGCTTATCATCTGGGTAGGGTATAAACCCCTGCTGGCCGAATCCGCAGGGTTTTCACAAGACTTAACATAATGCCAACAACTCGATGGCATAATCTCGAGGGTATTTTTTATTCTATTCGCTACAAATACCTTCCATTTATTTGATTCATTTTTCAGCCATGCTAAGACTACCATCGTATCGCTCCACCCATATGTTTCAATGTTATGCTGATTGAGACATTTCTTCACCTTATGCATTAATTTAGATAATAGCTGAGCTCCACATAACTCTAGTTGCGGTATAGTTAAGTTTTTGTTTCGAGGTACAAGTTTCGATTTTGCTGCTATTAAAGTTAAAGTTTGGCGTTTTTCTATGCGTGCATAAATTACACAAGCATATGCTTGCGCCGACGCGTCACAAAATCCGTGTAATTGTATAATATCATCTGTTTGACATCCTATCCATCTAGGTATATTGTATGTGTTTATGTTGTATATATCTGCTCGTATTTTATTCCATTCATTGCTTATCTCTTTAGGTATTACGTCATCCCATTGAAGGTTTATAGAATAGGTATTTTGAAATAATAATTTCAATTTAGTGGTGATTGGAGTGAGCCAGCCTAAAGGGTCAAAGATCTTAGATATTTCAGATAAAAGTTGCCGTTTAGTAGGGCTGATTAAATTACTATCCAAGTTAAATTGAAATGAAAAATTGTCTTTATCAGAGTTCCAATATAATCCTAGTATTTTTGTCTGATTTTCTGTCTTAAAGTTAAAAATTTTTTGATGTTCATTGTTTTCTTTACCCTCTAATATTTCTGAATTGTTAGTTGACCATTTTCGTAAAGTAAAACCTCCTAAATTTAGTAACTCTTGTAGCTGATTAATTAAAAGTTTTGCATGTTCGATCGAGTATGACCCATGGACTACGTCATCAGTATAGAATGCTTCTTCTACAACTTGGGCGGCCTCAGGGTAGGCTTGGCGTTCGTCCGCCGCCAGCTGGCGTAAGGTCATCATTGCCAGGAAGGGCGCCGCCTTAGTTCCATAGGTAACTGTAGCTAGTTGATATGATTTGATAGGTAGGTTTTCATGCTCTCTCCATACGATTTTTTGGTAAGTTTGGTGCGTTTCTGCTAAATTTACTTGTCTGAACATTTTCTCGATGTCTGCTGTAAAACCAAAGGGGAATTGTCTAAATTTTAAAAGTAATTCTTGCAGATCTTGTTGTAAGTTCGGACCTCTATGCATTAGATCGTTTAGGCTTAGGCCTGATGACGTATTTTGTGACGCGTTGAATACAGCTCTATATTTTGTAGTGCTACTGCTTTCTCGCTCTACACAATGGTGTGGTAGGTAACATTCTGATGGTGAGTTACTAAGGGCATGCTTCATATGATTTAAGGTTTCATACTCTTCTAAAAATAACTTATAACCTATTGCTAAATCAGGTTGCTTTCTAAATCTCCTTTCTAAGCTTAATAGCTGTGCTACAGCTATTTGTTTGGATGTTCCCAGCTTTTCACGCAACTGTTCCTTAAAGGGATACATAACTTCGTAACGCCCATTTGGCAAACGTTTCGTTGTATTTTTATAAAACTCTATACACCTCTGGTCATCTTCCGATGTTGACGTTTTTTCTGACGTTATATCTTCCAATTCCCAAAATTGCTTAATATCTTCGATGTTATTTATAACCACGTTACAATTGTAGGTTTTCACATTCCCACAAAGTAACCACCCTAGCTGGGTTTGCTGAGCGATAGGTTGTGCTGTATCTTCACCCTTGATGATTCCGCCCATGATAATTTCAGAGTAGCCATCAACCCCTAGCAATAAGTCTACAGGGCGACTAATGTTAAAGTCTGGGTCGGCTAAGTTGATATTGTCGATATAAGACCATGAAGGTTTGGAAAACGTTTGAGATGGGAGATGTTTTATCAGGTTATTCATAATAAGTACGTTTAAATTAAATGAAAATTGGTTGTAAGTGGATGAGCATTCTATTTTGAGCATTCCTTTACAGTTATTCTCTGTTTGTCCTATACCAAAAATGACACCACTGCATTTTTGACGTTTGAGCCCTAAGGCTTGCGCTGCATGCTCTGTGATGAGCGATATTTGTGACCCTTGGTCTATGAGAGCACGCATTGTACGGTATGTTCCGTCAGCTGCTAGGACATTGACATTTGCTGTTGCTAGTAGCATTTCTTGAGAATTATAATTATTTTGTGACACGTGTGACATAGTTCCTAAAGTCACGTTGTCTTGCGAAGTTGTAGGTTTTGCTTGAATTGGGTAATTACGTCCGGTGTTAGATTTCAAATTTGCGAAACAGTCGTGTAATAAAGAATGATGACTTCGAGTACAGTAGCGGCAACGTTTTGCTGATCTGCATTTATTTCCATTATGATCGAATAAACAGTTTTGACAAATATGCATGTTTTGGACAGTTTTTAATTTATGTTCACTATTCATATTTATGAACTTATCGCAAGAATATAAGGCATGGTTTTCCTTGCACATTGGACAGGATTTACTGGGCACTTGGACGGCCTTTTGGTTAGGATATTGCCCCGGTTTTGGTTTTGCATTATAATTATTGCAAGAGAATTGCGGTTTTTTAAATGATGATGAAATATAGTTATGCGATGATGATTGAGGTCTAATATCCGGTTTTCTTCGGGCTGACTCTAACGTTGTAAATTTTGACTCTAGGTAGCTTAAAAATTCTTGAAGAATTGGTAATTCTCTTGGATTTGTGACAAATTCTAAATATTTGTTATGGCTGACGGGATCTAATTTTTGCGTTAAAATATGTACTAGTAGTGGGTCCCACGTTGCTATATCGACCCCCAGATTTTTGATGGCATGTAGGCACTCCGTAGTAACGTCGTGCATTTTCTTGATTTGGACAAACGATTGCTGATTAATAGTTGGTAGGCCTAGTAGAGTGTTAACATATGATGTAAATATGAGTTTCTTATTATTAAATCTATTATTTAAGATATCCCAACATACTTGGTAGTTCTCCGTGCTAATTGGCAGATGTTGTACTAATTTTTCTGCTTCGCCCTTAAGCTTGCATTTTAAAAATTGCATTTTTTGTGCACATGAGAGAGATGGATTTTTATGGATAGACTCCTGAAAAAGGTCTTTGAATGATACCCATTGATTATACTGCCCATAAAAGGTAGGAATATCCAAAACAGGGGTGGACTTTTCCCTGTGTGCGACGGACCATAGTTTCTTGTTGATATCTCTCTTCAACTCGTTAAACTTACGCTCATGCTTGCTATAGATCCTCTCATAGCTTTCGTCTTCTCCGTTCAATTCGCTGTCGATTTCCCAGTGGAGGCAATCGATCGCACCCCACCTGCTATGGAGGACCTTCAAGGCATCGTCAAACTCCCACTTATCCGAAAGTGTATCCACGTCAATGTTTGAAACGGTCCTTATAAATGCTTTAAAGTTTGCTGTTTGTTTTTTTATCATATCGTCGAGTTTACTGGTTGACCCTTGGGATCGAACCAAGGTTGGTACCGATACGCCTGGATTTTCCGTCGCGCTTTCCATCTCACCTTCGACGTCCTGCTGCGGCTGTCTGCTAGAACCTGCTGGCGCTGGACTCCTTTGTGTAAATGAAACCTGATGTTGCTGGCTAATGTAGTCTTTTACTGACTTGTACAGTTGAGAAGTTTGCTCGTACTCTCTATTAGTGAAATACATATGAGTTCTGCTCGCTTCCATGCTAAGCCTATCATGGTTGCCCTGATATTCTACCCAATAACCTTCTAAAGTTTGCAAACGCTTTTTAAAATAATCATTGGTCTTACGTTCAACGCTATCTTTTTTAAAGTTCGACAATAGTTTTTTAATTGCTTCCGAAATTTCCACCTGACTCAGATACAGTTCGTTGATATCCATTATGGAAAAAGATAAATGGAAAGATCTTACTTGAGCTGGCTGGTTGTTGCTGTAGACGCTAAGTGAGGGCGCGGTTTATCCACTACTGCTGAGTGCTCTGGTACCCGCTGGGTTGGTGCCGCCCGGGGCGCGGTGGTTGTTGCTGCGAGCGCTATCTGAACGCGCTGCTCTTGCTGATCGTGAGCGTGGCTCACGGGTTGTTGCTGCTGGATACGATATATTCACCCGCCGATAGCTTGTGGAGGGCTAATGCTGCTTGCTTGATATGACGCGGTAAATATAGTACTTTTGCTAGATATTTTTTAATTATTTTTTATTTATTTAAAACTTTATTGCACAAAATAAAATTATTTTTATTGTACAAACGGCGGACTTAATGCCATTTGGCATTCTCTACCAGTCTACCGCAGCAATGGAGAGGTTTTCAAAATAAGGGGTGCCTACAAAATACATATGCGTACATACTTATATACTAATACTTATATACTATAAGAATGACTTTTAATATAATAATATATCAACGTCATAAACGATATTTAAAAAATTATAATAAATAAATAAGATATATATAATAAAAGAGATAAGTAAACAGACATTATATTATAACTTATCACATTAATCATAAATTCTCATATATTATTTTTCATGATTCCCTGAGTGACTTTAAAAAATGAGCTCTAATTCGCTGCTTAAAAGAGAGTTTACTGGAAGCTTTCCTTAACTCCACCGGTAGAGTATCCCATAAACGTGTAGCCTGGAGAACAAAAGAATAAGAGATAAATCCGGAATGATGCATAGGAATATGAAGGCTCAGATTATAGGAAGACCGGAGACATCTATCATGTGTAGAGCTTAGAAACTGGAATTTACACTTTAAATATTCCGGAGCGTGAGGATCGTTGAGGATTGAAAAGAGTGTACAAAGTATCTTAACGTGCCTGCGTTGCCTAATAGGCAGCCAACCAAGTTGTTTGCGAAAGTTGGATATGTGATCATATTTGCGCAGCCCATAGATGAACCGAATGCAGTTGTTCAGAAGACGGTCCAACTTGTTGAGGTGATCTTCGTTGAGATCTGTGTAGCACATATCCGCGTAATCTATTATTGGCAATACCAACGCGTTTACAAGTAGAATCTTGGTCTGCCTAGGAAGAAGATACTTCAAACGGTACAAAGAACGCAGTGAAGCTGTTACCTTTCGACTAACTTCCTCTATATGCTTGTTCCAGCTGAGAGTAGCATCAATGTGTAAGCCGAGATCTTTGACGGAAGAATAGTAGGCAATAACGGATGAGTTTAAAGAAAGATATGTGCACTGATAATTGATCACTGATATGCTTATCACTGCAATCCAAATTCGCTGGTGGAACCTCACGCGAGGAACGACGTAACCGACAATCGCGAGGTCCCTTTGCTCGAAGGACCACAACGATGTATGGGGCGTACCTTACACCGTGACTAGTTAGATAAAACAGCTGAATTACGTTAAATAACTAATTTATTATTGCCCAACTTATTATATTATACTAAATGAGTGGAACGCGCTATTTGGGTGATTGCTAATTACGAACTGAACGAGTCTTTAGAACTATACATGAAAACGTGCCTGATGAAGTAAAATGCTGCGTTGCGACCTACTTAAGTATGTACTCCGTACAAAAAGTAATGTCTACTTAAAATTTCCTAAAACTTTGATTTCCTCAATTTTTTTTCGCTACTCAATATTTTACTGCCCAGCGCCATAGGCAACCCCGTTTTTCCCAGTAACTCGAAAAATATAGTCACACAAAAAAATTGCTTCAAATAAAATGTAGACAGTTGCATAATTAACTACTTTAGTTCCTATGATTTTTCTCGAAAAGCTAAATGACTGTTATATTGAAAGGAAAAAAACAGCTCCAATTCTAAAATCAAGATGGCGGCTAACGCAGCGGTCGAACTCGTTCACTATTTTGAATGAAGAAGGCTGGGCCCAAAGCATTTGTTAATTAGTTATTTATTCTGAAATAGATAGTATGGTTCAAATAGGAAAATATATACATTGAAACTTTAGAATGTCATCTTCCCTAAGTTAGTCAGATCAAAATTTAAAAAGTATCCTTTTTTGAGTTCGAAAATGTCAATTAGGATTAATTGTTAACTACGTAGGTAACCGCTGAGGGGTCCATCATTTAACAACTAGGTAAGTAAATGGACGCGTTGTTCCCAAACAGTAGATAAATTTAGACGCTCTTGACTTATTTGATGGCAAAGTTTTAACTAGTTACACGATTTAGGACAAATCCCGCGCACACATCTCACGGCACCGGCGTTAAATTGGGTTTGTCAGGTTTAAGCCCTCAATGTGTTCCGGCGTTGAAAAATAATTCGTCATTTGGTTGCGACAGCTATCTTGGCTTTACAGTAATGCTGAATATACATTATTTTATTGTCAACAAAACTAAAATAAGTACCGAATGTTCAGCAGACTGATTGATCTAAAATTCGAGGCACAGACGAGACAGAAGAGGTAAAACTTCAGTTTCTAGATTTAACAACCCACATGAGAGACAAACACGGTTAGCTAAATAAAACCGTTTGAAAAAAAGACTTGCTTAATTTTTTTTCATGAACGAAATAAACACAATCTTTATATCTGAGTTTCTCGAGGTCCACTTAGATTGTTTTCTTTTAATATATTTGCTGTACAATTTTAATAAATTTTTTTTTAAAGCCTTGCAGCTGTAAAAGAACAAGCAATATTTCGCAAAAAATCCCCAAATATTACAAAATATCCAATATTATATTGGAGCACAATAAATACCAAGTTCTAAAACGTATAAAGTTATTTCATTGATAAGCCTTGGATCGAAATTTGCTAACGGACTTTGTACGTCTGTTTTGACTACTGCATGTTTTATTTATTCAACTATAATGAATAAAGGCTTTATAATGAAAAAAACCAACAATGTTATTGATATATTGAGTTTTTATCATTCTGTTCCCGCACGTTGACGCCAATTTAGCATATCTTATGGTATTTGCGAAATGTAGATTCAAAACTATATTCTAATTTCTATATTCTAATTTTGGCCATTCAAACTGAAAGGTTCTTAATAATGTGATCATTCTATTGTTGTTATATCTGTAATGTTTTATTTACTGTATTGTTTTATTATAAAATTATTAATACGATTATAAAATAGATTGGAAGCTAAATACAAATTCAAATTTTTATTTCTTAGCATTGACATAGTACTTGTTCTTATTGACGACAAATAAATCATGACTCTGCCACCAGTTCGGAAAAACCTTAGTAAAGAAGAACTGGTGAGAAAATGTTAGGTGTATAATTTTTTCAAAATAAATTTACAATGTATCTTTATGTCTACACAAAATTATTCTTATCTGCATCTGTCAGCTCGGCAAGTCTCCCTCCCCCCAAGTATCTAAACGACGAATACCATCAAACAGCTCCTGTTCACGAGTTAACGCGGGATCCAGCCATCGCCCGCCATATTAGCATCAACCATATTAGAGGGAAGTGAGCGACCCGTCACCCGACGCTACCATAAGAAGACGTACTTTAGTGACAATGACGCTTTAGATATTCATTGGGGCGAAGAACTCAACGAACAAACAGACACATTACACATGTTAAAAAGCCTGTAAATGAGGGGATTGTACCCACGGGCTTTTATCGTTCAAATAATCGGATAGTTTATAACAAGCTTTAGCATCTTTATAGTTTCGTGAATTTGTCAGTAGGAAGACCTTGGATATCCTCAAGAACCTTATTGTAAAAGCGTATACATTGACCCATGAATAAGTTAATGACTTTATGAAGCTATTATGAGCTGCCAGCTTATTTTTTCCTCTTGTGTTAATTTGTGTAGATCTCTTTTTCTTTTGAACAAGGTTATTTTCTTTTTTACAAACATTACATTTTCGAAAATATACTGCGACTGAAAAATAAGAATATTTATTGATAATTAGAACCCTTGGATTGCGCGTACGGGCCTTTTCTGCCGAATAAAAATAGTATTGATGTCGGCAGCACTCCTCCACAACAGAATGCCATGTCATGAGTTTAGAAACAGATATACATAATTTATGTATTATGATGCAACGAAATGTTTTTAAAACCTATTGCAATATCTGAATAGAAACTACTAATAATAAACTAAACGATCCTTGTGCATTCATATTTATCAACATTGTCGTAGTCATGCACCGTACAAATGATTGTCATCGATATGTCCTAACAGATAACATTTCATATTCGTATAATTGGAATAAATAGTTCGAATTTCGATCTCTAGGTTGGATCTACAAACACAAATAAATGAACTGTAAAACGTAAAAAGATAGCTTAATTTGACTTTTAAATGAGTTTTAGCTCGATTGCCAACCAATTATTTGTTTGAAATCCAGATAACTTTAACATTAAAGGCAAGGTGTCAAAAGACAGTCAATAACTTGCGCCAAGAAAAACAAGCAAAGCAAAATAAAATAGCTTTTTAATTTCGGTAGGTTGCAGTTGAAACTGTGCAACTTGTTTAGTAACTTAGGGCTCTTTCTCCAAAAGCTTAAATATGCGCATAGATTTTCACACATAATACATACTTTTGCTGTGTACTACACGAGATCCATTGTATGAAAATAAAGCAAACAGAATCACTGGACAATTGTTCTTTTTACGTTGAGGGTTTAGTTCCTGTTATCATTTCTGTAAATTTAACATTAACCGATTTGTCTAAAACATTTATAAACGAAGCCAATTAAAATGAATTACAATAAAACAAGTACTAAAGCGAAAGTCAAAATAAATTAGGTGAAATAGGATTTCAGAGAATTGTTTTCCAGACAAATGGTGACAATTTGTCTGAAAATATTTGTTGAAAATTTAGGAGAACTCATTGTTTCTGTATCGAGTGAGCCAAATTAATTTTCATCTTACATTTTGAACAAGCAAATAGTGTTATTTCTATAAGATCATATCAGATTCCGTGAAATAACTTTAGTGTACCTATTCTGTTCATGATGATAAACGTCATATTATTTTGTGTTCCTAATAGGGCTTTCAACAAGCTATGTTAATTAGTGGATAGGATTAGACGTAATCTTTAATTAAAGTGTAATAGTGGAAGATAGTTGACAAGCTCATAAGGCACGTGAGCCAACCTCATAAACCTTGTTGCCAGTCGCCTGATTTTACTTGTCAAATGATTTAGCTACTGCGCTATCCAAACCGACAATACACGACATGACACGAAATATTTTGTCTTACTCTTGAGCAAACTCTCGAGCATTGCCCATGTTTTGCGTCTTCGTTTTAGTTTTATGTCGGGAAGCAATTGATTGGAGTTTGTGTAGGTAAATGTTTCTGTAGTACTCGTAGTTCCAGAGCCATAGGGCTGGTACATTTTATTTTATGTTACTTTTTTAATTTAATTTAATTTAATTTATTTTTTTATTTCGTTTATGTAAGAACCTCACCTATATATCCGCTATTTTACATCCCTAATTTCTCGCATAATATTGAATATCCCTAATAGTTTTAACATGTAATCCGGTACAATTCGTATTTATGAATACTTGCAAAATGTAGGTATTTGTATTATAGAACTCTTGGTGATTTCTGGTCTATGTTTACAGGAATAATATACACAAAATAAAAAAAAAACTTTACAAAAAATATAAAACGACTTCAATTTATCAGTTAAATAAAAAGAAGAAAAAAGTAGTAGTCTATCTAAGTAGGTACATACGCTATTTCTTTTTGAGGTTTTAGTGCCAGCCTTGGTAACGGCATACGAGGTGCGAGCTACACACTATTATAGCTTTTTCTTTCTATTTTATGCTGTCTTCTTTCCTAATGTTGATACTTGCTGCTAGTATCAACATTAGGAAAGGTTTTTGAGTTACTAGCACCGACCTCAAAAACAAATATTAGGTCCTTACATGTGAAATTGGCGTTTTGTCGTACTGGCCTTATGCCATAAGTCGGGTAGTTATAGTCAGGCCATTTTAATAGGTATCATTTGACGTCTGTCAGTTTTATCTTCATAGTGAGGTGACCTGCTTAAAAACGTCGATTAAAGTGAATGAATCGATATGGACTTGAAACATATGTGAATTTTAAAAATCATCACGAGAATCCCTGTCCTATATTTATTTTTTCTTTCCTAAATTTAAGGAGCAAAATAAGATAAGTACATAATTTAACAAAAAATTGCATTTATTCAGTTGAACTATCAGAACTGTTATTAGTATTGTTATCTTTTTTCTACGATTTTTCTCCAGTCTTCTGTAGTGACTTCTACACACGCAGTTTGTAGCAAAGTCATCATTTTAGCTGTACTGAAGGGTGGTTCAGTATTGTTCCGCGCTGCACACCCTTTATTTGTGCCCAAATAAGCTCGATGGCGTTATACGGGCAATGGTAGGGAGGAAATCGAATAACTTCGTGTCCATGCTCTAGGGCTGGTTCATCGATTACATAGCGGAGCTTGGACGGCTTAGTTGCTTTTACTAGATTTAACAACATTCAAGTCCAACTTTTAATAAAGTTGGACTTGCATCCACACCACTTCTTACCAGCCACGAGACAATTTCTTGTTTTTTATTTGCTCGAGTTGGTGGTTTATCTTGTAGTTTTAGAGGCGAATGCGAGTAGGCAGTCTGGACTAAAACCTTGAGAAGCTAATCCCGCGTGACATATAATAAGTCGGGCTCCTTTTTTCAATGGAACTTTTGAGGTGGAGGCCGCTGTATCATCGGTCCATGTCCGCGAAACCGTATGGTTCGTATTCAACAATGTTTCGTCAATAAACACGACATTGTCCCAATCTATAATTTTCTTTACTTGACGTAAGAATGTAACTCTCTTCAAAATGGTATCGTAGCGTTCTAGCAGGATTTTCCGCTTGTCAGATTTTTTAAATCTAAAGCCAATCCATTTCAAAACATTTGATAGAGACGATTTACCGCAAAAAAATAAGCCTGCGTCTTTTAACAAATTCCTTACCTACCTTTTTTCGTGTAAGATATTCTTTTCTCGAGTAATATCCATAAACGTGGTTGCGAATTGCAGCAGCATCAAAATTATTAACGCCAACAATTTTCTTGTAGGTCTTTCTTTTTTTCGGTGTACGTAAAGTATTATCTTCTGAGCCTGATGGTCCGTATTTCTCTTCCAGAATTTGAGTTACGGTGCTCTTCGCTATTCCCAATGCTTCGGCAACGCGTTCTCTCGGTTGTGTCAATGGTAAAAGAGGCCCATCGTTAACTGATTCACGTTCAAAATAATTGTACAATTTCACCTCTAGTTCGCGAGATTGACTGTTTATCGTTTTCCCCCGTTTCGACATGGTAAGACTGTAATGTTGTTCTGGTTTACTAATCGTTAAGCAATCGGAGTCTAATTTCTAGCCAGGTAAACGTAGTCAGTAAGATCAGTCCAATAAAAAAGCCTGCTCAGAAGCAAATAACAGAGAGCACACCAAAAACGCACAGTCACTTCGCACAACGACAAAAGACTGCGTCATGTAATGGCGACATGACATGGCGTCATCGACAGGCACTGGTGTTGCGAGCAACATCCCACCTAAATTGTACCTAACATCAATGATTTTTCTATTTAGTTATTTTTTTGATTTTTATAGTTAGTTAAAAGAATAATAAATATAATTATGTTTTATTATAATCACAACGTGGTTATTAATTTAGGGTGATATTTCTTAAGAAGTAATCATTGCATTCGATTCAACTTAAAAGCTTTGATTTTTAGAGTAACATCCCTAGTGTTTAAATGCAACATTGTAACGACGTTCAGTTCTTTAGAACAGAAATTGTTTATTATGTTTAGAATGGTTTATTTGTGAAAGCAAATCGTAAAATTACTCGTATTGGTCATTATTACAATAAGTATGTAATCGTAATTGACAAAAGTTAAGCAATTGTGCATTTCTAACAAAACAAAAAAAAAATATTTTATGCTAGCCGTTACAAGGTTACGTTGTTGAATTTTGATGAATTGTCAAATGTTACCTATTAAAATGGCCTGACTTTCGTTCACTTAACGTTTGGACATGATTTTTTTAGTTAAGTGCATAAGTTGACAAAGCGTTTGGCGGTAAGAGCTCAAACCTATTTTACAGTTTTTCCTTTATTTCAAAATGTCGAAGTGAAGTTAAGACTCTACTTTAAAATTTGTTGAAAAATATTTGAAATAAAGAAAACTAAACTTGTCGAAGATACGATGTAAAAAATACAAAAATAAACATAATATTCTGGAGATTCTAATTTCCGTAACAAATTCTTCTCTGACCACCTCCAAAATCCCGCTTTGATTATCTCATAAGTTATTGACCGTCCATCTATATTGAAATACATTAAGTAGTTACGGACCTAACTATTTAATGCATTTGGACACAGAAGTGACATGATGTTACTTAAAATTTTGTTACTACTTAACTACATAATAGGTGTAAACCGCAAATAAGGGCGTTTATAATTTAGACGTTGCACATCGGATTGCTACGGACCAGAGCGGCACAGTCTATTTAAAATATTCTTATCCAAATTAAGTATAAAATTCATAGAAGATTCCAGTACATTCATATGTCATAGAATTTGCATAATAATTATCTAACTATTTATAGAAAAACTTAAATTGTTAAAATTTCGTAGTTTCATAAGTCGACAGTTTCAATAGAAAAAGCTATACAATTATTTTATAAATTTTTTTGCCGCACTAGGTACTTATCTATATTTTATTTAAGAATATTTTTATTGACAAATTCAAAATTTAACTTAAATTAACAATTGTAAAATAAAATAAAATAATGCTACAAATAAAAACCTAAATCTAAACTTGTTTCAATTGACAAGGCATTTATTTTTATAATATTAATTAAGAGTTATTGTTATGCATACAAACCTTTTGTCGATACTCGTTTGCAAGTTTGACGTACCCATCCTCCTATGTGATTATTATACACGTGATTAGAAATATTTTTGTGGCGAAAACTCATCTTATTTGCCACTTAATCTCTAAACTACATCTTAGATTTGTGCAACAGCACTTATAATTATTACTTATACTAATTACAAAATCATTACTAAGATTCAACTTGTATTAATTGATTTATCGTTTTCAGTGGTGACTATCGAAGTTGGTCGGGTTTTATGTTATGCAAATCATTCTAATGCGTCGGTGTAACATTTCTCCCAACCCGAAATGATTCCCATTATGAGTATGAGGAATCTAATACTGTCATATTAAGGTTATAGGGTCATCCTCGGAAGTAAATCTCAATAAATGAATCTTCGGTCCTTGGGTTTTTAGTTAAAGTATTAAGAATCGAAAACGCATTTAACATTTTATTCTCATATTACACTGACAAAGTGACAAGTAAGGGTCGTTGAACTTGTGCTATGTACGTTTATACCTATCCTGTACTTTAGCTTTGATCCCGTTCAGTGCTTATCAATACAATGTGTTTTATTCAAGAATTTGCTTATACACATACTTTAATATTCTTGCTGTCTGGATCCCACGTAAACTCGTGAACGGATGCCGTTTGAGGGTGTTCGTCGTTTGGATACTTGGGGGAGGGAGACTTGCCGAGCTAACACATGCAGATAAGAATAACTTTGTATATACATAAAGAGACATAGTAAATTTATTTTGAAAAAAATATACCCGTAAAGTTTCTTGCCAGTTCTCTACGAAGGTTTTTCGAACTGGTGGTTGAGTCATGCTTTATTTGACATCAATAAGAACAAGTAATCGTCAATAATAAGAAATAAATATTTGTATTTGTATTTACAATTTACTAAAAATCGAATTAACGCGCGAGAATAGTGCCATCGTCTTTATTGTTCGTACCAACTTTTCTATTCTCAATACGTAAAATATTGTATTGCTTTCGTTATTCGTGTACATATCTTTAGTGTTTTGTTTATATTGTGTAAAAAAGTTGTTTTGTGTTTTATACTTTATTCGAAATTGGAGTTCTGAATGACTTTGAATGTGAGACAACGATCTAAAAGGTATCTGAAAGGTGGTTATCTAATAAAGCAAAAATGTGTGAATATGGTAAACCTAGCATTCCAGAAATGCTTGTGTGTAAACGGACTTTTAAATTTAATCGCAAGAAGAACGCTTGTTACATTGCCGAGTTAGAAGAGTCTGATCCAACGAAGTCAGTAAAAATTTATAAATTATATAGTTAAGATATATACTATACAGATAAGTTATAAAGTATATAGATATTCTAGCGTATCTGGGAGGACGCGGCGTTAGAAGAGCAGGAAAATACCGGGCGTAGTTAAACTGGGTTCATCAACCGATTTTCAAACAAATCAATCAGTGCGAACCGGCGTGGATCGTGCTACTCGTACTAATCCTTATATTAAATTTCCTAAAATCAATTTACTAAGTTTTTGGGTTCAATTAAATGTTATTAATATTTTCGAAGTTATTATGTAATTCATAAATTCACAACGAATGAAAATATTTAGTGTCTAGTTTAAATTTTGATGCTTTTTTTATTGAAAAAGGATTAGACGTTTGTTTTGTATCTCACCTGATGGAAAGTGTAGATGAAGACGAAGGTGTTACACGTCTATCCACGAGATACCTATTCACTCGACGCTTAAAAGAACTAGGACTATAGTTTTCTAGAAAAACAGACTTCAGGACTTATTCATTTGTACCCCGCGCCGTTAATCATACCAAAATTTGATCAAGCGGTATCGTGACAGAAGTGCATTAGTTAGTACATAAGTAAAATTAAGAAGATAAAATTATACGATTTGAATTTTAAAACAAATTCGTCTATACCATTTCGCCAAATTTTAAATATTTTTAATAAAAACATTTTAAATGGTTTGGATTTGCTGATCGGTAACTGGGACTTGTTTATATGTTATTTAATGTTATTTAAAGTTAGAATTCATCTCATAATCACATTTAAGACATGAGGCTTTTCACCGAGTATTTGTTCAGATACTGTTAAAACGCAAAATAAAGGTCAGTTGTCTATTGTCACAGAGGCTAAGAAATCTAAAACCGTGTTTCTTTTCAATACACGTGTGAGAGAAAAATTGCCATGTTTAAAATAATCAAGTTTGCTATTACATATCTCGATCTTCAATATCTACCAACTTAAGAAAACAAATTATTGTAGTTCAACTGTTCGCATTTGTATTATTTACCATGTTTAAATTAAGTTATCTTGTGACACAATGTTTTTAAACACAGTTAATATCTTAAAAGTAACGCAATAACTTATATGTAAAAAATTACATGTCGGTGACGCACTCTATTTCTCGTGGTAAGTATTAAAAATTACTAATTTAAAAGTTGGTAATAATATTAAATTTTCATAACAAAATTCGACGGGGTTGCAAAAAATTATGAATGGTTGGGCAGGGCAGTTCCAGCGTGGCAGCCTAAGTAATCGTGTTGAAAATAAAGTTTAGATTAAAAATAAAGTATGCTGTAGTGATTAGTGCTGAATTTATAAACGGTCAACAGTCTCCCATATCGACTAGAATATAGTTGAGTATGGTGTATTTTTTTTATAACTAAAATAGTTCTATTTGAAGACTAAAAGATTATATAATCTGAGATTATCCATCCTTTGTAATATTTAATTTTGTTGTATTATAGTCATTCATATTCACATGGTCTGATTAGGTTCTACTGGAGTATTCCGAATCCTGCGCAGCAAATGTTGGACCATAGTATTGTCACGTTCCTCCAGTTAATACTAAAAAAATAAAACAATGATATCAAATAAAATCAATTTATATTAACTCTTTATATAAATATTGAAATAACAGTTGATATACAGTTCTTACTTAATTTTAATTACATTTTTAATTGAGAAAAATCAGTTTCGTTGCTTTATAATATCAGCAATTAAGAATTCGGGGGTGGCGCTTCATGAGGAGTCTCGATTAGTTAAAATGATTTCAATGTTCAACATTGTATTACTTGAGGTTTGATTCATATTGCACAATCACTTGTTTAACTATACAAATACAAATTGATGTAATTGGTTACGTACTCCATGACACAATGACAACCAAGTCACATCATTGGTTCAACATCCCCAGAATACCCGCATACCAAAGACAACTAAGTCACATCATTGGTTCATCATCCCAAGAATGCCAACAAACCAAAGACAACTGTGGTATTCTCTGTAGGTTGCTAACTTGACAGGTTTCACCATTGGTTGGTAACTCCATCAGTACCAACATTTAAAAGACAAACCAGTAATGCCATGTCTAAGCCCCGTATCGACTACACCCAAGTTTAAAAAACTTGACATTATATTGTCTGTGATATTATGAACGAATGAATTTAAAAACAAATCATCTAATCTTCAATCAACCAAACAAGCGCAGCGCCACATCGCACGCCACGACATATATATAATACAATATACAAGAAAGCAAGTAACACAAGTATTAATTACGTGCTCAAATACCTTCATTCATTGGTTTGGGTAACTTAGACTCACTTTATAAGTTCCTTTTAGTTTCCCATTACTTAAGTTTTCTTATTTCAAGATCAAATTATGTTATCAGTTTCCCAGATATTAAGTTTTATAATTAACCATCCTGACTGTTATTTTGATAACCTCGTATTGTGTCTTATTAGTATCAGTATGTACCTATTTCTAACAAGGGCCAAACCTCTGTCAGTAGGAAAGAAGACTCCAAATGAAGCACGAACTTCGTCAGTCGTAAAGTGCTCTTTTTCTTGATAAATTCACTTTATCAATTGTAGTTAAAAGTTTGAGCCAACTTACGTCACAAATAGAGTTGAGTTTGCTAAATCAAATCCTTTTTGTTTCAATTGATTGCGGCTTAATCATCGTATTAAGTTCTGTAAATGATTTTTAAGATGTAATTTATTCTTCACACGAGTCACCGTGTGTTTTTGATCGGTCTACCCCAGGAAACCAGGTTCGTATAGTTACTGGTCTCGGGTAACTGAGGCATTCATAGCTGCCCTTCGTTGCTTTGGGCAGGCGTAGCAAAGTGAGGACTATGTGGTTATATTCAGTTGCAAATTTAATTTCATCACCTTGGTGGAGTCTCCAAATCAAAGCTGTGAAGTCGCACCTATATCACATTTTGTCCACTGAGTCCAGATCCTAGACTCCAGACGGAGACTCCAGGCGGTCGAGACAAGTGGTTTTCCTCAGTCGTATAGAAAAGTGAATAGAATGCCAAATGTATGAAATTGACATGAGCGTTCAACTGCATGTTTCGAATTTTATTCACTTTTTTATTCTATTATCGAAAACCAGGGTTTTAACTCTTGAACCGCTCACAAGCGTTACTATAATTCTTGAAAGAATCGGAAATAAATTAAAAAGACTAGTTATATACATATACTATAAAAAATAGAGTTATTTATTTATTTAGTATTAGGAAGACTAACAGCCAGATAGAAATCTCCACAACGTCAAGTTAAAGATTTAAATTCATTACCTTTACATTTTTGGACAATCAAAATTAAAAATTAAAAACTAGCTGACCCGACAGACGTTGTCCTGTCTCAATTATGAATAGAGAATTCGAATTGGTATAATTAATAAAAAAAATAAAAAAAAAGGATATATTATTCTAATGCTTTATGATATACAACATTCTTAGTTTCTTTTTCTTGCGCGTAAATAGTTTTGTTGGTATTCCGACACGGCGACATATAAACTGGCCATGTGAAAAACATTTTCAAGATTGATGCCACAAATACTTAGTGACTGCCCTTAATATTTATTTATCGACATTGCAAATGCTAGCCGCAATGGAAATTGCAACCGTTTATAGTCAAATGGCATGTCGTTCGGAATCAAAGGAATCCGTGGAATCAAAACGTCTTCGCCTTTGTATTTCCCTTTCAAAATTGTGGCTTCGATGACGTTGTTCATGAATTTCACCGCAAGTCGGGTGCCATTACAAAGATGTGACTGGTTTATATTCCGCAACATAATGATTACCGATCCGATTTTTAATTGCAGATTATGAGGTGGTTATCCAGGCAATTCCAGCTAATTTAAAAACTCCGTTGGATAGTTGACAACATCATCGTCAACGTCAACAGTAACGGAATCAATCGATTTGAATTATCATTTGTGCAGCCAATATAACTCTTTCGCTTAACATGATCTTTGTAATTTTGAGCAATATTTGGGAAAACCTTCTCGATGAGTTCGGTCTTAGTTTCAGTAAAGTGACAAAAATTGGTAGGAAATATGATGTACCCAGACGATGAGTCAACAGGTATTTTGCCATTACCAATATCGAGCAATTGTTTGGAAAAAAAACTTCTTTAGATTGGTCGGTCTGCAATTCGACTCGCATGTTCATATTTGATTTGAGCGTTTTAACCTCTTTCCATAACATGGATAAATTTACACATGCACATGTTAAGTTCGTCGGCTGGCGTTGATCGTGGTATTACTGGTAGCATTTGGCGAAAATCACCTGCCCATAAAATCATTGCATTACCCAACCGGTTTTGGTTCTTTCGTAAATCTTGCAACGTGTGGTCTAATGCTTCTTGTGCCATCGTGCACTCATCCTAAACTATTAATTTGCTCTGCTGCAACACTTTGACCATCGCAGAACTTCTCGAAAGGTTGCATGTCGGTGTTTCATTTATTTGCATGCTCAACGGCAACTCGAGTGCGCCTTCCAACAACGTAGCTGCAATACCTGACGAAGCCAGTGCAAGTGCGATACCGTTTTGTGATCGAATTGTTGCCAAAATCAATGATATTAAAAATGTTCTCCCTTCCCACCGGGAGTTTCTAAGAAAAAAAATCCCCCAGTTACATCGTTCACTACTTTCATTAGCGTATCGAAGGCATATTTTTGTTGCCTCATTTAAAAGGGGAACGTTTCTTTGTACAGTTTTGTTTATTTTAATGCCTCGGAATCATATTAGGTTTTGGGTCTCAACTCTTGATTAAATGCGTCCTGCATTGGGCGATTGGGCGTTGTCATTCCTAATAGTATTAATACTTTGTTGGTAAGTATCAGGCACACGTCTTCAATTAAAATTAATGCTTCATTGTACATTTCTTTGTTAATTTGTATTTGATGTTATAAGACGCTTTTTATGTAATATATCTTCGGTCATGTGATCTTTGTATTTGTTCCATAAATCAATCGGCGTTGATGGGGGGGGGGGGGGAGCATGTAGACAAAATTATGGAACGCAATGTTTGTATGTGTTTAGTATTTGACGAAATCACAGCATCTTCGAGAGTGTGGTCCCAATGAGTGTCATTCTCTAACAATCCCAAACGTCGACAGGCTTCTCTGTATGTGCACCACAATACAACACAAACAGTTCGCAGATGTTGGAATGATGTTGGGCCACGAACATTGACTAACAGTAAACGCAAATAACTCATTTTGGCTGGGATGGACTGTCTAAAGACGTCCTAGTGCATCGGTGGAAAATACTTCAGAGTAACTTAGAACTGGCTGCCTTGTTTTCGTCGTTGAAATCTCTTTAACGATTGATTCCAGGTATAATATCGTAGCATTTCGGAATAAAGCAGTGTTCTAGAAAGTCATGATTCTGGCATATTTGAAAGAAGCTGGTCAATGTATAAGACCTGAACAAGACAACTTATTAAGAAAGTTAAAAATACGTGGTGATTTTGGGTCCAGGACTTTCGTAACTTGCGCTCGATGGGGAGTTAATAACTTCTCAATGATGGCCTGTGGAGGCTCCACAAACTTCTCGGAAAGGGTATGCCTACGTTCCATACAAATGAAATGAAATATTTATTTTCTCAATATTGACAATTACTTGTTCTTATTGACGTCAAATAAAGCATGACACCAGTTCGAAAAACCTTCGTAAAGAAGAACTGGCAAGAAACTTCACGGGTATATTTTTTTCAAAATAAATTTACAAAGTCTCTTTATGTCTATACAAAGTTATTCTTATCTGCATCTGTTAGCTCAGCAGTCTCCCTCCCCCCAATTATCCAAACAATGAACATCCCCAAGTATCCGAACGACGAACACCCTCAAACGGCACCCGTTCACGAGTTAACGCGGGATCCAGCCATCGCTCTCCTCAACCACATTAGAGGGAAGTGAGCGACCCGTCACTCGACGCTACCATAGGAAGACGTACTTTAGTGACAATGACGCTTTAGATATTCATTGGAACGATGAACTCAACGAACAAACAGACACATTACACATCGCTTCTTCAGTTGTACGCAGGTTTTGATACCGTTTAAATCGAGTTTATAGTGTAAACGGGTCGAATATTATAATTGACTCTCCAGAGACTAAAATTTTTCATAAAGTTGGCATTTACTACTTGATGACCAGCAATAACTCCCAAGACCAAATGCTGAAATTGGCAGATTTTCTTTTAAGCACTACATTGCTTCACACACTCTGGTCGGTTGCTCTAGAATCGTACGCGATCTGGTTAAAGTGTCATGTCCATGTTTTCAATAAATTTCATCAAGAATCCACAGAAAATTGTACAGTTATTCCTTCCAGGTAGTACTAGTATAACGAATTATAATTTTCATTACTTCTCAGTACATATGCATGCATCAACAAGATTTACAACAAAGGTACTAACCATAAAACGTACTGTCCCCAAGGAATACGCAACGAAGCTGTGGCCACAGTGTACTAAGAAATACCTTAAAGTTCCCAAATCTTTTACATTCGCATGCCCCTTGTGGCCAAGAACAACTTGCTTACTTTTATATTCATAAGCATCTCAAGAATTGCTGAACATGCTAAACTTAATTTAATTCAAGTTTTCTAAAGCTTTTTTATTTTGGTCTTGGCCACGAAACAAATAAAAAACTTTTACCCTTTTTAAAACATTTACCTTGTTCTGTGGCTTTGCAATATTTTACTATGTGTTTTCGTAGCAGATGACTTGATAATACTTATTTAATTTTTAAATAAAATTAATAAAAGCTTTCATCGAAAAGAAAACAACCATCAATTATTAAATTATTGGTTGACATATGCCATTCATAGTTTTGGTTGACATATGCCATTCATAGTTTTGGTTGACATATGCCATTCATAGTTTTGCCAAATTAAGTAACGCTAATTTTATGATATGGATTAGCAAATTATTATCACGTTTTTTACTAAAACAAATATGAGTTTTGAATTCAAAATTGAATATAAAGGGTGACTTTTTTAACCTAAATTCTAAACAACTTTTCCAAAGACACCATATTATAACCAAAAAGTACTATCTTAAGTCAGTACTGACAGCTTGAGGGGCGTAGTGGGTAGTATCCCTGAATCGTACGTCGGAGGTTCCAGGTTCGACTCCAGATGTTTGTTCTCTGGTCATAGTTGTTGATATATGTGTATATAAATTCCTGTATGTATATACAGAATAGGAATCTATTTATTTACACACAACGGCAAGCGTGAATAAAAGCAGAAGTAATATTTAAAGAAGGTTTGTACAAGTCAAAGTAACAGGAAACAGAGCTGCGATAAAGGCAAATACGAAGCGTGTTCTGCTGGAGGAAGGGAAACTGAGAAAACATGAGATTATTTATTTTAGTTTAAATATATAACGATATGTTGAAAGTACAGAGCCATTATTTTGTGTAGAATTTTTTATTTTCTCAATTATTCTGCAATTTTCCGTAGAATATTGAATAGCTTGCCTACTCTGATTACAACATCCAGGACTTTTATTACTATATTCATAGCCGGCAACGGAGTAGGTGTAATACCTGATGGTAAGCGGCATCCGTGACCATGGACATCATTAGGCGTAGGTGTTTTATTTATTAATAGTGATTGTTATTATTACCTCAAGTGATGATGCGTTGTGATCGTGGGCTTCAGATGAGAATTGCCTTTGTTCCATGCATCGCACTGGCTGTGCCTTCCCTTTGACCGGAACAAAACCATTATATTGGCGTTCAAAATAGGAAAGACTCCTCAGTAAAGATCTTTACAAAGAAACTCTTCTACTACTAAACCTCGGGCCTCAAAAATCTTGTTCCCGGTCGCCTGATTTTAAGCGTCAAATGTGTTAACCACTACGCGAACAAAGCCAACACAACACGACATAATATACGAGTAAAGGAAATTGTACGGGCATTGTACGGTTGCTCGCAAGCCCCTGTTTTCCGTCATCGCTGTGGGTTAGCCTTCTGTCAGCCTAAACCTTTTTGGCACAACACGCTATTTTCCGCGGTTTATTTACTTTTGCAATTGGGGCCTTAGGAACGTTAATTTATAGTACCTTTGTCAGCTGTATTTTTATTCTGTCATTTGGATATTCAGATTGGATAGAGATGTTTATGATTTTTTCTGATTTATTTAAGTTTAATAGAATGGAAATTTGAATTTTTTACTTCTTTGATCGTCTAACATATTGCGGACGCCGCGCTAGACGGTGACTTAAGATAGTATAAATTGTTACTTATATTTCCAATATTCTTTTTTTTTCAACTATCGTTTACAAATTATGTTTTGTAATGTTTATCTACTAACAGGCTCCTATAATAACTTATTAATAAAAAAATTTACTCGCGCCCTGTAGTTATCTTCTTTTCTGCCTCAGCAATTAAAATTATCAGTGGTAGTCTTCATTTGAAAAGTGCACGCCCCTCCACTAACGTGAACACTTTAATGTGTAAAAGGAAATAATAATTGCTTTTGCGGTTTGGATGTATACTTGGACTCATCGGCCAACTAGTCGCGCGCTCGAGCTGGGTGCGGGCGTCGCTTTGTGTGGAACGACGCGTCCGCTTGGATATGTATCTTATGCTTATTGGTTTTCTTTTTTTTTTCAGACCCGATCTGCGTCCGGACCCGTTCGGACGTGTTGAAGGTCACTCCCGGCTGCCGAGTCACGATTGTTGTCTCACGAATTCTCTCGTAGCAATACTCAAACGCCACTCTCAGATCCGTACTGCGTCCGGCCCCGCTCGGACGCGTTCGCGGTCGCTGCAGCTGTTGAGTCACGATTGTCGTCTCACGACGACAACTCGTTCGCAATACTCATACGCTGGATTCGTACAAATCTCGCTTCGTCCTCGACGAATTGAGATAGCCTCTGTAGGGCTTACGCTGCGGCCGGTTTCGATCGGCTGCAACTAAGTCGGTCTCGCACAGCAACAACAGAGCTGAGCTTACCGCGGTCGATTAAATTCGATAGTGGTTCGCGAGGCTCGGGCTGTCTTTCTGGCTGCGTACTTGACGCTTGGCGCCTGCTACGCAGTCAGAGACTCGCTGTGCGGCCGGCCCCGGCTGGTCGTAACGTAGTCGATCCCGCACTTTTAGTACAACCCAACTTCGTCAGGTCTACGGCCGGTTTTTGTTGTCAATTTATTGGCAACACACTCCGTAGTAGACTCGCGTTTGATCAGGTGGATACTTAACGGTGACAACTAAGCCTGATAGCGTTTCCCCGGTGCGCTTCCAAGGCCCTTCAGGCCAAGGAGAAACCGGCTGACCCGATCCCATTGCACTTGGGCCTTTCCCAGGGTGACGGTACAGTGCTGTCCGAATTAGGGGCACCACTTCGCGTCGTACCCAGCCCCCCTACCGCGGGTAGGGAGGTTTAGGTGCTAGGTTTGCTAGGGAACCTAGGCATTTTTATATATTTATATATTTAACTTAGGCATTTTATATCATATATCGTAGGACCAAGCCATCCAATGGACCAGCAAAGCTTGGTAAACTTTGCTAGGTCGTTCGCCCAGGCGCTCGTTGCGTCTGGCGCCAGCATATCAGATGACTTAATAACGCAGGCCTTACAGGCAATTATCGCGCCCGCGGCCCCTCAGGCCTCAACCCCGGCCCCTCAGGCCTCCAACGTCCAGACCCCTCTGGTCTACAGCTCTCCCGCGTCTCCCGCCTCGTCCGAGATGGACTGCGAATCGGTCGCATCCTCACACGCGTCGCGTCGCAAGCGTACCGCTCCCGGGAGCGACTCCGAACCCGCGTCTGATACGTCGTTAGATGCCGTCACCTTATTCGGCTCTCCTGAGCCCGCGTTTCAACTAGTCGCCAAGCGCTCCAAGAAGCGCTCGAAGAAAGCTTCGGTATCATCAATACCCGAGCCCTCCCAGGTGTCTTCAACACCAGCCCCTGCGCCATTAAAAATCGCTCGAAGTAACCGTGTCTCCGTCGGTCCCATCGAAGCCAGCGACGCTTTGCGCTCCCGTCCCGCCGAAGCCTCAGCTCCCTCCGCCGTCTTTCTCCGCCAAAAAGCGCGATGGACTGTAGTATCAAATCTTTGCAAAGAGCAAAAAATCAATTATCTAAAAGCAACCAACGCGGGCGATTCAATTAAAATCCAGGTCGCGACCATCGACGACTTTCGCGCATTCACCAGGTTACTCTCGTTCAAACAAATCGCATATCACACCTACGCCCTCCCAGAGGAGCGTAAGATCCGCGCAGTACTACGGGGCGTCCCGTTCGAACTCGCGAACGAAGAAATCCTCGAGGACCTTAAGTCCCAGGGTTTCCCGGCCGAAGCAGTGCACAAGATGCACTCCAACCGCGGTAGGCGTTTTCCTTTAGCTCTAGTCATCCTGTCCAATACTCCCAACTCAAAGGAGATTTTCAGAGAGGCTCGCACAATTTGAGGATTCTCGAACAACTCCGTCGGGCGTCCCAACCCCCGCGGTCACCCTGGGCAGTGCCACCGCTGCCAGCTCTATGGCCACGCAGCGGCTAACTGCTCAGCTACCCCCAGGTGCGTTAAGTGCCTGGATCCTCATATAACGAAGGAGTGCACTCGCACTCCCGAATCCACTTCCCCCCTGCCTGTGTGCTTTGCGGCCAGTCCGGCCACACAGCTAACTACAGGGGTTGCCCGCGCGCTCCGCACTCCACCACCAAGAGGGCCGCGCCTAAACCGGCGCCGCTGCTCACTCCCGCTAACTTCCCGCCGCTGCGCAACCGGGGTCCCCCGGAAGCAAAGCCCGTTCAGCCGACGCCTACTCAAGCTCTGTCTTGGAGGCAGCGTCCGGCCGTTCCGCCTGCACCTTCCCTACCCATCCCAGCTCCCGTAGCTTTCGTAGGGCCACGTCCTGCTCCGTCATCCGCACCTCAGTCGTCGTTGGCTGAGGACATGAAGACCGTGTTCAACGTTATTCAAAACGTCGATATTAACGAAATTTCCGTACTCGCACGCAAACTGCGAGCCGCCCGCTCTCCTCAAGAGCGTTTTTTTGCGTTAACCGAGCATCACTCGCTTCTAAGTTCGTTATAAATTTAATTTTTTGTATAAATTCGTAAATAAGTAAATTATAATGTCTAGACCCGAAAATCCCGCGTCCGGCCGTATCAAACCCAAGGGCTTATCCCTAGTATCTTTTAACGTTCGTAGCCTTAGCACCAACCTTCCCGAGCTCAAACTGTTCCTTCGAAACAACAACCCAGACTTATTACTTCTCCAGGAGACATAGCTCACTCTTAATCGCTCCAGGGGATTCGCTATTCCTAAAAACGCGTTTACACGTAATGATAGGCCCAACTCCGACGGTTTCGGCGGCACTGCTATATACTACAAAAGAGGATTCCATTGCTGTCCTCTCCCTACCCCTCCTCTCCTCAACATGGAAGCCACTGTATGTAGATTGGCTATGACTGGTCATCCGACCATCATCATAGCTTCAGTCTACATACCTTGTGGCACCAAACCTATCCGCAGCGACTTTGAGACCATTCTCGCCCTCGGCCGTTCAGTCATTATGTTCGGAGACTTTAACTCCAAACATACTGACTGGACGTGCCTATCGACCTACCAAAGCGGTATCGCTCTCCTCGACATCACCAACTCACTCGACTTAGACGTCGTCTCCCCCATCACTCCCACTCACTATCCCGACAACCCGAACCACTCTCCTGACATCCTCGACTTTGCAATCGTCAAGCAAATCAACCATGACCTCAGGTCTATCGAACCGCTCGATGATCTAGGTTCTGACCACCGCCCCGTCTCCCTCGTGCTAGGACCGCCTAACGTTAACGTCACTTCTCCTAAGACCTTTACCAACTGGAAAGGTTTTAAAAATACGATAGTTTCAGCCTTAGAGGCCCCAAACTCTCCGCTCGCGCCCGATCAATTTGATAGCCCGGATAAAATAGATTCATTAGTAAATTGTCTCACTGATGCTATCAATCAGCCATCAGTGTAAACGAAAAGGTTGCTAAGAAAGGCAAACCCACGCTTCCTTTAGCCATTAGCAATCTTATTAAAGCTAAGAACGCAGCTCTCCGGAGAGCCAAGAAATATCCCACGCCCGCCTATAGAACAGCTGCGAATCAGCTACAACGCAAAGTTAGATCTCGCCTCGCGGAACTCCGAGACGCCCAGATGAACGATCTCATGGCAAATATCTCCCCATCCCACCAAGCGTATTATAGTATGGCCCGAGCCTTACGCGTAGACGCCGCCTCTCACGTCCCTCCAATCACTCGTCCCGATGGCTCTATCGCCTTCGAAGACGAAGAGAAAGCCGAATGCTTCGCTGACAGCGTTGCGTCTCAATGCTCGCCCAGCACGCAACCCGCGAATCCCACTCACATCAAATGGCATTTCCAACCACGCACTTAAGCACCTGCCTCAACAGGTGCTTACCTTGTTAGCTATCATTTTCAATGCCTGCTTCGACCTTAGCTACTTTCCAAAAGCTTGGAAAGAAGCGACAGTCATAGGCATTCCCAAGCCGGGTAAACCTCTGAATATCCCGGCTAACCACAGACCCATCAGCCTCCTCAAGGCAATGTCTAAACTACTCGAGAGAGTCATACTCTCTCGAATGCGGAACCATCTGTTTCCAACGGATGGCGATCCTCTCATAATTCCCCATCAGTTCGGCTTTCGCGCTAAGCACTCCTGTCCTCAGCAAGTCTATCAAATCGTCGAGTACATACTCGAAGGTTTCTACCCACGGCGTTTTAAAACGATCGCAGTTTTCTTTGACGTAGCCAAGGCTTTCGATAAAGTCTGGCACAGCGGCCTCGTTTATAAACTCTACAAAATAGGCTTACCGGATCGACTAGTTAGAATAATCGCGTCGTTTCTTAAAGACCGTACGTTTCGATATAAACACGAAGGCACGATTTCCGCGCCCCGTCTCATAAAGGCTGGAGTCCCTCAAGGCTCAGTCCTCGCCCCTCTATTGTACACCGTGTACACTAACAATATCCCCGTCCCGTCGAAAGGCGTCGAACTCGCCCTCTTTGCCTACGACACTGCCCTTTACACCAAAGGCCGCAGAGTCCCGGGTGTCTCACCACCAGACTCCAAAAGGCTGTAAACGCCCTCGGTGCATGGTTTCAAAATTGGCGTATCGATGTGAACCCAGAGAAGAGCTCTGCGGTTTACTTCGACTACAAACGCAGTCGTATCGCCGACAATCTCCAAGTTAGAATGCAAGGCACTCCCATCCCCTGGAAGCGCACTACCAAATATTTAGGCGTCATCTTAGACCAGACGCTTTCTTTCAACCCTCACGTCGATAGAGTAACGAAACTCGCACGTTTTTACCTAGGCCGGCTTTACAGTATGTTAGGTAGAAAAAGTAAAATGACCTTCAGAAACAAACGTACGCTTTATAAGGTCTGCGTTAGACCAGTCATGTCATATGCATCGCCAGTCTTCGCCCACGCCAAACCCTCCGTCCTGCACAAACTGCAGGTAGTTCAAAACCTCTTCTGCCGCAGGGCCACAAACGCACCGTGCGTAACGCGGACCTGCGCAGAGATCTTGAACTATCTACAGTGCAACAGCACCTCAAAACACTCTCAGAATCGTTTTTCAAACGCGCCGAATCCCATCCCAATCCTCTAGTTTGAGATTCAGTCTCATATACTGCTCCTGTCTTAGATTCGGTATACAAAGTCGCTAGACCGAGAAACGCGCACACTGGCGAACCCACGCAATTAACTTTAGATCTCGAGGCCCTTCAGGCCGCAAATTCTAATTCTATCGTAAATTCTAATTCTAACGTAAATCCGAATTAATGCAATTTTATTTTTCAATTTTTAATGTTTTTAATTATTTACTTTTCATTTTGAGCACCGTCAGTGCTATGTAAATCCCAGCGGGTGACCCCTTAAGGGCCCCGCTAGCGCGGCCTCTTTCTCCAATTGGCCGTCGCTCAGATGAAGGCTGAGTGGCAATAATGCACGAGCCGACAGGGGGTTTTTTAGTGGGTAGTGGTTCTGGTAGGCGACGGGACGAGTCCCACATAACTCTGGATCGCGCGCGCCAGAGTATGCGTCAGAGCATTTTTTATCCTCCTGCCCTTCCCGTGGAGGGGAACAAAAAAGAATGGTTTTCTTTAGGGATTTCAGCCTTTTGACCAGCATTCGCGTCAATCACTTTAGATCCGCAGAGAGGAAGCAGAACAACTCATTCAACACTAAACTTAATTAATAAATAAGTGATTGATATTTTGAAGTTATCATCATCGTACATACGCACAAATAAAATCCAAATAATGCAAGGTTCCCTTCAGTGAATCTCTTCATGCATGATAAACGTCACTTATAAAAAATGTATAGTCTATGTTTCCAACAATTACATGTATAACTTAATCGTAGCGATTTAGCTTGCTTAATATCAGTTCAACAAATTTTTTTGAGGAATGGCCGCTCACGTCCATTTTAACAAGTTAAAAAATTGTTGTGGAGTATGCACGGCATCCATATTCGGCAGGGCTCTTCTTTGGAGTATATCGCATGCGTGCTCAATTGGGTTAAGGTCTGGCCATTGACCAGGCCACGGCAGAACGGTAAAACCAGCTTGTGTAGACGAGCATTGTCGTGCATTAGTTGAAACACCTACAGGCTTCGCAAAGGGATAATTACTTCTAAAACAATCTCCGCATGCAAATCTGAGCACTGAGATTGCCCCTGATCCAAATGAGATCGGTTCTTCCACCGATCCAAATACCGACCCGTTTTATTATTGTACCACCCTGTCACCTTGTCACATTGCGGATGAACTTCCTGACAAAATCTTAAACGTTAATGACGTCCAGAGATTCTCCGAACTCGAATGTGTCTTGCATCAGGCCTCATTCCGAAACGAGATTTATCGGAAACGGATACACAACGCCAGTCTTCTTTCTCTAAACCTCTGTGTGCACGAGTCCATTGTAAATAGGCTCTACAATTGCAGAGTACTATAGGTAGGACTCCTAGAGGCTTTCGGGAATGCAGATCCCCTTCACGTAAATGATTGCGGATGGTTAGGTCGCTTATTAACAAGCCTGAAGAGCTATGGAGCCTCGTAACTAACATCATGGTGGTCATGGTAAGATTCCGTCGAGCAGTATTTTGGATGTACCGGTACTGTCTGTGAGTGGCAAAGCGAGATCGTCCTCCATATCACTCGGCCACGCTGCCTGTGATGTTAAATGACGTCGTCGCTCCATACCAGTAATTTTTTACAGTTCCGATGCACAAATCCTAATGATTTTGTAAAAAATTCATAACACAGTTTTATAGAAATGCTAACTGGCAGTTAATTTTCTCTTTATTATCTAAATTTAAAAAAAATCTTTATTTAAATAGTGCAATTCACTAAATAGAATCAAAAGCTATCCAATAAGTCAAATACTCTGTAAAGTACTTGATTTCTAGTCACTTTTGATGTAGGTATACAACTTAGGAAACTTATACGATAAAAATAATACGACGTGCTCATTTACCAATAAATGTACTAATTTACCAACTCCTACCTAGTAATGCAGTGGTCCTACTGCAAACAATTTTTATACTGTGTTCGCTAAAAGGTGTCATACGAGTTTACTTTGTTGGGGCCTTTGCGATGTTTGTTAGGCGCGTCGGGGGTGCACAAAATTCCCACTGCATGAGGATAAGAAGGCCTTAAGAGCGGTTTTCGCGAACAATGATGATATTACTTTTCCTGGAAAAACCCAACAGTTAAGTAAATACACTTTATGTCGTAAGTGGTTTGGGTACCAATAAACGATAATGAAACCTGAAAACGTCCGCGTTGAGGAAACTATCCTCGACAATGTTGTTTGTTACCGTCGTCTTCTAGTCAAGGAGTTTCACTTGTTTATCCCAGAATTTAACGCCATTGGTATATTTGCAAGATTTCATTATAAGCAAAACTGTTGAACTTTTTTTACAGGTTAAAGTACTATAGTTTACAGGGTTATAATGATCATGATAATAATAATGAAATCCCCAGACAAACACACCAACGGTATTGCCCCAAAGCAAGCAGATCTTGTGTTATGGATGACCTATTCATTATGTATGTTTTCAGGTACGCTTCTTCATGCAAAGAAGAGAAAAACAATGATAGAGGTAAAAAAATTTTGATTTGTTTATTTACACGAGAAAACAATGTACGTTATTATATAAGTTATATTTTGTTTAGCTATTTTTTATTTATTATATGTTTTAGTTATGTTTTTTATGTGTTTTTTTTACAGCCGACTTTACCAAATCGGTGTATGGCTAAATAAAGATTTAAAAAAAAAACTAGTCGCGTATTGTATCAGCGGTGGTAAAAAATATAAAATCTTTGTAACTCATTTTTAAATTCAGCTTTTAGGATACAATGTTTTCTTTACCGAACATCATGTTAAGATAAATAGTAGGTAACTACTAAACTAAAACTACACACTTATATTTCTATACACACATATGTGTCACATAAGATTTTGAATTTATTTAAAACAAATAACAATAATGAAAATTGTAAAAATTGCAAAAAGGAAATGTTAAAGACGTTTTAGAATGGAAAAGACAAATAAAAATTGTCATCAGAATAGTTAGAATACATTGTAATGAAAGTTTAGGTAGAGCGGGGTCTCCAAATACAGGCATTACTTGCTTACATTGGGACCCCGATCTACATCTGTATTAGACTAAGATTTTAATGAAATAAATATTTTTTTTTGCTTCTAAAGGTATACCGAGATAAAGACCGGGAGATCAAATCCAGCAGAAAAACATCCCAGCACTATTTTCTCAAAACTGTTAAATGCATAAAATAGTAGGTATGCCATTTGACTACAAGAAAAAAAAACGCAACTGTTATTACTTGGAAACGATTAAGTAATTAACTGTTAGTTCAGTTATAAATATTCAACTCACCGAGCGCTTAAAAGTTATCGAAATAAATTCTTTGAAAGAACAAATTTGTGTAACCTCATTTCAATTTCGTTGCTCATTTCGAGCAACCAATAAGTATTTAGTTTATTTTTTCCCCATGAACTTTTGCTATCAATTCAAATAATGTTAAGTTACATGGTTTTTCTTTAATTTAATGTTTGTTAGAGAGATTTGATTCTTTTGATTGATTCCATTTATGCCATTTAGGGTCTTATTTTTTCGGATTTTGAATTCAGTTTTTCTGCTATTTAAATGTGAAGGAATGTTTCCTGAGAGTAAAACTTGCTATCTCCAATATTTAGAGTCGTTTCCCTCCAGGTGGCATTGCAAAGCTATTTATGATTTTTTTCGTTCTTACGAAAGAACAGGAAATGCTACCTTCTGAATACTATAAGTAACAGAAATATCTGTACTTTTGTTTTTCATCTAAATATGAAAATTTCTATTCAATGCGGTAAATAAAAAAAAAAACAATTTTCGAATTAGAATCTGATTCGAAAACCATTTTGAAATATCTTTACTGTTCTATAACATATTTTAACAGTAATAACTCGTCGAATAATGGAATTAAGCTTATTTTAACAATAACACGCAAATTCTCACTGTAAAAATACCTCATTCTTTCGGAAAAAGTACAAAAACTAACTATCACAAATTTTGCTCTCAGCGGTAGGAGTCGAACCTGGAACTCTGGCGTCCAAGGCCTGCGTTCGTACGGTTCGTTTCACGGCGAATTACTCGAAGAAGGCTTTTATGAATTTGGTTATTGCGTGATATGAAGGCCTGTCAAATGGTACGTCGGCACCGTAACGATCTATATGCCAAAATAATTTGAAAATAGAAAAATTACAGACATCTTTTATTTAGCTTTAGCTCTATAAAACAAAGTCCCCTTTTTTCTTCTCTGTTTGCCCGCTTTCAAATCCACGCAACGAATTTAATAAGAAGTTTTTACAGTTGCACGAGGAAGGTTTATGTTATACATTTTGTTTATATTTTTATTAACCAACAAAAAAATCGGATAAAAGGTTTTGTTATACTGACGCTATTATTATTTATTATTATTATTATTTTGTGTTTTATAATAATTTATAGCAATTAACATTTTCAGACAACCAAATATTTCATATCGTTATTAAATTATTAAAAAAGTCACGTACAAATTTTTGTGTTTTCACTTAATATATAGAAATAGAAGTTTGGGGATCTTAACCATTTGTAGATACCGAGGTGCAGAGTGTCTATTCAGTAAAATTCTGCAACTGCGTTAGAGTCATACATAACGACTTACATAAAAGAGCTTTCACTAAAATATAGAACTTTTTAGCTTCCCCTTAAAGGTGACAAAATACAATTTCAAAGAATGATACTCCATCATCCCTTAGGATTCAGCTGCAACAGTTCACTGAATTAAAACCAAATCCAGATCGTGGCAACAGAAAACAAACTTTTGAATTATTGTTAAATAAAATACGATGAAGAATTCCTTTTTCTTTAGAAAGATAAATCATTTTATGAAAAGTTATCTGAGTGAAAATAAACATTCGAGGAAGTAAACATGGAGATGATAAAGTTTAAAATATTATTCAGTTCTGGGAGCTTCTTTTTAATTTCTTTGAGAAAAATCTGCCTCAAATCGAGGCCAACTCCCTAATTGTGTGCGTACTAAAATTTATGTGAAATATATATCTTGATAAGTAAGTAGAGTACATCCACGACACGAACATGTTTGCAATTGGGTATATGACAATTTTCTTTTTATTTCATATTTAAATAGTTTATCAACAGTAAATAAATATTGCAAAAGTAACAGTATGTTTACAATCAATAGTTTTCTAGATACAGCGATACGGCTCCTCGAAGCCGCTGCGAGTCGCCGAAAAACGCTCCATACAAAACGGTACTGAGCTGTGACGTCACGATTTGTGAATCATACTAAAATTGTATGGGCATTTGGATAAAATATGTAATAGCTACGTAGATAATGCGTTTACATGCATACTGTGATAGTAAAAATTGTTATATTTAATGTCAGTAAGCTAATGATATTTAAAAATTTTACATATACGATAATAAGTTTTTGCTTCTTTTTTAAGTTCTCAAATCTATATAATTTCGATATTAAATTCAAAACTATATTTTTCAAAACATTGTACCTGTCAAAATAACTAATATTTTATATATAATTTGCATTTTTAAATGGTGTTATCTACCCAATTATAAAAGCAAGACAACGATTTGTATCACTTCTAAAACCTAAACTAGCCTTCCAAATCACGCTTATATTTTTAAAACCACCACCGGAACTAAATATGCCTCTGACCGCTGATTGTTTTTTGTTATTTAACTTGTGATTTCGATAGGCTATTTTATAAAATTTGTCACTGAGTAGTTGGTAATTTGTAATAAAAAACTTAATACATGAATATTTAGAAATTTACAACAATACTACTGAAAAGATAAAGACCTGAAATTTTAATTGTTCTTATTAATGTCATTTATAATCTTGTAGCCTCAAAGTAACGGTTTAGTTCCTAGAATTTTCCCTTGGTGTTTTAATCTATATATATTTCCTAAGCTAAATTTTTTTTGTTTCCTATGCTGTAAAGCGAATAGAAATTTACACAATAAATAAAATCCTTTAAGACGTACTTTATTTATTTATTTAACGTTCACAAAATCCACAGATCTTAATTTATATACGAACAGTAAGACTTTCAAATTAAATCCTACATCCAATAACAGATTTACATTATATTTAAATATCCACAGACAGAGCAATTAATTAGTTTTAAAATATTGTTAAATTAGTTAAAGTGTACATATTGAAAGATTAAAAATTTAGGTATATATTAGGTCTTTACCTATGAAAGTGCCGTTTTTCACGAAATAAATGAAGCGTAATTTTTTTATATATTTTTTATTTCTATTAATCAAAATAATCACCCATGCAATCAATGCATCTTTGCCAACGCATTGGTAGCTTATTGATGCCTTTCTTGAAGAAATCAGCTGGACGGGAGGCAACAAATTCTTCAAAGGCATTTTGTACTGCCTCTCGGGTATTGAATTTTTTTCCCGCCAAGAAGTTATCCAAATTCTGGAAAAAGTAGAAGTCTGTAGGCGCAAGGTCTGGTGAGTACGGCGGATGACGGAGAACTTCCAACCCCAACTGTTGTTGCTTGGAGACCGTCTGCTGTGCAGTATGAGGTCGCGCGTTGTCGTGCAGGAGCAGTAGAGCCTTGTGTAGTAGTATTGTGTTCAGTTCTTCACAGTACACATCTGCAGTAATGCTTGTCCCGTTTGGCAAGAAGCTGTGATGAATTACACCCGCGTTAGACCACCAAACAATGACCATCACTTTTCTAGGGGTAAGTTTTCGTTTAGGGCATTGTTTGGGTGCTGAACCAGGGTCCAACCAACTTGCTGAGCACTTACGATTGTCAAACAAGATCCATTTCTCGTCACAAGTAACAATGCGGTTCAGAATTCCTTCATTTGTATGCCTGCTGAGCAGTGCAAGGCACATCTCCACGCGTACTTCGCGCTGGCGGTCATTGAGTTCGTGGGGTACCCATTTGTCAAGCTTTTTTACCTTGCCAATTTGACGCAAATGGACCAATATTGTTTTGATGCTAACGTCGAAAGCTGCTGCTAATTCAGCCGTGGATTGAGTTTCATCAACTTCCACATTTTCCTTTAATTCGTCATTGTCGACCAAAGTTTTCGGACGACCACGGGGTTCATTTTTCAGGTCAAAATTTCCAGAACGGAAGCGGGTAAACCAAGAACGGGTGGTGCGTTCGTTTGTAGTGTTCGCTCCGTAAACGTCGTTGATGTTGCGTGCCGCTTGTGCCGCTTTGCTGCCACGACGGTACTCATACTCCATGATTACTCGAATTTTTAACTTATCCATGATGACGAAAAATGTTCGAATGCGTTGAAAACAAAACACTAACTATTAAATAAATGACAATTTTAGAAAAAGGATTCCATGTTTGTCAAATAAAATTAATTTGAAATTAGAATTATCAGTCAAAAAAAAGATATTTTCATTTGAAATGGCCAGTACGGCAAAACGGCAGTTTCATAGGTAAAGACCTATCATAATATGATGGGTGTGGGGTGTGTAGTATCTGTGTCTGTGAGGTGTGTGTGTATGTGTGTCTATGTATGCAAATTGTAACAGTAATTTAAATTTCAAAGGGCTTGCCTTTTTTGATCACATCAAAAAACATGGGCATAGCAAAAAAAAAAAATCAATTCAAATTAAATTCAAATTTACAAATTTAAAAATGTAATAATGTAATAAAAATTACAAATTGGCAGGTGACTATGGAGTATGACTCTCTCGAGAAGTTTAGACATGGTCTTGAGGAGGTTGATGGGTCTGTGATTAGTCGGGACATTCAGAGGTTTACCCGGCTTTGGAATCATTATTACAGTCGCTTCTTTCCAAGCTTTTGGAAAGTAGCTAAGGTCGAAGCAGGCATTGAAAATGACAGCTAACAAGGTAAGCACCTGTTGAGGCAGGCGCTTAAGTGCGTGGTTGGAAATTCCATCCGCATCCGGAGTCTTTTTGGATTTTTGACTTCTAATGAGAAGCGCGATTTCGTCATTAGAGACTGTGACGGGGTCGGCGGTGATGGGAAGAAAGTCTCTGCGAAGGACTTCGTCCTCCACTGCCTGGATGTGAGAGGGATCCACAGGTTGCGTGCTGGGCGAGCATTGTGTAGCAATGAGAGAAGGAACGTGAAAGGCGGTGTCTACGCGTAAGGCTCGGGCCATACTATAGTACGTTTGGTGGGACGAAGATCGTTCATCTGAGCGTCTCGGAGTTCCGCAAGGCAAGACTTAACTTTACGTTGTAGCTGATTCGCAGCTTATCTATAGGCGGGCGTGGGATATTTCTTGGCTCTCCGGACAGGCGGGTTCTTAGCTTTAATAAGATTGCTAACAGCTAAGGGAAGCGTGGGTTTGCCTTGTTTAGCAACCTTTTCGTTAACACTGATGGCTGAGTTGATAGCATCAGTGAGGGGATCGACTATCGAGTCTATTTTATCCGGGCTATCTAATTGGTCCCGCGAGATCGCGAGCGGAGAGTTCGGGGCCTCTAAGGCTGAAAGTAACGTATTTTTAAAGTCTTTCCAGTTGGTAAAGGTCTTAGGTGAGGTGACGTTATCGTTAGGCGGTCCTAGCACCAGGGAGACGGGATGGTGATCAGATCCTAGGTCATCGAGCGGTTCGATAGACCTGAAACCGAGGTTGATTCGTTTGACGATCGTAAAATCGAGGAGTGGTTTGGGTTGTCGGGATAGTGAGCGGGAGTGACGGGAGAGATGACGTCTAAGTCGAGTTGCTCAGGGATGTTAAGGAGAGCGATACGACTGGTGTTAGTCGATAGGCACATCCAGTCAGTATGTTTGGAGTTAAAATCTCCGAACATAATGACTGAATGGCCGCGGGCGAGAATGGCCTCGAAGTCGCTACGGATAGGCCTGGTGCCACTAGGTATGTAGATTGAAGCTATGATGACGGTCGGATGAAGCCAATCTACACACAGTGGCTGCCATGTTGAGGAGAGGAGCGCAATGGAAACCTCTTTTGTAGTAAATAGCTGTGCCGCCGTATCCGTTGTGCCTATCTTTACGTGTGAGCGCGTATTTGGGAATAGCGAATCCCCTGGTGCAGTTTGAAGTGAGCCACGTCTCTTGGAGAAGAAATAAGTCTGGCTCATTGTTCTGAAGGAACAGTTTGAGCTCAGGGAGGTTAGTACTAAGGCTACGAACGTTAAAAAAACTAGGGTTAAGCCCTTGGGTTTGATACGACAGGACGCGAGATTTGCGGGTCTAGACATTATATTTATTTATTAACGAATTTATACGAAAAATAGAATTTATAAAGAGCTAAGTAGCGAGTGATGCTCGGCAAACGCAAATAGACGCTCTTGAAGAGAGCGGGCGGCTCGCAGTTTGCGTGCGAGTACGGAGTACCTTAATGTCGACGTTTTTAATGACGTCGAACAGGGTCTTCATGTCCTCAGCCAACGACGATTGAGGTGAAGACGACGGAGAAGGACGTGGGCCTACGGGAGCTACGGGAGCTGGGATAGGACGGGAAGGTGCAGGTTGAGCAGCCGGACGCTGTCTCCAGGACAGAGACGGAGTAGACGTCGGCTGCACGGCCTTTGCTTCCGGGGAAGCCTGGTTGCGAAGCGGCGGGAAGTTGAAGTGAGTGGCGACGCCGGTTTAGGCGCGGCCCTCTTTACGGAAGAGTGCGGAGCGCGCGGACAACCCCTGTAGTTGGCTGTACCGCTGGACTGGCCGCCCAGGACACATGCAGGGGGGAAGTGGAGTCGGGAGTACGAATGCACTCCTTCGTAATGTGTAGATCTAAGCACTTTACGCACCTGGCAGGGGCTGAGGAGTTAGCCGCTGCGTGGCCGTAAAACTGGCAACGGTGGCATTGCCCAGGGTGAGGATGTTCGAGAGTCCGCAGATTGTGCGAGCCTCTCTGAAAATCTCCCTCGAGTTGGGAGTATTGGTTAGGATAACTAATGCTAACGGAAAACGTTTGCCGCGGTTGGAGTGCATCTTGTGCACTGCTTCAGCCGGGAAGCCTTGGGACTTAAGGTCCTCAAGAATGTCGTCGTTACTGAGTTCGAACGGGACGCCCCGTAATACCGCGCGGACCTTGCGCTCCTCCGGGAGGGCGTAAGTATGATACGCGATTTGTTTGATCAATAGAAGCCTGGTAAAAGACCGGAAGTCGTCGATGTTCGCGACCTGGATTTTAATTGTTTTGCCAGCGTTGGCGGCTTTTAAGTAATTAATTTTGTGCTCTTTACAAGTTAGAAACCGCAATCCAGCGCGCTTTATCGCGGAGGAAGACGGGCGGAGGGAGGCCTAGCTGGGACGGGAGCGCAGCGCGACGCTGGATTCGACGGGTCCGACGGAGACGCGGTCACCTCGAGTGACATGAGCGGCGTGGGGGCGGGTGTTGAAGACACCGGGGTGGGCATGGGTGTTGAAGACACCGCGGCTTGCTTTGTGCGCTTCCTAGAACGCTTGGACGAGACAAGTGTAAATGCGGGCTCAGGAGAGCCGGTTAAGGTGGCAGCGTCCAACGATGGTTCGGACGCAGAATCGGAGTCGCTCGCGGGAGTGGTACGCTTGCGGTGCGACGCGCGAGAGGATGTGTCCGAAACACAGTCCATCTCGGATGGGATGGGAGACGCGGGAGAGCTGGTAAAGACCTGAGGGGTCTGGTAGTTGGTGACCTGAGACTTCGGGGTTGGGGCCTGAGGGGCCAGGGACGCGTTAAGCGATAATAAGGCCTGCGAGAAGACCTCGTCTGATATCGGGTTGCATGACGCGGCGAGCGCCTGGGCGAACGCTTTCGCGAAGTTTATAACGCTTTGCAAATCCATTAGGGAGGGGGACTAATTATATATAAGTATATAAAAGATGCCTAGAGTTCCTAAAAAACCCAGCGAACCCTAGCTGCTAACCTTCCTACCAGCGGTAGAGGGGCTGGGGAGAATTACTTAAAACTAACCGAACGTAGTTCGCCGAAGGCCGCTACCTAGAAACCTAAAAAAAGGTACGCAGGTAAAGAGTTGACCGCGTTAGGGTCAACCTTTACCGACAAAAAGGGCGAATGCACACGAAAACACACAGATATGATAAAAAATTAATATGAAAATATAGGAAAAATAAATAAAATATAAGAAAGGAATAAAATAAAAATAAAAGGACTGGATCAGTACAAATTCGTTGTCACCGTTAAGTATCCTTTGTACTGAAACCAGACTACTTACGCTGGGCACAACACAGCACTCGGCACAAGCACAACACAACTTAGCACAGCACTTTGAAGACTAAGAGGCTTAGTCGAAAAGAAGAATCACTACGATAGCGCTCGGAGGGAGTAGGAAAACTCAGAAAAACCGTATCACGGAACCAGCACGCTAGACTGCGACGTCAGTAAACTGAGTGCCACGGAATATCGGGAAGGGACCGATCAACGGAGAACGGGGTCTTGCACGTTCGTACCGGGCGGCGATCGGAGTGAGAAGTGTGTCATTTTTTTTTTGCCGCCGAAGCAACACCCTCACGGGAGGGAGGTGGCAGATGCGTCATGCATACCGCCGCAGGAAAATACCGTCCTCTGCCGGGTTATGTGGGACTCACCAGAATGGCACCTACCCACTAAAACCACCTCTTTGGCTGTGGTAAAATTTTACCGTTAGCCTTCATCGGAAGAGATACCCATTGGGAAGTGGGTGCGCTGGCGGAGACCCGCTAGCAGGTCTTCCGCTGGATGTGAAAGTTGCACTGTAGGTGCTCAAAGGGACATGAGTTGGTGGCCGTTCTGGGCAGCCTCAGGTGAAGCCGGGGCTGCGCAGAGGTCGGCCGAAGCTTGACTTAGGGATCAATTCATTTAAATGAACCTATAATGAATTGAGAAGGGAACTATGCTCCGCCAGAGCTAGCAAACGCTCTGTCAGAGAACGTGAAGCCCTAAGTTTACGGGCTAAGACTGCAAGTTCCCTAACATCAAAATCTTTGATAACGTCGCAGACGATACGCATATCGTCTGTTACGGAGGGTTGAGGAGTGGATTTGTATGGGCGAGGAGCCGGGATGGGATTTGCTAGTGCAGCGGGGCGCTGCCTCCAGTTCTCTGGAGCAGGCTTGGGTTGAGTAGGCTTTGCAGTCGGAGGAACCCGGTTGCGCAGCGGCGGAAAGTTTTCCTGAGAAAGGGGCGGGGCCTGTTTGGGTGCCGCCTTCTTGGAATTGGGACGCATACAACGGCGTGCACGAGGGCAGCCCCTGTAATTTGCGGTGTGGCTGGACTGGCCACAAAGCACGCAATCGGGAGGAGAGGGAGTTTCAGGAGTGCGATTGCACTCCTTACTGAAGTGAGGGACCAGGCACTTTACGCACCGGGCGGGGCGGCGCAGTTGGCCGCCGTATGCCCGTACAACTGACACCGGTGGCACTGGCTGGGATGACCACGGCGATGAGGCGCCTCGATCGAAATCCCAGAGAGGCTGCATATGTTGCTGACCTCTTTGACGATCTCCCTGGACTCAGGTCATGGTTGTTTGTGTTTATATATGTATGTTTATTCTGGGTTCCCCCATACAGATACAGATCCATACAGTTGGTGTGTTTGTCCGGGGATTTATTACTTTAAGAACAATGTCATTAATTTACATGTGGTCCAGTTAATTGTCACTATTACGTAATTAACCAAGTAACTTGTCAGAGTTGTCTCATAGTTATTTTTAAAAAGACCGTATTAACCAATGAAAAGACAAGCTTAAGTGATAACTTGTAAATTTTTCTTAAAACGTCAAATTTATGGGAACGCAAAATGAGACAAAAGTTTTTGGAAGAATCATAATTTCATTAATTTTAACGAAGTGCTATAGACAGGTTCTAATAATTTTTTTAAGATTGATGGCTGATATTACAAAATATGTTGATTGCTTGATTAAAACTTCAGTCTAGCGATGTTTCAAAGCTGAATTTAGCTTTATTTCGTTGGATCCCAGTTTAATATTTTCGGCGTTGGATTCCAGAAAACATTATTGTGTACTTCCGTGGGTAGCCACATTTAAAAAATGGATGAGAAATACGTTTTATCGTCGTTGAACCCCAAAAGCTATTTCCGTTGGATGACAAATGCTCATAAAAATTTGAATGCGGATACTTTTAACAACTAATTGGTTTATAATAAAATGGGGGAAATTTTTCTATTTTATTTATTCATCAAATACAATTTTAACTTACAGATACGTTCCAAAGCGTTTTTTATATTTTTCAGTCACCGGTAACAAAAAGCAGGTGACCCCTGCACCACCACCACGAATTTTAAATACTGATTTTTAAAGAAAAATTATTAAAAATCTTATTAAGTTTCGTCAAGGACGAATACAGGAAAATAATTTGCCTACAGATCACGCGGTCCTAAAGTGAACACGCGTTTGATTCTAAAATAGATTACCATTTTATAATCACAACGCTGGTGGTATATTCATATTTTTGTTTGAACTGTTCACATTTCAATTGTAAAATTTAATCACCAGATATTTGAAATCTCTTTTTCTCTCACCAAAGATACTGTTCTGCGCTCATACAACCTTCGCCCTAAATCCCAGAAGTATCTCAAAGTGCTTGTTGTAATCTGAATCCTTAGATACTCCTTGCATATTTATTTTAATTCGGAGAAGCGTGTAGATCTAATAGGTACAGAAAATGTATCGAACTTTGACGTCGTATTCTTGAGGGGAGAGCGTTTTGAGATGATTTAATTTCAACATTATAAAGCATTTTAATAGAAATTTCTAATACATTGCTTCTGCCACTGTTATTTTTTACGAATGTTCCACGCCATCTATGTGATTTTTGAAGAACGAAGCATAACAAAAATTGTGGTTGGAATTAGCAAATTTTACTCTAAGGAAACATACCTGAAGAATGAAGAAAAACTGCATTAAAAGATTTTTGTGCTTGCAATGCCCCGGAGTCGAACCGGCTAACATCCGAAAAATTAACATCCTGTATAATTATGCCATCAATCAATAGAGTCAACCATAAAGATCCACAGAAATGCTTAGTAACAAACATGGTGGTTCAAATAAAAGAAAAACGATGAAATGCTTTAATCCAAAAATAATACACCTAGAATACCCTCATACCACCCAGAGTCAAAACACATTCGGTAACCGTTTCAATATTTAAAACGCGTGGCGTATACAAATGTTCTGGTTAATGATTTTTCACTTGTTATGAGATTAACGGATTATTTAAAAAAAAGGGAGAAAGGACGCAGATACCGTCCCATAAATTTCTGAGCTATGGTGTTAACAACTTAAAAATAGTGTTTTCTATAAGAAACATACATTTGAAGTGTTCACCTAAAATTTGAAAACATTTGTACTTCTAGAAGTTAAGATATAAAATATTTTAGTAGCGTCATATAAAGTTTCGCTAGGTTATGAGAATGTTATTTTTAATTATTTCGTTGGACTTTTCATTAAACTATTTAAATATACTTTACTTAATTATGTCCCAAAACGAATCGAGTATGTATTTCACCCCTTGTATGCTCCCCAAAATAGCATAAACATTTATCTAAACCACTATCTTGTTCACTTTGAAATTATTCGCAAGAATAGATTACGTACTGTTTCAGTCATACGCCATTGTCAAATCACAACCAATATTTTTTCATTTTAAATTCGTCTGCCAACAGTAGGACAGCGACCAAACGCAATATAAAATCGGGTATCCAAGGAAACAAAACCAATATTCGTCATGCAAGGCGGGTTCTCGGGATCCGGTAGGCAAGCAGAAAGTATTCGAGTAAAGAAGAATTGTAGTTAGTCCGTATAATAAGCGTAAGTCGTAAGAAAATAGGAAAACCATAAAACTACTCAAGCGCATGGAACACAGCCAAACAAACGAGTATCAGAATGGCAGCCATTTGACGGCATGATTGAGTGAGTGACTCGTCAATCACGTACGTGTCGTTCGTTCTTTTCACTCGTTGTTGGGGGAAAATTCAGTATTGCCGACGTTAAAACTAAATTCCACTCATAAAAATCACAGTGAATTTACATATTTTGAATTTATTTCAGGTCCAGAAATTAAATCGTTCGCGGTTTATTATGAGGTTAATATAACTTATTTTTTGACACGAATTTCAACCTATTAACTGTCTAGCCCACGATTACTCAGCCTCCTTTGCTCTTGTCAAGTATCAAATGAATAGATAAGAGTATTTTCATATGATCCAACTAATTCTTGCTCACTCTGGTGGCCACATATACTACACCCTTGTATTGTACTTCCAAGGATTTCCCTTAGTATTTGCTTTGAAAAATTATCAAAGCCAATGCGGCTGGATCTCAGTAAACATTACTGTTGCACTGAGCACTTATAATGTTACACATTATAAGTGCTCAAAAGTAGTTTTTCAGCTTCCCAAAGAATCAAAGAAACTTCAAACGTTAAACGGAAGGAATCTAATACATTAGTCGGTGAATTATTTTATTTAATATTATCTGTGCCATAGTTATACGTAAAATTGGAACAACGGCACGGTCGAGCCCCAAATTTTACAAAGGAGTTCCTTTTTACCTGCTATGAAGATACTTAAAAAAATGAACTATAAAATAAATGATATGCACTCCAACCGCAGTAGGCGTTTCCCTCTCGCGTTAGTCATCATGTCCAACCCTCCCATCTCGAGGGAGATCTTCAGAGAGGCTCGCACAATCTGCGGACACTCGAACATCTCCGTCGAGCGTCCCAACCCTCGCGGGCACCCCGGGCAATGCCACCGCTGCCAGCTTTACGGCCACGCAGCGGCTAATTGCTCAGCCCCTCCCAGGTGCGTAAAGTGCCTAGACCCGCACATTACGAAGGAGTGAACTCGCACACCCGACTCCACTTCTCCCCCTGCATTTGTGCTGTGCGGCCAGTCCAGCCCCAAAGCTAACTACAGGGGTTCTCTGCACGCTCTACTGCCAAAAGGGCGTCCAAACCGGCGCCGCCACTAAGGACTGAAGGCTGAGGACATGAAGACCGTGTTCGACGTTATTCAAAACGTCGACATTAGGGAAATCTCCGTACTCGCATGCAAACTGCGAGCCGCCCGCTCTCCTCAAGACCGTCTATTCGCATTAGCCGAGCATCACTCGCTACTTAGTTCCTTGTAAATTATATATTTAGCTTAAATTCTTTAAATATAAAATATAATGTCTAGACCTGCAAATCCCGCGTCCGGTCGTATCAAACACAAGGGCTTATCCCTAGTCTCATTTCACGCTCGTAGCCTTAGTTCTAACCTTCCTGAGCTCAAACTGTTCCTTCAGAACAACGAGCCAGACTTTTTACTTCTCCAAGAGACGTGGCTCACTCCAAACCACACCAGGGGATTCGCTATAAACAAATACGCGTTCACTCATAACGATAGGCCCAACTCCGACGGTTACGGCGGCACAGCTATCTACTACAAAAGAGGTTTCCATTGCGCTCCTCTCCCTACCCCTCCTCTCCTCAACATGGAAGCCACTGTGTGTAGATTGGCTATGACTGGTCATCCGACCGTCATCATAGCTTTAATCTACATACCCAGTGGCACCAGACCTATCCGTAGCGACTTCGAGACCATTCTCGCCCTCGGCCATTCAGTCACTATGTTCGGATATTTTAACTCCAAACGTACTGTCTGGACGTGCCTATCGACTAACACCAGCGGTATCGCTCTCTTTGACATCACTCAGCAACTCGACTTAGATGTCATCTCTCCCGTCACTCCCACTCACTATTCCGACAACCTGAACTACTCTCCCGACATCCTCGATTTTGCAATAGTAAATCAAATCAACCTTGATCTCAGGTCTATCGGACCGCTCGATGACCTAGGCTCTGATCACCACCCTGTCTCCTTCGTGCTAGGACCGCCTAACGATAACGTCTTCGCTCCTAAGACCTTTACTAACTGGAAAGGCTTTAAAAATACGTTAGCTTCAGCTTCAGAGGCCCCGAACTCTCCGCTCGCGATCTCGCCCGAATTTCTAGATAGCCCGGACAAAATAGATTTATCAGTCGATTCCCTCACTGATGCTATCAACTCAGCCATCAGTGAAAACGAAAAGGTTGCTAAACAAGGCAAACCCACGCTTCCCTTAGCCATTAAGAATCTTATTAAAGCTAAGAACGCGGCTCTCCGGAGAGCCAAAAAATATCCCACGCCCGCCTATAGATCAGCTGCAAATCAGCTTCAACGCAAAGTTAGGTCTTGCCTCGCGGAATTTCGAGACGCTCAGATGAATGATCTCATGAAAAATATCTCCCCGTCTCACCAAGCGTATTATCGAATGGCCCGAGCTTTACGCGTAGACACCGCCTCTCACGTTCCTCCTCTCACTCGTCCCGACGGCACCATTGCCTTCGAAGTCGAAGAGAAAGCCGAATGCTTCGCCGACAGCACAATGCTCGCCCAGTACTCAACCCGCGTTACCCTTTCACATCCAGGCGGTGGAGGACGAATTCCGCAGGGACTCTCTCCCCATCACTACCGACCCCATCACAGTGTTTAATGATGAAATCTCTCTTCTTATTAGAAGTCAAAAGTCCGAAAAGGCTCCGGGTGCAGATGCAATTTCCAACCACGCACTTAAGCACCTGCGTCAACAGGTGCTTACCTTGCTAGCTATCATTTTCAATGCCTGCTGCGACCTTAGCTACTTTCCAATAGCTTGGAAAGAAGCGACAGTCCCAAGCAGGGTAAACCTTTGAATATTCTGGCTAATCACAGACCCATCAGCGTTCTCAAGGCCTTGGCTAAACTTCTCGAGAGAGTCATACTCCCTCGAATGCGCAACCATCTGTTTCCCACGGATGGCGATCCCCTCATCATTCCCCATCAGTTCGGCTTTCGCGCTAAGCACTTTTGCCCTCAGCAAGTACATCGTATCATCGATTACATACTGGCCGGCTTTTATCCGCGGCGTTTCAAAAGTTTTGCAGTTTTCTTTGACGTAGCCAAGGCTTTGGACAAAGTCTGGCACAGTGACCTCGTTTATTAACTCTATAAAATAGGCTTACCGGATCGCCTAGTCAGGATAATCACGTCGTTTCTCAAAGATTGTACGTTTTAGACACGAAGGCACGCTTTCCGCGCCTTGTTCTATAAAGGCTGGGGTCCCTCAAGGCTCAGTCCTCGCCCCTCTGTTGTACACCGTGTACACAAACACAAAAGGCGTCGAACTCGCCCTCTTTGCCGACAACACCGCCCTTTACACCAAAGGCAAATGTGTCTCGCACCTGATCACCAGACTTCAAAAGGCCGTTAACGCCCTCAATGTATGGTTTCCAAAATGGCGTATCGATGTGAACCCAGACAAGAGTTCTGCGGTTTACTTTGACTTCAAACGCCGTCGTATCGCCGACAATCTCGTTCAAAACCGACAAACACGTTCGAATGTTAGGTATTCCTATCCCCTGGAAGCGCAGTACCAAATACTAAGGCGTCACCCTAGACCAGACACTTTCCTTCAAGCCACACGTCGATAGAGTAACGACACTCGCCCCTCTCTTCTTAGGCCGATTAAATAGTATGTTAGGTAGACATAGTAAAATGTCCTTTCGTAACAAACGAACGCTCTTTAAGACCTGCGTTAGACCCGCCATGATTTATGCCTCGCCAATCTTTGCCCACGCCAAATCCCCATTCCTGCACAAACTGGAGGTCGTTCAAAATCTCTTCTGCCGCTGGACCACAAACGCACGTGGTACGCAATGCGTAACGCGCACCTCAAAACACACTCGGAAGCGTTCTTCAAACGCTACGAAACACACCCCAATCCCTTAGTTTGAGTTTCAGTCTCGTATACTACCCCTGTCCTTGATTCGAAGATCAAAGTCGCTAAACCTAGGAATGCGTAATAGTACAAAGCCACCCAGCTGTCAAACGATCTCGAAGCCCTTCTGGCCGCAAATTTAAACTTTAATTAGAATTTTAATTCGCATTAATATAATATTTGCAATTTTGAGCATCTTCAGAGCCATGCATTCACCTTCAGTGCTTTGAGCACCTTCAGTGCTATGTAAATCCCAGCGGGTGACCCCTTCAGGGCGCCGCTTGCGCGGCCTCTTTCTCCAATTGTTTGTCGCTCAGGTGAAGGCTGTGAGGTAAAATATTGCACGAGTCATTCAGGGGGTTTTTTAGTGGGTAGGGGCTCCGGTAGGCTCGGAGCGAGTCCCACATAACCTCGATCGCGCGCGCGGGGTATGCGTAAGAGCATTTTTTAGATCCTCCTGCCTTCCTCGTGGAGGGGAACAAAAAAATGTTCTAAACGTCTTGAACTGTTAGTTCCTGTTGGCGGTATCGGGAAAGCGTTTCGTTTTTACTATAGTTATAGTTATTTATATAGGTTTGGGTTACCACTGATTAGGGCCGTGGTTCAGATCCTACACTAAACATATTTTGTATAAGCTTTTGTAATTTATTTTAATGTTTTTTTTTATTTACTGCTTTTCATCAGAAAGTTTTTGCCCAAAAGGGGTTTCTTAAGTTTTCATGTAGAATCAATGTCAGGATGGAGGTTTTTTTACAAAATATAAGAGATAATGGAAGGCACATTAACAGCGAAGTCCAATAAAATCATTAAGATTGATACGGTTGCCAAATTAATAAATTTTAAAAACAATTATGATACTACGAATAACTTGATACTACGGTTTCGTTCGCGTATCTAATAACTTTTAAACGAAAATAACTTTTTTCTGGATAAAGGCACTTTCTGTGCTTCTCTATACCCCTGACAGCGTGTACTAGAAACACACACATAAACAAACAGTAATCTCACTTTCGAATTCATTATGGTTTCGATGAGGGAAATGTTTTTGAAAATAAAAAAAGCGTACTCATTAAGTGTTTTAATTTCTACATGTCTGCTTGCTTTTTGATAAAGGTTGTCATTTTAAGGGTTTTGTATTTTTTGTGGTTCGGTGATACAGAACCTAGCATCGAAGCGATAAACCAAGTATGCTGAAGCATTTTAATAAATTTTCCAACCCGATATGTACAGTTAGAAAGATATACAGTTAGAATATAGGCACGATCTGAATTTTAAAACATGCACTTTAAAAGAGAATTTTATGACCCTCAAAAATCAAACATTAGTAGTGACAAAGCCACTGTAAAGCGATTCCATAGGTCTAAATTAAAAATACAATAATACAATGCAGGAACTTAATTCTTTTAATAATTATAATAATAAATCCCCAGACAAAAACACCAACTGTATGGCCCCAAAGTAAGCTGAGCTTGTGTTACGGATGACCATACAGCGAACTGGGGGGAACCCAGAATAAACATACATATATAAACTGTTTTAAACTATCGCGGTTATTTTCACCATAATTTAATGAATTTACGGGATTCTTACCCCGATTTTCGATTTTTATTTCGAAATATCGGACGCGCGATTAAAAATCGAAAATCGTGGTAAGAATCCCGTAAATTCATTAAATTATACATATTAAATATAAACAACCATGACCCGAGAACAAAAATTTATGTTCATCACAAAAATGAATGCCCCGGCTAGGACTCCTAGGACCTGGAACCTCCGGCGTATTAGGCCGGCTACTTACCACAACACCACTCGGTCGTAAATCTTTTGCAGAAGTTGTTTGTTACTTTCCTCACAAGCGGCGTCTGACCTGCAACGTCAGGCAACAATTGAAAATCAATCAATAAAATGACCAAAACAAGTACAACATAGACTTAGAAGAAGACTTATTAAGATGTTGTGAACAAATACGTTAATATGAAACATGCACCAAACAAGAAGAGTCTAAAATAGCAACGGGCCTCCTTGCTCGCACGATGGCGTGATGGGAATAAAAGTTATGTACACCACGTTATCTCATGGATCTCAAACTGATTTTATAATGTATGTATTATGCCGCAATATATTTAGTGCCTGAAAACGACGAAGCGACAGCGAACAACCTACCACAGCTTGACAAGTGGCAAGGGCAGGTCAAACTTGCAACCCTCTAATAGGCATTTGCGCCTTTCCATTATCTTCCCTGTTATTATGCTCCCAGTTTCGGAAGTTAATTTTAAAACCAATAAGACCTTTTGGTAGAGTATTAAAATCAAAGCTATGGCCTCCCAATATTGATATTCGTGTTCATAAACAATTACACCTAGGCGTACACGTCATATTGATAGAGAGCACAACACCCTTGTATAAAGCGGGTTTGTAGAGCGGATCCGTTACATTCATCGATTCTCGCTCCGATCGCCACGCGGTGCGGACGTGCAAGACCCAGTTCTCCGTTGATCGGTCCCTTCCCGCCATTCCGTGACGTTCAGTCTACTGACGTCACAGTCTAGCGTGTTGGTTCCGTGCTACGGTTTTCAAGGTTTTTCTACTCCGTCTGAGTGCTTTCGAAGTGCGATTTTTCTTTGCGACTAAGCCCCTTAGTCTTCAAAGTGCTGTGCTAAGTAGTGTTGTGCTTGTGCTGAGTGCAGTGTTGTGCCCAGCTTAAGTAGTCTGGTTTCAGTGCAAAGGATACTTAACGGTGACAACGAATTTGTACTGAACCAGTCCTTTTTATTTTTATTTTATTTCTCTTCTCTATTTTATTTATTTTTCTTCTATTTTTCATATTTATTTTTATCATATCTGTGTGTTTTCGTGTGTATTTGTCCTTTCTGTCGGTAAAGGTTGACCCTAACGCGGTCAACTCTTTACCTGCGTACCCTTTTTTAGGTTTCTAGGTAGCGGCCTTCGGCGTACTACTGTTAATTTTAAGTTTTCCTCCCCAGCCCCCCTACCGCTGGTAGGGAGGTTAGCCGCTAGGATTCTGCTAGGTTTTAGGAACTAGGCATCTTTTATTATATTTATATTTATTAATATTACTGTCCCAACTCTCCCTTATGGATCCGCTAAGCGTTATTAACGCGTTCACCCAGGCACTTGCTGCGGTAGGCGTCTACATCCCGAATGACATCATAACGCAGGCCTTGCAGGCATCAATCGCGTCCCTGGCCCCTCAGGCCTCAACCCCGGCCCCTCAGGCCTCAAACCCGGCCCCTCAGGCCTCAACCCCGGCCCCTCAGGCCTCAAACCCGGCCCCTCAGGCCTCCAACGTCGAGACCCCTCAGGTCTACAGCTCTTCCTCGTCTCCCGCCTCGTCCGAGATGGACTGCGAATCGGTCGCATCCTCTCACGCGTCGCGTCGCAAGCGTACCGCTCCCGGGAGCGACTCCGAACCCGCGTCTGATACGTCATCAGATGCCGTCACCTTAACCGGCTCTCCTGAGCCCGCGTTTCAACTTGTCGCCAAGCGCTCCAAGAAGCGCTCGAAGAAAGCTTCGGTATCATCAATACCCGAGCCCTCCCCGGTGTCTTCAACACCAGCCCCCGCGCCGTTAAAATCACTCGAAGTTACCGCGCCTCCGTCGGTCCCATCGAAGCCAGCGACGCGCTGCGCTCCCGTCCCGCCGAAACCTCAGCTCCCTCCGCCCGTCTTCCTGCGTGAAAAAGCGCGCTGGACCGCGGTTTCTAACTTGTGCAAAGAGCACAAAATTAATTACTTAAAAGCCGCCAACGCTGGCGATACAATCAAAATTCAAGTAGCGACCGTCGACGACTTCCGCGCGTTTACCAGGTTACTCTCGTTAAATAAAATCGCGTATCACACCTACGCCCTCCCGGAGGAGCGTAAGATCCGCGCAGTACTACGGGGCGTCCCGTTCGAACTCAGTAACGAAGACATCCTCGAGGACCTTAAGTCTCAGGGTTTCCCGGTCACAGCAGTGCACAAGATGCACTCCAACCGCGGTAGGCGTTTTCCTTTAGCTTTAGTAATCCTGTCAAATACTCCCAACTCGAAGGAGATTTTCAAAGAGGCTCGCACAATCTGCGGACTCTCGAACATCTCCGTCGAGCGTCCCAACCCCCGCGGTCACCCTGGGCAGTGCCACCGCTGCCAGCTATATGGCCACGCAGCGGCTAACTGCTCAGCTCCCCCCAGGTGCGTTGAGTGCCTGGATCCACATTTCACAAAGGAGTGCACTCGCACTCCTGAATCCACTTCCCCCCCTGCCTGTGTGCTGTGCGGCCAGTCCGGCCACACAGCTAACTACAGGGGTTGCCCGCGCGCTCCGCGCTCCACCACCAAGAGGGTCGCGCCTAAACCGGCGCCGCCGCTCACTCCTGCTAACTTCCCGCCGCTGCGCAACCGGGGTCCCCCGGAAGCAAAGCCCATTCAGCCGACGCCTACTCCGGCTCTGTCTTGGAGGCAGCGTCCGGCCGTCCCGCCTGCACCTTCCCGACCCATCCCAGCTCCCGTAGCTTCCGTAGGGCCGCGTCCCGCTCCGTTATCCGTACCTCAGTCGTCGTTGGCTGAGGATATGAAGACCGTGTTCGACGTTATTCAAAACGTCGATATTAACGAAATTTCCGTACTCGCACGCAAACTGCGAGCCGCCCGCTCTCCTCAAGAGCGTTTATTCGCGTTAGCCGAGCATCACTCGCTCCTAAGTTCGTTGTAAATTTATTTTATTTTTTTAATTTTTTTTATTTTCGTATAAAATCGTTAATAAGTAAATTATAATGTCTAGACCCGCGAATCCCGCGTCCAGTCGTATTAAACCCAAGGGCTTATCCCTAGTATCTTTTAACGCTCGTAGCCTTAGCACTAACCTTCCCGAGATTAAACTGTTCCTTCAGAACAAAGAACCTGACTTATTCCTTCTCCAGGAGACATGGCTTACTCCAAACCGCTCCAGGGGATACGCTATTCCTAAGTACGCGTTTACTCGCAACGATAGGCCCAACTCCGACGGTTACAGCGGCACCGCTATATATTACAAAAGAGGCTTCCATTGCTGTCCTCTCCCTACCCCTCCTCTCCTCAACATGGAGGCCACTGTGTGTAGATTGGCTATGACTGGTCATCCGACCATCATCATAGCTTCAATCTACATACCTAGTGGTACCAGACCAATCCGCAGCGACTTTGAGGCCATTCTCGCCCTCGGCCATTCAGTCATTATGTTCGGAGACTTAAACTCCAAACATACTGACTGGACGTGCCTATCGACCAACACCAGCGGTATCGCTCTCCTCGACATCACTAACTCCCTTGACTTAGACGTCATATCCCCCATCACTTCCACTCACTATCCCAACAACCCGACCTATTCTCCAGACATCCTCGACTTTGCAATTATCAAGCGAATCAATCTTGATCTCAGGTCCATCGAACCGCTCGATGACCTAAGCTCCGACCATCGCCCCGTCTCCCTCGTGCTAGGCGCGCCTAACGATAACGTCACATCTCCTAAGACCTTTACCAACTGGAAAGGCTTTAAAAATACGTTAGTTTCAGCCTTAGAGGCACCGAACTCTCCGCTCGGGATTTCGCCCGACCAATTAGACAGCCCGATTAAAATAGATTCGATAGTCGATAATCTCACTGATGCTATCAACTCAGCCATCAGCGACAACGTAATCATTGCTAAGCAAGGCAAACCCGCGCTTCCCTTAGCCGTTAGCAATCTCATTAAAGCTAAGAACGCGGCTCTCTGGAGAGCCAAGAAATATCCCACGCCCGCATATAGAACAGCTGCGAATCAGCTTCAACGTAAAGTTAGGTCTCGCCTCGCGGAACTCCGTGACACTCAGTTTAACGATCTCATGGAGAATATCTCCCCGTCCCACCAAGCGTATTATCGAATGGCCCGAGCTTGGGCACAGCAGGTGCTTACCTTGTTAGCTATCATCTTCAATGCCTGCTTCGACCATAGCTACCTTCCAAAAGCCTGGAAAGAAGCGACAGTCATAGGCATTCCCAAGCCGGGTAAACCTCTGAACATCCCGGCTAATCACAGACCCATCAGCCTCCTCAAGGCAATGTCTAAACTTCTCGAAAGAGTCATACTCTCTCGAATGCGGAACCATCTGTTTCCAACGGATCTCTCATTATTCCCCACCAGTTCGGCTTTCACGCTAAGCACTCCTGCCCTCAGCAAGTCCATCGAATCGTCGAGTACATTCTCGAAGGATTCTATCCGCATCGTAAAAAATCAATCGCGTTTCTCTTTGACGTAGCCAAGGCAATCGACAAAGTCTGGCACAGCGGTCTCGTTTTTAAACTCTATAAAATAGGCTTACCGGTTCGCCTAGTCAGATTAATCGCGTCGTTTCTTAAAGACCGTACGTTTCAATTCAAACATGAAGGCACGCTCTCCGCACCTCGTACCATAAAGGCTGGAGTCCCGCAAGGCTCAGTCCTCGCCCCTCTGCTGTACACCGTGTACACTAATGACATGCCCATCCCGCCGAAAGGCATCGAACTCGCCCTCTTTGCAGACGATACCGCCCTTTACACTAAAGGTAAAAGGATCCCGTATAACATCACCAGACTCCAAAAGGCCGTAAACGCCCTCGGTGTTTGGTTTCAAAAATGGCGTATCGATGTCAACCCAGAAAAGAGTTCTGCCATTCTATTCGACCACAAACGTCGTAATCGCCGCAACGATCCCCACATTCGAATGTTAGGTATTCCCATCCCCTGGAAGCGCAGTATCAAATACTTAGGCGTCACCTTAGATCAGACGCTTTCTTTTAAGCCACACGTCGATAGAGTAACGAAACTCGCGCGTTTCTACTTAAGCCGCTTAAATAGTATGATAGGTAGAAAAATTAAAATGTCTTTTAGAAATAAACGTACGCTTTATAAGGTCTGCGTTAGACCCATCATGTCATATGCTTCACCAGTCTTTGCCCACGCCAATCCCTCCGTCCTGTATAAGCTGCAGGTGGTTCAAAATCTCTTCTGCCGCAGGGCCACAGACGCACCTTGGTATGTGCGCAACGCGGACCTGCACAGAGATCTTGAACTACCTACAGTGCAACAGCACCTCAAAACACTCTCAGAATCGTTCTTCAAACGCGCCGAATCCCATCCCAATCATCTTGTTCGAGATTCAGTCTCATATACTGCTCCTGTGTTAGATTCGAAATTCAAAGTCGCTAGGCCGAGAAACGCGCACACGGGCGAACCTACGCAGTTAACTTTAGCTCTCGAGGCCCTTCAGGCCGCAAATCCTAATTCTAACGTAAATTCTAATTCTAACGTAAATCCGAATTAATGCAATTTTTATTTTTCATTTTTAATGTTTTTATTTTTACTTTTCATTTTTGAGCACCTTCAGTGCTATGTGAATCTCAGCGGGTGACCCCTTAAGGGCCTCGCTGGCGCGGCCTCTTTCTCCAATTGGCCGTCGCTCAGATGAAGGCTGAGTGGCAAAAATGCACGAGCCGACAGGGGGTTTTTTAGTGGGTATGGTTCTGGTAGGCGTCGGGACGAGTCCCACATAACTCCGATCGCGCGCGCGGAGTATGCGTCAGAGCATTTTTTATGTCCTCCTGCCCTTCCCGTGGAGGGGAACCAAAAAAAAAAAATGTGTTACATATCAGTGATGTTCGTATTTACGCCTCCATGTACAAAATGTATGTCTTTGGAAAGCACATGTGGAGGAGTAGCGTCAGAATCCGGCACATGACAGGTCGAAATCAGTGAGCGTCTTTTATTTGTAATTATGTTGTTGTACTTAATAAAAATCATGCAGAGATTGCGTTGGCCCAAGTACAAAATAATAAAAAATGAATTTTATTAGAAAAGCACTAGAATTTACATCTATAACTCTTGTGGTTCACAACTCTTCACTCTTTGTGAAGGCACAACTTATTTGTTGTATCTTGGCGACCCTTTTCGTTTGAATCGGGTAATGAAGCAGTGATTTATGATTTCAAAACGCTCTTTGAAGCCAGCAAACTATTTGTTCAAATTTTATTTTTTATCATAAGCTCACTGTTTTAAATATCTTAAACAATTACAAAAATACTATCTATCACTAGGATTCTCAGAGAGTTAGTTTTGCTTCAGAGTTCGATATTCATGTAAAGATTATTTTATGTTGTAGTTGTTTTCTATTAAAATATTACTCACGTATTTTTTGTAGGTAGCTAAAAATTTTATAATTAAAGAGAAGTCATAGGCCATATAAGAACATTGATTTTTATATGAGCATTGAATAGGAATTTTATTAATAGGTTTTGGTAACTTATGTACCCCTGAACGATGTTCAAATTACGAGTACAAACCAGGCGGAGAGTGGATTTTCTTGTTTAGTAAACAAATGGTGACAAATAATGATTCTTATAAATTTAGACATCTAAGTGACTGTTGCAGATGTAGGTACTGAAAGAACTTGAGAACGGTGGGGAGGGGGGATTCTTGAATATTCTTTGGTTAATTTTGGCTTTTATAAAAGAATACATGTGTTGTCCCAAGCGCGGAGCCTGTTCTGTTCGGAATGTGTCAAAATTTGTTTTATTGCAATTTTCCATTCTTAATATGATAAGAAATTAATGATTTCTTATAAAGCCTTTTTCTAGAAACAGCTGTGACATTCCGATGCCCTCGTAAGGCTAAGCTATCTCGGTGTCATTACAATAGCGGGTGTTACAATTTGGATTATTGGCACTGATTTTGGGATCCACATTTTTGTATCTACGTCTTTGAAATCTATTTACTGTATTCGATACAATCTGAAACAACACAACCGATTCGATACCGAGTTCAAATTCGAGTCCAAAATGTATCCCGAAATTCTCTATATTCTATCCAGAATTTATCAATGGATCAAGAGTAACGTAGGTGAAACGACGCCGGGATCTCCACTGAGCTTAACGTTTTTTTCCAATGTACACAAATCACAACACATTTCAATTTGCCAAGTGGACCGGATGTATAAATCACAATAAGTATGAGGATTCAATGAAACCTTTTAAAAACTATTTTCTGAAGTCTGCTATGATCTCGCCCAGTCCCTCCGTAACTTGAAACTGAACAAAACATCTGTGAATTTTGTGGGGTTTTATAAACATTATAAAACAATTTTGACTAATGTTTATTATAACTTTTGTGGTTAAGGGTGCCCCTTCCTCCCTGAATCTGTGGGGATATTGCTTCTCCCTTTCCCTTGACATGTTACACATAACAATTACTGTATTTACATTTCAAATAAACGAAAAGGGATATTGTGTGAATGTTGAGATTTTGAGTTGAATCCAAGTAAGTCAGGAGAACTTACTATCACTTCGTATCATCTTTAGAAATTTTATTTTTATTTTTATCAGTCACTTGTGTATTTTGTCAGTTACTTCTGTAGTGAATCTAATAATCATGTAGATCTACTTATAAACTATTTTTGTAACTGGCAACAAGTGGCATCCGTGCCAAGTGACGTCACTAACTGATGATGAGATGTTGTTGATTAATTATATTGTTTGTTGAAAATAAAATTAATATTGTCTATGTTTGTCAATGTCATGCAGCATGTATGTTTTTGAGGTTATCTAGCAATAAACCAGTGTGCTCACTCATCACTGAATTTTGAAGTATTCTTGATTATTTTATTTCGTAATTTTGCTAAAATAATACATGGTGACAGCGGTGATAGTAAAAAACAAATCACCATGGAACCCAAAGGACTTACAATGTTCTCCATTGAGGGTGATATCCATACGAATTGGAGATTATTCAAAAGAAAATTCTTAACCTATATCGATGCTTATTATGCCCACGCTTCGGATCGACAAAAAATTGGGATATTGTTACACCATGGCGGAGACTACTGCCAAGATGTTTACGAAGCTTTAGAAATCAAGGTCGAAAAGCTTGACCAGGTTCTGGAGAAGTTTGACTCTCATTTTATACCAAAGGCTAGTGTAACGTATGAGAGATATAAAATATTCACTCGTAAGCAAGAGCCAGAGGAGTCATTTGAAATGTTTGTAACTGCATTGAAGCGGATGAGCCAGTCATGTAATTTTGGAAACATACAAGATGAATTAGTGAGAGATTTGTTTATATGTGGTATTAATAATCCTAGCCTCCAGCGGCAACTTCTGGGAATGACGGATGTTACCTTAGAAAAGGCAATCACAGTATGCAGAAATTATTCTGTAGTTGAAGGCCAGGTTGAGGAAATGGAGAAAGTTAGTGAAAAAAAAATCAAGAAAGAAATAGACATAGATGTACTTAAAAAGAAACCTTCAGGAAGAAGGGGTAACAAGAAATCTGATTGTCAATATTGTGGCTATAAACATGACTATGGAAAATGCCCGGCTTATGGAAAGTTATGTGTCATCTGCCAGAAAAAGAATCACTTTGCTAAAATGTGCAGAAATAAAAAAGTGAGTCTGTTAGAAGAAGCTGAACCTAGTGATGAAAGTGATGGTGACTATAAAATAGCAATTTTGTCTTTAAAAAAAAACAATAATTATTCTTGGTATTGTGTAAGTTTAGTCATAAACAAAATTAATGTAAATTTGAAAATTGACACCGGTGCTCAGTGTAATGTTTTAAGTAAAGCACAATTTCTCAAACTCAATTTAAATTATAGTGATTTAAAAAAAAGTAACGTAAAAAATTACTTCTTTTACAAACGGGAAAGTACCAGTTATTGGTAAATGTGTACTTAAGTGTAATTATAATAATACAATATATGTTATGGAATTCTACATAATAGACTCAGATTGTTACAATATATTGGGTTTGGAAAGCTCTGAACAGTTAGGTCTGATTAAGAGAGTTGATACAATTAATAAATTAACTACAATAAAGTCACATCATGATCCTTTTGATGGAGATGTAGGGTGTGTGCCACATGTGAACATTAAACCTGTAGTCTCTCCTGCTAGAAGATTGCCTTATAGTTTGATGCCTAAAGTTAAAAAAGAGTTGGATCATTTAGTTGAAAAGAAAATAATTGCTCCGGTGACAGAGCCAACCGACTGGGTAAGTCAGATGGTAGTGGTACAAAAGAAAGATGGTTCACTTAGAATTTGTTTAGATCCAAGACCTTTGAATAAAGCATTAAAAAGAGCACATTTTCCATTTCCTGTAATCGAAGATATAACTTCACGTTTAGCTGGTGCAAAGATGTACTGTAAATTAGATGCTCAGTCTGCGTTCTGGATGTGCCCATTAGATGAAGATAGCTCAAGACTCTGTACTTTCCAAACTGCATGGGGAAGATATAGATTTTTGCGTTTACCATTTGGAATTTCACCAGCGCCTGAGATTTTTCATAAAATTATCCATGATACATTTTATGGCATTGATAATGTAGCTTCATTTCAAGATGATGTATTATGTTGGGCTGAATCAAAAGAAAAATTGGAACATGTGTTAAATAAGGTTCTTAATAAAGCTAGAGAGAATTCTATTAAGTTTAATCCTCAAAAGTGTCAATTTTTTGTTACTGAAGTTACTTTCTTAGGTCACATTATCAGTGAACATGGTGTAAGCATTGATAAGGATAAAGTCAGAGCTGTGACTGAATTAAAAGCTCCTAAAGATAAAAAAGCATTGCAGCGGGTATTAGGGATGTTTAATTATTTATCTAAATTTATTCCAGGTTATGCAAATATCACATCACCATTAAGGAATCTGTTAAAAACTGATGTGGATTATAGATGGGAGGAAAATCATGATAGATGTTTTCAGGAACTTAAGAAACTAATCACAAATGCACCCATTTTAACATTTTATGAACCAGATAAAGAACTTGTCCTTAGTGTTGATGCCAGCTCTATTGGATTGGGAGCGGTATTACTTCAGAAAGGTCTTCCCATTGCATATGCTTCTAAAGCATTAACTGAGGTGCAGATAAGATATTCACAGATTGAGAAAGAACTATTGGCCATTTGTTTTGGAGTTGAAAAATTTAAGCAGTATATCATTGGAAAAAATATTGTAAAAGTAGAAACAGATCACAAGCCTATATTAGGTGTAATGAACAAGTCATTATGTAAAGTGCCAGTTAGATTACAAAAAATGATGATGCGACTGCAACCTTTTCGTATAAATGTTGTGTATACACCTGGAAAATATTTGTATATAGCAGACACTCTATCAAGGGACTTTGCAAGGAGTGGGTGTGATTTTGAAACAGATCTTGAGGATGATATGGAACTGCAGGTGTGTTTATTGTTAAATAATTTACCAGTTACATCAGATTGTTGGAGTAAAATTTTAAAGGCTGCTAAAGAAGACATTGCTATGAGCAAACTTAAAACAGTTTGCATGAATGGTTGGCCGAAATATTACAAGGATGTTGATGATGAAATAAAATCTTTTTATCAATTTAAAGAAGATATTGTCATAGTTAAACAATTACTGTTTAAAGGTGATCAAATTATTATACCAAGGACATTGAGAAGCTATATGCTAAAAAATCTTCATTCTGGTCATCCTGGTATTTCAAGAATGATAAGTAGAGCTGAATTATCTATGTTTTGGCCAGGCATAATACAAGATATAAAGAAGTTTGTAAAAAGTTGTGATACATGTCAGAAATTTCAAGATAATAAGCAAAAAATGGTTTTGAAATTTAAAAAAGTTCCTATGCTACCATGGCAAGAGGTTGGTTGTGATATTTTTGAGTTTAAGATGAAGCAGTATTTGGTAGTGGTTGATGCATTATCTAACTATATAGAAGTTTGTAGTCTAAGGGATTTAAGAAGTGTGACAGTAACAAATCAATTAAAAACAATTTTTTCAAGATATGGTATTCCATTAGTGCTTTATACAGATGGAGCTTTGTGTTTTGACTCTCAACTATTTAAGTCATTTGAAAAAGAATGGGATTTTATACACATTAAGTCTAGCCCACACTATCCTAAGTCAAATGGATTAGCCGAAAGTGCAGTAAAAACAGTGAAAAAAATCTTTATGAAATCTGAAGACAGTAATGAAGATCCTTTGCTTGCCCTTCTCAATCATCGAAATACACCTAGAGGTAAAGTAAATTCACCAGCAACTATATTAATGGGTAGACAATTACGGACTAATATTCCATGTTCCTTTGTTACATTAATTCCAAGATTAACCTATGATAAGGATAGAAAAATATTGAACAAACAGAAGGAAATTTTAAAATGCAATTATAATAAGACAGCTACAACAAGACACGATTTTAAAGAGCATCAGTTAGTTAGATTTAAAAAGAATCCTTTAGATAAAATATGGATAAAAGGAAAAATTATTAGGAAAGCTGACCAACCTAGATCATATGTAGTGGAAAATGAAGAAGGTAAAAGATACTGGAGAAATGAAATATTTATAAAACCAAGTGAAATTAATTTATCTGACACTGCTGATACTGTACCTAACTTGATTACAGATCCTATTCAAAATTATTCTGCAGATATTCCTATACCTAACTCTAATGTAGAGCTTCCCAAACCAAATAATATTGTGACTCGTTATGGTAGAATTGTCAAACGCCCAGATAAGTATTCTGACTAAGCAATCAAAGCAGGGATGTGTTAAAGATTTTTTCAGTTAGGTTGTTACATTTTTGTGAATTTTTGTAATATTAAATCTGTGTTAGTTAACAACATTCAAACTATTTAAAGGCATTGATGTTGAGGCATGTATCTCTATAGAAATAATGTTTTGCATTAATTAGTTTTGGAAATATCTTATAAGGGAAGATGTTGAAAATAAAATTAATATTGTCTATGTTTGTCAATGTCATGCAGCATGTATGTTTTTGAGGTTATCTAGCAATAAACCAGTGTGCTCACTCATCACTGAATTTTGAAGTATTCTTGATTATTTTATTTCGTAATTTTGCTAAAATAATACATTGTTATTTATTGACTCTCGATTAGTGATGAGATATTGTGAAAGAGATTTGCCAATCGTAGGCTCGAGTTGGGATCACCTTTGTCCCAGAAATTATACTGGTTGTTCCCTCCGTAGTCCATATCATAACTATAAAAGGTATCATGAATGACAAATATACAAAATTAATGACTTTAGTACCATCCAAGACAAGATCTTGATATAATAAACTCTACATCTACTTAAAACAAACTCTGCAATAAACCCATAATGATATATGAAATAACATCCATATAAGCTATTTTATACTCCCTGGGAGAACACATTTTGATAAGAAAGCTTTCTTTGCATGCTTTTCACAAAGCTTACAATTTTTTCTATACAATTTGTGGATTTATCGCATTGTTTGATTTCGACTATTGCTTACTTACTATGTAATAATATATTTACATTAAGATAAATCAGCAATACACAGAAAAGCAAAAAATGAAAATTATTTTATATCTCTGAAGATAAAGGTAAGAATTCTAAATTGTCACAGTTTAAAATAATCTCTCTCATGTAATGAAGAGTTTTACTGTGATTTACGGCATTTGTTTGCATCAATAACCTTTATATAATAACATACTAATAACATCATTGTCACTTCCGACCCATCGAACCTAATTTTTGTACGAAACCAAATTTCACAGCTATCACTCTTCCTAGATAGATAGTCGTCAAAGTTTGAGTGTTAATTTATATTCTAATCAAACAAATATTTTATTTACCTTTTTTTAAAGTTAAGTTTACCTAAGTAAGCTAGGAGAGTAAGGAATGATTTTCTAAGCAAGCCAACAAAAGCCATCTTTTATCTTACATGAACTGAAACGTGACTTCAAATAACGTTGAAATATTTTTTCTATCTTTTATATAAAATTAATAATGTTTATGTGTTAAAATGTGTACCCAATTTCTAATTTACTTGAACATACATGTAAACAACTGACTTAGCCAGGATCATAAGGGAGAACTTTGAACATAAACAATTAGGAACAATATCCAAGTATGCTATTAGAGTGATTAGGTTGAACTTGTTCCATGTATTCCAGACGAATAAAGATGCAATGTCATATTTTTGGTAAAATTCTGACTATAAGAAAAACATGAAAGTGGAATCTCTTACCATAGAATTTAGAATTAATGAAATCAATATGACCACCTTGAAATTCATTCAAATTATTTATTAATTTAACCAGTGAATAACTACGCAGACAATGTTAAGGTTCATTGAAAATGGTAGATTTCGATTAGGTTATTAGAAATAAAGAAAAACTATTGCCGAGTTTACATATTTGAAAGAAAAACTAGCCTAATAAAATTTCGAGTATGACAAAAGTGTTTTTCTCACACAAATGTCATTGAACCTGGTGAACTCTAAAAGAGATGATAGTGGTGCCTATATACAGTTAATGCAATTCTTACCATATAAGTAAAGAAGGAGAGAAACATTTAATTTGTAGTATTAACGTTGATAGATTATGAAGACTTACCATTTAATTTTTGTCTGATTATACATGTAATATAGAACATAATCAGACTAAAAATTAAATGGTAAGTCTTCATAATCTATCAACGTTAATACTTAAATGTTTCATAAAAATAATAATTATTTACAAAACACCATATTATGACATTTCGATATGGAGCGATCCCAAATAAGGAAGGGAAATGATATCGAATATCGATAAGCACCCACGCTGTTTTGGGCCCGGAAAACCCTGTTCGATTGTATTTTTTAATTAGTTTATTTATTACAGATTTAAATTCCATGTACATTGTCGTTGGCATTTTTTATACTTTGTCTACATAGAGATTTATTCAGTTTAGATCTAAATGTTTCAGCTTTTTCTTTGATTTTCAGCTACGATAGAATAATTTAATAAATGAAAGAATCATTAGTCCACCAATTTGAATGAACACGAGAGATTTTATAATATTAGTAATAGCTGAATTAAACATAATAATTCAAATGCCTCGTTTGCTATTTACTTGCAAATAGTCAGTCCAAATTAAACGAATTATGGTTCTTAAACAAGTTAACGATACTTAAAATATGAGACTATAAAATTTATAAAGATCTTGGCTTTAATATAACGCAATACCATTTAAATATCACGTAAAATGTGACGTTCATTAAAACCTGACCCTGGGTTACGCAGGTTTATTTAACTTTGTTAATTACGTACGTACTCGTAAGTATGAAGCGCTTTGTGTCAATTATGGATGTTTTTTGTAAATTATGGTTTCCTTGATTAAAAAAAAAAGTATGGGCTTTTTACGGTCGCAAATTATACGATACAGACATTTTTCATGACTATTCATAAAAGAAACCAATGCATTAATACAATTTTGTAAATAAGGTTTGAGAAATATGCGTTTAAAAAAATATTTCCATTAAACATGCATAGATCGCGAAACATGTAATACTGTGACAAGGGATTCGATGTTTGTCTTCTATTTCACCTGATAGAAAGTGACGATGAAGACGAAGGTGTTACACGTCTATCCACGAGATACCTATTCACTCGACGCTTGAAAGAACTAGGACTATAGTTTTCTGGAAAAACAGACGCAGGCAGTTCATTCCACACCTTGGCGAACCGCACCAAAAAGGAACTATCGAAGCCTTTGGTTCGACTTCTTGGGATGTCTACTATAAAGGGATGGAAGGCCAGTCTGCGTCTAGTAGTCCGATGTAAGAAGGATGTGGGTTCAACCTGATCAAAAAGAGCATTCGCGCACTCTCCAAAATGTTTATCTGTAGAAGACTGCTAAACTGGCAACTTCCGACGATGGTCGAGGTTTTGCAGTTTTTTGGTGGTGAGGTCAAAGTTGTTTATAATTTTTCGGGCTCTTCGGTCAACTGCGTACTCTAGTCCACTGCGGTCAGCTACAGTACTCCATACAAGATCAAACTTGAGCTGTGTACAAATTAAGTAGCTGTTCAGGGCTACAGTACCACCGGACCTTCGCGATGATTCCCAATTTCTTTGAAGCAGTTAAGGCCATGGACACAATTTGATGCCCGAAGTTCAATTGGGACAATATAGTTACGCCCAGAAGCCCTAGGTTAAAGGTACAGAAACATTTTGGAAAGTGGGCGTTCGAGAAGAGAACAGATCCCTGAGGTACTCCGGCAATAATTGCCATTAGGTCAGACGAGCAGCCGTCTAAGACTACTCAAATCGACCGTTCCCTTAGAAAATCAGATATCCAGTCGCAGAGCTCATTAGGTATTCCGTGTGCTGGAAGCTTACTCAAGAGTCCATCAGGCCAGACCCTATCAAAAGTCTTGGAAATGTCTAAGGATACAGCTTTTGCTTCACCGTGACCCTCCAAGGCTTCGCTCCATAAGTGAGTGGCATACACAAGAAGATCTCCAGTTGAGCGTCTACTGCGAAACCCATATTGTTTATCACTGAGGAGCTCGTTGGATTCAAGGTATGCCAGGAGACGATTGTTCAATACTCGCACTATAACTTTGCAAAGTATGGAGATGATTGCAACTGGTCGATAGTTGATAGGATCCGCACGGCTTCCCTTCTTTGGTACTGGTTGCACGTTAGCCATCTGCCTGGATTTAGGAACCTTTCCGGATTCCAGAGAGAGTCGATACAGGCGCGTTAGAATGGGAGACAACATGGCTGCGCAGTGTTTTAACACAACTGCAGGTATTCCATCGGAGCCGCTGGTCTTATTCACGTCTAAATTCTGCAAGCATTTAAGAACCTCCTTTTGGCGAATATGAACGGTACCCATTTTGGGTCCAAACAGAGGTAACTGGGGTGGGACATTACCTTGACTATTTAGACGATCTGCAAAAAGATTAGCAAAAAGGTCTGCTTTCTTTTTTGCGGTGTGGGCCAGTGAACCGTCAGGCTTCCTCAGAGGTGGCAGCGATGGGCGACAGAAGTTTGACTCAACCGACTTGGCCAGAGACCAGAAAGCTTTGCTTCCTGAAGAATATGACGTTATCTTGTCTCCAATGTGGCCAATGTGGTCCAAGCAAGCTTTCCTTATCACCTATTTGCAAGACTAGGCGGTAGCATTGTATCTTTTCTTCAGTTCATGCGAATCCACGGCTTTGCTTCTGCGAGCGTCAGCCCAGGCTTTGTACGCTTCTTGCTTAAACTTTTCAGCTGTGAGGCAAGCAGCATTAAACCATGGGCGACCTTTGGTTTCAAGGGATAGGTCAGAGTAAGGGATGAAATACTCCATTGCTTGGCCCATCACACTTGATACAGCATCAGTGCAGCATGATGGATCGGTCGATGTAAAACAAGTCTGATGCCAAGGATAAAACGGGAAAAAATACCGCATCTCATCCCAATCTGCTGACTTGTATCGCCATACTCGCCTAGCGCCTTTTGGGCTTGTGTCAGGTGGCGAGTACTGCGACACAGATTTCACCACGCAGTGGTCGGATGTCCCTAAAGGTGCAGGTATGGACACCGAGCACCTGTCAGGATCAGTTACCAGCAGAACGTCTGAGCAATATGCAGTGTGACCAGCAACGTTGGGGATGCGCGTGGGCTCGTGCACAAGCTTGAGTCACGGAAAACTTAAGAGCCTCTCTTCCAGCGTGGTCAGTGTCCTGATACAGGTATAGCCATTGCCCGTGATGAGCGTTAAAATCCCCCAGGAACACCAACTGCGCTGAGGGAAAACGTTGCCGAACCTTATCTGCTGCATCGCTGAGATACTCCATGAGCCTCGTTGTCTCCCGATCTCCGCTATGTGACCGGTATATACTGGCGTAGACCAATTGGTCAAGGCCGTTATAAAGATGAACCCACATAACGGAAAAGTCCAGATCTTCCAAGTAACGGAGACGCTGACAACAGATCTCGTCACTGGCATTCATGCACACCCCGGCGTTCAAGCGGAAATTGGACTCCAGGATGTACCCTGGGTAACAAAGGTATGCCGAGTCTGACGGATTACAGATCTGCGTCTCCGTTAAGAAGGCCTCTTTGTCTCAAGATGGTGGTGGACACCGTTGATATTTGAGTGCGTTCCTCTGATGTTGCAGAAGTGCACTTTAAGAGAGAGGAAGTGCAACCGCTGTAGAACCTTACTATTCTTGTGACTTTTCATATTAGTTGTGTGAGTGAATAGGGAGGAGGACAGAAGTTGAGTGAAGTGCTGCAAATTGAACCAAGCAGCTCGCAATAAACAACGCACCGATGGGGAACTGGCTTGGAGACTGCGGGGACGACGGAACCCCCCCCGGGGAGGGTCCTCTCTAACAAGTTGCCAGCTGGTACGATGAAGCCTCCCGGGATTTTTCGCAAGGTGGCGGGGCAGCCTTTCGCATGTGGCTAGCACACTACTTGGGCCCCCTACTACCTGCGGTAGGCCAGCGGTGCACCGTTGCTTCGCATCCTTTCAAAACCAGTTACCCGGTGAGTCAATAAATTACGAGCTGAAGACTCAAGAGAGACAAGAGAGTTCTCTGATGCAGCACGGTTACTCGAACGGGTAGGTCCGAGTAATCGTGCTTCTCGAAAGCTACACTAAACATCATGCCGGAACGCGACCATGTCACTCGGCGGCATGGGTTTGTTTAGAGGGTGGTAAAAAGTCAAGGCCGAAGCCTACCACCAGAAGATACTGCTCGCTTAGCACCACCCGGGGACCACGTACAAGGCATCGAGGGCTAAACGCTGCGGACGCGAGCAGTTCCAATCTCCTAAAATTTTATATGCGTAGTTTGAACTAATTGAACAAAGAAAACAGGAAAAGTTATTGCAAGTCCGAAGCCTAACTCTGTACGACACGTTCAAATTATTTTATTTTGTAACATTTAATTAGAAAAAACTGGATATATATACCTAAGTTTAGGCGAGGGTTTAGCCTAAACCAAGTTTAGCGAAAATCAAAAGTCCGAGATCATTTGTCTATTTGAGAGTTATGTTTATAATCGTATAGTTCAAATTAAGATAAAAAGTTAATAAAAAATTTACAAGAAAAGAGAGAGAACTTGTGAAAAATATACGGATTATATTAGTTATGATAATGTGTAAGCCACAGTTCAGAAATTTTCGGAACTGATTGCTGATCTCATTATGGTAAGATATAAAAGTAAACTATTTTCCTGAGGAGTTTCGAGACTTATTACTTACTTAATTAGATGATCAAATGTATTTAATCCACGGAATAAATCCTAGTAAGTTCTGTACTTTCACCCAGTATTCACGCTTTCATTTAATCTAATTTTAATTTTGTATAGACATAAAGACCCATTGTAAATTTATTTTGAAAAAAGAATACCCGTGAAATTTCTAGCCAGTTCTTCTATACGACGGTTTTTCCGAACTTAAGGTTAATGCTTACTTAACGTCAATAATAAATAACTGTAAATTTTGAGAAATATATGAATTTGAATTATCACGTTTTTTTTGGTTTGCCTACGATATCTGCAATATAATTAATTTGATTTTAATTACTGAGTTTAGATGAAGTAATCAAAATAAATGCTTCGACATCTGGTAAAAGTTTTAAAATTTATGTTGCGAGTTCCGAAAACCTTCTGCAGTTTTGTAATATGGCTCTAAAAAAGCTTAACAACGAATTTTATAACCAACTGAAAGCGTTGAACTCTGTCGCCCGAAGAACCCGAAGACATCGTTACCATGCTTCAAAGGGGGGTTTTTTACTGTACTGTACATAAAGTTTTTACCAGCGACTTGACAACTCTTTTTGGTTCGCATCGCCAATTTGTGAAGCCAAGCTGCATGCCTCATTTTCCCTAAATAAATAAGCTAATCTTGGATAAGCTTATTTATTTAGGATCGTAGACAGACAAGGATCGTCTTCATTACTTTCCACGAGGTGAGATGGAAGTTAAAAGTTATTTATAAAATAAAAGTAAATAAAAAAAGACAACAACCCTAAAAAGCTCACATGTTATAATAACTGAAGCTCGCGTAAACAACTGTTCGGAAGTTTTGAGTTTTAGTGAATATTTTATTACTGCTGTATAATATCAACTTACTTTTTATCTCAAAGTCTCAAAATAATAAACCCCAGACAAACTCATTTCTTTTTGACCCCAAAGTAAGCCGAACTTGTGACCTGAGAGCAACTTTCTGTGTATATCACAGAAATGAATGCCCCGACCAGGACCCGAACCTAGAATCTCCGGCGAAGAGGTAAGGTTATTACGATAATTGGTTGTCCAATTGGCTGTTCAAATGTTTTTAAAAAAGCTTGCAACAGTTTGATTGTAGTGGGTTTACAAACCAGTCATATCTAGGTCATCTACAACGTGGCACAGAAGTTTATCAAGTTACGTGACGGCCTCTATAAATGTGTCTGATATAATAAACTAAAACCTTACATTAAAATTATTTTTTCAGAACTTCAAAGCCACTTTCATTTTCGTTTGTTCCTGGCAAATTTTAATTTTGAAATGCTAAAGATTTACTAAGGTAACTTTGTCAAATGTTCTTAGGTATTGAGAAAGTTTATACCGTTTTTAATTTGTATTAAACATGGTTTAAGTAGTAATCCTTGGTTCCCGAAATGTTTTTTTCCAATTTTGACCGCCATTATACCCAGGTTTACGTAGTAGTAGCCAGCGTAGCAGCCAGCGTAGCAGCCAGCGTAGCAGCCAGCGTAGCAGCCAGCGTAGCAGCCAGCGTAATTATGACCGTCATCGTGACATTTTCAATATTTAAAAAAATGTACGATGAATGCTGTCATTGAGCTTCATCCACTTAATCTTATGTGGATCGTGCGCTAGTTTCCCGTATAGAAAAACTTACTTGAAAAAAGATATAGTTTGGAAGCTAGTAAATTACTTTGTTTATTGAACATATTTTACATAACCATACAATAAATTCACTTGTTTTATGCTTCTTACTAATTTTATGACTATAAATTAAGAAAAAAATATCCATTTAGTCAGAGTCAAGTATCCAACGAGATGTTAATTACGATATTAGTGTAATTATATCATAAAAAAAGATAAAAAGCTTTTTATGACCGGAAATTAAAAACCTTTTCAGCTTAAGATACCTTTTACTGAAAAAAGGGTTTCACTTACTTAGAAATGGGGGATTAGGTGTCGAGAGGGTTTATTGGGGTTGGTTAATTAAAATGTATGGTCGGTACGGCTGATTACAGCTAAAAAAATTCTGTTAAGAACATGAATGTTACTTAATCCATGAAACCATGTAATTTGCTTAACTTATATTGAACTAGAGGCCCTGGCGCAGTTTCACCCATAACACTCTGCTTACTTTGGGGCCGGTTGGCGTGTTTGTCTGGGGATTTATTATTATTTTTATTTCTGACTGCGCGGAGAATTATAAGATAAAAGAAGCTTATTTAACTTGTGGATAATGTGATAGATTTTTTGGAATAGATTTAGTCTATCACTTACAAACAAAAATATTTGATTTTTAAATTAATAGAATATTATACTGCTAGTACTAGCATAAATGATCAAATTTGTTGAACCGGCGTTTGGGTACGCGGATTTTAAAACCATGATTGTGCTTAGTTGGAAAAACATGAAGTTGGTGGAAAAGTTTTGGAATTCAGTTTTCAGTGAAACTAAACTGCAGGGTGTTCATTTCAATGCAAAGGTCGGATTGTAGAGGTCAAGCGCAGGAAAATGTTCTTTGGAAGATATTGTTTCTGAACACATTGCTGTTTCCAGGCGGCTTAACTTTTACATTTCTAAAAAAAAGAATTTAATTCAATGTTTTGCAAATTCGTTATGGTACAGGTTCGTGATATTAGGGTATATAAGGTATCTGTCTTGTTTAAGGTTTGTCATAAAGCTGAAATATACTGTAAACAATTATATTATTGTGTAAAAAAACACAAGAGCGGATACTTACTATCTGATATAAAAACTTTTTGCGTTGTATGATCTGTCTACAATGTAATTTAACAATACTTAGACTAGAGTTGAAAGAAATAATGGCATAATATTTGCCATCGATTCATTTGTAAGTATACTTTTTACAGGTGTTGTAAATTATATTGATAAATAAACCAATTACTATTAGTCCCGTAGTCTGTAATTATATCTTTTTTGCTGTAACTGCAATGTCAGTTTTTTTTTATTTATTTGGACCGCACACACATAAAAATGTGCTAGTTATGGCGGTAAAAATAGGAAGGACCCAAACAAGATCTTAAGATATTCAACTGCGTTATATTACTATACTGAGTAACATTATTCAACTATTTGGAGTGTAACCAAAAAATCCTAAAATGCCTCTGTTCTTTGGATTTTAAAGTATAAATAGATTACACAGCCAATGCACTACGCATTTTCGCGCTGCATTCACTCGATACCTTGACACATCTGCATTGAAATAAAAGTATAAAGTACATTTTGATAGCACATACTTTCACGACCAAATTCATTCCGCTTCGCTTGATTGTAAACATATCCTGGTACACGAAAGCACATCAATTGAACAATTCTAAGGTAAAACAGAACATTCTCATATTTCTTGTACAATTCATACATATTTATTGTATTCTTTGTTGTGTATACGTGACGTAATGTATGCAAAAGCATTCAAATGCCAAATGGAAAATGGAAGAACGAAATAAAACGGAATTGATTTGTTACATGGCTAACGGAATTTGCATCGAAATATAGGTACTTCGTGTCTACTAACATGTAAAAATAAAGTGAATAAAAATGTAGGATATCATAATTTATCTGTTAGCTTTATTGTTTAGTTATCAACAAGATTGTACGAAAAAAAATTCACGATATGGCCAACTGTCAATGACCAACACATGAAAGGTAGTTAGTTAATCAGCAGCTGATTGTTACCCGTCAATATAAAATAATTTATTGTTAATTAGTTATAATATATTAAATCAAAATAGTCAATCCAAATATTATTTGGTAACGCTTGAATGTAACAAGGGTAAACAATATTACAATATGTGTAAGGTGAAAGAGCATATGAATGTATGTCGACGTGATAACATCAAATATTGAGCTAAGCTCTATGTTGCGCTAACATTTACTCGTGTTATTGTTGACATAGGTAATTTGCAGAGCCCTGAGCCTATGTTTGCTTAAGTAAATTAATTTTCTTTGTGACGACCTGTAGGTGTAAATAAATGGACTTATCAGAAATACAATTGTATTTGATGTTTGGAAAATATTGGAAGAACAAAGTAACTACCACGTAAAAGAATTAGATTTTTGTATACTAGTTACTTTAAGTTGAGTTCAGCTGATACCTTTCATCGCCACGATAAGATGGAAGACAAACACGTATACCATTCCCACTAAGAAAATCTGACGCCGCTCACAAATTTCCATTAGCGGTACGAGGCTGAAAGTCTTCGCTATGGGGTCGTTAAAGCTGCTGTGATCGAAATTCATAAGCAAAAATGTTGAACCAATTATTAAGTTTGTTTCATGTTAAATGGAAATTCATAAGCAAAAATGTTGAACCAATTATTAAGTTTGTTTCATGTTAAATGAAGAGCTTTCAAAAAAATACTTTTTTATCTGTATATCTAAACTACTAGTGCGATAGCGTTGGCCTAGCGCGTTAAAGAATGTAATCTTTTACAATTTGTAATGAATGCTTACTGTGAAACAAAAATGATACGAATAAAAGTTACGCAAAAGTCAATTGAATAGGAAACTTGGCTTCAAACAATGACATATTACATCCGCTCTCAAAAACGGCAACGCAAATGCAAGGCAGTTGCCGACTATTTGATTCAGTCTTGTGCAACCCAGTGTAACGGCTAAACATCAAACAAAACTTATTCCTGTGTTTTTAATACCGTACAATGCCTTCTTGTGTGTTTAGACAATGTACTAATTACACTGTTACTGTTAAAGATAGAATAAACGTTTCTTTTCATGCGTAAATAGGTACTATTTTTTTATAACTATCCTATTTATTATTTTAATTTGCTATTTAAAATGACATTTTAAAATTGACATGGCTATTCGTTTCAACAAACTCGAAGAGCGCGATGTAATATGATTTTGTATGTGGAAGTAAAAGAGACAACGCTATAGAGTTTCGACAATTTACGTACTACGTCACGTACGCTCACGACCAATTAGTGCGAAGCAACGTCACGAAGTACATAGGTATCTCTTTGTTACAACAAGTGAACCGTATTATTCTTTCCTTCTCCCACAAATTATATTACTTTATCGGGTACGTATGTATAGTTACGTTGAGGCCGTTTTTTTGTGCGGTAATATTTGGGTATGACTTGTCTATATGTAATATGTCATTGGCTTCAAAGACTTTTACTGATAATAATAGTGACAATAAAACAACACTAAAATTTAGTAGATGACATAAAAATACTCCTCTGTAATTGGAGTCTATTGGCATTGGGGGCTATTATCTCATATTTGGTACAAGGTTACGACCGACGACCGAGTACCGTAGTGTCCCGGCCTCTTACACTGGAGGTCTCAGGTTCGAGCCCTGGCCGGGGCATTCACTTTTGTGATGAACATAAATGTTTGTTCTCGGGTCATAGTTGTTGATATTTATAATGGATGAATATTCTGGGTTCCCAGTTACTTTGTTGCATGTCTCGATCCTCGGCCGACTGGTGGATTGCTGTATCTTTTCCGCCTCAAAAAAACACTTCATTCAAATTCATCATAGTAATTATGATTTATTTATTTTGTCATTTTTTTTTGGAGATATAAAAGGAAATTTAATGAATATGCAATTGCAGCTCACTAACGCCGCATCAAACTGTTTTCGTCGCATTGTAAGTTGAGAACTGTCGCGTACAAAATTACCTTTTGCTCTGTTACAGTTCTATTTCTGCTTTTAGTGGCAACTGTGTAAAGTCGGTCAGCAGGCATACTTACAAAAACCTTGGTAATGGTGAATTACCTCGAATTCAAACAGAAATCGTATTAATACGGCCCGTCCGTTCATTCAAAATTAAATTTCGTGGAAAAGCAATATAATTTTCGATCTTGGGTCTTCATACATTTTATTTAAAGCTAAAAATGCAGATACGAGTATTTTTTGTTTGATCTTTATTTGGACACTGTTGTTGGTTTGAAAAAGTATGAGTTTTGCTTATGTAAATAATTTTTTCATTTATTTCAGTGAAGATCGATCGTACAAATTAAAAAAATTCTATATCTATGTGTCGTGGCCAGAGCGAATAATTTTTTATATCAAACTCAAACTCAAACTCATTTATTTCACAAATTACTACATCAACAAAATATAACAATAAAAGCACTTAGACACACACAGTAAAGTACGGATTTTTAACATAAAACAATGACCAAGACCAGAAATACAGAAATACAAAAAGAAAAAAAAAGGAACAATGCAATGTAAAATATAAACACACAGAAAAGAGATAGAAAATAATAATAATAATACACAAGAATTAAAAAGCAATAATGACAACTGATCGGAAATAAAACAATAATTGTTAAAAATACATAGAACAATATGTATTCATGATGTGGTCAAAATTTCGATTTGGTGATCCACGATTGACCAAAATTGATAAAGACGAAAAGCTTGGTAAATTAGCTAATTACACCATCCACACATACACACACACACGCAAAAATGAAGCGTTTCCAGCGACTCTATCAGTAGTTAAGGGAGCAATTTTATGATATGATAAAATGAACTTGGCCAGTTCATGAAGTAACCGAGCGGTAATTTGACCATATCGATAAGCGATTCCAAGGATTACGAGGGACAACCAATAATTTTTATGAAATGTAACCTTTTCATAGTTTGTTATACGCAAGTTTTCAATAACAGTTAAAATGCACCGGATTAAGAAGGAGCGAGAATAAAGTGTCACAATATAGAAAGCAATTTAAGCTCTTTCATAAGCAAAAAGAAAGATTTAGTGCTGGGATATCCTAATAAAAAGTGCTCGTGCGTAAGGCTTATTATACAAGTCAAAACCCGCTTGAATAATTAATAAAACAAAAATAATAATAATAAATCCCCGACCGTATATTAAAAACAAAAATATCTATTGATCTATATGTGATAATCGCTTATGTCGGAATTTCCCGAGGTTGTCCGGACAACAAACAGGACAACAAATTAAATGATTAACTAAAGGCTGTTTTTTGAATGCCCAGCTTATCTCAGTAGAAATTCGACATAATTTTTATGGCAAGCAAGAATTCTCTACTTAAAAAATTTACATAAGCATTGTATAATGAGCCCTTACTCTGGGATCCATCAGTGATAACAAATTTGCCAAAGATAATGTGATGATTATAGAAAAATATATATATATATAGGGAAGTCGGTTTATACCCGCCGTTAGTTTAAAATTAAAAATCAGAAGTATTAAAAAGCTAAAATATCAACATATTAAAAGTTTGAAAATTCACCAACAATTTCTGGTTAACTAGATAAAACAGATTAACGTAAAGAAATCGAATATTTCGAGTGACACAAATAAATGACAGGACTCGAACCTGGGACCTCCAGCGTATGAGGCAGGGCTACTAGCAACTATGCCACTGGAGCGTCATAACCTATTGTATTAAGACGAATTCTTTGTTTTCGCTACAAACGTAAAATTCAAATTCAGATTCAAATTTTTATTTCTCAACATTGACAATTTACTTGTGCTTATTGACGTCAAACAAAACATGACTCTACCACCAGGTCGGAAAAACCTTCCTGAAGAAGAACTGGCAAGAAACTTCACGGGTATATTTTTTTCAAATTAAATTTACAGTGCCTCTTTATGTCTATACAAAATTATTCTTATCTGCATCTGTTAGGCACCCGCTCAAGTGTTAACGCGGGATCCAGCCATCGAAGCGAACTGAAGTTGTCTTTCAGGTTGAATACGTACTATTGGGACATTATTGGGACAGACAGCATCAGAGATCCATAGAAAGTAACTGTCGTATTCTGATAAGTAGTCGTATTCTTCGGAGGTTACCGTTTTTTTTTTCTCATTTCTTTATAAGTAACGATCTCCTTAGCACAACGATTTATTTTAATATTATTAAAATAAATCGTTTTAATTGTTTAAATAAAGCAGACTCTATGTTTAATTTTACAAAAAGTAATCATTTGTCATTGTCAAGTAGTCATTGTTTAACAAAATGTTCTGGAAATGTCGTAGGACTCTGCCAAAGCCGGAAACCACTTTCAATTACGAAATTAAGGATAAATTCAGAGTTTCTAGTGGAAATAAAAATTATTTTCATTTATAATTAATTATTTATTTATTTATTTTATTTTGGCAATAAACAGTCATGCTTAAACTACGGTTTTACAAAAATAAAAATAAAAAAGGTTCACAATAAAAGACCAACAGTGCCCAAAAATAATCAAAGAATTGAGTTCAAAAGTGGTCAACAAATTAATAAGAAAAGTAATGAAAAATACAGAAAGAGAGAGACCAAGAAAAAACGGGTCATTTAACAAACGAAAAATATAATAATTCATATTTTATAACTAAGGTTTAGAGTAACGTCAGTTTCAACTTTTCCTTAAAACATATAAGAGATGTACAGAAAAGATCAATTTCTGAGAATTCCCTATTGTAAGTATTGGTGGAACGATAAAAATAGGAATTACGAGTATAATTCTTATTACGTCGAGGAGGTACAAACAGTGGTACACAACGTGAGGGGCGCACAGGGAGACGAGCACGGCCGGAGAACTGAAGCCGGCCGAGTAGTTCTGATGAATCTATACCTGAATTAAGTATTTTGAACAAGAAGGTAATATCAAACATTTTTCGCCGGTTTTCAAGAGTGAGGAATTTTAATCTATTTAGTGTTTCATTGTAATCTTCATCAACAGTGTTACAGCGATAATGAAGTGACTTTATAAACTTCCTTTGGATTTTTCAATTCTGTTGATGTGTTTATTGTAACTGGGGTTCCAGACGGAACTACAAAAGTCTAAGATGGAGCGTACAAATGTAAAATAAAGTACTTTTAAGGTATTTTCATTTTTGAATGGTTTGCTAATTCTAAGAATGAATCCTAATCTACGAAAAGCTGAGGATACTATATGATCTATATGGTTAATAAATGACAGCTTTGAGTCCATAATAACTCCTAAATCCCTAATTTGTGTTACTTTTTTCAGAGGTCTATCATTGATGTGATAATCGAAATTTATTGGTTTTTTTTGCGAGTATATGATATAGAGTAATATTTATCAGTGTTGATAATCAATTGGTTGGTAACACAGTAAGTGTTAAGCGCATCTAGATCATTCTGAAGTTTAACACAATCAGCCCGCGAATTAATAATTCTGTACAGTTTTGTATCGTCAGCGTACTGTAAGTGCTGACTGTGTAGAAAGCTATTGCCTATGTCATTGATGTAAAACGAAAACAGAAGGGGTCCAACCATACCATTTTAATTGAATAAAACGAATTAATTCAAGCCTCTGATTGTGTTGATAATAAGTTTGAGCACATGTCACAGTTCAATAAATGAACCCGTGTATAAATAATTTCACAGAAAACGAAGCCCCGCGCGCGGCAGCTTGCTCGCGTACCGGAAGCGCTCTAGTCGACACTTCTCATCCGACCGACGGCGAACGCGCTCGCGCGTTGCTCTAACGTTCCTCAGCGCCGGAACGCAGGGCAAATGTAATTCATCTCATCATCATCAATCAATGTAATTAATTGTAATAGCAAAGTCAACAAATAAATAACGTGTCCAACAGCTCTAAGGGGTTACATTAGATATAAATCGTTGAATTAACTATCGATTACTTTCACGCTACCTCATTCTCCTTGCGCCATGCATCCTCAATGCTGAGGGTCGTGACCTCGCAGAAAGATTACGTAGCAGACTATCTCACGCCATTGCCCTCTCGTGGGCGGCTACATGTGTCACATACTTTAGTGTCCTTTAGACCGGACCGTTATGCTTGGAACTTTGAAGAATGCACACTTGGTACATAATGGTAAAATAACCCCACCAAATCGGGCTTAAATTTTTTTTCAGCAGATTCAGCATTTTGGAGAAATGATCAAAATTATTAAACAATAAAACATTCCGCGTTACGGCATGTTCCTTGTGCAAAGTTATGTGTGTCTTATAAATCATTAACTGAGTTTCAAGGAGATTAATGAAAGCAGTGGATTTCGCTAATAACGGACGATTCGCCCGTCTTATATCAAGATATTTTTTAAGGCGTGTATTGCCGCTGAAGGTAGACAAGTTCAACACAATGCACGAAGATTAAATGTTATAATTAAAATGAAACAGACTCTCTTTTAAAAACCTTTTTTTAAATAACGATCAATACTGATCCCACTCACAATTTATGAAATGACTCACACTGTCTCATTCAAACCAGAATTTGAAAGTAACGGTCGCTCTGGGTACACTAAAATCATTTTTAGTAAGTTAAGAGAAATTATTCATTGCGTTTCTTTGAAAAAAGTTTTTTTGCGCCCAATCTAAGTAATCATGTAGTATAGTATGTATGTTTGCCTGCTTTTCTAACATCGTCACATGGGGTCGTCAATCTTGTATCCGATATATTAACAACGCACAAGGGTAACAAGAATATTCCCTACGCTACCGAAGCCTGAGAAGCCTGAGGGAATGGGCCTACGGACCCAGATTGACAGCGGGGCTGGGACGATGTCGGATCGAAGTCCACCATCAACCAGCTCCTTGCACAGGCTGCTGGCGTTGACTTGGCCAGACTTAAATCCGTTTCGAGGCCAGATTCAGAAGCATGGTTCTGTATCTGTACCATCACTATTTATGGGAAATCTCCTAGCAGCGACTTCATGCGTGTGGCGGTGCACTACGCCTGGGGTGCGATGTTTGTCAATCTCATCGATGTATGGTTCTATGATGGAGGCCATCATGCGTTAAGCTGTTGTCGGTGTTCAGGTATATTTCCACGACACCATGCTCTGGATGGCTGTTTCTGCCAACGTCTCCTGCATGTTAGAACCACCAGGCCTCAGTCGTTCCGATGGTAAAAGACCAGATGGATTAACTCTGGTGCCATAGCAGAGGGGTCGGTGTCTCATATGAGATGCCACCTGTGTCACTACTCATGCAGAATCCTATTTAAGTTTGACACTAGTGCCAGCTGGGGCAGCCGTCGAAACAGCAGCTTCCAAAAAGAAAGAAAAATACGCAATGTTGACGGTAAATTACGACTTCGTGCCGCTCGCATTTGAAACTTCAGGCTGCAGGGGGTCCGAAACTTTGAGCTTCTGTAAAGAAGTAGGCCGTCGACTTATGGAGAGGGGTAAAGATGCGCGCTCCGGGTCTTACCTGATGCAAAAGCTGTCCAAAGAGGTAACGCGGCCAGTGTGAAGGGTACATTTGCATCTGGTTGCGGACGTGGGCTTTTCGAATCTTAATAATTGGTTGTACTTGATTAACTTTTCTCTTGTAATGTTATACATTAAAATTACTTGGTTTTAGTGCTAATAAGGTTTTCACTTTGTATTTAGATTAGAAGAAGAACTTGGAAAATTAATTTAGATTGAAGAGGAAAATTACAAACGCAGTAATAAAGAAAAATATAAGTAAAAAAAATTAAACCTATTTAAACAAAATTTTACTAATATGGGTAAAATAATAAATTAACATCAGTAGGTACTAAATATAAAAAAACATGTATATACAGGGTGGTTTTTTGAGAAGGGCGGTGATGGCCAAGTCTGAAACCACGAGAGAAGAAAACAATATATTATATATATATATATATATATATATAAGCTTATTTGATTTTTATTAGGAGAAGAAAAATGTATTAATTGAAAAAAAAATTGTTAATTTTATACGCGTGTAAAAATGGAACTTGAAGGGAATCTAGAGGCGCCGTAGTGACTCCGCCAAGACAATAAAGGGCCGGGCAGTACCTACCTAAAAAGTATGTGTCACACGATGACACGGCTTGTATTTTGAGCTTCGGTCTTAGGAACTTCCTTTTACAATTTATTCTTTAAATATTTATAGCGTTACAAATAAGTTTTAAAATAATATTCGAGCCTTTTTTCAGGTTTAACGTCTATGTCCAGTTTATTTTAATTGAAGTTAGAGTAAAGTAAATATAGAGGAAAAAAAAGAGAAAAAGTCATGGTGTTGATTGCTTAAATATTTCAGTTTTATTCAGAATTAAAAGGATATGAAGCTATAGGTTTTCGTAAAATTTCGTAATAAAACGATAACTGCCAATGATTGCCGGTCACGATATGTGCAAAACATATGATTCGTCTGCTTTCAGAATTAAAGAAATAAAAAATTCGTCACGACCTAGTAGCGTAGTGGTGAGTAGGCCTGCCTCATATGCCGGTGGCCCCAGGTTCGAGTCTGGCCGAGGCATTCATTTGTGTGATGTAGAAATGAAATATTTATTTCTCTCTTGTTGTTATTGATGTCAAATAAAACATGACTCTACCACCAGTTCGAAAAAACCTTCGTGAAGAAGAACTGGCAAGAAACTTCACGGGTATATTTTTTTCAAAATAAATTTACAGAGGCATAGTTGTTGATATTTATATCTGAATTATATTTAAAATAGGTAGAATTATACAGCCGTATAAGCAAAATCAACTTTGAACTTTTAGGCTTGTTCAATGTTAAACCCAATTGAAACCTGAGTCATTACTAGAGTAGGAGCCAAAGGTCGTAAAGATTTACTGAGAGTGTATGACACTATCGATACACTCAGACTTTTTTAAGATAGCATATAATCTGATTTAATGTTTAAGGAAAGTTTTTATGTCAAACTGTTATTAATATACCAAAATAATCTCAACTTTATCGTAGTGAACAGAAAAAAAAAAACGTTTTTACAGACCTCATAGAACTTTTTGCTAGTTCAACATTCAAGACGGACATAAATTTTGATATCTAGATAAAGAAACAAAAAGTATTCATGGCTCTACGTAAAAAAAATATTTTAGGTAAATTGTCATAATTTGTCTGGAAAACGATTCTCGTAATCCCGTTTCCCTTAAATTAATTTGACTCTCCTTTCAGTATTTGTTTAACTGGTATTTATAATACTTGCCTTCGTTAAAAAAAAAGTGTTATGGACACGTCCGGTTAATCTTGAGTACATGATGAAATGAAATATTTTATTTCTCAACAAATAAAGCATGACTTCTACCACCAGTTTGGAAAAACCTTCGTAAAGAAAAACTGGCAAGAAACTTCACGGGTATAATTTTTTCAAAATAAATTTACAGAGCCTCTTTATGTCTATACAAAGTTATTCTTATCTGCATCTGTTAGCTCGGTAAGCCTCCCTCCCCCCAAGTATCCAAACGACGATAATAAGAGCAAAAGAGTGTTTATTGGATTTTAAACTAGGCACGAGCAAAATTTTTTTTTCAGTTGTACAATATTTTTTTTAAAGTAAGAAGTTTTATATCTAGGTGGGCACACATAATTTTATTAACAGATATACCGCACAAATCAGTTGTGTTTTGAATATAAATTGACTTAAGCACATAGAATATTCAACAAATGTCATATGTGTGTAAACATATGAATTTGATTATCGTAACAATGGAAGACTAGAATGTTATAATCACATAATATGTATCTTTAAACATTTCAGAGTCAAGTTGCCATATCTAATTGATATTGAGTTTCAACAGCTCGGAAGTAAATATGTATGTGTACACATAATATGTATGTGTGCACATAATATTTCGGACTGCTTGACGACAAGACATTGGAACTTGGTAGTTATGTTTTAGAAACTTGTTGACTTAATTGTTGAGGATATTAAATTAATGGGCGGAATGGATGTTTATGTCGTATATCTTGTGTTGTTTGTTATTAAATGATACATTTTCCTTCACCTACTCAACGTTGTCAATGCTTTTTTGACTTTATTGTATTAACGTCTGATAGCAAAAAAGATTTGCTTCAAGGGCCAGGTACATACGCAGAAAAAATTACAACAGAACTTCGTGAAGAAGATGGTCATCATTAGACTTTTCGGTTTAGAACTTTTACTACATCCAGTATGTGAAAGAAAAAAAAAAGCCATTTATTACATTTATTGCTGCGAGTGTTTGAAACAAACTGGCCTACCTCGACTGCTCTAAGCTAAGTGCTTTGCAACGATAATCGTTGTAATTTTGATATTGTTCGAGTTTTTATTAAACCAAAAAATGGATATAAATTTTCGTTGTCAGATTTTTCTAAGTGGATAAATGTATAAAAATTTTTGTAGTACCATAGTTATCATTCTAACTACATTTTTCGCATTTACACTCTCATTAATTTGTATCCAGGACAGCTTTCAGTATGTTTGGAATACTCTATCACTTAAAAATAAAAAACCACCCAATTAACTTATCTTAAAAAAAAAAAACTGCATCTGAAACGTCTACAATCAATAAGGTGCTTTAAGCAGTATCATTTATATAATCTAATATATAAATCTGTACAATAATGTTTTATATTATGTATGCTTATTTTTATAATAATTTGTGTCGTACGTTTGTCGATGTATATTATTATAGGTACATGCATACAGGGTTACAGTTAAGTCGACTTATTCCCATAATTTACATCGTTTCTTACTGATTTGACTATGGAACACCCTGTTCTAAATCCAACCGTTTTCGAAATATTTGAATTTAATCGTTTTTTTATAAAAGTTTCAACAGAAATACGCAAAGGATGTCGCGTCTGCATTAAAGTTAGTGGCGGGCATTTTGAATAGTAATTAATATTCGTTAGTATTTTTTTCATTTAAACATATACTTGAAGATTTTTAATTTTTTAGTCTTCTACCAATACTTAATTTGCTCATTATTTTTTTTTATAGATGTTCTCTCAATTAAATTACTTTTATTTTACCTGCCAGCTGTATTGTTAGTGATAACAAAAAAAAGTTACGATGTATAGACGTGTAACACCTTCGTCTTCATCGTCACTTTCCATCAGGTGAGATAGAAGACAAACGTCTAATCCTTTTTCAATAGAAAAAAATATCAAAAAACGAGAAAGCTCGGAGTAAAACCTTTGATTTTTGGCAATATTTTCCAAAAGTTCATAAAAAAGAATGGTGCGACTTTGTATATAGGTAAGTTTGACTAAATAGGTTCTAAATGATCCCCCTAACTACCGTTACTCTATAACTAACCATCTACCTAACACCCTGTATAATTAGACGCGATAAAATCCTGTCAAAAAACGGTATTTTTATTAATGTATTTTCTTTGTTTATTTTATACGTATAAAATAAAAATATTAATTTCTATACTTTTCAAAATACTTTCATAAAAGATCACGTCAATGAATTTGCGCAAATCAGGAGACGGTACAGGTCAAAGACAATAACAAAGAAAGTACAATACGTACTTCCCTTGTCTTGCAATCCTTACTTATATATTAGTTTCGACTAGATCACGCAAGGTTTTTATTCGTCCGACTGATTGGCGAGCTCACCTTGAATCTCGGTTCTCGTCGTGAACATGATGTGAGCGTATTATCGTCACTCGTTGTAACCGTGTAAGTGGATAAATGGCAGAGACGTGGATCTTTCGTGACATTCAAATATAATTTTTCGGAATCTTGTTCCCAGACGTAGTTTATAAAACAGAGCAATTTGAGATGTAGGTACTACGTGGGACAGCCCGGGGTCCGACAACGTGCTTCAGATGTGTATCTCAAAAAGTTACGAACTATTGGTGCGTACTTTTTGTTGCCTTTTTATTTGTATTCGTAATTTCTTTCTTTTAAATTAAAATTCATCGTAATTTCTCTCGCAACAAAAAATAAACAAAACAGTATTAATTGGCTTCACCAAACCACATTAATTCACCAAATACTTGGGGTCTGTTTTGGTAAAAATCAACTTAACACATTGCGCTGTGTACTGTGCTTTACCCATCGTTTCACCACAATTTTATTTTATTTTCAAAAGCTTCCGAAAAGCTGTAGTTATTAAATTAAGTTATTAAATTTTAAACCATTAACATCATTCCTGTGTTCAGCTTATTATTTCACTACACCAATGTCTAAATCAGACAGAAAAATTAGATAAATCCTACCGACCGTGACAGTAATGACAAACTAATGAAATTTAGATTGCGCATTGCGCGTTGTACTTCGTGTCACTAAAGCCCGCAATGGAAATTTAGATGTAAATGGTGTACGTACGTTTACCCTGTAATAATCGTGGTAAAAGTTTTAGATACAAATCTGAGTAAATTTGTTTTGTATGAAATAAAGAGTTAGTTCAATACCAAATAATTTAATAGTTATTTTAATGATCATGACTTTGTAATTGTTGTAAGATTCAGACTAAAACGCATAGTTCTTTTTTGTTTTCTAATATAATTGATTTCGTTATTAGGCTGCGAATTATAATTAGAATCAAAAATAACTGCTTTTGTATGAATGCCAAATTTTTATTAGAATCAAAGAAATCGTGAAAATCTAACTACCTCACTTATTAAAACGTCTATTTTCTAAAATTATGTTCAAATCTAGGACAACCTTTATTAACATTTAATTGTATCCTAAGGGCATACTGTGTTGTCAAGTCATCATTGATACTAAAATATTGTAAAAATGAGATTTGAGATAATAATTTTCTAAGTAACAATCAGACTATACTTTTTTGTATTAAAAAATTAAATCGTAAAAGTTTACCTTAATAACATGAACAAATAATGTTGCTTACATTATTTTTATTACATTTAATTTTCTAGAGATACTTTGTGACAAAACTTTTTTATGCGCGGTTTACACGTATTAAGTAGTTAAGTTGGTAACTAAATTTTAAATTACTACATGTCACTTGTGTGTCCACACGGATTAAGTAGTTAAGCTCATTAGTTCAATGAAGATGAACAGTGATGAATGTCAAGGAATTTGTCAATTCTTTACCAGATATGTGGGAAACGAGATTTTGGACAAATTCAGAAAAGAATTTGGTTCGGAAATTAAAGTGTCTAGAAGGTGAACAGTGATGAATGTAAAGGAATTTGTCAATTCTGTACTCAGATATGTGAACACTCTCAAACGGCACGGATAAATAACACGCAGTGGACTGTAGATTATATATGTATTGAAGATTCGATTATAAAACTGTACAAGTAAGCAAAGTCACGATTTTGGAACGTTTAACAATATTATAAAAAAGGTTTCTGAAATGCGTATTAAAATAACTAACCAAAACTCCACGTAGGATAAACATTGTTATGTTACATTTCAATCTAATCCACGTTTAATGCAGCAAGCTGATTTCTACGACGTAGGAAAGAAGTAATGCCTACCTATGTATATGCTCTGCTACCCGTGCAAAGCCGGGTCAGGTCGCTAGTAAACATCTAAACTCCCCAAATAAACAAACCAACCCAAAGTAAGAAGAGCTTGTCTTATGGATAACCGTGCAGTAAACTAGGGGGGAACCTAGAATAAAGATACATATTTAAATTCAAAACAAACCTGACCAAAAATAAACAAGTTTGTTCATCACACAAGTAAATGCAACGAGTAGGACTGGAAACTGCGACCTCTAGCGTATGAGCCATGGCTACTGACCACTGCGAGCTGTAGCGTATGAGACAGTGCTACTGCCCACTGCGAGCTGTAGCGTATGAGCCAGGGCTACTGCCCACTGCGAGATGTAGCGTATAAGCCAGGGCTACTGCCCACTGCGAGATGTAGCGTATGAGCCAGGGCTACTGCCCACTGCGCGATGAAGCGTATGAGACAGTGCTACTACCCACTGCGAGATGTAGCGTATGAGCCAGTGCCACTACCAACTGCGAGCTGTAGCGTATGAGCCAGGGCTACTACACACTGCGAGCTGTAGCGTATGAGCCAGGGCTACTACCCACTGCGAGCTGTAGCGTATGAGACAGGGCTACTACCCACTGCGAGCTGTAGCGTATGAGACAGGGCTACTACCCACTGCGAGCTGTAGCGTATGAGACAGGGCTACTAACCACTGCGAGCTGTAGCGTATGAGACAGTGCTACTACCCACTGCGAGCTGTAGCGTATGAGCCAGGGCTACTACCCACTGCAAGCTGTAGCGTATGAGACAGTGCTACTACCCACTGCGAGCTGTAGCGTATGAGACAGGGCTACTGCCCACTGCGAGCTGTAGCGTATGAGCCAGTGCTACTGTCCAATGCGAGCTTTAGCGTATGAGACAGTGCTACTACCCACTGCGAGCTGTAGCGTATGAGCCAGGGCTACTGCCCACTGCGAGCTGTAGCGTATGAGACAGTGCTACTACCCACTGCGAGATGTAGCGTATGAGACAGTGCTACTACCCACTGCGAGCTGTAGCGTATGAGCCATGGCTACTACCCACTGCGAGCTGTAGCGTATGAGCCATGGCTACTACCCACTGCGAGCTGAAGCGTATGAGCCATGGCTACTACCCACTGCGAGCTGTAGCGTATGAGACAGTGCTACTACCCACTGTGAGCTGTAGCGTATGAGACAGTGCTACTACCCACTGCGAGATGTAGCGTATGAGCCATGGCTACTACCCACTGCGAGCTGTAGCGTATGAGACAGTGCTACTACCCACTGCGAGATGTAGCGTATGAGCCAGGGCTACTACCCACTGCGAGCTGTAGCGTATGAGCCATGGCTACTACCCACTGCGAGCTGTAGCGTATGAGACAGTGCTACTACCCACTGTGAGCTGTAGCGTATGAGACAACGCTACTACCCACTGCGAGCTGTAGCGTATGAGACAGGGCTACTACCCACTGCGAGCTGTAGCGTATGGGACAGTGCTACTACCCACTGCGAGCTGTAGCGTATGAGACAGGGCTACTACCCACTGCGAGCTGTAGCGTATGAGACAGGGCTACTAACCACTGCGAGCTGTAGCGTATGAGACAGTGCTACTACCCACTGCGAGCTGTACCGTATGAGCCAGGGCTACTACCCACTGCAAGCTGTAGCGTATGAGCCAGGGCTACTACCCATGCGAGCTGTAGCGTATGAGCCAGGGCTACTACCCACTGCGAGCTGTAGCGTCTGAGCCAGGGCTACTACCCATGCGAGCTGTAGCGTATGAGACAGGGCTACTACCCACTGCGAGCTGTAGCGTATGAGACAGGGCTACTGCCCACTGCGAGCTGTAGCGTATGAGCCAGGGCTACTACCCACCCCAGTTATATTTTTATTTGAACTTCAATATCAATAATGAAAAATTATAGGAATGTAATATGTATGTATTAAGAATGCGTTTCAGAATTACTTTTGGGGTGTAAGGGGGAGTCGCCTACCATCAAGACTCTCCAAATACCAACCTCACCTGCCCGTGGTGCACCCTGCCGGACAGCGGACGAGGCTTTGGCGACCGATGAATGGCGGGATAACCATTTTGCAGGTGATAGGTTTCGACCGCGGCTTGCAACCACCCTCGAGACAAAGCCATGCCGCCAAGTGACCTAGTCACGTTCCGGCATGATGTCTTGAGTAGCCATTGGAGGAGAATAGGTACGAGTAATTGCGCAGCGTATGAGAGCCGTTTGAACTCGATGGGTTATGATGCACTGGGTGGCTCATTCTGGAGGGCAGCGGGATCCAAAGAAACGGTGCACCGCTGGCCGACCGCAATTTGTAAAGGGCCCAACTAGCGTTCTAACACTTCGCGAAAGGCTGCCCCACCGCCTGTGTAAAATCCCGGGATTGCTCCATCGTGCCGGTTGGCGACCGGATGGAGAGGGCCCGATGGCGATCCCCGGGGGGTTTTGGGCGTCCCCGCGGTCTCCATGTGAGTCCCCCACCAGTGGGTCTGACCACTCGAGTTGCTTGGTTCCAAACGTTGCGCTTCACTCAACTTCTATTCCTCTCCCCTATTCTCCCTATTCAAATAATGGAAAATTCAAAAAAGAAAAATAAGTGCCGACAGCGGATGCACTCCCTCTCCCTAAAAGTACACTTCTCTAACATCCGAGGAGTGCACTCAAATCTCCACGATGTCCACCACCACCTTGAGACAGAGAGACCGCACTTATTCTTTCTGACAGAGACGCAGATCTGTGATCGTTCGGATCTGGCATACCTGCATTACCCAGCCTATATCCTGGAGACCAAATTTCGGCCCCATGTGGGCGTGTGCGTGTATGTCAGAGACGAGATCTGTTGTCGGCGTCTCCGATACTTGGAAGTTCCGGATTTTTCTGTTTTATGGGTCTATGTAGATACTGGCCTGGACCGAATTGTATACGCCAGTATTTACCGATCACACACGGGAGTTCAGGAGACAACTCGACTTATTGAATATCTCAGTGATACTGCAGATAAGGTCCAACGACGCTATCCCTCTGCGCAGTTGGTGTTCCTTGGGGACTTTACTGCCCACCATGGAGATTGGCTGTACCCGTTCAAGGACACCGACCACGCTGGCAGAGAAACCTATCGGTTCGCAGTAACTCATGGTCTCTCCCAGAACCTACGCGCATTCCTGACGTTGTTGACCATACTGCGTATTGCTTGGACCTTCTGCTGACAACCGATCCAGACAGATACTCGGTGTCCGTATCTCCGCCATTAGGGACATCCGACCACTGTCTGGTGAAATCTGTGTCGCAATACTCGCCAACCGATACCAGCCCAAAAGGCAAAAGGCGAGTATGGCGGTACAAGTCAGCAAATTGGGATGAGATGCGTCACTTTTTCGCCTCTTATCCTTGGCGGCAAGCTTGCTTTATTTCTGATGATCCATCACGCTGTGCTGATGCTGTCTCCAGTGTGATATGTCAAGGTATGGAATGCTTTATACCGTTCTCTGATGTATCCCTGGAGTCCAAAGCCCGCTCATGGTTTAATGCTGATTGCCTCCTAGCTGAAAAGCGAAAGCATGTAGCATACCAAGCCTGGGCTAGCGCTCGCAGAAGCAAAGCTATGGATCTCCCAGCTAAGAAGCAGGCGTACAATGCTGCTGCCAAGTCTTGCAAAAAGGTGATCAGAAGCGCTCGTTTTGACCACATTGGCCGTATCGGGGACAAGTTAGCATTCTATCCCACGGGGAGTAAAGCTTTCTGGTCCCTTGCCAAGTCGGTTGAGATGAACTTCTGTCGCCCATCACTGCCACCACTGCAAAGGCCTGACGGGTCTTTGGCTCACAGCGCAAAAGTGAAGGCAGACTTGTTCGCAAATCTCTTCGCGGAATGTTCACGTCTAGATTCCAAAGGTAAAAGCCCACCCACGTTACCTCCATTCGGCCCCACGATGGAGGCCGTCCAAATTCACCAGAAACAGGTACAAAATCTAGACGTGAATAAGGCCAGTGGTCCGGATGGCATTCCCGCAGTGGTTTTAAAGCACTGTGCAGCCGAGTTGTCTCCTGTTTTGACACGCCTATATTGACTCTCTCTAAGGACTGGAAAAGTTCCAAAATCATGGAAGTTTGCAAACATACAGCCCGTACCAAAAAAGGGCAGTCGAGTTATGCAGTGGTTACGCCGATGACAGCACTGTTGTAGAGAGATATGTGTCTAATGCGCGAGCGAGTCCAAACCAGATCCAATTTCAGAGAGAGTCGATGATCGAACGGGTTGATTTGACATTATGTAGGGTTTCCGATTGGGACGAAGCCAACCTTGTCAAGTTCAACCCTTCCAAAACCCAGGCGTGTCTCTTCTTCGGTAAAAACAGCACATTCAACTTGACGCCCACTTTCCAAAATGTATCTGTGCCGATCACAAACTAACTAGGGCTTCTAGGCATGACCATCACGTCGAAACCTAATTTCGGTCAACAGATTGAAAATATGGCACAGTCAACTTCCAAAAAATTGGGAGTCATCGCAAAGGTCTGGCGGTACTTCAACTCCGAACAGCTGCTCAACCTGTACACAGCCCAGGTTCGATCTTGTATGGAGTACTGCAGCCATCTTTGGCATGATTCCGCAAAATACCATCTTGAAGCGTTAGATTCTATCGACCGAAGGGCCCGTAGACTCATAAGTGACGACAAACTTACTTCTTCGAGACTGCAAAGTCTCGAGCATCGTCGAAAAGTTGCTAATCTATCGGTTTTTTACAGATTGCACTTTGGAGAGTGTGCGAATGCTCTTTTTTAGTTGATCGAACCTTCCCCCTTTCTCCACCGGTCAACTAGACGCAGACAGAAGTTTCGCCCGTTTGTGGTTAGCGTGCCGATGAGCCGTACTAAACGGTTCGATAGCTCATGTTTGGTTCGTGTTGCCAAAGAGTGGAACGATTTGCCCGCGTCTGTTTTTCCAGACAAATATAACCCTGGAGCTGTCAAGTGTAGAGTGAATAGGTACCTCTTAGACAGGCGTGTATGATCCTCGTCTTCATCGTCACTTTCCATCAGGTGAGATGGAAGACAAACGCCTGCTAATTATTAATAAAAAAAAAACTTAATCGAAATAGGTTTTATTAAAATAACATACGATTATTAAAATGTTTATCTTTGAATTTTTTTGATGGTGACTTTGTGTATTGCGTTCGTATTGGTTATAGAAAAGATTTATAATGTTTCATATTGTTCAGGATTTATGTAAAATTAAAACTGTAGTTGACTACCTAAAAATATGATAAGTAATTTTGTCTTGGATGGGCCTTTAGGTCCGTAAGTTTTTTAGTGAATACCTAGGTTTTTATATGGTGTTTATTTTTTTAATGTTTATTACAGGTAGTAGAATCATGAATGCTTGCTTAACGTAATAAGTAACAAAAGAACATAATTGTAAAATCGTATAACAAGTATTACGACCGGGAAAAGGCTTGTACATCAATACACGATTACATGTTGAGTGACAATTTATTTGTTAAAATAATGAGCTTATATACTGTAATAAACGTGTGAAATTCAGTAATATTTAATCATCTCATGATCTTACTATTATCACGTATGTTCCTAAATAGATAAACTGATTCTCTGTTAGACGCCACAACAAGAATAATATGAGAGGAAAACCAATTATTTAAATGTCTAGACAGGTTAAAGGGAAACCAATTATTGACCGTAATTTTAAGAGTATGTTTTGTACTATAATATTGTATTGTAACGCTGTTAGTTTTCTCAATACAGTCAAATAAAGTGACACTATTTGGAGAGTTCAGTCCGATCGAATTTGAGTTTTGTTAAAGACTTTTAAGGTATTCGGTGTTCCAGCCTTCAGTTCCTTACACCACGTTTATTTGTAAGATGGGTTAAGTTGACACGCACAGAGCCTCATTCTCTTTCAATTATTAGAAATGAGGTATTACATTGCTGCAATTAAAATCAGATTTCAAATAAAAAACGCATGAATATAAATACTAGTTCTTCTACAGCATAACATACAAAATATACCAAGTAAGTATTTTTTTATTTTGCGCTGAATATCATTGCGGCTTGTAAAATAAATAAATAAATCCCCAGACAAACACACCAACTGTATGGCCTCAAAGTAAGCAGAGCTTGTGTTATGGAACAACACACAGCAAACTGGGGGAGAACCCAGAAAAAACATACATATATAAATACAAACAACCATGACCCGAGAACAAACATTTAGGTTCATCACACAAATGAATGCCCCGGCCAGGACTCGAACCTGGGACCTTCGGCGTATGAGGCAGGGCCAGTTACCACAACACCACTCAGTGGTCAAAATGGAAAGATCTAGAATGTTTCAAAATAACTATTGAAGTTAAAAGGCGACTGATAATGCTAGGCTGCGATTTAAATTATGCTAGTTAAGCTTAATCCCAATAAGCTAGGCCAATGTATGGTGACAAAGTTAACTTTTTAAAAGCTTCGCCATATACAACAGACTTTTTGATACATATACGCTTGAGCTACGTGTTGGAGTAGGCCACGATCGCGATTTTCTTATAATTTTTTCCCGTAATTGGGCGTGTTCCTTATAAGAATAACACGGCTTTGCTTTTAAAGCATCGCAGTATCCCACATGTATTATTACTCAGAAAATAAGTTACCTCTGAGGACTGCGGGACTTTGCACCGTAATGTCTCTACTCATTATGAAAAATGAAACCATTTTTTTCAAAAATATTTAAACGAAGTTTGATTGGTTTTCCACAACATGAATGGATTGTTCATTTTCTCACGCTTTAAATTTAATTTCATGTTCATTCGACCCGTAACTGTTTTGATCAAAGGCTATTTACTAATTGCATTAATTGGTTGCACAATTATGATGGAGCCTTGTTCGATTGCATGAAATAATTAGCCAGTGTCTGCTTGGATGCAAGCTTTTGTAAACAAACAAACTTGACCTAAAGCATTTTGGTCCATTGAAGATTGTAGTTGACAACTTGAGGTTACATAGTTACGATGGAGACATTTGTAATTTTCACTGACGTGCAATGCTTTATTTGAACTAAGTTTTTAAAGGTCTTTTTAAAGGTCAATCTGAGCACCATTTCGACAATATGAAAAAAAAAAACAAAGAGACTATCGAAAATAACTTCGATGGTACATAGCCGAAGAATATAATTGTGTTAGTTATTAAATACATTAACCATAAGAAAATACAACCCATAAGGCAATATGACGGACGAGTGGGTAGTAGCCATGCCTAAAACGCCGAAGGTCCAAGGTTCGAGTCATGGTCGGGGCACGTTTATCATCCTTTGGCAGGTCATGGGTGTATGTATTAATATATGTATGTTTATTCTAGGCCCTCCCTCAGTTCACCGTATGGTCATCCATAACACAAGCTTTGCTTACTTTAGGGCCATACAGTTCGTGCGTTTGTCTGGGGATTATATTTGTTTATTTTTCCACATAAATGAGCTTCCAATGAAGTTTCAATTCTAGTTTTCTCTCAATTTTCTTTTTCGTAGTTGTTAATAGAGTTATACTTGTCTGTATTGTAAATTTCTATGTATACTCGAACACATTCATCGTCTGAATCATTCATAACGTTTACTTTTAGTGGATTTTTGAAACGCTTCATGATTACTACAAAGCTTTAAATATTCAGGTAAACTTTTAGTACAGGACAGAAGAACTAAAAGCTTTTCAGAGTCTCCAAACTAACTCTTATATTCATGTTGTTTTTTCTTTTTGTTTTTATATATTGTATGTTATGAAAGGTGAAACTCAAGGCAATATTTTATACTTAAATATAGGCCAGTCAATCAATAACTTTAATACAGAAACTCTTCCCACAGAAATTAATCCCAATAATAATGTCCAACAGTTACGAGAATTTCTCAGTTTAGAACAATACATTGTATTTAACTTGGGTTAAACACTTACATTTGATTGGCTTAATTTCAACTTATATGAAATTAGCATATGGGTTGACAAAATGTAAATGTTACGGAATTTTATATATTGTTTTCCTGTTTGTGTAAATACTCAGCAAATAAAGGGATTTTCAACAAGAACTTTGTTTTTCAGTATGGTCACACCAGAACCACATGACAGTTTTGACATTTAGTTTTTGACATATCCGTAGTAGAAGCTTGGGTTATTATTACAATAAATTCAATTTCTATTTAAGTAAACAGTGAGCGTTTAGAAAAGTAACTAGTACTTTTGTTTATTCTTTTTTTTTATGGGAATTTCCATAAGCTAACTTCATGTGTAGAAGTCTTCATAAAATAGTTGATTTATAAAGCTTGATTTTACTTGATCAGTTTGTTTTAGCTCCTGTCACAAGTATTTGATTTTGTAATATAATTTTTAAATAAAGGAAATTAAAGTCACTTCAGAATTAAGGGATTAATTTTTATGTAAGGATATTTTTTTTTGTATTCCTCATAGTGAAAATGATTAATTATTCACTGGACCCCTTATCCTTGGCTGTATAGCTTTTGCCTTTGCTGGCAAGTTTGCGATAAAACATAACTTGAAAACGAAACCGTTTCGTTACTTTTGGACTTGTCACTTGTGTGTGTTGTTGCCTTGGTTTTGTTCTGATGATTTGCGATCTTTTTATACTATTTCCATGTCTTTATTTTCTCGATGACAGTTCTAATTTGATATAATGCTCTCTAGCTCCATCCAATAGCTCCATCCCTATCAGTTTCTCCGACTCTGGTATTATATAACCTTGTACGTGTGTAAACGTCATATTTTTATAAAATAATGCATACATAATGTAAAAAAAAACGCTCGCACAAGGTTACACAGGAGCTGTCATCGAGAAAATAAATAAATGGAAATAGTATAGCTATTTTATTCAACCTGGACCTGTTTATTGGAATCAGATAATTCATAACGTGACTTTATATGCCTTCGTGTTTAAGGATTCCGATAGATTGCGCTTACGACGACTTATGATTATGGACTAGTTGATTAAGTTAAAGATATTGATGAACATTTACGAGTCATTATATCATGGTTGGTTGGTAATAGTAGTCATTACCTATGTAATTGTAGGTAATTTGAAATAATAACCTCAAAATTAGTACTTATTGAAAATGCATTTATTATCGTTCCTAGGCATACTCCATAATATAATAAGTGGATCCGGATTGTGTATCCTATAGTTTTAGATATTTTTGACTTCTAAACGCTCCACTTTAAATCTAACTAAAACCATGTATGGCGATCTGCCAATGATCTCTGACTCGACAGGTTCAGCACTTAATGTGCCAACACCAATGCGTATGCGATCGGGTCGATCAAGTGAAAACATCGCAGCTGTGAGTCACAGTGTTGAATAAGATCCAAAGTTGTCAATTCCTCGACGTTCGCAACAATTGAGGTAATCCACAACAACCATATGGCAAATTCTGCGTCAGGGAAGCCTTACAAGGTGCAACTGGTGCACAATTGAAGCCGGCCTATCATTTACATCGTCGTAGATTCAATCATTCAAGAATAAGTTGGTTTATCCGAAAAAAATATTTTTATATTTATATTTTTTTTAGACGAAGCCCATTTTCTGGCTACGTCAACAAGCAAAATTGCCTTATTTGGGCTTTTAAAAATTGAAGAAAGATTGTTGAGGAACCTTTATATGCTGAACCTGTCACTGTGCGCTATGCGGTCTAGAGGCGTGACTGGGATGTTTTTTTCGAAAACTCGGCTGGAAATGCGGTTAGGGTTAATGGATCACGCTATCCAAAGATGTTAACAACTCAATTTTGGCCTATTATTGATGATATGGATATCACTAACATGTGGTTTCAACAAGATGGTGCCACAAGTCACATAGCCACAGAAATAATGAATTTATTGCAAACCAAATTTCCCGATCGCATAATCTCACTAAATTCAGCTGTTAAGTGACCGGCTCGATCAGTTATTTTTTGTGGGGTTATGTTAAAGACAGAGTCTATACGGAGCCAATCGAATCGATTTCAGCCTTAAAATTAAAAATTCATGGCGTGATTAACTTAATAGACCCTAAATAGAGATTTTTTGCCAAAAAGTGATTAAAAATATTGATTAAAGAGTCGATATCTGTAACCGTAGTCGTGGTGGACATTTGTCCGATATCATTTTTTATTTATGATTGCCAAAAATTACTCTTTCTAATACTATAAAACTTTAAATCATTGTCATCTTAATTCTTCGTTTAATTCAGATTTAAAAAACAAAGTTCTTGTTGAAAAGCCCTGATTATCGGGACGCGATAACATATTGTTATCGGTGTGTATGGTCATTGCAAAAGGAACTTAATTAATTAAGCATAAATTAGTTTACTAAAAATAGATTTAGTCTATCTCTAACAAAAGTAAAGGCCCGCGTTATTCGAATGTAGTTTGTAACGAACAATTACGAATGGTTTGGGATTGAGTTTAATATAAGCGTAGTTAATGGGTTTCCCTTGTATTTAAGTAATTTATGAATACTTTGCGATTAAGACGCGTAATATGTGAAAGTACTTCGCCCTGTCTTTAAAGTTTATTGACGTCGTATTAAGACTAATAGCTCAGTCTGGCAGCCGAATAAATTCTAACTTTAGATTAGAGACTTGTCGAGGGGAGAATTATACCAATTCCTACTTTATATTTATTTCAGGCACTTAAATTAATAATACACAGAATAATTGTAACCTAGATAAACATATATAATTGACTTCAAATCGTTTTATTAAGAACAATTCTAAAATATGCCGTGATATAATTAAATGGGTAATTTTCATTAGTAAAAGAGGAATAAAAGCTGAAAAGATTAGCCGATTTACCACACCACCTTTATCCTATTTATAATGTTTTTATTAGCTATAAGTAAATTTTGGAATTGTTAATATTTTTGTGAATTTAATATGTTGTATAAACAAATGTGTGTAATTGAATACTGTAAATGCAATTCTAAAATGTGGTGTGTTGACAGATACACATATTTGTTTCTTTGGCCAAGGTTCCCAAAAATGAGATGATTTAAGCTTAGCTTAGAAGATATAAAATGCCTAAATTCGTAGTTAACACATTTTTGGGTACATTGAAATAAAGTTTGAGTGTGTTTCCCGTCACTTTTCAATTGTTTTTCTGTTCGATAAAAAGAGCGAGTGTAACCAACATTTCGGTACTTTCTGAAGTTTTATTTAAAAAAAGGGGAAAATGTGACGCCAGCCCCTTGTAACGTATTGTTACGTAGACAATCTACAATATCTCTGACTTGTTTCACTTTTTCAGATAAAAGTCTGGCTGACTATACAAAAAGCTTGATATTTGGAGACAACTAAGCTTAGAGAAACTTAATTAATCGTATACTCATTTGCGATTCTCTACTAAAACCTAATAAAACCGAACCATTTTCAAATGATCACCGGTGATAAAAAGTGTGCTGACGACGTACAAAAATATTTAAAACAAGGGTATATTAAACATTTGTATGACTTTGGAGGGGTTTAATGATTTAACAAAGGTCAAAATCGTTTTGGCAACCTGAAATAATCAAAATATCCTTTGAAGCATTATCAATTACTCGATTACAACAAATCAATGGTAAATAATAATAACAGTTATAGAAGAATAGTAAAATCAAACGAAACACACCAAAGGAGCTCGAGAATTGTATAAGCGATGAATAAAAAAATAAAAGTACCTGACAACAGAATTAACCTCAAAGCTTGAAATAAAAAAGAAACACCAAGATGACAGATAACGCCATGTTTTCATTACGTAATGAGGCTGTTTTAGGGATTTGAAAATGTTTTCCGAAGGCAAAACTAAACGAAATTATGAAATATTTATGCTCGTTTTATTTATTTTATGGAATCCTGAGCATACCTGTACAAAAGCTAGCCAAGCGCTCCTTAAATACTAAAATGTCTCCTTTGATATCCATTTATAATAAAACACCCTTTCCTTTTGTACAAGGTATAATTAATGATAATAACTAAGGTATCAAAACATAAGTTAATGGAGTTGAAAACTCGAATTTAAAATTCGGTGTCCATTTAGAAAACATTTCAAAATGACTTACAGTTGTGAATTTAATTATACCAAGTTTAGTAACTTTCATGTTTTAGGCTTCTTTATCGTCAGTTCGTACAATTTGTTTTTAAAGTGTTTGATATTTCAATAAACATATTTATTCATTGACAGCAGAGAAATGAAACGTAAATCTGTTTACATTTTGATGAACGAAATAACTATGACGAGGGCCATTGAGAACAGTTCAATATATACAAGCACTTCGTCAATATAAATAAAAGGAATTTCAGCAATCAATTTTCGAAGTCGACACAAAGTGGCTTAGGCTCACTTGCGCAGATCGAAGCTAGCCGGGTAGTTAATTAAAGCGGGAGCCCTTTCGGTCGCATAATATTTTTTATTATAATGTAGTTTGGCAAAGCAGTTTCAGCATAAAGTTTTTTTTCATAAATTGAGATAAGTTGAATATTATACAAGCAGAATGATTTCATTACCATAAGTTTCACTCTTTTTAATTTTCTTTATCATAATTTTATACAGAATAAGTGTAAAAGACATTACTGTTATACGTCTAAAGATAAATTATCATAAAATACAAAACGCATAATGGAAGTATCCATTACCTCTAAGGTCATAAATGTAAAGTAATAAAAAAACTTTTGGTGGCTAATTTATCAAGTACAGATCATATGTACCTACTTAATGTTGAGTCTTGAAAGTTACAATAAATAATTTTAGGTGCAACGTCAAGCGCAGCGAGGAGCAGCAGGTTAGTCAGTATGTAGGTCATGCCAAAAAGCGACTTGCACGTGAATAATAAATAATAATATTTGACCAAGATTATTTCAGAAATGATGATGATGAATTGGAAATAATAAGTGCCTGCGCTTTCTTAGGTAAGGGCGAAGGGGCTGCACATCCCGTGTCTATCAGTACCCAGAAATACTTCCATGGATGCATGCTGTTTTGCTTGCATGCATGCCCGCTTGCTTGCTTACATGCATGCTTGATTGCTTGCATGCATGCTTAAAACGAACGAGTACTAATATGAGTGTAGATTTAGACACAATTTTAAAGGCTAGTACCGGAGATCGATGGCAGCCCCCATGTTCTGACGCGTTTCATTAGGCTCTTCGACCAACTTGTACTTAATTACTTACAACCTGAATCGGGCAGCGAACTTACTAATCTTGCCTTAATAAATGGGATTCTGAATAAAGTAACTGGGCCCGCGTCTCGTCTTATTAGTACAAATTGTATCCCGGACAATTGGTTAGACATTAGAAATGCTCTCGTTAATAATTTTGCAGACAATAGGGATGAAACAGCCCTTTATAATGATCTTTCGTCATTGATCCAAGGCAGTAAATCACCACAGGAATTCTATAAACGATGTCAGGGACTGTTTAGCCCTATCATGACGTATGTTACACTGCACGAATCATTACCTTCGACCGTAGAATCGAAACGCGAACTTTATCAGAGATTGACATTGCAATCATACCTCCGCGGTTTGAAAGATCCACACGCATTCGCTGTATGAGACCTCCTACTGTGGAAAAAGCGCTAGAATACGTACACGAGGAAATGAATACTTTATACTTACAAAATAGAAATGATAATTCCGATAAACCATTGCAATCTCAACCTACACCTCAATTTTCTTTGCAGCCTAAATTTTGTAATGTAACCTTTCAACCACCTATAAAATCACCTATTTATAATGTACCTATGCATCCGAGGCCAACGAACCAAATAGCACCCTGGAAACCGAACCAAGGACCTTCACGTACCCAGCAAATGTTTAGAGCGGCCCCGCCAAACTATAATCCACAATTAGGTTTCCGCATGACTCCGCGCAATCCAGGTTCGAGTCCTGGTCCAGGCGCACCGAAGCCAATGAGTGAAATAGAGGTTAACCTTCAGACTCAAAGACAGCTACCCTTTATAAAAACTAATTCACCCCCTTTAAAATTTTTAATTGACACCGGCGCAAATCAATCTTTTATTAGTCCCGATGCAGTTAATGATTATTTCTCACATATTCAGCTTCGATGACAGTTCTAATTTGATATAATGCTCTCTAGCTCCATCCAATAGCTCCATCCCTATCAGTTTCTCCGACTCTGGTATTATATAACCTTGTACGTGTGTAAACGTCCTATTTTTATAAAATAATGCATACATAATGTAAAAAAAACGCTCGCACAAGGTTACACAGGAACTGTCATCGAGAAAATAAAGAAATGGAAATAGTACAATCCTTACATACATGATTTAATTTAGAGTTTTTATTGCGAGTGGAATTTGTATTTGATGGTAACAAGATTATGAATTTTATGTGGCTGAGAAAGAACTGTCCCCATTATCTATCTGTTATATTTTGTGTGGGTTTATTTTAGCTGTGCGTATTTAATAATTAAATACCCGTATATTTAAATCATGTATTTAGTAATAAGAGCAATACTTGGTAACGGATACAGCAACTTATATGAACAAGTTTATAGCACTTACCGCAGCCCTTGTCAGCTGTAGCTGAAAATCAATGATTTGCTCATTTAAGCAATTTGTATTCATTGGGCTACGGTCTTTATACACAGTGCCCATTTGAATACAATATCATTGAGTTGTTTGCGGTAGATGAAATTGGTTTTGTTTATGCTTTTTCACTTTTATTTTGTTTTAATTTGGTGTTTTATTGTATATCTGTATTTTAATTAATTCTTTTTTGTCGTTTTGTTTCTAGATGTAGGTCTCTTAGTATAGACTGCTAAAATCATGTTGGATTGAAATAACTTAATAATTTTAGATATAAATGAAACAAAAAGTATGTTGGATTAAAATATCATTAAATAAAATTATCTCCTTAAAAAACCAGCCTGATTACCTCCCTCCGTGGTCTGTTGGATTTCACTTTCATAAGTTGGACGGGGCTAGAAGAATATTAAATCACTATTAAATATTTTCTTTATATACTCCTATAATTAAATAAGTCCTCATGTACAACATACCATGAAAAATAGAAAGTTGGCATTGTTTTACTGATAATAATGATGTTCTCAAATAGACCGCAAGTTCGCATAGCCGTGGTCATACATAAAATGGGGATTTACTTTGCAAAAAACTGACGATACTGGAGTATTTTTGCTTTCTACCCACATTGAAGTTGACATTTAAACATTAGTGCATCATTTTACCGGTTGAATGCAACGGCAATATCACAAAAAAACATTATCACTGTAAATAATTTGAGTAAAAGATCAAAGTTCCCTTCTGTTGCTGTTGTATACAGCTACGTACCTATTTAAAATAAAAATATAGTTTGATGTTGGTCTTCTACATAATAGGATTTTGAATTGAAAATACAAATTGATATGTCATAAACTCAGACCTCAAAGAAACCAGACAGTGTTTTGATTAGGAATATCATCTTCCGTGGTCATCTTTCCTGTGGTACACCGTGATCACGGAAGATATAATGACCACAGAACATATAAACTCTATAGTATGATTTTAATTTTAATAATATTGTGTTTATATTTATGAAGAATTTTTATCCATTGTACTTATAAAAATTCCAGGTCTCTATAGGAAGAATTTGTTGAAGCATTTAGTTCGTGTTTTAGGTGTTTCAACTACATAAGGATGTAAATTGTTTATTTTTAAGTTAAAAAGACTTAACGGAATAAGAAAAAAAAGAATTAGGGAACAGCAAAAGATTGTGATGCGAAGGCTACAAAGAAAATAAATCTGTTGCCCTGGAGGAACGTCGAAGAAAAGATCGCGAAAGATACTAAAGAAAAACGGAAGAAAAAAAATATTTAACTATAAATGAAAAAAAAAAGAAATGCACACATGCTTCTACATCTTCAGTGATAAACGATCTCATTTTGTAACATTTAATAAATGAATAAGAACGTAAATAAAGTATTTTTATTTTCTTTAAATTTAAATTGGCCTAAATAAGAATTGGTTGTTAATGCTCCATAGTTTGAAAAGTATTCATTACTTATAAAAAGTTTCAGAGGTCTTATCCTCGTATTGTGTGGATATAAGTTTAGGTTGAATGTTAATTTCAACATTATTATTAACAGTTATTTATGGTGAGAAATATTTTCGAAGAAATAGTGCCCGAAGAAAAATTTATTTCACCCGATCATGTGCATCCGAAGAATATCCATATTTTGCAGCTTTAACAAAAGCTAATAAATATAGAGAAAACTCTTTAAAATAATAGCGAATACAAAACAGAAATACATGTTTTTGTACCCCAATAGTCAGGAAAAAGGGATTTTCTCAAAAATACGTATATTTCAAATGTAATACACTATCGGTCTTTCATATTACTGGGTACCATGTAACATCTGGCGGAAGGCTCCTCGTAAGGCTCCTCGTTTTTCCAAAATGATTTATACTTTTCCCTTTAGTGTTCATTTATTTTATTCTTATACACTAAATCATATAGACAAAGGATGAGGATGAAATATTTATTTTTCAATATTGACTTGTTCTTATTGACGTCAAATAAAACATGACTCTACCACCAGTTTGGCAAAACCTTCGTGAAGAAGAACTGATAAAAAACTTAACTAGTATATTTATTTCAAGATAAATTTACAGAGTCCCTTTATGTCTATACAAAATTATTCTTATCTGCATCCGTTAGCTTGGCAAGTCCCCCCAAGTATCCAAATGACGAACACCTTCAAACGGCACCCATTCACGAGTTAACGTAGGATCCACCCATCGCCCTCCTCAACCATATTAGAGGGAAGTAAACGACCCGTCACCCGAGCCCTTTTACCTTCAGAATGAGCAAACTGAAACGGGTGATTAAATTACAACATGAGATACCATTTTTTGTACAATAGCGGCTGACTAAATCCAAGATTAAATATTGCCTATTCCTTTAGTTCTTAGGTCAATAAACGGCGTTGATAAATAAATATAAATTAATTGTAACGTAGCGTCACGTCACACGGGAGTTTTATTGCAAAGAATGTTGGAAAGTACACTCAATTCATTGCCAGGAGGCAGAGCTAAAATTCGACAGCCTGTGGGAATCCTCTAAAGCGCGCCAGTTATCCTGGTCTTGAGCGGCTCGCATCCGACCACCATCAGCCGCTCTTTTCAGGTTGTCCTTCCATCTTGCTACGGGGCGTTTTAGGTTACGCTTGCCTAAACGTGGTCTCCACTCTAATACCTGTTTACTCCATCAGCCATCAGCCCGAGCAGACATGAGCAGCCAGTTGCCGCATTGTTATACAAAAGGGAAAATCAACAATCGACTGGACATACAGTTGTAACAGAGGTGTATGATATCTTATGGCCTGTGTTTATACAACTGAGGTACGTGCTCATAGAGATGAAGAGGTTCACTGAATAAAATGATTAATGTTCATACTTAAACTCCTTTATTCTATGTTTTTAGAGGAAAAATATACAAAATACAGGAAATTCCCCTGCCGGTAGCGTGTATGATAATGGTGTTCGAGCCTTTATTCGGTTTTACATTCTGACGCTTGTCCCTGTTGTAAATTCAAATATATATATATTTCTTCAAATATTTGCGTCCGAACCTTAATTGAAGTGGTGAAGCATGTTCACGTACTCCATCATCTCAATCGCTCTGCCGTCCGGATAAATATATTCATCCAATGAAGATGGATAAAACATTTTCTTAAAATTTAACAAAAAGAAACTGTCTCCCTAGCTCGAATACGTCCAATGACGACCTCATCTATAGGCTAGTCGTGTATATTAAGTTGCCGTTGCTGGTAAGTATACACAGATTTGGTTTACTCTCGTCTAAAGGTTCAGCAAATAGTCGTTACAATGGGTAGTGAGGTACTTACAGTAAATTGGCGCTTGTTTCCTCCACTGTTTAAAACGTGTACATTTTTGAAGAATTTTAATTTTTAATTTCAAAAAGAAATAGTTATTGCTTCGGTATTCATATAAATAGATGTATATGTATATACACAAATAAATATATATATATATATATATATATATATATATATATATATATATATATATATACATACGTATTATATATACATATATTTTTTTTTCTTGCCGAGGATGGCGTGTGTGGTATATTGGAGACTTTTGTTTGGTTTTAGGTTATGAAGCGCTTGCTTGTTTCAAATTTAAATATAGTATTTCTTTTGCCTAAGAAAGTAATTTAGGGTTGCCTGGAAGAGATGGCAGCTCCGTATGTAAATAGACTGCACTTTTTTAAGCTTCATTCGTTGCATAGTCATCGTATAATACATGATCACAAAGTTCTATACAAAATATTTAATAATCTGATTGATTGTAGTTGCCTTAACGAAGAAATTAAAATTTCTGTACCACGCTGTTTACCTCGGTATCCGATTACTAAATTACTCCATGTGCCCTTGTGTAAAACTAAGTTATTTGCACACTCTCCACTTCCCGGAATGATTGCTTCATTTAACTTGTTAAGCTGAAAGGTCCCCAACATTGACATATTCTTTGATTCATTTCTTGACTTCCAAAAAAAGATTGAATCAGGATTGAATTCTTAAATAATATTTAAAAAAAATTTTTGTTTTATTAATTTAATTTAATTAAATTTAATTGTGAATGCAAATTGACACATTTTATCTTATTTTTTTTATCATCTTCATTTTGTTTTTTACTTTAATTTAGCATGTTTAATGTTTAGTTTAATTTTAATCATTAATTAGTTGTGAGATCTTTTTTTTTTTTTTGTTCCCCTCCGCGGGAAGGGCAGGAGGATAAAAATGCCCTGACGCATACTCTGGCGCGATTCCAAAGTTATGTGGGACTCGTCCCGACGCCTACCAGGACCATACCCACTAAAAACCCCCTGTCGGCCCGCGCTAGCGGGGCCCAAAAGGGGTCACCCGCTGGGATTACATAGCACTGAAGGTGCTCAAAGCACTGAAGGTGAATACGTAGCACTGAAGGTGCTCAAAATGAAAATCAATAATTAAAACAAAAATTAAAAAATTGCAAAATAAAATTGAGTTAATTCGCATTTACGTTAGAATTAGGATTTACGTTAGAATTAGAATTTACGTTAGAATTAGAATTTGCGGCCAGAAGGGCCTCGAGATCGCGTGACAGTCTGGTGGATGAGTACGCTTGCGCATTTCTAGGCCTAGCGACTTTGAACTTCGAGTCTAACACAGGAGCAGCATATGAGACCGAATCACGAACTAGAGGATTGGAATGGGTTTCGGAGCGTTTGAAAAACGCTTCGGAGAGTGTTTTGAGATGTTGTTGCACTGTAGGCAGTTCAAGATCTCTATGCAAGTCCGCGTTACGCACGTACCACGGTGCGCCTGTAGCCCGGCGGCAAAAGAGGTTTTGAACTACCTGCAGTTTGTGCAGGAGGGAGGGTTTGGCGTGGGCAAAGATTGGCGAGGCATACGTCATGACGGGTCTAACGCAGACCTTGTAAAGTGTACGTTTGTTTCTGAAGGACATTTTACTTTTTCTACCTAACATGCTATTTAGGCGGACTAAATAGTGACGAGCGAGTTTCGAAACTCTTTCGACGTGTGGCTTGAAAGAAAGCGTCGGATCTAATGTGACGCCTAAGTATTTAGTACTGCGCTTCCAGGGGATGGGAATGCCTAACATTCGAACGTGGGGATCGCCATCGGGACGACGGCGTTTGTGGTCGAAGCGCATCGCAGAACTCTTTTCAGGGTTCACATCGATGCGCCATTCTTGAAACCATGCACCAAGGGCGTTTACGGCCCTTTGGAGTCTGGTTACAAGGTGCCGAACACTGTGGCCCCTGGTATAGAGTGCGGTGTCGTCAGCAAAGAGGGCGAGTTCGACGCCTTTCGGCGGGATGGGAATGTCGTTGGTGTACACGGTGTACAGCAGAGGGGCGAGGACTGAGCCTTGAGGGACTCCAGCCTTTATGGGACGAGGTGCAGAAAGCGTGCCTTTGTGTTTAAATCGAAACGTACGGTCTTTGAGAAACGACGCTATTAACCTGACTAGGCGATCCGGTAAGCCTATCTTGTAGACTTTATAAACGAGACCGCTGTGCCAGACTTTATCGAAAGCCTTGGCTACGTCAAAGAAAACCGCGACTGTTTTATAACGACGCGGATAGAAACCGTCAAGTATATACTCGACGATTCGGTGGACTTGCTGAGGGCAGGAGTGTTTAGCGCGAAAGCCGAACTGATGGGGAATAATGAGAGGATCGCCATCCGTTGGAAACAGATGGTTCCGCATTCGAGAGAGTATGACTCTCTCGAGAAGTTTAGACATTGCCTTGAGGAGGCTGATGGGTCTGTGATTAGCCGGGACGTTCAGAGGTTTGCCCGGCTTGGGAATGCCTATGACTGTCGCTTCTTTCCAAGCTTTTGGAAAGTAGCTATGGTCGAAGCAGGCATTGAAAATGATAGCTAACAAGGTAAGCATCTGTTGAGGTAGGTGCTTAAGTGCGTGGTTGGAAATTCCATCCGCACCCGGAGCCTTTTTGGACTTTTGATTTCTAATGAGAAGCAAGATTTCGTCATTAGAGACTGTGACAGGGTCGGCGGTGATGGGGAGAGAGTCTCTGCGAAGGACTTCGTCCTCCACCGCCTGGATGTGTGAGGGATAAGCAGGTTGCGTGCTGGGCGAGCATTGTGCGGCAATGCTGTCGGCGAAGCATTCGGCTTTCTCTTCGACTTCGAAGGCAGTAGTGCCATCGGGACGAGTGAGAGGAGGAACGTGAGAGACGGTGTCTACGCGTAAGGCTCGGGCCATGCTATAGTACGCTTGGTGGGACGGAGAGATATTCGCCATGAGATCGTTCATCTGAACGTCTCGGAGTTCCGCGAGGCAAGACCTAACTTTACGTTGAAGCTGATTCGCAGCTGTTCTATAGGCGGGCGTGGGATATTTCTTGGCTCTCCGGAGAGCCGCGTTTTTAGCTTTAATAAGATTGCTAACGGCTAAGGGAAGCGTGGGTTTGCCTTGCTTAGCAACCTTTTCGTTGTCACTGATGGCTGAGCTGATAGCATCAGTGAGAGAATTTACTAATGAATCGATTTTATCCGGGCTATCTAATTGTTCGGGAGAGATCGCGAGTGGAGAGTTCGGAGCCTCTAAGGCTGAAACTAACGTATTTTTAAAACCTTTCCAGTTGGTAAAGGTCTTAGGAGATGAGGCGTTATCGTTCGGCGGTCCTAGCACGAGGGAAACGGGGCGATGGTCGGAGCCTAGGTCATCGAGCGGTTCGATAGACCTTAGATCAAGATTGATTCGCTTGATAATTGCAAAGTCGAGGATGTCAGGAGAATCGGTCGGGTTGTTGGGATAGTGAGTGGGAGTGATGGGGGATATGACGTCTAGGTCAAGGGAGTTAGTGATGTCGAGGAGAGCGATACCGCTGGTGTTAGTCGATAGGCACGTCTAGTCAGTATGTTTGGAGTTAAAGTCTCCGAACATAATGACTGAATGGCCGAGGGCGAGAATGGCCTCAAAGTCGCTGCGGATTGGTCTGGTACCACTAGGTATGTAGATTGAAGCTATGATGATGGTCGGATGACCAGTCATAGCCAATCTACACACAGTGGCTTCCATGTTGAGGAGAGGAGGAGTAGGGAGAGGACAGCAGTGGAAGCCTCTTTTGTAATATAGCGGTGCCGCCGAAACCGTCGGAGTTGGGCCTATCGTTACGAATAAACGCGTACTTAGGTATAGCGAATCCCCTGGAGCGGTTTGGAGTAAGCCATGTCTCCTGGAGAAGGAATAAGTCAGGTTCTTTGTTCTGAAGGAACAGTTTGATTTCGGGAAGGTTGGTGTTAAGGCTACGAGCGTTAAAAGATACTAGGGATAAGCCCTTGGGTTTAATACGACTGGACGCGGGATTCGCGGGTCTAGACATTATAATTTATTATTTACGAATTTATACAAAAATAAAAGAATTTACAACGAACTTAGGAGCGAGTGATGCTCGGCTAAAGCAAATAAACGCTCTTGAGGAGAGCGGGCGGCTCGCAGTTTGCGTGCGAGCACGGAAATTTCGTTAATATCGACGTTTTGAATAACGTCGAATACGGTCTTCATGTCCTCAGCCAACGACGACTGAGGTGCGGATGACGGAGAAGGACGCGGCCCTACGGGAGCTACGGGAGCTGGGATGGGTCGGGAAGGTGCAGGCGGGACGGCCGGACGCTGCCTCCAAGACAGAGCCAGAGTAGGTGTCGGCTGAACGGGCTTTGCTTCCGGGGGACCCCGGTTGCGCAGCGGCGGGAAGTTGGCAGGAGTGAGCGGCGGCGCCGGTTTAGGCGCGACCCTCTTGGTGGTGGAGCGCGGAGCGCGCGGGCAACCCCTGTAGTTAGCTGTGTGGCCGGACTGGCCGCACAGCACACAGGCAGGGGGGGAAGTGGATTCGGGAGTGCGAGTGCACTCCTTAGTGAAGTGAGGATCCAGGCACTTTACGCACCTGGGGGGAGCTGAACAGTTAGCCGCTGCGTGGCCATAGAGCTGGCAGCGGTGGCACTGCCCAGGGTGACCACGGGGGGTTGGGACGCTCGACGGAGATATTTGAGAGTCCGCAAATTGTGCGAGCCTCTCTAAAGATCTCCCTCGAGTTGGGAGTGTTCGACAGGATTACTAACGCTAAGGGAAAACGCCTACCGCGGTTGGAGTGCATCTTGTGCACTGCTGTGACCGGGAAACCCTGAGACTTAAGGTCATCGAGAATGTCTTCGTTACTGAGTTCGAACGGGACGCCCCGTAGTACAGCGCGGATCTTACGCTCCTCCGGGAGGGCGTAGGTGTGATACGCGATATGATTTAATGATAGTAGCCTGGTAAACGCGCGGAAGTCGTCGACGGTCACTACTTGGATTTTGATTGTATCGCCAGCGTTGGCGGCTTTTAAGTAATTAATTTTGTGCTCTTTGCACAAGTTTGAGACCGCGGTCCAGCGCGCTTTTTCACGCAGGAATACGGGCGGAGGGAGCTGAGGCTTCGGCGGGACGGGAGCGCAGCGCGTCGCTGGCTTCGATGTGACCGACGGAGACGCGGTTACTACGAGCGATTTTAACGGCGCGGGGGCTGGTGTTGAAGACACCGGGGAGGGCTCGGGTATTGAAGATACCGAAGCTTTCTTCGAGCGCTTTTTGGAGCGCTTGGCGACAAGTTGGAACGCGGGCTCAGGAGAGCCGGTTAAGGTGACGGCATCTGACGAAGTATCAGACGCGGGTTCGGAGTCACTCCCGGGAGCGGTACGCTTACGACGCGACGCGTGAGAGGATGCGACCGATTCGCAGTCCATCTTGGACGAGGCGGGAGACGCGGGAGAGCTGAAGACCTGAGGGGTCTGGACCTCGGAGGCCTGAGGGGCCGGGGTTGAGGCCTGAGGGGCCGGGGTTGAGGCCTGAGGGGCCGGGGACGCGATAGATGCCTGTAAGGCCTGCGTTAGTATGTCATCGGGTATGCTGACACCGGACGCGGCGAGCACCTGGGCGAATGACCTAAGAGCGTTAACAAGGTCCATTGGAGGGCTTGGGATAATATGAAATATATAAATATATAATGTATGCCTAGGTTCCCTAGCAAACCTAGCGCCTATTTATATAACAAATGCCTAGAATTCCTAAATAAAAACCTAGCGAACCCTAACGGCAAACCTCCCTACCAGCGGTAGGGGGGCTGGGGAGAATAAATTAAAACTAACCGTAGTACGCCGAAGGCCGCTACCTAGAAACCTAAAAAAGGGTACGCAGGTAAAGAGTTGACCGCGTTAGGGTCAACCTTTACCGACAGAAAGGACAAATACACACACGAAAAACACACAGATATGATAAGAATAAATATGAAATAGGAGAAAAATAAATAAAATAGAGAAGAGAAATAAAATAAAAATAAAAAGGACTGGTTCAGTACAAATTCGTTGTCACCGTTAAGTATCCTTTGCACTGAAACCAGACTACTTACGCTGGGCACAACACTGCACTCAGCACAAGCACAACACTACTTAGCACAGCACTTTGAAGACTAAGGGGCTTAGTCGCAAAGAAAAAACGCACTTCGATAGCACTCAGAGGGAGTAGTAAAACCCTGGAAACCGTAGCACGGAACCAACTCGCTAAACCGTGACGTCAGTAGACTGAGCGCCACGGAATATCGGGGAGGGACCAAACAACGGAGAACGGGGTCTTGCACGTCCGCACTGGGCGGCGATCGGAGCGAGAATGTGTGAGATCTGTTGGACATTTGACATTTATATAAGTTTTTTGAGTTTCTTTTATTATTTTGTGAAATGTAATTTTTATTGAATTTAATTGCATTTAATAATTTAGAATGAAAGCTGACATTGAACTACACCTTACATTATATTAATTTAATTTCTATACTCTTTCTCACTCTTGATCACTCTTTTAGTGATAAGGGTGACCTTATTGAGTAAGCCTGGAACAGTTTTAGAAATGAAAGTAGCCGAATCTTATCTCGTTCGTCGTAGTGGTACAGAAATAGGATCCAGATGTTTGTCCCTACATATATAATAAGGTGGGAATGTGAGGTTTTTCCGCAATCTCTCTCTCTTTCTGCTGGATCAAATAATTGTACATATTTTTTTATCAAACTTCCTAATTTATTTCATCTACTACCTTTCTTTGAGGCAATAAGAAGAAGAGGAAATTTAACACCTCTAAAACAAAATTGTTCAAAGTGCTTTTTAATTTATTTTTGAAATCCATTGTTCAGCCACAGAATTTTGTATGGGAGTCCGTGTAGATGTAGGATATACCGGAAGAGATAAAAGTATACGGAAGCCTGAACTTCTAATTGCATTATTGCGTCCTTTTGGCACGAAAACCCAATTATTTGGTTTGGGCTTTGTGGAAGCCTCTTTGTAACTTCCATTCCATTCCGAACATGTAACTCGGTATTTGTGAGTAACGAATACACACGATTGCGAAATAAAATTTTATATTAAGGTTGTAGACAGCTCGAGGGCGTACTAAGATATTTCAACTGATAGGATTTCTTCACTCTCATTTTCAAAGAACAAATAAACAAATCGTACGCAGACTTATTTCGATGTAATTAAAACGAGCATTGAGGATAAGAAATAATGAAAATGCAATGTTAGTAAATACTTTCGTTTTTCCATAGTTGAACTGGCGCTGCAAAGATGCCTTTGATTTCTCACATCAAAGATGTAAAATCGATAGAGCACGCATAAAAAGTCTATCGATTTAGTATATTTGCAATTTTATTTCAATGTTGTTTTATCTACTTAAGTATGTCACCCAATCAATAATTTTTATCATATTCAAATCAAATAATTCATATCATAAGTATTAGAACCTTAAACAACATTTTTGTACACAGATTAGAATACCACTCAAGTAGTTGATACAAAGCTGCTCGTGTTGCCTATTAAAGCTAAAAAAAAAAACAAACAAAAGGTTTTCAAGTTTACACCCCCGTGCCAAATTCAACTTTATTGACACAAACTTTGTAATGAATGCAAATTGCCGTTCTTTGGCCGAGCATTATTCAAGACATAGAATCATGGTGTGAGTTGAAGTCAACACGTAATATATTGTAGTAAGTATTAATTTTCAGTACTAAGTACATTATGCAATAGACTGCTACTTCTATTACGTACAAATGCAAAATGTTTTTCCGGGACTCAGATAATAAAAGAGCTATCAAATGACGTAACTCTCGAAGAGATCACTTATAATACCTAAATTGTCTTGAATATTTACGTGAACAACTTATAGCAAATACTAATATAATATATGATAATAATAATAAATCCCCAGACCATCACACCAACTGTATGGCCCCAAAGTAAGCAGAGTTTGTGTTATGGATGACCTGGGTACAGTTAACTGGGGGGAAACCCAGAATAAACATACATATATAAATACAAACAACCATGACCCGAGAACAAACATCTGTGTTCATCACACAAATGCATGCCCCAGCCAGGGCTCGAACCTGGGACCTTCGGCGTATGAGGCAATGCTACTTACCACTTCACCAATCGGTCGTCAAAGACAAGCAAAGACTCTGAACTCCCTAAATGGAAAAAGATCCAAGATCAGTTCCTTCAAAACAGTTATATTTGAACTAAAACGTCGAAGACCCTGAACCCGGAGCCAAAAAATACTACAGTATTGTAACATTTTATATACGGTAACTTTCACCTAAATTCTAATCTCGTTACCTTTTTTTTAGCAATAGCAACCAAGGACATTTTCTCTAATTTTTATTTTTATGTCTGATATCAAAATTATGCCTCGCATTTTGTTCGATAAAAACATCAAGTCTTAATAAAAATATTGTTATAATGTCCATAATTGTTCAATAAATAATATAAAAATATGAAAGACATGTGAAAAATTAACGAATACAATAGATAATAAAAGTTCTTGACTATTTCGGACTTTATTTACGTCAAGCTTGCCAGTCGTCTAGTAGGATTGGTCAAAACAAGTCAGGTGATATGCGAATGAGACAATATCATATTATTATATCTTCATTTGTTTGTGAAGTTTTCTTAACTTCGCTTTGTCCGATATGATAGATCCGCAGATGTGCGTTTTGTCAAGAGCGAGATTTAACAGTACTTGGTTCAATTATAAAAAGTATAACTCAAAAATAATACTGTAATTCGTTTTCACAATAGTTTTGAATTTGTATATAGAACTATTTAAAAGAAAATCTTAACAACCAAAATAAGTCTAACAAATATTTATTAAAAGAACTCCTTTGAGTTTTCACCATTTTCTCTCTGCTCGAAATAACAAATCTTCAAATGATATTTTCAATTTGATAAGGGTCCTAATAAGACAGATTCACTCAATTGATTTAGAAAGAAATACCAGATTTAGGACTCAAGATTTTTTCTTGGCAGTATATTCGGAATTTAATATATTTTTACAAATATCGTACATTTGTGACGTAGGATAACGGGTGGCAATGAAAACATTGAAAAATTTCAGCATATCTTATTTGTTATTTAGTCAACAAAAAGGCATGTAAACAATCATTACAAACATTGAAACATTGAATAGGAGCATTACTTAATACGAATATATAAACTTTTAACATAGGAAATAACTGTATAATTATAATAAATAACATAATTCAACTCAACATAATGGCCTCGAAATTAAAGCTATGCAATATGACCTATGACTTATGACAATAAGACATTTTTTCACCTTACTAAAAACATTAAGATAATTTACATGATTTCTTAATTCTTAATACAACGAAATTTAGACCTAAGAATATAAATATATTTAAATATATAAATTTATAAACAAATTATTATCTAAATACCTTATACATTTGAAAACGAATATATAATAAATAATAAAAATACCGCCAACGAAGCGTTTGAACAACATGCATGCATTGCAAGCGCATGCAATAGCTTCAGTGAACGTAGGTACAAATACATGTTTAACAAAACGTCAATGCCCATCTGTGCCCCAGAAATGCCCAGATAAAGTATATTACAAGATTGCTCTAATAAATAAAAACTAGAATTTTGTTGTTAATTTTAAATCATATGAAGCACTGGATAAAAGTTTTAAAAAAATAAGACGTTCTAGTTGACATCGCAGTACGTATCATCGCTTCAGTCATTCATTCATGCTTTATTTATTACGGTCTGGAATCATGTCCTTTGGTCCATGTATATTCATTCGTTGTGATAGTTTTGTTACCAATGATAACGAATACCTATTATTATAGTGTTGCAGTTTTATTTGCGTATTATTATTGATACGATCGACTAGATAAAACTCAACATGATTGATATTAGTAGTTAGATTGATATTATTATATTTATTTACTCGAGTACTTAGAGCTTAGTGTGGCGTCCCCAGTCGTGACTTACAGAGAATCAGTTTATCTATTTAGGAACATACGTGATAAGAGGAAGATCATGAGATGATTAAATATTTCTGTATTTCACACGCTGATATCTAGTATATAAGCTCATTATTTTAACAAATAAATTGTCATTCAACATGTAATCGTGTCTTAATTCGCAAGCCTTTTCCCGGTCGTAATACTTTGTATCTAACCAAATTGTTTTCACATACATATTGACACTATACAATGGAGACAGACTAGATAATTCCAAATAACTGACATGTTTAGCGCTTTATACGACATTAAATCTAGATATCATATAAATACTGTTAAAAAGTTATCATATGACATAGAGCTGTAATTTGGGCATTGCATGGTATTGCTGACTTTCAGCTCCATACTAATATGGGCATGGTCCTTTAGTTCATAATTGAAGTAAAAGTAAAATGTCACAAAGCACCCTAATTATAAATGATATTTTTTTAATTATTAATATTTTTGTAGTCAAAATATTCATTAACAGAATAAAAACAATTTAGGATTAGCCAAGTCTTAAGACTACATTAAAATGTTTAAAATTAACCTCTTAGAACTTGCTTTTACTCGCGGCTTTGCTCACGTTAAATAAGTGGTTAGTTATTTCTATATTCCGTTCAGGCGCCCTTTCATATCTCCATATCCTCGTGCCTTCGCATTCCTTTTGTTGACACCATGTCTACTCCACTTACTTTATACAGTTGGGATCTTTTAATAAGCGATCTATCTTTATTATATGTACTTATCTGTGAAATTAAAAAATCACATTTGAACCATGTTTCCTGAAGGTACAAAGTGTCCTTACTTCGATGTAAGTTTGCAGAGGGCGAATTCTGGGACTCATGCATGGGTGGTCTAGAATTATTAAACGTTTCTATATACACTGTACACCTAAAGCACTGTCGTCACGGACGACAATGTTGGTAACTATACAGTTATTACTGTCACAACAGAATAACACAACAGTACTGAAATCACATACCCCTTCATTTATTATTATGTGTACTCCCTTAGCAGAAAATTATTCCCCGCTTTATTAATGTACCGTCGGGCGTGACGAGATAATTGATGTCTAATCAATATGCTTCTTGATGACAAATATAATTAATAACTCCTCTAGGGAATGCTAGGAAATAATAGCTTGATACATTACGTAATATTCACAAATTACGTTATAGTTTCACACTGTTTAGAAAAGATAAGATTTAGTTTGCAACTCGTTCACTTATGGCTTTTCCGATCAGACACGAAATCGGTTTTGAATATTTCATTTGATGATAAATGATATCCTCAAAGTAGCATACCGACTTGTGTCTTCAAAACGAGTGAAACTTTTGGTAGGAATTATCAGGAAACCATCCATGACTTTTCGAAGAACATATAACAAATGAACCTCCCTGCTTAGATTCAGGTTGCGTCAAAGCTTTGGGAGAAAGCTAAGCGGTGTACGTAGCTTAAGACAATTTACCTTTGTCCTTTTTGATACAGAAAATGTAATCCTTAAGGCTGATTATTCCTTGCACACCACCGATATTATCGCACAGCTACTTTTATGAAGCCTTATAGTACACAAATCAAAAAGTTTCAGCTGTTCAAGGTAAAAAGTACAGGTTATTTCATCAAAATGACAAAAACTTTTATACTAAAACCTTCTTATCCCTAAAGTATATGATTGGATGTAATCACAAAAAGCATTACTGACTAGACTCTATTATTATGTTTACGTTCTTATCAGTTCAATTTGATAAGTTATTTATAGCCTAATAGCAAAAGTATCAAACAACTACAATGTTCCTCCTTCATACCAAGAAAATATTTGTATTTTAGAACTAAACAGGCAATCTATGAACAGGATCATCTTCTTAGGTTTATCTAAAGATGAGGGAAAGCTATCACTTGAACCCTCTACTTTTGTACTCGTATCAGTCCCCTTATGTAGATATCAACTACAAGGTACTATTGGGGCAATTAGAACGGCAAAAAAGTTTACAAAAAGACTTAGTAGATGGCGTTAGCAATAGTGAAACTGACGTCAAATTTTGTGGTGACACCTTATTTGACAGCTTCCTTTGATTGCTCACTGGCCGCACAACTGTCAGCGACATGTATCGAATCATGTAGAACAATTTTTTTTGAGCGCTCCAACGCTTACAAGCACTTGCTGCATGTCGATTGATGAACTTCGTAAAGAATGATGGCGAGATTCGCCTTATAATTAAATACAAAACGATAAAGCAACAATATAACACAATTCAATAAAAAAAAATCCCCTATTTTTTCAAAATTCATTCCATTTTTAAAAGAACGGCATAAAAAGTAATCAATTTCACTCTTCGGATTTAAATTGTTGATTACGGAAACATTTGCTTTTTGTTGTTGTTTGTTGTATTTGCTCGTAAGAGCAAGCATACAGCCTTGTCATAAATAAATATGTTATTATTTGATTTAATTTTCTTTTTGACTTAAAATACACGTAATTAATTGATCCATACAAGAACGTTGCAAGCGAACAAGTAAAAATAAAATAAAATAAGCAAAATTAAGCTACTTTTTAATAATAAAATAAAAACTTCAAACATACGACGTAACCGTATAAGTAAAGTCCTTTGCTTTTCTAGAAGGAATAAATATGAATGAAGTAAACAATTTAAGAATTAAAAAAAATAGAATCATTCCGTTCCCTGTGGCGTTCGCGAATACTTATCCTTTGTGTTTCTCTACTATTTCGATTCTTTTACAACGACTACTTCTGTTTACTGGTACCCAACTTTGCAAGCCTTCCTTGACAATCAAAGCTTACCAATTTGGATCTTATTTATTTACGCCTGCATTAAACTATGTTTTCGCAATGTGTTAATTGTTTAAAAAAATATAATTAAGTGTTTTTTTATTTTATAATATCTACCCTTTTTAAATAACTGGTTTCTACGATACAATCCACTAATCGTTATATCCATTGGTATTATATCAACTGGTAAATGGCATCTGAGTCCATAGAGCTATCATTAAGCATTGATTAACATCTTACTGTCCTTATTCATAATCCTTTATAGCAGTGATTTATTTTTCTATCAACTACATTGTCATATTTATATATAAGCCAAAAAGAGACAAAATATATTTTTGTTGCAGTTACAGTTTTATAAAAGGATTATGAATAAAACGGTGTATACCTAGAGTACAGGCTTAAGTTAAAATATTGACAGAAAAAGAAAATAAGCGGCAATTAAACAGTGATGTAGGCCTAAAAAACAAAAAATAATACTACTGCAACATGAACGTTGTTTCATAAACGCAATGGCAATTTTTGGGTCATGATGAATAACAGTTGTTATTACTTTTGTAATGCTTGCTGATAAAAAGTTATAGGTACTTGTAATTGTAAATAATTAAAATCCAAATAGTGATTTGTTTGAGCAGTGATAAAATTAGTGCCACACAGTTGATAAGTGATATTCGTAAAAACCTAACCTAAAATTATCAGTATTTTTAAAGTAAATTATCTTTTTTCTCCCATCTTACAATGATAATCTTCAAAAAATTATTTGATATATTTCATTCGCTCTATCAAAAGACACACGTTTCATTAGTGCATGCCGCTTTCTTAAGCTTTTTTTATGTAAGGCAGAAAATGTATTGAATTTGCCATCATTCTTTCGATTTTGAATTTTTTGACCCCAATGTATCAAATTTAAAATCGCGATCGAAAAATGAGAAATTCTATTCATGTTGCTAGTTTTTAGATACGAATAAGACACAAAGGCAAAAGCGTTTTTATAAACTAAAAGCTGAAATCACACAAACCATAGGAACACTACTAGCTAAAACCGTAAGCGGTTTTATTATCTCCAAAATACATGACACAAAGGACGATGTTGATGTTTCACTAGCTTACTAGTTATATAGTAATCAATATAAATCGTGTATCGATTGTGAAATTTCAACAATTTTAATTAGGAGGAACGCTATCAAGTCTGTGCTGCAGAAATTGTAATATACCACCCATATTATTTATTGAATGCGCTGATCAATTATCATTGCCATTAAAGATAATTTTTAATAGATCTATTAAAGAGGGTACTGTACCTTCAATATGGAAGAAAGCGTTTATCTCACCAATCTTTAAAAAAGGCGACATACATGCCATTGTTAATTACCGTCCTATTTCAAAGTTATGTGTCGTAGCTAAAACGCTCGAGAAAGCAGTGTATGAAAAATTGTATTCTTCGTTGAGTGCTCCGTTGCCCCCATCGCAACATGGGTTTGTGAAAGGCAGACCTACCGTAAGCAACTTGGTACTCTTGAATGAAGCTATTTCAGAATCGATGCACAGTGGTAACCAAGCAGATGTGGTTAACACTGACTATACTAAATGCTTCGATAGGATAGATCATCGCATCCTTATCGATAAATTAGAGAGTGCTGGTATCAGAGGGGATTTATTGCAGTAGTTTACTTCATCGATTGCTAACCGTTTACAAGCTTTAGTGTTACAAAATTACATGTCCAAATGGATCACGGTCCCCAGTGGTGTTCCACAAGGATCATTATTGGGACCTTTGCTCTTTGTAATATTTGTGTGCGACATAGATACTTGTTTCAAAAACTAAACTCTGATTAGTTTCGCTGACGATATGAAAAATTTAAACCAATTAAAAATATTAATGATTGCGAGCTGTTACAAAAAGATCTTAACAGACTTGACACTTAGTGTTCAACATTTAAATTAGACCTTAACGTAAAAAAATGTGCTGTTATAACATTTAGTCGCAAAATTAATTTACTGATATATGATTACAGGTTAAAGGGACAGTCCCTTCTACGTGTTTCTGAGACGAAGGACTTGGGTGTCCTGCATGACTCTAAGCTTACGTTTCAGAGTCACATTTCACTTATTGTAGGAAAGGCTCTTAAATCACCTCGATTTATTTTAAGAACTGTGAAATATTTTAAAAACTTTAAACCTTTAAATTAATTTACTGCGCATTTGTTCGCTCTCACCTAGAATACGCTTCACAGATTTGTAATCCAAGATATGGAATTTATATCGCCAGAATTGAACGTGTGCAACGCAAGTTTTTTCGCTTTCTGAATTATCGCTGTAAATTTAGGGAAAAAGATTACGTAAAATAGTTTTTAAAATACCACTTTTTGACTGTGGAGATGCGACGCAAGTTTGCGGACATAATTTTCTTTATAATAATCGCCAATTCACTTGTAGACTGTCCCAACCTCTTAAATAAACTATTTTTCTATACTCCCTCTAGAACCTTTCGGCATATTTCCTTATTTTATCTTCCTCCAGTTAGTACAAACTTCTGACAGAATACAGACCTTCACCGTGGCTCCACAAACTGACTTGGATAAACTTAACAAAGTTGGTATCGACCTCTTTTCTACCTCTATTCAAGCAACGCAAAGGCAATTAAACAATCTATTTTTCAAATGAGTAGATAAGATTCTTGTGTAAACATCACCGTTTTTTATTTGTTTTTTTATTATTAATACTATGTTGGTATAATTAATGTATAAATTTAATGTATTAAATAATTATCATTTATTTGATGTACTTGTAACAATGTAACCTAATTCAATATAAATATTTCACGAAAGTAACTAGTACCTTCATACTCTTATTAACTTTCCAGCTTTATCAGGAGATATAAATGTAAAGTGTTGAAAGGACTTTATAATTTAGAAACAATTTTCTTCTTTTCTATATTGAAATTCTACCAGTGGAGACTTTTTAATGATTTTCACATTGTTATTGTATATAAGTTTATTGTAAGCTATGAAATCGATAGTCTTCCTAATATGTAAAAATAAAATAAATAAAATAAAAATAAAATGATATATGGCCTTTGTTTGCCTTATACTCCATTAAACTTCACTGGTATTTGTGACTTTACTGAACCAAGAAAATGGCAAGAAAACTGAGAATGTATGAGGTCTGAGGTCTATGAAGTGAAACGAGTAAAACTCAGATATACATTGTTCACCATTAGGCGCCGCCATGTTGAAATAAAAAATAATGGGGGAACCCAGAATAAACATACATATATAAATATCAACAACCATGACCCGAGAACAAACATTTATGTTCATCACACATATGAATGCCCCGGCTAGGACTCGAATCTGGGACCTCCGGCGTTTGAGGCAGGGCAACTAACCAATTACTACGCTACGCTACTCGGTCGTCTAAATAATTTATCAATGAGTGAGTAATGTTATGAATAATATTAAACATCCTAAAGCGCATGCCACTGAAAAAAAAATATATAAAGCAATGTAATTCGGTGTGCTGGCCCTTTAATCTTTCCGATGTTATTTTAAATAATATGCCGTGTAGTTTTTTAAATATTAATTCTATTAAATTTTTTTCTTAAGATACTATATTTTGGTTACACAGAAAAACGCGTTTAATAAGTTTGGAATATGTGTATAGTGTTTTTCTACTTTTGCATATTTTTCCCTACTGTTGCCCAATCACTAAAATAATCAAATCTTTCCTCTTTGTAATAACTATAGGTCTGGTGACAAATTACCTATAGTAAAGGTATAATATAATTCTCACAATCATGATTTGAAAGTGTCATCTTTAGCTTTAGACCATTCAACGTAAAATTTCTTTCAATTAGTTGTGACATCAAATCCAAAAACTTACATTATAAAACACATTCAACTAAAAACTTAATTTCATAATACATAAATATATGTTATATCGGCGACAGGATGAAGTTATAAAAAGGGGTAAAAGTTTCTTAATTTACTCTTTTCTGTTGAAAGGCTTTTCGGTTAACCAAGCTTGGGATTAATTAAATTCGGCTGGTCCAGCGAAGCCTAAGCTCAGATTAATATTTATAAGCTAAATTTAATGACCACAAGGATCTTGTTCAAGTGAATTGGATCAGAAGGCATTCATGTGACATAAAGAGATTTGTAAGTCACAACAAAGTTACTTATTTTTTTTCTTTATTGTTATAATGGAATGGAGCCTCTATAAGATTTTGTCAATACTTTTTGGTTATTTCGCCGTACCAAATATAAAAGCCAATAAATAATATTAATTCAGGTTACCATTGACTAGTTGTTTAATGTTGTACGGATATGAATTTAAAATACTTAAATCATTTTAATGCAAAATGAGGAAATAGTTTGTGTCCGTGATTTCATTCGCACAAATTCTAGTTTGCGAAGATGTCCTTGATTTTTTATAGCCTAATGTTTATTTATTTAGGTGAATAGAAGAATTCAGCTAGGTTGGGCAGCGTTTGGGAAACTACGTCAAGTCTTCACATCCATGATTCCACAGTGCCTAAAGACGAAAGTCTTCAATCAGTGCGTCCTACCCGTCATGACATACGGAGCCGAAACTTGGACACTAACGGCACGGCTGGTCCACAAGCTGAAGGTCGCTCAGCGTGCTATGGAAAGAGCTATGCTCGGTGTTTCTCTGCGGGACAAAATCACAAATGAAGTGATCCGGCAGAGAACCAGGGTCATCGACATAGCGCACCGGATTAGCAAACTGAAGTGGCAGTGGGCTGGCCATTTTAGCCGAAGAACCGATAACCGTTGGGGTAAACGAGTTCTTGAGTGGAGACCGCGTCTCGGTTAACGTAGTGTAGGACGTCCTCAGACACGGTGGAGTGATGATTTGCGCGGGATGGCTGGCAGGAGCTGGATGCGAGTAGCCGAGGATAGACCTCGATGGCGTGAAATTGGGGAGGCCTATGTCCAGCAGTGGACGAATATGAGCTGATGATGATGATGATGATGATGATGAATGTTTATTTAATGCAAGATACTTTCTCTTCATTTCCATTTTACTTTTAGACCTTTTACGTTTGATAAGGTAATTTTACATTTAAAATTTAGCTATTTGACTATTAAATCAGCAATTTGTAGCAACAAAATGCTGATTGTACTTTCTGAGCCCCCATTAAATAATGCGAAAATTCGTAACGAAATTTTTTTTACCTTGTCATTTTATTTTGATTTTTATAAAGTAATTCTAACTTATTACTGTGTTACGTTATTTTTCAAAGACCCACGTTGAATTAGATTCAGAAAACATTTTAAATTTTACGACAACCAACGCGTTAGATTTAAATACACATCAACAGCCTAATAAAGTGAAGAAAATTTAAAATTTTTACAATCGTAAATAATTTGTCGCACTTTATCTAATAATTGTATATTACGCGACTATTTTCGGTTTCGTATGACAAAGGTTAAAATGGATTTATTCATACCCAACTCTGATTAAGTGACCACAAGTTAATTGCGGTTACTACTTCAATATACGCCTGTGAAGCTTTCAGTCAAATTGAATAATTACAATTTAAGCACCTTTTGTCAATTTTCATGAAACAGTGCCATTTTGGAATTCAATTATGGCGTTCCACTTCCAAATATAACTGAACGAGGGATTTTTATTAATCAGACTCAGGTAAAGATTAATTCGTACTCCGAAATATTATGAATTGTTGAGATGATCTTTAAATAGCCGGCGAATTCCCAAACCTAATATTTGGGTCACATTTCAACCGTTAAATGCAACGCTAATAAAATAACTTTACTGGCCAGCAATTAAGAGATAAGATTATCTTTTGCTTTTTAATTTATGTCCGAAAATATATACATTACAGCTTCCTTTCGGGCTAATTCACACAACATACATTATATCTCTTATTTCTTAGCCACAAACATGATTTTACTAGCGATTTTACTAGAGATTTCTACTAGATTTAACGATCGAAAAACGACACATATTATAAGTATTTTTATTTGAAAAAATCCGTATCGACAAGTTTAGACTAAGGCTTTTTTTGTTTATTTAACACATTGTTTTTCCTAAAGTTTCTCTCATAGGTATGTCCGGTAGAGCAAAATATATATAATTTTTGCTAGGTTTTGTGCTATATTTTATCTGTACATAGCCGTTACAGAACATTCTGACTGGCGTTGCGTCCTCATCTGTTGCAGTAGAATAGAAAACCGACTTTAAAAGTAAGTAGTTACGTAACGGAAATATTTCATTTTTGCCGTAAAAGATACAGTTGGAAATGATTGAATGTCTCCATAACTGTCAAGACGCCTGTTATCTTATAATACCACACTTGTGACCACAGAGTCTGTAAAAATACCAAAACGTCAAGTAAAATGTAAAAATATATTTAAACGCAATAAAGAAATTGTTTTATTTAATACAATGAATTGTAAAAACTCAAGAAAATATTACGAATAATACCAAATTTTTATATTTCGACAAAAGCGAGCATTCAATTTTAATGTTATGAAACAATTCACAATAATTGATATTGACTAAGAAGTTATTAATATTTAAAAATAAAAATGAAAATATTTATTACCTTTGACGAGAATATCCTGCATTGTAACCCTACCAATAGTGTGTTTGTTTATTGATAAAATATAACTTAAATAACGATTGCGATCTAAAAATGTACTAGTTTGACAGGTAAAAGTTTGTGTTCAATCTCACATGCATGGATGAATGCAAGCATGTCATAAACTATCCTGCATCCTAAGTTTCCTACTCTACAATGTTAATAAAAGCTCTATGAGAGGTAAGCAGGGAGGCCAAATGATGCTCAGGTTTTCACATAAATAACACATTCGTTATAACTAATAACATTTTGTAAATTAATAGCCGATTGGGTCCTGTAGCGCACCTCTGCAAATTAAATACACATAAAAATACAAATAATTTGCCCCGAATCATCAAAACGAAAACCAATTTTAAATGAACGTTTCATTTGTTATTGTTCAAAATTCAGGAATATTGGCTCTTGGACGATTGTTCTTCCAAAAGGTTATTAAAATTAAAATTTTAGCAAATAAGCCGGTTAACCAAATTAAAGCATTTTGTGTCCTGCAAGGCAATGGCTAGATAGTAGCAAAACGACTTGTATTTTTTTAAAATTATTGTAATTGTTGAAACAGTATTATAATATCTATATTTAATCAATTATAATATTGTTATAATTTATCAAAACAAATAATATAAATAAGGAAACAGTAGATCGAACAAACAAAGGTTTTTAAGGATCTTTGTATGGGGGCTTGGCATCATCTCCCACCGTAATATCTCCACGATTTTCACGTTTTCACGATTCATTATTTTAAATAAACACTTTCTAACCGGATTTTATCGCGTTTAATTATATTTTTACATTTTAACTCGACGATTTGGTATCTTTACAGATACCGTGGTTTGATTGAACTGTTTAAAACTATCCAAAAATACACATTTAAAATCCCATACCTGACACACTTAAAATATCTGCTGCATATTTAAGTAACCTGGAAACTAACTGGAAGATCTAGAGTTCGATTATAAAATGGTCAATATTGCCGGGAATGATATAAAGCAGATATAAATACGTAAATTAAGTATTTTAGTTGATAATACAAGTATTGTAACACACACAGTATTAAAATATTATAGCAACTTGCCAGTTGGTCAAGAACAGTAATTGCTTAACGTGCACAGATGAGGCTCAACAAGACATGAAACATATTGTAGACACGAATACATTGTGGTTTAACATATCATAAATAGTTGAAATCCAGTCTTATTTGCTTTCAACCTTTAAATATCTCCTTCAAAAAAATTATTATCATATTTATTTGTGCAGTCGGTAACAAAGATTGCTCGTCTTAAAATGTGTTCAATAAATTAATGAGTTATATCCAAGTTACAAATTTAATGTTTAAACTTAGCCGAAAGATCTATGAGGATTGGTGGAAAGCCTTTTGTCATTATTACAAATGGAATTCAAAAAGTCATTGAAGGTTAATAATATCAGTTTTTTTTTGCTATTCTTATATCATAAATAGTTGAAATCCAGTCTTATTTGCTTTCAACCTTTAAATATCTTCTTCAAAAAATTATTATCATATTTATTTGTACACTCTGTAACAAAGATTGTTTGTCATAAAATGTGTTCAATAAATTAATGAGTTATATCCAAGTTAAAATTTTAGTGTTTAAACTTAGCCGAAAGATGTATTGCAGGATTGGCGGAAAGCCTTTTGTCATTATTACAAATGGAATTCAAAAAGTCATTGAAGGTTAATAATATCAGTCTTTTTTACTATTCCGATTAAGTTTAACTTTTATCATACAAATAGATAAGAAATAGTTGTAGATCATAAAAATATCGTAAAGATTTGCATTAAACAATATAAAATAAAACAAATAAGAAGGAAATCAAATGCCTTCAGAACCTACAAACACAATAAGATGTGAGAAGCGGAACTGGAAACGGTCTTGAAAACTTTTTCTTTCATTCGGGAATAAAACGCTTTTTTCAAAAAAGATGTAAAATTAAACACAGCAATAGAACATTTTTAAATCGCTCCGCATATTTATCGCCTACGCGTTGCACGTCAAATAATTTGATCATCGGTCTCATTTCCTATTTCAATGGTCTTTTCAAAACGAGCGGCGTTTGTTTCGCAAATGGTAAAATAAACAAACGTTGTAAATTGTAAAAGGTTTTTCCTTAACAAGCTGAGTGAAAGTTGTCGCTTCGCTGTTTGAAGATTTAGATATTTGTTTTTGTGAAAGCCTGAAAGATTCGCTTGATCGTGAGGCTGACAATAATTTTCTTTTCATTTGAAGTCGAAAGACACCGCAAGACACGAATACAGTAAAGTAACTCATATTTTCAGGGGTAAGTTTATTTTAATTTATAAGTTATAATAACCCAGTTCTGTACCAACAGTTGTTTTTTCAAACCATTTATGTCATATCACAAAATGGGATACGAGAAGTATAGATAGGCTTAGACATTGATGCGCACTGCCCTATATCTGCATTCAACTTGTAAAAAAAAAAGTATTATATAGAAATAAAAGTTAGTAAAAGATGTAAGGTTCATTAGACAATTTCAATTTCAAAGACAATTTGCGTTCCGTTATCATCGAATATCAAACTGTCATAAATGAATGTAGGCTTGGTTGCTTGTCAACTGGTTCGTTAAAAAAATGCCATGTAGCTAATATTATGTACTACCATAAAAGGGGAGGGCTCGCAAAAACTATTCCGTCAAACCATAATAAACTCTATAATAAACGGCGTATAATTCAACGCTGTGTCCCTTTCCAACCGTATTATTGCCGTATACATTTTTTGTATTAACTATAAATATATTTATATTATTATAAACAGGAAAACATTCTGAGTTTGTTAAGTACAAAAAATATTTATATTATACTATAGTGGGCCCTAATGACCCGAGAGATTTTAACCACGTATTACTGACGAGTAAATAATGTTACATCATCATAGGACAAATTATATATCTTAATTGAAACTATTTATTAAAACATAATAAATCAATTAGGTTTAGCATTACAAATCTTTAGTTGAGAGAGTGAGTACGAGAAACCGATCCGTTTTCTACTTGTGATTTTTTTTTAAATTGGGAATATCTCGAAAATCACGCGTTATTGGACTGCATGTTATACCACGTTATGTACTCCAATTAGGCTCTAGACACGATGGTTAAAATCGGTCGGGTTATTAGCTCCCACGGTGTTTACATAGATAGATAGATAAAAAATTTTTGTCATCATTACGATTCACAAAACCAAATTATTATAGATACGAAATGACAATGTAGGCTTCTCTATTATTAAAAAGCAATTTCTTCCAGGCAACCTAAGTATATAAAAGAAAACAATGTTTACAATTAAGAGTCTAATCGCAATTGGTTATGACTTTTTGTTACAATAAACCTACATAAAGAAATACATACATAGCTCATACACAGAATATTATATATATTTATATACATATATAAGATAATTATGTACTTATGCATGTACAAACTATATTATATAAACTTTATAAACTAAGTGAAAGATATGTATAGTTTTTGATATACTTCTTAAAAGACTCCACATCTTTTGTGGTGTGCAACGCTAAAGGAATTGAATTCCAAAGAGAAGTGGCTTTAACCGTGAACGACAGCTGATAATAATGGGAAGTGTGACTTGGAGTAGCTAGCAGAAAATTGCTAGCTGATCTCAGATAACATTCACGGTTGTGATGTAGAAATATAAAACGTTCTTTAAGGTAAGAGGGCAGCATAGGGTTGAACAGTATATTCTACAAAAAGCTTAGAGTGTGAGTATTCCGTTCAATTCGAACTGGGCGCCATTTGAGCTTCAGAAGAAACTGTAGTGCGGAATTCAGAGATATGGTCATATTTGCGTAGGCCAATTATATGTCTTATACATATATTTTGGAGGTGCTTAGTTTATTAGCTAGTTAAATCCAGATAGCTCATGTATAGGTAATCCAGCGAGCGAAGAATCAGTGCTTGCGAGAGCGCAACTTTTGTATGTTCGGACAGATTTAAAAAATGAATAATACAAATGCAAATTTCGGAAAGACGTTGTCGAGAGTAAATATTGTAGAGCGAGCTTACAGCAATATTGTGTTTGTAATTGATCCTCCTCATTTTGTTTATTATATAAATCGCGAAATCTGAGTAAAGTAAGTATTTTAATAAGACCTGCATATATTAGGGAGACTCCTAGCAACACGAGGAAAATAGCCACTATGTTTAAAGTGTCATTTGCAGAAAAGATAGTCACAAAGAAACATTATCCAGAGCTGAAAAGCTTATTTAAGGCTTTTAGACATACTGTAATGGTTCAAAATGGCAGCAGTTGACCTTATTAACCATGTAACTATGAAATAGGCCTACTTTTAACTTAGTTTTAATATAAAAGTCCCCATTGCATTGTAAGTTGACCAAGAATGAAACTAACGGCGCAAAATAAAACCTATGTATATCAATAGGGCAGTCTAATTCAAATATTTATTTCACAACGTTGGTAATTACGAGCATACATTGACGACCGAGTGGTGTAGTGGTAAGTAGCCTTGCCTCAAACGCCGAAAGTCCCAGGTTCGAGTCCTGGTCGGGACATTCATTTGTGTGATGAACACAGATTTTTGTTCTCCGGTCAGGGTTGTTTGTATTTATATATGTATGTTTAATCTGGGTTCCCCCACCCAGTACGCTTTATGGTCATTCATAACACAAGCTCTGCTTACTTTGGAGCCATAGGGTTACTGTGTTTGTCTAGGGGTTTATTTATTACTAATATTGTTGATAATTATTTGTTCTTATTGAAGTTAAATAAAGCACTATTCTACCACTCGGATAAACCTCCGCGAAGAAGAACTGGCACGAAGTTTCACGGGTGTAATGATTTCAAAAATGTCCCCAATTGATATACATAAGACATATCTTGCGCCACTATTTTGAAAAAAAATAAAACACGACGATCGGAAACGATGCGAAGTCCCATACTTCTCTATGAGTCCCTAAAATGTTCAAATGTTTTATATAATGTTGATAAATACTTAACCGTAAAATGTCATCGCGCAGTAAAACCACAAAAAAAAAAAACAATAAATACGCGTCAGTATGTACGTTTATATGTATACATATTTATATAGCTTCTTTAACCTCGGCGCAAAAAGACTGGCGTTGCAAGTTTATGGTATATCTGTGTGTTTTTTGTGGCCTTGTGTATCACCCATCCTAATTTACCGATCTCAAAATTTTTTTTTGTTTACAAAGTAATAGAATCGAAAGTGCTTTAACCATGATTGAACAAAATTTAAAAGTTATGCTAGCATTTAACTTCTGTAATGCGGTAGCCTACTGGTCCGGTCGAAGATGAATTAGAAAAGGGGTGTGTACCACTAAAACGGAGATTTCAAGTAAAATACAGATATATTTTTCACACCGTGCAGATAAGGTATATAGAAATCAAATTAAAGGGAAGAAGCGGATGTATTATAATTTTGATTCATAAAATGGTTATTGGCAGCCAAGTGGTTCAAATTAAATTTCGAATCCAATAGCCTTGTAATTTGGATCATCAAATCTTTTTAACTTTATTAGTTCAATAAATACACAGTGGTTTTAAACACTTTATGAAGTTTATTTTCAAATAAAAAAAGTAACAAAATATTTCCCTATTTCAAACTCAACTCAAACTATTTATTTCACAAATTACTACAGCAACAAAATATAACAATAAAAGCACTTAGACACACACAGTAAAGTACAGATTTTTAACATAAAACAATGACCAAGACCAGAAATACAGAAATACAAAAAGAAAAAAAAATGCAATCAAAAAAAATATATCACCATCGCATTCAACGGCCAAAATAGTTCGTCTACCTCTCAGTAGCGTCACCATCGATCACGGCCTTTATTCTTCATGGCATCGTTGCTACCAACTCTTCACATTGTTGTGTACTTTTTGAGTCCCGGACCGATAAAATTTTTCCTTTAGATTGCTTTTAGACCTTGCTGGAAACTTGCGCAGCATTTTCTTTTCTACCATAGTGTCTCAATCGGTGACAAATACGGACTACTTAACGGCCACTCCATTGTAGGGATCTGATTCCGGCAATACCAAGCCTTGGTTCGTAGTGTGATAGGAAGCACCATCTTGTTGAAAGGTGTAGGCATTACGATATTTCAACGTTGGAATCGAGTGTATGAGAATTTTTTCCAAATTGTTTTGGTACTCTACTGCATTAACAGTTCCTTCTACAAAATCTAAAAAAAAAGACGACCCAAACCTTGCGCTGACGTGCAGCCCCATATCATTACCGATCCAGGAAACTCCACTTTTATTTTGACACAATCGGTATGGAATGCTTCATCTTTATTTCTGATAACTTTTTCCCGTACATTACCGATCGTGACCTCAAATTTCGATTCATCACTCCATATTATTTTACGCCACTAGTCTGCAGTCCAATTTTCATATTTTAATAAAAGAAGTTTTTCTTTAAAAGTCCCTGATTAACAACAATAAGATGGAGAATTCAACCCTTTCCTATTTTGTTTCAAAGGCCTGTTTTATGAAAGTCTAGTTAAGGTGAAAATAGGCAAACTTTGCACTATGTGACTGGGCGAACCTTTTGCATTGGATGAAACTATAATGATAAACGGATATAATGATAAACGGCAATATGTTTAGTGGAATGTCTAATTCCACAACCCGAATGTGACATCCGTAACATATTAAACTACTCGTAATGGCATACGAACTCTGATGAATAACAACGGAACTTTTAATTTGAAAACAGACAGGGAGTTACATTAGAGGAAATTCATTGCTGCTCTCCCTTTTCTCTACACTCTTCAAAGATCGAATTATACATCAAATATTTTTTGATAGGTAACAAAACGTAACAAAATTGTTAAGGAAAGCTTCAAGTTATTTATGCATGTGAGATTTGGAACCACATCTGTAAATTAAATATTAATCATATTACAAAATCGTAAACGGACCATTTAAGACCTGTATGGAATAAGGCAGTTGTTTTTATCAAATAAAATATGCTAAAAACTCGATATTTCTTATCATTTCTTAATATCTAGCAGAGATAACAAATTCAATACATATTACGTCTACATTCTTCACTAATAATATTGAGTAAGAGTCTTCCGAGCACCCGTTTCACCTAAGGGTTTTTTACATGACGGATAACCTCAAAAATTATACCATACGTCCACAAAATTTTTTCAGCTCCTATTTGATGTCTTGAATGTATTGAATTGTCTGTAAAATCGAAATTTTTGAATTAATTCCGTTGCACACGCAGATCTTTCTCTGCTTTTAATACTTTTGTTTGTCACAAAACCCCAACTCGACGTCGCGCAGTTTGTCCTGTTTTGATGAGCAACGACGCTTGTAGTTGGAAATAGAACTAAATACTACAATTTACCGCGATATTTTGTACACAGCGTTCGAATTGACAGGCAAATGTTGTGTTTGTCAAAGTCGCAAGCACTTTGTTTGATTCGGGAATTAACATAAAATGCCGAACCATAAAAAGTGTCTGCAACATATACCACCTATAATAATTGTAAAATAACTAGAATGTTTTTACTGAAAAATAAACCCCATTCCAATACCGAAACGCTTTGCTAAAACGACTAAAATGCAAAGATTATTCTATAATAAGACTATATCTTGTGGCTTCGGAACAGTCCTTACTATTTAAATCTCCCGCTCCTTGCACACTTCGGTCTGTGCGCCCCCTAGCGGCGCAAAAGAGAAATAAGCTGCTCGAATGACCGTTGACACGTTCGCATGAGCTAAGCAAAATATTCCATTACAGTAGTTAAACCTTATGATTGTGCATTAATAAGTGTTCAGTGTACGTATGGAGACCAAGTGCACCGTGACACTAAAATAAGTCTGCTGAAAACTTAGTCGATTAAGCGAAAGACATCTACGCCCCACGTGCCGGGAAGTGTTCCCCCTTGTTCCCCCTTTTCTCATATCTCCAGTTTCGCCGTTTGTCTCTGCTTGAGATTACTAGGTTTAGATAACTGCTGTTCGATAATCTAGGTATCCTAGACCTTAATATCCTAAGTACTACGAAGCGCTCACGCGCCACCACTATAATATTGTATACAAAAAAAGTAATAAAATAAATCCCAGAAGCATACGTATATAAATCTTAGCAACCCGATGAATGACCGTGATCCGAGAACAAACATCTTTGTTCATCACAAAGGGACCAGCACTCGACCCTGGGACCTCGACGACGACGAGGCAGGGCTGCTATCCACTACGCCACCGGGCATATTATGAAGCTCCACAAAAAACGCAACACCGGATTCATTATCCGGTAAACCTGCTCCGAATGAGAAAGCCAAGTGCAATGTAGATTTTCATTTGTTTTATCTCAGTCTCAAGTTGAAATGAAAGCCAACCCCGATTTATTCGAACGTTGAAAAAATTCCAGTTGATGAACTCCAGAAGTGTTCATTAAAAATACGTACTTTGTTTTTGTACGTTGCAGGAATTTCTTTATTTTTGATATGAGTTGCAAGTTTCAATCTCACACTGTCGTAGCATCTGGTACTGTATTGTATGCTTCATACAAGAAGTGGTTTAATAATTACTATGCAGTCCAATCAATATAAAATGCAGTGTACATTAATTCGCATAGAGCTGAATTTTGGTAAAAGCCTTTGGGACATTTTTACAGATAAAATACTGAAATTATCCATCGATCAGACATGTGCTACAAAAGTTATTTAAGGTTAAATGTCAAAGATATCATATCATTTTTTCATGTTTCTCGATAACCTATAAGTGTTGTCATAATTATAGGTTATAAAAAGTTGCAGTTCATAAAACTGTCTACAGTAAATATTCTTATCCTTTTTTTCCTAGGAACCATCGTTTCTGAGCTAGGCTGTCACGAATTTAAAAGTTGGAGGAGTCGCATATACTTAAATTTCCACAAATGTATCTGCACCACCTGTCAGCTTGTGTACTAAACGCATTTTTTATGTGGGATGTGCAAGAAAACCGGGGGGCTTTCTTAGACCACCTATTGTGTTTCAAGTTTTATTAAAAATAATGTGTGAACGAAAAAAAAATCACTATTGTAAACAAGTTAAATCACCCGAACTAACGGGGGTTTCGGGAATACGTTCTTTCGACTGATAATATTCAAAACCCAGTACGTCGGTTCTCCTTCTCCTTGAAAGTCTGTCTGGATATCTAGAAAAGTTACCTCATTGTTTCCTTGATGTGTTAAAAATCGTAGACTATTGAAATTAATGCAGCACAGGAACAAAACTGGCCTTGGCAATTAGTAAACGCTTGTGAAAAAACTGATCCACAGTTATTATGCAATTTTGTTGTGCCTATATTTTGAAATAAACAATTTTAAATTGTTTTTTGGCAGGCGTTTGGAAGGAAAGTGAAGATGAAGACAAATATATGAATATCTTTTTAAAACACGTTTAATTATGTAAGCTTTATTAAAGAATAAAAATCTTAGTATTCACTTCAGGAAACGCCAAGTATGGTTTTGAAAATACATAAAAACTAGTCACCTATCGTTAGCAACGTTCAAATTCATATAGATGTACCGATTCTTATAATAATAAAGAAATAATAAACACGTCAAAGTAGCACAATGACCTCATGGTCACCCTACTCTCGTAATTTAGTTCTTTTCATTGTTTCATTTATCTTGTATAAAAAGTAGACACTTTGGCAAATCATTTAAAACAAAGGTTTGTCTTTGCGATTCTCTGTGCCAACAATACCTTATTGCACAGAGCAGTGAGATAATCGGAAAGATATATGAACTTGAAAGGGGCCGGGCTGCAAAACATTTAAACGCTTATATCTTTAAATCAATAATGTGTACTTTTAAATGAAAATTGTTCTTATATGCCCGCGGCAGAATGCTTGAGACGGAATTTCCAGGTTTCGCAGTAGCACTAATTTTGATTGTCGAAACATTTAGTTTGGCCCGATTCATTGATATAACTTGCAGCTCCAATCGTTTAAATTTTTTATCTGATTTACACAAGCGTTGTACGTTTCCACTTTTGCCTTCGATTGAACGTTCAAATCAATAAGTTGAGCATAGCAATAAAATTAATATTTTACGTGTCGTAGCCCACCCTGCGACTACAAAGCAAATACCTGGTTATGGTGATTTTCGTACACCGGCGGCAATACCGTGCTTCTGCCACTGTTGCAAAAAAAGCCAGTGGCACATAAGCAGAGCCGGTCGCCGGTGAATTTTTAGAAGATAATAATATAATAATAATAATATTGAATGAATATTGAAATGAATATTTTCAGTACCAGTTTTAAGTTTCACAATTTTAGTGCTTGGAATCTTCTTTTTGACTTTCACGTCTGTACTAGTACTTTGTAGAAGATCGAACCGAAATCATTCGAATCGATATGTGGAACCAATTAAAATCATAGAGTCCAATAGGATACAAAAAGTCGTATTTTACCGTCACAAAATTAGACAGGAATACCGTCACGGTAGGAATGTAAAGACTGACACGTCTGGTTTTCATACGATTAAACGAAGTTGATTCATCTACTTAATAACGTAGATACGTCAAATGGTTAGTTAAGGCTAACTCCAGTAACGTTTTTGCTAAGTGAATCTGTATTTAACGTTCACAAGAGCAAAAGTTTTAGCTTTTGTACGTTGTTTCATGACTGATTCGCTTTTATGTTCGAAAACTACTTGCTGAACAGCGCTGCAGGCCCGAACCAACCATTACACATATTCGACAATTGAACTCGTCCATTGAAATGTTACAATTTATAGGCCTAAATTTACATTTCTTTGAGGACGCAATTTTATTTTTGAGACATGTAGGGGGAGTCAGTAGAAGCTTAAACCCAAGTTTGTGGGGTTGCTAAACAAGCAACCTATTTTTTAAATAGGTTGTTTTTTGGAAATAAAGTAATAACTTTTACAACCGTTTTTAAAACTAAGCTACATTTATCTACATGAAACAGACCAGTTTATTTATCGACCAAAACAAATGTTTTGTCAAAATAAAATATTTATTATCTTTTCACATGGTTAGTATATTTAACAATCAATATATTAATAAATACATCAAGACTACAAAAACACTTTAGAGGAAATATACTTTTTAACCACAATGCGTTGCACCCTACGGTATGAAAACACATTTACAAAACCAACGATCACACGAAATCATACAATTGAGCAGTTAGTTATAAATTTACGGTACATTTATTTTTTAAATAACTTGATGACTATAACTTTAACAATAGCTCTTGTAAAGTTGCCATTTAAAAACTCCATGCAGATAAACATTAACAGTTTATAAAAGCAAGCAATACCTTTTGAAATGACGTATGCTTTGAGTATGAAAATAATTGATCTAATGATTAAACGTATCGAAGAAAATCTCGATTAATTTGCTTGCTTAGCCATTTTCAACGTTTTATGTTAACCATTTCCAATATCCAAAAGGTATTTTAAATAACTAAAGAACTAAAACATTCCAAGAATATTGACGGTTATAAATATTATCTATCAAAAAACACAAAACTATCCAGCATGAAAATATAAACAGCAAATTAAGTATAATAGATGGAAAAACTCTGCAATATATAATTCAAAAAATATATTTATCGAATGACAACGCAATAGAGATACTTTTTAAACCGATATTGCTTGGCTCTAAGTTCTTCTTTAACGATAGTAATTGGTTATTATTAAGTATCACTTTCTACCTAATAAGTCTTCAAGTAGGTCTTGATTACTTACAGAAGTATCACCGAATAAATTACCTTGAGTTTCAGTCCTTGAGCTCCGTCTTCCAGAGATTGTTCGCTTCCTACCCGCCGAACCGACTTCAGGTAAAACTTGATCTGTCAACAATTTAAAATTATTGTTTAGCTCATGAAAAGCTTCATCTGGTATTTCACCTTGAGCGTTAACAAACTCATTCAATTTATCAACAGCTTGCAATTGTTGTACAATCTTGTTATTGTCAAACCTCGAGGTAGAATACTCTTTCACATGCTTATCGATCACCTTGCTAGTCTTTTCTAAATCATGTATAATTTCTTTACAATATTTATCTATTGGTTTTCCACCAAGTTTTTTCTCTAGATTGCTAGCTTCACGTTTTGGTCTCATGATTTCTATTTTGCTTTCATCCTGCTGTTCTATAATAGACATAGTGCTTCTTTCTTCAGATACAACAGTCTCTAAAAAAGAAACAGCTGAATGTCTTCTACCTTTAGATTTAGGTCTCTCCATTTCTTCATCTGATCTCAGATCTTCTTTCGATTCTGTAGATCGTTTTCTAGTAGAAGGGTCATCATGTATAATTTTTTTGACTAAGTCAGCTTTCATTGCATCAACTTTTTTTTTAACGTCTTCAGACATATTATTTTTGAAGTCAATAACAGTGTCATCGTCAAAAAGATTGAGATCAGCCATGCCTTCCTGCACTGTTTTGGCGAGGTCTAACATATCGTCAGATCCCTTTGAACTTTTTCTTGTTTGATTTGGAGTATTTCTACTGCTTGTGGAATTCGAGCAACTGATTTGATTCCTTGCATAACGAGATCGGCTAGGTGGATCAGTGGACATACTGGAACTATATTCATCATCGTGAGATAAAGAACTAGTAATTTGTCTTGAATCTTGACAGAGTCGTCCAAGGGCGCTGTTGTCAACCTGTAACAATAAAAAATTATTACTTTGTAAATTAAACATATTATTAAAATATCTTCTAATGCCTAACATATCAATGCAAATATTTAACCGTGTAAAGGACTTCTATAAACCATTTCGTAAATTCCAGATCCTACTTGGAATAAAGATATTCAAGATATATAACACAAAAAATTGAGGAGGTCAAGGCTTAAAAAGGATAGCTAATTATTACTACTCTTTTTATCAATGTAGACTAGAAACCTGCGCTGTGAAAGTTTATTAGGAGCCAAACACTTAAAACAGCTTGACTTTTAACTTATAAAAATGTTAATGAATCTTAAACTACAACCAAATTCAACTAACTTCTAAGTGAATTATTATGTTAATTCAATAATTATTTTCCCACGTCTATACTTTTAATTGACATCAAATTAGATTGAGTATTTTATTTTTCGTAGATAGATATGCACGGTTTTTTACTTATTGTCTGAGTAACAAAACAACGAATATATGCAGCTACTTTGTATCGTTATCCAACGTACAGCTATAAGGTTAACATTATTCTATTAAACATTCTAATTTCATAATGTAAAATGTTTGGCTGAGAGCTACCAGGTTCTAGCTTCACAGTACTTATTAACACTATTGCTCATGTTATATTGTTACTCTTAAGAAGAATAAAGTCTCGGGGATCTTGAATCGTGTAACATGTCATATTTTAATTAAGACCTAAATTTGCCAAACTCTTCTTAATCAGGAATTCGCTAAGCTTTTTTAAAAATATTATGGACGTGAAAATGTACTAAAGTCAACATTTGTCAATAATTATTTCTCTTTCTAGTGATTTCTTAAGGTTGCATCATATTTAGACAGACACGTACACAACACCTAAACAGGATGTTTTAAGAACGATCCTTTTCTTGTTAACAAATATATTTGACACTTTCGAGATCACTATCCTGCGATCGTTATGGCGTGTGTAGGGAAAACTCTGCTGTATGGGAAATACTAAAGTGACGTATCGTCACTGTATATAAAAAAACCAGTTCACAATAGGATCAAATGTTTGAAATCTAGCAACTTTTTCATATACGTCAATCGGACCATCACGAATTGCTGTGTCTCTGGCAACGTAAAATTTTAGGACGACAGAAACTTTCTGCCTTCTATGTTCATCTCATTTATAGAAAATTTATGTTATTAAATATTTTTACAACAATCTCAATAATAGAAAAAATAATGTTGTAAATAATATTTGAACTAGACGAGTTGTTGCATCAGTTTTATTTTGAAAGTAAAAAAATTGCGTTTTTTTCTCAATTTTTCATATAAATAATATTTATATTTTTTACTTAATTGCATATCATGGACTGTTTTGTCGTGGGAAGACAAAACATAGACCTTCTGACGCGGTTTTAATCCTATAAACTTTATGGTCGATAATCGCTGAAATCAGCCATCAAAGACAGCGAGGTGGAAAATTTGATTAACAGAAATTCCTTTTTTTATAATTTATAGATTGATTATATTATTTCCATTTCTTTATTTTCTCGATGACAGTTCTAATTTGATATAATGTAGTGTTGTGACCAAATAAGTAACGATATCGATTGCATATATTTATTATATTTTGAACAAAGACAAATACAACAAAAACATTCAAATATATTTTTTCAAGGTGTGAATACCCAATGGCCCACCGCCATTTTGTGTTTGTTTTAATCTGTCACCCGCGATAAGACGGTCCTGCTAGTCACTACATTTCTGTTCGCTGAGATTTTTCACATTATCCATACGTTACGTTGTGTATTTTGTGTTCCTCCGTGTTGATTGCTGCCCAGCTGTCAAATATCAAAATGCCGAAAGGATGTGTTCTGAAAAAGCAGGCGAGAGAACTGGTGATCGAAGTTCGTAATTACTTTGAAGCAGAGTATCAAAATGGTGGCCCCCTATTACCACTGTCGCAATGCGAGAGCGTGTTGCGGCCGCATTAGGAATTAGTGGACCTACTGTTTCAAAAATTACTACCGAAACTTACGGTACATGCAGGAAAAGCTTCGTACGCCGAAGAAAAAACGCCAACGACGTTGTGTGACATTGGTTGACAACTTCAACGCTGTTGCTATTCGCCGTCATATGTCTGACTATTACTCGCGCAAAGAAATTCCAACACTTAAAAAACTTGTTGTTTCTTTACGTGAATGTGGTTTGTTCCATGGCCAAAAATCGTCATTAAGCTTAATTTTGAAAGAAAATGGATTTTCTTATAAAAATCGGACAAACGTAAAATATTGATGGATCGCCACGACGTTGCTATGGCTCGCTGCGAATTTTTGAGCGAAGCCAAAAAGATATCAGATTGGTCAAATGTTTTTTTCACTGACGAGACTTGGTTAAATGCAAACCACACAGTATCTAAGAACTGGACTGACGACACCGCCGCTTCCACTAGTTCAGTGCCAATGGGAAAAGGTGAACGCCTTATCATATGCCATGCAGGGTCTACGAAAAGATTCGTGTCAGATGCTTTACTGGCCTTTAAATCCAAGAAAACAGTAGACTACCACGAAGAAATGAACGCGGAAATTTACTAAGGATGGTTTAAAGAAATGGTGCAATCTCTGGAAGAACCGTCCATAATTATTATACCTACTTATTTTACAACAGCTTTTAATATTTTAAAGAAGTTGGCATTATCAATCAAGAATTAATACGTGTAACATCTTGTAATGAAATATAATTTTAGTTAATAAATTTGTACAAAGTATCCGGCAGTAGTTTAGTTTCTTACATTTTGTAAAAAATATCGGGTCTGTTATCGTGTTACGTTTATCGATATAGCTCCATCCCTATTAGTATCCCCGACTCTGGTATTATATAACCTTGTACGTGTGTAAACATCATATTTTTATAAAATAATGCATACATAATGACAGTATGCGAACAGTAGTAGTTCACAACTATATCTCTGGGTGGGTACGGATACCTTGTGGGGTTCCGCAAGGCTCCTTATTGGGCCCACTGCTTTTCTTGATTTTTATTAATGACGTGCCTCAATGTTTTCGTACTAGCAAACTGCTATGCTTTGCAGATGACATAAAAATATTTAGTATTATCAGATCTCATATGGATATGTTGAGCCTTCAAGCTGACTTGTTACAACTTGACTTATACTGTACAGAAAACAAATTGGATCTGAATCCTTCCGAGTGTTCAGTAGTAACGTTTACTCGCAATAAACTACCAATTCAGACATCTTACACTCTAAGGGGCCACTTACTCCACAAAAGCAATGTTGTCAAAGATCTAGGGATTATCCATAATTCTAAACTAATTTTTGACGAACACATAGAATTCATCGTTGCTAAAGCATCTAAAGCTCTTGGTTCTATTTTGTGGATGTCGGGAGATTTCAAGCGTGCGAAAACGTTTAAAATACTATTCTGTGTATTTGTCAGAAGCAACCTTGAGTATGCGTCCCAAATTAGGAATCCCCGTTACCAGAAGTACCTATTTCTCAAGAATTGAACGAATCCAATCCAAATTTATTAAATACTTGTGCTTTCAACTACAAATCCCATACTCATCTGATAACTAATTAAATATATGCAAGAAATTTCATCTTCTACCACTTTCCAAAAGAAGCAAAATAGCAGACTTCACATGTCTTCTGCAAATAATGTCAGGCCATGTCGATTGTCCAAACCTTCTTTCCGAAATAAAACTTAACGTCCCACAAAAACGCACTTGATCATACTCACTTATAAACGTTCCTATAGTATCAACTAATTATAGGCAGAACTCATACTTATGGCGAGTAAGCAACAATTTCAATAAACTGTGCAAGCGCACAGATCTTGACCTCTTTTGCACCAGCGTTCCTGTGGCAAGGCGGCGGATAAGCAGATTATTTTTCGATACAGATAATTAGAACCAAACTCTATTAATATCTATAATGTTTTTATTTTTTTTTCTTTTAGTTGTGTAAATACCTATTTATTTAAGATGAATTGTAAACTTGTCTAGCTTTTTAGTATACGCTACCTAGATTTTCTAAGATATTTTTAAACGTGAGAACCTGTAATTGGCTCTCCATGGTTAATCGATTGTACATTCCTGTGTAACAAAGCTGTTGGTTTTCCAAATAATAAATAAATAATGTAAAAAAAAACGCTCGCACAAGTTCGAGTCGAGAAAATAAAGAAATAAAAATAGTATAATTTGTTAACTAATCAAAAATAACGCAGCCATAATGTCATTTCCGTTTTAAAACTATTTTACAGCAATAAATCATCTGTTAGTATTTTAAACAGTAGCCGAAATCAATATAACATGCGATCATGAGAGTCTGGGTTTGTTAGACCATGGGGGAATATACATTGTCCTTAATGACCTATTAAATTATTAAGAGGGTATTAATGCTGAAATTGGGTCTCAATCTACAATATGATATGTCTTTACATAAATTGAACAGCAGCCAGATACACCAAAGCGAATCATTATTTTTTGAGATATTTTATATATTTTGCAGAGAACTTATTTCTAGTAACACGGTAGTAAGCGGTACATTTTACAAATTTCACAGATTTTAACATGTCAAATCTATTTATGAAGTGTTGTTAGTTCAAATTCATTCAACATTCTCGTTCCGATCGCCACGCGGTGCGGACGTGCAAGACCCAGCTCTCCGTTGATCGGTCCCTTCCCGCCATTCCGCGGCGCTCAGTTTACTGACGTCACAGTCTAGCGTGTTGGCTCCGTGCTACGGGTTTCTAAGTCTTTCTACTCCGTCTGAGTGCTTTCGAAGTGCGATTTTTCTTTGCGACTAAGCCTCTTAGTCTTCAAAGTGCTGTGCTAAGTTGTGTTATGCTTGTGCTGAGTGCAGTGTTGTGCCCGGCGTAAGTAGTCTGGTTTCAGTGCAAAGGATACTTAACGGTGACAACGAATTTGTACTGAACCAGTCCTTTTTATTTTTATTTATTTCTCTTCTCTATTTTATTTATTTTTTTCCTTTTTCATATTTATTTCTATCATATTTGTGTGTTTTCGTGTGTATCTGTCCTTTCTGTCGGTAAAGGTTGACCCTAACGCGGTCAACTCTTTACCTGCGCACCCTTTTTTAGGTTTCTAGGTAGCGGCCTTCGGCGTACTATTGTTAGTTTTAATTTATTCTCCCCAGCCCCCCTACCGCTGGTAGGGAGGTTTGCCGCTAGGGTTCGCTAGATTTTTATTTAGGAATTCTAGGCATTTGTTATTTAATTAGGTGCTAGGTTTGCTAGGGGACCTAGGCATACATTATATATTTACATATTACATATTCAAGCCCTCCAATGGACCTTGTAAGCGTTCTTAGGTCGTTCGCCCAGGCGCTCGCGGCGTCCGGTTGCCCCATCCCAGATGACGTACTAACGCAGGCCTTACAGGCTACTATCGCGTCCCCGGCCCCTCAGGCCTCAACCCCGGCCCCTCAGGCCTTAAACCCGGCCCCTCAGGCCTCCGACGTCCAGACCCCTCAGGTCTTCAGCTCTCCCGCGTCTCCCGCCTCGTCCGAGATGGACTGCGAATCGGTCGCATCATCTCACGCGTCGCGTCGTAAGCGTACCGCTCCCGGGAGCGATTCCGAACCCGCGTCTGACACGTCGTCAGATGCCGTCACCTTAACCGGCTCTCCTGAGCCCGCCTTTCAACTTGTCGCCAAGCGCTCCAAAAAGCGCTCTAAGAAAGCTTCGGTATCTTCAATACCCGAGCCCTCCCCGGTGTCTTCAACACCAGCCCCCGCGCCACTAAAATCGCTCGTAGTAACCGCGTCTCCGTCGGTCACATCGAAGCCAGCGACGCGCTGCGCTCCCGTCCCGCCGAAGCCTCAGCTCCCTCCGCCCGTATTCCTGCGTGAAAAAGCGCGCTGGACCGCGGTTTCAAACTTGTGCAAAGAGCACAAAATTAATTACTTAAAAGCAACCAATGCAGGCGACACAATTAAAATCCAGGTCGCGACCGTCGACGACTTCCGCGCGTTCACTCGGTTACTTTCTTTAAAACAAATAGCTTATCACACCTACGCCCTCCCGGAGGAGCGTAAGATCCGCGCAGTACTACGGGGCGTCCCGTTCGAGCTCGAGAACGAAGAAATCCTCGATGACCTTAAGTCTCAGGGTTTCCCGGTCACAGCAGTGCACAAGATGCACTCCAACCGCGGTAGGCGTTTTCCCTTAGCTCTGGTAATCCTTACCAACACTCCAAACTCGAAAGAGATTTTCAGAGAGGCTCGCACAATTTGCGGACTCTCGAACATCTCCGTCGAGCGTCCCAACCCCCGCGGTCACCCTGGGCAGTGCCACCGCTGCCAGCTATATGGCCACGCAGCGGCTAACTGTTCAGCTCCCCCCAGGTGCGTTAAGTGCCTGGATCCCCACTTCACTAAGGAGTGCACTCGCACTCCCGAATCCACTTCCCCCCCCTGCCTGTGTGCTGTGCGGCCAGTCCGGCCACACAGCAAACTACAGGGGTTGCCCGCGCGCTCCGCGCTCCACCGTCAAGAGGGTCGCGCCTAAACCGGCGCCGCCGCTCACCTCCGCTAGCTTCCCGCCGCTGCGCAACCGGGGTCCCCCGGAAGCAAAGCCCGTTCAGCCGACGCCTACTCCGGCTCTGTCTTGGAGGCAGCGTCCGGCCGTTCCGCCTGCACCTTCCCGACCCATCCCAGCTCCCGTAGCTTCCGTAGGGCCGCGTCCTTCTCCGTCATCCGCACCTCAGTCGTCGTTGGCTGAGGACATGAAGACCGTGTTCGACGTTATTCAAAACGTCGATATTAACGAAATTTCCGTGCTCGCACGCAAACTGCGAGCCGCCCGCTCTCCTCAAGAGCGTCTATTTGCTTTAGCCGAACATCACTCGCTCCTAAGTTCGTTGTAAATTCTTTTATATTCGTATAAATTCGTAAATAATAAATTATAATGTCTAGACCCGCGAATCCCGCGTCCAGTCGTACTAAACCCAAGGGCTTATCCCTAGTATCTTTTAACGCTCGTAGCCTTAATACCAACCTTCCCGAGATTAAACTGTTCCTTCAGAACAAAGAACCTGATTTATTCCTTCTCCAGGAGACATGGCTTACTCCAAACCGCTCCAGGGGATTCGCTATACCTAAGTACGCGTTTATTCGTAACGATAGGCCCAACTCCGACGGTTTCGGCGGCACCGCTATATATTACAAAAGAGGTTTCCATTGCTGTCCTCTCCCTACCCCTCCTCTCCTCAACATGGAAGCCACTGTGTGTAGATTGGCTATGACTGGTCATCCGACCATCATCATAGCTTCAATCTACATACCTAGTGGTACCAGACCAATCCGCAGCGACTTTGAGGCCATTCTCGCCCTCGGCCATTCAGTCATTATGTTCGGAGACTTTAACTCCAAACATACTGACTGGACGTGCCTATCGACTAACACCAGCGGTATCGCTCTCCTCGACATCACTAACTCCCTTGACCTAGATGTCATATCCCCCATCACTCCCACTCACTATCCCAACAACCCGTCCTACTCTCCTGACATCCTCGACTTTGCAATTATCAAGCGAATCAATCTTGATCTAAGGTCTATCGAACCGCTCGATGACCTAGGCTCCGACCATCGCCCCGTTTCCCTCGTGCTAGGACCGCCGAACGATAACGCCTCATCTCCTAAGACCTTTACCAACTGGAAAGGTTTTAAAAATACGTTAGTTTCAGCCTTAGAGGCTCCGAACTCTCCACTCGCGATCTCTCCCGAACAATTAGATAGCCCGGATAAAATCGATTCATTAGTAAATTCTCTCACTGATGCTATCAACTCAGCCATCAGTGACAACGAAAAGGTTGCTAAGCAAGGCAAACCCACGCTTCCCTTAGCCGTTAGCAATCTTATTAAAGCTAAAAACGCGGCTCTCCGGAGAGCCAAGAAGTATCCCACGCCCGCCTATAGAACAGCTGCGAATTAGCTTCAACGTAAAGTTAGGTCTTGCCTCGCGGAACTCCGAGACGCTCAGATGAACGATCTCATGGCGAATATCTCTCCGTCCCACCAAGCGTACTATAGCATGGCCCGAGCCTTACGCGTAGACACCGTTTCTCACGTTCCTCCTCTCACTCGTCCCGACGGCACTACTGCCTTCGAAGTCGAAGAGAAAGCCGAATGCTTCGCCGACAGCATTGCCGCACAATGCTCGCCCAGCACGCAACCTGCTGATCCCTCACACATCCAGGCGGTGGAGGACGAAGTCCTTCGCAGAGACTCTCTTCCCATCACCGCCGACCCTGTCACAGTCTCTAATGATGAAATCTTGCTTCTCATTAGAAATCAAAAGTCCAAAAAGGCTCCGGGTGCGGATGGAATTTCCAACCACGCACTTAAGCACCTACCTCAACAGATGCTTACCTTATTAGCTATCATTTTCAATGCCTGCTTCGACCATAGCTACTTTCCAAAAGCTTGGAAAGAAGCGACAGTCATAGGCATTCCCAAGCCGGGCAAACCTCTGAACGTCCCGGCTAATCACAGACCCATCAGCCTCCTCAAGGCAATGTCTAAACTTCTCGAGAGAGTCATACTCTCTCGAATGCGGAACCATCTGTTTCCAACGGATGGCGATCCTCTCATTATTCCCCATCAGTTCGGCTTTCGCGCTGAACACTCCTGCCCTCAGCAAGTCCATCGAATCGTCGAGTATATACTTGACGGTTTCTATCCGCGTCGTTATAAAACAGTCGCGGTTTTCTTTGACGTAGCCAAGGCTTTCGATAAAGTCTGGCACAGCGGTCTCGTTTATAAACTCTACAAGATAGGCTTACCGGATCGCCTAGTCAGGTTAATAGCGTCGTTTCTCAAAGACTGTACGTTTCGATTTAAACACGAAGGCACGTTTTCTGCACCTCGTCCCACAACGGCTGGAGTCCCTCAAGGCTCAGTCCTCGCCCCTCTGCTGTACACCGTGTACACCAACGACATTCCCATCCCGCCGAAAGGCACCCTCTTTGCCGACGACACCGCACTCTATACCAAAGGCCACAGTGTTCGGCACCTTGTAACCAGACTCCAAAAGGCCGTAAACGACCTTGGTGTATGGTTTCAAAAATGGCGCATCGATGTGAACCCTGAAAAGAGTTCTGCGATGCACTTCGACCACAAACGCCACAAACGACCCGCTGGCGATGCCCACGTTCGAATGTTAGGCATTCCCATCCCCTGGAAGCGCAGCACTAAATACTTAGGCGTCACATTAGATCCGACGCTTTCTTTCAAGCCACACGTCGAAAGAGTTTCGAAACTCGCTCGTCACTACTTAGGCCGCCTAAATAGCATGTTAGGTAGAAAAAGTAAAATGTCTTTCAGAAACAAACGTACACTTTACAAGGTCTGCGTTAGACCCGTCATGACGTATGCCTCGCCAATCTTTGCCCACGCCAAACCCTCCCTCCTGCACAAACTGCAGGTACTTCAAAACCTCTTTTGCCGCCGGGCCACAGGCGCACCGTGGTACGTGCGTAACGCGGACTTGCATAGAGATCTTGAACTGCCTACAGTACAACAATATCTCAAAACACCCTCTGAAGCGTTCTTCAAACGCTCCGAAACCCATCCCAATCCTCTAGTTCGTGATTCTGTCTCATATGCTGCTCCTGTGTTAGACTCGAAGTTCAAAGTCGCTAGGCCTAGAAATGCGCAAACGTACTCATCCACCAGACTGTCACGCGATCTCGAGGCCCTTCTGGCCGCAAATTCTAATTCTAACGTAAATTCTAATTCTAACGTAAATCCGAATTAATGCATATTTAATTTTTCAATTTTTAATGTTTTCATTATTTACTTTTCATTTTTAATGTTTTTATTTTACTTTTAATTTTTGAGCACCTTCAGTGCTATGTAATCCCAGCGGGTGACCCCTTCTGGGCCCCGCTAGCGCGGCCTCTTTCTCCAATTGGCCGTCGCTCCGATGAAGGCTGAGTGGCAAAAATGCACGAGCCGACAGGGGGTTTTTAGTGGGTATGGTCCTGGTAGGCGTCGGGACGAGTCCCACATAACTTTGGAATCGCGCCAGAGTATGCGTCAGGGCATTTTTATCCTCCTGCCCTTCCCGCGGAGGGGAACAAAAAAAAAAAAAAAAAATCAAATTCATTTGATTTAATTTGTTTTGTTGAATCAATTCAGTTGAATCCATTGAGTTATTATTACTATGAATATAGCAGCTAGGTCAAACAAAAAGAATGCTCAACACAATGACATCTACGGTCTTATCACAAAAAATTAAACACTTCTTTATCTTTATACTGACTAATGTATTATACAGCCTGTAAACTAAAAAAACAGTGTTAAATCATCAGAGTAGTCATTAGAGTTTCTCATAACAACAGGCAGTTTAACTCCTGAAACTGTGGGTATGCGCTGTACATTCAGCAGTTCTAAGCACATTTTTGTCATTATGAACCTTCAAGTTTTTGATTTTCTTGTATTTATAGCTTCAGGAAAGATCCCCGGCTTCAAAATAAGGATATATTTTGTATGCTGTTCATTCAGTAGAACAAGACTTACAGTTCTATCCGGGTTTCTGTCACCACCGCCTTCCACGTTCTTGGCAGTCTTGCTGAGCGGGCGCGCCATGTTGGACGCGGATGACGACTTCGTCGGCGAACGCAGGCATCTGCTCGCGGCTGTACTTAGCATCTTCTCTTTCATCTGTGTAACGAAAAATTGAGACTCGTTTGTGCTAAATAACGGAAAGTTATTCTAGGTATGATAGGATTCCAACTCAAATAAACAAAATTTTTTTTCATTTAATTAGACATTGGGTCTATGATATCTTTATCCAAATGTTCAGGACAAAGATTCATTACGGTTTTTACTGCTGGCTTTGTCTTTGTAGATGATAGTACTAGATAGTACTAAATAATTAATAAACAAACACAATATGCATTAAGTTAGATTGGTATTTCAGAAGCGCAAAATTTCTTAAAAATTAAAGAGTAAATTCTTCCATATATTTGAAATGTTACCATCAGATCTAAGGGAAATGTTTTCCTAAATAAAATAGCCATTATTTGTTAATACTCAATCATACTAATTCACAAGTTAATAATTGTAATAGGTACATACATAGGTTGCGCTAGGAAACAAACACGTAAGAGAATATATGCCTACTTTTTGGTCTGGTTTGATTAATGGTCTGGTAATATGTACTTTTAATTGAAATTTAAGTTACATTATAAAACAGAGTTATTCTTTGTAGGTATTTAAAAAAAATTAAATCGTTAAATGCTAAAATGTAGGTTAAATTATTTAGGTGTTATCCTTTTCTGAGAGTAAAAGTTTAGTAATAACCGAATTGTAACCTTGAACCGTAGATTCGCTACACTAGGTATGGGTATACTAGGTACGTACTTTATCAGCCGCAATCACAGATGTCAGTTTTGCTGAGCAAATCGAGACTTAGATGACGCAAACATAAAGTTTAAATTTGTTTAACAAAATCAATACTTAGATGCTACTTTAGTAACCGTTTGACGTATCTAATTACTGCTGTAAGTATAATTTACTGTAGTTTAAAGAATAGAACAATTCCAGGTACTCTATATAACATTGAAAGAGTGCCAATAGCTGACTTCTTGCTTAGCCTTTCAGCTCAATAGTCTACAGGCAGCATAAAACATTTTACTTTTGAGAGGCTTTGGATTTTTCTATTACATAAAGTTTGGCACCGAAAAAAGTTTTACTGAATTCTCAGAAGTAGTTTCGACTTGATACTCTTTTCACTTGAGTAATTTAGCTTTTGGAAATATTTCCAAAATACAAGAAATGAGTGCTGAAGGATTTTGTTTAACGTGGTTAATTCTGGCTGATTTACTCGCAGCTTTGCGTTTATCAGACGACGGTCGACTGGTATATTGGATAGTAGCTCTATCTCATACGCCGGAGTCCCAGCCGGAGCATTCATTTGTATGATTTAAATTCAAATTCAAATATTTATTTCTCAACATTGACAATTACTTGTTCTTATTGACGTCAAATAAAACATGATTCTACCACCAGTTCGAAAAAAAACCTTCGTGAAGAAGAACTGGCAAGAAACTTCACGGGTATATTTTTTTTTCAAAATAAATTTACAGAGTCTCTTTATGTCTATACAAAATTATTCTTTTCTGCATCTGTTAGCTCGGCAAGTCTCCCTCCCCCCAAGTATCCAAACGACGAACACCCTCAACGGATGAATACAGATGTATGTTGTCGGGTCATGGTTGTTGATATTTATAAGCTTATTTTTATGTAGCTCACTGTATGGCAATCACAAGCGAAAAACTTTACTGTGGGCCGATACAGTTGGTGTGATTGTCTGGAGATTTATTCTACTATAATTCACAAAATTTTTCAAATCATCAATCAAGTATCATCGCATACGCATGATTTTTTTATATCTACTAAAGACCAACCTTTTTGTATAGTAAAATTTAGATAGGTGTTCTCGTATTGTATTCTAGATTTATAAAACGCAAAGGTCAACTGGAATCAGATTATATCGAAACTTGATAAAAGCTAACATTTTTGACTTTTTAATAATCATTTGAAAAATTAATAAGAATAAATATTTATTTGATTTCAAATATGGGTCAAAATATTATGAATTAACACACAAATTAAAATAATTTATTCTGAAAGCACGTTGACACTTCGATGTCTCATTTAACATCTTGTCAACAACGAATGCTATTTAAATATGTGAGCTGCGCCCCAATTATGTTCGAAGTAATGAATTATCGCTACGGTACATATTAAATAATGTCTCATTTGGAAAATCAAAAGAATGCAATTACGAACGTAAACAAGTGTTATAATTTAATGAATTTACCAGATTCTTACCACGATTTTCGCGGTAAGATTCCCGTAACCACCATGATCACGGACTGAGTGGTGCTTGCAACAGCACCGAAATATCGGGCGCGCGAAATAAATTCGAAAATCGTGGCGAGAATCCCGTAAATTCATTAAATTATAGTGCAAATAAACGAAATAGTTTAAAACAGTAAACAAGTGTAATTGAAATTGTCACATATCACAAGTAAATGTCCCAAATATTTATATTGATTTTGGCAAAACTTTTTCAGAAACGCATGCTTTTTGTAAACATAAAAATGAAACAGTTATTTTGATTTTACTGGAAACTCTAGGCTATGAATGTGTTGAACTGAATTTCACGCAGATATAATGCCTGACATAGCTTATTTAAAAAAGCACGTAATTTCACAGTGACAGCGGTGGCTATGGCAACTACGGTGGCTACGGCAACTACGGTGGCTACGGCAACTACGGCGGCGTTGCCTTCCTTTGCTAAAATATTGATGAATTATGCAAAATGGATTCAACGAACTCAAAATGTTTTGCAGAAACCTGATGTTTGAATAAGGATTCTATGGGAGAACGGATTGTTTTTACAGGAAATGTAGAAATAATTTCATTATGACGTTCTGTTTAATCTTTATATTTTAAGTATAAGCCTTTTTATTGCCTATAGGGGTTTTTCAAAAAAGTGTAGGGTCTAATGTTGGTAATTTTCCAGTCCAAAAATTTCAGTGGCTAACTGACCAAAAAATGTTTGCCGAACATATATATTGCCGAATATACAGTATTTCCTTAAATTTAACCAATTTCTACCAGGTGCGGCAGGACGGCAGACAAACGCAAATTCCCTTAAAAAAGAAAAACTATTTTCTAAATAAAAATAAACATCTTTGTTAAACTCGAATATTGTTATAAAATTTTATTATAGACAAGGATTAAAGTTCATTATTTTGCCGTCCAGATTTACTTGGTTTTTAACTCTTTTGCCCAGTTAATATTTAAGCTAATATTTTTTTACTTTTTTCTTAACTTGGACCCATCTGATCGTGAGTGTCAACCGCACTCATAGATATCATTCTGTGTTTTATTTTTAGTTTTAATTTTGATTACTTTATTATATCAAACTATGGTGCATTTGCGACCGTAGAAATGATTAAGGATTTAAGGACCCTACTAATTAACAAAAATAATAAATACTTCCAACTTGACTATCTGTTCGATCTTATTGTGAAATATCGTAGTGGGCGGGGCAAGGGGTGCTCGTTTGTATACTGTATACTGTTGCCACTGGATTCGTACATTTTTCAAAGTCAAACTACTGCTTGAGCGTACATTTCTACTGTGACCCTTCTTTCTTACACACATTCACTCACACAAACACGTACGAGAACGGTCAATAAAGAAAATTGTTTTAAAGCTTATCTCTTTCACGAAGAAGTTTTGACCTTGGTTGTAGTAGTGACGTAACAGACAGGTACGTCTGTGTCTGTTCAGTAACAAAAACTGGAAATAAAGCATTTGTTAAGCGCCTAAATGTCAACCTTCGTTTACACATAGAACGGAGCGCCACCCTTTACTGAAAAGATAAGCTTATCAGCCATCGGACTGTAAATGGCGGACCGATAGCAAAGAAATCTAATACGCATTCTGAAGTTGAAAGTTAAGTTTGTTAATAACTGAAGTTTATGAGCGGAGCAATATAAAAAAAATATCCTGATATCATCTATAGCTTATTATTTTCCATTTGATAGCAAAAAAAATTAATGATACTAATAAAACATTTTATTGTCAAACCAGTTACAAAATTAAATACACTTAGATTTAAACACAAAATACAAAAAACAGAGGATGACAACATGGGTGGTAGTGCAGCTAAGTACGGTGAAATTTAAAAGGCTAATAGGGCCATAAATAAACTGTCCATTTGGAAAAAAGGTTAGTACAGGTTTAGGAATAAAAAAATAAGTGTTTTGTTTTTGGTATCTTCGTTAATGCTTTTTTTGAATAAAGTCCTCAAAGCTACCTACATTTTTTGACAAGCGTTGTTGAACAATTAATATTTAGTTGTAATAATAGCGTATTTTTTAATGTTGCCATTAATAACGATTAAACGACATTTTCGATAGGGAAGCCGAATTTTCTCGTAAAGATCGTGGGCGATAAAAAGAAATAACATTGGTCAAACCCAACAAAAAAAAATACTGACGCGCAAACCTTTAAAATAGACCAAAAAATATATAAACATATACAGGGTGTCCAGAGGGTCAACGTGGAAATGGAAAGGGTTCACAAGCCATGGTCCAAATAGTAAAAAAAAAAATTAAACATTCTATGTGGAATAGTTTGATAGATATAGGATGATTTCTAAAATAAGCGAAAAATCACTCCTTATAGCAGTAATTCGTAAGCTGAATCTGTAAATGTTGACTGATTTCGATTTTTTTCGGTTATTAATTTGTTACTAAATGTCCTAGTGTAATAAACCTTTGATACAAGCAAATCTATTATGGTACGATAGAAAAAAAGCAACAAATTTGTCGCAATTTTATATATCTAATTCTCTCTGCTCCACCGTACAAAAACATGTGCGGAATAGCATTGACTAGCAAAGTTGGCCCATCTGATGCAGTGTCTAAAAAAGTATAATATTTGGCACTAAAATTTATCTGATTTTATTTATGATCTTTAAATTGAGGAACTACTTTGAAAATTGAATATGATTATTTATGATTATGACTATATATATATAGATTTTTTAAGTACCTCCGTAAATTGGTTAATAGGAATTTTTAATTTAATTTTTTTGTAATTTTCACTATAGTTTTGATTTTCTTAACAATTTTAAATGTTTACTTTAATAATTGTGATCGTGATTTTAATTATTACTTTAATGTAAATTTTTATTCAGATCTTATATCATCAAACACTTCAAAGCTTATTTCTCTGAATGGAAACAATTAATAATTTGAAGTAATTCCGCTGTGTATTTTGATGATAGAGGGAGATCTCCTGTTACAGGCTTTTTGTACGTTTTATATATTTTTACTAGGAGTTCTACATGAGTAATATACTGTATTTTTTCTTAAATTTTCGCGATACATATACGCGATAATATCCGGTAAAAAGTGTTTTATTTAAAATAATATACTGTAATTTTGAAGTAAACTTTTTGAATTTTCAAGTTTTATTCACAGTAAGATAAATGTTTATCAATATTTGTTTAAAAATAAATCAACACTAAAACAGGACTTTCGCTTTAACAAACAAGCTGTTATTAGACTAGCTAATTGGAAATTGAATTATTTATACGAAACGCTTTTGCTGCGGCCCTACGTTGCGAAATGTACTGCAAAATGTGAACAGCTTTTATGAAACCATATTTTTATTTAGATAGTTTAGTATTTTAAGTACGTTAAGCGTTTGAATCACTAGCACCAATTATAACTAGATTCCATAATCATAGCATAAAAAAATATGAATAAATAAGTAAAATAGAAAACAACTTTGATTTTGTTCGATCTAAAATACAAAAGCAACGATAATCTAAATTGGATATCATAAAATCAATTTTTAAATTATATTATTTAAGTTTCTTTTAAAATCATGATTGATAAATTCAAACTCCATTGATATTCGTCAATTTTTTCTTGTGTGCGACCAAAAACCAAGCAGTCTTGGCACAAGCAAAATCTTAGCAAAAAGCAAAACTAAAGTAATAACAGGTTCAAAATAAGCAAAGCTTGTGTTATAAATAGCTAGATATTCAAATGGCCTAACTCACGAGTAATCACGCTATTAAACTAATAAAACACTATTTTAGATCTATTCAATTTGTGCACACTGAAAATGTAGGTATCCTAAAATGTTGTCAGCGAAATCTGTAAGGCAATTTATGAGAATAAATATATTCCAATGTCAGCTGTGAGTCAAAACCACTTCCGAGGACGCAGGTTCGCAGGTCTATCGTTTTTATGTCTAACCATTAAGATTGCTGACCCCCTAGCTAAAACTCGAGGCGAACCCTGTTGTTATAGCAAAAAGGGTCCAATGGAAGAAGATAACTTTTTATGATAAGCAATGAATTAACTTGTTACGGTTATATTTTTGTAAAGCTTCATTAGCTTGAACGTTGTGTTTGCTACTTTATCCGATTCAGATAATTGTAAATAACTTCTACAAAAATGTTTGAAAGGATAATTGCGCTTCAACATAATGTTTTTACAGTAAAAACCATTACAATTCTTAAGTTTTTCAAGTGAGACATATGCCATGCATATGTCTCACTCACCTAGTTAATAACTTAAAAAGTGCAAAATTTTGCTACATACTTATTCAATATTACGCTTAGAGTACGAATATAAAACATGAGGCTATTTTCACATCTGGTTTGGGCCCGAGGCTGGCGCGGCTGCAAGTGGTGCGGAAATCTAGTAAAAATGTGCGGCTCACAGTCAACCGTGTGCTTGGTGCTCGTTTTTTGTATGCAATGAACGTGAAATTCAGTGGTTTCGATACATCAAAATTCGGCAGTTCGGTAAATTTTGAAAAACAACGCCGCTCTCCTACAGCCCCTGTGGGCGCGTGAACAAACAATAAGAATTTCCTAAAACCTATAAAAACAATCCACTCTACATTACCCACCTCTATAATCGTGGACAATTTGTCCGCATTGCTGATAGCCAAGTCGAGGTCGTGTCTTGTATCTTTATGCTTATTTATCTCCGCCTGCAGCTGATGCTTGAAGTTCTTGGCTTCGAGTGAGATGCGACGTTGCAACATGTTGATCGTCTCGGTTTGCTGTTGAACTTTCTGTGTCAGCTCTTGCACTTGAGTTTGCAGTTTTTCGCGTTCCGGTAGATTTCTGAAAGGATAATAGTGTAGTGATCTTTAAAGCGTATTAGGTAAGTCGTAGCTGAGAAAGTTATTTGAAAAAGTAATAGTTTGTCTGAAACGACACGGATAAAAATATTCCATTAAATAAACAAAGGGTGCTAATTAAACAGACTTCTTTTTAATAGCATTATTCGCCTCTAACTACTACGTTTACTATAAAATGTTTAGTAGGCGTTGCAAAAAAGACGAATTAGTTTATTAGAGGCTATTTCATTTTCCCGTGGCTTAGTTGTAAAATTAGAAGTTTGACCACGTGGCTAATAAAGAAATCTGTGGTTTATTGACTTATTATTTTCCATAAACAAATATTTTACCAGTTTTGGAAAATATAAAAAAAATATATTTTTGTAATTAAGTTACTTCAGGGCATGCCTTCACCAAAAATTAGATACAGAAAATTTAGGCGTTATACCCCTTATAAAAGGCTAAATGTTAGTTTCGTACTCGCTGTTACAACTAAGCAGAACTCCAATTAGCAACGTTTAGGTCCAAATTTACCAAAATTTCGTAACAAGATATTTTTAGTTGCCAAGGACTACTTGCGATGGTATAAATCTAACGTATTTTAACAAATGGAACCAAGGCATTTACCTTGTACGACTAATTTGAAGGCATTCGATATCACTTAATAGCATTTGACAGACACGAAGTTGTTCTTAAGCTAAAATGTTTTGTCTTTTGAAATGAAATTTTAGATTCAAATTGAATACGTTAAGAAGATACTTTGTATGTGTCGCAAATAGATTGTAAAATTAGCTGTTTTTCAGTTAATTAATATTTCGTAAATCGCGAGAGCAAAAAAAGGAAATAATTATGAAAACAGTAGCCAAATTTGGCTATATCTGAGAATGCTTGTTATTGACGCACGTACCATATATTTCTGTTGAAAAATTTTTTTGTAAAGAACGGATTGGCTTTTTTTAAGGAACAGTTATAATTTAAGAATAAAAATTATACTCCAGTAAAAAATAATGCGAATTTCCAAAATAGCGTTCTCAATTATCGCCACATATTTTAGCGCCATAGATTTTTCTCATGATTGTGAAACTTAGCTAATATTTTGAAATGAAAATATAATTTTTATTTAATTTTTTTAAATACAATTTTTGTTAATTTAAGTTTAATTGAAATAATTAAATTTTTATTTTATGTTTTGAATTTATGTTCCATATAATTCATATTCTTTTTGAATGTAAGTTATACGTTTCAGATCATAGGTATCTATTATTCTGAATATTTTTTGCCATATTCATCCATGGCATTATAATATTTTTGGTATCAACACTCTGTGAAGGAAACAAAAAATTTAAATTATTTGAGCTTACGTTTTTATTATTATTATTGAGAAGAAAAAAACTTAAATTTACTTTTCTGTAATTTTCGTTCACGGTATAATAATGCTTTAAAAAAACCGGTCAGGTTCGGTCAAAATAGATGTAAACTAGCGGTAGGTTCACTGGCTCTACGTCAACGTGCACTGGACGAAGATGTTAGTCTTCTCAGAACTTTATTTTAAACATTTAATTTAATTTTGACAGTTTTCGCTCTTTTTAAAAGATTGAGCTACAAATCATTCAATAAATCTGTATGTTCGTTTGGACAACATAAACCTTCTTTGTAATGTATACACTTCAATGCCAGTTATTGTATTTTTTTAAATTTGAAGGTAGAACGTCAGAGTCAAAAAACGATGTGGAGATGTGACTAGACATCATTTGAATATAGATTAGGAATCTTTAGACGAGTAATCCCAGATTTTAACGTTGATATAATTTAATGATATGTAAAATCAGAAGGCAGCTTAGAACTATTTTTGTAAACCCTCATTATATTACTAAATAAACAAGATTAACCGGGTTTTCGGATTTATCCTTCTGATCCTTTCTGCCCCATCTTCCTACGCACTTGACCTGATAAGCTTTTTGAGTACATCTGTAGCCACTGCCAAAAAATGAAAAAAACTAGAATTCTTGTAAGTTACGACCTCAAAATAGAACCTAAAATTATCGGGCTAGATAAGTAATAGGTTAAAGCATTCTGTTCGAATGAACGAACCTAATTGAAAACTCAATAAACTTGTCAAGAATAGTAACCTAATAAATATCTAAAATTGAAATATACTTGACATACTTTGCTATTAGGCACTTTAATGAATAATTGTGGAACTACATTAAAAAAATTCCAGTTGTTCCAGACATCTTGTCTAGTAATAATAACTTTATGTGCCGGGTTGCCACACTTATATATTTTAGTTCATTGAGGATTTAGGTATTCCACTAACAATATATCCAAATTTAAGATTTACAAGCCTGTGTTAACAGCTTGATAAAAACAATAAAAACCGTACCTCAAAGAACCAACCTGCTAAGAGATTCACTTAATTTGACTCGTAGTACAAAAGTGGATCAAAATGAAACTTTACAGCAATTAAGCTCACTCTTCGATACTGATAACTTAATTTGTAAATTAAGCTTCATGGAAAGACCGGTTTAGATCAGCTCATTTGTTCGGGGATTATCACATTGGGGTTTTAATTCCTGAAATTGTTTCAAGCCACCCGACCGGTGCCATAGCTAGTTCAATGATGAAATCAATACTTTAAGTATGCTCAACGAACCACATTACCGTAGTATATTTTTGTTATATTTTCGAAGAAAAAAGATGCTGTTACAACAGCAGAAGTTTTTGTGTGCCTGGTCCACATTGCTTAATTATTGCTAGAATAATATGATATTAATATGTAAATGCATTATGCGATTTGGGAATTTATTTAAACTTTCAAATTATTTCATAAATTGTGGTTCATACCGAGCTCAAGTATTTATTTTATTTATATTTGGAAATTGAAATACGTGTAACGTAAACAATAAAGTTTAGGTCGAAAAATACCTGCAGCATTCATTTAAAAAATTCTGTACATACCTACCTCGGTTGTCTATTTAAAATAAATTAATTTTAAGTGGCCTATAGGAAATAAATTAATTATAAATAGATAATTTTGGAAATTAAAATCATAACCATAGTGTGATATTACCCTAGAAAAACTCGAGGTTTTGAGCCACTGTTTTAAATTTGATGTAGGTTTAAGAGGCCTTAAAAATTTAAATGTCAAAAAATGTTAAACAACTTTTTTCGGTATTAATTTCACCGAAACAAATAATAAGAACCCCGATGCAAAAGAGTTCGTTTACTAAGAAAATTGAACGTAACTTTGTTTTAAATTGAAATGAAGATAAAGAATTTTAGATCTAGGAATTCAAAAAATAAAAATTAAATTAAGTTTATAGTAAATTAACAAAAATAATAATTTCTTTCAAAAACCTTAACGAATTCAAGTTCGGCTATCGCTATTGAACACACAGTCTCTTCTACAAATTGCAGGCAGCCCACGCCTTGTGCCTACTTGCAGCCCCATACAGTCCCAGGCAACTTCACTTTTCTCTTGATAACGTCTTTATGAAATGCTTCATCTTTATCTCGGATATCTTTTTTTGGTATATCACCAACAGTCACCTCAAAAGATTCATCACTGCATATTATTTTACCACTGATTAGCAGTCCAATTCATATGATTGCGAGCTATTTCAGTCTTTTCTTTTTCTGAAATAGCTTGAGTAAGGGGTTCTCTTCAGCCGTATAAGGGCTTCAGCCCATTCTTTCCAGTACTCTTTTGCAGGTATCGGCTGAGACATCACGTTATATCGCACTCGCCGTTCTACGCTAAGTTCTCCTGTACGAATTTTTGATTTTCTTTGTTTATTTTCAAATACGATTTTCAGCTTCACTCTGAATACGAGGGTGACGCGACAATGTGCTGTATTTCATGTAGTGATGGATAATTGTTGACTGTAAAGTATTATATTGTATAAATTGTTTACTGAGAAAAATGTGTTCTTCGCAATGTATGATTCGTATGTATGCCTCGGGGCTCGTATATCACTTGTTAATTTGAACCTCTTGATAAAATATTTATTTGTCTTGTTAGTTGACACTTTTAAGATGAGGACTACATTACGGAGCACACTAAACACTGTTTTATTCAGTGTTCTTTTGAAACAGCAAAAAAGCAATTAATATGTTGTAAAAAGTCAAAAGTACGGAGCTCATAGTTCGTTAGGAAGTGAACAAAACATTATAATAAGATTTTTGGATATAAAACCATAAAATAGCCGTTAGACAAATTTAAAAAAATCTTTTGCAGTCATCGTCTACGTGTGGGAATATTATTATAATAAAATTAATATTAGAGTTTTAAATTATAAAATTCAGGTTGTTATTTTTTAATTATAAAATTCAGCTTGTTATCTATCAAATCAATTTTTTTATATTTAATTTGAAATTGTGATTTAATTTTACGTTATCGATAAAACAGATCTTACAAGCGTCGTTATAGCTGAAGAGAATCATCGCGTTCGTAGGCTTCTTAAAAACGAATCTATGTGACACAATGTCCGGAGACTAGATACCAAAGTTTAGATTATAATGAAAATTTTATTCATATTTATTAAAAACTATCATACTTACAATTTAGAATGTGAATATAAGTGTAAAGAATTTATAATTATAAGATAAAAATACGCTACGATTAAAAAGCAACACCAAAACAATAATCTATTGAAGGCAAAGCAATACCGAATCAAAGTTTTTTTGATAACTTTGTTTTTACATCAACTGTTTCTCATTCAACAGCGATAGAATCCCTCCAATGTTTTTCTTACTTTTCTTATCCATGCGTGTAGAATGATTTCTCTTTGGTTTCAAAATAAGCCTCCATTGCCGCAATCGCTTTACCGTTTGAGTCAAATTTCATGCCCTGGAGCATTTTTTTACGTCCGTAAAGGGCCGGTATCACTGGGGGCCTGATCTAAAGAATAAAGTGGATGCGGAAGTATTTCGAGGACCAATTACTTTCGTTTGCCCTTCGTTATAATGGACTTGTGGCATGGCGCGTTTAAAAAATTAAAAGAGATCTTTTCTCAGCTTATCGAGTTCAATTCAGTTTTTCCGCGACTTCGTACATCAACCCTCCGAAACCAAAACGGTATGACAATCTATAACGCTTAACCATCTGCGTACTAGACTTGCTGTACTGATACAATATAATGTAGCGGCATAAGTTATCTTAGATAGTGTGATACTGACAACGTACGCTTTCAAAAAATTGTTTAAGGTGTGAACCACACGAATCATCGACACGGTCAACTTGGATGTTTTTGTCACACCATACAAATCAAACTCGTATTTTATTGGAAATTACACTCAGGATGAAATGGGAATACGTTTAGGATGAGATAAGAAAAAAATAGCTGTGGGATGAAAAGTCATAGTATAAGATATAGGGTAGGCAGTATGTTGTATGTAGTGGAACTATGTGTTATTATATGATGTTTTTTTTTATTCAAATTTTATTTAGGGACTTTGAGTTGTGTTACTACTACATATGACAGTCCCATAGTGTCCACTCATACAAAATTATACCTAATATTAATTTGACACCTGTAAGATATTATATATATACTTATATAGCATCCTAGCCGCCTCCGATGTAGGCGCAGCTATGATACGATATTTTCTTTTATGATATTAAACTTAGTATAAATCTCTCCGTCTCATATCCGCGCGACGGACACACTCCGTTACAAGGTGGTAAACATCGTCTTTCCCTCCACATTGAGCGCAGTTCGGGCTCTGTGCAATTTTCATGATATTCTTAAAACCATCAATATATTTTCTATTTACATAAGCAATAGCACACCATGGTAAATTAAGGGGTTCACTATGTATAGTCTTATACCAAATTCCTTTGTATAGAGAAGCAACATCAAAATGTTGTTTAAATTCGTTAAAAATTTTTGTTTTATATTTTGGGAGCAGTTCCGTTATTATGTATTTGGTTAATGTATTCAGTCGGCACCTGGTATTTGAAGAATCAATATACTGACAAATCAGCCGGCCCCTGTCATTTACGTCTTACCATTATGAAATGGCATTTAATTTTGATGGTGACCGAAGCATAGGTGCTGGTGTAAAAGCTATTGCTTCCCATTTAGAGGTCATCATATAAAAAAAATTGGTCTGTTTTGATAGCTAGCAATGTAAGCAGTGAAATAACGTCAAACATTGTACAAAAATGTTTTAGTGAGCGCAAAAGCAGTAGTTAAAATAAAATAGTGTATTTAGAGAAAAACTAATATCAAAATCTTTAAAAAAACTGTGATTCTACTATAATTCATTCGCGTTAAGAATACAGTGACGTTTTAGTACTAGGTTTTAGCCAATAGTATCTATGATAGTAATGAAAACTTTTACTGACAAGGTGTTCTCATTGGCTAGTATTTGTAGTAGCATCGACGTTTCTCTGTTTTCTTAACGCGGATAGACTATAATTGGTAAACTTTTGATTTACATTTTTTTTCCCCTTTGAACTTGGCAAAATTGCCCCATTGGTCCAATCTTTATTTTTGTTTGTTATACAGAGCCCATATTACTAATTAAAGAACAAAAAAAATCAACCTACCGATCTTTGCTCAGCTCCATGAGATGTTGATGCTCATCTTTCAGCGTCTGGTACTGGATGTCTTTCTCCTTCGTCTTCTGTTGCAGTTCTTTGTACTGCTGCTTTAACTGTTTGTATTTGGTCTGTTGGAACCTCATTTCCTCGGAATGAGAGTTCAGGACTTGGGGCAGTTCAGCATTTGAATTCTCGTATCTGAAGAAAAAGTTTTAGATCCGTTAAGTTTTATTTCATTGATTTACTAAATAGGGATATGATATATATGGTTTTTCATTAAACATTATAATGATTTTTTAACTTAAAAGCTAGGTTAATAAACATTATTGACAGCAAAATGTGTAAAAAGTTTAAAGAATCAATGTCTTGTAAGAACTGAAACTGGAATGGCATTTCACAATAAGTAAAAAAAATAATTTTTGTACGGGGTGTATATAAAATCTCGGGTATCTGCTTCAAGATTGGTTATCTAAGAGGCCTAAGCCTAGATCGTAAAGTATGATAGTTTGAGATTAAGTGTTTTATGCCAAGAATAAAATATGAGAGATCTTAAATCTGATAGAAAGTGAAACTGTTTTTTTCAACATTATTTCTTTTTCTTTTATGTAAAAGAAGAGGTGTTTTGGGGAATCATTGTAAATATAAAACTGTATGTGCCACACCCACCTTCAAACGATTGTTTGGTTGGTTACGATTCGGTTGTACCCGGCTGGTCATTGGACATTTAATTAAAAAAGAATATTTTAGGAATTTTTGTATATTTTTCTTACACTATTTAAATTTTGTAACATGATATGCAGAATCTTAATCTAAGCGTATTCCAAGTAACAGGGTGGTTGAGGTAATCTTTAGTCCATCATCGACGGATATTTTACAATCTACGCCGAAACACATCACCTCTAAAAGGATAGAAAATTATTTTATCATTGTAATCAATAATGTTAAAATAATTTATAAATTGCTAATTTAGATTTTAAAGTAAATTTGAAATACCACGAATTACATTTACATCCACAACCAGTACTGTAATGAAACTGTAACACCATAAAAAAATATTTGATCTCGTATTTCAAAGTATTATTATAAAAAAAAAACTGACAAAAAGACGAAGACCTTTTCCGCGAAAAGTAAAAAGCCTTGGAATTTTTTTATTAATCAATTTGTTGTGTTGTATCGCTAGCCCATCTCGACCAGCAAGTATTTTCAGCTTAAAAAATAAGGACAACTTTCATTTATATTCATGAGCAAATATTATTCACATGGAAAAAAAGTTATCAAAAATCTGCTTAAATGCCTTGAGAAGAAATGAACATTCCTAGGTACAATTGGGTACTGAAGTGTTGTCAGCGATTCAATTCTCGCCTTAGCCTAAGCTCACACTGACTTCCCCATTGTACCATCATATTTTAACAAGATAATCAATATGCTATTGAGTATAGCAGCATGAACTCTGTTTTTCATTAATCTAATAAAGGTTGACGATAAGCATTACATTACAATTCTGTCATTGTCTTAACTATATTGTATGTGTGCATGTTTAAGTTGATTGTTTCTATTTAGAGGCTGGTTGGATTAATATCAATCAACTTTACTAGACGACTTAAGAATATATCTACAACGAATTTCAATGGTGATAACTTGTATGCCATAGTAACATAAAATCTTAACTTACCTTTGCAGAGCAATCTCTTGTTTCTTTTGCAAGGCTCGAAGCACTCTGTTTTCGTTGCTTAGCTCCTACGAAAAAAAAATTGATAATACTTCAACTTTCATAGTGAACATTTGCTTCAAAACCGAAATCGCAATTATAAATAGTTACGGAAATTTGCATTTCAAATATCACTGCCAAATTGCATTATACCCATTCACTGTCGGCACGGAAAAGTGCGAAATTACGCCACCATGCATTCGAGAATGGGACGCCCAATCGGCGGCCTTGGCTACTCGTTGTAGTTTTCTTGGGTGCCCATGGGCGTCCTCGGCGTGAGCCTCTACATTTCGTACAAAAAAGTTTGTTTTAATACACAAAACAAGCACTTAGATTTAAAAAAAAAATAGTTGAACTGTGTTCCTTACGGTTTGGCAAACACAATTTATATGGTTAAACCCGAAAAATAGATCTTTTGCGAAACTGAGTTACACGCTTAATTAAACCAGACCAAATTTTGGTAATATATCCATTGCATCAATTTAAACACGAATCATGTACTTAAATATACAATACACAAATTAAATATACAAAAAATCGTAATATTAAACTTGTTTCAAAAAGTCAGAGGTCACCAACCCTTTGTGTAAACTTTGGTTTTTTTGTATAAACTTACTATTTTTTAAAGGTTATTTTATTGTCTAGGTGAACTAAAAATCTCCCGATACGTCGAAATCATATTAGATGAACGAAAAAATAATAGATATTATCTATTGTATTCAATCCAATTATAAGACAACTGTGTTATTTTAATGACTTGAATGGGGCATGCTAGTTACGCTGAAGAAAAAGAACTAAGCATAGAAATGAAAGAAGATTGAACTGAGATTACAGAAATTGTATGAAATCTGTGTTATGTACACTTTTATTTTTAACTCGGATACATTTGGTTTTAAAAAGTTATACAATTTTGTTCTGTGGCTGGAGGTAACTGTGAAAATGTATGTGTGTGTGTGTTAAACACACTATGAAATATGGCCGTCACTTAGACTAATTTATTCGAGAGAACATAAATTCATTTAAATTCAAATCAGATAGGAAAACTTCTGACAGATGTGGATCGCTGGTGTAAAGTAAAATTAGCTGGGTGCTAATTACATCTAATATGAAGGAGTAAAGATTAGCAGCATTCAAAAGGGTCCACGAAGATATTATTGTAAAGGTGCTTTCAGATGAATTTGATAGATAAGTTTGGAGACATTTTATAAGTAGGTACCTGTAAGTGATAATGTGCATCCGCTAGTTGGTTTTGCAGCTGTTTCACTCGATGTGTTTTCGCCGACAGTACTCTCTGGGTCACATATCTGCAAAAGATGGCTACTCTTAATTAAGGTAATAATATAATAATAATAATAACAATATATTTTTAACCAAACAATACACAAAATACAGTACATAGTTTATTGCTTATGAAAATTAAAACTTAAATCTAAAGGTTACATAAAGAGGCCACAGTGAGAGAATACCCCTGACTCCGAAACCACTGCAGGTGTGCTATCAGAGCCAGTGATTCCTAATGAAAGGCAACTGAATTTTTTTTTGTTCCCCTCTACGGAGAGGGCAGGAGGATAAAAAATGCTCTGACGCATATCATACGATCGCGCGCATACGATCCCGAGCATACGATCCCGAGCATACGATTGCGCGCGCGATTGGAGTTATGTGGGACTCGCTCCGAACCTACCAGAACCCTACCCACTAAAAAACCCCCTGAATGACTCGTGCAATTTTTTGCCACACAGCCTTCATCTGAGCGACGACCAATTGGAGAAAGAGGCTGCGCTAGCGGGGCCCAGAAGGGGTCACCTGCTGGGATTTACATAACACTGAAGGTGAATAAAAATGAAAAATAAAAATTGAATTAATTTGAATTTACGTTAGAATTAGATGTTGCGGCCTGAAGGGCTTCGAGATCTAATGTTAATTGCGTGGGTTCGCCAGTGTGCGCGTTTCTCGGTCTAGCGACTTTGAATTTCGAATCTAAGTCAGGAGCAGGATATGAGACTGAATCTCGAACTAGAGGATTGGGATGGGTTTCGGCGCGTTTGAAGAACGATTCTGAGAGTGTTTTGAGGTGCTGTTGCACTGTAGATAGTTCAAGATCAATGCGCAGGTCCGCGTTACGCACGTACCAAGGTGCGTTTGTGGCCCTGCGGCAGAAGAGATTTTGAACTACCTGCAGTTTGTGCAGGATGGATGGTTGGGCGTGGGCAAAGATTGGCGAGGCATATGTCATGACGGGTCTAGCGCAGACCTTATAACGCGTACGTTTGATTCTGAAAGACATTTTACTTTTTCTACCTAACATACTATATAGGCTGCTTAAGAAAAAACGGGCGAGTTTCGTTAATCTATCGATGTGTGGCTTGAAAGAAAGCGTCTGGTCTAAGGTGACGCCTAAGTATTTAATACTGCGCTTCCAGAGTATGGGAATACCTAACATTCGAATGTGGGGATCGTTGTAGCGATTATAGAGTTAGTGATCGAATTGAATAGCAGAAATCTTTTCTGGGTTGACATCGACACATCATTTTTGAAACCAAACACCGAGAACGTTTACGGCCTTTTGGAGCCTGGTGATGTTATTCGGGACCACGTGACCTTTTAGTGTAAAGGGCGGTGTCGTCAGCAAAAAGGGCGAGTTCAACGCCTTTCAGCGAGATAGGGATGTCGTTAGTGTACACGGTGTACAACAAAGGGCCGAGGACTGAGCCTTGAGGGACTCCAGCCTTTATGGGACGAGGCGTGGAAAGCGTGCCTTCATGTTTGAAGCAAAACGTGCGATCTTTGAGGAATAACGCGATTATCCTGACTAGGCGATCCGATGAGCCTATTTTATAGAGTTTATAAACGAGGCCGCTGTGCCAGACTTTAAAGCTTTGGCTACGTCAAAGAAAACCGCGACTGTTTTATAACGACGCGGATAGAAAACGTCAAATACTTGACGGTTTCTATCCGCATACGTACATACGTACTCGACGATTCGACGGACTTGTTGAGGGCAGGAGTGCTAGCGCGAAAGTCGAACTGATGGGGAATAATGAGAGGATCGCCATCAGTTGGAAACAGCTGCTTACGCTTTCAGTATGACTCTTTCGAGAAGTTTAGACATGACCTTGAGGAGGCTGATGGGTCTGTGATTAGCCGGTATATTCAGATGTTTACCCGGCTTGGGAATGCCTCTGACAGTCGCTTCTTTCCAAGCTTTTGAAAAGTAGCTATGGTCAAATCAGGCATTGAAGATGATAGCTAACAAGGTAAGCACCTGCTGAGGCAGGTCCTTAAGTGCGTGGTTGGAAATTCCACACACCCAGAGCCTTTTTGGATTTTTGGCTTCTAATGAGAAGCAAGATTTCATCATTAGAGACTGTGACTGTGACGGGGTCAGCGGTGATGGGGAGAGAGTCTCTGCGGAGAACTTCGCCCTCCACCGCTTGGATATGGGAGGGGGGCGTGGCACCGCAGGTTGCGTGCTGGGCAAGCATTGTGAAGCAACGCTGTCAGTGAAGCATTCGGATTTTTCTTAGACTTCGAAGGCAGTAGTGCCATCTGGACGAGTAAGAGGAGGAAATTGAGAGACAGTGTCTACGCGTAAGGCACGGACCATACTATATAGCCATCCTATACGCTTGGTGGGACGGGGAGATATTCTCCATGAGATCGTTCATTTGAGCGTCTTGGAGTTCCGCAAGGCAAGATTAAACTTTACGTTGAAGCTGATTCGCAGCTGTTCTATAGGCGGGCGTGGGATAGAGCTTAGCTCTCCGGAGAGCCGCGTTCTTAGCTTTAATAAGATTGCTAACGGCTAGGGAAAGCGTGGGTTTGCCTTGCTTATAACCTTTTCGTTATCGCTGATAGCATCAGTGAGGGAATTTACTAATGAATCTATTTTATCCGGGCTATCTAATTGATCGGGCGAGATCGGAAGCGGAGAGTCTGGGGCCTCTAAGGCTGAAACTAACGTATTTTTAAAGCCTTTTCAGTTGGTAAAGGTCTTAGGAGAGGTAACGTTATCGTTAGGTGGTCCTAGCACGAGGGAGACGGGGTGGTGATCAGATTCTAGGTCATCGAGCGGTTTGATAGACCTGATATCAAGATTGATATGCTTTACTATTGCAAAATCGAGGATGTCGGGAGAGTGGTTCAGGTTGTTGAGATAGTGAGTGGGAGTGATAGGAGAGATGACGTCTAAGTCGAGTGAGTTAGTGATGTCGAGGAAAGCGATACCGCTGGTGTTGGTCGATAGGCACGTCCAGTCAGCATGTTTGGAGTTAAAGTCTCCGAACATAATGACTGAATGGCCGAGGGCGAGAATGGCCTCAAAGTACTGCGGATTGGTCTGGTGCCACAAGGTATGTAGACTGAAGCTATGATGATGGTCAGATGACCAGTCATAGCCAATCTACACAGAGTGGCTTCCATGTTGAGGAGAGGAGGGGTAGGGAGAGGACTGCAATGGAAACCTCTTTTGTAATAAATAGCAGTGCCGCCGAAACCGTCGGAGTTGGGCCTATCGTTACGAGTAAATGCAATCTTGGAAATAGCGAATCCCCTGGAGCGGTTTGGAGTAAACCATGTCTCTTGGAGATGCAATAAGTCTGGCTCGTTGTTCTGAAGGAACAGTTTCAGGATCATTAAAACTAGGGCTACGGGCGTTTAAGGAAATAAGGGATAAGCCCTTGTGTTTGATACAACAGGACGTGGGATTTGCGGGTCTAGACATTCTATTTATTTATTTAATTTATACCAAAAATTGAATTTATAAAGAGCTTAGTAGCGAGTGATGCTCGGCTAACGCAAATAGACGCTCTTGAGGAGAGCGGGCGGCTCGCAGTTTGCGTGCGAGTACGGAGATTTCCTTAATGTCGACGTTTTGAATAACGTCAAACACGGTCTTCATGTCCTCAGCCAACGACGACTGAGGTGGAAACGACGGAGCGGGACGCGGGCCTACGGGAGCTACGGGAGCTGGAATAGGACCGGAAGGTGCAGGTGGAGCGGCCGGACGCTGTCTCCAGGACAGAGCCGGAGTAGGTGTCGGCTGTACGGTCTTTGCTTCCGGGGGACTTCGGTTGCGCATTGGCGGGAAGTTGGCAGGAATGAGCGGCGGCGCCGGTTTAGGCGCGGACAGCCCCTGTCCTGGGGGGGAGTTGGATTCGGGAGTGCGAGTGCACTCCTTTGTTATGTGTGGGTTCAGGCACTTGACGCACCTGGGGAGAGCTGAGCAGATAGCCGCTGCGTGGCCATAGAGCTGGCAGCGGTGGCACTGTCCAGGGTGACAGCGGGGATTGGGATGTTCGACGGAGATATTCGTAAGACCGCAGCTTGTGCGAGCCTGTCTGAAGATCTCCTTCGATTTGGGAGTGTTAGTGAAGATTACTAGAGTGAGTGGAAAACGCCTACCGCGGTTGGAGTGCATCTTGTTCACTGCTTCAGCCGGGAAACCCTGGGACTTAAGGTCCTCGAGGATTTCATCGTTCGCGAGCTCGAACGGGACGCCCCGTAGTACTGCGCGGATCTGACGCTCCTCCGGGAGGGCGTAGGTGTGATATGCGATTTGTTTTAGTGAAAATAACCTAGTGAACGCTCTAAAGTCGTCGATGGTCGCAACCTGGATTTTAATTGAATTGCCTGCGTTGGATGCTTTGAGATAGTTAATTGTTTGCTCTTTGCAAAGATAAGATACCGCGGTTCATCGCGTTTTTTCGCGGAGGAAGATGGGCGGAGGGAGCTGAGGCTTCGTTGGGACGGGAGTGCAGCGCGTCGCTGGCTTCGATGGGACCGACGAAGACGCGGTTACTTCGAGCGATTTTATAACTATATTATAACTATAAATATCTAAACGGATATTTAGAATATATGCTTTTTTCGGCACCGAAATTTACTATTGAAGCTAGTATTTACCTATCCCCCTTGCCGCTAAGGTTATGGTTGGACATGTCTCCGGTAAGCGCATTCATGCGCTTGCGCTTGTTGAGCAGGTTGAGGCGCGAGCTGCTACTGTACACGCTCTCTAAGGATTCCTTCCTGTAATAATAAAAATTCTTAAATTTGTAATGATCATGGCTAGTACTCACATTCAAATGTTGATTGCGTCCACTGGCACTCAACTGAAGCAGTGCTCCCTACGAAAAAGAACCTATCAGACTGTTTTGGGAATCAGCCGTTGTAATTAAATATTTAAATATGACTTACAATACATTTTCAAATAGGCACAATGATTATGGCAATCCAATTGTAAATCATTGTATAGGGATTCATAGAAATTGTTGCCCTTAGGCAGTTATTTTGTTAGTCATTGAGTTAATCCAGAAAAAACATAGTGAGATAACGAGTCAGGACAGATAGTGAGACCAAGGAAATACTAATGAAATACCGACTTGCGCGTGCATCTACTTTATGGGGGAAGGGAACACCCAAAAATTCCGTATTATGTTATTCCGAATTTGAATATTCCGATTTTTAAAATTCCGAATTTCACAATCCCGAAGAGTCTTAATTCCGACTATTTTAAAACACGATTCTTATTTTAACGAAATTCATAAATACGAAATTTTAATTTTTTACGACTTTCATTTGTACGAAGAATTAAAAACCCGCTGTGTTACTAGTCCGAAATATGGTATTCCGAATTCAAATTTTCCGAAAATTCAATGCTAACATTCAGTTTTTGTATCTAATCTAACGGGTATATATAAAAATTTTAATCTAAATCTCCTGTGACACAAATTAAAGTTAATAAGGCACATTTTAAAATTATACAAATTAGGCGCGACAATGAGCAAAGCGCGGAAGTTTTTTTTTTTTTTTTTTTTTTTTTTTTTTGTTCCCCTCCGCGGGAAGGGCAGGAGGATAAAAATGCTCTGACGCATACTCCGGCGCGATTCCGAAGTTATGTGGGACTCGTCCCGACGCCTACCAGAACCATACCCACTAAAAACCCCCTGTCGGCTCGTGCATTTTTGCCACTCAGCCTTCATCGGAGCGACGGCCAATTGGAGAAAGAGGCCGCGCTAGCGGGGCCCAGAAGGGGTCACCCGCTGGGATTACATAGCACTGAAGGTGCTCAAAAATTGAAAGTAAAATAAAAACATTAAAAATGAAAAGTAAATAATGAAAACATTAAAATTGAAAAATTAAATATGCATTAATTCGGATTTACGTTAGAATTAGAATTTACGTTAGAATTAGAATTTGCGGCCAGAAGGGCCTCGAGATCGCGTGACAGTCTGGTGGATGAGTACGTTTGCGCATTTCTAGGCCTAGCGACTTTGAACTTCGAGTCTAACACAGGAGCAGCATATGAAACAGAATCACGAACTAGAGGATTGGGATGGGTTTCGGAGCGTTTGAAGAACGCTTCAGAGAGTGTTTTGAGATATTGTTGTACTGTAGGCAGTTCAAGATCTCTATGCAAGTCCGCGTTACGCACGTACCACGGTGCGCCTGTGGCCCGGCGGCAAAAGAGGTTTTGAACTACCTGCAGTTTGTACAGGAGGGAGGGTTTGGCGTGGGCAAAGATTGGCGAGGCATACGTCATGACGGGTCTAACGCAGACCTTGTAAAGTGTACGTTTGTTTCTGAAGGACATTTTACTTTTTCTACCTAACATGCTATTTAGGCGGACTAAATAGTGACGAGCGAGTTTCGAAACTCTTTCAACGTGTGGCTTGAAAGAAAGCGTCGGATCTAATGTGACGCCTAAGTATTTAGTACTGCGCTTCCAGGGGATGGGAATGCCTAACATTCGAACGTGGGGATCGCCATCGGGACGACGGCGTTTGTGGTCGAAGCGCATCGCAGAACTCTTTTCAGGGTTCACATCGATGCGCCATTCTTGAAACCATGCACCAAGGGCGTTTACGGCCTTTTGGAGTCTGGTTACAAGGCGCCGAACACCGTGGCCTTTGGTATAGAGTGCGGTGTCGTCAGCGAAGAGGGCGAGTTCGACGCCTTTCGGCGGGATGGGAATGTCGTTGGTGTACACGGTGTACAGCAGAGGGGCGAGGACTGAGCCTTGAGGGACGCCAGCCTTTATGGGACGAGGTGCAGAAAGCGTGCCTTCGTGTTTAAATCGAAACGTACGGTCTTTGAGAAACGACGCTATTATCCTGACTAGGCGATCCGGTAAGCCTATCTTGTAGAGTTTATAAACGAGACCGCTGTGCCAGACTTTATCGAAAGCCTTGGCTACGTCAAAGAAAACCGCGACTGTTTTATAACGACGCGGATAGAAACCGTCAAGTATATACTCGACGATTCGGTGGACTTGCTGAGGGCAGGAGTGTTTAGCGCGAAAGCCGAACTGATGGGGAATAATGAGAGGATCGCCATCCGTTGGAAACAGATGGTTCCGCATTCGAGAAAGTATGACTCTCTCGAGAAGTTTAGACATTGCCTTGAGGAGGCTGATGGGTCTGTGATTAGCCGGGACGTTCAGAGGTTTGCCCGGCTTGGGAATGCCTATGACTGTCGCTTCTTTCCAAGCTTTAGGAAAGTAGCTATGGTCGAAGCAGGCATTGAAAATGATAGCTAGCAAGGTAAGCATCTGTTGAGGTAGGTGCTTAAGTGCGTGGTTGGAAATTCCATCCGCACCCGGAGCCTTTTTGGACTTTTGATTTCTAATGAGAAGCAAGATTTCGTCATTAGAGACTGTGACAGGGTCGGCGGTGATGGGGAGAGAGTCTCTGCGAAGGACTTCGTCCTCCACCGCTTTGATGTGAGTGGGATTCGCGGGTTGCGTGCTGGGCGAGCATTGTGCGGCAATGCTGTCGGCGAAGCATTCGGCTTTCTCTTCGACTTCGAAAGCAGTAGTGCCATCGGGACGAGTGAGAGGAGGAACGTGAGAGACGGTGTCTACGCGTAAGGCTCGGGCCATGCTATAGTACGCTTGGTGGGACGGAGAGATATTCGCCATGAGATCGTTCATCTGAGCGTCTCGGAGTTCCGCGAGGCAAGACCTAACTTTACGCTGAAGCTGATTCGCAGCTGTTCTATAGGCGGGCGTGGGATATTTCTTGGCTCTCCGGAGAGCCGCGTTTTTAGCTTTAATAAGATTGCTAACGGCTAAGGGAAGCGTGGGTTTGCCTTGCTTAGCAACCTTTTCGTTGTCACTGATGGCTGAGTTGATAGCATCAGTGAGAGAATTTACTAATGAATCGATTTTATCCGGGCTATCTAATTGCTCGGGAGAGATCGCGAGTGGAGAGTTCGGAGCCTCTAAGGCTGAAACTAACGTATTTTTAAAACCTTCCCAATTGGTAAAGGTCTTAAGAGATGAGACGTTATCGTTCGGCGGTCCTAGCACGAGGGAAACGGGGCGATGGTCGGAGCCTAGGTCATCGAGCGGTTCGATAGACCTTAGGTCAAGATTGATTCGCTTGATAATTGCAAAGTCGAGGATGTCAGGAGAGTAGGACGGGTTGTTGGGATAGTGAGTGGGAGTGACGGGGGATATGACATCTAGGTCAAGGGAGTTAGTGATGTCGAGGAGAGCGATACCGCTGGTGTTAGTCGATAGGCACGTCCAGTCAGTATGTTTGGAGTTAAAGTCTCCGAACATAATGACTGAATGGCCGAGGGCGAGAATGGCCTCAAAGTCGCTTCGGATTGGTCTGGTACCACTAGGTATGTAGATTGAAGCTATGATGATGGTCGGATGACCAGTCATAGCCAATCTACACACAGTGGCTTCCATGTTGAGGAGAGGAGGGGTAGGGAGAGGACAGCAGTGGAAGCCTCTTTTGTAATATATAGCGGTGCCGCCGTAACCGTCAGAGTTGGGCCTATCGTTACGAATAAACGCGTACTTAGGTATAGCGAATCCCCTGGAGCGGTTTGGAGTAAGCCATGTCTCCTGGAGAAGGAATAGGTCAGGTTCTTTGTTCTGAAGGAACAGTTTAATCTCGGGAAGGTTTGTGTTCAGGCTACGAGCGTTAAAAGATATTAGGGATAAGCCCTTGGGTTTGATACGACAGGACGCGGGATTCGCGGGTCTAGACATTATAATTTATTATTTACGAATTTATACAAAAATAAAAGAATTTACAACGAACTTAGGAGCGAGTGATGCTCGGCTAGCGCGAATAAACGCTCTTGAGGAGAGCGGGCGGCTCGCAGTTTGCGTGCGAGTACGGAAATTTCGTTAATGTCGACGTTTTGGATGACGTCGAACACGGTCTTCATGTCCTCAGCCAACGACGACTGAGGGGAAGATGACAACGCGGGACGCGGCCCTACGGGAGCTACGGGAGCTGGGATGGGTTGGGAAGGTGCAGGCGGGACGGCCGGACGCTGCCTCCAAGACAGAGCCGGAGTAGGCGTCGGCTGAACGGGCTTTGCTTCCGGGGGACCCCGGTTGCGCAGCGGCGGGAAGTTAGCGGAGGTGAGCGGTGGCGCCGGTTTAGGCGCGACCCTCTTGACGGTGGAGCGCGGAGCGCGCGGGCAACCCCTGTAGTTTGCTGTGTGGCCGGACTGGCCGCACAGCACACAGGCAGGGGGGGAAGTGGATTCGGGAGTGCGAGTGCACTCCTTAGTGAAGTGGGGATCCAGGCACTTAACGCACCTGGGGGGAGCTGAACAGTTAGCCGCTGCGTGGCCATATAGCTGGCAGCGGTGGCACTGTCCAGGGTGACCACGGGGGTTGGGACGCTCGACGGAGATGTTCGAGAGTCCGCAGATCGTGCGAGCCTCTTTGAAAATCTCCTTCGAGTTGGGAGTATTGGAGAGGATTACTAGCGCTAACGGAAAACGCCTACCGCGGTTGGAGTGCATCTTGTGCACTGCTGTGACCGGAAAACCCTGAGACTTAAGGTCATCGAGGATGTCTTCGTTGCTGAGTTCGAACGGGACGCCCCGTAGTACTGCGCGGATCTTACGCTCCTCCGGGAGGGCGTAGGTGTGAAATGCGATTTGATTTATCGAGAGTAGCCTAGTGAAAGACCGGAAGTCGTCGACGGTCGCTAATTGGATTTTGATTGTCTCGCCAGCGTTGGCGGCTTTTAAGTAGTTGATTTTGTGCACTTTGCACAAGTTTGAAACCGCGGTCCAGCGCGCTTTTTCACGCAGGAATACGGGCGGAGGGAGCTGAGGCTTCGGCGGGACGGGAGCGCAGCGCGTCGCTGGCTTCGATGTGACCGACGGAGACGCGGTTACTACGGGCGATTTTAACGGCGCGGGGGCTGGTGTTGAAGACACCGGGGAGGGCTCGGGTATTGAAGATACCGAAGCTTTCTTAGAGCGCTTTTTGGAGCGCTTGGCGACAAGTTGAAAGGCGGGCTCAGGAGAGCCGGTTAAGGTGACGGCATCTGACGACGTGTCAGACGCGGGTTCGGAATCGCTCCCGGGAGCGGTACGCTTACGACGCGACGCGTGAGATGATGCGACCGATTCGCAGTCCATCTCGGACGAGGCGGGAGACGCGGGAGAGCTGAAGACCTGAGGGGTCTGGACGTCGGAGGCCTGAGGGGCCGGGATTGAGGCCTGAGGGGCCGGGGTTGAGGCCTGAGGGGCCGGGGACGCGATAGTAGCCTGTAAGGCCTGCGTTAGTACGTCATCTGGGATGGGGCAACCGGACGCCGCGAGCGCCTGGGCGAACGACCTAAGAACGCTTACAAGGTCCATTGGAGGGCTTGAATGTGTAATATATAATGTATGCCTAGGTCCCCTAGCAAACCTAGCACCTAATTAAATAACAAATGCCTAGAATTCCTAAATAAAAATCTAGCGAACCCTAGCGGCAAACCTCCCTACCAGGGGTAGGGGGGCTGGGGAGAATAAATTAAAACTAACAATAGTACGCCGAAGGCCGCTACCTAGAAACCTAAAAAAGGGTGCGCAGGTAAAGAGTTGACCGCGTTAGGGTCAACCTTTACCGACAGAAAGGACAGATACACACGAAAACACACAAATATGATAGAAATAAATATGAAAAAGGAGAAAAATAAATAAAATAGAGAAGAGAAATAAATAAAAATAAAAAGGACTGGTTCAGTACAAATTCGTTGTCACCGTTAAGTATCCTTTGCACTGAAACCAGACTACTTACGCCGGGCACAACACTGCACTCAGCACAAGCACAACACAACTTAGCACAGCACTTTGAAGACTAAGAGGCTTAGTCGCAAAGAAAAAACGCACTTCGAAAGCACTCAGACGGAGTAGAAAGACTTAGGAAACCGTAGCACGGAGCCAACACGCTAGACTGTGACGTCAGTAAACTGAGCGCCGCGGAATGGCGGGAAGGGACCGATCAACGGAGAGCTGGGTCTTGCACGTCCGAACCGCGTGGCGATCGGAGCGAGAATGAGCGCGGAAGAGCAGTTAGTCTGTATATAGATATTGCAGCGCGAGCCGAGCAAGCGCAGCGAGCGTGCCGCGGCAGCGGCCGGCTAAGCGCCAAAAAGGGATTTGAATTTCAGTGCATAAACTACAAACTCAAGAAATAACTCGGTACAAAAAACTAAATAAACTTTCTCATTTCCAGCTGACTACTTGAATGCTCAAACGTATAAATTGATGTGCTCATGCAGTTTTATTTATGATATTGTGGATTATTAATAATTCGGACTTTTTATGGTTCGGTTTTTTCAAATTCGGCATATTGACTATAAACTATAATTGATAAACGGTCGGAATTTTGAAGTTTCAAAGAAGAAAAATTTAAAATTATGAAACGCGGAATTTTCATTTTCGGAATTATGAACCATTCGGTGTTACAAAATTCGGAATTTTGAAATTCGTTATTATGACTATCGGAATTAAGATTTTCGTATTTATGTATTGTACCCTTGTGGAAAGGTGGTGCCATACAATACTCAAACAACAACTTTGCTCATTTAAGCGGTGCAAGAACAGAAACATACGTTATTTAATAATATTTTTATGAACGGCCTTCAATACTAAGACCCTTTTCTGTACTGTGGACTTTTAGTGTTTATTCATAAATCTTCCACATACCATGTTCGGAAACTGATTGCTAAATATATACGATCACGGTTTTTATTTTGCAAACATATACAGGGTGTCTAGAAGGTCAACGTCCAAATGGAGGGATTGTATTTTTTTTATAAATAGGTGCTTTTTCAATTTTAAGATCATAAACAAATACATATCAATTGAAGTGCCAGGTATTATACCTTTTTAGATATTGCATTAGATGCGCCAACTTTTGACAGTAAATGCCAGCCTCATTTAGTACATGCTTTTTACACGGTAGAGCAGAGAAAATTGGGTATAAAAAATTGCGACAAATTAGTTTTTTCTTTATTGCTTTTTTTCTATCATACCATAATAGATTTGCTTGTTTCAAAGTTTTATTACATAATAACATTTAGTAATCAATGATTAACCGAAAAAAAATCCAAATCGGTCAACATTTACAGATTCAGCATACGAATTACTGCTATAACGAGTGATTTTTCGCTTATTTTAGAAATCATCCTATATCTTTAAACTAATTAACATAGATTTTTTAAAATATTTTTTTTACTATTTAGACCCCTGTATATTGTCAAGTTTTGATTTGTCTTTATAAATAAAACACGATTGGCAAGATATTATGTACAAAAAATGTAATCAAATAGTTTTAAGAATGGGCATTAATATGTCATTGAAAAATAAGTCTTACCCATATGTTCCTAAGTACAGGCTTTTGCTTTAATCTCAATCCTAACTTTTCTAAGTTTTAATAACTTATCACATTATAACAACTAAACTTTACCACAGCTCAATCTACGTTATTGTTAAATTATCTTTGAAGTTTCAAGTAGTGAAAAGCATGTTCAACTCCGGTAATTTAACAAATGACAATCCATCAGATTTTCGGATATGATGACTATACAGTTTTTAAACGTTTTTTTAAACATTTCAAATCGTTTATAATAGTTAAGAAATAAACAAAGAAGACACAAATACACCGAATATCATTAATGATTAAACAGATATTGTGATAAAAGTACCTAATTCTACATTTTTTATTTAGGTTATTATTATATGATAAATATTAATATGCAGTCTTAATAACTTTCTTTTGTGATACATGATACATGCTGAAGATTATGATTTATAATATTATTATTTAAGTTGACCGTCACTATACTTCTCAGCTTTATAAAGTATCAACAGTAAATTGAAATATCACTTCACGCATCCATACCAAGGATTTGTTTGGACGTTTTGTATAATGAATGAGCTAATGGCAATATTCACAGCAGGGAGTTTGGGTAGTTACTCAGTTGCATTATATAAAAAAAATATTTTATGCAAAAATAATACATTGGTAAGAGAGCAGTAATTTAAGCTTTCTTATGAGCGAGTTCGCTAGATTTGAAAATAAATTCGATGGATTGACTTTGCATTTATACACAAATTGTATTATACGCTCAAACAGAAATTAAAATACTCTTAAATAAACGTCAGTTTATCACACAAAGGTATATTCTTAGGGTGCAGCGCCACCTTTACCTCTTAAGTGAAGTGAAATGAGAATAAATTAATAATTCATTCAATTCTTTGCAAAAGATCTAATGGAAGTGTAGTGCCTGACTTATGAGACTAGCTTTTAGCATCAAACATGAGGCAATTTAGTAATATGCGAAGCGCTGTAATAAAACTGAAATGAATGCTTCAACCTACGTTTCAATACTCACGCCTTAATGGATTTCCTTGGAAAGCTAACAAGAACAGATTGATCATGAATAAGTATTTCAATTAAGACGAGGTTCGCCTCATGTTAGTACATAAATCCCGACAACTTTTACAGCGAATCAAACATGACGAGGGATCCCGCATAAAATGCGAATTTCAGATGGTTGGAATCAAAGCTATTCATTTTTAATTTCATATATAATGTTTTCAAATTGTTTCCTAATCATCTAAAGATCTGAGGGGAGAACCGTATTAATCAAGCAAGTTTGATTTAGTTGATTGTACATTTTTTGATATTGTCGAAATAGAAGTTTTTACTGAGGGTTTGTGACATTGTCTTTACGTTAGTCGACGCGCTTCAGATTTAAACAATCTTACTAACTCATGTTTTATAAGGACCCAAGTTTCAGACACTTTTCATCTAAATATTGACCTTTGTTATTCCAAACAACCACCCTATTCTAAATCAAGAAAAATGATGCTGTGTAGTCGACCTCTGAAAAAGTATTGGTTGTTATTATATACATAGCGCCACTATATAGCCTAAGGAGGCTTGATTCAAATTATTTGTTTAAATATTTAGTTTTTCTTTAATAGATACAAACAAAATGGATAATTGGAACAACTAAGTTGGAAAATAAATTGTTTTTGAGTGACGACTCGTTTAACGCCGTCGTAACTTTAATCGGCGTAAAAGAAAATGGTTGTAAGGGTCTATGACAAAATTTTTCGAAAAAAAGTTTCTCGTGTTAGCCTACATATATACAGGTAAATTACTTTCAAGACATTTTTGCATTTATATTAGTATTTCTATATTTACAGGAATTCTAAACTTGAAATTTAAATTTCCTTGTACAGTCAGAAAAAGAGGTTATTTAGATTTGAAGAAGAAAATATATTTATAATCAAAAGTCAATGGTGAATGTGATATAAATAATAATTATATTTATAAACATTGCTAATTGTTGTGAGGTCTGACTATTTGGTTATAGTTAATACTCGTTAATAAATGAATGACTTTATTTGTGGTTTATTCTTATGGTTTATAATATTTATTGTTGAGTGTTATTATTGGAAAGTCTTTAATAAAAATGGCTCCGATGTTGAAACACGGTCGAGGTCAGCCTTTGACTTCCCAAACTAAAGACGTTTTGTATAATTTGTACGAATATTTCGAAAATGAATACAATAGCAATCCGAGCAGCATTGTGTTTCCCGCTCAATTAGTTGCTATATCAACCGGAATATCATTGACTTCCATCAGAAATAACCTATCAGAAAGCAAATGTCATTCTTAAGAACAGAGACCAACCTTCAAATCACCTAAAAATAAACCGAATCGAAAGCCTTCGATTATAATAGAGTAATCTGGAGAACGATTCACAACTTTCACATTACATATAAAGAAATTCCGACGATGAAAATACTACCCGCAAAATTTAAAGAAGAAATAGATTTAAAAGGTTGTGTCAGCACGTTACGAAAAAACGTCATCTCATTAGGATTTGAATGGAAACAACCGGAAGATAACCGCAAACTGCTGACAAAACTTATATACATACATCACATACCCTCTCAAAGTCTTGGTCAAAGGGCAACCGCTTGATCATCGTCCATGCCGGCGGAATGGATGGTTTTGTGCCGAATGCCTTGCTCATGTTGAAAGCTAACCAAAAAAGAGGTGATTGCCATGATAATATGAATTATGATAATTATTCGAAGTGGACCCAAACGCAATTCATACCCGACCTTAAACTGTAGTATTGTTATTGTTGATAATGCACCCTTACACTATTCAATTCAAAATATTGCACTGAATTTTAATCCAAAAAACAGAAAACGATTGACTGGCTGATTAGTCCAGTCATTATAGACATTCGAAATCGAAAATTTGATAATAATTCCAAAAGTTTTCAAACTTCGGTCAAGTGAATGGTACATTGGGACGACAATAAATCTCATTTTGCAACCTTGTCCGCAGTCCGGAACATTGTTAAAATTGCAATTAAATTAATTTTTGCTGTATGGTCGTGAAAAAAATTCCAAAAGTTCTGCAAACTTGGGGAAGTTTTCGATATAATATTTCATATCACGTATAAAATTTGCAACCAACCTAAGTGTACGGAACATTTTTTGTTATTGAAAATTTTTCCGATATATCTGTCAAATTTGCAGAACTTTTGGAACGTTTTCCTTCAGTTTAATAAAGAAAAACATTAATTTTTAATAACAAAAAATGTTCCGTACACTTAAATTGGTTGCAAATTTGACACGTGATGTAAAATAATATATTTAACACCACTCCAACTTTGCAGAACTTTTGGAATTTTGGTCTCAAGAACTGAGCAAATTATCATTTATTGCATTTTTAACAATGTTCCGGACCGCAGAGCAGGTTGCAAAATTTTATAGTTTGTTTTAATACCACTCCCGACCTTACATCAAAATTTGAAAACTTTTGGAATTATAATGAATTAATTGTCTTGACTGACTGGACTAGATGTTTAGAAATATCGAACGTTCATCGAACATGCTTAAGCCTCCGCTATATGAGTTGATTTAAAAAAATAAGGCGAGGTTTGTAGAGTGTAAGATATTACGACAGTCCGGTCATATTGTGCTCCATTTACCGCCATATCCCCCCGAGTTTAATCCTTTTACAAAAATTATGCGGACAGTGAAAAATTTGATATAATTAAATATAATATCAGAACAAATTACCGTTAACACAAATGATTCATCGGATGAAAGTGATTATTAGTGCCATATGAAGTACCTGGCTATAAAAAAATAGAATTATTGGTTTATTTATTTATGTGCTGACCGGACACAACTACTAATGCAAAAACATCTCGAAAGTAATTAACCTGTACATTATTTTAAATAAAATTTCATCGCAGCTGATTATTGCTTATCAATATAGAAACACTTCTCTCTATTTATATCAAAATAAGTAAACTGTTATAGGCATGGAAAACGACGGATTATGTTGAATTTCTTTGGGCCCGATCCCTTTAGGTTCCGCCCGATTGGTCACCCCTACAATATTTAGTAACGAATACAGTTGCATACATTACGAATATAATAAATTTGAAGAATATTAGTGGTCGTTTTTGTCCAATATATCTCTCGTCGATGCGTCTTAAATTAAAAAACATATTACTGCATTTGATCTTCAGAACAAATTACCTATTAAAGCTAATATGGCCAGTTTATAAAATATATATGCCTTAAAAAAAAGATCGTCACCAAACTAATTATATTTTTTGTATGGACACTGATTCTTTCCCAAGTAAAGGGCTCAAAAAATAAAGAGATAGGTAAATTACTAAGGCAAAAAGCTCCAATATTAAATAATTAAACTGTAATTTAATTTGTGTACCTAATTGATTTCGCAAGGTAACTTCTACAAGAGCCTCGAGTATATTGTAGCATGTTTACCTTCCGCAATAATCTGGATGGTTATCTAAAGCAAACAAAAATATACAAATCAGGCTTGTACTTTTTAAGACTAATATGTTCAAAATTACATGATAATTTTATAATATCCGCAAACATTATGCTATTTGTTACACTATTTTTAGTCAGTATTGAAAAAATGCTTTTTGAAAATACCTTGTCTCTCTTCGTTTTTCTTCGGGTAACAAACTAAGCACAGACATTATTTTGTAACTTTATCACAAATACTACATTTTATACGCAATTACAATAAACTTCATAACATCTATATTATTTATTTATACTTGTTGGAAAAAAATGCTATGAAACAATGACAGGTATGTGTATGCTGTCAAGTTGCTATGACAACGGCAGACAGCCAATCGATAAAAAACAAATTTAGGGATTAAAAGAGATCCTATGTAAATAAGATATAAAAAATAGATTTCATTGCAGATAGTCGATAACATTGTCAAACTCATATACACGTTCTATAAAGGATAGCGCTCAATTCAATTTTGCCTAGCTGTTGTTACTACTCAATAACTATTTATGCCAATCTCATGTATTAGTATCATAAAAGTATTAATAAAATTAAAACATTAAAAGATAACCTAAGACCTTACCAACTGGTAAAAATCTGGTAAACTACCAGGATAGCCCTGGGTTCTACGTGTAAATGAAGTTTGTCATTTACTTTAGTTCCAGTTTTTGCCACTGAGCTACTAAGATGGTGGCGCCACATATCAATCTTTCTGGTTATAAAATCATAAAAACGAGACCTGAAATTCCGAAAAATAATGAACCTCAAAAGTTAGAAAACTGTCTTGTCAGTATGAATTTCTCAAATAAATCAAATAATAACAATTATAAACAGATACAAAATTAAATATAAAAATTATATTGTTGGATAAAACCTGATTTTTTATTATATTGAATGCCGATTGTTTCTATAATTATTTTCTTGTACTTAGACATCGATACTAGAACTTAAACTATCCCTACACACATTTATGCCGCAAAGCACCGAAAGGGTATGGACCTCGTATATTGGTTTGGTATACAGGACGTCGAAAATAGAAACCTTTACTGGTTCGGAAGGATCATCTTCTGACCAAGATGCAAGAAACTTAAAAAGAATGCGTACGTCGCTGACAGTTTATAATGTAATGGCATCGTATGTAATGGACTCTTTGACGAACCACTGCGTCTGGTTAGTACTGTTGGGGTGATTGGAAGCGTAAACAAACCTAAACATCTTCGTCGTGAAAGCGGCAATGGTGGGCAGCTCGAGATTTTAATTCAGGTCTAAACTGCGGTTATATGGCGGAGCCCCGAAGAGTTTGCGTAAAAAGCTATTCTGGACAACTTGCACGTATGAGCGGAAACTACGCTGGCATAACTCATGATGGGGTGGATACAAGTTTTATAAGGTGTTTTTAAGCAACATTTTACTCTTATTGCAGATGAGGGGGTGCAGACCTATGACAAAGGCAGTTCGGTCTTGGACACGGTAATAACACAAGCTCTACCGCTGTTTTTTGTTCCTGTTAAACTAAACAAAAATAGCACAACATTAAGACGGTAGATTGACAGTGTTCATACTATTTTTTATAACATACTATGGAATCGGTAACAACATTATAAATTTCAAACAATATTATATCTTATTTGCAATTTGCCTCGCAAGATTCTAGACTGAGACAAACATTTCCATTCCCTAGAAAAAAAAGTGAATTAACTGTCCGCGTCGCAGCAATACAAGACTTAGCCTAGAAATAATTTTACTGTATAAACATCCTCAATGTCTACTGGGGTAAGCTGTAAAATCCATAACTCTTTAAACGAAGTCCTTGATTTTGCAACTTCTTCAGAGAAAATTTTAGGAATTTCATATAAGAAAGATACAAAAATATGAGAAAGTTTTAGGCGTCGCATAAAAGAGGTTTACCATTTGTGGTCGAGATACCAAAAAGTATAGCGAAACGGTTCAATTTCAATTTACTTATTTATTTATTCTTCACAACAGGAAAGTTAATTAAAACGAAAGTTAAGGTTAATCACAAATGTTCCTATGTGTGAGAGTCTGGTGCCTATGATAGGTTTATAAAACCTGTGTTACAAGTCACCAGAATGCTTTTTTTGGAAAATTCGTTTTTGATTTGCAGTCGAGGTATGGAATGAACTGCCCCCATCTGTTTTTCCCCAAAAGAAAATCCCGGGGTTTCCAAAAATAGACTTCACATAAAAAATAGACTTCACTTCCCTCTAATTTGGTTGAGGAGAGCGATGCCTGGATCCCGCGTTAACTCAGAAGCTGATGCTGTTTGAGGGTGTTCGTCGTTTGGATACTTGGGGGAGGAAGACTTGCCGAGCTAGCAGATGTAGTTAAGAAATAATTTTGTATAAACATAGAGAGACATTTTAAAATTATTTCGAAAAAATTATACCCGTGAAGTTTCTTGCCAGTTGTTCTTTACGAAAAATTTTCCGAATTGGTGGTAGAGTCCTGCTTTATTTGACGTCAATAAAAGCAAGTAATTTGCATTTGAATAAAGTTCATAGGCGTTTCTGGACATTCGTCTAACACCCTAGTCTTCTTTATCACTTTCCACCAGGTGAGATGAAAGACAAACGCCTGCCCATCAACAAAAAAAAATACATCATACTTCTAAACACATATTAATAAACATCAACGTCGATATTATGTATTAGTATCTAGGCCACAGGGACAAACCAAGGCCAACCTTCTACGTCTCATATTTCCAGACGCCATTCCTGCAAAAATAAAGGTTATACCATTGAAAATTACAGAAATCGTGAATATTCTCGTATCACCAACTCTTACAATAAAGCTTTTCAAGAAAAGCGATTTTCATTATCGGAATTCCATACTTCACTTTCGAACTAATGTACATCGTAGTTCTATACTTTTGAACTTACATACATCGCGATTTCGTAATCCGAAGTTTAGTAGCTGAGAAAAAAAAAAAACAAATAATTAAAACTGGTAATAAATAACTATACTTATTTTATTATATATTTTTTTATTCATTGTACCTGTACTCACACATTATGCATTTATTATAATATCTTATTATATGATGCTATTCACGTTGCACTATAACAATAATCGGCAACAATATAAAACGCTAATATTACTTTTATTTTATATTATGAAAACCTTTTATTGGCTTTTTTATGAAGTTCATACTATTTTTATTATTATGAACTGTGAATACTGTTGGTTTTCAAGATAAATAAATAAATATCCGTGCATTCAATTTTAATCTTCCTAATTTTGACAAATACTTACAAGAACACTCGGAAACTAAATATCCTAATCAATTTCGTTTAATAAATGTTTTTAATAAAACCAAAATTATGCCGAAATGGACATTACCGGAAGAAAACTAGATCAGGTTTCGTTTGAAGGAATTTAAAGAACTTATACATTTATCTTCGAAACATACCTCAAATTCTAGTAATCCCAAAGAAAGGACCCTTATTAAGTCAACTAGTTCAACTCAGCGTACTATATCCGCTAAATGCCCTGAATCTCCTAGATTATTACTGACTATTTCTTCAATACTATATCTATTAAATATGTCATGCCTGCTCAATCCAGTGAATCCATATAAATAGCAAACCAGCAAATAACACTCTTAATCCTATAAAATAAAGTATACAAATGCATAATCTTAACTAAGCTTCTAGTCTCTCGGTCTACCTTTTAAAAGCAGAAGTTCAGGGCGTTTCCGCAATTCCGATGGATATGAAGAAAAAGAAGACATTTGTCACGTGTATATTTGTTACCTATGATGAAATAAAATATTTTGATTTTGATGTCAAATCCAATCCTACATCATATTAAGCGATAACCATTCTAAATCAATTTAATTCTAGAATCATCTAGGAAATCTATAGGTAAACATTATAGGTACCTCTTGGACAGGCGTGTATAATCCTCGAGATGGAAGACAAACGCCTGCCAATTATTAATAAAAAAAAAATTCATTTATTATTTATAGGTACATCTATTTTGTTTACAGTGGTGCTTCCAGAAGTCTTTAAAAGTCAACTGTATCGAGTATATGCTAGTTATCAATGATCAAATAATCACCCTTTGTGCCATAACCAGCTCAAATATATAATAAATAAAGGCCAAATTATTTTGAAATGCGACTCTAACATTTATTTAATCTTTTTCCTATTAATTATAATTTAATTTAATCTTAATTTTTCTTACGGTACTGTTATCAACAATGACTTTTTTTCTTTTATAATCGTAAAATAGGATTACACAAAAATTGTACAATCAACGATAGTGAAATAAAATTTCATGATCTCATCTAAACCTCCAAGAACGAAAACTATTATTGAGTGTTCTGTTTCAAACCCGCAAATTAAAGACGGGCTTATTCTTGATCAAAATCCAATTCACTCTCTTTTGTATTATCAACACTTTCACACTAACAATAAAATCAAATTCTAAAATAAAATTCGCAATTTCCGAACACCTCTGAATGTCAATTACACGTAAATTATAAATTAACATATTTTACCGACTTCAAAAAAAAGAGGGAGGTACTCAATTCAACTGTATTTTTTAAAATTCTTTATTTAAAATTTCATGTATACGCAAGAATAAAAATACAATAGATGAGACTTAAGGACTAAAAATGTACAAAGGTCAGTACAGCTTATTTCTTTAACTGAGACTAGAGAAATAATACGATGCAAAGTTAGTGCATGCGTACTACTAATAAAAATATAAAAAACTTATTTTCTAGTATAAAATTACAAAATATACTCAAATACTTATATATAATATACAATATAATATTATATGTTTTATCTATAGATTTTATATAGTAAATTATAGTAAATTAACATCATTTAATTTGCATGAAAAAAAAATTTATGAAAGCTTAAAAATGTTTAAGATAAGTAGTATTCCCTAACTTTTTCCCTAAATATTGTTAGAGATTTTGATTCGCGTATTTTGAAAGGTAATGAATTCGACAATCTGACAGCATTTATAGAAAAGGAGTAGGAGAAGAAATCGGTTTTACGGGGTTTTAAGTACAAGAGCTTATGTCCTCGGCATGGCGTATCTTTAGAATGAGTAAAGTAAAAACGCTCGCTCAGGTATTTCGGAGAATTTGGGTTTTAAAGAACGTTAAATAGAACACAAAAAATGCGAGTATTTCTATGGAGACGGATCGGAAGCAGCTTTAGTTTTCTGCGATGTTCTGAGACATGGTCTTACTTCTTGAGGTTAAAAATAAAGCGTATGCAGATATTTTATAAGCGTTCTAGCTTACTCAAAAACTCCTCAGTGGCGTCTAGGTAGCAGACGTCGGCATAATCGATTATGGGTTGAATAAGTGCTTGCGCAAGGGATATCTTCGTTTGTAATGGCTTTGAAGGCACTTTAGTGTGTGAAAGGAGTAGTGTACCTTTCGACAGATTTCATTTACGCTAGCACGCCAAGTTAAATTCGAGTCTATAATATGATATTCGACGCCTAGGTTTTTGGCAGTGTCGGTAATAGCAATCTGTGTGCTATCCAAAACTACAGGAGTGGATTAGCGAAGTCGTGGTTTATGTTTGTTTGGGCAGTACTTTTTTTTTGTACATTAGGACCAATTTCGATGATTACAATATGACTTTAGTAGTTATCAAAATGCATGCTTATTTTATATATTAAATTTTCTCTTTCTTATACAAACCTGCCTTCTCTAAGGATAATCCAGAATTACTTACATTTCCAAGTAAAACCTTTTTGTCGTAGCCCATAAATAACTCCGGCGAGTTACGGAGGAGCTTGTCGGATAATTTACTATGTCTACTAAAACTAGTGTTCTTCATTAAACCGGACGTGACATACGTTTTGTCAAGGCCTACAGTCACAAAACAAAGCTATTAGGTTTCGTGTGGGTCCGTCTTTGTTAATCTTACGTTAATTAATGTAATACAGGGTTATTGGTAATTAGACCGAAATATGCATCAAGCATTTTTATGCAACCATTTTGTGATGAATAGCGCATTATATTATAAAAGTATTTAAAAAAAAGATACGTTCTGTTTTAAATTTGGTAACAGGTTTAGAAATTTTAATAAGTCAGTTTTAATAATGGCGCTTCGTTGGGTACTAACCGCACCCCCTTTTCTCACAATGTTAGCAATTTTGTAAGAAAGTAACTTACAAATCGCGTATTCGTTGCTTGATAATTAACAATGTAACTTCAAAGCTAGTCAGTTAACAGAACAACATTCAACCTAGCGGCTAGTTGTTTAGCGAATTGTCTATTTCGATTTCGCCAACCACCTGCGATTTATTCATATGGAAACTAAGGACATGGTAGGTATGTCATGTTATAGAACGTCAGTATAAGTTTACTTGTCATTGGTAAATGAAAGCAAAGGTCATATTTCTTTCGTTTGATTTGGTTGAGATCGGGCGATGGCTGGATCCCGCGTTAACTCGTAAACGTACCGTTTGAGGGTGTTCGACGTTTGGATACTTGGGGGAGTGGACTTGCCGACCTTTGCAGATAAGAATAATTTTGTACAGACATAAAGAGACTCTGTAAATTTATTTTGAAAAAAATATACGCGTGAGGTTTCTTGCCAGTTCTTCTTCACTAAGGTTTTTCCGAGCTGGTGGTGAAGTCATGTTTTATTTGACGTCAATAGGAACAAGTAATTGTCAATATTGAGAAATAAATATTTGAATTTGAAAGTTGTTTAGATGTGAGTAAAGCTTTAATACTTCTTAGTCCTTTCAGTCCGATTTGTAAAATTGCATATATTGACGTGTAATGAATTGTGGAAAACGAAGTTAGTATCACTACCGATATTGAGGGGTAACAATATAATAAAAAATATGAAAACGCAAAGCTCCCTCTCCATAAAATGTACAGCTGTACTACTAATGAAGCTTCCTATTATTCTTAAAAATTGATTTTTAAGAATAATAAGACGATTAGAGTTTTAGCGATTTCGCACAATACGATCGAGGGGCGTCTATTCTCGGTGGCGACAGAATAACATCGCTGCGACTTGCGTCTTAACTTTATGCTGAGTCGTGACCCGTTGGCTAGCTCAACACTAATGTGCAAACTTTTTTTTTCTTCCCTTCCAAGGGGAGGGCTGGAGGACATAAAAAAATGCTCTTATGCATACCCCGCCGCGCGCGTACGGAGTTATGTGGGACCCGCTCCGACCCTACCAGAGCCACTACCCACTAAAGAACCCCCTGAATGACTCTGGCAATCTTTTGCCTCACAGCCTTCGTCTGAAGCGATGACCATTTGGAGAAAAAGTCCGCGCGTTGTATATTTTATTTTATAGTATTTTAGTTTATTCACTCATGTACTTGTTGATGCCGCGTGTGTACTTATTTTGTTTGAGTCTATGTTTAATGTCTTCTTGTATGATTCATCATTGTGAATGTGTAAGTACTTAAAATACTGTTGTATATTGTTGTTTTGCATTATTTGGTCTGTCCTGCTATTTCATGGTCTTTTTGTTATTTGTATGTATCTAAAGTCAATTACACCAATTAACTTGTAATATTAATGCGTTGTGTTCATTTGTATATCATGTTTCACTTTGCCATGTTTATAGTGTTCTGAAGGCTGACAGCATGCCCATGCTACAGCCAGCAAGGTGGTTTTTAGTGGGTAGGTGCCACTTTGGTGAGTCCCACATCACCGTCGCGGAAGTCGGTTGCCTGCGGCGGTATGCATGACGCATCTTCCACCTCCCTCCCGCGAGGGTGCTGTTTAGGCGGCATAAAAAAAAAGTAAATGTCTTTGTGCAAAGTGTAAGAACGACACGTTTCCTCCTATTTTATTAATCAAAGAATATTCAGTATAATAGTGTTCATTATTTGCATTTCTCATATGTAACCCTAAAGTTTAAAAAAAATCATTATCTACACAATAAAATATATAGCTTTCAGAATTACTGAACGCAAACATTTTATATTATTAAATCGTGGATAATTGTAAAGTGATAACATTTTGAGTTTTTCTTTTAATTTGGTACTCATGATACCGAACTGTAGGAAAACACAGCTACCTCAGATACCGATTGAGATAATACAGCCTGAGCAGGGAGCTTTCGCCAAATATAATTCAAAGTTCGTTTCACTTTTATTATTACATCTCGTTTTAATCTAAACCACTTCACTGAATAAGTTAAAACGCTTGACACATAGCGTGTGCAGTTCTTTGGTAAACGAAATTTAAGTCTTTTAGTCCTATAGTAAAATTACTGTCAACAAGCAAAACTAACAGTTTTCGTTTAAATTGATAGTGGAGCCATACAGACCGGGTCGAGTCCTTATTTAAACGAGCAAAGAACACAAATTTCTATCATCATTAATAAAAACCATTACTATGCGAGCCACGAAATACGAACATAAATCTGGCCCACTCAAAAAACATCTTCATATTTACAGAATACATAAAAGGTACAGGTAAAGGTAATACAGTGACAGGTAAACTTCAAAATTTACGTCATAATTTACATTTTGCTTATTGTAATACGAATGTTTTGAAGTTTACAGAACTGGCAAGTTAGTATCACCACCGATATCATTGTTGGATGAGGTCTAAAATAAAAAAAGGTCTAAAATCAGTTTTGTCTAAAATAGTAAATGATTACCTGCCGCTCCCGTATACTTTCTTGCTCTTATTTATAATGTTCATATTTAGCTATTAACGTACATTAAAATAACCGTACAGTGAACAAACAATATTATTGACTGCATTAACGGTATTTATATAATATTTTTTACAACCATGAAACATTCGCAATATTCTCGAAAACAACCATTAATTTATTCAAATTAGTATAGTTATATTTTGTATTTGTCTATTTTGCCAGACATTGTTGACCTGCTATATGAATTTTTGTTACGAAATACACATTTTTTTAAAATTCAATATACCAGGCCACCCGGAAAGTTTTGCGAAAAAAAGGTTTTTATGTATTATATTACGCGACTTGATGGCAACTTGTAATTTATTTAGAAAATTCGATTATTTCAAAGTAAATATATATTTGTTGCAAATTTAAATTTCTTTCTTAATTTTTATATCCGCATTATGAAACTATTATAGTAGTTCCGAATCACTATTTTCAAATTATGAATGTCAAAGTGGCCTGGAAGTGATCACTACTTTAGCATTTTAGTAATAAGGCCCGCTCATATTGTCATTCTCTTTTTATAAGTAAAATGTTTTTTCGTGTACATAATTTTTGTAACTGGTTTGGCAATAAAGTGTATTTTCATTTTTCAGAAAAAGTACTGGGCCTTAGGGATACGCTAGTGGATCCGCGGGCCAATTTGAATTGTTCCGTATATTTTTAATAAATGGCCATATTTTTAAGTCTAGATGGCAATTGGCATCAATTAATTTATCGTTATAACTACATAGTAAATGGCAGAAACCCATGATTTCGGCTAAAAAACGATTTAATCACATTGTCACTTATTGGTATTGCACATAATATAGCAATAAATATACATGGGGACTGATTGATGCTCCCGTAAGATCTGTAGGCCCTCAGAGCACTTAATCGTCCTTACAGGAGGCGCTAAAAGAGCAGCATTAATGGGTGGTAGGTTTCGACCGAGGCTTGTAACCGTAGTTCGATGTTTAGTGTATGTAGCCATAGAGTGTACCTGTAGAGGAGGACAGATGCGAGTAATTGCGTTACGTTAGAGAACCATTTGAACTTGCTGGTTTTGGCGCACAGGGTGACTCATTTTGGAGGGCAGAGCGAACTGAAATGACGGTGCTTTGTTTGCCGTTTACTGGTCATAGGCCGTTTGCGAGAAAAGTTATATAAAAAAACCAGCTTCTGAAAATAATAAGGTCCCTAATGTGGTAAAATACCATATTTATTATTTTTTCATTTCCATTTATAATCTATTTGCCTTACGATTCTTTACTATCCATTTGCCTTAAGTTCACACATGGTCTACGTTTTACTGTTCCATTGTATTGGATTCATTGATGGCGTATGGATTTGTATGAGCGACTTCACATATGACACAGTATTCAGTATACACACAGTAAAAAATGTCGGTCTGTCCTTCCGTTTTGTCATCGAATACTGGATGATCGGAATACGTATCCGTGATGTATCCGTACAACTTTACTGGATCTAAACTGTGTGTAGATCGAAGGGGCGGGCGGTGGTGCAGCTAGACAAACAAGTTTGTACACGGACGCATGAACTATTTTGCATTCATTTAGAACGCGTGCTTTCGCTGCTACCTTGCGTGTGAATCGTATCCAGTAATGACGGATAGGTTGAACGTTATACGGTGCCTATGTGTGAACAAAGCATAATTATTTGTCATATCCGTTAAAACGGACCTTAAATACGGAGACTATGTGTGAACGGGCAGTTACATTGGCGTTGTAATTTTTTACATGGAATGTTTGATGGTGTAGTTAAAATAGTGATGTAAAGCATGTAACATTAATCATTCGATAACTTGAAATATAACACTGAAGACATACAAGAATTTTTTTATGTGGTACAATAAATTATTATTATAATATTATTATTATGTTGTAACTGGGTTTATATAGATGTACCATGAAAAGTTACTTTTATATTTTAGTTTTACTGTTTGAACATCTTTAGCTCAGGTTCCCGAGGGTAGTCGAAATGAAAGCCACAAAAACCAAGCGATGTAGAATATTGCTCCAATAGCAAATAATCAGGATATTTCCCAAATTACTACACACATATAAAATATCACTGACAGAACAACATTTGAGCCTTTAAAACTTTACATGTGCGATTTAATCTACTAGTAGCTCCATCTAGTTTACACTGATAGAACTACACCTTACAATACATGTAGTAATAACAATCCTTCAACTAAATTATACACTGTTTTTAGTTAGCGTATTATGTTAAAAATGTTGTAAGCGCTGCATCAATTTTTTTTCTTAATATGACTCAAAACGGTTTTAGAAATAGAATTTATATAAATTATTACACATTATTTTATATAACTAGCAACATTTTGACTAACAAACTTTTATACCTGCTCATTCTAAATGAGGGTTTGTTAAGAAAAAGAGGGAGGTACTTTAATAATAATATAGTCTAAAAGTTACCACATTTAATTTTTTTTATTATAACAATTGTTATATTTTAATAGTTGTGGTGTATTTTAATTTGCATGAGTACGTGAATTCAATTTATCTTAATTGTCTAGAATCTTTAGTATCAACACTTTTCTCACTATGACCTTTGATGGCTACAAGGTAAAGAACATAGTAGCATTGGCCTATAAAAAAATGTCTTGACACTAGTAAAATGGCCTCGTATCGTTGGTCTAAATTTAATGTCTTGACACTAGCAAAATGGCTTCGTATCGTTGGTCTAAATATCTTGAAACTAGCAAAATGGCTTCGTATCGTTGGTCTAAATATCTTGAAACTAGCAAATGGCCTCGTATCGTTGGTCTAAATGTCTTGACACTAATGAAATGGCTTCGTATCGTTGGTCTTAGAATCCTGCTCCATAAACCAGAGGTTAGCTTGGCATCCCTGAGGGTTTTTGTAATGTTAGATGAACCAACCCTAGGCTTAAGTTGAAGTTGACTTTGTTTCTTACATTTTTTTAAATTATACACATGGAGGCGTTTGTCTTCCACCCCATCTAGCGGAAAGTGACACTGAAGATAGATAGTAGATACACGCCTGTCCAAGAGGTACTTATTCACTATACATATGAAATCTCCAGAGATATATTTTTCTGGAACAACAGATGCAAGCAGATCGTTCAACTGTTTGGCAACACGAACCAAAAACGCTTTTTGAAGGAATCAAACGCTTTAAGTTGGTACTTCGTGGCAAGATAAATGCAGATCTAACTTTAGCTGTATTCAGGTTAAGCATCAGTTCAAAGTTGAAATACCGCTGGACTATTGCGATGATTCCTATTTTTTCAGCTGTGTATGCCAAGGCTGTATCGAAATTAAGTCTCAACGTGGTGGGCACGCCCAGAAGCCCTAAATGGTTGTTAATCTTTTATAAGCGAAGAAAAGTCACGTCTAGGTTTTGGAACAACTAAATTTGTTACGGTCGGTTGTACCCCAGTCGGAAATTTTACGTTGTGACAAATCTACCCGTTCAATCATCAACTATCTATGATGCTCGATCTGGTTTGGACTTGCTCGCGCATTGGATATATATCCCTTTACAATTTTGCTATCATTAGCGTAACGAATAATGGCCTCCGGTAGAAGGTCATAGGAAACGCCGGCTTACTTGCTTTTCTTTCCCTTTATCCAGTTTAAAAATATGGCTATTATGGCAGCAAAAATGAGAAAAACTGTACTAGAGCTCCAAAGGTTCTTAACAAAAAGAACTTTCCTGCCACTAAATTAATTAGGATATATTAAAAAGCCCCTGCAAGGTGTTCAAAGAGTATCTTTCATGAAGGGTCTTTAATCTTGACTCGAATCAAGCAGCCAATCGAATATAAGTTCTTAGGTGATTCAGAAAAACCAACGCATGAATAAGAATAATAAAAGAGGATTCTGCGTGAGTTTTGTATTAAAGTAAAGATTAAAGTCTTCGTTTCAATTTCATAACATGGCGTCAAAGTGATGACAAAATATTTATATTTTATGTTTTTTACGGTTCAGCATTTAAAGGGTCCAAACTGGAATTACTGTGTCCCTGTCAGGCTGGATATAACACTAGTAACGCTTGGGAAGACAAAGTCAAATTTATTTAACATTCTCATTAAAACCTTGTTTGACTTACTGGACTTTTTTAAAACTGATTTTGCATAACATGTCTCAAAATTGTAATTACTAAACGTTGCAAATCAGAAATTCTGTTTGCACAAAACTCTTTCTATGACTTTATCCGACGTTTCATTTGGCCTGAAAGTTCACAAAGTTTTAGTTTATAACGCTCATGGCCGAAAGAATTCACTGTCGTTTGACGACTGTCAAAGTGAAGCAACGTTTGATGCGGACAGATCTAGGATGGGTGACCGCCAGTGGTACTTGGGCGTGTCTATGTGAAGTCAAATCGGAGGCCCATGGTGTTTCCAGAGGCGAGTTAATTAACTCTGACACCGGCGGTTAACAGTCCCTTACATGATGAGTAGTAAATAAGTGGTTTATAACATGATGTATTTGAAATGAAATTTAAGTGGATTATAGTTTTATCCTTATAAATCCTTATATAGCTTTTTTTTCCAAATATTATGGATTTCATTTTAAAAATCAATTCTTCCGAAGTTTACTTCTGATATATCCAAATATATATTAGAAGTAAATAATACATCCAAAAATGTTTATTATGATTTGTTATTTATAATAAATATCGTTCAATCAAATATCGTTACCAGTTCAGTCGACTGTCCCGAGTTGGAGCGTATATCATTGTATGTCCCTGGTAAATCGCTTAGAAGCCCGAGCATAATCCACATACCGTATGCTTGTTCAATTTTTTGCTTGGCAAAATTCGTATTTAATCAGAGCAAGCAAGTGTTTTGACAAGCTCGTTAGGGATCATAATGTAGACCTCTTCGACACCTCCACGAAGCAGCTTTAAAGGCTGCTAGCAGATCAATTTTTTGGTTGCAAGTAAGAATATATGCTTTTTCTTGTAATTTTCTGTTGTTGTGTGTGAACTTTGTGTTCTCACTCTATTTCTAAATTTCATATTATCTATCTGTGGAAATTTGTAAATGGCCTTCAGTCTCTATGTTTGTGATCTATATGATTTGTAACTAGCTGTAAGTTTCCCTAAAATAAATAACAATAAATTAAGATTCACGTTTTTAATTTGCAAAGTAATTGTTGTCAATAGTAGCAACAGTAGTAATACACGACATGAATGTTCATCAAACCACCATTTCAAGGGTGAATAGTTATTGAATAGCTTAAGTAGCACCTTTTCTCTTTTTTTAAATTTTCACCAAGGTAAGAATACAAAAATAATTAAATTTAAATCTGTTTATTTCTAATACAAATATGAAACCACATTACAAAAATATATCTAACATAACAATATCTTAAAAACATATTGAAGCATATAAAATACAGATAAAACATGGAACTTAAATATATGTTCGTAAATAAATAATTAGCTGCTCGTGTATGCATTGGCATCCTCCGAGATTGTTGATACTCTCCACTCCACTCGGCTAGGAGTCTTTTCGCATAAAGCTTTGACTTTACATCTACTCCTTCTATGCTGGTTACGTAGTGAAGGTTGCGATGTCTAGCTGAGGTCTCTCGCTACCAACGTAGGCATCAACGTCACCAAGGTCAGACTCTTTAAAGAACATAATTATATCCTCCAGGCTCTTCTCAGTCTCGTCACGTTGGTAAGACACCGTCACTACCATCAGGCTCATTTGGTTCATAGACCAGAAGATACAAGGAACTCGAGGATCCCGTTGGCGACCAAGTTAAGCCACACGGTAAAAACGTATCGGTGAAGTTATTTCAATAAATAATTTAGCTGTTAATTGAAAAATGGCAATCAGCCATCAATGCGGTGAGACGGGCTATTCCAGCCTGTATCGCTTATTGGAGGGAAACCATGAGGAAACACAATTTCCATAGTGGGCACTAAACACTATCATCGGTGCATATCGACAAATAGTGAAAATACGTCTAAGCACCTTCATTAAGTAACTATGTCATATATCTAATGTAATTACTCTTTTGGGCATTGCATTTTAATTATACAGCATTGCAATAGAGATCGCGAACGTTCGGGTAAGAACCGCATTCCATGGGGAAGAACTTTCCGTCGACAAGTCCCGACAGACCTTGTCGGTTGTTCTTAGCAACATGAAATTGCACATTGATATTTTACTTAATAAATATGAATTTGATGAATAAGTAATTAAGTCTTGTAATATTACTACAAGGGAACACATTAAATATAAATCTAGTAAAGTATTTAATTTTATAACTAAATTCAAAATTTTAGTTTTGAATCCCTAGAAATAAGCGGGTGAAATAGACGTAAGAGGCCCCGCCTCGCATCTCCGGTACTAGACCGTGAAATGCTCGATATAAAGATCAATATTGATTAATTAAGTTGTAAATTCAAAAAAAAGCTTTCTTGACGACCACACTAGAGCAACAATATATTTTTTACTATTTTCGTAACTGGCAGAGGAGCGCTCGATCCACCGGATGGAAGTGGCATCCGCCCCCTGAATATCATTGGTCGTAAGTGTTTATTTATCAAAATCAAATGTAATTATCGTACCGACTCACAATACGTTGCCAACCGTAGATTTCAGTTGGAAATGCTTTGTTCCATGCAGTTTGTACAGGCTGCTGTTTCTATTTGAACGGATAACAACCACGGAAACTTGATTTATGGCGGTAAAAATAGGATGAACGCGGACGAGATCTTTACAAAATACCTAAGCTCTACTATCACTCAAACTATTTATATAAAACCAGCACTAAACTTGGCCATAGTTCTAGTGGTGATGAAAATATCATTAGCTTTCAGAATTATTTAATAAAAAATTATGCAAAATTGGTTCTTGTATTGTAATTGTGTAAAGGTGAGTTTTGTTTTTGAATTACCGAAGGAACTGAAAACAAAAAAAATCCTGACTTTATTTTCCGTGCAGTTCCTATAATTATTCATATAGGAATATTTTCTCCAAAGTAAGATACAAAAAGCAGCCTATTTATCAAAAGGCTGACTTACAAATAATCTTGAACCTTATAAAAAATAATTCATGAACTTAATTAACATCCTCATACAGAAATGAAAACGAACATCTTACCTCGTAAAACTTTACTTATGATCCTTTACAAGATTGCTCTCCTCAAAAGGACTGAATTTGTAAAAGCGCCATCGAATCCACATTTCTTTTTATCAAAACGTGCTCGTCAATTTATATAATTCTTAAGTAAAAAGTTTACTCAGAGAGATTAAAAAAGTTAAAAATTTTGTCAAAGAGCTTCCTTTTTTTGAAAGAATTTTGTTGCATATCGTTGCTTCCCGTCAGCTATAATTTGAAATGTTATTATAATTATTATAAGAAATAAATTTAGAAGCGATGAAATTCGCAATTTAAAATTAAATTAAATTTTAGACTAAATACCTAAGAACTTACTTGGGTTGACATAGCCACAGTAAATATATAGGAGCAGTGCGTTACTTCATACAAATGCTCGATTTAATGAATTGCGTCACACACAAGCCTCAGTTATGCGCGGTTTACATGCATTAAGTAGTTAAGTTGGTAACTAAAGGACCATGCCCATATTAGTATGGAGCTGAAAGTCAGCAATACAATGCAATGCCCAAATTACAGCTCTATGTCATATGATAACTTTTTAACAGTATTTAGATGATATCTAGATTTAATGTCGTATAAAGCGCCGGTTCAAAAGATATTGGACATTAAACTTGATAACTTCCTACTGGTTTTTTATACATTTTATTGTTTACAGACAGCATTGCTATTAGTTTTTCACTATGATCATCACATAAGCTAAGCCAGATCAGTGTTCTTTTATATACTTATCTGTATGTTATCAGATAAACATGTCAGTTATTTGGAATTATCTAGTCTGTCTCCATTGTATAGTGTCAATATGTATGTGAAAACAATTTGGTTAGATACAAAGTATTACGACCGGGAAAAGGCTTGCGAATTAAGACACGATTACATGACAATTTATTTGTTAAAATAATGAGCTTATATACTAGATATCAACGTGTGAAATACAGAAATATTTAATCATCTCATGATCTTCCTCTTATCACGTATGTCACGACTGGGGACGCCACACTAAGCTTTAAGTACTCGAGTAACTAAATATAATAATATCAATATAACTACTAATATCAATCATGTTGAGTTTTATCTGGTCGATCGTATCAATAATAATACGCAAATAAAACCGCAACTCTATAATAATAGGTATTCGTTATCATTGGTAACAAAACTATCACAATGAATGAATATACATGGACCAAAAGACATGATTCCAGACCGTAATAAATAAAGCATGAATTAATGACTGAAACGATGATACGTACTGCGACGTCAACAAGAACGTCTTATTTTTTTAAAACTTTTATTCAGTGCTTCATATGATTTAAAATTAACAACATAATTCTAGTTTTTATTTATTAGAGCAATCTTGTAATATACTTTATCTGGGCATTTCTGGGGCACAGATGGGCATTGACGTTTTAAGTTACTACGTGTCACTTGTGTGTCCAAACGGATTACGTAGTTAAGTTCATAAGTTCAATGAAGATGAGCAGTGATGAATGTCAAGGAATTCGTCAATTCTGTACTTAGATTTGTGGTAAACGTAATTTTGGACAAATTCAGGAAGAATTTTATTCGGAAATTAAAATCTTTACAAGAATATGTTTTTTTCAAAATTTTTTACCTCGTTTATTTTACAAGCACACCTATTTTAAATATTGTTCAACAAATAAAGTTGAAACTAAACTCAACTCCGACATAAAAAAAAGAGTTAATGCGAAATAAATACGAGCTCGCCGCCACCCGCTTTGTCAATTTATGCGCTTTGCTTAAAATTTGAACCAGACGTGAACCAGACGTTGAAGCCCCCACCTACCTAATTATACGAAAAATAGAACGAATCCTAATCTATTAATCACTTGTGTACTAAATTTTATGTTACCACTTGTTACTTAACTGACTGTTTACACGTAATTTTCAACTTAAAATCTTGTTACCAACTTAACCACTTAACGCGTGTGTAAACCAGCTATTACAGCCCGAAGCAGATATCGCTCTCCTGGCGGTTGCGTTAGGGTTAAAAATGACTGGCGCAGGACGCGATCACCCGGGGTGAGGTCATGTTGGCGGTGTCTCTCGACATCGCTAACGCATTTAACTCCCTCCCCTGGAGCTGCATCAGGGAGGGGCTCCGATACCACGGAGTTCCTCTGTACCTGCGCCGGGTCGTCGGGGACTTCCTGTCTGGGCGTGCGGTGGAATACCCCGGTCGAAACAGATGGTGTCGGCGGGAGATGTCGTGCGGTATTCCTCAGGGGTCGGTACTAGGCCCACTCGTCTGGAACATCGTCTACGACTGGGTGCTGCGAGGAGCCACAGGCCAAGTGTCGGCGTAGTCTGCTACGCGGACGACACATTGGTCATTGCCCGAGGCAAATGCCACAGGGATGCTTGCTTGCGCGCCACCGCCGGCGGGGCATTCGTGGTGGGCCGCATACGGCGATTGGTTTTGCAGGTGGCGCTCAAAAAGTTCGAGGCCGTGGTTTTCCATGGCCCGCGGAACGCGCTACCACGGGATGCCCATATCGTCGTATCTGGAGTCCGCATCGAAGTGAAGCCGTCGAGGCTGCTGAGGGCGGCTGCGGCCTTGGGAAGGCTGCTGCCGAATCTCGGTGGACCTGAGACGTCGTGTCGGCGTCTCTACGCGGGAATCGTGAGGTTGATGGCCCTGTACGATGCCCTTGTGTGGGCCGGCAGCGCCCTGACTCGCAGCCATATCGCCCGCTTGACGCGAGTCCAGCGGGTGATGGCGATCAGGGTGGTAGGGGGTTATCGCACGATCTCTGGTGAGGCATCTTGCGTGCTGGCGGGTACTATTCCCTGGGACCTGGAAGCGAGAGCCCTCGCGTCGCTCTACGAGTGGCGCGTGGAGGTGCTCCGGGCCAGGGGTCACCCGCCTGCACTGCAGGAACTGGAGGGGCACAGAGCTGAGCTGCGCCAACGGGCTACCGAAGCGTGGGAATCCAGGCTGGCGTTTTCGAGCGCCAAACTCTGGACTATCGAGGCAATTCTTCCGGTCTTCCAGCAGTGGTTGGGTAGGCGACACGGATTCCTGACCTACCGTCAGACTCAGGTGTTCTCGGGGCATGGTTGTTTCGGGAGTTACCTGTTTCGGATCGGTCGGGAACCGACTGCCAGGTGCCACCATTGCGATGATTGCCTTGACGAGACTGCACAGAGCGCTGGCTAACGCTGTCGGGCCGCGAACGAATGCGCAAGCTCCTCGTGACCCGACTCCGTGCGTCCAGACGGAAGCTGCAGGTTTCCGCATAACCCGACTTCGACCCCCGCTGGTGTCGGGTATCCTTGAGGATTTTCCTGCGTCAAAAAAAAGGGTTAAAAATGACAGTTAAATATTTAAGAGTATGGCAAGTGAATTGATTTTTGATGAAAACATTTTAGTTTGAACGCAGTGACATAGTTTATGTATGGTAGATTTGACGTGACGCCATCTTCCATCGAACTCGTGTCGTTTTCGTTGTGCCGGAGTGAATGTTTTTTACCTCTAAAAGTAAGTTTTTGTATCTTATTTAAAATAGTTTTGCTATGAAAGTACTAAATAAATAGGTTTGATCGTTTTTGCAGTCAATTATGTGTTGTTTATCACTTATTTAGGATTGAAAGCTGGTCTATAAATAGGGTTTAAATAAAATATAAATCTACAGAAATTAAGAAAGTTATATTTTTTGTTTAATGTTATACCTTTGGACAAACATACAAGTTTACCTATGGACTGTCCACAGGTACATGCACATGCCGGGGCTACAGATATTATTTGATAGATTCTTTAATTTCCTATTATTAGAACCCCACAGTATAACTGGTATTAAAACAAAGAAAATATGTGTAGGTACCCTAAATAAAGCTGTAAAATAGGCGAGAATTTGTACATATACAAGAAAAGCTCTACAAAAATGTAGCATTCCAATTTCAACAATATTTAAATACTTAAAGCTACATATTAATGACTAGAGTAATGAAACTATTTCGCTATTAAAACTTGTAAAAGTAAGGAATTTGATCAAGCAGAAGATGTTTTAAGTATAATAGTTACAGATAGATTGATGCTCAGTCATCCTGGGAAGCCTATTAGCATTCAAGATGTTGCAGAAATTGCTGGAGAAGCATAAGTAGTTTCATTTGCGCAAAAAATATCATAAAGGCTTGGAAGTTTCCGGAATGCAATAGCAATATATATTCAAAAGAAGATTTTTGATGTTCGTAAGTAATTGATCGTCCAGAACTGAGGAAAGGTGTGACTGAAACCCCATCCAGAAATCAAGAAAATCCTGGTTTCGAAATTATTAGCACAAGTCGTTAAGACCCAACAGTTCATTTAGATTTACAAGTCTATTCATTAACTGGTTTCCAGCCGTAACTACCTTAATATGGAACATAACGAAAATTCAATTTCTCAGATAATTCCAAAACCTATTTCTTCAATCAAAAACGTTAAAAAATTATCACGGATCCGCAAATAATGCCTGATAGTGTACCCCCATTTAAAAAAAGCTTGCCCTGGAAAGACTACTCAACGAGGTAACAAGCCCGGAAAGACGAGAATCGTAATTGACAGCCCTGAAAAGTATAAAATACTATTTTTAAAAATTGTGAGCATGTTATTGGCGGTATGTTTAAGCAATTAAATACAAACAATTGTAAATAAGGAGTACACTACATAAATACGAAAAACTTAATTTCGATAGTCATAATCACGAATTTCAAAATTCCGAATTTTATAACACCAAATGGTTCAAAATTCCGTGTTTCATAATTACTAATTTTTCTTCTTCAAAACTTCAAAATTCCGAACGTTTGTAATTACGAAAATCAATATGCTGAATTTGAAAATACCGAACCATATAAAATCCGAATTATTAATCATCCGCAATATCATAAATACGAATCCCGAATATCAAAATTCCGAATAATGTTAGTTGCACACAAAGGCCTTGTAAAACTGCATGAGCACATCAGTTTATACGTTCGAGCATTCAAGAAGTCAGCTAGAAATGAGAAAGTTTATTTAGTTTTTTGTACCGAGTTATTTCCTGAGTATATAGGTTATGTACTGAAACGCAAATCCCTTTTTGACGCTCCCCCTGCCGCTGCCACGGCACGCTCGCTGCGCTCGTTTGGCTTCTGCTGCATTATCTACATACAGACTAACTGTTCCTCGTGGCTTCGCTCGTCGTCGCACCTAATTTATATCATTTCAAAATGTCCCTTATTCATTTTAATTTGTGTCACAGGAGATAAAGATTATAATTTTTAATATAGACCCGTTTTAGATACAAAATCTGAATGTTAGCATTGAATTTTCGGAAATTAAAATTCGGAATACCATATTTCGGACTAGTAACACCACGGGGTTTTTAATTCTTCGTATTAATGAAAGTCGGAGAACTAAAATTTCATATTTATGAATTTCGATAAAATAAGAATCGTGTTTTTGAATAGTCGCAATTTAGTATCTTAGGGATTGTGACATTCGGAATTAAAAAAATCGGATAGTAAAAGTCAGAATTACATAATTCGGAATTTTTTGGTGTTTTCGTAAATTAGGCCTAAGTGCCTTTGGCTCTGTGAAAACACGAATAAAAAAAATAAAAAAAAAACTAAATCAATCCATAAAAAAGTCGAGAAGACATTTGTGAACCGGAAAACGGGTACAAATCCACTCAAATCTTGGTTGCTCTAAATATGTTACTAATTGCTGTACAAGTAATACATTTTCCCTTTTTCTGAACATCTGTCAGGAACCTGGTCCATCTAGTGATTTTATGACCGAAAATATTTCGAAATCTCATGACACAAAAATTTTAATAATTCAACAAGAGCAATTGCTGTTTATTAAAATCTACAGACAGGAAAAAAATGCTCGATTGTAGTTTTTCGGAACCTTGCATCCATGTGAAATGCATTCCGAAAGCACACAAAGAACATTTCGACTCTGATGAGGATGATGAAGATTTCATTTGTACGGTATGCTTCTTGATACAAAATAATAGCGGTAGCGATGATTTCACTCAAATTTTGTATGAGCATTGCCGTAATGAAAAATTTAACTCTAGATATCTTACAGTCTTGTAGATATTTACCACTGAATGCCAAAATTAAGACTAATAATTAAAAAAAATTCTTGATCTTGTTTAAAAAGGTATTGTCACGGCTAAGCCTTCGAGGCCTAAGAGGTCAATAGATAGAGGAGAGGTCTTAAGAAGAAAATATATTTCAATATATGTTTGACATAAAAGAAATAAGAGAAACAATATATTCTGACTCGCTCCATCATCGGGAAAAGATGTACTAGATTAAAGTTATTATAAGGACATAATATTATAAAAGGTAAAGTTCGACACCAATCCCTTTGTCTTGGGTTTACATATTTAGCAAGTGTATATGAAATGGTTTGATTTACTAAACTTAATGTCTGATGGTGCATAGTGGTAGCTAAGGAGTATTTTATATTGTCTGGTAGAATACCTTCTCCAGAAAGAGTGTGTCCCAGCACGGTTATTTCTTTATATCCGAAATTACACTTCGACGGTTTGAGTGGCAAGTTTGCGGCGCTTAATCGTTGAAACACTTTATCGAGAGCACTTTTAAAATCAATAAACGGATCACCATATACAATCACATTGTCGAAAAAAACTTTCACATTTTTATATTTGAGCCCCGCCAACACTTTGTTCATATTCCCTTGAAGAAAAGTTCAGCTAATTTTTAATCCAAATGGTAGTACATTAAATATCTATAATCCAGACGGTATGATGTATGCTGTTTTGTGTTTATCCTTCTCCGCTATGGATAACTGCCAATAGGCGGAATTTAAATCTAAATCGGCGTAGAATTTCGTCCCATATAGCTGTGTGATAATATCCTCGATGATAGGTAAAGAGTACGAGTCTGTAATTACCTTCTTATTTAGCTTTCTATAATCCACACAAAATCTCCATGTATGGTCTGGTTTTTTTTCACTAATACTACCGGTGATACATATGCGCTTCTAGATTTTCTAACCACATTGTTTTCCAGCATATTATCAATTTGCTCGCGTATAATTTAATGATATTCATTCGATATCCTATATGGTGCTCTATGGAATGGAGTTTCATCTATGGTATCGATCGTGACTTATACTATGACTATATTACACTGCCCTAAATCTTTTTTTTCAAACCCAAATGTCGATCAATACTTATTTAATATTTCTAGTAATTTAACTTCATTTCCACTTAGTTTAGCTACCACTACTTCCCACAATCTACCATCATTTTTATCTACTAAATTAAAAAAATAAATAATATCATCCCTACTTAATTCATGTGAAACCTGTATAACCTGAAGGGTATTTTGGCTTACATCTTTAACATTAAAATTGTTAACTTCATTATTTGTAATAAAATTTCGAATGATTTTGTCAAATTGTACAAAACCATTCTTAAAGTTTAATATTGCACTAGACTTCTGAAGGAAGTCTTGCCCGAGGATTAAATTCCTTTCAATATTATTAACTACAATACAATTACATAACAATCTTGTACGAATACAACATTATAGACCTATTTTATCCATTCGCTAACTTTGATCATAGGTCATTAGCGACCTCTTTAGGTACATCTGATTAAATTATACAAGGTTATACAAGTTTATCAGCTTAAGGAACTTAATAGTATTTTTATAGCCATCTACATTTAAACAGTCCTTTAAATTATTACGGATATTACATATTATTTTCTCATGGCTGTAGGCTTGACATTCTGTTAATAGGTGAAATATGGTTAGATCCACTCCGCATTTACATTTTGTTTTACTATTTTTAGTTATTAAATGAATATGTGTCACGTTGGTATGTCCTATGCGAAGTCGGGTGAGAGTAACTTGGTCCTTTCTAGAGTAAAATATCGCTGGAGACTTTTCAAAAACAGAATTTCTAACATTATGCAATTTACTTATGTTGTTTATTTTCCAAGTAGCATCCCATACTTTCATTATTTTAAATTTAATGTACTTTTTCAAGTCTTCTGGGTTTGATTTAATAGACGTGTCAGGTAAAGTTAGAGTAGTTGCAATCTTAGCCTCAGCATCTACTTTTTCATTTCCAGCTATTCCTTGATGGCTAGGAATCCAGATAATTTGAAATTCAAAGTTATTTTGTAATGAATTTACTATTAATTCTTTTATTTCTATGATGAGTGGATGTACATTTAGGATATTTTGTAAAGCTTGTAAGCATGACATAGAATCGGAATAGATTAAATATTTAATGATATTTGAATCTTTTGAAATTAATTCTAATGCTTTCAATAGAGCTATCGCTTCGCAGCTGAAGATTGAGTGAAAATCTCTCAGTCTAAACTGGTAACACTTGTCGTCAGTGACTACAGCCAACCCAGCTCTACCATTCATAACGGACCCATCGGTATAAAATGTTTTACAATTTTTAAACTTGCTATTAACTTCATTAAAAACATTTTTATAAACGAATTGAGGTGTGTTTTCTTTTACGTTATTTGCTAAATCAAGGTTAATGGGAAATTTAAAGTATTCCCATGGGCCATAGGAAGTATGTTTTTTTATAAACGTACTCGGGAGATTCATATCTATTTCCTGTAAATATTTTTTTGACCTAATTCGAAAAGGTTGTGGCAAATGTGGTTTAAACTGGTATTCTTCATCAAACTTAGAGAATATTGTGTAGCCTTTGTAAAGTGCACTATGTGGTCGTGATAAGATGTTTATGGTGTATATAAGCGTAAGTTGTTTTCTTCTATACGTTAAGGGTAGTTCGCCAGTTTCAGCTAAAATACTATCAATGGGACTAGTTTTGAAAGCGCCAATACTTAGTCTTAGCGCAGAATTTTGTACGACATTTAAGGAATTCAACGCTCGTGGTTTGGCTGAATCATAAATGACTGATCCATAATAAATTTTTTGTCTAATTAAGGCATGGTACGTGTCAATTAAGCATTTTCTGTCAGAACCCCATTTAACAGATGATAAGGATTTTATTATGTTTAATCTTTTATAACATTCTGCTTTTAATTTATTTATATGCATGTTCCAACTCATTTTAGAATCAAACATCAATCCTAATATTCTTAAAGTTTTGACTTCTTTAACATTTTGATCGTTTAATAATAGAGGCCGATGATTTATTTTCTTTCTTTTATTACTAAATATTATAAATTCTGTTTTATTTTTAGAAAAACGAAACCCTGCAGTTTTTGACCATTCTTGAAGGTTATTTAACGTGTTTTGAATAAGCTGCAATGTTGGTTCAAGGGTCCTTCCACTACAAGTTATTGTTAGGTCGTCTGCGAATAAAAATCCTTTAACTGGTTTGTTCAAACAAGAGAAAACATCATTTATAGCTATTAAAAATAAAATTACACTTAACACTGAACCTTGCGGCAAACCGTTTTCAATAGGTACCGAGTGCGATACAGTATCATTTACTCTTACTTTAATCAATCTGTTTGATAAAAAATTTATGACGAATGCTAGTATGTTACCCTCAAATTTCAGTTTTTCTAAAAGCTTTATGACCCTATGTTTCCAAACCATTTCATAAGCTTTTTCTATATCTAGCGCTACTGCAATCGTATAATTGTTAATTGAAAATGCATTAAGAATTTCTTGTTCTATATTTATTAAATGATCTGTTGTTGATCGGAATTGTCGAAATCCATATTGATGCTCTGATAGGTAGTTATTGATTTCCATAAACCAACGAATTCTCTTACTTATGATTTTTTCTAATAGTTTACATAAATTGCAAGTAAGCGAAATAGGTCTATAGCTTTCAGTAGCGCTAGGTGTTTTACCCGGTTTAAGTATTGGAATTACTAGGGATTCTCGCCACAAATCTGGAAATAATTGATTTTGCCATATAAAATTAAATAGTTTAAGTAAATATTGTTTACCAGAAGAGGGTAGCTGTTTAATCATAATGTTAGGGATATTATCTGGCCCTGGGCTAGAATTACTACTAAGAGAGATAACTGATATTAATTCATGCATTAAAATTTCTTTATTAATAGGATTAGAGTTGTTAAACGTGTTATAATTAAGGTTGGACTCTTCGTTAGTTTTATACATTTTGAAATCATTATCATAGTTTTCAGAACTAGAATTTTTTGCAAATTTGTTAGCCAGCAAGTTCGTGGTTTGACAAGGATTCGCGGTCAATAATCCATCGGAATTTTTAAGGACTATGGTACTGTAACCGGTTTGAGAATGATTAATTTTTCGAACTTTTTTCCAGGCTTCTCCAATGGGAGTGTGTGTGTTTTTAGATAATACCCAATTTTGCCAGTACGCTGCCTTATGTTCTTTTAGGATTCTTCTACTTTGTGCTCTCTTTTTTTTATACTCTATTTTATATTTGAATTCAGGATCGTAAAAAGCATGTTTTTTGAAATTTTTATAAGCCTTCTTTGTTTCTTCTACTGCAGTCTTACATTTATCACTCCACCACGGTACGCTATTTTTCCTTAATATGCCTGAAGTTTTTGGTATAGATTTGTTAGCTGCGTTAGTGATTAAATCAACAAACTTTTGTAGTATGTAATTTATGGAGATGTTAAATGTATTATTTAGGTCTACTAGGTTACTTACATTTTTATCAATTTCTTTCTGAAACAATGACCAATCTGCTTTGTCAAACTTCCATTTCTGTGGTATTTTTATATTTGAAGTATTTCGAAAAAAACTTTTAATTAATATCGGAAAATGGTCACTATCATATAAATCCTCTAAGGCATTCCACTCAAAATATGATGTTATATTCTGTGAAGCCAAAGTTAGGTCTATACTGCTAGTGCGACCAGTTTTGCTGTCAAAGTGAGTAGGTTGGCCATTGTTTAACAGAAGTATATTGTCGTGTTCTTCGAGCCATTCCACCATAAATTTTCCCCTTGAATCACACCTTTCAGATCCCCAATTAAAATGATGACTGTTAAAGTCGCCTAGTAGCATAAACGGCGTAGGGAGTTGTTTATAAGGTTATCTAAGTCATTCTTATTTAAAGAGATGCTATTTGGAATATAAATATTGCATATTGTTAGTTTATATGGGATTTTTATTTTAATCGCAACGGCTTCTAAATGGGTATTAAGGGGGATTTCTTCAGGTAATGTATGAGACTTTATAAAAATAGTAACCCCACCACTAGCTCTATTACCGTAAGATCTATTTTTGTTAAAGTTACTGAAACTTTTTATGGAGGCACAGTAATCAGACCTAAAATTCGTTTCTTGCAAGCAAATGCAGGTTGGATCCAGCTCATTAACAATTAACTTAATATATTCTAACCTTTTAAAGTACCCATTTACGTTCCACTGTAAAAGATCCATATTTAAGTTGTTGAATGTAAAAATAAGAAAAAAATTATAAAGTATAATTCACTTAATAAACCAGTAAAAATTATAATATTGTACTAGGATTATGAACTTACAGATATACTACAGTCTAACATTTCATGTAATTTCCTTGACAGCCTAGAACACCTATTTTTTAAGCTTTTATTCATCTTGCAGTGTAAGGTATTGCACATTTTAATTAAACCACTTACGTTATCACTATAAGAATTTACTAGGTCTTTTATATTTTGTTTACCCCGAGTGTTGTCCAATAGACTTACAAATTGGTCGATGTCTATGGGGAAACTTTCAATGTCTTGTTCACTTACGCTCTCCTTTATATCTTTCCACACTTCATTTTCTGTTCTTGGGTCCAACTTTTTGAGCTTCTTTTTTGCTTTTATTTTTGTGTCTGTATCATCCAGAGAAATGTTGCTATCCGTTTCATCAGTTTCACTTTCTAGCATACAGGGTTCTTTAGGTATGCCTTGATGTGAAACTAGAGGTTGTACAAACTGAGGTTTTGACGATTCACTCGTGGATGGGGAATGTATACGCTTTTTTCCTTTATTATTTAATGGTTCTTGGTACTTGTGGGATTGGCTGGCAGGTGGAGCTAAATCGATGACTAGTTTCTGTGCCTGAGAGCTTTGAATTATATCAGTCGTATTTTCTTTGTGACTTTCGGCTGGTGTATCATTTTCTTTAGATGCTATTTGAGAGCTCATATTATTTTCTGGACAGTTTTTAGCCAAATGGCCTATTGTGTTACAAACAAAGCATTTAAGAAGGTCAGTAGAAACGTATATCCAGTAGTTCGTACCTTCAAAATTAACTTGGAAAGATTCTGGCAAACGATTTTCATCCTCTGGTGTTACGTATAGCTGCCTTCTAAAGCTTAGAATGTGTGAGAAACCAGGATCTGAAGCACCTATTTTGACGAAAGAGATTGGTGACATTATTTTAATGTTAAACTCTTCAAATTTATTTTCAATTACGTAGTTAGGGATCACCGGGCAAACATTTGATAGGACGATGCGTTTGTTTCTGGTTACGAGTGGTTTAATATCTAACATATTATTTTTTATTTTTATTTTTTTCTTATCATCCATCAGGTTATCTGCTGTTTTCTTTGAGTCTAAATAAATGCATATTCTCGCATTAGATATTCTTGAAATAAATCTAATTGATGTTGCAGGAACAATAGAGGACAGTGAGTTAAGGTACTCTTTTAACGTTATTCCGTCGATCGAGTCTAAAATAATCGCCTGATCTTTCTTTGGATAACAAGTTGATGAAGTAACGTTTGCATAACTTGAGTTATTCATTGCTTGAGAGTTCTTGTTTTGTTGAGACATTGGGGTGGGTTGTAACGATGGGTTGGAATACATAGCGAAAATAAGGAACTCCTGTCACCAGGAGTCCCTTTGATACACTTCATACGCAGATTTTTAGTAAACGCACGGGTCAATGACACAATGATAAGCCGAGCGCAGTGAGACACGCGCGTCCGCTGGGATTACCGCGCGGAACTGAACATTCTTTTTATTTTATCCTTTAGTCAAATTACGACAGAATTGTAAGCCGCCAGCAGGTTTGTTTCTGCGATAATGTCTTGTATTATTTAATGCACAACCAAACGTTGCAGTACCTCATTAATTGAGTACAGCAAACCAACGAACGCATGTCGACTGCTGCGTTACATGACTCAACCGACACAATAATGAAAGGATTTTAAATTGAATCATTTACGACATCATGTACGACAATCGGAAATCATAGCAATGGTTGAACCCTGGCAAAGCAGCCAAATCCTGCCCCAAGCGATAATTGACACAATAAAAGTTACTTGTGAGCTTTTGGTGGATTAGTGCTGGTGTCATTCACTACAGCTTTCTTAAATCTGGCCAGACGATTACGGCAGATTTCTGTTTACAGCAACTGCAAACCATGATGGAACAGCTAGCTGCTAAACAACCGAGGGTAGTCAATCGCTCTAGGCCACCGCTGCTTCAGGACAATGCTAGACCACACACTGCACTACAGATGGCTACCAAATTAGTGGAGCTTCAATTGGAATGTCAAAGACATCCACCGTACTCCCCGGACCTTGCTCCAACAGATTACCATTTTTTTCATAATTTGGATAACTTCTTGACAGGGAAAAAAATTCAACACCGATGGGGCAATACAAAGCGCCTTCAAAGATTTTATTGATTCCCGTCCGAATGGTTCTTTTAGTAAAGGGATCAATGAACTACATATAAGATGGCAAAATTGCATAGATAGCAATGGTACATACTTTGATTAAATAAAAATATTATATATTTTTTAAATTGACTTTACGGTCTTCCCTTACAAAACGCCAATTTCATATGTAATGAGTTCACCTAATAATAATGAGTGGAAACAAAAATTGAAAAGTTCATTAGTAGAAAAATTTTATTATTACATACCTTGATGGTGAAATATGGCTGAACTTTTTTGTTTTTATTATATATCTGTAATGACCCTACATCTGTATATACCCATATTTGTGCAAATTAAATGATTTGATTTGACATAAAAATATCTTGACAGCATATGTGCAGAAGATAAAGTCCAACACATGTGCCTGACAGCTATTTTGGACATTTAGGTACAGGGCTTTTGATACGGTATCTCTTGCGATTATTTTGTGAAAGCTTGAGCTGATTGAAATTAGAGGTATTGCCTTGGATTGGTATTCAAGCTACTGAACCAACAGGGAACACATTTTAATCTTATACCTCTTGTTCCACTTAAACAATTGATTTTGGCGTGCCCCAAGGAAGCATGCTTGGCTTATTCTTGTTTATAGTTTATGTTGACAGCATGACACAGTTGTTCCATAATCAAATTGGAATTGACGTTATTTGCTAATTCTTAGGAAACATACTTGGCGTAAAGTTTTTTCCAATGCTGGAAAGAGTATTTTTGAAATCGTGAATTGGTTAGTACAAAACCTGCTCAGCCCTAACACAGCAAAACTAATTTTATCTGTTTTCAGCAAAACAAAAGATTCTGCACCCCCTTCTAACTTAATATTAAGAACTCAGGCCCCGATCAACAAAATTTCCTCTGCCCAAAACTTACCAAATGTGAAGTGGTGTGCTACTTAGGTATCAGTCTAGATCAGAAATTGACTTTCATCTAGCATATGCAAGGTGTATATACTTATCCACGTAATGAAACTTTTGAAGAATGGATCAGATAAACATACACTCGTATTAGTGTTTAACGAATTTTGTCAGTCGTCGCTCCTTTACTCCTTTACTCTCGGTCCCCACACCGAGTAAAAAACATTTTCAATTAAAGCTGAAAGAGCTCAAAGATCAGTATAAAAGGTCATGCTACGTAAACTAATATGATTGCCATTAAATCTGATGTACGAAAAGGCACAAGTTCTGTTAGTTTGTTTTATAGAACCTTTAGATCCAAATATCCCGATACCGTCTTACCTTTGAAACAATGAAGACAGCATAGAGATAAAAAGGATTAATCTAGCTATGCTAAACGTTTTCCTAGTTACTGTTACTGAAAAAATTAAGAAATAACGTCAAATCACTGGTTTTGCAAACATAAAGTCTAAAGAACCATTTGAGACATTTTTAACACTTGACTAAGAGGCTACAGAATCTTTACTGAAAGTAATTGGTAACATACAATACCCATCACACACACAAAATCAAACAAAACATTCTAAACTATGATTGGTTTTAAACATTTAGTTATTTAGGCACTGGGGGACTGAGATTTGTAATAAGCAGTGATTTAGAAGTGTTTCCTCGCAATCGCAAACAACTGCATTTTTGCAACGGCAATATATTCTCAATTTGCTATATGAATAGGACCATAATCAACATACTATAATTTAGTGACTTTTATGAATTTTCTTACGATATTCTGTTTAATTATGGGTCAACATATAACAACCGTATTATTTTGGAGAAAAATTATGAGGGATGACAAAAATGTCATAACCTTCATAACCTTTGATTATAAATAAATAAATAGTTCTAACAATCACACCAATTATCTAGCCCAAATTAAGTATCATTAAGAACTTGTGTTATGGATACTAGATAACGGATAAATAAACTTAAGAAATGTATAAACACACATAGATTTTTTTAATATATAAATATTAGAAATAAACTTAAATAAACATACATACACATCCATGACTAGAGAGTAAATATAATATAATATCTGCTCCTACCAGGATTCGAACCCGGGACCTCTGGCATGGAAGGCAAGGCTACTTACCTCCATACCAAACAGGCCGACAATGTATAAAAAGTTAAAATTTTTTACAAAAAGTATGATTCAATATACCACTTACTTTCTGAGTACACAAGCAATATGTTAAAATATCACGATCTCCAATCTGCCCAAGCATGAAACGAAGTGTCACGACCAGGGCCTGCAATCGGCAGAATCACGATACTATTTTAGTTACGCTAGAACAAAGAAATGGAGACCTTATTTTTATTAAAGGCTTTTCTTGTAGTGGAAGCTTCTCTTCAAGACGACAAGAAGACAAAGGTTTTCAGTTAATCAAATGTAAGTGCAGACAGATATAAGATTTTATTATCGTATGGATATTGAATGAATCGTTAACCCGTCGAACATTTTTCTTATGTACCTACGTAGTACAAAGGACACTCGACGGGTTAAAGAAGCTGACTTAAGGAAAATACAAGGTGAATGTTTTAGGGTTTGTATTTGACATTTTAACGTTATCTCTATGTGTTATTTAAATACAAAATAAAGGCAATGGAACATTTTATAGAATAAGTGATGATTTTTTTATAAATATGAATATTAGCATATCAGTACAATTCATGATCCATATTTATTTGTTTGCATTTAAAATGTCTAGATTTATTTTATCTTTATTCTTTTCTTTGTAATCATTTGATTTTAGCTATTTAAGTTTAGAATTTTTTTGTTAATATATTTAATTGTTGGCTATTAAACGTATTGTAATGTCTATACTTTCTAGTTTTTCACGCTTGTATTTGCTCAATTTATCTAAATTTATGGCTAACTAGAACAAAATAGAACAAAACATCTTCAATTGTTTCGCTGTATCCCAGAACAATTGCGTTACGAACATGTTAAGTAAGCATTTTGCTTTGATTATTTTTAGTGGATGAAGCGTGGTATTAGTAAATTCGATACATTTTCCAATTGAAAACGGTTTCTATTGCTTCTGTCTTAGGACGCAGTTTGAAGCAGTGAATTTTAAAACCATACAGTGTCAACCCCAAACCATTTTATCCGTTCTTACTGACTACTGACTATATAGTTAATGAATAGTAGTTGTTGGACTTTATCTTCTGCACATACGCTGTCACGTTACGTCATGCTGTTAAGTCAGAAGTCAAATTTCTGAAAGGTAAAAATTATTTTTCCATTTCTCTGTAAGTTTGTTGAAAATGCTTTAACTTTCAATGCTGAAAATACATAATTGAAGAAAGCAATATTTTAATTTTATTAATTCTTTTATTATACTAATACTTGAAACTGGCAGACATAGTTATTTTGTAGTTACACAGCTGATTGCCATAAAACACAAAGTAATAATAATAATAATAAGTTTATTTTATTTTGTTTTTCTGTATAATGTTTTATGTAATTTATGGATTTCAATTAAAATCTCGTTATTTCATCAATATTAATTTTAATACCATTGTCACAATGGTTTTAAATAAACATTGTGCAGTATTTTTGATGACAACAAATATTTATAAACACATATTCCATCATTTCAGTCAAACAGTTGATTTTTTTTTGAGAACCTATTCATAGGGGTAAATAAATTCAGAAAAAGCTTATTCTCACATTTTTCTCACCAGCCTTTTTTTACTTTTTATAGGTATTAGGTAATATTCAAATAAGTAAAATGTTATTTTAATTAAAAAGCATGTAAACTTGATTGTTGCTTTAAAACATTTTCTGAAACTTTATTTTCAAAAGAAATAAAATAGAAACCTGTTTAAAATAGAACATACCAACAGAAGTGAGTTGCGCGAAAACAAAACAAACTTTTAGACAAGACAGGCGATAAACTTTAAAGGAAACGTCAAGTTATGTAAGTATAAAAGTTTGCGGGACAAATATTTTTAGGAAGAGAAAGATGAAAAGTAGGTGTAATCTAAAATGTAAAATGTATTTCAATTTATTAATCTTTATAATAATCGTGAATAAGTAACAAAATGTTAAAAATATTTTGATTCTTTTAAATATTAGATTAAATATATTATAATAATCTGTGTACGAAAAGATATGTCCCAATCTGGGCTAGGTCTTTGTACACCATTTAAAAAAATTGACAAATAAATGGTAATTATAGGAAAAATACAAATAATTTGATTTAATCAGTAGTTAGATGGTAATAAAATAAAAAAGTCAACATTATTTGTGTTCGTTTTAGCGGGCAACATTGACAATGAGTCTTTTCTATGGCGGAAGTTGTCAAGTGAAGTTACTTCATTAAGCAGAGGGGACAGCCACGTCACTCACAGCACAATTCACTCACATCACATTGATAGTTGTCTGGTTGTGTGTTTGATTTTTCGTTGCACTTGAATTCTTTCTTTCGGTTTACAACTGTTAAATAAGCTAAAAATACACATAACAATTCAATTCAACCAACCAGCCATCGATACCACTCGATACACAAAACTAAAAGATCTAAATAAACCTTAGCTGTCAAAATGACATTTTTTCCGCCATGATGTTTTTTGTTTGTGTTGCACACTAATAATGCTCAATTTCATTTCCTACCAATAAACAAAGTGTTTTAATAACAATTTAACAATCAAAAAGGTGTCTTAGCATCTTAAACTATTTTTTGATAAAGTGTACAAGGACCTGGCCCAGACTCCTTGCATTTTGGGACATTTCTTTTCTAATAAAAGTGTCAAAATGAAAAGCTTGAGCTCTAAATCTAGAATTTCATTTTAAAGCAATTGAGTGAAACTGTCGTTTTAACGAGCTTTGTCAAATTGAGAATATCATTTGAAGATTTGTTATTTCAAACTGCGAGAAAATGAGGTTTGTGTCTGAATTTATGAACAACTGGCGACGCGGCCTGCCTACATTTTTGTCGTAGTGTCGCATCAGATTGTTGCGTCAATAATTAAGTAAATGTTACGTTTATGTAACCTATTTTTAAATAATAATTATTTATTTGAGATAAAGTTTAGACTATCTTTTAAATTAGGCACGCAGAGTTGATTCATAAAAAACAGTGAGTGACATTTTCACATAAATATTTTAAACCATATTTATTCATGTTTTATTACATGACATTTACTTATTAAGTAAAACAACCACAGATTCTGAGGAGCAAGAGACCAAACGAAAAACAAAAATATCCAAATACAACCCTAGAGAAGACCAAAACATGTTACAACATACATCCAGGTACTATCATAATTATAATTAAGTTAATTTATATGATAGCTATTTTTTAAAGAAATAGTTTTTAAGTTCCTTGTTTCCTATCCTGCAAGTATTTGAAAACGTAAACAATATACATATTATTAAAACAAATAACAAATTTGATGAACATGACCTTTTACGAAATTGACTCAATCAAAGGTATGTTCACAACTATCATTTTAATTTTGAAATAAGCTAGTATAGACAAAATACAAAGCGAAAATGCGACCTTAAACTTTTCAAGTGATTCTCCACGTAAAACAAAACCAACGCAACTGCAAACTTTCATAAAACAGGAAAAAGTTTTTTATATTCTTTTTTTTTGCCGCCGGAGCAACACCCTCACGGGAGGGAGGTGGAAGGTGCGTCATGCATACCGCCGCAGGAAAAAACAGACCTTTGCGGGGGTGATGTACCTACCCACTAAAAACCTTGCCGGCTGTAGCATGGGAATGCTGTGCAGCCTTCTTCTCAGCGACACCCGGGTTGGGAGGTGGGTGCGCAAGCAGGGACCCGCTTGAGGGTCACCCGCTGAGAAAAATAATCATTTAAGGTGCTAGTGATAGTTTGATGATGATTGTTCGGCCTGGGCAGCCTTAAGCTGGTCCAGATTAGCCGAGACCTGATCGGGGGGATCCGAGAGTGCATTTCTCGGTCTACGGACTTTGTACCTCGACGGCATGGACGGAGCAGTTTAAGCTACTGACTCGCGATGAGGGGGTTAGGATGCTCTTCGGATCGCTTGAAAAAAGCGGTGTAGAGCGTCCTAAGGTGTTGTTGTACTGTAGTCTAGGCAGCTCTCTAATTACCACATCGTATGTGACTATTATTAAACATTAAAATAAGTATAGTAAGATGCTTGTCTACAATTAGATATAAGCCATCGCAGAAATTTCTATAGATCTATAAGAGAGGAACCATTCCATCATACATTATTTTGTTACATTCAAAATTATACTCGTAAAAATGATGTCTTCATTTTCGATGCAAGACCTCAGTCAGCTTGAATTCTGCCGACATCTTGAACAATTATAGTCATAATTCATAAAAATTAACATAAAACAATTTTAAATTATACGTATAAGCCTCGCTCTTGAATCACTCTATTTGTTGATGAAAATCTCAGCGAACTGAGAGACCGATGGCGGGAAGCGAAATTGTTGTATACTATATGTATAAAGAATATTGAAAAGTTAAAGGAGTTACGTTTTTTTTTTAATTATTTTCAATTAATTTTTGTCAGACTTGTTTTGGTTTTTGGATTTCGAAAAATTAAACAACAATTTATGATTTTTTAATGATATTAGTCTTAAAAATTTAATAAAATAACGTTGTAACATCTAGCTCTTGACTAAACTTACATCAGGTCGCTCGAATGAAGATCATGGCTGGATTTGATACAGTCAATTACTTGGTTACTGGTTCACGCGTCAGAGTTACTTATAGGTATGCGAAAGAAGGTTTAAACCACTCGATATAGTAACTTGTCTTTGAACCCTCCATGGAGATGGTAATTATTTATGTATCTCTTGGAAGACGTAAACTGTTAGTATCTTAACACATTAACGGCGTGTTTTATGTTTCAAAGTATATTAATGATTAAACACATAAGGTAATTGTGCTGGCCTGAGAATCACAAGAGCGAACATATTTTATGAATGAAAACGGAAACACCTTCGCTTTTACAGTGTCTGATGAAAGGTGATGATGATAAGAATACTGTTTTTTGTAAAACTGTGAAAGTAACTGCTTTCCAGAGAGATTTGCAGTTCGGTTTCATTTCACAGTTCGGTTAAAACGTTATTTTAATTTTAGTTCAAAAGTAGTGTCTTATGTATTCAATGAAAAATTTTGTCCCTGTATAAATGATAACATACTCCGAAAAGTATACGCCTATAACTTCATAAGTAACAGTATAATAAAAATACACAATATAATGTACTGTGTATAATGTGATTTTCCAATAACTTCTTTGGAAAGCAACAGAAAAATATTTTAACGAGGGTATATCCAGATTAAGCTTTTTTTAGCTCAGCCAATTAATTGCATCCTCGGTATCTGCCAATTACAGAGGGGAGGTGAGGGTAATTAATAGGGTCAGAATTAGTACTTTGGGCGGTAACATGAATTTTTTTTTTTTGAGAACGTTGACGATAAATAACTATTACTACTACTGTTTTAGTTTTTGAACATAATTGTGTTAGACTTCGATATGTTTTATGAAAGGACATCTATTATTTCGTCCAAAATTTAAACAAGTTTTATACTTTCACTGTTTTCTTGAATACATTTTTTTAGAGACCTTTATAATTCAGGTTCCGATACTCACGATAACAATATGATAACAAGAAAAAACAATAACAATTACCTATGTAGCGCCAACGGCACTCTCCACTGACGGTTTAAATGACTGAGTATTTGAGTTATATTTTGTAATTAGATATTGAAACTGCACATAAAGCATTTACTCGGGGGCGCTGGCAGCTGTTCATTCTAATACAGCTGTTAACTTCAAGTACTCTTGTAATTTCTTTTTTAATGTATAGTTATGTGATTAGTTTAAGAGTTTTTTCTTGTATTCTTAAAGTGTTAATAAATCATCATTATCATTATTATTATTATGTCTAAAATATATCTATATCCAAAAGTTAATAGAATAGAATAATACTTTGTTTCCCATTCAGATAAAGGCACTAAAAAAGAGAATGACAACACTAAAGGCGTGATTCCTTTCCTCTTTCAGGCAACCTTGAAACTCATGAGTTATTTGCTATTGTGTTCAGCTTTACTCGTAAGAGCATATATTGTCGTAATGTCTCCAGCCGTTATAAAGTTTTTAGGACTCAGTGATTTCTGGTTATATGGTCAGGGTCAGCGATGCGATCAATATTTAAAGCGTCATTGTCATTAAAGTACGTTTTCTTATGGTAGCGTCGGGTGACGGGTCGCTCACTTCCCTCTAATATGGTTGAGGAGGGCGATGGCTGGTACCCGCGTTAACTCGTGAACGGGTGCCGTTTGAGGGTGTTCGTCGTTTGGATACTTGGAGCGAGGGGTACTTGCCGTGCTAACAGACGCAGATAAGAATAATTTTGTATAGACTTATAGAGGCACTGTAAATTTATTTTGAAAAATAACGAGTTCACGAGTTAACGCGGGATCCAGACATCGCCCTCCTAGGCCATAGTAAGCAAAGCTTGTGTTATGGATGATCTGGAGGGAATCCAGAGTAAACATACACATATAAATACAAACAACCATGATCCGAGAACAAACATCTATGTTCATTACACAAATGAATCCAGCCAGGACTCGAACCTGGGACCTCTGGCGAATCAGGCAGGTCTACTAACCGCTACGCCACTCCGTCTTTACTCTCTTACATGTTCACACTACTCACTTACATATTCAAAGACGTGGATGTTACGAACACATTTACACAAACAATTTTATGACAAAAGAGTGCAATAACTCTATTAGGTTTACGTATATATTTAACACTAACGTTCTATTTTATACTCTTAATGAATAACTTCAGATTTCTCTGGCTCCACAAGGAACTTTAGAAGAAATTGTGAAGTTTTATTAAAAACATATAAACTAAATGTACTACCTCGAAGTATGCAAGGGTTTTAACCTACTTGACGGAGATAAGGGTGGAAATTATTATAAATAAATATAGCCAATTCTTAGATCCAAACTCACGAAAATATGCTGCCATTCCCATCATATTATATAAATATAAGAATCCTATATCTGAACCAGTAAGTTGACCAAAATAACAAAGTTTGTATTTGTTAAACAAGAAGTAACATTTTGGAGAGAGATAGCGATATATTATGCTTAAGGTACAGTTTAGTCGTTTCAGGCGCGTTATGGTGGGTACTTACGGTGAATGGAGTTTGTTTCCTTCGCTGTTTGAGACGTGTACATTTTCACGGAGTTGGGTGATGTGCAAGTACGTTCTGGAAAAAATTTTAGTTGTCGCTTCAGTTATATAACAGGTTTATTTTTATTTAAAAGTATTCTCATGATTTGCGATATTCATTGTTAGCAACATTCTAAGTTGACGTGGTGTATGTAGTCGCTGATGGGTGGCGCTAGCTGTAAAGGTTGAAAACACGTATTGACTACCGTTTCCTAGTATGTATTTACTGGAATAACTTTTGATTTTTAGGCGCGAGTTTAAGTATGTTCACCAAAACTTTCTATTACATGCTAAGTGGACAATAAATATCACTTGAAAAATGGCTTGGTGTAAGTTTTTAATATGAGTGGATCTGATCACGCCAGATGGTGAACGAGCTGGTTCCGTCCCGATGAACTAAAATAAACCTGCACTTAAAGGTATTAACATTTTTCTTTGTAGAAAAATAATGGTTGGCATAATCTTTTGGTTCTCTTATTTAATAAAACTTAACGTTTGAGTTCGAAAGCTGCATTTATTGTTACATCATCTTTATACTTATAAGATGCCGTTTTTTACGCTTAAGGTGATATTTCAATTGTTGTTGTGTACCACTGGGTTTGCTCTTTCCATTCATTTCTTGTCCTTTTGCTTTGCTGCTAAAGAAGCTGTATTTTTGCAGATTTATTCATGAAGTAAGTTACAGAATATCTTCATATTATTAATTTGTATGGTGATGGACTAAGTGCAACAAAAATGGTCACCAATCCTTTCCACTGCCGCCAAACAAAACATTTTATAGATCAAAAGTACAACTCTATACGAGAAAGGTAAGTGACAATACCATTATGTTTTATACGTACTACAAAATTTCAAGCTGATGTTTTGGCAAAACCTTTCAAGCTCATTAAGTGTTAGAAATGTGTTACAGACTCAGGGTTGTCATTGTCAACACAGTAGGGCAGACAGTTATATTTTATTACATTGAATTATTTATTTTGTCATCTTGTTATCATATCAGATTACGGGGGCATATTTAAAATTGGTACTGTTTGGTTTAATTCTTGTATATCATCATGTTTTTTGATATGAATATTTGATGCCGAAAATAAAATAGATAACTTGCCTTTTTTACGTCATGTCTATATGTAAACATGTATTTTATTAAAACAGTTTTGGGGCTCAAAAGTATTTCTATAGTATAGTTAAGATTAGTAAAAACGGTATGTATAATTTACAGTTGTGTTGCAACCAACTTTACCGGGTAGGTACTACTGGTCGCCCTGTTATGGATAAAGTTGCCTTTTTTTTTAAAACGCACGCAAGTCGTGGCACATATTCTGAATCTAGCAACACTATTTTCTTCTCAAATAGAAATGTCAGAGTTTATAATTTTAACCACGCAGCGTTATTAATTTCTTTACTTTTTCATGTTGATTATTAGAATTAATTTTAAATTCTTATTTACTCGGTTGCTACTTCAACCAATAAGCGAATTAAAGCCAAAGAGAAAATAAATTATAATATATGGAGCCAATTACTAAATACTCAATTAATATAACATTAATAATTTGCAGCGGATTAAACTAATAAGTATATTTATGAACAAAATATTTGAAAACATATATTATACATCGAGGATCAAATTATGGGGATAAATTATTTTGCAATTATGGAACCAATTCATTAAAAATATATTTAACATTTTCGTTAAAAACAAAACACGAGCATTAAAAATAAATAAGTAAGCACACAATTACTAGACGAAAAAGATTTCATGGTGCTGATTAACATGTGATAAGATGGAAATACAATGGTAGTTAATATAGAACTAAAAAGACAGGAATGATACAAAACAAAGAAATTTACTATATGTATTACTGACAACTCATCACTTATAAATTAGTCTACAAAATGATTCCCAAAATGATTGCAGCGTGGCGTAGTAGGTTGTAGCCTCTTACCAACGCAAGGCCCCAAATTAAGCAGAGCTTGTGCTATGGATGACAACACAGTAACCTGGGTGGGAAACCAGGATAAACATACGTAATAAATACAAAGAACCATGACCCGAGGTCAAACATATTTGCTCATCACACAAATGGATGCCCCGACCAGGACAGGAACCTTGGACCTCCAAGGTATGAGGCAAGGCTACTTACCACTATACCACTCGATCGTAAAAAAAGAAAAGAAACTAGCAGAAATATAGAATTGGTAAGTGCAAAAGTGGAGCAGTTACAATTATAAAGATAGATATGGTAACTGAGACTGCACTTAGATTGCGTTTAGATTTTTACTCGTTTCGGTCTCTTCCAATTTTTTAGGTACTGTTAGGTTGAAATCACGTAAGGACTATCAACTTCTTATTACGGTTTTCCAATAACAAACTGGTTTATGCATAAAGTATTCAAATTTAAATATACTATGACAACATGACTGCGTTTTATTTGTAAAATGCAAAGACACTTTGTCAGGGAGTAAAAATATAATAATAATAATAAATTAAACCCCAAACAAACACACTAACTGTAGCTCCAATGTAAGCAGAGCGTGTGTTATGGATGACCATACAGCGAACTGGGGGGATATATATCACATATATCAGAATATGTATCATATATGTCCACACTATCTAGTTAGAGTTCTATTGACATTAAGTTTTTCATTACTACTCTTAATAATTTCATTTGCCATTAGCTACACGACACCTGTCATTACACCTTAATTTTTAAAATTACTGAAATTTATCCTATGGACATACTGAACCATTTCATTCCGAAAACAAACTTATAAGGGACGGTATTTTCAGCAGCAGCTGTTACTGGCAAAACTGTTCAAATAAGATTTCAAACAAGGATCCCGAATAAAACACCGCATACGAGCTACCCTTGTATGATATAAAAGTTTTTTCATCACAACGAATTTTTTTAAGAGCTGTGAATTTAAGAGCTGTGAAGCTGTTTATTTCTACAAAAAACTATGTCTCTGACTGTTATAAATGACATATCATAGTGAACTTACAAATGTGGGATTCACGAATTTAAGCGGATTTCTGAGTTAAGCTCATGTTGGTTGACTTCTAAAGTTGATTGCTTATGTTCCTTTCAATTACACATGACGTCATTTGAACTAGGTGCAATAGCCCAGGGGCGCGTTCAGTAACAAGGAAAGTTAAAATAAATACAAGAAAATAAGCGAAAAAATAGGTATTTATGGTATTTTTCCATTTCAATATTCTTGTATGTATAGTTGGCGCAGTTTAAAAAAAATGTTCTGAAATAACGGCTCAGACCACAATTTTGAGCATTTTTTCCAAAGATACAACACTGAAAAAACTTATGTTAAAATATTAGCAGCTGACCCCTAGGATCCTTGAGGATATTTAATGTCAACCTTTTCACACTAACCTAAAATTTGTAATATACAAAATGTTACCCGAAGCTTTGCTCGCGTGATACTTGAGGACACTACTTTTTCTGTTTGAAAGATAACAATAATGTAAGGAATAACGGGATTTTACCACTATTTTGATTTTTTTCATCGAGTTTTCAATATTGCAAGCACCATTCTAAGCATCCCATTTATTCCTAAAATAATAGTTTCAATAACCGCGACAGTCTAAAACAATGCAAGATAACCTACGAAGTAAATCATAAACATGTAGGCCGAAAAATCTTTAAGAACAATATTAGAACGTTAGAACAACGGCGTTTTTGACTAAACATGATAAGATATTAGAAAAATTTAATTTGATTTCTTTATTGACGCGAATATTTTACGTTAAAATAAGGTTTGGGCATTCCATAATCTAGTGCCCGAAAGAGTTCCTGCTACTTCCAGCGTTTGGCTTGTTTGATGGTCATTGTAAATGCCAACTATAGAGCAGATTGGAGTCTCTTAAAATGAAATGGAAAATTATTTGAAATTATTGTAATGCTCGGAACCAAAATGCTAAATCATGTAGCTGCTTCGGTTAGAATTTTTGCTTTTATCATATGTTTCCCTTCCTTTTTCCTTAGAAGATATTAAAAAGATAAAAATTATATCTAAATACAATAAATAAATCTAACTAAACACAACAAGTACATTCAAATTGCAAAGTAAGCAGATGGAACCTAGATTTCTAAGGTTTTATTACAAAAATAAACAATTGACATTCACTGACGAACACAATTAATTACAAACTAAACTTCAAGTGACGAAAACAAAAAGGAATCAAAATAAAATCTGGCAATAATTTCAAATCAAAATCATAATACAGGTAAATTTATAGTAGATTTTACAATTATTTTAATGGGCTAGCCATATTCTGCCTTTAGGGAATGTCACATTATAATCAATTATAAAATTTATTCATTGGCATCAAACAGTCATACAATGAAAAAAAAAATTAACAAAATGTATTTCATAATATAAAGACAACAAGTGCCGAAAAGTAGAAAATTATAAATTTATTGAGATATTGTTAATAAATTTATCCTACAAAAATTTATTTCAGTTATTCTTGTGACTTGGTTTTTGGTAGTTTAATACATATTCTAGGAAATATACAAAAGAAGCTATTCGAATAAAATGCAGTATTGTGGGGTTGAGCACGTAGATGTTTAATAACTCTCCGACTTTTTTAAAAACAATTTCAACAGAAATAACGTTTAAAACGTTCTTGGAACAGCAGCTCCCGTTGAGTTTCGGTTGTTTTTTGTGATTTACAAATAAAGCTTTTTGGAGACATTTTGACTTTTTATCCAATGTTATTTTATTGAAGATACATCTGATTTGTACTTCAGGTAATCAATAAGTAAAATGGCTTATCGTAGTCGTCTACTAAATGGTATCCAATTCTGCGAATTTCATTACGAAGTTTTATTTAGTTGTTGATGTTGAAAAGTTTTACATCTATCCTTAAGTTAGTAAATTGACTGCTAACCCTTTAGTCGCTGAGAACAACATATTGAAATAAATTTTTTTTATGCATTTGTTTGTTCTCCCTGTAGCAAAATTAATCGAAATTTATTGTTATGAATTACTTTCCGAAAAGCGACCTTATATGTTAATAAAACTAAGCAAAGTATGAAAAAGATTCATCAGACTTACCTAATAATATGACTGGGACCATTTATAGTATTTAGTAGTTTAGTACAATGTTCTCAGTGTAACCTCAATAAAAGATACTGTTCGAAGGAATCGCTATTTTTAAATTCAAACGCTGCTGAAATTTACAAACATTTACTCGAAGAGAAGTAAGTGCACGTTCAGATGTGATTTGTTTTGGTTTTTTTACATATTAAACCAAAGACATTACAAAACCTACACTATATGCAATACCTTTGAAATACAAGCATGGAATCACGGGATAACAAAGGAAAAGGTCGTAGGAAAGTGTACTCGTATTCTTTTTAGCTTTATATTTACAAGGAATTTTATAGTGGTTAAAGCACGACATGCGAGATAAACTGTTTTATTTTCATCTTTTCACTTTTATAGTAGTCGACTAAAGTAAAGTAAATTATCCCTCAAAATATGTTGAAAAACCTAACCTAGAAACATAATAATATCTGTTTTGCTTTCTCAAGTACAATTTTCGTTAATAAATTACTGCCGTTGGTGGTTGGTTCTAACAACAAAGCTTGGTTTGAAATGAAATGAAATAAATATTTATTTCTCGACATTGACAATTACTTGTTCTTATTGATGTCAAATAAAACATGGTGACCACCAGTTCCAGTTCTACCTTCGTGAAGAAGAACTGGCAAGAAACTTCACGGGTTTATTTTTTCAAAAAATATTTACAGAGTCTCTTTATAATATATCTATATAAAGTTATTCTAGTCTGCATCCGTTAGCTCGGCAAGTCTCCCTCCCCCCAAGTATCCAAACGACGAACGGCACCCGTTCACGAGTTTACGCGGGATCCAGCCATCGCCCTCCTCAACCATATTAGAGGGAAGTAAGCGACCCGTCACGCATCACCCCGTCACCCGTTTCCAGGTACTTACCCGAAACCCCGAAGTAAAAATCATTAATAGAAAATCCATTATTCGATAATAGACTTATCTGTTCATAAGTAAAATGTTATATCTGTTAGGGCCGCTAACTTAAAATTTGTATATTAAGGCAGCGCAGCGGCCGGAATTAATCGGCACTGCCGGGCGGCAAAGTCTATATTTTATTATTTAGATGAACGTTCTGAAAAATTGCCACCTGGTCAAATCAGTTTTTGGCGAGATGACCCGAATGTGCCGACCGGCATCTAACGCGAATAGAAGCCGGTCAGCCAAAACTGTGTAGTAATTGTTTCGTGTTGGCCTTGCTTAAACAAAAACTGCAGATAAATATGTGGCGTACCAACATCATTCTTCACGAGTCAAACATAAACCGATCTTACTCGCACATAGACCACAACCCTACATTTTGCTTTAAATCGCTTCTCTTATGCTAATCAGTTGCACCACTACACAAGACCAGTTTATGTTTGACTAGAATGTTCGACTCGAAGCTTCCGCCGCCCGCCGTTTGCCGGCCACACTCACATTCCTTTTCGCCTTCTAGCTGCGCGCGCGCTAATACTCTTATTTTATATTCTTTCGCTTATTTTTGCTTACTCGATTTCTATTTTGTAAAAAGTGCATTTAACTTAATTCGAATAAATTAGTTTATATTGCAACGTAAATAAAATCATTCATTTCTTGCCCGCCTACTTTTCCGTGCCTATCTTAAACTATTATCTCAAGGGAAATAATTTATGTCGTATGGTAGCGAAGTACGCTATATAAGTAAGTATACCTACCATAAATAAATAAATAAATAAATAGAACCGAATTATGACCCGGAAACAGTTGCTTGGTTCAGAGGTTTGAACCTACGATGTTAAAGGCAGAGGTAGGCCGAACACACCTCATGTGGTTTTTATAAGAAACAATGTAACAAATAGATTTCAATCGTGTTCGTATCTTCCGAAATCTGTAATGCGGTACAGCCACGTTAGTTTATAAAATGTCATATGATGGTGCAAGGTTCAATGAAAATCCCTTCTCGTAAACAAAGTGTAGAAACTATGAGAAATAACCGAACAGAACCTTGCTTACGCGGAAACTTATCAAATGGCGATGTCAGCCGCTTTATTTCATGCGGCAACAACTCTCAGTCCCTCAAAGCTTGCTTGATTTTAACTGTTTACACCTGATTCACAATATTTTGAAAACGTGAACTTAAGATAAATGTATATCAGTTCAGTTTCAAATGTAATATTGTCTTATTTTGCTGTAATAATGTCTTATTTTTCTTTAGTTTTGTATATATTCGATAATTTTGTTTATAAACCTGTACAACATTTTATTATTTAGTATTAAATACAAACTGGAGGTGGGGATAACAGCCGCAACACAGTACTCACTCAAGTAGCTGTTATCGATTTTCTTGTAATTGTTACTCTGTATAATTTTACCAAACAAATGAATTTGAAATTTGAAAGTTCTATTAGATAAACTCAAGCATATTGACAGTTGATATAACCCAAAAATGAGAATTGATTTTGTGACATTACTCTCTCAAACATTCTATGTTACTGTAATGAGGTTAACTACCGTATTTCTTCATTTTATGATGCCTCCAATAAGTGCCAGAAAAAACATTGTATAGAGACTTGCCATGGTTCTTTAAAAAACAAGGTTTAATTCCTGCCATTTTAATCTGTATAATGTAATCTACGCCTGTAGAAAATACGCTAGTAATTTTGAAATGAAAATTGGCATAAGTAAACTAATATTATTGAAAGACATAAAAAACGAGACTATTTTACTCAATGTGAAAAATATTGGAGTTACCTAAAGTATAATCCATCTTCATAGGCTCCAAATAAGTGGATTACTCAAGTATTTTATTTGATTAAGGAAAAAACTTTTGGAACCATACATGAGATAACTTGTAATAACTTGTATCGTATCCATCCGCAGCTGTAAGTAGGTTACTTAAATAAATAGACAGATATAGTTCGCACAATTCCGAATTATGTAATTCCGAATTTGAATATTCCGATTTTTAAAATTCCGATTTTCACAATCCTGAAGAATCTTAATTCCGACTATTCAAAAACACGATTCTTATTTTACCGGAAATCATAAAAACGAAATTTTAATTATCCGACTTTCATTAGTACGAAGAATTAAAAACCCGCTGTGTTACTAGTCCGAAATATGGTATTCCGAATTTCAATTTTCCATAAATTTAATGTTAACATTCAGATTTTGTGTCTAAAACGGGTAGGTTTAAAAAAATTATAATCTAAAAAATAATAAAAATAATAATTTCCTGTGACACAAATTAAAATTAATAAGGCATACTTATTATATAAATTAGGCGCGACGACGAGCGAAACGAGGAGGAGCAGTTTGTCTGTTCGTAGATAATGCAGCGCCAAATAGGGGTTTGCATTTCAATTCTCATTTCCAACTGACTACTTGAATGCTCGAAAGTATAAATTGCTGTGCTCATGCAGTTTTCCGAGGCGTTTGTTATTGCAACTAATATTATTCGGAATTTTGATATTCGGGATGTTAATATGTATAAGTAATTTTTACTGTGGGTTTATGTGGCAACATTAAAAAATAACAATCTGTGGTGACAACTCTTCTTGTTCCTCTTTTGTTGATTGTCAATCGCCATGCTCTGTAATAATTGTAAAGTGTTTGTATTACTTTCCCCTGCGTAGCTCCTCTGACCTCAACAGGTTATGGGCCCAGGAAGAAATACTATAAAACTCGGCAGATCTTCTATAAAATAAAACTGAAAGTTCTAAAACGTGCGTGGTGTATAACCTTAAAATGGCGTCGGTCGGTGAAAAAGAATTTGTTCAAAGCATGGAGAAATTGGTCAACTCGGAGAGCCACTTAATGTGGAAATTTCAGGTGAATATATTCTTCAAAGCCAATGGTTTGTACGAAGTAGTAACTTGTGATAAATCAGAGGAAAAGGATTTTCTGAAGCGTGATGCTCAAGCGCAAAAGATTATCATCCTAACAGTTGACAAGAAAATTATAAGACAATTGATGACATGTTCTACAGCTAAGGAGATGTATGATAAAATATGCGCTATTTATGATGGCTCTGAAATAAGAAACAAGGATCAGCTTATGCAAGAATTTTTCAATATGTCATATTCATCAGAGTTTGACATGCAGACAAATTTGGCTAATATTGAAAACTTGGTCTATCGTCTAAAAAAATTGAATAAAATCATTGATGATGACATGTTAATGTCAAGGATACTCAGTTTTCTACCTAAAACTTATGATAACTTTACTTCTGCCTGGGAGTCCACCCCGGAAGAAGAGAGAACACTTAAAAACTTAACGTGTAGGTTAATAAAACAGGTTAATAAACAGTTGCATTCAATGCATTAACATCAGCTAGTTCTTCAAGTACAATGGATAAAAAGAAGGTAAAATGTTTTCGTTGCAATAAAATAGGTCATTTTGCAAAAGACTGTAAGAATTGCTGTTCTATTAGTAAGAAAACAAATCACTGTGAGAAAAATTGTATTTTCAGGAATAAGAATGATAACTTTATAAGCAAAAGTAGTACGTATTAATGACTGTATTTCTAACTGGTCTTATCTGCGCGTTGGTGTACCACAAGGTGGAATCCTATCCCCATTGCTCTTTTCAATATTTATTAATTACGTTACACCCCAACTAGCACATTAGTAATAATTGTAGCTAAGTTTATGACTCAAAGTTGTATATCGGTGCTATTTGGGTAAAAATTACAACTTCTTACTGCATAGGAGTGGTAAATATAAATAAAGTCTATAAAATGGACTATGGGTTCCAAATTTTCAATTATTACCACCTACAGTTTAAAGTTGAACACCTTACCACTGTTGTACCACTCTAAGCTACAGTGCGAGTGTGAATTGCTACTTTAAGTGGTAATTTATACCTGTAGTGCGTCTTATAGCTAAAAACGAGAAGCAATAACCACCATTACGCCCAACATTTCTAAAAGGAAGCAAAATCAACTCTTAAACCACTGGAATATCTAGAAGGATGATAAAATGAGCCTTAATGGCATGATTGGTTCTTATTATTTTCTTCTGAAGTTTTAGGGGAGGGTTCCGTAGAAAGTTCAATATTTGTTATTGTGGAATTTACCCAAAGTTTAACTTGTGAAGGTTTACGATGTGTTAATTACCTCCCTTTGTTATAAAAACAAAAGATACGGGATACATTAATATTTTATTGATATTATTATATTACTTTAATTATTCTAAATTCATTTTCATCTGATAATCAACATTTAAAACACAATTTGCTTTTTTTAAATTTGATATGCTTGTACCCTAATGACATGTTAGCCAAAATCAATATTTTACAATGCGCATTCAACTTTTGGAATCAATATGAAAATAAAAGTAATTAGAACTCTGAATAATTAGATTCATATAAATGGTTTTCTGATTGCTGAACGACAAAGGGAAATAAAATACATTTTTAACAGCTATCTGAGATTTATTTAAAATTAAATAATTAGGTTATTACTTTTACAAGGAAACAACTATATTTGTATAATGTTGATCTAAAATAATATTTCACTTTTTTTTTCATTACATAAAATTCTTATAAGAAAAGTGCTTCTGTAGTTTTTGTGCCTTTTGGATTTTAACGAATTATTATATAATTTTCGGTGCTTGGCTCTATGACAGTGTTTGGTTTTCATGGCAAAGTATTGTATGCTGCATCTGTAGTTCCGTTCAATTACTGAAATGAAAATATAATTGTATTAAAATACATAATACTTAATCAATATTGAGTGTATTACATTATGTTTATCCAAAAAAAGGTTTTTGTATTGTCAATTGAGCCCTAAACTATTTTCCCTACTAAAACAAAAGAATCATATATAAAGTAAATAAAATTCACTCCTATAGCCCTTCTCTAGACCACTTAGTAATAAGAAAGGTGATTTTTAGCACTTTGAACAGCAAAAATTGAAGTAAGCGGGTGAAAATTATTACCTATAGTAACAAAATCATTCACCATTTTTAATGGAATGTTTTTATGAAAATCTAACTTCTAATTTACATTATTTGTACTAAACATGTCTTTGTTATAACAAAAGAAGTGATTTTACAACTATACTACGTAAATTCACTATAAATGCTTGTTATACCAATTATATTCTTGGTCATTTTTATTAAAACTACTATAACCATATTTTATTTACACTGTTTTTTGTTGAAATTCTCATGAAATCAATATGGCGTGTAAATTTACTTAATAAACATATACGCATTTTGCAGTAAAGTTGAGATCCCACTTGATTTTTCAGTACAGATAAAGCAAATAGTTGAATAAAAGTATTTGGTACTTACAATTATGTTTTGTAAGTTGTCACTTAAAAACTGTCACACGCCATTAATATTCTCAACATTGCAACTACAGAAATGAAACATACGTATGAATGAACAAAATCTAATCGTTCACTCAACCGTTCAATCAACAGTTCAATCAAAGTGGCAAATCAGGGGTACAGGCGCTGCAATTTGCACCTTTAGTCACAATATGATACGCTCTAGACCTGCTATGCGATGTGCCCACTTAGGGCCATATCTGTTGCATAAGGGGTCTAGAGCAGGATATAGACCTTATCGTTAGCACCTTAAGTTGCAATATGATACGCTCTAAAGCTTATTGGCTACCATTTGTGCTAGTTGGGACCGTCCTTATCTTGCTCATATCATCTCTACGCTGATGACCTACAGTTGTACTGCCATTGTAGCTGGGACAAAGTGTCGGATGCGATTGAGACCCTCAACCGCAATCTTAAAACCATACACGACTGGTCCTGTGATTTCGGCGTAAGGGTTAATCCTCTTAAGTGTCAGGCCGTTGTAGTGGGAAGCCCGCAAATGGTTGGCCGTGTCTCTGCGATTGATATTCCTAGATTAACCTATGATGGGTTGCCAATCAGTTTTTGTTCAGTGGTTAAAAATCTGGGGCTTTTAATTGATTCTAAATTATCGTGGAACCCACAAGTAACAAGCGTGTGTCAGAAAGTCAATAACGCACTTCACTCACTATATCGCTTTAAAAACTTCCTTCCAACTAAAGTTAAAATTATGCTGGTGCAATCCCTGATCATACCCATTATTGACTACGCTGACACATGCTACTTGGATATCTGTGAGAATCAACTAAACAGGCTAGAACGGCTTCTTAATAATTGTATCAGATTTATATTCAACTTACGTAAATTTGACCACATATCTTCCTACCGAGAACAATTGCGATGGCTTCCAATACGTAGACGTCGCGACACTCGTCTTTTGTGTGTGCTATATTCTGTGCTCTTTGATTCTTGTTGCCCGCAGTACCTCAAAGATAAATTCTCCTTCCTTCATACCACACATCAAAGACAACTAAGATCACTCCAGAGTCTGCTTCTAACAACACCAGTTCATAACACTGCATCTTACTCGTTTTCCTTCGCTGTAAGAGCAGTGCATTTATGGGACGCACTGCCAATTCAAATAAAGAAAGCTCCTAACAAATATCAATTTAAAATTCGATTAAAAGAGCTTTTCCTACGAGAGGTGCAGAAGAAATGATTTGCTTCTAGGATTAACATTGAAAAGTTATTATGTTATATTATTTCATCTCATTATATTATATATATGTATATTATTTCATTTACATTGATGTATGTATATGTATGTAATAATAATTATTAATGGTTACATCTGTGTAGATATACTTTTATGTGTTTTCTCTGTTCGTTTTGGTTCATTATTTTTTATCTCATACTTTTACTTAATAATAATTAGCCTACCTTACCCATGTTCTTTGTCATGACCCACATTCTTGAAATTGTTCACACCGGTTCTCCTACCTAAAGGTTGGCTGGTAGAGAATGCCTTGTGGCATTAAGCCACCCTGTACAATATAATGTGTGCAAATTTTAAATAAATAAAAAAAATAAAAATAATAAATTTTGTAATAATAGAAGTTTAAAGAAAAACAAGAACAGTAATAATTCAGATAAAGCAGCTTTTTTGTGTAATAGTACTATTGAAAATTATGAAACCACTTTTGTAGTAGATTCTGGATGTACAAGTCATATGGTAAATAATGAAAACTTATTGTAAAATTTTGAGCCTAATAAAACTTGTATAAAAATTGCAAAATATTCTGAATGTTTGTATTCCAAAGCAATGGGTGAATTTATTGGATATAAAATCATTTTAAAGAATACCTTATTTGTACCAGAACTTTCTAACAATCTAATATCAGTTTCTGCTATAACAAAGTAAGATGGTAAAGTCTTATTTAAAAATAACTATGTAGAAATATATAATGGTGAGGAACTTTTACTAAAAGGCTATAAGAATGAGTCTGGTTTGTATACAATAAAATTAGAAAAAGAAATTATAACATCTTCATTATTAACTCATAACAGTGATACTTCATTAGCCTCTGTAGCGTCCCTGACCGCTCGGCGGACAGCGGAAAAACTGCATCAAGTGTCCCTGGTCGCTCGGCGGACAGTTCATATGGTGTCATTTAATTGAGTCTTATTTGAATACTACTATGTTTATCTCGCTTTTTTATATAGTATTTTGTTAAGAAAGAAAGAGACTAGCAGCATGTTTTGTTTTACGTACTTGCTTTAAAGTCAAAAACAAAACTTTAAAGCATTTGAAATTAGACAACGTATTCGTCAGTTGCGCTTCACTTGGATTGCTATTTACGTGAAGTGTTGTGTTTTATATTTGGTGATTTATATAAAAATGTAAGTAAAATATATTCATATACTTATTTTATAATGGATAAAATGTGTAATTATTAGGTTTCCATCATAATTTTAGTTGTGAAAACAGCAAGCCCACGAAAGCGAATCAGTTAAAAGAATTCATTGTGTCGTTTGGCATGTTTATTGTATCGTTCTAACGTAAATATTTATTGTATTACGTAAATAATATACCTAATTATCATTTTATTTGCATATAATGTGTGCAAATACAATAATTACAACAAAAAGCCAAATCTATTGTTGTTGTTAAAAAAGTGTCCGCCGAGCGACCAAGGACGCTCAAAGATTTACAAAGCGTTTGCTTAACACGGATACGACTTGACGTGGGCTCCTTTTAACACAACTTCTTATGAGAGAAAAATAATGCAAATACCTACATTAATGTAAAGATTTATTTTATGTATTATTTTGTGTTATGTTTGTGAAATGTATAATATTTTCAATAACGAATGCATTTTCACGCACAAACCAGGATTGATTTTTGTAAAAACTTGTTGTTTTGTACCCCTTTAGTAGTTTTCTTAAGAGTAAATAAATAATTTGGAAAATAGTCATAAAAACTGCAAAGAATAATTCGTCTCTGTCTCGAACATTGTATATTTTTATTACGTTGAGTTTTTATTATTGATAGATGGTGCGAGTACGTGGCGGAGTCGTTGGAAGGAGAGGTGGACGAAGACCAGCTACTACAGGGGTGGGAGTGACTAGAGGGGGTGCTGGTAGGGGGGGACGTGGATCCCGAATAAGACGGGCTAATCGCGGCATTATAAATGACAGGTTTTAAAATATGAAATACTTATATTTATATATGTAAGCCACTTATATATACAGTCATAAACAGTCAATTCTGTAAACACAGTAAACTCTATATAACGACATTGGGGCCATGTAGTTGGTGTGATTGTCTGGTGATTTTATTTTTATTCAAATTTATCAAAACTTGGTGGTTAAAACTATTGTTTTTTTTAGCTACTATCTGGGCAATACTGTTAGTAACAGAGGCGCTCTCTCTGAAGGTTGCCCATTAGAGGTACCTTTGCATCCAAGACAAGAGCGTCATTTTGAATTACCTTCTGAGGGGTAAGTTTTTTATATTTTTTATTTCATTTAAATGTTTTTATTTTGTATTTTATTTATAATTCTTTTTAATTTTCAGCGTAATTATTGAATTTGAGGACAACATGGAGGGTGGCCCCTCTTTAAATGATGCAGTCGCTTCAATGATGTAAGTTTTTTTTTTTATATTGGATATGCTTGTCTAAACTGTTTATCACATACAAATATTTTATCAGGGAATCCGCTGAACTCGGGTCCGTTTCGTCGCCATCGCAAGTCGAAGTATTGCCACTTCCTCCACCATCTCCTGCTGCGTAAGTTTATTGCCATTATTTATTGGTTATATTTTAATTAGTATTAGTTTATACTTTCAATATTGTAGGCTTTTATTTTGTAGGCCTATATTTTTTTCAGATACGTAACTTGCGGTGGCAGCGACGCTGGAACATCCAGAGCTTCTACTCCAACGGGATCAAGCAAGTCTGCTGCTTCGTAAGTACTTGATTATCATACTTGGTTAATTCACTTTACTACATTACACTTATATTAAACCCTTTCAATGCAGTTGTCCACCCCAGCCGTCAACGAGGCGGTTTCTTCGTGAAGAAGAAATTAACTTTTTCGTCAACTATGGTAATTGTAATAGAATTATTTCTAGAAATTTCATTGAAATTTACGAGCTTAACCCAGTGTTCTTCTTTTAGGGAGTGAAAATGACACCGAGTCAGATGATGATGAAGATGAACTCACTATGCCCGATTTTATACCACGGACGGAACGTGGGCTGTACTACGAAATGTACAATGAAGATATTGAAGAAATACCCGCATCTTCAACACCATCACCAGCTCCTGCTGCCGAAAATGAAACTCCAGCGGGTGAATATGGGCCTCGAAGCCTTTTTGACTATGACTGGAAACCTTTCCCTTCTTCTGCACTGCCTCCAGTGGAAAGAAGGGAAACGTTTATCCCCACTCGAGTTGGCCCAACTGCATCATTCTCAAGTCCATATGAGGTATTTACCGCCATATGGACTCCAGAATTTATGCAAGAAATTGTGGACCAAACCAATTGTTACGCGCAGCAAATGACCGATGCTAAAATCCGCATGGGTAAGTTAGGTCCTACTAGCCGAATTAATCGTTGGCAAGAAACCAATGTCGATGAACTCTATGTTTATTTTGGGTTACTTTTGGCCACAGGGATGTGTGTCAAAAGTGACCTGAAAAAGTACTGGCCGACCAATGTCGAAGGTGGTAATGTTGATCCAACACGAACACATTTCAATGACTATATGTCATACAATAGGTTTACTATGTTGTCATCAAACATACATTTTGTGAATAACAGGCTGACAAATTTGCAGATGATGACGCGCCCTGAAGCGAAACTTGCAAAAATTCAGCCCATCATTAATCATTTGAATTATAATTTTCAGGAATTGTATACATTAAATCAAAATATAGTTATTGATGAATCCCTCACCCAGTGGAAGGGTGGACTTTCAATCAAACAATTTATAAAAAACAAAGCCGCAGGTTCTGGCATTAAGTCATATGAGCTCTGTGAATCGCAGTCGGGTTATTTGTGGAGGTTTTCGGTATTCGCAGGGCGAGTTGATAGTATAGCTAGGGAAGTGCCACCGACACCTGTGTCCGGATACGTGCCGACCCTTGTTCTCGATCTTATTAAAGGGCTCGAGAACAAGGGTCACACACTTTGGATGGATAACTTTTATAATAGCCCTGGCCTAGCAAGAGTTTTGAAATCTTTAGGTTTCGATTGTGTGGGTACACTTCGGACAAACCGCCAAGGTGTACCTACACAAATCGATAACTTAAAGAAAAAGGACATGGCAGTAGGCCAAGTTTCGGGCACCACTTGTGGAGACGTCGACATCGTGTTGTGGCGAGATACAAATCGCGTAGCGATGATCTCGACATATCACGGTGCCGCCGTCTGCACAGTGCAGAATAAAATAAAGCCTATTGTCGTCCAAGACTATAATGTTTGCATGGGTGGGGTCGACAAAAAGGACCAGATGTTGAGTGCGTATCCAATTGAGCGGAAACGTACTCGCGTCTGGTACAAGAAACTTTTTAGGCGGCTTTTAAATGTGAGTGTTCTTAATGCGTACATAATACAAAAACAGCCCGCAGAACAAAACCCACACTCAGGTATCACCCAACATAGGAAGTTCAGGAGAGCATTAATGCATCAGCTGCTTGATAAATATCACCGTCGCCGAATCCTGGACCTTCCCCCCGTGGAGCAGGAAATGGTTGGGAGTGTACGTAGGCCCATATTTTCTGCAGAAGTGCTACAGCATTTCCCAGAAGAATATGGGATTAGGCCAAACGCTCCCAACAACAAGCAGGAGAAGCAGCGGCGTCGGTGTATTGTTTGCCACAAGCGGCAGTCCATTTACTGCCCCTCCTGTAATGTTCCGTTATGTTTGGGTGAATGTTTTAAAAAATACCATAAAATGTAAATCAGACTAAAATAATAAATGCGAATTTCTGTGTGTACTTTTTTTTTATGGGATAGGGGGCAAACGAGCAGACAGATCACCTGATGGTAAGTGATTACCGCCGCCCATGGACATCCGCAACACCAGGAGGGGTACGAATGCGTTGCCGGGAACGTGTATGTATGTACGTATGTATACGTGTATGTACGAGTGAAATCGCGAGCAACAGCTAGTACTATATATAATTACAATAATACTATATTTATTTATTTAATTTGTTTCTAAAACCTTTTATCTATCTTTTTTATTTAGTATTTGTAATGTATTAAAAAAGCCATCTCAGGCCGTATCCATACTAGTCGCGCACTGTTTGTATGAAAAATTTTGCCTTTTTCATTTTATGATTTAAGTTAAAAATAAGTATGTAATTGCATAGTTTTATATGTATTGGATATATAATTTATTAAACTAAGTGAAACAATAACTATATACAGAAAGAATTCAGTAGTTCTAATGTTATAGATATTTCTTTACAACACTGTTTTTATGCCCCTATTAAAATACGATTTTGTCCAAGTCTGTACTGTATCAATATTGTTTGAAACAAACAAAAAAGCATTGTTATCGTAAGTCTGTATCTTGAACTTAAAGCCAATAATAAATTAGTTCTTATTAAGCCGTTACTGTAAACAAAGTGACCTTCCAAACAGCGACCAACATAAACAGATTTTTTTGTTCTAATATTTTGTACCTTTCAGATATATGGTTTAATATTAAGTTTAAGACTTGAAGGATTAATTTTGTAAATGATACAAATAATCGACATTACAAACATTGTAAATATATATTGTTTTTTCTATATTTATAAAATGTTTTAGTTTTTAGGAGGTTTAAAACATAAATATGTAAAAAAAATACATTTTTTTTTTATAAACCCTGCCCGTTTTTATTTTATTTACCCTTTTCCCACATACAGTATATCTATTCAGATGAGAAATTTTATCTAGTTTTGAAAAATATATAGTTTATACATGGTTTAATAAAAAAAAACCGAAATATCATGAAAAAACTGTCAGTAGGTAAAAATTCGTAAAATCAGTTTTTTTACGCGGGACACTCAACGGAGTTTACGTCTCGAGGCGCAGGGCGCTACAGGGGTTAGATTGGCATATAAAAATGGGACATCCTAGTGATGGTATGTCAGCTTTGTTACCAAGTGTTGCAGAGGGTATAAAATTAAAAACATTAAATAATAATAATACTTGTTGTGATATCTGCAAAAAAGCAAAACAGAATAGATTGCCGTTTAATTCTGAAAGAGAGCGTGCTGATAGATTATTATAAAATTATATTAAATAATGAAAACTTATTGGAAAATTTAGAGCCTAATAAAACTTGTATAAAAATTGCAAAATATTCTGAATGTTTGTATTCCAAAGCAATGGGTGAATTTATTGGATATAAAATCATTTTAAAAAATACCTTATTTGTACCAGAACTTTCTAACAATCTAATATCAGTTTCTGCTATAACAAAGTAAGATGGTAAAGTCTTATTTAAAAATAACTATGTAGAAATATATAATGGTGAGGAACTTTTACTAAAAGGCTATAAGAATGATTCTGGTTTGTATACAATAAAATTAGAAAAAGAAATTATAACATCTTCATTATTAACTCATAACAGTGATACTTCAGTGGGACATCCTAGTGATGGTATGTCAGCTTTGTTACCAAGTGTGCAGAGGGTATAAAATTAAAAACATTAAATAATAATAATACTTGTTGTGATATCTGCAAAAAAACAGAATAGATTGCCGTTTAATTCTGAAAGAGAGCGTGCTGACAGATTATTAAAAATAATTCATTCAGATGTTTGCGGGCCATTTGAAAATAAAACATGGGATGGTTATAGTTACTTCATGACTATTCTAGATGACTACAGTCATTTTGTTAAAATATATTTATTAAAACATAAAAGTGAGGTTTTTGAAAATATAAAAAATTACATTTATCAAGTTGAAAGGGAGAAATGCCAGAAAGTCGCAAAAATAAGATGTGATAATGGAGGGGAATATACTTCCAATAAAATGCAAGATTGGTGCAAAAAGAAAGGCATAATATTAGATTGTCCAGTAGCATACAATCCTCAGTTAAATGGTAAATCTGAGCGACTTAATAGAACATTGTTAGAGAAAGCTAGAGCTTTGCTTTTTAACTCCAATTTATCCAAAGACAGGTGGGGTGAAGCAATTTACTGTTCAGCATATCTATTAAACCGATTACCTTCAGTAAGTATTAAAAATAAAACTCCATATGAATTATGGAATAATAAAAAGCCAAACTTGAGTAACATACATGTATTTGGCTGTGAAACATTTTGTAAAATTTGGGTCATAATAAAAAGCTGGATAGCAGAACAACTAAAATGATAATGGTTGAATATGGTACTTCGGGATATAGGTTATTTGATCAAAATACAAGAAAAATAAAATACGCTCGAGATGTTGTATTTGCTAATAATAATAAAAATTCTGAAAAAGAAAAACACGGTGCTGTTGAATTATTGGATATCAGCTGCACAGAAAGTGATAAACTCACTGTTGATGACAGTGAAGAAGAAGAATCCGCAGAAATAGAACAACTTGAAACAGAAATAAATACATTAGATGCTATAGAAAATGAAGAAAATAGGAGAAGTCAAAGGGTAAAGAAAAAGCCAATAAAATTACATGATTATGTGTTATTAAGTTTCAAAGAAGCCATGACTGGAACTGAAAAACAAGAATGGAAATCTGCAATAAAAAGGGAAATAAAATCATTAGAAGACAATCATACATGGGATATTGTTGATAAAAGAGAAGCAAATGGTCATAAAATTCTATCAAATAAGTGGGTTTTTAGAATAAAAGATGATAACACTTATAAAGCTCGACTCGTGGTGAGGGGGTTTGAACAAAAGGATATAGATTTGGAGGAAATATTTAGTCCTGTGGCAAGTACATCAACCATAAATTCATTGTTTGCTATAGCTGCTGCTAGAAACTATTATCTGATGACATTTGATGTCAAAACAGCATTTTTGCATGGGGAATTAAATGATACAGTTTACATGAAGATACCAGAGGGTTATGATAAAGGTGATAATAAAATATGCATTCTTAAAAGGGCATTGTATGGATTGCGACAAGCACCAAGAAGGTGGAATGAAACATTCTTAAAAACTATGTTAGATTTTGGATTTATACAAACTAAAAATGAACCGTGTGTATTTAAAAATGAAATATTGTCCAAATACTTCACAAATTGCTGATACCTTGACCAAACCTTTAAAAGTGTCCTTATTCAATAACCAGAAAGTTCAAATAATAAAATAAAATCTGTTTTTTTATGTAAGTAATTCTGTATTAACCAGGTATTTGATCTAGTAACTACATATAGCAAAGTTACATAATATAAAATGTTTCTTGTTTACTCATTGATTATAAAACTAAGTTTCTATAAGTAAGTTTTGTTAAACTTTAGAATATAATATAAAATTAGTTCTGTATAGCAATGTATACTTAATATTTGCCACAACAGTGTATTTAGATAAAATAAATTGTTTAAAAGTTAAAGTAAAGTAAAACTGACTGTTTTTAAATATTAAAATAATGTAAAAATTAAGGGGAGATGTTATTATGTATAAGTAATTTTTACTGTGGGTTTATGTGGCAACATTAAAAAATAACAATCTGTGGTGACAACTGTTCCTGTTCCTCTTTTGTTGATTGTCAATCGCCATGCTCTGTAATAATTGTAAAGTGCAACATAAAATAAAACAAAGGCTTTTCCAGCATCAAGTTGTTTGTTTGTATTACTTTCCCCTGCGCAGCTCCTCTGACCTCAACACGGGATTCGTATTTATGATATTGCGGATTATTAATTGTTTGGATTTTTTATGGTTCGGTATTTTCAAATTCGGCATATTCATTTTCGTAATTATAAACGTTCGGAATTTGGAAGTTTCAAAGAAGAAAAATTCGGAATAATGAAACACGGAATTTTCATTTTCGGAATTTTGAGATTCGTGATTATGACAATCGGAATTAAGTTTTTCGTATTTATGTAGTGTATTCGTTATATTTATATCACTTTAACAATAACAAGATATACTGAATCACGTAACCGACTAAGACTATAATGGGTGTAAAGCCACAGTAAATTATGTAAATATGTATATAATAAGTAAACTAACTATTTACTTCGCAATCATATTTTTAAGTATCTACTTAGTTTAGGCGAGACCTATCTAAGTCTATGCTTTGTAGAGTTTAGTGCAGATGGGCATAAGTGTCCTAAAGTTAGGAATGTCTTAAGCATGTAGGCATTGACCAAGTTTAGAGACGTCATAGAGAGTTAAGTAGCAACTTAGGAGCTTTCAAAGTTTAGTGCCGACGGGCATTATTTTTAGATGTATTTGTAGTAATCCAAAAAATTACTTTGAAAATAAGACCGAATAGCTCACTGTGTGAGATAGAACAAAAATATTTAAAAATAATGAAATCCACAAACAGGTTTGGATTACCGGTATTATTTATAATCCAAAAGAGGTGTTAAGAGATCCTTTGTTACCATTATCATAAATATAATAATATAATATCACACTGTTTCGTATATATATGGTACACTTCTGCAGGATTTGACAACATTTTGCTTTAGTAAATAAGTACAATATAAAAAAACTTAATTAGAACGATTGCAAGATTACATTTAATCTTTGTTAATAACTTTTTAGAAGTATGACAACTGTATTACTACTTATGCAACTGTCCGGTATTAATCAATAGGCGAGGAACAGGCCTTGTGGAGATACCAAGGAGTAAACTTGCCCTGTCGTTTTTATGTTGAATCAAGGAAGTAGGACCTGCTTTCTTTCTCACATAAGCAGTTTCGATACCTCCATAGATGTAGTACACAAAACATGTGACCGACAGTCAAACATCTTACCATATTCCACATATCCTGAGAAATTTTTAATTTTATAAAATTCACTTAACATTTCAGTATAAGGCTGCGTAAAGTGTTTTGGTGGATAAGTAACTTTGCAATTGCAAAGACGTGGATTCGCATAAAATCGGATTACTTCAAGTTGTTTAAATCTTTACCCCTATTACCATAATAACCAACATTAACCATAATAACCAAAACATGGTAAAAAGATGGAGAAATTCTGCTTTTTTTGCGTAATGCCCATAATTTCTAAACAACGTGGGATCGATATTTTTCTGCTTTTTCGTCCCGTTTCGGCTTGACGTTGAATTTTGGGACACCCTGTACAAAGAATACACATTCTTTTTAACTTGATCACAGCTGATTTCGAGCACACGATGTTAAGTGGCTTCTACGCCCATGGACATCATGAGTATTAGGTGCTATTGATAAATTATGTTTGACCAAAATTGCTGATGCATCGCTGACTGAAGGCTTCGGTTGGAATGGCGGTTATTTCTGTAATTGCGCTGGTTGTTTCTTCTCACTAACCAGAATCAATAAAAGGTGTCTATTGTTGCGGTTTTTTACTGCAACAGGGGAGGACTTAACAATATTAATTCTAACACCACTCAAACTGCAAAGTCTTCATAAAAGAAGAAGATTTTCAGTTAAAGTGTTATTGTGAAGAATTAATAGTGTTCTTATCAAAAATATCTAAAACCTGAAAAACATTAACAACGTAAACACTTGGAAAGCCATTCCAAAATATTCGAAAGTGACACAGGAAATATTTTTTAAGGTCAGAAAAAAAAATTCTTGATGTCTGTACCCTCAGGCGTACCTCAGGGCTCAATCATGGGGCTATTATTATACTCTACTTACTTTTATGACATTGGTCAATCCATTTAACACTCTAATTTTGTATTTTATACCGACGACACAAAGATATTTTTAAAGATTAAAAATGCCCTGAATAGCCTCAAGCTCATTTTCAGATTTAGCGTTTTTATAAGTTATAAAATCATATGTTAGTAGCTTACTGGAGTATTGTAGTATAATATGGAATGCCCAGTATGTTGTCTACAAACATGCAATCGAATCTTCAATTTCAATCCAAATAAAATTCTTAAAACTTGTGAACTATACACAACAACTGACTCACATGCCATATCCTGAAGCCTGTAAACATAACCAAATGTTGGACTTGGAAAGTCGACGTAGCTAACTTGACATGCTTTTCTTATAGCAATATATGCAATGGTTCTGTGGATTGTACAACCTTGACACAACTTAAGCATACATTTAATGATAGCAATACTAATTTTAGCTACGAGATACTAAGTTCCCTGCTAGAAAGTGATAAACAGTCATAAACACACAAACACACACGTTTTTTTTTGTTTTGTAAGTAATGTTATAAAGTATTTTCTTTTTTTGTCTATGCTTCATTAAGATAGTATGTTTGTACATTTTGGATAAATTATTATTTATTTTTTGTGTAAGTCTGATTATGGTAAATATAAAAATTGTAAGTCCATAAATGGCCGTCAGCATTTTCGCAATTGTTATCTATATCTAAGGGCTGGATTTTGTTATATACAAAATAATAATATATAAATAATTAACTTTAAAAATAAAGACAATAACTTTTTTCATAGTATAATTTTTTGTCATGTTATAGTTGTGTTATAGTGACATGATGCCGTTGAAAATAGTTTGAGACTTCTAATAATCGGGTAACATCTTCGACAAGTAGTTTTGACAATCTTCTCTTGATGTCAACCATAATATAAATTAAGAATTTTGAAGAGACCGAAACAAGCTGAAACGATAAGGTCTTTTATATCGTGCGCAACCTCTGGTGCTAAACTGTGTCTGTATTATGGATGAATTAACACTTCCAAGCTAATATTTGTTGATTGGCAAAAAGTGTGTGGTCTGACTTTCGTGTCTGGCATTCCGGCGTATTTTCTCAATTTCTTGTTTGTTGCTTCATCAGCTTTTGGCAGTAAGGATCCGACTTGAAGTTTTTATACGCAGCATGAGCTCATTATAAATGCTTTCCTACCAATCCCACCAAACACGCAACATTATTGCTCGTCAATCTGAGTTTAACCAAAGTTTGTGGTGCTTGACTGCTCTTTGAACATGACTTTTTTGCCCGTTCTTGTCGTAGTACTCATCACCATTGTTTATTATTTTCAAAAATAGATCAGCTTCATCACATTTTAGTGGCGAAGCGGTAACGGTTCAAAAAAGTTTATTTTTGTGAGCTCGTTTATAAAATTTTTTTGTTATACCATACTTTTTACAGATGAGTTAAAAATTGTGTTGTGGTTAATTTCAATTCTTTTGCGATGTCGTAAATAAATTTGGAAATCAACATTTCCAAATTTAAAACGCTTAATCCCGCCTTGTGCTCTTGCTACCGACACTACATTATGTTTCAAAAAGTTATAAAAAGTATTTAAAAAAATCCAGTAATAAACAACACAACCAAAGCGATATTCTAACAAAATATTACATACAAAATTAAAAAAACCTTTTTTCCGGACCTGTCTATTTAAACCATCTAAAGTATCAAGGGCTTCGCGAAACGACCATTATGAAATAATTATTTGAAAAAAAAAATAAATTAATTTAACAAGAGATGAATCACAGAATCAAAAACGTTACGTAATTTTTACGACAGGCGATTTAAAAAATGAAGATGCTGCATTTACCTGATATTTTTGTATTCTGAGAAACCTGTCAAGTAATAGCGTGTACCAATGTTATCAGGGAACGTTAAATTAATGATGGTTCGTGACAAAATGTTATTGCTTGATACTTGTTGAACGATATGATCGCCTGTTAGAAGTTTCTCTTTGTTTTCTCTTAACTGGTTACTTTCATCATTTGAACACGATTGCTTACAATAAAGCATAAACAAATAAACGGTACATAATATAGTTCAGAAAAGACTTTGCATGTTGATTAGTCAGACAATCGGAAACTAGAGCCTGATGTATTGTCTCGTTGCATGTATTAAGCATGGTGATAACTTATTTTAATGGTTAACATTATGATCAATAGTTTGTTAAATTACAACTGGTGTAAATTAGTTCTAAAATTAATAATAATAATAAATCCTCAGACAATCCCTCCAACTGTATGGCCCCAATGTAAGCAGAGTTGTATTGGGGATGAGCATTCAGCGAACCTAGAATAGACGTACATATATTAATATTATCAACCCGAAAACAAAAAGTATAACGCCCGTTCGATTATATTCCCAATAAAAGTTCAATTGATATTATAAAATAATGGATTTCATATTTTACGTTCATTGTATATATTTTTTTATACCTGATTTTCTTTACACTGTTTTCGATGTTTCACGGTGAAAGCTTCTCAAAAATCAAATACGAAGTTTTTGTTTTGAATTTTTTCTCTGCGTCTTTGTTATAACTTTAAAGATTATGTAAAGAAAAGTGTATTTATAATTATATAATAATTAATATTATATAGTATAAACTAACAAATTATGAATATTATTATTTTAAGTATTAAAATTTTGTTAATTTATAAGATATATCTACATGCATTTCCTACTTTATAAGACCGAAGCCCCTGGCAAAGACTAGTTCTTCAAAAGTTATGCTCAGTAAAGAACTGATAAGTTCTATTGGCTTTTTATGGGATTTACCCTCTTATATGTTACACATTACTGATAACCAGTTAACGCAGATACTTATTTTAGTACTCTACTAAAATAAGTTTTTTTTTCTACTTTCAGATGCTTATCAGTCTTCCTGTTAATTATAGTTTATCATATCACCTGTAAATTCGCGATTATAAAAAGTCTGAAGTCAAAACTAATACCCAATGTCATCTCTATCAAGTCTCTACTCTAAAGTAAACATTTATTCCAAATACCAGACTGCCAGACTGCTAATACGACGTCAGTGAACTCTATAGAGAGCGCGAATAACTTTCAGATATCACCACAAATCACGCAGCTGATTCTCAAAGTATCCCGAAATTACTTGAATACAAAGGAAACCCATTAAATATGTTTATATTGAACTCCATCCCCAACTATTTGTTCATTACAAACTACATACGAATAACGCGGGCCTTTACGATTGTTGGAGATAACAAATATGAAAACTATGTTATAAACAGTTTCTCCTAAGTAGGCCTCCTTAATTGCTAGCTTTAAGATCTGATACGCATGCTAACGGCATTGCACAAAAGTACCACAGTTTTTGTCGGAATGGCCGTACTTGTAAGGGATTTATCGGGACGGGATCGGACTCGGACTGATCTTTGCATAGCAAATAATCTATTCACGGATATAAATTATGACATGAGTAAGTTTAAACTTTCGATAGCTTTATATTTACTTCGGCCTTTTGTGAACGTATCCTTGATTATTTATTAAAAGCTTATTTATTTTTAAGCTAAGACGCTTAGAACTTCAGTATATATCCACCTTTATGATTTCTTTATTAAATCTTTATTATGTTCTAGGATTTCATTTTGTATTAATAAATTTATATTGGAATACAAATTTTATAAATTTAACTGAAATATTATTACGTAACAATACCTAGGTATAATATTGATTCGAGGCTACAAAATGGTGAGCTTAAATAAGTAAATTTTTGTAAAAATGATTAATTCACTGTTACCAAACTCACAAAATACGATTTTTTAAGTAACATCAAGCCCGATTTGTGTTAAAAGTTGTATCCGAAAAATGTAGCGTTAAGTGTTAAAATTTCAGGGTTTCATGAATTGAATTGAGGAAAAGTCATTTTTTTTATTGACAAGTTGACAAAAAAAAATTCTAATTGTTCAAAAATTCATACACCAAACTGGTTACAGATTCTGGGATCGACCAAGAACGAACGGTTTCAAAGAGAGTGCGTCAACACTTTTTTTTTCCCACTGGCTTTTTTTTTCTTCTAGTCTACCTAAAAAGCCGAAGTTCTAAGTCACTTGTGTTCACCTGACATTCATTGAGTAACGACATTCATATCTAATGTAAACCAATCATAAAATAAAAATGCTTGATTCGCTTTATCCAGGGGACGACAGGAACAGAGAAAGCAATGTAAATGATTTATAGTAAAAAGGAAAAAAGTCGTCTTTCACCAAGTTAAATGAGTGATACATACAATGTCCAGACAAGTTTATACACAAAGTAAAAACACTATGAAAGCATGTGAATTACTTTCAAGTATAAGTACCTTGTTTTATTATATTTTGTAAAACATTGAAGGATGAAATCAAATTCCTACTAGCCTACAAATAATGGCCTGTATCAAAATGGTGTAATTAATAGAATAGCCAATACCACCCAGAGTCAAAACACATTCGGTATCCCTTTTCATATTTAGAACGTGCGGCGATTACGAATGTACACTTCACTTCTTTTAATGTTCAGGGATTTTATATAAAAACTAGAAAGTATTTTGGCTCTTATCTATTCACTTACCAAGTAGTAATTTTCATACACACCCATTAATTTTTGCTCATTCTAGTGGCTAGAAGCTTTTTGCTTCTGTACACACTGGGCCATGTAGACTACAATGTAGATCCTTGCATCAAAAGATAGCACTAAAGATTAGCGATTAAAAATTTCAAGAAAAATACATATTTGTATTTATATATCCATTGTATGCATATCATTGATAATATTAGAAAGCGATTTTCCAGCTTAACAAAGTATCAATGGAAATTTAAACGGTCTAAATAGAGAGAAAGAATTTAACACTGCATTCAGTCGTAGAATATTTTTGCTTTTTAACCTGGACTTTCTGATTTTTTGAAGTCAAAAAAAGAGAAAGACCTCACTTCAGTTGTTTTTTTTTTTTTTAAGTTTGTTACTTCAGATCTCCGTCATTGTTTTTTTGTTAGAAAGGAAATATTTTCAACTTGGTGCCATTGTGATCACATCACGATCTGATGATGGGATACTGGAGATATCGAGGGAACTCTTCAAATATTATGGGCCCACCAACAGTGATTTGGGTATTATTTTATACTTACTCTTACATTTTCATCAGTCATCACTACAATAGCCCCCAAATAGTGGGCCGGGGCATGTAAAAAAACTGATTCTAACTCGGTTTTTATTATTTTGCCTCTCACTAAAAAGTATAAAATAAAATGATTTTCCCAAAAAAAACTGACTTCTAAAAGTAAGTAAATCAAAAACAGGGAAATGGTTGGAAAGTTTAATGTGGAAGGGGTGGCTACATACGTAGGACCTTACGCTAAATATTTATTTTTGAGCTCGGTGCCAGCAGCATTGTTAGGAAAGAAAACAGCATAAAATACAAAGAAAAATAGTGCGTGGCTTGCAACTCTCTTTCTGGCACAAAGGTTAGCGTTGATCACAAAAAGTTATTTACTTACTTAGGTAGCCAGTCCTTCCGTATGAAAAATTATTATTTTTAAATGTTTAGTTAATTTAAGTTTAGAAGTCGGTTTTTGGGTTTTTATAAAATTATGTGTTTACTAATGCACTCGTATGTACCATAGATATATTTTATTGATTACGGGCTATTTATTATAACACAGATAGTAACAGATAAAAATCGAAATAATCAAACGCATAAAGTATTTTTTGAAGTTTGCCTCTCCGCTATGAATAAAAAAAATATTTTTTATACTTTTACTCCAAAATATTTTCATTTTATGCATAACCACCAGTCTTTTTTTAATATAGAGTTTAATGGCCGTAAGTGGAAGGATAAAGTAAGAATAGCCACAGTCGACCTGTACCGTTAATAAATTGGGGCTCAAAAGGTAGCCATAATGCTTAATGTAAGGCCTTCGTATTCCTTTACATGCTGTAATATTTCACCTTTATATTTTAGTTCCAAAAACATTTTTTTTTGCCTTCGCTTGAGAGTTACTCAATATTTTGTAAGAATATTTACGATGACGAATGTAATGTCAAAACGCATTTGTTAAATGTGAGATAACTTATATTTTCGGAATATGAAGCCTTGTTAATCCAGGATATAAGCTTTCTAATTTCCAAATTTCATATAACATTGATCATACATCAGGAGTTACAAACTAGAACCCAAACTTTCGAATTAAGGACTTTCATATGATCGGATAGAGGTCGGTTCAAAATGTTATGCGTTAGGCCCACTTGATGTAACTATCAGAGATACTAATCTAAATATATATATATAACTCAAAGGTGACTGACTGACTGACATAGTGATCTATCAACGCACAGCCCAAATCACTGGACGGATCGGGCTGAAATTCGGCATGCAGGTAGATGTTATGACGTAGGCATCCGCTAAGAAAGAATTTTGATAAATTCCACCCTTAAGGGGATAAAATTTAGGATGAAAGTTTGTATAAATCTTCTTAGATTTTCGACTGATTGTACTGAAATTAAAGTTTGAAGCTACTATGATGAAGACGTTCGCTTAAATAGGATTTTGATAAATTCAACCCCCATGGGGGTAAAATAAGGGATGATAGAGGATATAAATGTATTAGTTTGAACCTATCAGTACCTAAAGGAACGAATAAATTAAGACGAACAAAATAATTTTTAATTCTAAATGTTGACAATAGATGGTGTTAGTAGTATTTTAAAACGCGCTATCGTTGTGTTTTCACTGAGTTACATATACCCAATAATGAGTGGCCGCCGTATCTAATAGTACATACTATACCTAAATATTTCTAGCGGATTATATTTGACGATTTTGGCTGTTCTTTTCTTGGCATATTTTGGATTGCATTTGCTTTGTTTCGATTTAGTAGTTTTGGTTATAGACTCTGCTTTGTATTTGGCATTTGTTTCGTTTTCGTTTGATTTAAGTATAGGTTTTGTCGGTTAGACTTTTTTAAAATGGCTAAAGAAAATTTTGAACTTTAATGGAGAAGTTGAAGAATGTACTGTCGTCCCTATTGTTGGTGACGGTGCATGTTTGTTTCGTGCTCTCTCTTATTTAATACTATTATTATTTTATATAATTTTTAATGTACGGAACACAAGATAGAGGTGAGTTCAGAAATTGTCAGATATGTGGTTTATAACTGGAGCAAGTTTTCAATTATGACCCACGACAGGAATGGTGATAACTACGTAACACCTGACAAATATTTTGCTGATATGATGAAAATTCTACTAATGGCGGATTTTGTGAGTTAATAGCAGCAGGATTAATATTCCCATTTAAGTTTGAAGTTTATAGAAACGGTATCATATATACGGAATCTGGATCTAACGACTATCCGGTAAGGCGATTATGATTCAGCCATGATAGGCATCAAAATGTCCAGTGGGCATTTTGATGCCTATCTTCCCATAGCAGCACAGAAAATTACTCGGCGTCGTATGGAGGTAGCTGTAGAAGAACATGATTTTGGAATTGATACACCTTCGCAACTTAAAGTTGATAAGGGTTGTCAGGAGGTACCTGTTTTAGAGCGTGAACATTCACCTATTGTATCTTTAATAAATTATGATGAAAATTGAATAAGAAGTTTATTGTCCCAATCTGAGTCTGTGACATAAATAGAAAAAAAGAAAATCAAACGTAGGGCAAGGTTTACTAATTACACACGAAAAAATCAAATAAAAAGGCACAAAAAAAATATGGACAGACTCTACCTGAATCCCACCGTAAAGCTGTGTCTGAATATAAGAAAAAAAACCCTGATGTACAGAGGCAAGCTGTCGCCACCTACCAGGCTGCACACCCTGAAAAGCACAGGCAAGCTGTCGCCACCTACCAGGCTGCACACCTTGAAAAACACAGGCAATCTGTCGCCACTTACCAGGCTGCAAACCCTGAAAAACATAAGCAATCTGCTGAACTATATCAGGCCAATAATACCGATGTGTAAAGAACTGCCTGAACCACTTTACAGTCTGGTTAATGATTTACACCCAAATCATGTACACTTCATGGATAATATGTAGACTTCCTTTGGTGGAAAACAAATAAAATAGGGCGGTTTTTCACCAACTTTTAAAGTTCAAGGACAAGTCTATCATTTAATTGGAAGTATATTACCGGAACCTGGACAGGATGTATAGTTTCTGCAAATTTATTTCTTCGGTGAAGATGATAGAGAACCTAATATTCGATGTTCTAAATTTCCTGATTTGAGACCAAATGTAAACAATTGCAGCGTAGGTGAATCCATACATAAAAGATCTAAAAACAGCCAACAGAGTCATTCAAGGTCGTAACACATGGAGATAAAAAACCACAAAGAGAACACAGAGGCAGATTGAATGCACCAACGGCAAATGAAGTGGCTGCTGTATTGGTAGATCAGCATTTTGAACGAAGAGACATTATCCTCGAAAGCCGAATAACTCACTTCAGCGTATCGAGCTTATGACGCGCTGCAGTACCTGTTGATGTTTTGCTGGGGGGATGATAACTATTCAATCAACATACCATAATGCGATCCCACAACTAAGTTCTCAGCTGTAAAAGACAGTCTCTGCTGTAAGTTTTTATTCATACAGAATAATGATCAGAGAAGGAGCAGATAACTTTTTGGTTAAATGTCGCGCTCTTTTTAGTCAATATTTGGTAGATGAATACGCAAAAATAGAAACTGAAAGACTAAACTACATAAAAAACAATCAAGCCAAATTGCGCGCAAATTCATTTAAAAGATGCAATAGGACGGCAAGATACTGAAGCAAATCAGCTAGGACAAATTTATTTTATTTTTATTTTAATTTTATTTTCATTGGATAACAAACAGTGTACATAATTATACAGTTTTACTACAGAAGACATAGTTAACTTAACACCATATACATGCTATCACATATAGTAATTTTATGTCACAAACAAAAGAGGAGAATCCCAAATCCAAAATAAAGGTATATGGTAGTACTTCCATCATCTTTTACTGGTGGACCAAGATAAATGTACGAAAAAGCGCAAGACACCATGACCTATGTCATGGACATTACGTATATTGACGACATTACGGTCGTCCCGACCTTTTTATTACTTTTACATGTAACCCACGCTGGAGTGACATAAATGAGCACTTACTTTCAGGACCAAAATCTCATGATCGATACGATATTATTTCGCATGTCTTTCGATTAAAGGTAAAAAAGGTCATGGATTTGTTGATAAAAGGGAAAATATTCAGTGAAGTGAGATGCTATATGTATTCGACGGAATGGCAAAAGCGAGGTCTTTCGCATATTCATATACTTTTATGGCTTCAACATCGCATCACTTCGGATCAAATTGACAATATTATTTGTGCTGAAATACCTAACACCAATCGTGATCCTGAGCTTTACGAAATTTTTAAAAGTTATATGATACATGGCCCCTGTGGAAGTTTAAACTAAAATTCTCCAAGCATGAAAGATAATTCGTGCAGCAAACGTTATCCTAAGGCTCTTATTAAGGAAACTCAAACCGGTGATGATGATTATCCGCAGTACAGGAGACGTTCTCTGGATGACGGTGGATTCTCTGTCAATATCAAGGGTATTACAATAGATAATCGTTGGGTGGTTCCTTATAATACAGTGCTATTAAGAACATGTAACGCTCACGTGAACGTAGAGTATTGCCATTCAGTGAAGTCAATCAAATATATTTGCAAATATGTTAATAAAGGGGTCAGATCAGGCTAAGTTTACTTTAAAAAACGCGAAGGATGGGAAGGATGAAGTTACAACCTACGCAATTGGTCGATATATAAGTTCAGCTGAAGCAGTTTGGCGAATTCTTGAATTCCCAATACATGAGCGTTTTCCTCCTGTAGTGCACCTTGCTGTCCATTTAAAAAATGGACAGAGAATTTATTTTAGTGAACAGAGTAGTAGTTGTTGTTGTAGTAGTTGTTGAGTAGTCCTCCTACAACTACACGTGTATGACTTTACTCTACACGTGTGTAACGTGGATGACTGCAAAAACATTGCTATACTCGAATGTCCCTGCGTATTACGTTTGGAACAAGCGATCGTTTCAGAGAAGGAAGAGAGGAGTGAATATTGAAGGATGGTCAGGGGTCAAAAAAGAACACGTTCTAGGTAGGGTTTATACTGTTTATCCAAACAATACAGAATGCTACCACCTTAGAATGCTTCTACATGAGATCAGAGGCCCAATTTTAATTGAAGCGTTGAAAACTGTAGATGGTCACTTACATCCCACTTTCCAATCCGCGTGCAAGGCTCTAGGTCTACGCGAAGATGATCGGCATTTGGCTTTAGCTCTTGAAGAGGCAGCATTTTGTCAAACACCGCATATGATTCGAGAGCTTTTTGCTATCATTTTATTGTTCTGCCAGGTTTTCGACCCCTTATGTCTATGGGAAAAATACAAAGAATACCTTTCTGAAGACTTTAAAAAACAACTGGAAAGGCAAGGTGACGTGGGTGTAGAGAACTCATTGGACCTGGTTTGACAAATGCCTGTTGGTTTTAGAGGATACCGTATTATCATTAAGCGGCCGTCCTCTTAAACAGTATGGATTACCTCACCCAATAACATCAATACATTTTGAAAATAGAGAGTACGTGAAGGAGACCAGTAACGATACTGTGGCCTTAGAAGACGCAGTAAGAAAAAATTAAGCATCCTTGAATGACGAGCAACAGGAAGTATACAATAAAATTATCACAAGTGAGATGCAAATGACGGTCGAATATTCTTCTTAGACGCTCCAGGTGGAACTGGTAAAACCTTCCTTATTAATTTACTTTTGGCGAAAGTAAGAAGTACTCACGGCATTGCCCTGGCTGTCGTCCGGCATAGCTGCTACATTACTCGAAGGTGGTCGTACTGCTCATGCTACTTTTAAGTTACCACTCAATTTAATCACTGCCGACACTCTCATTTGCAACATATCCAAACAAAGTAAATTTGCTGAAGTTTTAAAGAGTACAAAAATAATCGTGTGGGACGAAATAACGATGGCTCATAAAGGTGGTATTGAATCCTTAAACAGATCACTAAGAGATATAAGGAATAATACAAAATTAATAGGTAGCGTAACAGTTTTGCTGGCCGGAGACTTTTGGCAGACTCTACCAGTGGTGCCAAAAGGAACCAGAGCTGACGAAGTAAAGTCATGCATTAAGAAATCAAATTTGTGGCCCCAGGTTAATATTTTTCTAAAAATATGAGAGCACATTTGGGCGGGGGTGAGTCTGCTGGTAGATTTTCAGATCTCCTTCTTAAATTCGGTAATGGTGATTTTCCATCGTTTGATGGAATGATAACAATCCCGGAACAATTGTGCATAGTTGTTACTACGGTTCAAGATTTGCTGTCTAAAGTTTATCCAGACATTATTTATATACATGAGAAGCCTATTGAATGGTTATGTGAGCGTGCCATACTTACTCCAAAGAACGATCAAGCAGCAGCTATCAACGATATAATGCTCATGTCGTTTGAGAGCGAAGAAAAGGTCTATACTTCGATTGATACTGTGGTTAATACAGATGACGCTACTAATTTGCAGACCTGCAAGAATTTTTAAATTCATTGACACCGCAATGTTTGCCTTATCATAAGCTTATTCTGCGTGTGGGCACTCCAATTATGTTGTTGCGAAATTTAAAACCACCAAAACTTTGTAACGGTACGAGACTGCAAGTGAAAGCGCAATATAGTGGAAGCCACTGTATTAACTGGGTGTGCGAAAGGGAAAACTGTATTTATACTACGAATCCCATTAATACCTAACGATATCCCGTTCGAATTTAAACGATTACAGTTTCCCCTAAAAGTCTGCTTTGCCATCTGTCAAATTTGCGGGTATTAAATTGAGAGAACATTGCTTCTCTCATGGACAGTTTTATGTTGCTTGCTCACGAGTAAGTTCACCCAATAGCTTGATAGTTTTAGCGCCTGATGACAGATTAGTTAAGAATATTGTGTACAAAGAAGCTTTTGTAGGCCCTAATTTTTTACACACACTAAACAAAAGTAAAGCTGCAAAAACTATACCTAATTAATATGAATACTTCTTAGTGCGAGCGAAGCTGCGGGCAAAAGCTAGTTTTGTGTAAAATAAAAATACTCATATTTGTTTATGCCAAAACTATGAATATAGTTTATATAATGTTCACATAGGTAAATAAAATAGTAGTTAAGACTTAGGCAATGATATAATTTATTTATTTATTTATTTACTTATTACTACACACAACGGAATACAACTGTAATAAAATTAATTAAGACAAAACCTTAAACATACTTAAGTCTAGGTTGCATTCCACAAGAATGTGTACATAAAAAAAAATCAAGTAACACTGATATAGACAAAATCGTATACTCATTTGAAAAGTACCTTAGCCTTCATTATAATTTTGAAAATACACAACATGCTTACAAAATAAAAAATGGTGAAATAAACGATTAATAATTGATCGGTTGACAACTAACCCCCTAGCTAGACAATAGAAAAGTAATCTGTATTAAGGGCTTTAGTGTCTCTGTCAAGGTTGTCCTTGAATCAAAGGTTTATAATGATCATAAATTTTGTATACACTTTTTTTGACATACAGAATTAAGAGCAAAAATGTTATTAAAAATGCTCTAATTTATAATGACACAATGCGACAAGAAAATATGAGAAATCATTTTTAGATTGTTGCATTTAATATAATCATTTAAACCAGCTATATTTGGTTTAGAATTTAAAAATGTATTTGGTCGTGACCTGGCAGAAATTGTTCTGCTAATTTTCTCTTTGAAGGTTTTTTGATATTTTTAAACCTGTACATAGAGGTCGTTGGGTACCTTCCTATTTCAGTAAAGCTTATATTTAACTCCTTGGCTGTCCAAGTCTGTCAATTTCGTAGCGTAAAACTTTCTATCGATGACTTCATAGGTTATTCATAGCTTCTTCGGCTCTAGCGGATACGCATATCGTCTGCTACGGAGGGTTGAGGAGTGGATTTGTATGGGCGAGGAGCCGGGATGGGATTTGGAGAACTTTCGCTGCAGACAGGAACTTTTCGCATGCTCCGCATTTATTTGCAGGTGCCATGATAGTTTTTTCTCAGAGTACTATTAGGATAAACCAATATTAAAATGCTAAAAAATCGCACCCGTTGTGGGGTTCTTAGAACTTAGATCGCTCGGACAGAAACGGATTAGATATCCAATCGTCCGCCAGGTAACTGTTAAACACTGCGAAATAGTACTTCCAATCCTGCCAGGGATGACGTATGACAAGCAGTTATTACGGTCGGTTGATATGAGCGGGTGACACTGATTTTAGAACACTGTTTTATTGCAATTCGAGGACACTGTATATTTTAAGAGGATAACACTTGTATTGTTCACTATGTATACTGTGATTATTTGACTTTTAACAATGGAATGTATTATTATTTCCGCTATTACTGAATTAAAATACGATGAGGCAAAATAAACACGTCTGTTGTCAACAATGTGGAACTACCCTCCTGTCAACAATGTGGAACTACCCGATTCCTCTGAGCAAGGCAACAAAAGCCACTTATTATCTGAAATGAAAGCTTAAAGCTTTGCTGAAATATTTTTCTACCTTTTGTATAAAATCAGTTATGATTTACGTGTTCAAATGTGTACCCGGCCGATGTGGCTTAGTGTGTAGTAGCCCTGCCTGACACGCCGTAGGGTCCAGGTCCGAGCCTAGTCAGGGCATTCATTTGTATAATGAACACAGATGTTTGTTCTCGGGTCATGGTTGTTTATATTTATATATGTATATATGTTTATTCTGGGCTCCCCCACTTTGCTGTATGGCCATCCATAGCACAAATTCTGGGGCTATACAGTTGGTGTATTTGTCTAGGGATTTACAATGATTTTTTTTATTTATTTGTTGCGAACAGTTTTTCTTGAACACACATGGGAATAGATAACTTAGTCAGGGGCTAGATGGAGAACTCCGCACTTGAGCAATTGGTTACAAGCTCATTATATGTGTTGAAAATATTAATCAGTGTCATACGAGAGGATAAAAAAAGTTTAATTCACAAATGTAAAGAAAACGTTAAAGTATGAAGTTTTCTTCAATTTGAGTCAAAAAAAGTTTTAGTCAATTTGACTTGAAAAAAATTTAAATTATTCAAACCCACCTATTGTTATAACTATTTTGACATTTTTTAAATTTGTTATGATTCTTGACATTGTATTCTTGTAATGTTTTAATTTAACCAATTTTTAACTTTATTATTTGTAATAATTTAATTGTACTTTTTATTTTATGTCTATTTTTGTAGTGTGACCGCAAGACTTAGGAACTCTGTATGTGCCTATAATTGACATATTATACTAGAAATAAGTTTTTTTTAATGGTGTGATGTATTCGTTGTAAATATGTTGTTGGCATGTCTTTTTCAAATAAATAAACAAATAAATTAAACAATGTTGAGACCAAGCAGTTATGATTATTTTAAAATTATGGGAAGATTACTAAATAATAATTAAATTATATATTTTATTACATTAAACTTGCATATTTGGGAACAGAATTAAATACCAGAAAATGACTAAGGCTCGTGAACAAACGCAGCAGCAGACATTGCTACGTAATTATTTATACTAGGCTTATTAAGAAAGGATGTTTAGGACATACATTTCGGCATCAAATAAGGTCATTTGAAGAGTAACAATTTTCCGAGAGCTCTCGAGGTGAACAGTTTCAATTTTTTTTCAAACATGCTGTAACATTTTGGAACTATTATTTAAAACGTAAACTTACAGGAAAATTTAGGTTGTTTTTGAAATGTTATGTACACACGATTATTTACCATCCTACCTAAATGTTTTCCATACATCGGATGACAATGTTAATCCTTAATAATATAACTTCGTTTTAATTGATTTTTATACCCACCCAAATATGATAAAAACGCCACCAAACCACCTATTCAAATACGATTAATTAGTTTGAGATAACTGAAGTGAAAATTGATGTTAACTAATAAGGTTTTCTCAGACTTATGTCAGAACTATTTATGTTAAGGCAAATGCAGTTTAGTTAGTGCTGAGCACAGTTTTACCGCGAAATTCTATTATTATCGTCTTCACTTAACTGTCTTAATAACTTAAGTGGTACTATGAACTGGAAATTTTATTTCCTGCATACGCGAGTGCTGAATCCCGCCTAAGAACCAATCTGCAAATATTTTCTTTGAATATAATTGCTTTAATATCAAAATATTAGATAACTGTGTACGGTGAGAAACAAAAAAGGTGGTAGACATACCATTGAAATTGAACTTTAAGTTTAAAAATAAGACTAAGCATAGTTGAACAGAAAAAGAAAGGCGCAAAAAGTCAGCTTTTTGCTGAAACTAACCTGTAGGATATTCATTGAAAGGCACACATCACAGACTATTAATATTTATATAAAGTTTTATCTCTTTTGTTCCTTTCTAATTCTTTTTTCTCTACCACTTTCCTTTCTGATATATATTGGTTTCGGTATTTTCATGGTGGCGCAATTTAGACTAAAAGACATTTTAGACAAATTTGAGCTTTCTTGCCAAACGCACTATTTTGAAAAACTTATACTGGAACCCATCTTTGTTTCTTTTAATAAATTGAAGTTTATGAAAGATTTTAGTTATTAGGACTAGAAACATTTGTATCTAATTCGAATACACCTTATAAAATAGGTTTTCCTCCATCATATTTTTATTCTTTCCACTTTGCTTGATCTCAAATATAACCTGTATACCTGCTCATCTGTAGACATAAGTGTATTAATGGAACAATTCAAACATTTTTATATGGATAAATATTTCAGTAAATCTGTGTTGTGTTGTCCTCAGTAATGTACGCATAAGTATTCAAACGGCAAATAGAAAGCTTTGAAAGAAAATATTGAAAGAGAATGGATTTGTTTTATGGTAAAAGTAATTGGTTGAAAAAAAAGATGCGACGGAACATCGTCTCCGCAAATTTTAGGTTGTCAGTTATATTTGTAACTAAACAATTTTTAGCTTTTTGTTTTTACTCACGAAATATAATGAATTCTCATGATTTTAGTAGTTCAAATGTTTGTCAGGCAAATTTTGTATAAACCGAAACAGTCTTATTACATTCATTTAATTTTTTTTATGTTGAAAAGGCCAATACAATTTCAATATATGTATCGTTAAAGAAAAAATTATATCAATGTATGCCGAAGACATACTTAATTGAATATAAGCTCTATGTTAACTTGTACTATATCATTGTTGATATAGGTTGTTTGCTATGGCCTAACAGCCGCATTTAGAAACGACAAATAGTTAATCAAGGCTAACTTAAGTATAGACTTTGTTAAGCGAATCTGTACTGTATGTTTACTCTATCTAAGTAGTAAACACAAAGCTTAGAAAAATCTATACTTAAGAGAACCTTAATTAACTATTTAATGACTCTGAGTCCGGCTGTAATTCAAAGTGCCCTTCAGTAATTTATTTCATTGTTACGATGGTGAGTATAATAGTTTATTGACTATTGAATGAAAAAAAATTACAATTTTATTCGCTGTTTTGTGTTGTGGCATACAAAAGTGATGTCAAGTTATCAAAATTAAAATGTCAAAATTTTCTAAATTAAAATGTTATAAAATTTTTACTGTGACAATTTTTTTAAACAATCAACATGTCTATTTGAAAAATTGATTTTTCTGCCTCAAAATCTAAATTTTGTTTTAAGTTTTCAGTTTATATTTCTTTACTAGGAATGCTATTTTCATTCATGTTAAATTATAGTTATCAAAAATAGAATTACAACTTACTGACCCAGGATTTCGCACACAAAGTTACCTTTTTGCTCTGGTACCTTATACGTACCTGCCTTTCAGGTTTCCAGCCAGGGCCTGCAAATTCATTATTAAACCCTTTCAATCATCAGTTACATTATATGACTTAAACCGTGTAAGTAATTGTAAGTAATAGTGAAATAATGTTAATGTTTCTTTCTTTTACACGAAACTCGTTGACGAAACCTGAATCATAACAATGAGTGAGAGCTAAATACAGTAAAGATTCACTTACGTCCTACACATTCACTTTATTATGATTACATTTCATCCTATCCGCTATTTAACGACGATTGTCCAATAAAGCTCTTATTAAGAAAACAAAGTAATCTGAACTTTATCGTTGTGAATAGAAGAACCTATTTTATAAGAGTTATTTTAGAAAATTAGGTATGATCTCATAAAAATGACACCATTTGCTTATTTAATATTCAAGGTAGAGATTAATTTCGCCCACTAAATAGAAAAAGATATGAGTTTTCCTGGCTTTCCACCTCAGCGATTTTAGGAATAAATAATATTCAACTGAAAGTTTGTATCTGGAAAACCATTTTCCGTAATCCTATTTCCCTTTTTTTACATTTACTTTTGGGTTAAATACTTGTTTTACTGGTATTGATTGTAATTGGCTTCCTCATTTATAACGTAATATTATAATAATAAATCCACAGACAAACACAACAACTGTACGGACCCAAAGCCATGGCCATGGAATGCCACAGCCAGGACTCGAACCTGGAACCTCCGGCGTATGAGGCAGGGCTAGTACCCACTACGTCAAATCGGCCGGGTAAACATTTCAACACGTAAAACATAATTAATAAAGGTAGAAAACTATTTCAGCGTAGCTTAAAGACCCGTTTCATTTCGGATAATAAGTGGCTTTTGATGCCTTGCCCACAGAAATCGTTTTTTCCTCTCCTTTGTTTTTTAAACTATAAGTAGACAACATATATATATATAAATATATATATAATATATATATAAATATATATATATATATATATATATATATATATATATATATATATCGGTTATGAGAAAGCTTCTTGTCAACTCTTTGGCTGTCAAATTTTTTATGAATCCTTTGAGGAATTTGTCAACAAAAGAAAAAGAAAAAAGCAATGTCTTTTAAACCTGTTTTATAGAAAAATTAGTGTATACCTTTTTATATGCAATGAAACAATGGAATCCGCCATTCCCATGTCGTTGTTACTAGCTCCGATTTAATATATAGTTCACTAGCTTGATAGTCAATGAGTCATGACTGGGTGTTTTTTTGTCGTTGATCAACGTCGTCACAAACACACGAACAAATTGTTAAAAATAGTAAAATCTGGACATTTAATAATACATATTTTATCTTAAGAGCGTTTATATAAAATCGTACAATTTTAGGAGTTTTCAGTGTGTTTCTGATCAAAATATTATACGTATGCATCGAAATATGAGTTCAAATTATTTGAAATTTTACCGTCTAAAACATGTATTGAGATAATTTCCATTTCTGTAGGTAGTTTTTTAGTAGGAATTCATTGTTCATACGCCTTTTCTTGTAATCTGACAAAACATGCGTACTTTTCCTATCGATAAGTATAAAAGTAACTGATGCAAACAGAAAAAGAAAAGATTGGTATGGTGTCTGTTTTATCGTCAAAACAATCTATGAGATGTCATAATATGTCAGATACAGCCGAAATGAAAAAATATTTTTCTGTTTGATAAATATAAACTAAAAATAGATAATATTAAATATATTGCAGATAAGTTTTCTATTTCACTTCGTTTTCATTAGCGAGAGTTTTCAGCCTACTCCGTGCCGACCGGTTTTCGGTCCGGCAGGGGCACGGCGGCTCGGCTTCTTCCTGTGTCTTTCAGTGAATATTTTGTTACCATGGAGCAGCGATATATGGATGGATCATCTAATAGATCGTCTATTGGATCGTACCGAGATTTATTCTCTCCAGTTTCTCAAGTGAGCGTCCCATATGCGGAACGAGAAAACAATGTGTGTGTTGAGGTTAAAAAGTATGGCGAGCTTTCGGAAGATGAAAAAAATATTTTTTGTGTAGAAGATAAAGAAGTGGAGTTAGGAGAGAATTTAGAACGATTAATCGGTACTAAAAGACCAAGAGTACAGGGTGACACTTCGGAAAGTGCTGAAAATGAAGAGAAAGAGGGATGGCAGGACACTAGGAAGAGTAAAAAGGGGAAGAAAGAGAATAAACATGATAAGGTGATCACAATAACAAAGAAGGATGATATGCAAGTTTATTTAACTGGGAAAGGTCCATTACCTAAACAGTTTGCGATGGCCCGATTCCTCAAAGAAAATGATATTAATGGTATTGTTCAGGTTAAATACATTAATTCCAATAAACTGAGAATTGAGTTTGATAGTGTGAAAAATGCACAGCTACTTTTTAATTGTGAAAATATAATTACAAGGGGATGGTTAGTACATAAGCCCATGGAAGTAAATCACTCATACGGAGTTATTAGGGATGTGGATGCAGACCTGACAGATGAAGAGATTAAGAATAAAGTTTTGAGTAGTGTTGAAATTTTTTCAGTTAAACGTCTTAAACGTCGAGATAGAGTGGATGGTCACTGGTGCCCGAGTGAGGTTGCTCGCCTTGCATTTAAAGGCTCACACTTGCCTTCTCATGTTTATGTTGATGGATTAAAGATCAAAGTAGAACCTTATGTATTTCCCGTGACACAGTGCTTCAAATGCTGGAAAATAGGTCACGGAATAAGTTTATGTCCTTCCAAAAATTTCATTTGCCCTAAATGTGGAGGTAATCATTCCAACTGTGAAACCTCCTCTTTTACGTGTGTGAACTGTAAAGGGGGTCACATGGCGATGGCAAAAACTTGTCCAACGTACCTTAAAGAGAAGCGCCTCCGAGAATTGATGGCAGAATTCAATTGTACATATAAAAAAGCGATCAACCTTTATGATACATCATCTAAAATTCAAGAGTTAGAAAACAAAAATATTCACCCGCTAAAGAGACAGTTTCCCCCTTTGTACAATAGTTGTTTGGATAATAATGTAGAGATAATAAATGTTCATACTCCATCTTACAAAGAAGTTCTATGCAATAAAATTGATAATGTTGATGTGGAGGTTAAAAAACTACGACAAAGAAAGAAAGAGCAAATAATAAAAGAAAAACCTTTAAAACCAGAGAAGCCTGAAATGAAATGGAGAAATGATGAGGAGAATAATGAAAAGGAAGTTAGTGATAGTGAGGAAGAACAGCTTAAAGATAAAGTTTCATTTATAGAGTTGATAAATAGAGTTAAAAATGTCCTGTTTCTTAAAAACGTATGTTTTAAATCTAAAATTTTTAGTATCATCAAATTAGTTGTGGAATGGTTAGTTATCTATGCTGTGGGTTTAATTTCAGATTGGTCTCTTATTAAAATGTTATTAAATTATATTTCCAATGGCTTCTCCTAAACTAATTAAGTTAAACATTATACAATGGAATGCCCAAAGTATATTGCCTAAATTGAAATCTTTCGAGGAATTGTTGTGTATTGAAAAAGTTCACATTGCTATAGTTAGTGAGACTTGGTTAAACGAAGACAAAATTGTAAAAGTTAACGGTTATAATATTTATAGAAGAGATAGAGTTGATGGTTATGGCGGTTTAATGATTTTAGTTCATAATTCAATTAAGTCTACATCTTTTGCTACTTGTTTAAATAATTTAGGTATTGAAGTGTTACAAGTAAAGGTTTTCAATTGTTTTCCTATACAAAACCTGGTAGCTGTTTATTGTCCAGGTAATGTCAATACTAGGCAAGAGGATTGGGATGAGATTTTAAATTTAAGTACAGAGAAATGTTTGGTTTTGGGTGATTTTAATGGACACCATTTAACATGGTCGACCAAAACAGACGTTAGAGGTAACCAACTTCATTCGGCCTTTTCAAATAGCAATTTTGTGATTTTAAATACTGGTGATATTACTCGTTTAAAACTTGTTGAAGGTATTTTAAAACAATCTGCACCTGACCTTTCCTTGGTAAGTGCGGATATTGGACTTGATTTCACCTGGTCTGTGCTTAATGAGTCCTTGGGCAGTGACCACTTGTTCATTAAAATCTCCAAACGTCAATGTTTAAATACTAGTAACTCAATCAAAAGGAAAAATTTTAAAAAAGCTGATTGGAGTGCTTATACAGAATACTTAAACGAAATATTTACAAACGTTCAACGTACTAGCGTTTTGCAAAAAGATTATGAACTTTTTACTCAATATATAAATTTAGCTTCAGATTCCTTTATCCCTTGCTATACAATCGAACAAAACCCTAGCTCTGTGTTTACCCCAAAACCGTATTGGACTCCAGATCTTTCTAAATCAGTTGCGGAGCGTAGACAAGCGTTAGGTAAGTTTAGGAAAAATCCGATACCACAAAATTTAGATAAATTAACTGAAAAAATTGAAATTTCAAAAAAGAAATTGAATCTATCTATAAGAAATGGTTGGAACTCATTTTGTTCATCAATAGATGAGGGCACTACCTCTAGTGACATGTGGTCAAAAATGAGCTGGATGAAGGGTTATAAGAACCCACGACAATATATGGATCCTTTCAGAGTTGAGAAACTTCTATGTTCATTAACCCCTGACTATGCTACTCCTGCAATGCCTCCGCTATCTTCATATGATTCACCTCTCGATGCAGACATCTCTATCCACGAGTTGCGTAAATGTATAAAATCTAAAGATACATCTCCTGGTTGTGATGGTATATCTTACTCGATGCTAAAGCACTTATCTTTAAATGCTCAAGAGTTTCTGGTTGATTTATTTAACGATTTTTTAAAGCATGGGTTTGTTCCAACTCAGTGGCGTGACATTGGCATCATACCAATTCCGAAACCTGGTAGGGAACCAAATAGTGTATCCTCATTGAGACCGATAGCTTTAATATCGTGTTTGTGCAAAATTATAAACAATAGACTTGACTGGTATGTGGAAAAACTTAATGTTTTTTCGAATAACACTTTAGGTTTTAGAAAGTGCAAATCCTGTTTAGACAATTTAAGCGTTTTGGTTTCGAGGATACAAGTTGGGTTTTCAAAAGGTTTGCCCACTATGAGCTGTTTCTTAGATATTGATGGCGCTTACAATAACGTGGAAAACACTGTTTTAATATCGACCTTAGATAAACTTAAAGTTGGTCGTAAAATATGTAATTACCTGTGGAATTTTTTGAAAGAAAGAAATCTCAAAATTTTTTTGGATGGAAAAGTTCTTTTTCAGAGATCTACTTGTCGTGGTTTAGCTCAAGGGGATCCATTGTCACCCCTTTTATTTAATTTGGCTACCTTAGAAATTTGCAAGTCCCTAGAAAAAGATATATTTATATCACAGTATGCAGACGATTTTGTTTTTTATTGTTATTATGATGATATAAACCTCGGTGAGAGGAAAATCCAAAAGACTTTGGATAAGATTCATAATATGTTGTTAGATATTGGACTAGAAATTTCACCGTCTAAAAGTAAATTGTGTCTTTTTAAACGAGGTTATAGGAGAGATTTTATTAACATAAATGTTAATGGTCAAGTATTACCTGTTGTTGATTCTGTCAAATATTTAGGTCTTTGGTTGGATCGTAATCTTCGTTGGGGAAAACATATCAACGAAACCAAAGATAAGGTACTAAAATATGTAAATATTTTCAGTCTTAGCTGGTTCTGGGTATGGTATTCATGTGAATCATTTGAAGCGGTTATATATAGCGTTAGTCAGAAGTCGTATTGACTATGCCAGTTTTTTGTATGCCAATAGTAGTGCAACTCATCTTTCTAAATTAGATAAGATACAAAATATATGTTTACGTGTGATTGGTGGATTTATCAAAAGTACACCTATACACGTAATGGAGGCGGAATTGGTTTTACCACCATTATCTGTTCGCAGACAATATCTGGCAGGAAAGTTCTATTTGAAATCTAGATCTTTTGATAATATTGTATGTAATGTTCTGGATGAAATGTGTAATTTAGTTCAAAACCGTTTTTGGAATCGAAAAATAAAACCTTTACTTGTAACCATGCATAACTCATTTAAGTCCACAGATATCCAATCCAATAGTAAGCCCGAAATGTATTCACTTGATACATGGGTCACAAATATTGATTTATCTGATTGTTTAAAACCTAATTTAAGCGGAATAGACAAGGCAAAATGTAAGTACACTCGAGCACATATTCAATCTGCATGGACTGATATTTTTGAAAATAGATATACATATTTTTACAAAATTTTTACAGACGGTTCGAAAACAGAGAACGGAAACGGGGGTGCGTTTTTAGATTGGGAAACTAAAGAATCTGTTAAAATACAGATTAATGCAGAAATTTCGATTATGGCCGTAGAAATGATAGCAATTTTAGAAGCATTATCGTACATTCAGAGCATAAATTTTCAAAAATTCGTTATTTTAACAGATTCAAAAAGTACTATTCAACATTTGATTCGATGTACTACCATTTTCCGAGGCTTTCCATTAGCTTATATGATTATAAATATGATAAATAGCTTAAAATTAAGAAAAAAAGATATTGTTATCCAATGGATTCCCTCTCATTCAGGTATCCTGGGAAACGAGGAAGTGGATCGGCTGGCCAAACAGGCCATGACGGAGGGTATTTATTTTCATTGGGTTCCATGGTTCGGTGATGTTCTCTATAAAGTTAAAATTAGGTGCTACGACATTTGGTCTGAATATTTTAATGAAAGATCGCTTTCTAAAGGTATCTGGTATAAAACCATCCAGCCGTCAGTTCCTCGAGTCCCTTGGTTTGAATTGATTAAAATGAGTCGGCAAGACATTGTATTAGCTCTTCGTCTCCGTTCTGGTCATATTCCGTTAAATAGTTTTGCTTACTTGATGCGTAAAATTGATTCTCCAAATTGTAGTCAATGTGGTGTGGTTGAGGATGTTTTTCATATTACTATGGAGTGTGATCGGAATGTGGTACAGAGGCGCCGCCTTAATTTGAAAAATTTCAATATCGGTTTGGTAAACAGTATATTATCATCCCCTATTTCGAAGGAGGCCAAATTGTTATATAATGTAGTGAAAATATGTTTAGATAATAGGTAATATTATATTATTAATTTTATTGATGTGGATTTAGAGAGTCACGATGAGGGTGGCTTTTGTAAAACCCTCTATAAATAAATATTGATTAAAAAAAAAAAAAACAATCTATAGAGAAAATAGTACAAAATATTATTTTTTTAAAGGCTAAAACATAAGAATCAAAACGTAAAAAATTTATCGCAGTTTTCGATACACTTGTATTGTTACAAAAGTAATAATTTTTACTTCTTATTAATAATAAAGATGTAACTAATCAAATAAAACAGAAATATTGTTCAAGTCCATTTAAAAATACTTCTAAAAATCATTTTAAAAAGTCTAAAATTGATATAAAATCTAATGCACGCGCTGCTTGTATTTCATTCTCACTCCGATCGCCACGCGGTGCGGACGTGCAAGACCCAGTTCTCCGTTGATCGGTCCCTTCCCGCCATTCCGTGGCTCTCAGTCTACTGACGTCACAGTCTAGCGTGTTGGTTCCGTGCTACAGTTACCAAGGTTTTTCTACTCCCTCTGAGTGCTATCGAAGTGCGATTTTTCTTTGCGACTAAGCCCCTTAGTCTTCAAAGTGCTGTGCTAAGTTGTGTTGTGCTTGTGCTGAGTGCAGTGTTGTGCCCAGCGTAAGTAGTCTGGTTTCAGTGCAAAGGATACTTAACGGTGACAACGAATTTGTACTGAACCAGTCCTTTTATTTTTATTTATTTCTCTTCTCTATTTTATTTATTTTTCTCCTATCTTCATATTTATTTTTATCATATCTGTGTGTTTTTGTGTGTATTTGTCCTTTTTGTCGGTAAAGGTTGACCCTAACGCGGTCAACTCTTTACCTGCGTACCCTTTTTTTAGGTTTCTAGGTAGCGGCCTACGGCGTACTACGGTTAGTTTTAAGCTATTCTCCCCAGCCCCCCTTCCGCTGGTAGGGAGGTTAGCCGCTAGGGTTCGCTAGGTTTTTAGGAACTAGGCATCCTGTGACGTTCATATTTTATACTTATTTTTGTCCCAACCCTCCCTAATGGATTCGCTAAGCGTTATTAACTTCGCGAACGCGTTCACCCAGAAGCTTGCTGCGGCAGGCGTCTCCATCCCGAAAGACATCCTAACGCAGGTCTTGCAGGCATCAATCGCGTCCCCGGCCCCTCAGGCCCCAACCCCAGCCCCTCAGGCTTCCAACGCCCAAACCCCTCAGGTCTATAGCTCTCCCGCGTCTCTCGTTCCATCCGATATGGACTGCGCGTCGGTCTCATCCTCGCGATCATCTAGTAGGAAGCGCACCGCTCCCGGGAGCGATTCAGACTCCGCCGCGTCCGAAGCTTCGTTGGTCGCCGCCACCTTAACCGGCTCTCCTGAGCCCGCGTTCCAATTAGTTACCAAACGCTCTAAGAAGCGTTCGAAAAAAGCCGCGGTGTCTTCAACACCCGAGCCAACCCCGGTGCCTTCTACACCCGCCCCCGCGCCGCTCATGTCACTCGAAGTGACCGCGTCTCCATCGGTCCCATCGAAGCCAGCGACGCGCTGCGCTCCCGTCCCGCCGAAACCTCAGCTCCCTCCGCCCGTCTTCCTGCGTGAAAAAGCGCGCTGGACCGCGGTTTCTAACTTGTGCAAAGAGCACAAAATTAATTACTTAAAAGCCGCCAACGCTGGCGATACAATTAAAATTCAATTTGCGACCGTCGACGACTTCCGCGCGTTCACCAGGTTACTTTCTTTAAAACAAATCGCGTATCACGCCTACGCCCTCCCGGAGGAGCGTAAGATCCGCGCAGTACTACGGGGCATCCCGTTCGAGCTCGCGAATGAAGAAATCCTCGAAGACCTTAAGTCCCAGGGTTTCCCAGCCGAAGCAGTGCACAAGATGCACTCTAACCGCGGTAGGCTCTTTCCGTTAGCTTTAGTTATCTTGTCTAGTACTCCCAACTCGAGGGAGATCTTTAGAGAGGCTCGCACAATTTGCGGACTCTCAAATATCTCTGTCGAGCGACCCAACCCCAGCGGTCACCCTGGGCAGTGCCACCGCTGCCAGCTCTACGGCCACGCAGCGGCTAATTACTCAGCTCCCCCCAGGTGCGTAAATTGCCTGGATCCTCACTTCACTAAGGAGTGCACTCGCACTCCCGAATCCACTTCCCCCCCTGCCTGTGTGCTGTGCGGCCAGTCCAGTCACATAGCTAACTACAGGGGTTGCCCGCGCGCTCCGCGCTCCACCGCCAAGACGGTCGCACCTAAACCGGAGCCGCCGCTCACTCCCGCTAACTTCCCGCCGCTGCGCAACCGGGGTCCCCCGGAAGCAAAGCCCGTTCAGCCGACGCCTACTCCGGCTCTGTCTTGGAGGCAGCGTCCGGCTGGCCCGCCTGCACCTTCCCGACCCATCCCAGCTCCCGTAGCTTCCGTAGGGCCGCGTCCTGCTCTGCCATCTTCACCTCAGTCGTCGCTGGCTGAGGACATGAAGACCGTGTTCGACGTCATTCAAAACGTCGACATTACGGAAATTTTTGTTCTCGCACGCAAACTGCGAGCCGCCCGCTCTCCTCAAGAGCATTTATTTGCGTTAGCCGAACATCACTCGCTTCTAAGTTCGTTATAAATTTTATTTTTTATTTTGTATAAATTCGTAAATAAGCAATATAATGTCTAGACCCGCAAATCTCGCGTCCGGTCGTATCAAACCAAAGGGCTTATCCCTAGTTTCTTTTAACGTTCGTAGCCTTAATACTAACCTTCCTGAGCTCAAACTGTTCCTTCAGAACAACGAGCCAGACTTATTGCTTCTTCAAGAGACGTGGCTAACTCCAAACCGCTCCAGGGGATTCGCTATACCTAAATACGCGTTTATTCGTAACGACAGGCCCAACTCCGACGGTTTCGGCGGCACTGCTATATATTACAAAAGAGGATTCCATTGCTGCCCTCTCCCTACCCCTCCTCTCCTCAACATGGAAGCCACTGTGTGTAGATTGGCTATGACTGGTCATCCGACCATAATAAGACCATAAATAATATGAAGCATCGACTAAATATAGATGTACAAAATATGACATGTCGTCATAGTGAAAAATTTCAGTTTATTGATTTAAATACATTTATTAACAAGCCATATATGATAAATGATAGGTACAATTTGTACAGTAATGACCTACGACATATAGCATACTCGCTATCATATATTTTATTCATAACAGTCAATTCGTTGACTACAACCGCTGCTTCTATTGAGCAGTCACTTTATACTTTTGACCCGTTGGAATGTAATATTCCAAAACATAGTATTAGAAATAATTTAAACATAAGTTAGTGACAATAGATAATACATCTAGCACCAGTATTCTAAGTAGTAATTTAAGCAATAAAAATGTAAAAAATAATTTTCTGAACATAGTCCATCAAAATATGCAGGGCATTGATGGTAAGGAATTACAGATCGAACTATTCTTAAACTGTGAAAATATTCATATACTATGTATCACAGAGCACTGGCTCACACAGTGTCAAATTATGTCTTCTTATAAGAATCATGTAATTGCTAGTTCATTCAACAGAGAACAAACAACTTGCGGCGGCTCAATGATCATCACTCATAAGAGCCTAACATTCAAAGAACGCACTGATATTGTAAGTCTGTCTGTTGAGCAATCAGTTGAAATAGCCTGTATTGAGATAGGGAATATTGTTATAATAAGTGTATACAGACCCCCATCCTCACCATTTGAAGTATTTGAGAGCACTATGGATGAGGTATTACATAGAGTAAATAACAAAAACAAAGAAATAATTATTTGTGGCGATTTTAATATTGATTTATTAGTAGAGACATCACAAAGTAAACGATTCTTGAATCTTTTTAATTGTTACAACCTAAAAAATCTCTTCTTAGAGCCTACGCGAATCACAGCGACCTCAGCCACATGTCTTGATAACATTTTTACAAATTTAATGCCATGTACAAAGTCAGTAATTAATAAACTACAATCAGATCATAGTGGGCAGTTGGCCACTTTTGATATTGGGCTAAAAAAGACTTTAAAAAGAGAAATTACCTTTATACCCATGAATGAGAGACGGCTTGAAACATTTAGGAAAAATGTATTTGAAAAAACATTTAAATTAGATTACTGTGCAGATCCTATTACTCAATATAACTCTATTCATAATATAATTAGAAATGAATATGACTCTGTTTTTAAAAAAAAGAAAATATGTATAAATAATAATTTATTTAGGTTTAGTGACTGGGCAACAGTGGGAATATGCAGAAGTAGAAATAGATTATATGAATTGTACAGTGAAAGAACTTATAATCATAATAAGACATTTTATGAATATGTTAAAAAGTATTCAAAATTATTTAAACGAGTTTGCAGTGTAGCTAAATCTAATTACATTAATAATAAAATTAAATATAGTACTAACATTTCAAAAACTGCATGGAATATAATTAATCAGGAAACTGGGAGAGCAAAAGAACCACACACCAAATATAATTTAAAAATTAATGATAAAGTGTTGTCAACTGACAAAGAAGTTGCTGAAGCATTTGAAAATTTTTTTACAGCCATCCCTTTGTCAACTACTTCGAGTATTAATTCATGTTCCACTCTTGCACAGTCACTGCTAACGGAAAATGTAAATTCATGCAATATTGATTGTATTTTTAAACATGTTACTGTTCCACAAGTTTTAAATGCATTTAAAAGCATTAAAGTAAAAAATACTGCCGATTTAGATGGGATTTCTGTTAAAATTATTGAATCTGTCATTGATGGTATAGCCCCGTACTTAGCCAGTATATTTAATGACTGTGTTGATAATGGTGTTTTTCCTGATTTAATGAAATTGAGTAAGGTCATTCCAATATTCAAAGCAGGTAGTATGTCTGACCCTAATAATTTTAGACCTATATCTATACTACCAACGCTCAGTAAGATTTTTGAAAAATTAATTTTAAATCAATTACTTTCTCATTTTTACGGTAATAGTTTAATGAATTTTAAGCAGTTTGGTTTCACGCGGGGTCGCTCAACAACCGATGCCGGTGTTGAGCTCATAAAACACGTATTCAGCGCCTGGGAGGAGTCGTGTGATGCTATTGGTGTCTTTTGTGACTTGTCCAAGGCGTTCGACTGTGTGGATCATACTACTCTACTCATGAAACTACACCATTACGGCATTAAAAACCGAGCGCTTGCCTTGATTAAATCATATATTTCTAATAGAAAACAGAAAGTTGCAATAAATGGAGAAAAATCATCAGGATCGGCAGTGACAATGGGTGTGCCCCAGGGCTCAGTTCTTGGTCCTTTCCTATTTTTAGTTTATATTAATGATCTGCCATCGGTCGTTAAGAATCAATGCGAGGTCATATTGTTTGCTGACGATACTTCCTTCTTGTTTAAAATCAAAAGACATGAAATTGACTATCGAGCGGTGAACAAATGCATCTCCAACACAGAGCAGTGGTTCTCAGCTAATAATTTGCTCCTCAATGAAAAAAAAACGAAATGTGTTAAATTTACATTGCCAAATGTCAAACAGGTAAACACAAACATTGTAGTTAAGAGCCAGGAACTGACTCCTGTAAACTCAACTGTATTTCTGGGCATAACCTTAGACGCCAAACTGCAGTGGGGACCGCATGTTGATGGTTTAGCGAAAAGGCTTGGCTCTGCCGCATATGCTGTTAAAAAAATTAGACAAATTTCAAATGAAACAACTGCTCGATTAGTCTATTTTGGTTACTTCCACAGCCTCATGACATATGGTATTCTGCTGTGGGGGAGTGCTGCCGACATCGATGCTATATTTATTCTGCAGAAAAGGGCTGTTCGCGCAATCTATCAGCTCGGTCCAAGGGTGTCACTTAGAAGTAAATTTAAGGAAATAAATATTCTTACCTTCCATTCACAATATATTTTAGAAAATTTAATGTATGTTAAAAAGAACATAACCTTGTTCAAAAGAAAAAAAGATCTGCACAATGTTAACACAAGAGGAAGAAATATGCTGGCAGCTCATAATAGCAGGCTTCATAAAGTCACTAACTCATTCATGGGTCAATGTATACGCTTTTATAATAAGGTTCCTGAGGATATCCAAGGTCTTCCTGTTGACAAATTCAAAGAAACTATAAAGGAGAAGTTGTGTGCTAGAGCATATTATAAACTATCCGATTATTTGGATGATAAAAGCCCTTGGGTATAATTCCCTCATTAACAGGATTGTACTAGTATTTGTAACAAAGCATGTGTAATGTGTCTGTTTGTGCGATGAGTTCTTCGTCCCGATGAATATCTAAAGCGTCATTGTCACTAAAGTACGTCTTCTTATGGTAGCGTCGGGTGACGGGTCGCTCACTTCCCTCTAATATGGTTGAGGAGGGCGATGGCTGGATCCCGCGTTAACTCGTGAACGGGTGCCGTTTGAGGGTGTTCGTCGTTTGGATACTTGGGGGGAGGGAGACTTGCCGGGCTAACAGATGCAGAAAAGAATAATTTTGTATAGACATAAAGAGACTCTGTAAATTTATTTTGAAAAAAATATACCCGTGAAGTTTCTTGCCAGTTCTTCTTCACGAAGGTTTTTTTCGAACTGGTGGTAGAATCATGTTTTATTTGACGTCAATAAGAACAAGTAATTGTCAATGTTGAGAAATAAATATTTCATTTCATTTCATTTCATCATCATAGCTTCAGTCTACATACCTAGTGGTACCAGACCAATCCGCAGCGACTTTGAGGCCATTCTCGCACTTGGCCATTCAGTCATTTTGTTCGGAGACTTTAACTCCAAACATACTGACTGGACGTGCCTTTCAATCAACACCAGCGGTATCGCTCTCCTCGCCATCACAAATTCACTTGACTTAGATGTCATCTCCCCCATCACTCCCACCCACTATCCCGACAACCCGAACCACTCTCCTGATATCCTCGATTTTGCAATAGTCAAGCGAATCAACCTCGACCTCAGGTCTATCGAACCTCTCGATGACCTAGGTTCTGACCACCGCCCCGTCTCCCTCGTGCTAGGACCGCCGAACGATAACGCTACCTCTCCTAAGACCTTTACCAACTGGAAAGGCTTTAAAAATACGTAAGTTTCAGCCTTAGAGGCCCCGAACTCTCCACTCGCGATCTCTCCCGAACAATTAGATAGTCCGGATAAAATTGATTCATTTGTAAATTCTCTCACTGATGCTAACAACTCAGCCATCAGTGACAATGAAAAGGTTGCTAAGCAAGGCAAACCCACGCTTCCCTTAGCCGTTAGCAATCTTATTAAAGCTAAGAACGCGGCTCTCCGGAGAGCCAAGAAATATCCCACGCCCGCCTATAGAACAGCTGCGAACCAGCTTCAACGTAAAGTTAGGTCTTGCCTCGCGGAACTCCGAGACGCTCAGATGAACGATCTCATGGCGAATATCTCTCCGTACCACCAAGCGTACTATAGCAGGGCCCGAGCCTTACGCGTAGACACCGCCTCTCACGTTCCTCCTCTCACTCGTCCCGATGGCACTACTGCCTTTGAAGTCGAAGAGAAAGCCGAATGCTTCGTTGACAGCATTGCCGCACAATGCTCGCCCAGCACGCAACCTGCTGATCCCTCACACATCCAGGCGGTGGAGGACGAAGTCCTTCGCAGAGACTCTCTCCCCATCACCGCCGACCCTGTCACAGTCTCTAATGACGAAATCTTGCTTCTCATTAGAAATCATAAGTCCAAAAAGGCTCCGGGTGCGGATGGAATTTCCAACCACGCACTTAAGCACCTACCTCAACAGATGCTTACCTTGTTAGCTATCATTTTCAATGCCTGCTTCGACCATAGCTACTTTCCAAAAGCTTGGAAAGAAGCGACAATCATAGGCATTCCCAAGCCGGGCAAACCTCTGAATGTCCCGGCTAATCACAGACCCATCAGCCTCCTCAAGGCAATGTCTAAACTTCTCGAGAGAGTCATACTCTCTTGAATGCGGAACCATCTGTTTCCAACGGATGGCGATCCTCTCATTATTCCCCATCAGTTCGGCTTTCGCGCTAAACACTCCTGCCCTCAGCAAGTCCATCGAATCGTTGAGTATATACTTGACGGTTTCTATCCACGTCGTTATAAAACAGTCGCGGTTTTCTTTGACGTAGCCAAGGCTTTCGATAAAGTCTGGCACAGCGGTCTCGTTTATAAACCCTACAGGATAGGCTTACCGGATCTCCTAGTCAGGTTAATAGCGTCGTTTCTCAAAGACCGCACGTTTCGATTTAAACACGAAGGCACGCTTTCTGCGCCTCGTCCCATAAAGGCTGGAGTCCCTCAAGGCTCAGTCCTCGCCCCTCTGCTGTACACCGTGTACACCAACGACATTCCCATCCCGCCGAAAGGCGTCGAACTCGCCCTCTTTGCCGATGACACCGCACTCTATACCAAAGGCCACAGTGTTCCGCACCTTGTAACCAGACTCCAAAAGCCCGTAAACGCCCTTGGTGTATGGTTTCAAAAATGGCGCATCGATGTGAACCCTGGAAAGAGTTCTGCGATGCGCTTCGACCACAAACGCCGTCGTCCCGCTGGCGATCCCCATGTTCGAATGTTAGGCATTCCCATCCCCTGGAAGCGCAGTACTAAATACTTAGGCGTCACATTAGATCCGACGCTTTCTTTCAAGCCACACGTCGAAAGAGTTTCGAAACTCGCTCGTCACTACTTAGGCCGCCTTAATAGCATGTTAGGTAGAAAAAGTAAAATGTCTTTCAGAAACAAACGTACACTTTACAAGGTCTGCGTTAGACCCGTCATGACGTATGCCTCGCCAATCTTTGCCCACGCCAAACCCTCCCTCCTGCACAAACTGCAGGTAGTTCAAAACCTCTTTTGCCGCAGGGCCACAAACGCACCGTGGTACGTGCGTAACGCGGACTTGCATAGAGATCTTGAACTGCCTACAGTACAACAACACCTCAAAACACTCTCTGAAGCGTTCTTCAAACGCTCCGAAACCCATCCCAATCCTCTAGTTTGTGATTCAGTCTCATATACTACTCCTGTCTTAGATTCGAAGTTCAAAGTCGCTAGGCCTAGGAATGCGCAAGCGTACTCTTCCACCAGACTGTCAGCTGATCTCGAAGCCCTTCTGGCCGCAAATTCTAATTCTAACGTAAATTTTAATTCTAACGTAAATCCTAATTCTAACGTAAATGCGAATTAATTCAATTTTATTTTGCAATTTTTAATTTTTTAATTATTTGATTTTCATTTTGAGCACCTTCAGTGCTATGTATTCACCTTCAGTGCTTTGAGTTCCTTCAGTGCTATGTAATCCCAGCGGGTGACTCCTTCTGGGCCCCGCTAGCGCGGCCTCTTTCTCCAATTGGCCGTCGCTCAGATGAAGGCTGAGTGGCAAAAATGCACGAGCCGACAGGGGGTTTTTAATGGGTATGATTCTGGTAGGCGTCAGGACGAGTCCCACATGACTCTGGAATCGCGCCAGAGTATGCGTCAGCGCATTTTTATCCTCCTGCCCTTCCCGCGGAGGGGAACAAAAAAAAAAAACGCTTGTATTTCAATCTCGGTCTGCGTGCGTTCTCGAGCGCACGTCGATCGCAGACGCCTTCCCGCTCCCTTAGCCCCCGCGCTAATCGAGCACCCAAATTTCAGAGCTAACTCTCAGCTAAATTTCAAGCTACTCAGACCACTCTGGTCTTAGGCCCTCCCGCGTCCCCTTCCTCCAGTGACATGGAGTGTGAAGTAGACGCCCCTCCGCGCCGCAAGCGCGCACCCGCGACCGAGTCATCCTCGGACGCCACCCCATCTGGCCCTGAGCCACCCTCCTTCACCCTAGTTAAGAAGCGCTCTAAGAAGCGCTCAAAACAAGCCCCGGCGTCCTCAACGCCCGTCCCGGTGTCTTCAACACCCACCGCGGCGACTTCAACGCCAGCTACCCCGGTGCATACAACACCCGCCCCGGCCTCTTCTGCCAAGGCCAAGGTCCCACCACCCGTGTTCCTTCGGGAAAAGGGTAAATGGTCCGAGGTTTCGACTTTGTGCAAAGAGCACAAGATCCACTACACCCGAGCGACCAACTCGGTTGAATCTATTAAAATCACCGTCTCGTCGATAGACGATTTCCGTGCTTTGATAAAGCTCCTCACTGATAAGCAATATGCTTATCACACTTATGCTCTGTCAGAAGAGCGTAAGTTCAAAGCGGTACTCAGGGGAGTCCCGTTCGAATTATCGAACGAGGCTATCCTGGAAGACCTGCAGTCCCAAGGCTTCCCGGCACTTGCGGTGCATAAAATGCACAGCAAGTACGGGAGGCAACACCCTCTCGCCTTGGTGGTTCTCACCAACGTCCCCAAGTCCAGGGAGATTCTCAAAGGGGTTAGCACCATTTGCGGCCTCTCTGGGATCTCGATCGAGGCGCCTCATCGCCGCGGTCATCCAGGCCAGTGCCACCGGTGCCAGTTGTACGGGCACGTGGCGGCCAACTGCGCCGCTCCGCCCAGGTGCGTCAAGTGCCTGGTCCCTCATTTCACAAAGGAATGCAATCGCACTCCTGAAACTCCCTCTCCTCCCGATTGCGTGCATTGATCCCTCTCGTCCCGATTTACTATTACAGGGGCTGCCCTCGTGCACCCCGTTGTATGCGTTCCAATTCCAAGAGGGCGACACCCAAACAGGTCCCGCCCCTTTCTCAGGAAAACTTTCCGCCGCTGCGTAGCCGGGTTCCTCCGGCTGCAAAGCCTACACAGTCCAGGCCTGCTCCAGAAAACTGGAGGCTGCGCCCCGCATCGAATCCCATCCCGGCTCCTCGGCCATACAAACCCACTCCTCAATGCTCCGTAGCAGACGATATGCGTATCGTCTGCGACGCTATGAAAAATATCGATGTTAGTGAAATCGCAGTCTTAGCCCGTAAACTTAGGGCTTCACGTACTCCGACAGAGCGTTTGCTAGCTCTGGCGGAGCATAGTTCCCTTCTCAATTCATTATAGGTTCATTTAAATGAATTGATCCCTAAATCATGCTTCGGCCGACCTCTGCCCAGCCCCGGCTTCACCGGAGGCTGCCCAGAACGGCCACCAACTCATGTCCCTTTGAGCACCTTCAGTGCAACTTTCACTACAGGCGGAAGACCCGCTAGCGCGCCCAACTTCCCGGCGGGTTTTTAGTGGGTAGGTGCCATTCTGGTGAGTCCCACATAACCCCCCGCAGAGGACTTTACCTGCGGGCGGTATGCATGACGCATTTTCCACCTCCCTCCCGCGAGGGTGCCTCGGCAGCAAAAAAAAAATGCTTGTATTTAGTACCGGCCGAGGCCTTCCAGAGTGTGGATGTATCGCTCTTTTACCCGCGCTTTTGCCCAGTACTATCGTACTCCGTCGTAAATACCGAACGCTTGCCATCAATTTTGATACTTTTGGTATAAATATTTATTTTTATTAAAAATAATAAAATTAATATTGAAGTACTGCATTTTTCCAAGTATTATTTTACTAATAAGTAATACACAAATGTATAAAAGTCTTTGTTTTTAGGTACCGTCACGGCTAAGGCTTACGAAGCACGTCAGAATGAACGCTAAAGAGTCAATCTCGCGAACTAGTGGTGAAATTGTACAATTATTTTGAACGTGAATCGGTTAACGATAAGCCTCTTTTACCATTGACACAACCGAAAGAACGCGTTGCTGAAGCATTAGGAATAGGGAAGAGGACAGTTACTCAAATTCTGAAAGAGAAATACGGACCATCAGACTCAGAAGATAATACTTTACTTACACTGAAAAAAAGAAAGAGGTACAAGAACGCGTACGAAGACGGAAATTTCGTTAATGTCGACGTTTTGAATTACGTTGAACACGGTCTTCATGTCCTCAGCCAACGACGACTGAGGTGCGGATGACGAAGCAGGGAGCGGCCCTATGGAAGCTACGGGAGCTGGGATGGGTCGGGTAGGTGCAGGCGGAACGGCCGGACGCCACCTCCAAGACAGAGCCTGAGTAGGCGTGGGCTGAACGGGCTTTGCTTCCGGGGGACCCCGGTTGCGCAGCGGCGGGAAGTTAGCGGGAGTGAGTGGCGGCGCCGGTTTAGGCGCGGCCCTCTTGGCGGTGGAGCGCGGAGCGCGCGGGCAACCCCTGTAGTTAGCTGTGTGGCCGGACTGGCCGCAAAGCACACAGGCAGGGGGGGAAGTGGATTCGAGAGTGCGAGTGCACTCCTTCGTTATATGAGGATCCGGGCACTTAACGCACCTGGTGGGAGCTCAGCAGTTAGCCGCTGCGTGGCCATAGAGCTGGCAGCGGTGGCACTGCCCGGGGTGACCGCGGGGGTTGGGACGCTCGACGGAGATGTTCGAGAGTCCGCAAATTGTGCAAGCCTCTCTGAAAATCTCCTTCGAGTTGGGAGTGTTGGACAGGATTACTACAGCTAAAGGAAAATGCCTACCGCGGTTGGAGTGCATCTTGTGCACTGCTTCGGCCGGGAAACCCTGGGACTTAAGGTCCTCGAGGATTTCTTCGTTCGCGAGCTCGAACGGGACGCCCCGTAGTACTGCGCGGATCTTACGCTCCTCCGGGAGGGTGTAGGTGTGATAAGCAATTTGTTTTAAAGAAAGTAACCTGGTGAAAGAAAGACGGGCGGAGGGAGCTGAGGCTACGGCGGGACGGGAGCGCAGCGCGTCGCTGGCTACGATGGGACCGACGGAAACGCGGTTACTTCGAGCGATTTTAATGGCGCGGGGGCTGGTGTTGAAGACACCGGGGTTGGCTCGGGTATTGAGGATACCGAGGCTTTCTTAGAGCGCTTCTTGGAGCGCTTGGCGACTAGCTGGAACGCGGGCTCAGGAGAGCCGGTTAAGGTGACGGCATCTGACGACGTATCAGATGCGGGTTCGGAGTCGCTCCCGGGAGCGGTACGCTTGCGACGCGACGCGTGAGAGGATGCGACCGATTCGCAGTCCATCTCGGACGAGGCGGGAGACGCGGGAGAGCTGTAGACCTGAGGGGTCTGGATGTTGGAGGCCTGAGGGGCCGGGGCTGAGGCCTGAGGGGCCGGGGACGCTATAGTTGCCTGTAAAGCCTGCGTTATTACGCACCTAAACCTCCCTACCCGCGGTAGAGGGGCTGGGGACGACGCGAAGTGGTGCCCCTAATTCGGACAGCACTGTACCGTCACCCTGGGAAAGGCTCAAGTGCAATGGGATCGGGTCAGCCGGTTTCTCCTTGGCCTGAAGGGCCTTGGAAGCGCACCGGGGCAACGCTATCAGGCTTAGTTGTCACCGTTAAGTATCCACCTGATCAAACGCGAGTCTACTACGGAGTGTGTCGCCAATAAATTGACAACAAAAACCGGCCGTAGACCTGACAAAGTTGGGTTGCATTAAAAGTGCGGGATTGACTACGTTACGACCGGCCGGAGCCAGCTGCAGAGCGAGTCTCTGACTACGTAACAGGCGCCAAGCGTCAAGTACGCAGCCAGAAAAACAGCCCGAGTCTTGCGAACCACTATCGAATTTAATCGACCGTGGTAAGCTCAACCCTGTTGTTGCTGCACTCACCGAGGTGAGATTTTTAATTCGAGGGGTGCACAGAGTGCGGGATTGACTACGTTACGACCGGCCGCGGCCGGCCGCAGTGCGAGTCTCTGACTGCGTAACAGGCGCCAAGCGTCAAGTACGCAGCCAGAAAAACAGCCCGAGCCTCGCGAACCACTATCGAATTTAATCGACCGCGGTAAGCTCAGCTCTGTTGTTGCTGTGCGAGACCGACTTAGTCGCAGCCGATCGAAACCGGCCGCAGCGTAAGCCCTACAGAAGCTATCTCAATTCGTCGAGGACGAAGCGAGATATGTACGAATCCGACGTATGAGTATTGCTAACGAGTTGTCGTCGTGAGACGACAATCGTGACTCAACAGCTGGAGCGACCGCGAACGCGTCCGAGCGGGGCCGGACGCAGAACGGATCTGAGAGTGGCGTTTGAGTATTGCTACGAGAGAAGTCGTGAGACAACAATCGTGACTCGGCAGCCGGGAGCGACCTTCAACACGTCCGAAAGGGTCCGGACGCAGATCGGGTCTGGGTGTAGAGGGGCTATCAATGCACTTATTATACGGGTACCTATGTAGCCGGTACTCTCCCAATGTTTGTCACCATTACTATAAAAGTAATTTGTATAGTACAAACAAGATTATCCACATATAAAAAGAGCCAATCATATCTCGTCAAAATCACGCGATAAATTCATACAAATCACACGCTCACATATTTCTCATTTGCACTAGAGATTGACAAACATCGTTTTGATTTCATATAGATTTTTAATTTTTAATATAATTCAGATTCTTTAATTCTCTGTACATGCTCTTGCTCGTAGTAGATAGGTAATGTTAAACAAAGTATTGTGACATAAAAGTAAACTGTAATATAGAATCAGCTACTTCTTTAAGTAATAAATATTGAATAGAGATTCATTTACTTATATTTCACTTCTTACTCCATAAAATTTTTTTCCTAAATAATATAGCATCTTAAATAAAGGGAACACAATGAAATTTTACATTGTATTTTTAATTATAACGTTGAACTGCACTTTTACGTTGTAACTAAACGTTGTAAACGTTGCACTTTTAATAATTTCTGCACTTAGCTCAGAGCAGTCAAGGCAGGCAAATTGATTTCAAACACTCGCAGCTATCTAGTTAATATTTTTTGCGTTGGACATATAGTGTATCGTTATCTCGCTTATTGTACAAACAGAGCTCAAATAGCTCATAAATCAAAGCTCATAATATCATTTGGTGGAATACACAAAATGATGGGTTCTTTCTTTCTCTTGCTTTATATATTGAATATTTTGTCTCAGTTAGTTGTGGAAACAGTCACTTAAAAACATTGGCTTACGCCCAAACGAGAGGTGTCAAAGTACATGTGTAATCTGAATCCGAAGAAAATGCTCCTCATGTATGTTATACAAAAGGTACTGAGATGTGACGTCATAGCTATGTAACAGGCTCTAAATCAAAAAATCGAGAAACATTTAGCATTTACCATACACATCGTTAAATTAAATGTTGTTATTATTAGTGTACCTGATGTGTTAATAATAATTAATGGTTTTTTTCAAAATTTTAAAGAAATTTTTACTGTATTTCTGATTTTTAATGGTATATTGTTTTATATTTCTAAAGCATTTTTGAGTGATGAAAAGGTGTTTTTTTGTTATCAAATATCAGTATCTTACATATTCATCTACTTCATTGCGAGGCGTACAGGAGTTTGTATGTTTTTTTTTTTGGCAACCATAAAAGCTGCTAGCAGCGAGGTAATCTTGAAATACATAATTCATGATAAACTTAGGAAGCGAAAAATTGATAAACTCTATGTGTTACTCGAATTGAAGATGTAAACCTCCTTGAGCCTCCTAAATTGACACTGACTATGAGTATCATCAACTCCAGGAACTATTTCTAATTATTTAAATCCTTTTATGTCTTTTTAATATGAAAAATCTAACCGAACTGTAACGCCCGACCAAACAACACGTGTACGAACTCGTTCCTCGTGGCCACGCCCTGAAAAAATTCTTTTAAAATCAATATCAGTGGTATTTTTGGTGTGTATTATCAAGTGTGATACATTAAACGAAGCGTAAAAATCGTGCCTTTAAGCCCATACAACTTATAAAGAGATTAATGAAAGTGTAAAAGTAGAAAGTGAGAAAAAGAGAAAATTTTTTGAAACTTCAAAAAATTACGCTGCTCGTTCAGTCGGCCTGACCCTATATTTTTTGGTGTCGTCTGAAAGGCCCGAGCGAGCCGCATCTTTTGACACCAACTTCCACGTGGTTGGTGAGCCACGCCCCTGGAAATGCTGGACCATCTTCAACGACGGTTTCCGGTAGCCCTGACCGAGGCAAGAACGAAGGCGTTTAGCTGATCTGAATAAGTTAAGTAGTTTGTAAGATAAAAATTCTTAAAATTTTAGTGAAATTTCAAAAAATCGTACCCGATCGAGCAACGAGACCGATCTGTAACCCCCCTTTTTTATTTTATTTTATTTTATAAAAGTGTTTGCCGAGATTTATAATATAAGTATGTTTAAATTAGAATTTTACTGCCTGTAGTTTTTTAGTTATAAATTTTTGAAATTTAGGGGTAAAACTGACTACCCCAAAATAACCCTTTAGGCAAAATTTTTATATTAGGAAAATTTAAGAAAAATATAAGAATAATATGGTATTAGAAAAATTTTAAAATTATTTTTTATATTTTTATTTAGTGTTTTGGTCTAAAAATTTTACATTTAGGGGTATTTTAGATCGGGGGTTCTTTAAAAAAATTTTATTTAATCATTTTTCAATAGTATATTTAATTTCACGACTGACAAGCCCAAACACGATATAAATCGGTTGGCTGGCTGCGGAGAAATTCCAAGTTTTTACTTGTAGCGGCCGTACTGGCGGCCATTTTGGATTTTGTAAAATTATTTAAATTGTTTATAACTTTGCAACCGGTTGACTTAGGAAGCTGTGGTTTTCTGTAAAGTGCTTCCCGTGGGCTCGTCTATCGTCTACACAGCGTAGGATTGTGCTACGACATATGTTGTTTCTACATTATATTGGGCACTTTAAAATTGTAAAGCGAACCGTGGGAAGAGCCTAGAGCCTTCGCACGATCCTGTACGACGATTGATTCCCGAGAAATCAGTAAAGACATGCAGAGAAAAAGCATATGAGCAACTCAAAGCGTCGAGAAACATAAAAACTGAACTTAAAAGAGAAATAGCTAAGACTATATGCATTGGTGAGGGATATGGCAAAAGATGTGGAACAGGGTGTGCCACAGGAAAAAAAGGGTGGAAGAGTGTAAGACGGTAACAAAACCAACGAAAACCCTAGTACACAATGAGGATCTATTATATATATATTATAATATATTATTATAACTCAATTAAAATTAACGCAGAAATGCCTCTCCGAAAATAATAGTAGGATGGAAGAGCTTAAAGCTAGAAAGAGCTTGTATCCAGAGACAGACCGGACAGCTATGCGGATGTGGTGCCGGGCCGATTAAAAGATGATTTTTTTGAGAGGATGAAGCTGCATTCTGTGGGTGTCTCGTCGGGGGACAAAAACGATACCAGCGAAAACGTCCTGGATAGATTAAGAGAGGCGGTGAACGCGAAAGATGGCTGGATCCGTGTGGAAAGGGTGAGAAAAGCTAAAGACCAGACGGTCATCAGGAGCTGCAGGACGACCGAAGAGAGGGCAAAGGTCAGGCGTAGAATAGAAGAAGCGGGGGATAACCTAAAATGTGAGGAGGTTGTTAACAAGAACCCCCTCCTGCAGCTCCGGAGCGTACTCTCCGTCCACACGGACGACAAAATAGTGAGGACACTCAGGAACCACGATAAGGACATCTTTGCGAGACTTGACAAGTAAGAAGATCGGATGGTTGTCAAGTTCTGTAAGAAGACTAGAAATCCGCACATTAGTCACGTGGTCCTGAGTGTCTCTCCAAAAATATGGAACACGACGTTGGAAAGAGGAGTGCTGCATGTGGATTTGCAGAGAGTCAGGGTCGAAGACCAATCGCCACTGATCCAACGCACGAGGTCTGTGCGGTCACAGTAGGCGATTGTGTAAACGGACAGAGGACCTCTGCAGCCACTGCGGACAAGAGCACCTCAAAAAAGACTGTGAGGAATACCGAGAGGCCTTCAGGCCCGATCCGGAAACGGTGGGACGAATTGGCTCGCGCATCGGTGGCCTATAGCTAGGGTGGTCCTCTTGGGAACACTCCGCTCAGCGACGCACCGCCCCTCTACTTCTACAGACATAAACACCAAAGACGATAATGAATGATTCAAACATAAAAAAATTATCTAAATGAGCCGGGTCGCGATCGAAGCTGGTCGGGAATTTCCATTATCTTGATAGATAGGAAACCGGAACCAAGATTACATTCAGCCCAAAGAACATTAATCATTAATCGCATCACACCACACTATTCTTAAATAACATATCTGGTAGAGTTAATAAAACCTCTGCGTTCACTGGGTGAGTCAATCTGACAAACTGAAAATGGCTTCATAACATCTACATGTCTAGTTTTGTCATGGCAGAAATAAATAGGGCAAAAGAAAGAAATAAGTTGGAAACATTAAAAGGGCCGTTAGCCTTAAGTAAAATATGTTAGCAAAATATTTTGAAAAATATTTTTGGGGCAACATATATGAATATAAATTGATAATATAAATAGAAATTAAGGATAAATAGACATAACCAATTAGCCATAAGTGTATAACATTGTGTATGAAAAGAATAGTTAATAATCTAATATGTAGGATTATATGCAAGAAAAATTGTAGAGAATAAACTCTACTATTTTAATAGTGTAAGTTGTGTAGTACAGTGTTTTAAAAGTTAAGATAACAATGTAAAAGTAATCAGTTAGAAATAAGCAAAATGTATAATAAAAATGTAAATAACGAAAGAGAGATGAAAGAAAGAAAGACAAAGTATGAAGTATGGAAGTGCGAGAAGAATAAATGATAGAACTGGAATGAGAGAGAATAGCGTAGATTAAAGTTAGCTTCCTTATGGAGCTAGTAGTTGCGAGAAAAAAAAATGAAAAATCTATGGATTTACAAGTCTTTTTTAACTGCAGTATCAAATTTTATTTCTTAGAAGTACGTAAATCGAAATGGTGATAATGCGATTAAGAAATGTTATTCTTTTCAGAAGCTGCTTTAAAATCGGCTGCTATAAAAAATAGAATGAGTTGACCTCCGCTCTTATTTTACGCATGTGAAGTCACCGACAAAATAGAGATAGACCGACTAAATAACGATGTTTTGTATGCTGTGCAGAATATTTGTTAATATTTTCACATGTCAGTAAAATTGCTAAAATCAGGGCACTTCACTCGTAGAGGATTAAGTGACACCGTGTTTTGCAATCCTTACCTATAGTTTCGACTAGATCACACAAGGTTTTTATACGTCCGACTGATTCGCGAGCTCGTCTTGAATCACGTCGTGAACATCGGCACGTGCGTGTACGTGAGCATCGGTGACGTCGGCAGATTATTGTCACTCATTGTAACCGTGTAAGCGGATAAAGGGTACGACGCGACGTAGGAACTTTTATGACATTTTTTTTTTGTTATATTGTTCCTATATGTGGGTAATATCAGTCTGGCAGTCAGACAGTCTGAGGAACAACCACGTATGAAAAAATAACGTTTACTGGGATCAGGATGTACTGTTTAGTACATTTACTTATACAAATTCAAATAATTATTTATCAACATTGACAATAAGTTGTTCTTATTGAAGTTACTAGAACTGGTGGTAAAGTATGACTCTACCACCAGTTCGAAAAAACCTTCGTGGATAAGTAACGGCAAAAAACTTCACGGTTTTACACTTTCTCTCAAAATAGCCAAAAATACTAATGATGTTAGCGACGATTTCTTAGTTTATTTGAAACGCAGCATGTAACTGCCATCTAAATTTGAATGTTATTTTGCAGTGTAAAGTACACTAATGGATATTTCCAAATCAATGTCGCATTATTATACTCGTATATGAAACGGAATAATAAACTTAGTAAAATTTCAGGCTAGCAATGGGATATTGATGATCGGTTTTATAATGAAATTTTTGTAAACTTTGCCAGCAACCAAACTTGATGTTCAAGGTTCTATGTTAAAAATTGTGTAGGGCAAGACAAAAATTAAAACAGAACCTTTTCTTTGAAATTATAAAATTTTTCGGAATTTAGTTTTTTTTTTGCTTTTTTATTGAAATTTCAAAATTTTATACGCAGACCGGATATAAACCTTCGTGTTGAATGACATTGTTGTCACTATCACTTTCTTGCAAAGAAAGCTTTCATTATTCATTTAAGACGAACCTTTTGACAGACTTTAGTATCTACCGCGACCAAGGCTTGGAAGAAGTTTATAAAAATCTGTTAAATGGAGTATTACTATACACCGCTGTTCAAGCCAAAAGATTTTAAATATAATTATGTATCTAAGTCGATGTTAAAACAATCATTTATGAGGTTGCTTTTTCATTAACGATTCACTTTCTCACCGTTGTTCATCTGTTCTTTAAAAAAATCCATTGTTGTCAGTTTTCCCTCCAGCCAGCTTCTTTGACACGGTGCATGATCTAAAAATGTAGTCTTCTGGTTACAAAGTTATTGTTACGACCCGTAAAGCAGCTATTAAAATTTCTATTTCATCATATTCCATTCACCGTTTAGAATTTGAAATGCTGCAGATCAAAATAGTTCACTACAAAGTGCATTATACAAGTAAGGTAAAAACGATAAATTCCTTTAGTATCATACAAAAATCAATTCACAAAAGCCGCTAGGGACAACAAATAATAATTATGATCTAGTGATTGGTTGATTCTTAGTTTCCGAGTTATTTTGATGTTATCAATATTATTATTTTTGTTATTATATCGACACTTCTGAATTCTTACGTAAGAAACAAATTGAGAATAACTTGATATTATATTTATCTCCGAGATTTTTTTTATTCAATAAAATACAATCAATATTCTTTTCCGTCAAGCAATGACAAATTTTATAATTTTTTAATTTAATTATGTCTTAGTTACCTAATAGTTTTTTCTTTTTGTAAATGGATACTATAACGCTAAAAATTTTGGCACATTGAAAAATCTGACTGTTGGGGCCTTCAATAAAACTATGTGTAGTGAACTGTATGATATGTATTAAACGTTAAGACAAATGAATTATAAGCTCGTATTTCGAACTACAAATATAAAATGCGCGAGCGCGGATTGTGCGTATGATAGTTGGTACGGCACTGAGCCGTCAGTAGCTCGGTCGGCGGTGCGGAGCGGGACGACGCACCGTTATGATCCGCCCGCGCCCCGCTGTCTCGGTCATCGGCCGCTCCACTGACATAGCCTAGTGATCGTGTTACCATATAACTAATATGAAATAAATTGGCGAGTTAATAATGCGTACTTTAACTGCAAAACCTATAATGATTGATTGAAAAAATCTGTGAATTTGTACGTTTCATCTGCTACTCCTTAACTAAAACCTCTTCTTCAGGAAATCACTAATCAGTCTCGGTTTGCGTGCGGATTCGTTCGCACGTCGATCGCAGACGCATTTTCCGCTCTCTAGTCCCCGCACTAGTTGAGCACCCCAAATTTCACGGGTCGTTTTCACGACTCAGGTTTTCGTACCGTATTTCCTGAATTTCACAGTCTTCCTAAATTTCATAGAACCTTCGTTTTCACGACGAATCTTCGTTCGTCGCCTACAGCCCGTCGTCGCCGTCGCCGCTCCGGCAAGTTCTGCGTTCCAGGAATTCGAGTCTTCGTGTTCGAGTAAGTTATCCGCGACGTCCCCAACCGCGTGTAGGGTGGTTTTAGGAAGTTAGTCTTCGTTGGTAGGCTCATAGTATATATATTTATATATTGTTGTCCCTCCCCAACTCTCCCCTCTGCAATGGATTCGCTAAGTCCCTCGTTCGTTACGAAGTTCTTAGTCGATGGCTTCACCGCTGCAGGCTTTAACTGCAAAGATCAAACCCTTAAGGTAATTAATGATATTCTCCCTCAATTCATGGCATTGATTCCCACAATGGCCCCACAGGCCGCCGCAGTCCCTCAGACCCCTTTGGTCCTAGGCCCTCCCGCGTCCCCCACCTCCAGTGACACGGAGTGTGAAATGAACGCCCCTCCGCGCCGCAAGCGCGCAACCGCGACCGAGTCATCCTCGGACGCCACCCCAACTGGCCCTGAGCTTCCCTCTTTCACCCTCGTTAAGAAGCGCTCTAAGAAGCGCTCGAAACAAGCCCCGGCGTCCTCAACGCCCGACCCGGTGTCTTCAACACCCTCCGTCGCGATCACAACGCCAGTTACCCCGGCGCCTACTGCACCCGCCCCGGCCCCATTGATGTCACTTACTGTGACTCCACCCCCTACCGCGACTTCAGTCAAGTCTAAGGTCCAACCACCCGTATTCCTTCGGGAAAAGGGTAAATGGTCCGAGGTCTCGACTTTGTGCAAAGAGCACAAGATCCTCTACACCCGAGCGCCCAACTCGGGTGAATCTATTAAAATCACTGTCTCGTCGATAGACGATTTCCGAGCATTGACTAAGCTCCTCACCGGTAAGCAATATGCTTACCACACTTACGCTCTCCCAGAAGAGCGTAAGTTCAGAGTGGTACTTAGGGGAGTCCCGTTCGAATTATCGAACGAGGTTACCTGGAGGATCTGCAGTCCCAAGGCTTCCCGGCACTTGCGGTGCATAAAATGCACAGCAAGTACGGGAGGCATCACCCTCTCGCCTTGATTGTTCTCACCTATGTACCCAAGTCCAGGGAGATCATCAAAGGGCTTAGCACCATATGCGGCCTCTCTGGGATCTCGATCGAGGCGCCTCATCGCCGCGGTCATCCCGGCCAGTGCCACCGGTGCCAGTTGTACGGGCACGCGGCGGCCAACTGCGCCGCCCCGCCCAGGTGCGTCAAGTGCCTGGTCCCTCACTTCACTAAGGAGTGCAACTGCACTCCTGAAACTCCCTCTCCTCCCGGTTGCGTGCTTTGTGGTCAGTCCGGCCACACAGCAAACTACAGGGGCTGCCCTCGTGCACCCCGTTGTATGCGTTCCAATACTAAGAGGGCGGCACCCAAACAGGCCCCGCCCCTTTCCCAGGAAAACTTTCCGCCGCTGCGTAGCCGGGTTCCTCCGGCTGCAAAGCCTACTCAGCCCAAGCCTGCTCCAGAGAACTGGAGGCACTGCCCCGCTGCACTAGCGGCAATCAGTCTCGGTTTGCGTGCGTTCCCGAACGCACGTCGATCGCAGACGCATTTCCCGCTCCATTAGCCCCCGCGCTAATCGAGCACTCAAATTTCAAAGGTCGTTATCGTATTGTTATTTCATAGACGTTTCCGTATTAAGTTTCAAACGCCGTTTTCACGGCGATTAGTGGCTTGTTAACCGTACTTCGTGTTTCGTCGAACGTGAGCTACGTCGACGGGCTTCGACGTTCCAGGTGTTCTTCGTGGAGTAAGTTCGCCGAGTTCAAGACTTCGTGGGCTGGTGGATACGCGTAACGGTGCCAACGAAACCAGTCGGCGTTGCCCCGGTGCGCACAGTTTCGCCCTTCAGGCAAACAACAAACCGGAAGTCCCGATCCCATTGCACTGGGCCTTACCCAGGGTGACGGAACCAGCGCTGTCCGAGTTAGGGGCACCGCTGCGGCCGTCCCGACCCCCCCTATCGCCGGTAGGGAGGCTTAGTTAGGTTTCGAACTTAGGTCGTTCATAAACTATATATTTATCATATTAATTATTTTGATAGCTCCCCTTCCCTCCCCCGCCGACCGCAATGGCTTCGCAAGCTCATGCTGAGCTTGCGAAGCAATTCGTGGATGGCGTCGCCGCTTCAGGCGCCCCCTTCGAAGCACATGCATTCCTCAAAATGCTTTGTGACCTCTCGCCCGATTTCGCCACCTTGTTGGCCCCACTGGCCCTTCAGGCCCCGGCTTCTCAGGCCACGACATCTGTGCCTCACAGCGCTCCCCCTTCCTCCGCCTCCAGTGAAATGGAGTGCGATTTCTCGGACGCCACCTCGACGGCGACCTCAACCTCGGCCTCATCCGCCGCCCGCCCCTCCAAGCGCACTGCGTCTAGCAGCAGCACCGAGTCCGCTTCCCAAGCGGACACCCTCACCGGCTCCCCTGAGCCTACAGTCACCTTTACGCTTGTAGAGCGCCGCTCCAAGCGGACTAAGAAATCCCGGGTGTCTCCGACACCCATCTCCAGGCCGGTGTCGCCGACACCAACCGCCTGCCCGGCGACACAGTCACCCCCCTCCCCCGTCCCCCTCATGTCACTCAACGTGACTCTCCCAGCCGGCTCAACCGCCGCTCCCACCAAGCCAGCATCGCGCTGTGCGCCTGTTTTAGCCAAGGCTAAGACCCCTCCCCCCGTGTTCCTACGGGATAAGTCCAAATGGCCCCTTGTCTCGAGATTATGCTCGGAACAGAAAATAAACTACACGAGCGCCCTCAACATGTCCGAGGCAGTAAAAATCTCAGTCCCCACGATAACGGACTTCAGGGGTTTAACAGCCCTCCTCTCTCACAATAGTTTAGCCTATCACACTTACGCTCTCCCTGAAGAGCGTAAGATAAAGGCAGTCCTCAGGGGAATCCCTGACGAACTTTCCAATGACGTCATCTACGAGGACATTAAAGCCCAGGGCTATCCCGTCGTAGCTGTGCACAAGATGCACAGCAAGAACGGACGTCGCTTCCCACTTGCACTGGTCATCCTGACCAACACCCCCAGATCCCGAGACATCTTCAGAGATGCCAAGACCGTATGCGGACTCTCAGGCATTTCGGTCGAGATGCCGCATCGCCGCGGTTATCCCGGGCAGTGCCACAGATGTCAGTTATACGGGCACGCGGCGCTTAACTGCACCGCCTGCGCCAGGTGCGTAAATCAGTCTCGGTCTGCGTGCGTTCTCGAGCGCACGTCGATCGCAGACGCCTTCCCGCTCTTTTACCCCCGCGCTAATTGAGCACCCAAATTTCACTGGTTGTTGTCGTAATATATAATTTCATAGTTGTTTACCGTATTAAGTTTCTAACGCCGTTTTCACGGCGGACAGTGGCTCGTTAACCGTACATCTAATAAGTTTCTAACGCCGTTTTCACGGCGGACAGTGGGCTGTTAACTGTACTTCGTGGAACGTGAGCTTCGTCGACGGGGTCTCGTTTCAGGACTTCAAGTTCCGTGTTCGAGTAAGTTATCCGCGTCGTCCTCAACCGCCCTACTGTGTGTAGGGTGGTTTTTAGGAAGTTAGTCATCGTTGTTAGGTTCATATATTGTCCCTCCCCAACCCCTCCGCAATGGCTTCCCTAAGCTCTGAAGAGATTAGGAAGAAGCTACTTGAAAGTACCGATGCTGAAGGCATGTTTATAAATGCTGATAAGTTTCGTTTCCTTGATTCTCTTATCCCGCATATCATGGCGTTAATTCCACCAATGGCCCCTCAGGCCACCCCAGTCCCCCAGACCCCTCTGGTCTTAGGCTCTCCAGCGTCCCCTTCCTCCAGTGACATGGAGTGCGAAGTAGACGCCCCTCCGCGACGCAAGCGCGCACCCGCGACCGAGTCATCCTCGGACGCCACCCCAACTGGCCCTGAGTCTCCCTCCTTTACGCTTGTTAAGAAGCGCTCTAAGAAGCGTTCAAAAGAAGACCCGGCGCCCTCGACGCCCGTCTCTACACTTCCTGTGGCGTCTTCAACGCCAGCTGCCCCGGTGTCTTCAACACCCGCTCCGGCCCCAACTTCTGTCAAGGCCAAGGTCCCACCACCCGTTTTCCTTCGGGAAAAGGGTAAATGGACTGAGGTCTCGACATTGTGCAATGAGCACAAAATCCATTACATCCGAGCAGCCAACTCGGGTGAATCTATTAAAATCTTAGTCTCGTCGATAGACGACTTTCGAGCTTTAACAAAGCTCCTCACCGATAAGCAATATGCTTATCACACTTATGCTCTGTCAGAAGAGCGTAAGATCAGAGCGGTACTCAGGGGAGTCCCGTTCGAATTATCGAACGAGACTATCCTGGAGGATCTGCAGTCCCAAGGCTTCCCGGCACTCGCGGTGCATAAAATGCACAGCAAGTACGGGAGGCAACACCCTCTCGCTTTGGTGGTTCTCGCCAACGTCCCCAAGTCCAGGGAGATCCTCAAAGTGGTTAGCACTATATGCGGCCTCTCTGGGATCTCGATCGAGGCGCCTCATCGCCGCGGTCATCCCGGCCAGTGCCATCGGTGCCAGTTGAACGGGCACGCGGCGGCCAACTGCCGCGCACCGCCCAGGTGCGTCAAGTGCCTGATCCCGCACTTCACTAAGGAGTGCAATCGCACTCCTGAAACTCCCTCTCCTCCCGATTGCGTGCTTTGTGGCCAGTCCGGCCACACCGCAAATTACAGGGGCTGTCCTCGTGCACCCCGTTGTATGCGCTCCAATTCCAAGAGGGCGGCACCCAAACAGGCTCCGCGCCTTTCTCAAGAAAACTTTCCGCCGCTGCGTAGCCGGGTTCCTCCAGCTGCTAAGCCTACACAGTCCAGGCCTGCCCCAGAAAACTGGAGGCAGCGCCCCGCATCGAATCCCATCCCGGCTCCTCGCCCATACAAACCCACTCCTCAATCCTCCGTAGCAGACGATATGCGTATCGTCTGCGACGCTATAAAAAATGTCGATGTTAGTGAAATCGCAGTCTTAGCCCGTAAACTTAGGGCTTCACGTACTCCGACAGAGCGTTTGCTAGCTCTGGCGGAGCATAGTTCCCTTCTCAATTCATTATAGGTTCATTTAAATGAATTGATCCCTAAATCATGCTTCGGCCGACCTCTGCCCAGTCCCGGCTTCACCGGAGGCTGCCCAGAACGGCCACCAACTCATGTCCCTTTGAGCACCTTCAGTGCAACTTTCACTACAGGCGGAAGACCCGCTAGCGGGTCTCCGCCAGCGCGCCCAACTTCCCGACGGGTGTCGCTTCCGATGAAGGCTAACGGTAATAACTACAGCCAACAGGTGGTTTTTAGTGGGTAGGTGCCATTCTGGTGAGTCCCACATAACCCCCACGCAGAGGAATTTACCTGCGGGCGGGTATGCATGACGCATCTTCCACCTCCCTCCCGCGAGGGTGCCACGGCAGCAACAATAAAAAAAAAAACACGTGCGTAAAGTGCCTGGAGCACCACTATACCAAAGAGTGCACTCGCATTCCGGAATCGAACTCACCTCCATCATGTGTGCTGTGTGGCCAGTCCGGCCACACCGCCAACTACAGGGGCTGCCCCCGCGCACCCTGCACCTCCCGACATGTTGCAAGGAGGGCGTCACCCAAACAGGCCCCGCCCCTCATTAGTAACACTAATTTTCCCAGACTTCTCCTCAGCCTTCTATGGCTGAGGATCTTAAACTAATATTCGACACCTTCAAAGGTGTCGATATGACCCAAGTTGCGCAGCGCGCTAACAAACTGCGCGCGGCCCGTTGCTCGCAAGACCGTTTTATGGTACTCGCTGAGTACCAATCCCTTATTAATTCATTATAGGTACATCTATAATGAATACTCCTCTAAGCGCCACGACTGGTCGCATCAAACCCAGGGGTTTATCCCTGATCTCTTTTAACACCCGAGGTCTAATCAACCAACTTCCGGAGCTCAAACTGTTCATTAAGAACATAGAGCCCGAGTTAATCCTTGTTCAAGAGACATTTTTAAAACCCCAGCACACCAGGGGTCTTAACATTCCTAGATACTCTCTTGTGCGTGATGACAGGCCCGCCTCGGTCCAACGGGGCGGCACTGCCATTTACTACAAGAGAAGTATCCACTGCACACCGATTCCCACGCCTCCACTCACCAACATGGAGGCCACAGTATGTAGACTGGCTATGACAGGTCACAGGACCATAGTCTTGGCCTCGGTCTACATACCTAGTGGTACAGCGCCCCTTCGTTGTGACTTCGAGGCCTTACTCGAACTGGGGCAATCCGTCATTATGTTCGGCGATTTTAATTGCAAACATACTGACTGGACGTGCTTGTCGACCAACACCAGTGGTGTTAAATTACTAGACATCACGAAGTCACTCGATCTTGACGTCATTTCACCGGTCACACCGACACATTACCCGGACAACCCGTTTCATTCCCCTGATATCCTTGACTTTGCCATCGTCAAGGATATCAATCTCGACCTTAAGACCATACAGCTGCTAGACGACTTAGGCTCTGACCACCGTCCGGTGTCTCTAATATTAGGACCCCAAAACGACCCTCCTGCTCCGAAAACCTATACCAACTGGGAAGGTTTCAAGCACACCCTGTCTTCGGCCTTGGAAGCCCCAGACTGCCCACTCGCGATTTCATCCGACTATCTCGATAGCACGGATAGAATCGACTCGATAGTCGATTCGCTCACTACCGCCATCAACTCGGCCATCAGTGAGAATCTAAAGGTTGCTAAGCATGGCAAGCCCAAGCTTCCCTTGGACATTAGCAACCTAATTAAAGCTAATAACGCCGCTCTCCGCAGAGCCAGAAAATATCCCACACCCGCCTACAGGCAAATCGCTAACCAACTTCAACGTAAAGTCAAACGTACCGTCGCGGAATACAGAGACGTTCAAAGGAACGATCTTATGATTAATATTTCCCCGTCCCACACGGCGTACTATAGGATGGCGAGAGTCCTCCGACTAGACGCTCGTACTTACACCCCTCCGTTATCTCGTCCCGATGGCACTACCGCCTTCGAGGACGATGAAAAAGCTGAATGCTTCGCCGATAGCATTGCTTCACAATGCTCCCCGAGTACCCAACCCACAGACCCAGCTCACATCCAGGCGGTGGAAGACAAAGTCGATTGCAAAGACTCCCGTCCAGTCACCGCTGCCCCCATCACAGTTTCTAACGATGAAATCCTACTCATCATTAGGAAACAGGAATCCAAGAAGGCCCCGGGTGCGGATGGAATTTCCAACCAAGCACTTAAGCAGCTGCCTCGGCAGGTGCTTACCTTACTTGCGATTATCTTCAATGCTTGCTTTGACCTAAGCTACTTTCCAAAAGCTTGGAAAGAAGCTATAGTCATAGGCATTCCCAAGCCGGGTAAACCCTTGAATAACCCGGCTAATCACAGACCCATCAGTCTACTCAAGGCAATGGCCAAACTTCTCGAAAGAGTCATACTCGCTCGAATGAAGGACCACCTGTTCCCAGCGGACGGTGACCCCCTTATTATCCCCCATCAATTCGGCTTTCGAGCCAAACACTCGTGCCCTCAGCAAGTCCATCGAATCGTCGAGTACATACTCGACGGCTTCTACCCCAGACGACTGAAAACAGTCGCGGTCTTCTTTAACGTAGCCAAGGATTTTTGACAAAGTCTGGCACGCAGGGCTCATTTACAAGCTTCACAACACAGGCTTGCCCGACCGTCTAGTCAAACTAGTCGGCTCCTACCTTAAAGATCGCACCTTTCGTTTCAAACACGAAGGTACGCTCTCCACCCCCCGCCCCCTCAAGGCGGGCGTCCCTCAGGGCTCGGTACTCGCCCCGTTACTATACACAATATACACCAATGACATACCTATTCCGTCTAAAGGTGTTCAACTCTCCCTCTTTGCTGACGACACTGCCCTATACGTCAAGGGCGTGCACGTCGACACACTCATCACCAAACTCCAGAAGGCCGTAAATGACCTCGGAGCCTGGTTTAAAAAATGGCGTATCGATGTAAATCCAGAGAAAAGCTCTGCGATGCGCTTCGATCATAAACGCCGTCGTCCCTACGACCCCCATATCCAAATGCTAGGTACGCCCATCCCGTGGGCACTCACCACCAAGTACCTAGGCGTAACGCTCGATCGTACGCTTTCATTCCGACCACACATTCTCCGAGTTACCAAACTCGCCCGTCTGTACATGGGCCGACTTAACAGTATGTTAGGCCGGCACAGTAAAATGTCTCTTAGGAACAAGCGAACGCTTTTTAAGGTTTGCGTGAGACCAGTCATGACGTACGCCGCTCCAATATTTGCACATGCTAAACCCTCCGATATGTATAAACTACAGGTAGTTCAGAATCTCTTCTGCCGCCGGGCCACGGATGCTCCGTGGTACGTGCGAAACGCAGACTTGCACAGAGATCTCGAACTACCTACTATACAACAACACCTTAGGACGCTCTCCACCGCTTATTTTAAGCGATCCGAAGAGCACCCTAACCCCCTTATACGCAAGACAGTAGCTTATACTGCTCCGTCCATGCCGTCGAGGTACAAAGTCCGTAGACCGAGAAATGCACTCTCGGATCCCCCCGATCAACTTTCGGCTAATCTGGACCAGCTTAAGGCTGCCCAGGCCGTTTAATCAACAATATATAAATGTCATTTGCACCTTAAGTGATTAAGTATTCTCAGCGGGTGACCCGCTAGCGGGTCCCTGCTTGCGCGCCCACCTCCCAACCCGGGTGTCGCTCCGATGAAGGCTGACAGCATTCCCATGCTACAGCCATTTGGGTGGTTTTTAGTGGGTAGGTGCCACTTTGGTAAGTCCCACATAACCCCGCAGACGGCTGCGGAGGTATTCATGACGAATCTTCCACCTCCCTCCCGAGAGAGGGTGCTTCGGCAGCAAAAAAAAAAAAAAGCACTAGCGAATCCCATCCCGGCTCCTAGCCCATCCAATACCACTCCTCAACCCTCCGTAGCAGACGATATGCGTATCGTCTGCGACGCTATTAAAAGTGTTGATGTTAGGGAGATTTCAGTCCTAGCCCGTAAACTTTGGGCTTCACGTTCTGCGACAGAGCGTCTGCTAGCTCTGGCGGAGCATAGTTTCCTTCTCAATTCATAATAGGTTCATTTAAATGAATTGATCCCTAAATCATGCTTCGAGCGACCTCTGCGCAGCCCCGGCTTCACCGGAGGCTGCCCAGAACGGCCACCAACTCATGTCCCTTTGAGCACCTTCAGTGCAACTTTCACTACAGGCGGGAGACCCGCTAGCGAGCCTCCGCCAGCGCGCCCAACTTCCCGACGGGTGTCGCTTTCGATGAAGGCTAACGGTAAGTTTTTACCACAGCCAACAGATGGTTTTTAGTGGGTAGGTGCCATTCTGGTGAGACGGACGCAGAGGACGGTATTTTCCTGCGGGCGGTATGCATGACGCATCTTCCACCTCCCTCCCACGAGGGTGCCTCGGCAGCAAAAAAAAAATCACTAATTTACACAGGCATGTCAACTGTCTTTGATGTATAATTTATTTTTTAAATATAGAATTGAATATTTTAGGAGTAGTAGCTGATTGTGGATTTTGTGTGACCTGAATCAAAATTAAAAAATGAGCTTCAACGTCAAAACTATTTGCAATCACGTAGTACGTAGCGTTTAGCTGATTCTTGGTTTGTAAATTACTGTTTAAGGTAATCTATATTTATTATTTACAAATTTAGATGTTTTCCTTAGAATGACATATTGCTTTTATAAGTAAGGCTCGCAAAAGTTAATTTTTCGAAATATTGATCGGCAAACGGTGTTTAGTTACACCGTAATGTGTGTGAGCATTATTTCACAGTAAAAATAAACTATTATTTAAGGACGACCAAAAGTCTTTAAAAGATTTACTAAAGGAACTTATGCCTAAATCTCATCATGCTTTATTTAAGGAGAAAAGGCAATTATTTATCCTGTTTTTAATTGAAACCCATATAAATGCATCAAAGTACTTGACTAATGAACGTTGAGAATCCCAGATCTGAAACATTTACCAGGACTTTTAAGACTACTTTCATTTTCGCTATAAAACATATATAAAATATAGTTTCTTTACATTTAAATTAAAACCAAACCAAAAAAATAAATTAAAATTAAACGCATTTTAATAACATTTTTTATAAATCATAACAGTTTAATGTCTAAAACACCCAAAACAGTTAAGTGTGTAAAACTGACCTGTCCGACGTTTGGTCATTTCAATGTAATCCTTACATTTTTCAAAAAAAAAAAGAACAACTTAAACATAATTACAAAAATGGATATTTTATTATAGTATAGGACTGGTCAAACTACTAGCGCCTTCTGTAATCGAATAGCTGCAGCTGCTATTTTGAGTGGTGCCTTTGAAAGGTGCCTTTGATGTGTACCTATCAAGTAGGTACACATCAAAGGCACCTTTCGAGAGCAGTTCTAACAAGGACATAAAATTACCTTAAGATGGTATTACAGAACAGGTACAGAAATATTGAAATACTTTGGTTCCAAAAATCGACTATATTAACAACGTTCTCCACTTACAAGACCTTAAAGGAAATATACATTTACATGATCCGTTTTATATCATTTCACCTCGATCAAAACCCGTGACTTTGTGTTAAATCTGAAATCCTAGCCTAAAGGAAGGCATAATCGCCGACCAAAATCTTTCAGATCAATTATTCATATCCAACTGCATATCAAGGACAAGAAAAATTTATAAGGCCTATAGGCCCATAAATAAATAGTCCATTTCGAATAAAAACAGTCTGCATAACAATCAGTTGAAACTTTGTTTCGTTTGGATTGTACATAAATGCACTTATTGTTTACTAATATATTATTACTTTAGTTTCACACTGCAATGGTTTTTCACTGATAACTTTAGCAAATAATTCAGATTCAAGGTGCCTATTCCATTCTACCATCGATCGACGTCAATCGATTGCTTCTTTGCGATCCTTTGCTTCATTAACTTCAAATTATATGTCGAAGTTTATTAAATATGGGGGAAGTTTTATTTACGAGAGTTGTTACCTGAAGTACAACACTAACCAATTTTGCTCCGAGTTAGCATAATCAGTAATCATTGCAACTTTAGTTTAGTTGGAATCAGTCAGTTAAAAAATACATTCTGTGTTCACTAATTTTTCGTTTTTTTTATTGTTTAAGGATAAGACGTTTGCCTTCTATCTCACCTGATGGAAAGTGACGATGAAGACGAAGGTGTTACACATCTATCCACGAGATACCTATTAACTCGACACTTGAAAGAACTAGGACTATAGTTTTCTGCAAAAACAGACGCAGGCAGTTCATTCCACACCTTGGCGACCCGCACCAAAAAGGAACTATCGAAGCGTTTGGTTCGACTTCTTGGTATGTCTACTATTAAGGGATGGAAGGCTTAACTGCGTCTAGTAGTCCGATGAAAGAAGGGTGTGGGTTCAACCGATCAAAAAGAGCATTCGCGCACTCTCCAAAATGGAATCTGTAGAAGACTGCTAAACTGGCAACTTCCCGACGATGGTCGTGGCTTTGCAGTTTTTTGGTGGTAAGGTCAAAGCTGTTTATAATTTTTTGGCATCTGCGGTCAACTGTGTCCATCGCTTCAAGTTGGTACTTTGCTGAACCATCCCAAAGGTGGCTACAGTACTCCATACAAGATCGAACTAAAGCTGTGTATAAATTATGTAGCTGTTCAGGGCTGAAGTACCACCGGACCTTCGAGATGATTCCCAACTTCTTTGAAGCAGTTTGAGCCCAATGGCAAATTGTGTCCATGCACAATTTCGTGTGCATGTTGTTACGTTTCTGTACCCTTATCACAAATTGTCGGATAAGGGTACAGAAACGTTCTTTTTCCTTTTTTTTTTGTGTTAAATCAACAATTGTAAATATATTATATAACTATTTTTCTGTAACTTTTTGCTCCTTATGTTATTTTTATTTCGTGTTGTAGTGTAATATGTCGAATAAATGTGTAAAATTAAATTTTAATTAAAATTTGAATTTGAAAGTGGGTGTTAGATTGAAACTACTTTTTTTTGGCGGAAAATAAACACGCCTGTGTTTTTGACGGGTTAAATTTGACCAAATTGGACTTGCCCCAATCGGACACTTTCTTTAAAGCCAAATCCACCCGCTCAATCATGGACTCTCTCAAAACCCGGATTTCTTGATGACTCGCTCGCGGTGCTGCCATCAGCGTAACCAATAAAGTGTTGGCAGGTCATTAATGTGCAGCAAGAATAACGTTGCAGAGAGAACAGATCCCTGAGGTACCCCGGCATTAATTGCAATTAAGTCAGGAGAGCAGACACCTAAGCATACTCGAATTGACCGTTCCCTCAGAAAATCAGATATCCAGTCGCAGAGCCCATTAGGTCTTTCGTATGCTGGAAGCTTACTCAAGAGATCATCATGCCAGACCCTATCAAAAGCCTCGGAAATGTCGAAGGATACAGCTATTGCTTCACCGCGACCCTGCAAGGCTTCGCTCCATAAGTGAGTGGCATACACAAGAAGATCTTAAGTCGAGCGTCCACTGCGAAAACCATACTGCTTATCACTAAGGAGCTCGTTGGATTCAAGGTATGCCAGGAGACGATTGTTCAATACACGCTCCATAACTTTTCAAAGTATGGAGGTTTTTGCAATAGGTCGATAGTTGATAGGATCCGTACGGCTTCCCTTCTTTGGTACTGGTTGCACGTTAGCCAGCTTCCAGGATTTAGGAATTTGTTCCATAAAGACTTCTTACTTACGGGTTATATGAAACAATTTCTTAGTGCGACATTGACATTCACGGCTGCGAAGTATTCTGAAATGTCTTTTATTTAATACAGAGGACACATCAACCAAGTAATTTAACAATTTATATAATAATACTTCCCTAGGTTTGTTACTTGTGATAGTAGGGCAAAATTGGTGTAATTTTCTATATCATTTCGATACGATTGTGACATTTAAAATAAGGATTCCAGACGGTGCAAGCGAACTTTAGGTGACTTCTAACGAAGCAACTGTATAGCATCTTATATGTAAGTGCATTCTTAAATGGTTTACCTACTCTTAAGATAAGACCCAAGTGTTGATATGACTTTGATTGAAAGTTGTAATAAATGGCTAAAAATCATCAGGACCGGCAGTGACAATGAGTGTGCCCCAGGGCTCAGTTCTTGTTCCTTTCCTAATTTTGTATATGTCAATGATCTGCCATCGGTGGTTGAGAATCAATGTGAGGTCATATTGTATGCTGACGATACCTCCTTCTTTTTTTTTAATCAAAAGACAAGAAAGACATTTTATTGACTATCGAGCTTACTGCTCTCAAATGCATCTCCAACACAGAGAAGTTGTTCTCAGCTAATAATTTGCTTCTCAATGTTTGCTCGTTCTATGAGAACATAACGCAAGTACTTCGCAGACTAAAATATGAAACACAAAATATTTTATTGTCATTATTGGAAAAAATGTCATCGTCTCCAGCAATAATTTTGTTTGGAAAAGCTGCGGTGTACGTTGTAATAATACTATGATTATTACAACCAGTAGTAAACGATTGCATCTCCAACACAGAGAAGTGGTTCTCCGCTAATAATTTGCTCCTCAATGAAAACAAAACGCAATGTGTAAAGAAACAGGTAAACACAAATATTGTAGTTACGCGCCAGGAAAAGACTCCTGTAAGCTTAACTGTATTTCTGGGCATAACCTTAGACGCCAAAGTCCAGTTGGGACCGCATGTTTGATGGGTTAGCTGAAAGTCCTGATCCTGCCGCATATGCTGTTAAAAAAATGAGACAAATTTTAAATGAAACAACTGCTGGATTAGTTACCTCCATAGCCTCATGACGTATGGTATTATGTTATGGGGGAGTGATGCCGACATCGATATTATATTTCTTCTGCAATAAAGGGCCGTTCGGTCCAAGGGTGAAACTTAGAAATAAATTTTAGGGAATAAAATATTCTTACTTTCCATTCACAATATATTTTAGAAAAATTAAAGCAGCTCATAATAGTAGGCTTCATAAAGTCATTAACTCATTCATGGATCAATGTATATGCTTTTAAAAATAATACCCAAAAAATATATACCTATGAAGTTTCATACCAGTTCTTCTTCACGAAGGTTTTTCCGAACTGGTGGTGGAATCATGTTTTATTGGTCGTCAATAAGAACAAGTAATCGTTAATGTTGAGAAAAAATTATTTGAATTTGAATTTAAACTTAGAATCTATAATGACATAATGTTATACAGATCACGGATTCGTATAACTTTTTTATTCACATAGATATTCATTCAGATAGAATAAGTAAATAAATAAATCCCCAGACGAACACACCAACTGTATGGCCCCAAAGTAAGCAGAGCTTGTGTTATGGATACAGCGAAATGGGGGGGAACCCAGAACAAACATACATATATAAATACAAACAACCATGACCCGAGAACAAACATCTGTGTTCATCACACAAATGAATGCCCCGGCCGGGACTCGAACCTGGGACCTTCGGCGTATGAGGCAAGGCTAATTACCACTACGTGTATCAAGTTTCTTTTTTTCTTAAATTGACATTGCAGCTGTCGAAGTTTAGAAAAAGATTATTATTCCCACAATAAACTTCGAAATACTCTAACTGGTCTTCACAGTATTTTATTTATTTTATCGTTTTTGTAACTACAATATAAAATACATAATAAAACTTATAGATATTGTACAAAGGTACAGCTTATTTCTAACAGAAATCTCTTCCAGCAGACCTGAGACTGGAGAGTGTGTAAAAAGAGCAAATTTAGTGTACTAGTAGTACTAAATAAAAATACACATGTAAAACAAAAACAATAAATACATACACATAGGAAATAAATCCATATAAAATACAGTAAACATACATACATACATACATACATACATACATACATACATACATACATACATATATACATACCTACATAAATATAAATCGATAACTTGTAAATAAACTAGTGAAATAGTGACAGAAACTTAAATATTCGACAAGTAATGTTCTCTTACTCGTTTCTTGAATGAGGATAGAGTTTTGGATTCCCGAATTTCGTAGGGTAATGAGTTCCACAACCTTACCGCATGTATTGTGAAAGAGTAGGAAAAAAAGTCTGTTTTATGTAATTTTAAATTTAATATAGTTCTCTTATTTTAGTTGCAATGCTCATCTTCATTGTGCGCAAAGGAAAAACGGTCACTCAGGTAACGTGGAGAGCATGGGTTGTACAGGACGTTAAAGAGTACATTTAGGATGCGGGCGTTTCTACGATGTCTTATGGGAAGCCATCGGAGTCTTCTACGGTATTCAGAGACATGATCAAATTTCTTGAGGCCAAAGATAAATCGAATACACAGATTCTGTAATCGTTCTAGTTTATTTAGGAGATCCTCAGTAATATCCAAGTAACAGACGTCTGCGTATTCGATAATTGATTGGATGAGGGTTTGAGCAAGAGAAATCTTGGTCTGAAACGGCAGAAAACTGCGAAGGCACTTGAGCTTGTGATAAGAATAATATACTTTTCTACTGATTTCACTGACATTTGCATTCCAAGTGAGACAAGAATCAAATGTAACCCCTAAGTTTTTAGCCGTGTCAGTGAACTCAATAGGAGTACTATCAAGGACAACAGCGGGCAAGTTGGTCAAATCGATGCAGCCACGCATATGCCGACTGCCAATAATCATGGCTTTTGATTTGCTGGGACACACAAGCCGTATGACTTAGCCCAGTTACTGATGCAACTAAGATCTTTATTTATAGCAGCAATAGTTGCTGAACAATCTGGGACAGCAAAATGGCGGTAAATCTGCAAATCATCAGCGTAAAGGTGGAAAATACACGAAAGAACTGTGGTAATAGAGTCAATAAATACTAAGAAGAGCAGAGGGGAGAGAACGCCACCCTGAGGCACGCCCGCTACAAGATCACACCAGTTAGAGAGAGACTCACCATGGCGAACCCGCTGCGATCGGCCTCGAAGATAAGAGCTGAACCAGGCCACTGCAGAAGAAGAGACGTTTAGAGATGTTAAAGTGCCAAGGAGAATGTCAAAGTCGACAGAATTGAATGCACTACTAAAGTCTAGTAGTACTAATAGTGTAAGGGATTTATTTTCCATGGCCCATCGAATGTCATCGGTGACATTTATAAGTGCAGAAGTTGTACTGTGCCCTGGTCGGAAGCCGAATTGAAAGCTACTAATAAGGTTATTGTCTACAAGGAACTTTGAAAGTTGAGCGTGTACGATATGCTCAAGCACTTTGGAGAGAAAAGGTAGGATGGATATTGGACGAAAATGGGAAAGAGAACTAGGGTTAGGAATCTTGGGTAACGGAATAACATGAGCATGTTTCCAGGAAGTAGGGAAAGTGCTGGTTGTAAGGGAGAAATTAAAAATATGTGTGAGTACTGGTAGCAGAATCGGTAATATCAAAGTAATCATTTTTGAACACAGCTTATCCTCACCGATAGCTGGAGATGCTATGGAGAGAATGGACTTCTTAACGTTATCTTCTGTTACAGTTTTTAACACAAAAGCAGAATGAGTCGAAGGAATATTCGATAACGATACTAAAGTATTATCTTTAATGGCAGAACTAACAACAACAGGAGGTTGGGAAAACAGTTGGTTCAGTGAATCTAAATTGAAGTTGTGAAGTTCAGTAGATGGAGATCTGCCAATGCCTACGGACTTGAGAAATTTCCAGACTTCTGCAGGGCTACGGTTCATAAGGGAATCATTGAAGTGGCGCTTTTTGGCATCGCGACATAGACGGCTGCATCGGTTTCTTAGATTTTTATAAGAAATCAAGTTATGTTCAGTTGGAGTGCGTTTGTACCTGCGTTTGGCCTTATCTCTGAGACACATGGCGTCTTTAATAGTCACTGACAACCAGGGAGCTGGATTATGCTTAATTTTAACTCTTTTAAGCGGGGCATGTCTATCATACAATTCCAAAAGTAGCAAGTTAAAGTTTTCGACTTTGCCATCGATGTCGTTGCATAATACCACTGGCGACCAATCTATGGTTTCAGCGTCAAGCTGTAGGGATTCAATATTAATGTTATTAAAGCTCCGGAGTAGTAAGGACGGTGGTTTCTGTTTGGGGAGACGTACACGAAAAGATAAATAAATTAAATCATGGTAAGAGAAAGGTGCATTGAGTTGCCCGTGGTTCACTATATAATGTGGGGATGATACTAACATGAGGTCTATAAGAGAGGGAACACAACCAGGGAAATGATCATTTCTCGCTCCGATCGCCACGCGGTGCGGACGTGCAAGACCCAGCTCTCCGTTGATCGGTCCCTTCCCGCCATTCCGCGGCGCTCAGTTTACTGACGTCACAGTCTAGCGTGTTGGCTCCGTGCTACGGTTTCCTAAGTCTTTCTACTCCGTCTGAGTGCTTTCGAAGTGCGATTTTTCTTTGCGACTAAGCCTCTTAGTCTTCAAAGTGCTGTGCTAAGTTGTGTTGTGCTTGTGCTGAGTGCAGTGTTGTGCCCGGCGTAAGTAGTCTGGTTTCAGTGCAAGGATACTTAACGGTGACAACGAATTTGTACTGAACCAGTCCTTTTTATTTTTATTTATTTCTCTTCTCTATCTTATTTATTTTTCTCCTATTTTCATATTTATTTTTATCATATTTGTGTGTTTTCGTGTGTATTTGTCCTTTCTGTCGGTAAAGGTTGACCCTAACGCGGTCAACTCTTTACCTGCGCACCCTTTTTAGGTTTCTAGGTAGCGGCCTTCGGCGTACTATTGTTAGTTTTAATTTATTCTCCCCAGCCCCCCTACCGCTGGTAGGGAGGTTTGCCGCTAGGATTTTGCTAGGTTTTTAGGAACTAGGCATCTTTTATTATACTTATATTTATATATAATACTGTCCCAACACTCCCTAATGGATTCACTAAGCGTTATTAACTTCGCGAACGCGTTCACCCAGGCGCTTGCTGCGGCAGGCGTCTCCATCCCAAAAGACATCCTAACGCAGGCCTTGCAGGCATCAATCGCGTCCCCGGCCCCTCAGGCCCCAACCCCGGCCCCTCAGGCCTCCAACGTCGAGACCCCTAAGGTCTTAAGCTCTCCCGCGTCTCCCGCCTCGTCCGAGATGGACTGCGAATCGGTCGCATCCTCTCACGCGTCGCGTCGTAAGCGCACCGCTCCCGGGAGCGACTCCGAACCCGCGTCTGATACGTCGTCGGTCGCCGCCACCTTAACCGGCTCTCCTGAGCCCGCGTTCCAATTAGTTGCCAAACGCTCTAAGAAGCGTTCGAAAAAAGCCGCGGTGTCTTCAACACCCGAGCCAACCCCGGTGTCTTCTACACCCGCCCCCGCGCCGCTCATGTCACTCGAAGTGACCGCGTCTCCGTCGGTCCCATCGAAGCCAGCGACGCGCTGCGCTCCCGTCCCGCCGAAGCCTCAGCTCCCTCCACCCGTCTTCCTGCGTGAAAAAGCGCGCTGGACCGCGGTTTCAAACTTGTGCAAAGTGCACAAAATTAATTACTTAAAAGCCGCCAACGCTGGCGATACAATCAAGATTCAAATAGCGACCGTCGACGACTTCCGCGCGTTTACCAGGTTACTCGGATTAAACCAAATCGCGTATCACACCTACGCCCTAGCGTAAGATCCGCGCAGTACTACGGGGCGTCCCGTTCGAACTCAGTAACGAAGACATCCTCGATGACCTTAAGTCTCAGGGTTTTCCGGTCACAGCAGTGCACAAGATGCACTCCAACCGCGGTAGGCGTTTTCCCTTAGCGTTGGTAATCTTGTCGAATACTCCCAACTCGAGGGAGATCTTTAGAGAGGCTCGCACAATTTGCGGACTCTCAAATATCTCCGTCGAGCGTCCCAACCCCCGTGGTCACCCTGGGCAGTGCCACCGCTGCCAGCTCTATGGCCACGCAGCGGCTAACTGTTCAGCTCCCCCCAGGTGCGTAAAGTGCCTGGATCCTCACTTCACTAAGGAGTGCACTCGCACTCCCGAATCCACTTCCCCCCCTGCCTGTGTGCTGTGCGGCCAGTCCGGCCACACAGCAAACTACAGGGGTTGCCCGCGCGCTCCGCGCTCCACCACCAAGAAGGTCGCGCCTAAACCGGCGCCGCCACTCACTCCTGCCAACTTCCCGCCGCTGCGCAACCGGGGTCCCCCGGAAGCAAAGCCCGTTCAGCCGTCACCTACTCCGGCTCTGTCTTAGAGGCAGCGTCCGGCCGTCCCGCCTGCACCTTCCCGACCCATCCCAGCTCCCGTAGCTCCCGTAGGGCCGCGTCCTTCTCCGTCATCCGCACCTCAGTCGTCGTTGGCTGAGGACATGAAGACCGTGTTCGACGTTATCCAAAACGTCGATATTAACGAAATTTCCGTGCTCGCACGCAAACTGCGAGCCGCCCGCTCTCCTCAAGAGCGTTTATTTGCTTTAGCCGAGCATCACTCGCTCCTAAGTTCGTTGTAAACTCTTTTATATTTGTATAAATTCGTATATAATAAATTATAATGTCTAGACCCGCGAATCCCGCGTCCTGTCGTATCAAACCCAAGGGCTTATCCCTAATATCTTTTAACGCTCGTAGCCTGAACACCAACCTTCCCGAGATTAAACTGTTCCTTCAGAACAAAGAACCTGACTTTTTCCTTCTCCAGGAGACATGGCTTACTCCAAACCGCTCCAGGGGATTCGCTATACCTAAGTACGCGTTTATTCGTAACGATAGGCCCAACTCCGACGGTTTCGGCGGCACCGCTATATATTACAAAAGAGGTTTCCATTGCTGTCCTCTCCCTACCCCTCCTCTCCTCAACATGGAAGCCACTGTGTGTAGATTGGCTATGACTGGTCATCCGACCATCATCATAGCTTCAATCTACATACCTAGTGGTACCAGACCAATCCGCAGCGACTTTGAGGCCATTCTCGCCCTCGGCCATTCAGTCATTATGTTCGGAGACTTTAACTCCAAACATACTGACTGGACGTGCCTATCGACTAACACCAGCGGTATCGCTCTCCTCGACATCACTAACTCCCTTGACCTAGACGTCATATCCCCCATCACTCCCACTCACTATCCCAACAACCCGTCCTACTCTCCTGACATCCTCGACTTTGCAATTATCAAGCGAATCAATCTTGATCTAAGGTCTATCGAACCGCTCGATGACCTAGGCTCCGACCATCGCCCCGTTTCCCTCGTGCTAGGACCGCCGAACGATAACGCCTCATCTCCTAAGACCTTTACCAACTGGAAAGGTTTTAAAAATACGTTAGTTTCAGCCTTAGAGGCTCCGAACTCTCCACTCGCGATCTCTCCCGAACAATTAGATAGCCCGGATAAAATCGATTCATTAGTAAATTCTCTCACTGATGCTATCAACTCAGCCATCAGTGACAACGAAAAGGTTGCTAAGCAAGGCAAACCCACGCTTCCCTTAGCCGTTAGCAATCTTATTAAAGCTAAAAACGCGGCTCTCCGGAGAGCCAAAAAGTATCCCACGCCCGCCTATAGAACAGCTGCGAATCAGCTTCAACGTAAAGTTAGGTCTTGCCTCGCGGAACTCCGAGACGCTCAGATGAACGATCTCATGGCGAATATCTCTCCGTCCCACCAAGCGTACTATAGCATGGCCCGAGCCTTACGCGTAGACACCGTTTCTCACGTTCCTCCTCTCACTCGTCCCGACGGCACTACTGCCTTCGAAGTCGAAGAGAAAGCCGAATGCTTCGCCGACAGCATTGCCGCACAATGCTCGCCCAGCACGCAACCTGCTGATCCCTCACACATCCAGGCGGTGGAGGACGAAGTCCTTCGCAGAGACTCTCTTCCCATCACCGCCGACCCTGTCACAGTCACTAATGATGAAATCTTGCTTCTCATTAGAAATCAAAAGTCCAAAAAGGCTCCGGGTGCGGATGGAATTTCCAACCACGCACTTAAGCACCTACCTCAACAGATGCTTACCTTATTAGCTATCATTTTCAATGCCTGCTTCGACCATAGCTACTTTCCAAAAGCTTGGAAAGAAGCGACAGTCATAGGCATTCCCAAGCCGGGCAAACCTCTGAACGTCCCGGCTAATCACAGACCCATCAGCCTCCTCAAGGCAATGTCTAAACTTCTCGAGAGAGTCATACTCTCTCGAATGCGGAACCATCTGTTTCCAACGGATGGCGATCCTCTCATTATTCCCCATCAGTTCGGCTTTCGCGCTAAACACTCCTGCCCTCAGCAAGTCCACCGAATCGTCGAGTATATACTTGACGGTTTCTATCCGCGTCGTTATAAATCAGTCGCGGTTTTCTTTGACGTAGCCAAGGCTTTCGATAAAGTCTGGCACAGCGGTCTCGTTTATAAACTCTACAAGATAGGCTTACCGGATCGCCTAGTCAGGTTAATAGCGTCGTTTCTCAAAGACCGTACGTTTCGATTTAAACACGAAGGCACGCTTTCTGCACCTCGTCCCATAAAGGCTGGAGTCCCTCAAGGCTCAGTCCTCGCCCCTCTGCTGTACACCGTGTACACCAACGACATTCCCATCCCGCCGAAAGGCGTCGAACTCGCCCTCTTCGCTGACGACACCGCACTCTATACCAAAGGCCACGGTGTTCGGCGCCTTGTAACCAGACTCCAAAAGGCCGTAAACGCCCTTGGTGTATGGTTTCAAAAATGGCGCATCGATGTGAACCCTGAAAAGAGTTCTGCGATGCGCTTCGACCACAAACGCCGTCGTCCCGATGGCGACCCCCACGTTCGAATGTTAGGCATTCCCATCCCCTGGAAGCGCAGTACTAAATACTTAGGCGTCACATTAGATCCGACGCTTTCTTTCAAGCCACACGTCGAAAGAGTTTCGAAACTCGCTCGTCACTATTTAGTCCGCCTAAATAGCATGTTAGGTAGAAAAAGTAAAATGTCCTTTAGAAACAAACGTACACTTTACAAGGTCTGCGTTAGACCCGTCATGACGTATGCCTCGCCAATCTTTGCCCACGCCAAACCCTCCCTCCTGCACAAACTGCAGGTAGTTCAAAACCTCTTTTGCCGCCGGGCCACAAACGCACCGTGGTACGTGCGTAACGCGGACTTGCATAGAGATCTTGAACTGCCTACAGTACAACAATATCTCAAAACACTCTCTGAAGCGTTCTTCAAACGCTCCGAAACCCATCCCAATCCTCTAGTTCGTGATTCTGTCTCATATACTACTCCTGTGTTAGACTCGAAGTTCAAAGTCGCTAGGCCTAGAAATGCGCAAACGTACTCATCCACCAGACTGTCACGCGATCTCGAGGCCCTTCTGGCCGCAAATTCTAATTCTAACGTAAATTCTAATCCTAACGTAAATCCTAATTCTAACGTAAATGCGAGTTAATTCAATTTTATTTTGCAATTTTTTAATTTTTGTTTTAATTTTTGATTTCATTTTGAGCACCTTCAGTGCTACGTATTCACCTTCAGTGCTTTGAGCACCTTCAGTGCTATGTAATCCCAGCGGGTGACCCCTTCTGGGCCCCGCTAGCGCGGCCTCTTTCTCCAATTGGCCGTCGCTCCGATGAAGGCTGAGTGGCAAAAATGCACGAGCCGACAGGGGGTTTTTAGTGGGTATGGTCCTGGTAGGCGTCGGGACGAGTCCCACATAACTTTGGAATCGCGCCAGAGTATGCGTCAGGGCATTTTTATCCTCCTGCCCTTCCCGCGGAGGGGAACAAAAAAAAAAAAAAAAAAAAAAAAAGGGAAATGATAGGTGGGAGATAAAGGTAACATGGATAGATTATAGGAAGAGAGGATGGATTGTAATCTGCGAGATCGTGAGTTGTTTTTAATCATGCAAGTGTTAAAATCACCTAATACAAGAACGTGATCATAGGTGGAACAAAAATTATGGAAATAGTTATCAAGAGTCTCGAAATAATTGATGTACATATTGGGACTGTAAAAAACTGTTAGTAAAATCTTAACATGATGAACAATTATTTCGATCCCAAGATACTCTGAGATTCTGAATAAGGAGAAGGAGAGGAGCTTACTATTGTATAAGGGATGTCGGCGCGGAGATAGATGGCCACTCCACCACGTCCTTTTCCGGTACGATCATTGCGAATAAGTTTGAATCCAGGAAGAGAATACTGTGTAGAAGGAAGGGATGGCTTGAGAAACGTCTCTGATATAAGTATGGCATCGGCATTGCTAGAAGAAAAGGTAGCCACAAGGTCAGAGTAGTGACTAGGTACGCTTTGTGCATTAATGTGGACAATTTTTAATTTATGTGGATGGTTTGAGAAGGAGGAAGATATTTGTTCATGCAGAGTTGGTGATAGGGAAGAAGAACTATCTGCACTTGCGAAACTGCAAGAAGAAGTCGAGCAAGAGAAGAAACTGTCATCAATTTCATCAATAGAGTCCATGAAAACAATTTAATATAAATAAATAAACAATACAATAAAATATGTATATATATATATATATATATATATATATATATATATATATATATATATATCAGTAATATAATATACGTACAAAATTAACTGGGCTATAAATACCTTAAATTAAGTTTCAGAGCCGCAATCCACAACTCAGCACTCACAGGTTGCTGAAAATTATACCACTATAGGTGCTATAAATGTTGGCACGTATACAAATTATGCATGAACGTGACGTTTCCTCAGTGAAATTGAGCAATCTGTCAAAATTTAAGAACTGTTGCAAACGTCACACAACAGGCAACAGAACAATGTAAACAAAAAAAATAACCTAAAAACAGAATTGAGTTATACATACATGCAAAACTTGTAAAAGATGTACAGACAATTTAAAAATACCGACGTAAAAATTTCAAAAGATTTATAAGTATAAGTCGGCCAAGTTAAGAAGTTTGGTTAAGTTATGAATACATAATTTTTGAGAAATATTGAAAAGTATGAAATGGAGACAAACTTATTGACGGTGGCGCGTCTTCCTTGGCGATTTTTCTGTAATTTTAGGAGCTGAAGCTTGGGTAGCAGGTTCAGGAACACCAACAGCCGGAAACTGTGTAATAATTTCGTCAAGTGCGCACTGCGTTTCGATCTTTTGCCGCGACTTGTCTGGTAGATTGATAATAATTCTCCCTTCAGCTGTCCAGCAGTTCTTTATTCCAAAATGTTGACGCGCCGAGACAAAAAGTCGCTGCCTTGTCTTCGTCAAGAACTCTGAGATTACTATCCCAGTGCCCTTCAAACTGGTTTTGGCATCCCAAACCAGATGTCGAGACTCCATGTCTTGAAATCGCACTAGAACTGGCCTCATTTTATCCTGAGAAAAGCGTCCCAGACGATGACATACTTCAATATGGTCAGTACATGTCTTGTTCAATTTCATCTGATCACAAATAACATGCTGTATTACTTCATGTACCTTTTCCTTTTGCTTTTCAGAGACACCATGGAACAACAAAACTTTTCTGCGTGAAGCAGTCTCCAGTCGGTCTTGTGATAAACTGAGAGACTCAAGTTCCAACTTTAACTGCTTGAACATTTGCCACATCAGGTTCTTAAAGGACAAGAAGTCTTTGGATAATGTTGCAAGATCCACATGTGCTGTGGGATTAGCAGCAACTTTCTCCAGCTTGCTTTCATACTCAGTGAATCGTGCCTCGAACATTTTAGCAAGTGCTTCCATTGTTCTGTAAATAATTTGTTGTTGTACTTACTAGTTACTGGGAAGTTTAGTGAGAAAACTTTGTGTTAAGTGAGTGCAGGTGAGTGTGGCTGCAAGTCACCACATTTATTTGTTCAAAATTACTATAAAAACTATTTAAAATAAATAAAACTTGGGAACACACTAAAAATGCGTGTTTATTTCACGACTACCCGCGACTTTTTATGTTACGTATCGATCTATAAATTTAAGTGTCGTCTGCATAAAAGTGTGCTGGAGTATTCTAGATAGTTGTTCCGACAAACAGCTAAAAAATCAACGCTGACCTGCCCTTCCGAAGAACGAAGCCACCATATTATTTCTCATGCTTCGACCTCTCTTCACTTTAGTTGGCAACTCCTCGGAAGAAAACACTCACTGAGCGGACTGTCTTTTGGTTTCGGGATCATAACAGTAAATCCAGCTTTCGTCACCCTTATTTATGGTTCACTCTTTTGGCAATTATGACTTATACACAAAATATATGCCATTGTGAACTTTTTTTTACCATACAACCATAAGAACCATACAATATATTCTTGCTCACAGAATAGCATTGCAAAATAGCTCACAGACGGCAGAACCTTTTCCGACTCGCTTGACACTTATCGTTATTTTTTGGCCAATTTACATAAACATAAACATTTAAACATTCTAGCCTATGTAAGTCTGTGATGATGTAGTTTTTACAGATGAAAGAATGTATAAATCAGGAGCCCAATTCTGCTAATTTCAATTATTTGTCATGCTATTGTCATTCAATTGCGACTCAACTTCGATTCTGATAAATTTGACATTCTACTAAAACTTTAATCGGATATCAATGGAGTTGTAATTGGATGGTAATTCAAACGTAATTGACTTTTAGAAGAATGTTTGATGGGGTTGCCTTCTAAAATCTACCAAGAGACCAAAGGAGTAAACAAATTATTGTTTTATTAGAAATAAACGTTTTCTTATATTAGATGTCTCATTGACGACTTACATTGAATGTAATGAAACGCCTTATCGATAAAACATGATCCAATTATTTCAAAAACACTTCATTTTAAAAATATTGTATTACCTACATAATGATGTGAATGAATGCATTTCTATGACAGAATCAAAAATGAATGTATCTAATATTGCGGAATACAAACAATACCTATATTTGGCCATAGCGCGGTTGCGCTTTGTGCCAATGTCAAAATCCGGTCCATTACATACATTTTTGTTGAACTGTCAACGATCGTCTTACGCGTCCGTTGACCCCATCAGTTTTCCGCTTCGTTAAGTATTTGTTATGTAAATAGGACGTGACACTGGCAAATATGCTACAGCAATTGCCATAAATTAAAAAAAAAAAAAAAAACAATACCTATTGATAACCTTCAATAATAATAATATTGAATTATTTTGGACCTTGCGCGTATGTGTTTATATTAATACTTGAATTTGGCAGAAATAGTTATTGAGTAGTATCAACAGCTAATTGCCATAAAACGCAAAAAAGAAGAAGAAGACAATACCTATTAACTTTATTCAATTTTCGTTCGAACATGAGTGTTTACCAACTTACGACCCTTATTGAATTTTTGGAAGGGCAGCCGGAGCTTGCACTTGGGCGCATCTCGCGCTCTAAAGAGGGTCGCAGTCTGGCGAAGAGGCTTTATTTAGGCACGTTCTGAGTAGCGTATAATATGTATTTTAAAGAATCTGAAGATCATGACTCCATGCGCAGGGCAACGGATACGTTGGAGGCATTGAAGCGTGAAAGTGCGCAGGCCACGAGTGAGCACGCTCAAGCCACACATGAGGAAGCACAAGCCACAATAGGCTCGCTGCAGCCCTTGAGGTGTTAGCGGAAAGGCTGTGGCATCTTTCAATAAAATTGGAGCAATCACCACAAAAGGTAAATTACATTCATTTGAATAGTATCTTATTTACCATGACATAAATCACATTGTTTCTGTAATCTGAAACTGCAGTTATGTGTATAAGTAACATTAGAATATAAGAAATAAAATGTAGAAATAACCATACAGGCATTCATAGCTTGAGAGCTTATAAATTTTTGTATAAAAAATATGGTAGATATTTTTTATACAAAAATTTATCCCAGGATTCGAGCCTAGGAACTTCTGGTTTAGAAAGAAGTGCCAGTAATCTATACTCTATACCAACAGCTAGCGTCTTGTATATTAAAAAATTATTTTCTTTTTTAGGTATCAGGCAGAGCCAAGAAAAGAATCATAATTAATGATTATGACAGTGACTTATGTATTTTATTAAAATAAAAGATTGAAAAAATAATATCTAATATGTTTAATTAAGCTTTATGCTCCCCCCACAATCTGTCTATGAGAGCCCTCTGGAGCACTCTTCCTCTCTGTAGATTTGCATTTACTCTGCGGTTCGCTTGTGAATCCACCGAGGCTACACTTATGTCTCTTTCAATCTGAAAAAAAAATATTAACAATAATACTTTATTGTTTTAATTTACAATATAATTTCGAGTAAGATGTTAGAAGTATTGCAAAACTATACAGCTCATTAACTTTAATAAGCTTATGTCATTTAGAGCATTTTAAGCCACACTTGTCTTAAACAAAGTGTAATAGCTTTATTAAATCTTGAAATTAAGGTTCACCCTGTTCAGACATGCCAAACACCCTGAATATCTCTCAATAAACAAAAGATTGGCATAAACACCATTCCTTCAGTGATTGCAGTATAAGGCAACCATTTTTTTTTTTTTTTCGGGGGGGAACATGCATTACGCATACCATCCGGGCGCAGGGGGCACCCGAGTGGTTATGTGGGACTCCCGTATAGGCTAATGAGACCCACGGTATACCCACTAAAAACCCCCCCATCTTCCTCCTCGCCGCCTTGTGACGGGGCCACGGGAACGCTCTCGCACACATCCGCGACCCCGCCGGCGGCAGCCGCCCACATGCGGCTCCATCAAACAGCCCGAAGGCCCTCCACGATGGGCGCACCAGATGGTAAGGTGCGCCTCCCTCCTCGGCCTCCACCAGTACTGTAGCAGACTCCCCCCGAGTCTGCTACTAGGAGGCCATGGGTACCAGATAACTGGTACCCGGTGGCAGATCGGGTCTGTGGTTCTGCCACCGACCACACCTCGGCCGCAGAGGATAGGGCAAGCGGCGCACCGCAATACCGACATGCCTCTTCCTCTGCGGCCCCACCAGTGCCGCTTCCACGGAACGGCCCCGCCGGCTCGCAGAAGATAGGGAGAACGGCGCACCGTGATACCGGCACTCCTCTTCTTCTGCGGTCCCACCTCCAAGCGCGTCCTCAGCAGACTTCCTCAGCCCACTGGGAGCGCCCTCCTCGGGCCAGCCGGCGGCCCCAACAGGCCGGCCCTGGTTGCCTCTTAGTTCACCGTGGGTGACCAGGCCTCGGTTACTAAGCCCCCCCGCCACGACAAGGCGGGCAACCATCGGGGGGAAGTATAAGGCAACCATGCATTAACTTACTTCATGCTGTCATTGACTCTCTATGATGACTTTTTCAGGTGTGAGAGGTGTCACTAGCAATCTTTTTTTATTTTCTATATTGTGCAACACACAGCAAGCATTCACTATTTTTCCTGCAGTTATAGCATTACAGTGCAGGGTTCTGGCAGCAAGCAGACATTTACAAAATAACATTTTACTGTATTACCATGCACATTATTATTTATATTGCTTCAGTTATTTATATCTATTGATGTAACAAACCTGAAACGAGCTTTCAACACCCCAATACAGGGCTCCACAGTGTTGTGTGCAGTAATACAGTTGATAGTAATGATGCTCCGGTGTACCTTCTGGGTATTTAACACAGGAGTCAACATTGTCATCCACAGAGGATACACACTATCACCTTGAAACATTACAAAATTGTAAATTAATGTTCCCAAATTATGACATACTTAAGTATCACACACTTCATAGACATGAAAGATGTCTTTACCTTTACAGATACTAAAAATAGGATTGAGAAATTTTAAGACACCAACTACTGAATAGTAACTATTAAATTGAAAGTCTATATATTACCCAATAGGAAGACACACTCTCCGGCATCACATAATTCTTTCATGTGATTACATACCCTGGGCTGACCCAGGGTTGCTCGCATCCACACAAGGTATATTTAACTCTGCATCACAAATCTATAAGTAATTATGAAATTAGAAACTGGTTTTCAAACTTAACGGAGTTTTAACTAATAGGCTAGATAACTTACAATCATAACATTAAGGGAATGGTATCCCTTTCAGTTGAAGTACCTTTCCTCATGAGTAATTGGCCTCAGGATGGCTACATGACTGCCATCTATGCAGCCCAACACTCCCGGAATCCCAAATTTATAGAACCTATAACATCAAGTATTAGAAACTATTTAATTACACTTTATAGTTCAAATTAAATTAAGAAATTTAGCAGTCATGAACAATGTTTACAAATTAAATACATCATACAATATTGTAAAAAAAGTATGTATAGTTTTTACAAGGAACCTAGTGAATTTAAAACAGTAGTTATTAAAACAAGTATCACTTTTATGTTACATTGTTTAAGCATTGAAATAAGTATTGGTTTTTATAGTAAACTGATTAAAGATTAAAAACTTAGATATTAAAAACACAGACAAATAAATGTACTTGATTCCTCACAGAAGATATCTACTTACTTGGCCTTAACTTTATTTCTCTCTTGAATATTCATCGGCCAGACGATGTATCTTTTGAAAACATCCAGTAAACGAAGAGCTAAGGGCCTCATATTAAATATATTTAAAAACAAAATCACAATCGACGCACAAAAATCCTCACAATATGTATTGTTGCAGAATGGAAGTCCAATCGTCAAAATACTCACTCAATTACGATTGAATCGAATGTCAAATAAGAGTAGAATACCATTTTAGTTTACAATCGAGTTCAACTGTAACACGATTGAAGAGCAGAATAGCAAATAGTACAATTGCAGTTCAGTTGAATGAAAATGGAACTTCGATCGTTAGCAGAATGCCAAATGTGTCAAATAATCCTATTACGATTCAATTGTCATTCAATTGAGCCATTTGTAAATTAGCAGAATTGGGGCCCAGTTTGGTAGTTTATGTGTTTATCCGTTACATACAAACAAAAACAAAGTTAAATTTCTCCTCTCTATAATATTAATAGAGAGACGAGGCCTGGAAAACATTAGTTTTAAAATATTTATTTATTTAACAGTTTATGCACACATATAAGATACAATAAGATAAATAAGAAAAGAACAGAATTATATGTACAAAGGTACTGTTTATTTCCTAGGAAATTTCTTCCGGCAGACCTGTGACTGGGGACAATATAATTTAAAGTTGTCAAAATGAAAAAGTGGGTTCCTAGTGTTGTACATATTATACATATTAAGTTACATAAAATTCATATATACATACACATAAAACAGTACACATAAATAGTATACTCGTAGATTACAACGATGAACTCTTTAACAGTGATTAATAGTGCTCTCTTACTCTTCAAATAGTATACAAATAATGTGGGCTAGCAGAATAGAAACCTACTAACCTTATCTTTTACTGACAAAGAATCCCGTTTTCCTTCTTTTCATCAATGAGATTCTGCACCAACACTTTTGTGAGACGAAATTTTTTGATGAAGTCATTGTCCGGCATTGTGAATGCGCCCCATCTTGTGAACCTCAATACACTTCTTCTTTTACGCTTTATGCAATTCTGGCATATCTAGCAACAAATAAGCTAACTTTAAGCTCATTTTTAGCCTCTTCAAAACACAAAATTGGCGGTTCTCTCTTTGTAAACGTCCCGCAGAATGAACTTTTGTTCAACGACTTTTGGATCGCTTATTTTGACGTTAAGTCGTTGACATCCGATCGAACTAACTGTCATTTGTAGGAGTAGAATACCATTGTGATATCGTTTTGAAACGATTGAAAGTCGATTCAGGATGTGAATACGGTTCAGCGACATTCCGATAGAGCGACTTCAGAACGACTTTAGAATCGGTCCTATCGACGGATGAGAATACGAAAGTGACTTCTACGGTCGAGTCGCTACGACATCGCCGCGGTTTTTATTACGAGAATTGGCCTGCTGGCTGCATGGACGGTCAACGAATGGACAAGTTTTGTAGGCGCTCTAGCTTGTTCAAAAGTTCCTCGGTGGCATCCGAACAGCAGGAATCAGTATAATCAATAATTATAGGTTGAATTAATGTTCGAGCGAGAGATATTTTTGTAGATGGTGGCAAAAAATTTTGACGGGTTTTAATGGAGTGAAAAGTGAAATTTACTTTGCGGCTTATTTCATTTACATAGTCATTCCAGTTTAGGTTACAATCAATGATCACTCCCAAATTCTTTGCTTTATCAGACCAATCAACTGGGATTCCATCAAGGCAAACTAACGGCAATGTCGAGAAACCAAGGCAACTTCGAATGTGGCGACTACCAATTATCATAGCTTGTGAATATTGGGATTGATAAGCAAACCGTAAGATTTGGCCCAGTCACCCATACGTGAGAGATCTTCATTAATAGAAATTAAAGTAGAATTAGCATCTGGAACTGAAAAATGTTGGTATATTTCCATATCATCTGCGTATAAGTGATAATTAGACGAAATTACTTTTGTTACACAGTTAATAAAAATCGAAAATAGCAAAGGCAACGGAGAAGGCTCCCACTGAGAATCATAAAAACTCAAAATTACACGCCTTTAAAACAACATTATTTAAGTAAAGTTGATATTTTTAAACTTGTCACGTTCCACTTGTAAATACTTTTTATGTCAAGGCCTGTGGGCTCTGATGAAGTCAAGTCTAAACATTAAGGTATGAGTCTCAATACACACAAACTTTTTGCTTTTTGCTTTTTGCTCTATTGTTGAAATTATTCAAAAGTATTTTTTGTTATTTTAAAACAATTATTTGTTACTTATGTAAAATATTCCACTAAATACTTTCTACCTTCAAATCCTAATCAAAATTCTGAAGTCAAAACCAATACCTACTGGAACCTCGATTGGGTGTCTGATCTAAAAGTTATTCGGCTGCCAGACTGTGCTGTTAGTCAAAATACGACGTCAATAAAGTCTACACGGTGCGAAAAACTTTCACATTATGACGCACCTTAGTGGCAAAGTATCCCAAAATTGCCTGGAAACAAAGGAAAGCCATTAATTATTATTAATATGTTGAACTGGTTCCCAAACTTTTGTTCGTTACATACTATATTCGATTAAGAAGGGATTTAAACTTTTTACTATTATAAATGTTCAATACTTGTATTTTTGAGAGTCATGTAGGTAGTTATAAGTATTGCCCTTCCTCATCTACGTCACGACCCGCGCCGTCAGCGGTGCAACAAACAGTAGGCCAATTCTCGTAATAAAAACCGCGGCGAGGTCGTAGCGACTCAGTCGTTGAAGTCACTTTCGTATTCTCATCCGTCGATTTGACCGATTCTAAAGGCGTTCTGAAGTCGCTCTATCGGAATGTCGCTAAACCGTATTCACATCCTAAATCGAGTTTCAATCGTTTCAAAACGATATCACGATGGTATTCTGCTCCTACGAATGACAGTTACTTCGATCGGATGTCAACGACTTAACGTCAAAATAAGCGATCCAAAAGTCGTTGGACAAAAGTTCATTCTACGGGACGTTTACAAAGAGAGAACCGCTGTTTTTGTGTTTTGAAGAGGCTAAAAATGAGTTTAGAGTTAGCGTATTTGTTGCTAGATATGCCAGAATTGACGCGAAAAAGAAGAAGTGTATTGAGGTTTACACGATGGGACGCATTCACAATGCCAGAGAAAGACTTCATCAAAACATTTCGTCTAGCAAAAGTGTTGGTGCAGAATCTCATTGATGAAAAGAAGGAAAACGGGATTCTTTGTCAGTAAAAGATAAGGTTAGTAGGTTTCTATTATGCTAGCCCACATTATTTGAATACCAAATTAAAGCGTAAATATATTAGTTTGTGATGATATCTACAAAGGTTTATATATTAGATAATAATATTGTAACCTTTGGTAGGTATAACTTATTGATTAGAACACTTTTTAAACCTTTATTTACAAACTGTTTTAATTTGGGTTACTCAAATAAAAATAACCAAACAACCAAAATGCATTAAGACAACTTCATTTTTATTGGAATAATGTTAAACGTACACTGATGGTCTTATATTACTTCCAGATTTTTACTGGTTGCCTGTAAGCTACACTGCAGCCCACAAGTTTCTGGCCAAATGCTCAATGCTTGTACAGCTTTGGCTAATGTTGCAATCAAAGCCTAGGTTGCGTTTCCAGTACTTCGTCAGAGGGAAAATCAATCTCAATATATTGTGGCAAAGTTGAGCTTCACAAATGAAGCAGCTAACATGGAGACTTTTCAAGGACTGCATAGAGTTAATGTTGATCTGAAGCAAGCCCAACAGGCACTTATATAAAGACTATAAATGGGGTTGAATAAACATAATAAGTACTATCTTTTAATAAAAATATATGTTTTTTTAAATCAAATCTAATTTGAATAATTATGTGTTGAATAAAGATCTTAAGGACGACTGGATGATATCATGCTGTGCTTATCTCTTGTGACAGTGCTAGTACCTAAGACGTGTCCAATAGTCAACATTATGTGGTTAGAGGTTTTCATGTCAAATTACTGAATAATTATAAGGTGTTATGTTGTGATTCTTTGGTTATTATGTGTCAACTACTTAGTTATGGTAGGTAAATATTTGAAGAAATAATTACCATGTGTATGGAGCTTGATAGCTAAGTGTAATAAGTGTAAGTGTAATAAAAATTAAAACACAATTGTAAAATATACTATTTGGTTTTATTTAGCTCTTAAAAATTCATATATTAACAAAACAATACCTCGAACCATAAACATTGGTCTAAATTTCAACTACAGTTTGATCTTAAAAATTGTTATCACTGAAATATTATAATATCAACAAACCAATTTAAATTACGTTCACTACACAATAGCTTGTAAGCAACTAATAGCTTAGTGAAATTTGCACTTAAATCCCTAAAACTTGTCAAGCCCTATAATTTCACAAAGGCGGTCTTCTAAGGGACTAAGTATCGGAACATCTTTGGGCCACCACCAATCTGCGAGCTTCGGGAATTCTTCGGACCGTATTTGAGACCCGACATTTTAAATGGTTGTAAAGCTGCAACCTACACTCAGTTCCGTGTCCGTCGATGGTTTGAGAAAAAGAAAGTACTCCTGACAATCTTGATCTCCAGTCTCGTCCCTCCTTAGATCGGACGGGTCCTAAGGCTAAGCAGTATAGAAACCTGCGTTTGATATATAATAAATAAAAATCTTTAAACAAGAAATTTCTAGACAAGTTTCATGCTTTTGAATAAAAACAAATAATAAACTTATTGCCAATTTGACAACAATAAACTTTGACAAACAATTTGATGGCTGAATCGAAGACAATGACCTTTGTCAAGATGCGAGTCATTCGATCAATTCAAGTGAAAACTCGCTGTTTTCAGCATTTATTTCTCTTTGGCTAGTTGAAGTTATTTGTAGTAGTTATTCTTTAAATTTATTTAACCAATTACATGGTAATTACCGCATTCAGAATTTAAAATATGTTTTAATTTCTTGGTAGTTCAGTGATAACTTGAATTGGCAACATCTTATGTCGTTCGATTCAAAAGTCGTTCAGTTTCGATCATATTGAGTTGAAGTCCTATCGAAGCGCGTCTGAGCAATACGTGAATACCCATTTTGGATAGAACTTCGATCGAACGACTTCTGCACTACAGCGATCTTTCAATGGTCTGTTTTTACGAGAATTGGGCTACATAACGGCAGAAGTATCCGAACGCATAAGACAGGCGCTGCCTTGGGCCTGGAACTATAGTACTTCAAAATACATACGTAAAATTGATAAGTGCAGTTAAACTTCATCGTGCCTCATCTGCAGCGATTCAGGATTGCTTGCCATCTGAGTTACCCTGTGGTGTCGGAGTCACGCAAGAAGGTGAGTGGGTTTTACGTTACTACTCACATGATTATAAAGTTCAAGTTAAGTTCTACATACTAAATCATTTTGGTCCAAAATCGAAGGAAATTTCTGTATATCTTCTAACCCGTGTGATTGGTATGTAAACCTAAAAACAATTAGGTCTATAACGCACAATAACTAACTACTATATAAATAAATACTTCTACTATAACTTTGTAGTAGAAGTATTTATTTGTAGATTAAATAGATCGTTTATATATTTGAATGTTTACACAGAATAACAAAAATTCTCAAAGAAGGTAGGATAACCACCAAAAGTTAAGCTAGGTCTAGTCGATTGCAAATGTGGGATGTATATTATATACCTAGCTGTTACCCACGCCATAGTATGTCACTTCAAGGAATTAGCAAGGTATCTGCATTCCAGCTGTATACAGAAGATTAAAAGCTATACTATCAAAACTATACATTGCACAACTTAATGAACATACAATTTTTATACATACATACGCTAGCGGGTCTTCCGCCGTATGTGAAAGTTGCACTGAAGGTGCTCAAAGGGACATGAGTTGGTGGCCGTTCTGGGCAGCCTCCGGTGAAGCCGGGGCTGCGCAGAGGTCGGCCAAAGCTTGATTTAGGGATCAATTCATTGAAATGAACCTATAATGAATTGAGAAGGGAACTATGCTCCGCCAGAGCTAGCAGACGCTCTGTCGGAGAACGTGAAGCCCTAAGTTTACGGGCTAAGACTGAAATTTCCCTAACATTAATATTTTTGATAGCGTCGCAGACGATACGCATATCGTCTGCTACGGAGGGTTGAGGAGTGGATTTGTATGGGCGAGGAGCCGGTATGGGATTTGCTAGTGCAGCGGGGCGCTGCCTCCAGTTCTCTGGAGCAGGCTTGGGCTGAGTAGGCTTTGCAGCCGGAGGAACCCGCTTACGCAGTGGCGGAAAGTTTTCCTGAGAAAGGGGCGGGGCCTGTTTGGGTGCCGCTCTCTTAGAGTTGGGACGCATACTACGGGGTGCACGAGGGCAGCCCCTGTAATTTGCGGTGTGGCCGGACTGGCCACAAAGCACGCAATCGGGAGGAGAGGGAGTTTCAGGAGTGCGATTGCACTCCTTAGTGAACCGATGGCACTGGCCGGGATGACCGCGGCGATGAGGCGCCTCGATCGAGATCCCAGAGAGGCTGCATATGGTGCTAACCCCTTTGAGGATCTCCCTGAACTTAGGGACGTTGGTGAGTACCACCAAAGCGAGAGGGTGACGCCTTCCGTACTTGCTGTGCATTTTATGCACTGCGAGTGCCGGGAAGCCTTGGGGCTGCAGGTCCTCCAGGATAACCTCGTTCGATAATTCGAACGGGACTCCCCTGAGTAACGCTCTGAACTTACGCTCTTCTGGGAGAGCATAAGTGTGATAAGCATATTGCTTACCGGTGAGGAGCTTAGTCAAAGCTCGGAAATCGTCTAACAACGAGACAGTGATTTTAATAGATTCACCCGAGTTGGTCGCTCGGGTGTAGAGGATCTTGTGCTCTTTGCACAAAGTCGAGACCTCGGACCATTTGCCCTTTTCCCAGAGGAATACGGGTGGTGGGACCTTAGACTTGACTGAAGCCGCGGTAGGGGGTGGGGTCACAGTGAGTGACATCAATGGGGCCGGGGCGGGTGTTGTAGGCACCGGGGTAGCTGGCGTTGTAGTCGCCGCGGAGGGTGTTGAAGACACCGGAGCGGGCGTTAAGGACGCCGGGGCTTGTTTTGAGCACTTCTTAGAGCGCTTTTTAATAAGGGTGAAAGAGGGAGGCTCGGGGCCAGTTGGGGTGGCGTCCGAGGATGAGTCGGTCGCGGGTGTGCGCTTGCGGAGCGGAGGGGCGTTAATTTCACACTCCATGTCACTGGAGGTGGGGGACGCGGGAGGGCCTAGGACCAGAGGGGCCTGGGGAGCTTGGGAGGCTTGAGAGGCCTGAGATTTAGGTTTACAGAAGGATTTAGCCATGAGGACAAGAATATCTAGGACGTTCTTGGGAACCCCCTGAGTCCCTTTCGTCATGATGGACCCAAAGAAATTTATAAGGTGCAATGAGGACTGCTCGTCTACAATGAACCCTGGAGGCCGGGAGGCTATTGTGGAGGAGTTGGGGAGGGACAATGATATATAAATATACATACTATGAACCTACCAACGAAGACTAACTTCCTAAAATCACCCTACACGCGGTAGGGGGGTTGGGGACGACGCGGAGAACTTACTCGAACACGAAGACTCGAAGTCCTGAAACGCAGAGCTTGCCGGAGTGGCGACGGCGACGCAGGTCGGCGACGACAGGCTGCAGGCGACGAACGAAGATTCGTCGTGAAAACGACGGTTCTATGAAATTTAGGAAGATACGGTACGAAAACCTGAGTCGTGAAAACGACCTGTGAAATTTGAGGTGCTCAACTAGTGTGGGGACTAGAGAGCGAAAAAGCGTCTGCGATCGACGTGCGAACGAATCCGCACGCAAACCGAGACTGTCGTCAAAAAGTAGTATCTAAAATGAATTACATATAAGTAGCGTCGGGTGACAGGTCGTTCACTTCCCTCTAATATGATTGAGGAGGGCGATGGCTGGATCTCGCGTTAACTCGTGAACGGGTGCGGTTTGAGGGTGTTCGTCGTTTGGATACTTGGGGGAGGGAGACTTGCCGAGCTAACAGATGTAGATAAGAATAATTTCATGTAGACATAAAACAGTCTCGGTCTGCGTGCATTCTCGAGCGCACGTCGATCGCAGACGCCTTCCCGCTCTATTAGCCCCCGCGCTAATTGAGCAACCAGATTTCATTGGTTGTTGTCGTAATATATAATTTCATAGTTGTATACCGTATTAAGTTTCTAACGCCGTTTTCGCGGCGGACAGTGGCTCGTTAACTGTACTTCTAATAAGTTTCTAACGCCGTTTTCACGGCGGACAGTGGCTTGTTAACCGTACTTCGTGGAACGTGAGCTTCGTCGACGGGAATTCGTTGTTCCAGGACTTCAAGTGCCGTGTTCGAGTAAGTTATCCGCGTCGTCCTCAACCGCCCTACTGCGTGTAGGGTGGTTTTAGGAAGTTAGTCATCGTTGTTAGGTTCATATATTGTCCCTCCCCAACCCCTCCGCAATGGCTTCCCTAAGCTCTGATGAGATTAGGAAGAAGCTACTTGACAGTACCGGTGCTGAGTTTTTAGTGGGTAGATGCCATTCTGGTGAGTCCCACATAACCCCCCCGCAGAGGAATTTACCTGCGGGCGGGTATGCATGACGCATCTGCCACCTCCCTCCCGCGAGGGTGCCTCGGCAGCAAAAAAAAAAAAATAGACATAAAGAGGCATTGTAAATTTATTTGAAAAAATTATACCCGTGAAGTTTCTTGCCAGTTCTTCTTCACGAAGGTTTCTCCGCACTGGTGGTGGACTCGTGTTTTATTTGACGTCAATGAGAACAAGTAATTGTCAATGTTGAGAAACAAACATTTAAATTTGAATATTTTAAACCTTCCAAGTTAAATATTATATTGCGAATCATTTATAAATCGGCAACCCTATTAATGATACAAATACTTTTATATTTATTAATTAGTTGAAGGAAGAAAAAGTTAAAATTTACCAAAATACAAACAATTAAATCTAATTAATAAAATCAAATTAATTGTCATGACAAAAAGGATAAAATCCTAGAATTCTAAAGGCAATTTTACAACGCAAATGTACTAATATACATTTGTAATATAAAACTTTGTACCAAAACTAATTTGAGCACATCCTTAGTTAATAAGCTCTTTACCGTAATAAGAAATATTGTGCTATCTTAATTACATCACAGTAAAATTTTGGCTCAAATGGTACAGAGCCCGAAAACATTTAAAACTCACTTTTTTAATGATTTTTTTTCAATAATGGACTACGTTACTGAGTGATTTAAAGAAATTGTCATTATGAACCCTTGTTATGTTGAACAAGAGGAAAATACAAGCATTTGCCTAACTTATCTACTAGACTATAGCCAAATTAAGGTCACAAGTCGGAAATGACCAAAGAGTCAGAAACTGTTTCATAGACTCTAAATTAAAAAAATAATTGGAAACCTTATATGGGGGTGGTTCGGGTCTCTGGACCACTGAATAATGGTCTTTTTGGGGCACCTCCACAGTTCCAATACAAAGGAAATAAGCTGATGTTTACTGACATGCAAGTATTTTTTTCCCGAGCAATGTATCTGTATTTATATCGAAGTACGAAACAAAGTGGCGTAAGTTGTCGAAGATTCTGTGCGACCACTGTATCAAACTAAAAGCAAGAGTGTAACTAACCACAGTCAATCAGTGAACCAAATGAATTAAGCTAAAATCCCTAGAGTCTATTTAGATATGTCTCAGCAAAATGGTCAATAGTAATGAAAACTGAAAAATAAATTTTGACAAGAGGGGTGTTACGTGTTTTCAGAATATGTTTACGAATACTTTACGAAATAAAATCGCTTTTTGTTTGACCATTTAGATGAGATAAACTTTCAGCCCTAGAAATATCCGTTACGCCATTTTGTAGAGTGGTGATATAAATATTTTTTTAATAATACACCTAAATACCTACGAGGTCTTCCTATTCTTTCCAATTTTGATCGTGGGCTCTTCCATGACATATAAGTTTTTTTCTCTTCTTGTTCCGAGATGTAATAAAACTTTTGAAATTAAGATGTTCCGTGGGACAGTCAGAGGAACGACGAGTAGATATGTTAAAAAAATATTAACGGTGTGATTTGCATGTACTGTCTGATGCAATATATGTAAATATATATGTATTTAATCCCCAGGCAATCATACCAACTGTGTAGCCCCAAATTAAGCAGAGCTTGTGTTCTGGATGACCATACAGCAAACTGGGGGTGAACCAATAAACATACATAAATAAATATCAACAACCATGAACCGAGAAGAAATATTTATGTTCATCACACAAATGAGTGCCCCGGCCAGGACTCGAACCTATCCGACCTATAAGGCAGGCACAATAACCACTACGCTACTCGTTTGTTTTAAAATATTTTTAATTTAACACTTTGTTAATCCGTAATGTAGCACGAAACTACCGGCCGCGTTGTAGGTATTGAACAATGGAGGCAATTGAATCAACGAGTGAGACACTAATTAGTATTCTTCAGTAATTATTGCATTAGTTTCATCGTAAAAAGGTTTTAAATATATAATAAAATTTCAGACTTGCACTGCGACATCGACTAAGATATTTATAAAGCCCTATCAACTGGTAGTGTACCAGCATTATGGGCTTGATCAATAACTACTGAAGAAAATATTAAGGACAAGATGAAGATTAAACCAAAACGTTTTCTTTGAAATCATATTTATTTAACATCTTACATATTGAAATTATAGCTTTACTTATTAATGTACACTTGTGTTTACACAATAAGAACACTTATTCCTATTATTCGTTGACCTTTTTGCTTCCCCAATTTCTTTTTTACATTTCTGTACACATTATAAGATTAGACAATACCTTACGTTACTGAACAATTGATCCTCATTTATAGTTTTGTACAAAACAACAGTACCAAAATGCGATAATTTATCTTTACATGTTGAGATATCAAGTCCTATAAGTTGGTATCTATCTACAATATAAGCTGGCAAAGCATACTTGAAAGTAATTATAAACATTTTCATCACAGGTATTTAGAATGGAGCCGCATAGGTGTCTGATAATAATTCTACGAATAAGATAATTGCGCTGCACGACGATGTTAGGAAAGAGTTAAGGGAGAAGAGAAGGACATTCCAGCAAAATAATGAGCATTTAATGACATTTTTGAAAAATTGCATCCTGCGGGTCTAACATGAAGCCCAATGAAGACATCTTTCTACAATCATGTGTCACAAGGCTTGTATTTACTAGGCCAACTAGGCGACTGCCAAACGAAACGTCGTGTGTTTCGGATAGGGATTGCAGTGCTATTATTAGTTATGTTATACCAGGATCTACCAACATTATTAAATAACCAAATTTTTCGTATGTATTTTTTTCACAGCACTTTTTCTTATTAGTATTTGTAAAATGAAAGGGTAAGCCCGTTCGTCTAGGTGGTTTGGGCGTTTAGAACCACTTTGAAAGAAAAGACACAGTGAAAAGTTCTCATATTAGATCTACTGGACGATAGTGGACGTTATACAATTAAGATGAACGTTTTGGCAGGGGTTAGTTCATACAAACAAGGCGTGGAGAAAGTTAATAGAAAACTTTTGGAGGTATGTGACAAACATGTATTTATTGTAACTTTCTATTAGTTGAGATGGAAACAATAAATGCCTATTATTATTTTTTATTTTAAGCACGGTACCAATAATTATGTTAAAATCTTATCATATAGGTATACAATTATTTATAAAACTCGCCGTCACGAGAAATATTTATAACATCACTTTTTCAGTTATAACATCACTTTTTCAGTTACATTTCACTTACGCTGAATGTTTTTTTCACCTCTCAAACCTCATACCGTATTTCTTTGTTCTAAAACTGTTTTACATTTACAGATTGTCCGTCTTCATGTAGCGGCTGTCCCTCCAGCCGGCTTCTTTGACAGAGGCTGACCGCATCCTGCCATACCGCGAACCATTGGGGTTCCTGCTAAGCTGGTGATTGCTGCTTCGGAATGTCACCGTGGTGTAGGTTCGTAAACTAGACATGTTGGACTTTGCAATCTGCGTTCCTCGCAGGCCTTGCGTCTGGGGGATAAAAGAAAAATTATTAAGCAGCAGTAAGAGAAATGAAGGAGAAAAAGGATTTACCACCGTAATTAATAATGTATCTATTAGTATACAGTATTATCGGTCTTACATCATCGGTCTTAGATTTGCCGTTCTGTACCTCTCGACTGTTTCATTGTATGAACATGACTTTATACATAAAAATAATTGAGATGAATTAACACAAGGCAATCTTTGCCAAACTGTTGAATTTTGCCGTTCGTAAGTGATCATAACAATTTAATGTTTCCGATTTAAATGTTAAAGCTGGATATCATTTAGTACTCAATAGCCACCACTGGTAATTGGGCCTTCATACTAATTGATTTTCCGTTTATGTGCGAATCGAGCTATATTAAAATCTAAAATAAAGTCAGTTAGAATTTATTCTGGTCTTTATTTACGGCAAAGAACATTTGGTTTCCAAATCTTAAGTAAAATGAATTAAGTAATATGAATTGAATCATTTAGTGTCTTACGCAAAAGCTTTATTTGCATAATTTATTGCGATGTCGCCAGTTCGCCGATCATGAGTTGAAACGCCGTTGCCGCTCTCCCGTAAAGTAAACAAAAATTGACAACTCTGTGTATTATCCATAGAAATAGGCAAAAGATGATATTCCTAACAAAATATTAATAACTGCATGATTGAAAAGCTTTTTTGCGTCCATTTATACGAGTAGTTATAGTCTAACTGATTACTGGCCAAATAAAAAATATATTATGATTTTGTAGGTATGAACTACATAAACAGGTTTTTCTATCACCAATTTGTCAAATACCAGGGCGGCTGATAAGTTCGTGACCTGAGGTACTTAGCGATGATTAATCATCTCGCTACTGATATCACTAGTTGCCCAACAAAGTGGTAGTATAAATAACAACCTTTTGTTTGATACGGTCGGATTCTCGCTCCGATCGCCGCCCAGTGCGGACGTGCAAGACCCCGTTCTCCGTTGTTTGGTCCCTTCCCGATACTCCGTGGCGCTCAGTCTACTGACGTCACGGTTTAGCGTGTTGGTTCCGTGCTACGGTTTTCAAGGTTCTTTCTACTCCCTCTGAGTGCTATCGAAGTGCGATTTTTTCTTTGCGACTAAGCCCCTTAGTCTTCAAAGTGCTGTGCTAAGTAGTGTTGTGCTTGTGCTGAGTGCTGGGCACACCCAGCGTAAGTAGTCTGGTTTCAGTGCAAAGGATACTTAACGGTGACAACGAATTTGTACTGAACCAGTCCTTTTTATTTTTATTTTATTTCTCTTCTCTATTTTATTTATTTTTCTTCTATTTTTCATATTTATTTTTATCATATCTGTGTGTTTTCGTGTGTATCTGTCCTTTCTGTCGGTAAAGGTTGACCCTAACGCGGTCAACTCTTTACCTGCGTACCCTTTTCTAGGTTTCTAGGTAGCGGCCTTCGGCGTACTACTGTTAGTTTTAAGTTTTTCCTCCCCAGCCCCCCTACCGCTGGTAGGGAGGTTAGCCGCTAGGATTTTGCTAGGTTTTTAGGAACTAGGCATCTTTTATTATAGGTACATTTATTTATTAATATTAGTGCCCAACCCTCCCTAATGGATCCGCTAAGCGCTATTAACGCGTTCACCCAGGCGCTTGCTGCGATAGGCGTCTACATCCCGAATGACATCATAACGCAGGCCTTGCAGGCATCAATCGCGTCCCCGGCCCCTCAGGCCTCAACCCCGGCCCCTCAGGCCTCAACCCCGGCCCCTCAGGCCTCAAACCCGGCCCCTCAGGCCTCCAACGTCGAGACCCCTCAGGTCTACAGCTCTTCCTCGTCTCCCGCCTCGTCCGAGATGGATTGCGAATCGGTCGCATCCTCTCACGCGTCGCGTCGTAAGCGTACCGCCCCCGGGAGCGACTCCGAACCCGCGTCTGACAAGTCGTCAGATGCCGTCACCTTAACTGGCTCTCCTGAGCCCGCCTTTCAACTTGTCGCCAAGCGCTCCAAGAAGCGCTCTAAGAAAGCTTCGGTATCTTCAATACCCGAGCCCTCCCCGGTGTCTTCAACACCAGCCCCCGCGCCGTTAAAATCGCTCGTAGTAACCGCGTCTCCGTCGGTCACATCGAAGCCAGCGACGCGCTGCGCTCCCGTCCCGCCGAAGCCTCAGCTCCCTCCGCCCGTATTCCTGCGTGAAAAAGCGCGCTGGACCGCGGTCTCAAACTTGTGCAAAGAGCACAAAATTAATTACTTAAAAGCCGCCAACGCTGGCGATACAATCAAAATCCAAGTAGCGACCGTCGACGACTTCCGCGCGTTTACCAGGCTACTATCATTAAATCATATCGCGTATCACACCTACGCCCTCCCGGAGGAGCGTAAGATCCGCGCTGTACTACGGGGCGTCCCGTTCGAACTCAGTAACGAAGACATTCTCGAAGACCTTAAGTCTCAGGGTTTCCCGGTCACAGCAGTGCACAAGATGCACTCCAACCGCGGTAGGCGTTTTCCCTTAGCGTTAGTAATCCTGTCGAATACTCCCAACTCGAGGGAGATCTTTAGAGAGGCTCGCACAATTTGCGGACTCTCAAATATCTCCGTCGAGCGCCCCAACCCCCGTGGTCACCCTGGGCAGTGCCACCGCTGCCAGCTCTATGGCGACGCAGCGGCTAACTGTTCAGCTCCCCCCAGGTGCGTAAAGTGCCTGGATCCTCACTTCACTAAGGAGTGCACTCGCACTCCCGAATCCACTTCCCCCCCTGCCTGTGTGCTGTGCGGCCAGTCCGGCCACACAGCTAACTACAGGGGTTGCCCGCGCGCTCCGCGCTCCACCACCAAGAGGGTCGCGCCTAAACCGGCGCCGCCGCTCACTGCTGCCAACTTCCCGCCGCTGCGCAACCGGGGTCCCCCGGAAGCAAAGCCCGTTCAGCCGACACCTACTCCGGCTCTGTCTTGGAGGCAGCGTCCGGCCGTCCCGCCTGCACCTTCCCGAACCATCCCAGCTCCCGTAGCTCCCGTAGGGCCGCGTCCTTCTCCGTCATCCGCACCTCAGTCGTCGTTGGCTGAGGACATGAAGACCGTATTCGACGTTATTCAAAACGTCGATATTAACGAAATTTCCGTGCTCGCACGCAAACTGCGAGCCGCCCGCTCTCCTCAAGAGCGTTTATTTGCTTTAGCCGAGCATCACTCGCTCCTAAGTTCGTTGTAAATTCTTTTATTATTTATAAATTCGTAAATAATAAATTATAATGTCTAGACCCGCGAATCCCGCGTCCAGTCGTATTAAACCCAAGGGCTTATCCCTAGTATCTTTTAACGCTCGTAGTCTTAGCACTAACCTTCCCGAGATTAAACTGTTCCTTCAGAACAAAGAACCTGACCTATTCCTTCTCCAGGAGACATGGCTTACTCCAAACCGCTCCAGGGGATACGCTATTCCTAAGTACGCATTTACTCGCAACGATAGGCCCAACTCCGACGGTTACGGCGGCACCGCTATATATTACAAAAGAGGCTTCCATTGCTGTCCTCTCCCTACCCCTCCTCTCCTCAACATGGAAGCCACTGTGTGTAGATTGGCTATGACTGGTCATCCGACCATCATCATAGCTTCAGTCTACATACCTAGTGGTACCAGACCAATCCGCAGCGACTTTGAGGCCATTCTCGCCCTCGGCCAATACTGACTGGACGTGCCTATCGACCAACACCAGCGGTATCGCTCTCCTCGACATCACTAACTCCCTTGACTTAGACGTCATATCCCCCATCACTCCCACTCACTATCCCAACAACCCGACCTATTCTCCTGACATCCTCGACTTTGCAATTATCAAGCGAATCAATCTTGATCTCAGGTCCATCGAACCGCTCGATGACCTAGGCTCCGACCATCGCCCCGTCTCCCTCGTGCTAGGCGCGCCTAACGATAATGTCACATCTCCTAAGACCTTTACCAACTGGAAAGGCTTTAAAAATACGTTAGTTTCAGCTTTAGAGGCACCGAACTCTCCGCTCGCGATTTCGCCCGAACAATTAGACAGCCCGATTAAAATAGATTCAGTAGTCGATACTCTCACTGATGCTATCAACTCAGCCATCAGCGACAACGTAATCATTGCTAAGCAAGGCAAACCCGCGCTTCCCTTAGCCGTTAGCAATCTCATTAAAGCTAAGAACGCGGCTCTCCGGAGAGCCAAGAAATATCCCACGCCCGCATATAGAACAGCTGCGAATCAGCTTCAACGTAAAGTTAGGTCTCGCCTCGCGGAACTCCGTGACACTCAGTTTAACGATCTCATGGAGAATATCTCCCCGTCCCACCAAGCGTATTATCGAATGGCCCGAGCCTTACGCGTAGACACCGCCTCTCACGTTCCTCCTCTCACTCGTCCCGACGGCACCATTGCCTTCGAAGTCGAAGAGAAAGCCGAATGCTTCGCCGACAGCATAGCGGCACAATGTTCGCCCAGCACGCAACCCGCGGATCCCTCCCACATCCAGGCGGTGGAGGACGAAGTTCTCCGCAGAGAATCTCTCCCTATCACCGACGACCCCGTCACAGTCTCTAATGATGAAATCTTGCTTTTCATTAGAAAGCAAAAGTCCAAAAAGGCTCCGGGTGCGGATGGAATTTCCAACCACGCACTTAAGCACCTGCCACAGCAGGTGCTTACCTTGTTAGCTATCATCTTCAATGCCTGCTTCGACCATAGCTACTTTCCAAAAGCCTGGAAAGAAGCGATAGTCATAGGCATTCCCAAGCCGGGTAAACCTCTGAACATCCCGGCTAATCACAGACCCATCAGCCTCCTCAAGGCAATGTCTAAACTTCTCGAAAGAGTCATACTCTCTCGAATGCGGAACCATCTGTTTCCAACGGATGGCGACCCTCTCATTATTCCCCACCAGTTCGGCTTTCGCGCTAAGCACTCCTGCCCTCAGCAAGTCCATCGAATCGTCGAGTACATTCTCGAAGGATTCTATCCGCATCGTAAAAAATCAATCGCGGTTCTCTTTGACGTAGCCAAGGCATTCGACAAAGTCTGGCACAGCGGTCTCGTTTTTAAACTCTATAAAATAGGCTTACCGGTTCGCCTAGTCAGATTAATCGCGTCGTTTCTTACAGACCGTACGTTTCGATTCAAACATGAAGGCACGCTCTCCGCGCCTCGTCCCATAAAGGCTGGAGTCCCGCAAGGCTCAGTCCTCGCCCCTCTGCTGTACACCGTGTACACTAATGACATGCCCATCCCGCCGAAAGGCGTCGAACTCGCCCTCTTTGCAGACGATACCGCCCTTTACACTAAAGGTAAAAGGATCCCGTATAACATCACCAGACTCCAAAAGGCCGTAAACGCCCTCGGTGTTTGGTTTCAAAAATGGCGTATTGATGTCAACCCAGAAAAGAGTTCTGCTATTCAATTCGACCACAAACGTCGTAATCGCCACAACGATCCGCACATTCGTATGTTAGGTATTCCCATCCCCTGGAAGCGCACTGTCAAATACTTAGGCGTCACCTTAGATCAGACGCTTTCTTTCAAGCCACACGTCGATAGAGTAACGAAACTCGCGCGTTTTTACTTAAGCCGTCTATATAGTATGATAGGAAGAAAAAGTAAAATGTCTTTTAGAAATAAACGTACGCTTTATAAGGTCTGCGTTAGACCCGTCATGTCATATGCTTCGCCAGTCTTTGCCCACGCCAAACCCTCCGTCCTGTATAAGCTGCAGGTAGTTCAAAATCTCTTCTGCCGAACGGCCACAAACGCACCTTGGTACGTGCGTAACGCGGACCTGCACAGAGATCTTGAACTGCCTACAGTGCAACAGCACCTCAAAACACTCTCAGAATCGTTCTTCAAACGCGCCGAATCCCATCCCAATCATCTTGTTCGAGATTCAGTCTCATATACTGTTCCTGTGTTAGATTCGAGTTACAAAATCGCTAGACCGAGAAACGCGCACACGAGCGAACGCACGCAGTTAACTTTAGATCTAGAGGCCCTTCAGGCCGCAAATCCTAATTCTAACGTAAATTCTAATTCTAACGTAAATCCGAATTAATGCAATTTTTATTTTTCATTTTTAATGTTTTTATTTTAGCTTTTCATTTTTGAGCACCTTCAGTGCTATGTGAATCTCAGCGGGTGACCCCCTAAGGGCCCCGCTGGCGCGGCCTCTTTCTCCAATTGGCCGTCGCTCAGATAAAGGCTGAGTGGCAAAAATGCACGAGCCGACAGCGGGTTTTTTAGTGGGTATGGTTCTGGTAGGCGTCGGGACGAGTCCCACATAACTCCGATCGCGCGCGCGGAGTATGCGTCAGAGCATTTTTATGTCCTCCTGCCCTTCCCGTGGAGGGGAACCAAAAAAAAAAAAAAAAAAAAATTTATACGGTCGCAGTCTCGGTCTGCGTGCGTTCTCGAGCGCACGTCGATCGCAGACGCCTTCCCGCTCTTTTAGCCCCCGCGCTAATTGAGCACCCAAATTTCATTGGTTGTTGTCGTAATATATAATTTCATAGTTGTATACCGTATTAAGTTTCTAACGCCGTTTTCACGGCGGACAGTGGCTCGTTAACCGTACTTCTAATAAGTTTCTAACGCCGTTTTCACGGCGAATAGTGGCTTGTTAACCGTACTTCGTGGTACGTGAGCTTCGTCGACGGGAATTCGTTGTTCCAGGACTTCAAGTGCCGTGTTCGAGTAAGTTATCCGCGTCGTTCTCAACCGCCCTACTGCGTGTAGGGTGGTTTTAGGAAGTTAGTCATCGTTGTTAGGTTCATATATTGTCCCTCCCCAACCCCTCCGCAATGGCTTCCCTAAGCTCTGATGAGATTAGGAAGAAGTTAGTTGATAGTACCGGTGCTGAAGGCATATATATAAATGCTGACAAGTTCCGTTTCCTTGATTCTCTTATCCCGCATATCATGGCGTTAATTCCACCAATGGCCCCTCAGGCCACCCCAGTCCCCCAGACCCCTCAGGTCTTAGGCCCTCCCGCGTCCCCTTCCTCCAGTGACATGGAGTGCGAAGAAAACGCCCCTCCGCGCCGCAAGCGCGCACCCGCGACCGAGTCATCCTCGGATGCCACCCCAACTGGCCCTGATGAGCCTCCCTCTTTCACCCTTGTTAAGAAGCGCTCTAAGAAGCGCTCGAAACAAGACCCGGCGCCCTCGGCGCCCTCGGCGCCCGTCCCTACACCCCCTGCGGCGTCTTCAACGCCAGCTGCCCCGGTGTCTTCAACACCCGCTCCGGCCCCGACTTCTGTCAAGGCCAAGGTCCCACCACCCGTTTTCCTTCGGGAAAAGGGTAAATGGACTGAGGTCTCGACATTGTGCAATGAGCACAAAATCCATTACATCCGAGCAGCCAACTCGGGTGAATCTATTAAAATCTTAGTCTCGTCGATAGACGACTTTCGTGCTTTAACAAAGCTCCTCACCGATAAGCATTATGCTTATCATACTTATGCTCTGTCAGAAGAGCGTAAGATTAGAGCGGTACTCAGGGGAGTCCCGTTCGAATTATCGAACGAGGCTATCCTGGAGGATCTGCAGTCCCAAGGCTTCCCGGCACTCGCGGTGCATAAAATGCACAGCAAGTACGGGAGGCAACACCCTCTCGCTTTGGTGGTTCTCGCCAACGTCCCCAAGTCCAGGGAGATCCTCAAAGGGGTTAGCACTATATGCGGCCTCTCTGGGATCTCGATCGAGGCGCCTCATCGCCGCGGTCATCCCGGCCAGTGCCATCGGTGCCAGTTGTACGGGCACGCGGCGGCCAACTGCCGCGCACCGCCCAGGTGCGTCAAGTGCCTGGTCCCGCACTTCACTAAGGAGTGCAATCGCACTCCTGAAACTCCCTCTCCTCCCGATTGCGTGCTTTGTGGCCAGTCCGGCCACTCCGCAAATTACAAGGGCTGCCCTCGTGCACCCCGTTGTATGCGCTCCAATTTCAAAAGGGCGGCGCCCAAACAGGCCCCGCGCCTTTCTCAAGAAAACTTTCCGCCGCTGCGTAGCCGGGTTCCTCCGGCTTCTAAGCCTACACAGCCCAGGCCTGCCCCAGAAAACTGGAGGCAGCGCCCCATATCGAATCCCATCCCGGCTCCTCGCCCATACAAACCCACTCCTCAATCCTCCGTAGCAGACGATATGCGTATCGTCTGCGACGCTATAAAAAATGTCGAAGTTAGTGAAATCGCAGTCTTAGCCCGTAAACTTAGGGCTTCACGTACTCCGACAGAGCGTTTGCTAGCTCTGGCGGAGCATAGTTCCCTTCTCAATTCATTGTAGGTTCATTTAAATGAATTGATCCCTAAATCATGCTTCGGCCGACCTCTGCCCAGCCCCGGCTTCACCGGAGGCTGCCCAGAACGGCCACCAACTCATGTCCCTTTGAGCACCTTCAGTGCAACTTTCACTACAGGCGGAAGACCCGCTAGCGGGTCTCTGCCAGCGCGCCCAACTTCCCGACGGGTGTCGCTTCCGATGAAGGCTAACGGTAATAACTACAGCCAACAGGTGGTTTTTAGTGGGTAGGTGCCATTCTGGTGAGTCCCACATAACCCCCCCGCAGAGGAATTTACCTGCGGGCGGGTATGCATGACGCATCTTCCACCTCCCTCCCGCGAGGGTTCCTCGGCAGCAAAAAAAAAAAAAAATGATACGGTCATTCTCGCTCCGATCGCCACGCGGTGCGGACGTGCAAGACCCAGTTCTCCGTTGATCGGTCCCTTCCCGCCATTCCGTGGCGCTCAGTCTACTGACGTCACAGTCTAGCGTGTTGGTTCCGTGCCGTTCCGTTCCGTTTATTATACTTATATTTATTAATATTACTGTCCCAACTCTCCCTTATGGATCCGCTAAGCGTTATTAACGCGTTCACCCAGGCACTTGCTGCGGTAGGCGTCTACATCCCGAATGACATCATAACGCAGGCCTTGCAGGCATCAATCGCGTCCCCGGCCCCTCAGGCCTCAACCCCGGCCCCTCAGGCCTCAACCCCGGCCCCTCAGGCCTCCAACGTCGAGACCCCTCAGGTCTACAGCTCTTCCTCGTCTCCCGCCTCGTCCGAGATGGACTGCGAATCGGTCGCATCCTCTCACGCGTCGCGTCGCAAACGTACCGCTCCCGGGAGCGACTCCGAACCCGCGTCTGATACGTCGTCAGATGCCGTCACCTTAACCGGCTCTCCTGAGCCCGAGTTTCAACTTGTCGCCAAGCGCTCCAAGAAGCGCTCTAAGAAAGCTTCGGTATCTTCAATACCCGAGCCCTCCCCGGTGTCTTCAACACCAGCCCCCGCGCCGTTAACACCGCTCGTAGTAACCGCGTCTCCGTCGGTCACATCGAAGCCAGCGACGCGCTGCGCTCCCGTCCCGCCGAAGCCTCAGCTCCCTCCGCCCGTATTCCTGCGTGAAAAAGCGCGCTGGACCGCGGTTTCAAACTTGTGCAAAGAGCACAAAATTAATTACTTAAAAGCCGCCAACGCTGGCAATACAATCAAAATTCAAGTAGCGACCGTCGACGACTTCCGCGCGTTTACCAGGTTACTCTCGGTAAATCAAATCGCGTATCACACCTACGCCCTCCCGGAGGAGCGTAAGATCCGCGCAGTACTACGGGGCGTCCCGTTCGAACTCAGTAACGAAGACATTCTCGAGGACCTTAAGTCTCAGGGTTTCCCGGTCACAGCAGTGCACAAGGTCTATCGAACCGCTCGATGACCTAGGCTCCGACCATCGCCCCGTCTCCCTCGTGCTAGGTACGCCTAACGTTAACGTCACACCTCCTAAGACCTTTACCAATTGGAAAGGCTTTAAAAATACGTTAGTTTCAGCCTTAGAGGCCCCTAACTCTCCGCTCGCGATTTCGCCCGACCAATTAGATAGCCCGGATAAAATAGATTCATTAGTCAATACTCTAACTGATGCTATTAACACAGCCATCAACGACAACGAAAAGGTTGCTAAGCAAAGCAAACCCGCGCTTCCACTAGCCGTTAGCAATCTCATTAAAGCCAAGATATTTCTTTGCTCTCCGGAGGGCAAAGAAATATCCCACGCCAGCATACAGAATAGCTGCGAATCAGCTTCAACGTAAAGTTAGGTCTCGCCTCGCGGAACTCCGTGACACTCAGTTTAACGATCTCATGGAGAATATCTCTCCGTCCCACCAAGCGTATTATCGAATGGCCCGAGCCTTACGCGTAGACACCGCCTCTCACGTTCCTCCTCTCACTCGTCCCGACGGCACCATTGCTTTCGAAGTCGAAGAGAAAGCCGAATGCTTCGCCGACAGCATAGCGGCACAATGTTCGCCCAGCACGCAACCCGCGGATCCCTCCCACATCCAGGCGGTGGAGGACGAAGTTCTCCGCAGAGAATCTCTCCCTATCACCAACGACCCCGTCACAGTCTCTAATGATGAAATCTTGCTTCTCATTAGAAAGCAAAAGTCCAAAAAGGCTCCGGGTGCGGATGGAATTTCCAACCACGCACTTAAGCACTTGCCCCAGCAGGTGCTTACCTTGTTAGCTATTATCTTCAATGCCTGCTTCGACCATAGCTACTTTCCAAAAGCCTGGAAAGAAGCGACAGTCATAGGCATTCCCAAGCCGGGTAAACCTCTGAATGTCCCGGCTAATCACAGACCCATCAGCCTCCTCAAGGCAATGTCTAAACTTCTCGAAAGAGTCATACTCTCTCGAATGCGCAACCATCTGTTTCCAACGGATGGCGACCCTCTCATCATTCCCCACCAGTTCGGCTTTCGCGCTAAGCACTCCTGCCCTCAGCAAGTCCATCGAATCGTCGAGTACATACTCGAAGGATTCTCTCAGCGTCGTAAAAAAACAATCGCGGTTCTCTTTGACGTAGCCAAGGCTTTCGACAAAGTCTGGCACAGCGGTCTCGTTTTTAAACTCTATAAAATAGGCTTACCGGCTCGCCTAGTCAGATTAATAGCGTCGTTACTTAAAGACCGTACTTTTCGATTCAAACATGAAGGCACGCTCTCCGCGCCTCGTCCCATATGGGCTGGAGTCCCGCAAGGCTCAGTCCTCGCCCCTCTGCTGTACACCGTGTACACTAACGACATCCCCATCCCGCCGAAAGGCGTCGAACTCGCCCTCTTTGCAGACGATACCGCCCTTTACACTAAAAGTCAAGCGATCCCGTATAACATCACCAGACTCCAAAAGGCCGTAAACGCCCTCGGTGTTTGGTTTCAAAAATGGCGTATCGATGTCAACCCAGAAAAGAGTTCTGCTATTCAATTTGACCACAAACGTCGTAATCGCCACAACGATCCGCACATTCGTATGTTAGGTATTCCCATCCCCTGGAAGCGCACTGTCAAATACTTAGGCGTCACCTTAGATCAGACGCTTTCTTTCAAGCCACACGTCGATAGAGTAACGAAACTCGCGCGTTTTTACTTAAGCCGTCTATATAGTATGATAGGAAGAAAAAGTAAAATGTCTTTTAGAAATAAACGTACGCTTTATAAGGTCTGCGTTAGACCCGTCATGTCATATGCTTCGCCAGTCTTTGCCCACGCCAAACCCTCCGTCCTGTATAAGCTGCAGGTAGTTCAAAATCTCTTCTGCCGAACGGCCACAAACGCACCTTGGTACGTGCGTAACGCGGACCTGCACAGAGATCTTGAACTGCCTACAGTGCAACAGCACCTCAAAACACTCTCAGAATCGTTCTTCAAACGCGCCGAATCCCATCCCAATCATCTTGTTCGAGATTCAGTCTCATATACTGTTCCTGTGTTAGATTCGAGTTACAAAATCGCTAGACCGAGAAACGCGCACACGAGCGAACGCACGCAGTTAACTTTAGATCTAGAGGCCCTTCAGGCCGCAAATTCTAATTCTAACGTAAATTCTAATTCTAACGTAAATCCGAATTAATGCAATTTTATTTGTCAATTTTTAATGTTTTTTATTTATTTTCTTTTCTTTTTTGAGCACCTTCAGTGCTATGTAAATCCCAGCGGGTGACCCCTTAAAGGCCCCGCTAGCGCGGCCTCTTTCTCCGATTGGCCGTCGCTTAGATGAAGGCTGAGTGGCAAAAATGCACGAGCCGACAGGGGGTTTTTTAGTGGGTATGGTTCTGGTAGGCGTCAGGACGAGTCCCACATAACTCCGATCGCGCGCGCGGAGTATGCGTCAGAGCATTTTTATGTCCTCCTGCCCGTCCCGTGGAGGGGAACCAAAAAAAAAAAAAATTAATACGGTCATTCTCGCTCCGATCGCCGCCCGGTACGGACGTGCAAGACCACGTTCTCCGCTGATCGGTCCCTTCCCGATATTCCGTGGCGCTCAGTCTACTGACGTCACAGTTTAGCGTGTTGGTTCCGTGCTACGGTTTTCAAGGTTTTTCTACTCCCTCTGAGTCCTATCGAAGTGTGATTTTTCTTTGTGACTAAGCCCCTTAGTCTTCAAAGTGCTGTGCTAAGTTGTGTTGTGCTTGTGCTGAGTGCTGTGTAGTGCCCAGCGTAAGTAGTCTGGTTTCAGTACAACGGATACCTAAGGTACTGATCCAGTCCTTGTTATTTTATTTATTATTTCCTTCTACTATTTTATATTTTTTCTTCTATTTTCATATTTATTTTTATCATATTTGTGTCTCTTTGTGTACATTTGTCCTTTTTTTCGGTAAAGGGTTGACCCTAACGCGGTCAACCCTTTTTTAGGTTTCTAGGTAGCGGCCTTCGGCGAACAACGGTTAGTTTTAAGTTATTTTCCCCAGCCCCCCTACCGCTGGTAGGGAGGTTAGCCGCTAGGGTTCGCTACGTTTATTTTGGGGAACTCTAGGCATATTTTATATACTTATTTATTCATATAATTCCCTCTCTAATGGATTCGCAAAACATTATTAACTTCGCGAAAGCGTTCGCGCAGGCGCTCGCTGCGCCCGGCATCCCCATTCCAGACAAGGTCTTCACGCAGGCCTTATTAGCAATTAACGCGACCCCGGCCCCTCAGGCCAACAACAACTCCCAGACCCATCAGGTCTTTACCAGCTCTCCCGCGTCTCCCGTTCCATCCGATATGGACTGCGCGTCGGTCACGTCGTCTCGCGCGTCGCGGCGTAAGCGTACCGCTCCCGGGAGCGATTCCGATTCCGCGTCCAAACCGTCGTGGGGCGCCGCTACTTTAACCGGCTCTCCTGAGCCCCCATTCACATTGGTCTCTAAACGCTCCAAGAAGCGCTCAAATAAAATCGCGGTGTCTTCAACACCCGATACCACCCCGGTGCCTTCAGCACCCGTCCCCGCGCCGCTTTTGTCACTCGACGTGACCGCGTCTCCGTCAAAGCCAGCGACGCGCTGCGTTTTCGTCCCATCGAAGCCTCAGCTCCCTCCGCCCTTCTTCCTCCGCGAAAAAGCGCGCTGGACTGCGGTTTCTAACTTGTGCAAAGAGCACAAAATTAATTACTTAAAAGCCGCCAACGCTGGCGAATCAATTAAAATTCAGGTCGCGACCATCGACGACTTCCGGTCGTTTACTAGGCTTCTATCGATCAAACAAATCGCGATCACACCTACGCCCTCCCGGAGGAGCGTAAGATCCGCGCAGTACTACGGGGTGTCCCGTTTGAACTCAGTAATAACGACATTCTCGAGGACCTTAAGTCTCAGGGTTTCCCGGCTGAAGCCACCAACACTACCAACTCGAGGGAGATCTTCAGAGAGGCTCGCACAATCTGCGGACTTTCGAATATCTCCGTCGAGCGTCCCAACCCCCGCGGCCACCCTGGGCAGTGCCACCACTTCCAGCTCTATGGCCACGCAGCGGCTAACTGCTCGTTGCTGTCTGGACCCACACATCACAAAAGAGTGCACTCGCACTCCCGAATCCACTTCCCCCCCTGCCTGTGTGCTGTGCGGCCAGTCTGGCCACACAGCTAACTACAAAAGTTGCCCGCGCGCTCCGCGCTCTTCAGCTAAGAGGGCTGCGCCTAAACTAGCGCCGCCACTCACTGTGTTCGACGTCATTCAAAACGTCGACATTAAGGAAATTTCCGTACTCGCACGCAAACTGCGAGCCGCCCGCTCTCCTCAAGAGCGTTTATTTGCGTTAGCCGAGCATCACTCGCTTCTAAGTTCATTATAAATTTTATTTTTTGTATGTATTCGTAAATAAGCAGTATAATGCCTAGACCCGCAAATCCCGCGTCCGGTCGTACCAAACCCAAGGGCCTATCCCTAGTTTCTTTTAACGTTTGTAGCCTTAATACTAACCTTCCTGAGCTCAAACTGTTCCTTCAGAACAACGAGCCAGACTTATTGCTTCTTCAAGAGACGTGGCTAACTCCAAACTGCTCCAGGGGATTCGCTATACCCAAGTACGCGTTTATTCGTAACGACAGGCCCAACTCCGACGGTTTCGGCGGCACTGCTATTTATTACAAAAGAGGATTCCATTGCTGTCCTCTCCCTACCCCTCCTCTCCTCAAAATGGAAGCCACTGTGTGTAGATTGGCTATGACTGGTCATCCGACCATCATCCTAGCTTCAATCTACATACCTAGTGGTACCAGACCAATCCGTAGCGACTTTGAGGCCATTCTCGCCCTCGGCCATTCAGTCATTATGTTCGGAGACTTTAACTCCAAACATACTGACTGGACGTGCCTATCAACCAACATCAGCGGTATTGCTCTCCTCGACATTATAAACTCACTTGAATTAGATGTCATCTCTCCCATCACTCCCACTCACTATCCCGACAACCCGACCCTCTCTCCTTATATCCTCCATTTTGCAATAGTCAAGCGAATCAACCTCGACCTCAGGTCTATCGAACCGCTCGATGACCTAGGCTCTGACCACCACCCCGTCTCCCTCGTGCTAGGACCGCCTAACGATAACGTCACCTCTCCTTAGACCTTTACCAATTGGAAAGGCTTTAAAAATACGTTAGTTTCAGCCTCAGAGGCCCCGAACTCTCCGCTCGCGATCTCGCCCGATCAAATAGATAGTCCGGATAAAATAGATTAATTAGTCAATTCTCTCACTGATGCTATCAACGCAGCCATCAGTGTTAGCGAAAAGGTTGCTAAGGAAGGCATACCAACGCTTCCCTTAGCCGTTAGCAATCTTACTAAAGCCAAGAACGCGGCTCTTCGGAGAGCCAAGAAATATCCCACGCCCGCCTATAGATTAGCTGCGAATCAGCTACAACGTAAAGTTAGGTCTTGCCTCGCAGAACTCCGAGACGATCAGATGAACGATCTCATGGCGAATATCTCTCCGTCCCACCAAGCGTACTATAGCATGGCCCGAGCCTTACGAGTAGACACAGCCTCTCACGTTCCTCCTCTCACTCGTCCCGATGGCACTACTGCATTCGAAGTCGAAGAGAAAGCCGAATGCTTCGCTGACAGCATTGCCGCACAATGCTCGCCCAGTTCGCAACCTGCTGATCCCTCACACATCCAGGCGGTGGAGGACGAAGTTGGAAAGAAGCAACAGTCATAGGCATTCCCAAGCCGGGTAAACCTCTGAATATCCCGGCTAATCACAGACCCATCAGCCTCCTCAAGGCAACGTCTAAACTTCTCGAGAGAGTCATACTCTCTCGAATGCGGAACCATCTGTTTCCAACGGATGGCGATCCTCTCATTATTCCCCATCAGTTCGGCTTTCGCGCTAAGCACTCCTGCCTTCAGCAAGTCCATCGAATCGTCAAGTACATACTTGAAGGTTTCTATCCGCGTCGTTATAAAACAGTCGCGGTTTTCTTTGACGTAGCCAAGGCTTTCGACAAATTCTGGCACAGCGGCCTCGTTTATAAACTCTACAAAATAGGCTTACCGGATCGGAGTCAGGTTAATCGCGTCGTTTCTCAAAGACCGTACGTTTCGATTTAAACATGAAGGCACGCTTTCCACGCCTTATCCCCTGAAGGCTGGAGTCCCTCAAGGCTCAGTCCTCGTCATGACTCGCCAATCTTTGCCCACGCCAAACCCTCCCTCTTGCACAAACTGCAGGTAGTTCAAAACCTTTTTTGCCGCAGGGCCGCAAACGCACCGTGGTACGTGCGTAACGTGGACTTGCATAGAGATCTTGAAATGCCTACAGTAAAACAACACCTCAAAACACTCTCTGAAGCGTTCTTCAAACGCTCCGAAACCCATCCCAATCCTCTAATTCGTGATTCAGTCTCATAAACTACTCTTGTCTTGGATTCGAAGTTCAAAGTCGCTAGGCCTAGGAATGCGCAAGCGTACTCTTCCACCAGACTGTCAGCCGATCTCGAAGCCCTTCTGGCCGCAAATTCTAATTCTAACGTAAATTCAAATTCTAACGTAAATCCTAATTCTAACGTAAATGCAAATTAATTCAATTTTATTTTGTAACTTTAATTTTTTTTTAATTATTTACTTTTCATTTTGAGCACCTTCAGTGCTATGTATTCACCTTCAGTGCTTTGAGCACCTTCAGTGCTATGCAATCCCAGCGGGTGACCCCTTCTGGGCCCCGCTAGCGCGGCCTCTTTCTCCAATTGGCCGTCGCTCAGATGAAGGCTGAGTGGCAAAAAATTGCAAGAGCCGACAGAGGGTTTTTTAGTGGGTAGTGCTCATTAGGAGCTAGTCCCGGATGCCTTGTAACGCGCGCGAGAGGCATGCGGAAATGCATTTTTTGCCTCCTTCCCAAACGGGGAACAAAAAAAAATTAATACGGTCACAGTCTCGATTTGCGTGCAGATTCGTTCGCACGTCGATCGCAGACGCTTTTCCGCTCTCTAGTCCCCGCACTTGTTCAGAACCCCACATTTCACGGGTCGTTTTCACGACTCAGGTTTTCGTACCGTATCCTCCTAAGTTTCATAGGACCGTCGTTTTCACGACGCATCTTCGACACCGTCGCCTGCAGCCCATCGTGGCCGACCTTAGTCATCGACCTGCGTTGCCGACCTGCGTCGTCGACCTGCGTTGCCGACCTGCGTCGCCGTCGCCACTCCGGCAAGCTCTGTGTTCCAGGACCTCGAGTCTTCGTGTTCGAGTAAGTTATCCGCGTCGTCCCCAACCCCCTTACCGCATATAGGGATGTTTTAGGAAGTTAGTCATCGTTGGTAGGTTCATAGAATATATATTTATATATTGTTGTCCCTCCCCAACCCCTCCGCAACGGCTTCCCTAAGCTCTGAGGAAATTAGGACAAAGTTCATAGATAGTATCTATGCTCAAGGCATGCACAGGAACGGTGAAATGGTTGGTAACTTAGACACCTTTATCCCTCATATCATGGCATTGATTTCCACACTGGCCCCTCAGGCCACTCCAGTTCCCCAGACCCCTCTAGTCTTAGGCCCTCCCGCGTCCCCTTCCTCCAGTGACATGTAGTGCGAAGTAGTCGTCCCTTCGCGCCGCAAGCGCGCACCCGCGACCGAGTCTTCCTCGGACGCCACCCCAACTGGCTCTGAGCCTTCCAATTTCACCCTTGTAAAGAAGCGCTCTAAGAAGCGTTTGAAACAAGCCCCTGCGTCCTCAACGTCTGTCCAGGTATCTACAACACCCTCCGCGGCATCTCCAAAACCAGCTGCCCCGGTGCCTTCAACACCTGCTCCGGCCCCAACTTCTGTCAAGGCTAAGGTCCCACCACCCGTTTTCCTTCGGGAAAAGGGTAAATGGACTTAGGTTTCGACATTGTGCAAAGATCACAAGATCCATTACACCCGAGCGACCAACTCGGGTGAATCCATTAAAATTACAGTCTCGTCGTTCGACGATTTCCGAGCTTTGACAAAGCTACTCGCCGATAAGCAATATGCTTATCACATAAGTGTGATAAGCATATTGCTCTCCCAGAAGAGCGTAAGTTCAGAGCGGTACTCAGGGGAGTCCCGTTCGAATTATCGAACGAGGCTATCCTGGAGGATCTGCAGTCCCAAGGCTTCCCTGCACTCGCAGTGCATAAAATGCACAGCAGGTACGGGAAGCGTCACCTTCTCGCCTTGGTGGTTCTCACCAATGTACCCAAGTCCAGAGAGATCTTCAAAGAGGTCAGCAACATAAGCGGCCTCTCTCGGATCTCGATCGAGGCGCCTCATCGCCGCGGTCATCCCGGCCAGTGCCACTGGTGCCAGCTGTACGGGCATGCCTGGTCCCTCACTTCACTAAGGAAAGCAATCGCACTCCTGAAACTCCCTCTCCTCCCGATTGCGTGCTTTGTGGCCAGTCCGGCCACACCACAAATTACAGGGGCTGCTCTCGTGCACCCCGTTGTATGCGTCCCAATTCTAAGAGGGCGGCACCCAAACAGGCTTCGCCCCTTTCTCAGGAAAACTTTCCGTCGCTGCGTAGCCGGGTTCCTCCGGCTGCAAAGCCTACTCAGCCCAAGCCTGCTCCAGAGAACTGGAGGCAGCGCCCCGCTGCACTAGCAAATCCCATTCCGGCTCCTCGCCCATACAAATCCACTCCTCAACCCTCCGCAACAGACTATATGCGTATCGTCTGCGACGCTATCAAAAATTTTAATGTTAGGGAAAATTCAGTCTTAGCCCGTAAACTTAAGGCTTCACGTTCTCTGACAGAGCGACTGCTAGCTCTGGCGGAGCATAGTTCCCTTCTCAATTCATTATAACCTATAATATAATTTCAATGAATTGATCCCTAAGTCAAGCTTCGGCCGACCTCTGCGCAGCCCCGACTTCACCGGAGGCTGCCCAGAACGGCCACCAACTTATGTCCCTTTGAGCACCTTCAGTGCAACTTTCACTTCGCCCACTTCCCAACGGGTGTCGCTTCCGATGAAGGCTAACGGTAAAATTTTACCACAGCCAAGAGGTGGTTTTAGTGGGTAGGTGCCATTCTGGTGAGTCCCACATAACCCCCGCAGAGGATGGTATTTTCCTGCGGCGGTATGCATGACGCATCTTCCACCTCCCTCCCGTGAGGGTGTTGCTTCGGCGGCAAAAAAAAATTAATTCGGTTCATTAACACTTCAACCCTGGAACAAGCAACAACACTATGTTGACCGAAACTGAAAATTCTCGCTATTTTAAGCACCGCGCAGTGATTAAATTCCTTGTAAAAAAAGTAAAATTGCCGAAAGACATTTTTGAAGAAATGTCATCTGTTCTTCAAAATTTTGGGCCTTCCATGGTAAAAAATGGGCTCGGCTTTTTCAACAAGGAAGAGAGAGCTGTGAAGACGACCCCTGCCCGAGTCGCCCAGTTGAAAAATTAGTATAGGTCGACCATATAATTAAATTGTGGCAGATAGCTGAAGAGTTGCAGATTAGTAAAGATCGAATCGTAGAAATTTTGCACCAAAATTTACACATGATAAAAATTAGCGCGCTTTGGGTACCGCGAATGCTCACGCCGCTCGACAAACAACGACGTCTCGCGAGTTGTCAGGATTTTTTGGTGTTGTGTCGGAGCGATTTTGATGAAATTTGTAATCGCATTGTAAACCGGAGTCCAAACAAGAGTCTATGCAGTGGCTTAAAAAGGGAGAGAGGCCACTAAAGTTTAAAGTTAAAAGTCGGCCTCCAAGATTATGGCGACCATTTTTTGGGATAGCGAAGAAATTTATTTATTAATTACTTGCCTAAGAGAACTACAATGAATGTTCAATACTACGCCAATTTATTGGGCCAAGCACGTGAAGCAGTCGTTCAGAAGAGACGAGGCAAGTTTGCGCGTGGAGTGTTATTTCTGCTAGACAACGCGCCCGTTCACACCGCTCGCATTGCGAGGGATGCCTTAAAAGCCACAGGGTTCGCAGAAATCGATGATCCACCCCACAGTCCGGACCTGGTTCCCAGTGACTATTTCCATTTTTGAAAACTGAAAAAGCAGTTTCGTGGGCGAAGATTTTCGGATGATAATGAAATGAAGTCCGCCATAGAGAGCCAAGAGCAATCTTCAGAATATTTTTTAAGTGATTTAAAGGTATTCATGATGTGAAAAGTGTATTTCATTTGAGGGGGATTACATTGAAAAATAAAAATAAAAAAATTATGATTTTGTTTCATTAAGTACCCTAGGCCGCGAACTTATCAGCCGCCCCTCGTAGATATAGCAATATTTGTGTTTATAAATTTAGGATTGAACTGGTCTTAAATGAACGAACAATTGAATTATTTTATTTTCTATTGAAAAGTATTTGAAGAGTGTTATTTGTACACAACAGTTTTACTAATATAATATACTTATAATAATAACTTTTTTGTTTAAGTTATTGTTATTTTAAACTTTCTCATTAATTTTTTTTTGTTGAGTAATTTATATCATTTTTTTATTTGTCACGAAACCTGCGTTCTACATATAGGAGTATTTCTTTATATGGCTTTATTTTGTTTTCGGTCATATCATATATTTGATTTAAGATTTGTCGTAATTTATTTTCTATTTTACACAGAACAGAATTTTGGTCAGCTGATCGGTATGTAGCGACCTACTCAACTCAACCGCGCTACAATTACTAGACAATTTTTATTTGCAGACATATAGATTTTATTTTTTAATCTTACAACTACGTTATTTTGTTCGAAAAAATAATGAAAGGGATTTGAACCGAATCCAAGGGGGTGTAGCCGCGGGTGAAAGTCTAGTTTGTTTATCCTCACGTATCCGTAAATAATTGTGTGTGTAAATAATAATACGATATATCTGTAGGACTGTTATATGCCAATGGAGTTCAGCTATAATATCTCGTCAACTAAATAGCTATAATATATCTACTAGCTATATTCTCGGATAGAATTGTAGGTTCAGTAATAAATAATAATATATAAATATTCAACAATCACAACACATTACATATCATTAAGAAATTGTGTTATGGATACTAGATAACGGATAAATAAACTTAAGAAATATATAGACACACATTTATATATTTTATTTAATATATAATTATTAGAAATAAACTTAAATAAACTTAAATGACTAGAAAGCAAATATGTGCCAATATCTGCCCCTACCAGAATGGTTCAAAAGAAACGCGCTGATATAAAATTTTGTCATATCAAATTTATACTTTATGTACATGGTCACAAAAACAAAAATATAAGAAATAAATGTCCCAAAATTGATATTCTTGACCAAACTATTGGTCAAGCAAATGAGGCTCGAAATTTAGGGGTTTTGCTGGATGACCAACTACGCCTTGAGTCACATGTTGAAAAGTTGGTGAAAAATCGCTTCTTCAGACTGAACATTTTGTAGAAGCTTCGTAACCTACTAAGTGAACAAGTTAGACCCACCATCTGTGAAGCTGGTGCTGTCTCGTCTCAATTAGGGTGTTAGGGTGTGACGTTGCTTGTTTCATCTATCAACGTCGATCGATTGGTGTGGTAACACCCTTAAGCTGACCTTCTGTATAGGCCTCGATTACTGTACCAAACTAGTCACTTAATACACAGCATGCACAATGCTTGTTTAAGAATTATATTTGATTTCGCATTAAACTTATAAACAAACAACCATGACTTAAGAAAAAACATCTTAGCTCATCACACAAATGAATGCCAGGACTCGAACCTGAGACCTCCGGCGTACGAGGCAGGACTACTAACCACTACGCCACTCGGTCGTCAGATTTATTATGATTTACGGTTTTCATTTACGCCACAATTACATTTTATGTGAAGATTTTATCTACTGCTTCTCTGGGTTGTGGCTGAAAATCAATCTAATTGGTCTAAGGGCAATCATCAGGGCTGAGCAATGGATTTTGCTCTGCTACAGCACACATATTAACACATACACCTGTTGATTGTTGTGTAAATAGTTTTAGTTTTAGTTGATATTAGGTACTTATAATTTGTTATATGTTAAGTGAGTTTGTGGTACCAACAAAATTGCTTTTCTATCTATCTGATATGTTGAGTCGAGTTGCTAAACTGCAGTCTCCTCACAATAAGATATTTACTGAGAGTTTCATACGTAGGCTCATTACGTAACTTCCGATATATTTGCGTAATATTTTCTCTTCAATATTAAATTTTTAATAAAACCGCATAATGTATTAGCCATACAAATTGAAAGTAATACGAGTCTGAACCTGCACAGATATCTCGCGATAACTGAGTTATTATTGATTGTTGGCTTGTTGCTTTTCTTACGCCGCCGCCGCAGCTCTTTGGCGGTAAATTGTCTCGGCATAAATAAAGGTATTTATATAATTTAATGACTTCTGAAATATATCTGCAAACATAAAGATAATATGCTATCTGCAGAATTTGTTTGTTTTTGTTAGCGTTTATTCCTCAAATAAGCCCTTATAAAAACCAGCACATTGTGTGATCTGACGTAGTTGACAAGTATTGAACATCAAGACCAAGAGGATCACTGGGTGAGTATCGCAGTTGAGTTATTTAGCTCATCAATAAAAGTTTGGTTAAATTACTTTTGACTTCAAATATATGAGTTAATGAAAATATCAGATCAGTAAGTACCTTGGTAAACAACTTATTTGGACAGACAAGTTTATAAGAAATTTTCCCGTAGAAAATAAATTAGAGATAAATAAATAATAAACTGTATGGCCTCATAGTAAGCAGAGCTTGTGTTATGGATGACCATACAGCGAACTGGGGGGAACCCAGAATAAACATACATATATAAATACAAACAACCATGACCCCAGAATAAACATTTATGTTCATTACACATATTAATCCCCGGCCAGGACGCGAATCTGGGACCTCCGGCGTATGAGGCAAGACTACTAACCACTACGCCACTTGGTCGTCATGTATACATTTCAATTGTTATACAGTCATGTATACAGTTCAGGGTAATTTGTTTGTAGCAATGAATTTAATTCATTTATTTCTGGTACCAGGTGCAGCATATAACATAATGTGAGCGATTATTACTTAATAAACTTACATGTAACGGAGTATTAGATTGAGTGTGACCCTGCTCGTTCCGACAAAGTTTCCTCAGTGACCTTCTGAAGTTTCTTGTCATTAAACAGTACACTATAGGATTGATCGCGGAGTTCGTGTGACCTGCAAAATAAAAATACTTAAGCAAATATTGAAGGAAAATCTGAATGACCTTCATGGGTATCATAACAGTTTAGTATCCATAAAAATTAATAAGTGCAGGCAGTTAAGATTATAAAACGTTCTAGATTTTATTTTATGAGACCATTCATAATGTGTTCAGTTATAGAAGGTCCTTAAAAGTACAAAGCCTGTAAGAATATCGCGCCGAATGGGGTTTCCCGATTTTGATCAGAGCTTGTGATCATCTAAAAAAAATTGATATACGTTTAAAAGTAAAATTAAATTCTCGGAGAGTTCACACACTATATTTACGATATATAACAACATTGCACATTAATTCAATTTATGATGGTATAATTGGAAGAATTGGCACCAACCAGCTGAAACAACAAATTAGATTCTAATATCGAACAAATATTTTGATTAGTAACTCGTGCTTATAAGTAAGTAAAAACATTACCAGCACATTATAAACAATATTGCTTTACTTAGATACTCATGTCATATAATAATATTAAGAAATAAATCCCCAGACAAACACACCATATAGCAGTGTTTTCTAAAATATTTGAAAAGGAAAATATAATCTATTGGCTGTCGAACAAGTTGGGTTCATAAAAAATAAGGGAATAAATTTAGCATTATACAATCTCCTTAAAGCAGTATTAATAAATGTCGATAACAAAATACCTGTTTGTACTCTTTTCATGGATTTGACAAAGGCTTTTGACTATGTTGACCATAAAAAAACTATTTGACAAATTAAACACATATGGAGTGCGAGGAGTGGCACTTGATCTCATAAAATCATATCTCGAAAATAGATAACAAGCCACTCAAATAGCTAGATTATGTCCCCAATCCTCTACAGAGAAAAACTACCTTTCACGGTTCAGCGCAGTCAAGTGCGGGGTCCCGCAAAGAAGTATCTTAGGGCCATTAATATTCTTAATTTATATTAATGACTTTCCAGGTATAACTTCACATTCAATGATACTATTTGCAGATGACAGTACATTGATACGTAGCAATAAAAACATTGGTTGGGTAATAGTAAGATCTTTATATATATATATATATATATATATATATATATTATATATATATATTATATATATATATATATAATATATTAAAATCTGACATTAAATATACATTAAATAATGACAAATAATAATCTAAAAATAAATTTAAATAAAACTAACATTATGAATTTTAGATATATGACTTAAGGTAATATTGATTATAATGGACATAAAATTAGTGAAGTAAATACAACAAAATTTTTAGGTTTAACAGTTGACTCCAACCTTAACTGGAAGGAACACATAAAGATCACTTATAGTAAAATAAGCAAATATTCCTAGGCCTTACGCATGTTATCAAACTTAGTCAACGAATCAGCAGTTCTATCAGCTTATTATGCCTACATTGATCCGATTCTTCGCTATGGTGTCATATTTTGGGGGAACTCTACTGATAGATTAAACATTTTCAAAGCACAAAAAAGCTGCATTAGATCGATTTGTCACCTGAAAAGCAGACAATCTTGTAAGCCCTTTTTCATTAAGTTAGGGATTCTGACTTTTCCCTGTTTATACATTCTAGAAACAGTATTGTTTGTTAAAAACAACATGAACATGTTTGAAGACTTAATCAGTCAAAGGCTTAAAGGCGAAACCCGGTCTCAACCTGCGCTATATTCTGAGAGTTTCTTTGGTATGGCTCCCAAAATTTTCAATGAATTGCCGAATTGTATTAAAAATATTAATAATGTTAATGAGTTCAAAAAGAAATAGAATTGTTTTAGCACATAAGTCTTACTATACTATTTTCAAATATTTCAATGACAAGTTGGTACCTGTGTAACTAAATACTGTATAATTGTATTAATTGAAGATCAAAATGTCAAAGTGTAAATGAAGTTTATTTGGTAAATTGAAATTTTAAATGTAATTCCAACATTTTCTATAAGTACTGTACATACCTTTTAGGTTAGATCTGGTTTGAACTGAAACCCATATTTGTACAAATAAATTGATTTTGATTTTGATTATGACACCAACTGCATGGCTCCAAAGTAAGCAGAGCTTGTGTTATGAGCACACAGCGAACTGGCGGAAACCCAGAATAAACATACATACATAAACATCAATAACCATGATCCAAGAACAAACAACTGTGTTTTTATCACGCAAATTAATGCCCCGACCAGGACTCGAACCTGGGACTCGGCGGACATCGCACTAATTATCATCGTAGTAGTAAGCAATAAGTACATAGTAATAAGTAATCGTACTACTAATTCTAAAACAATATTATTATTTTTTCGATTAGTAACTAGCCATTTATTTATCCATAAGTTCTTCCGCAAAATGTTTGAATGTCGTTTTTTGCAATTCACAGATCATAAACTATTGACTCATGCATTCGGTAAATAAAATAAGGATAATTCAGGAACTCTTAAAGAAAGTAAGGCACAGTTAGTAAGATATTCGTTTTTTCTCCAAATGTTAATATTATACAGCGCCTTTGTCCACGCTGTGATTCAATATATCGAACCACACTGTTTGTAAATATAAAACTAAAACGGAAAATATTGCAGAAAAACTTAAACAAATTCACGCAAATGAACCCTAAAATTTGTGTTTTGGTTCCTATAAAGGAATACTTAACACACTCATTAAAATTTTCAAAACAAATTTAATGTACAGAATCTATGTACTTCTTGTAGTCGTAGAAATGAGCAACACCAATAATAGGTCTTCACTGATTGACACAAAGTACATAATTATAAATTAAAACAGTATCAGTATCATTGTTGTTAAAAACATTTTACAAAGTGAAAGTTTCGCTGACGCACCCCTAGTGCTAAAAAGATCTAACCTAAATTTTGAAGGACTCGCTCGCTGTCAGGTGTTCTTTCTATAGTTTGTAGAGGCAAAAGGTACGTATAATAATGGGTTATTTCTAAGAGGCCTGGTAGGAGCTGATATTATAATACGGGACAGAAGATCAGTGCAGTCAATCTCGTTCCGCCACATAACTGTATATAATTGTCTATCGGCTTTATCTATCTTACTGCGAAGTAAAGATTTAGTCATTGTATAAATAACATATAATACGACCGTAGGAATATTTAGTCTCACCCAATAACAAAGTGTAGGGCAGCACCCAGGCTACAAAGGACACATCAATAGAGTTGAGGTCGATGAGCAGTTGTAGGATGTTATACGGCAGCCAGCAGAGCGCAAACAGCACGGCTAGAAGGAGCAGGATGAGAGCCACGCGCTTTCTCTCTCGCACTAGTCGAAGACGCTAGAAAGAAAAAAGGTTTTTTAAATGGAAGTGAGCAATAAACCTGAGATCTATCTTCATAAAAAGAGAAATAACAGCGTGGCTAGTTTTCATTCATTTTTAAAAACTTTTTAGGAAACTGACATTTGTGAAATTTAAAAAGAAAATGTTAAGCATCAATATTGAAATTCAAAGTCAAGCAAAAACAACTTATAAACAACTGCATTTTTCATTCAAAATGTTTAAACTCCCATTTTTAAAGTGTTATCCCGCAAATAGCAACACATATAAAACTTTTACCTAGATATTTCTCTTACAACTTTTCATTATCTATTTTTCATTATCATTCAGAACATTTTGTAATAAACGATTATTGGAATTGTAATAATGGGGCTTCCATCTCGTAAACAAATCCAGCCAAATCGAAATGGCCTTTGTCTAGCTAGCTAGTTCTGAACAAAACACTGTGGATCGTAGAAAATAAATAATACAAACACGGTAGAATACATATAACATGTTTGGTACATTATTTGTCGCTTATTTTTACGTCCTACAATTTTTATAATAAATGTTTCATAATTGGAGCTATCGGTAATTGTGAAAAGCTGATTTTTTAAATCTACGTCTTAAAATATATAACGATGCAGACACCAGATTTTACTCGAAACAAATTTTAGTGCGGTAAATAGGTCTTTCTTTTTACCTTTATTTTTTATATTTTTGTTTTTACGATCTAAAGAGCTCGCAAAAAACGATGTAAATAATCTTAAAACAGATATTTTTGCGTGGAATTCTATATCTGGTGCAAGGGAGTTAATTGGGTTAATTGGAACCGCAAGAGGGGACGAAATACCTAGAATGTTAAACTCGCAATTTACGAATAAACTGAGAATATACACATCACAGGAATTTAAATGTAGGTACTGTAAGGTTACCAACTTCCGATTACTTGGTCGTTTAAAAAAATAATAATAAATCGTATTCTTTAATATTGTCTGTCTTAATGACAAAATTAATATTAGTAGATTTATTTTTATCAAATGGTGGCAATACTCAACTCTCGTGTGATTTAAGGGCGTCGAAATAATTTAGAAAAAAACTTATAAAATTATCAATTTTTCAAAGGTGAATGTTGATATATTTAGTAAAGGTAAACTTTTAAGCTTTCTGAAGTTCGGACAAGCAATTTTGAAAGGTTTAATTTTTTTATTTGTGTAGTAGTGTCAATATTAGCTGGTATTCACAAAGTACGAAATCTAGTTTTTTCAACATATATTTCAATAATTGGCTTATTGTACATGTTTTGCGAGTTGAGATTTCACACTCAATACATCCACACAAAATAGTCAAGGTGAGAGCTTCTACATTTTTTACTATAAAATGTTGTCACGGGTGTCAATTATTTAATTACTTATTATGAGATTTAAAATATTAGGTCAATAAATGGTTTCCAGTGTATAAGTAAATAGTGATTACTTAACAAAAGACCAAAGAAACCTAAAATAACACCACCAAGAAAAGGGCAGAAAAACATAAAGAGGGTTCCTTTGCTACTTGCGTCTGCTGAACCGAAGGCTCCAGAAAAGATAATGATTAAAGAAGAAAAGGCAGAAAGTTTAAAGGAAAGAAAAGAAGAGAAGAGAAGTAGAGCAAGCTGCAAGAAAATCAACTATGACCAATAAATAAAATTCCATTAAAAAACATAAAACAGAAGAAAATCACATAAAAATGAAGATGATTTGAAAAAGTTTTGGCTATCTGATAAGTTTTTATAGAGTAGGTATAAGCCAAGCCTCTCCATTAAATAATAAATGTTTTGATTCAAAACAGGCGAATGCAAAATAAATAGACAGAATACTACATACATACATACAAAGATAAATATGGAAAGAAAAGAAAAAAATGAGCGTTTTTTACCTCGTGCAAGAGGTTGGTTTGATTACGTGGTACCTGTTTTTAGAATATAAAACACAATGTTCCCATGTTAAGTTTAAACATAATATAATAGGTCTTTACCTATGAAACTGCCGTTTTGCCGTACTGGCCATTTCAAATGAAAATATTTTTTTTTTGACTGATAATTCTAATTTCAAATTAATTTTATTTGACAAACATGGAATTCTTTTTCTAAAATCGTCATTTGTTTAATAGTTAGTGTTTTGTTTTCAACGCATTCGAACATTTTTCGTCATCATGGATAAGTTAAAAATTCGAGTAATTATGGAGTATGAGTACCGTCGTGGCAGCAAAGCGGCACAAGCGGCACGCAACATCAACGACGTTTACGGAGCGAACACTACAAACGAACGCACCACCTGTTATTGGTTTACCCGCTTCCGTTCTGGAAATTTTGACCTGAAAAATGATTTGGTCGACAATGACGAATTAAAGGCAATTGTGGAAGCTGATGAAACTCAATCCACGGCTGAATTAGCAGCAGCTTTCGACGTTAGCATCAAAACAATATTGGTCCATTTGCGTCAAATTGGCAAGGTAAAAAAGCTTCACAAATGGGTACCCCACGAACTCAATGACCGCCAGCGCGAAGTACGCGTGGAGACGTGCCTTGCACTGCTCAGCAGGCATACAAATGAAGGAATTCTGAACCGCATTGTTACTTGTGACGAGAAATGGATCCTGTTTGACAATCGTAAGCGCTCAGCAAGTTGGTTGGACCCTGGTTCAGCACCCAAACAATGCCCTAAACGAAAACTTACCCCTAGAAAAGTGATGATCACTGTTTGGTGGTCTAACGCGGGTGTAATTCATCATAGCTTCTTGCCAAACGGGACAAGCATTACTGCAGATGTGTACTGTGAAGAACTGAACACAATGATGGAGAAGCTCGCACGTCTCCAACCAGCTTTGGTCAATCGTTCGGCTCCACTGCTCCTGCACGACAACGCGCGACCTCATACTGCACAGCAGACGGTCTCCAAGCTACAAGAGTTGGGGTTGGAAGTTCTCAGTCATCCGCCGTACTCACCAGACCTTGCGCCTACAGACTTCTACTTTTTCCAGAATTTGGATAACTTCTTGGCGGGAAAAAAATTCAATACCCGAGAGGCAGTACAAAATGCCTTTGAAGAATTTGTTGCCTGCTGTTGTCCAGCTGATTTCTTCAAGAAAGGCATCAATAAGCTACCAATGCGTTGGCAAAGATGCATTGATTGCATGGGTGATTATTTTGATTAATAGAAATAAAAAATATATGAAAAGTTACGCTTCATTTATTTCGTGAAAAACGGCAATTTCATAGGTAAAGACCTAATATGAGACATGCTTTGTTTTTTTCCCAACCCCATAAAAGTTAGATACAACAAAAATATCTGGTCAGACTGAGGTGTCGAAAAATTGTGTCCTTGATAAGCGATAATAAGAAGTATTTGTCAACCGTGTACAACTCATTTAAAGCTGAAAAATAGTGTAAGACAGTGTTCGCACGTAATTTAAGTACCCTGATACTTACACAGACACCTATCGAAAAGTTTCATTGATATATGTTTCTGCTGGTAACATTACTTAGAATTTTGTTATAGTCAGTTAAAAAACTGTTGAGGTGTCAATAAATGAGTTAATTTATTAAATATTGTTTAGGTGTTTATTTAAATTTGGGTGTCAGGTTTAATTAAAAAAACTATAAATTCTATCTACATTTCCTTCCTCCTTTCGGATTGACAGGTAAAATTTTGCATTCATTGTATCTTTTATTACGTGAAAATGGAGGTAAAAGCCCTATTATGCAATAGTAAAAATACCTGTTGGCTATTAGCACTACTCTCAGTCTGGTCAAAAGGGGGCAGCACCAGGCAAAGTCGTCGACCCATTAGGGAATACGACACCACCACCACTATACCTGGAACAAAAGCAAATGGTTAAATAAATAAATTCTACACATATAAGTATAGAATAACAAAAATATTTCAATTGCGAGCTTTTTCTGTAGACTTATTTGTCAAATAGATTTAAAATGCTTAATACAATAACTAAATTAAATTAAACGAAGTCAAATAATTAACATTGGATTACATATTAGGTCCTTACATATGAAATTGGCGTTTTGTCGTACTGGCTACTTTGATCTGTATTATCTCCTCTTTGGTTAAGAATTCCAATTTCAAATTTATACAGCTATTTACTCACGCATTTGGTTTAGAAAACCGTAATTTATTTGTTTTTTCCTTCGTTCGAAGTATTAATACTGTGTATGGCTGTGTAAGAAAACACAGTGCGTTCTTCGTTCCAACGTTTTTGTTCTGGAAATTTCGACCTGCAGAACAAGCCCCGTGCACGGCCGGAGACCAAAGTTGATAATGAAGAATTGAAGGCTATTGTGGAAGCAGATCCATTGCAAACCCCGTCCGAGTTAGCTGTAGGCTGCGCTGTTAGTGACAAAACAGATTTAATCTACTTGAAGCAAATTAGGAAGGTAAAAAAGCTTGAGAGGTGACGAACGCTCATCGACTGCTGCGTTACATAACTCAACCGGCACAATAATGAAAGGATTTTAAGTCGAATGAGATGAAATGAAACCTGTGACGAAAAGTAGATCCTGTTCGACAATCGGAAATGCTCATCGCAATGGTTGACCCCTGGCAAACCAGCCAAATCCTACCCCAAGCACAAATTTACCAAAAAAAGTTACAAGAGAGGGTTTGGTGGACTAGTGCCGGTGTCGTTCACTACAGCTTTCTTAAATCTGGCAAGACGATTACGGCGGATATCTATTGTCAGCAACTGCAAACCATGATGGAAAAGCTAGCTGCTACAAAAGCGAGGCTTGTCAATCGCTCTAGGCCACTGCTGCTTTAGGATAACGCTAGACCACACACTGGAGTTATGCAGATTACCATTTTTTCGAAATTTGTATAACTTCTTGCAAGGGAAAAAATTAAAAACTGTCTGGAGCAGTCCAAAGCGCCTTCAAAGATTTTATTGATTAATTTTGTATGGGAGGAACCCTTACAAAACGCCAATTTCATATGTAATGACCTAGTAATAAGAAATAGAATGTGTAGTCCTTTTTGTTATTCTGGGGTGTTCGGTTAAGGACTATCGCTTAGATTAGCTAAAAAAGATTTTAAACAAATAGAGCAATTTCAATACATTTTAATAAATACATATAAATATACATACTACTTACCGGGAATGGCGTACACTAAAGTAAAACTAAATATTCCAAACAACTCCTTCTTCATGTTGTCTGGCCAGATTTCTGTACAAAAATATATGCTTTTATCCACCCAAATCTGCAAGAAAAAAACAAATTGACAAATTCAAATTCAGGATAAATAACAATCACACAATTTCCGGATAAAAATATTGTATAACAATAACAATAAAACATCATTTTTTATTATTCAGCTACAACCGCATCAAGTGAAATTTTGTGATTTGTCACTTAAATGTGCTAGCAATAAATGAAATTAAAATGTATTCATTACGCTTACCACAGCTCAATTTCTTGCTGTGAGGCTACGTTAAATCACCGGTCTGTTCAGACAAACCATAATCGTTAATTGCCCCCCGCTCAGCAAAAATCAGGTTCTTTATGTAACTGAGCCCCATTTATGCGAGGATATAATGAAGCCACGGGGGCCATTATGAACATAAATTAATTGATATACCATTAATATAAATAAAAAATGAGGCAATGTCACTAATACATGTTGTTTTATTTCATTTGACATTTCGACCATTCTTCACAAAAAACGCTTTATTCCTTGACTTCGCTTAAATTAAAATTGTGATGTCTCTTTCTAGCCAGACTGTTTGTAACTATAAAACTCTAATTGATGGAAAACTGTGCATGTAAAGTATCTAGAAAAACCTTTTACTTAGGGTCTATGTTAACGTAACAGACCCCAAAACAGTATTTCGAATGTTTGTCATTTGGTTTGTGCAAGCTGACCTCGGGTACTTTTAACTGATGTGAAAACTGTTTTCTCCGTTGGATGAGTTATGGTAAGTTTAAGGCAACTAAAAGGCTGTTATTTACTTAAATTAGTTTAGAAATAAGAAAGTAATATCAATTTAAATAGAGATACGGGCAAAAATTACTGTTTGATGGAAAATCTCTTTTACGATTATTCAAGGCTCAAACGCGGTTTATGTAGACCCTATATCAAGGGTTTAGTTACTTTGAAGAGGCAAGCTATTTACCAGCTTTAATCGAAGACGATTGACTGAAGTGCTCAGTTGCATGCCAGAATTCAATAGCCTATATCCCTAGATTACCACTTATAAGAAATAGTAATTCCTTACAGTTCCATTAGGAGTGGTCTCATAGATAGGCACAACTTCCTTCTGCACGGCAGCTACGAGCAGCAAGGGGGAAAAGATAGCAAACGCCACGAGCCACAGCGCGGCTAGCAGCGCGCACGCCGACCGCCGCGACAGCGCCCACGCCTGCCGCAGCGACTGCGTGATAGCTAGGTACCGGTCCACGGACATCGCAGTGATGGTGAATACACTCGCTGCTACGGCTACTCCTGGAATTCAAACTTTCTTTTACGTGAGTTTAGATAAGTGAAAGCACGCCTTAAAACTTGGGTTGGACTAAAAACTAAAACCTATCTTTGTGGTAACTGGTTGTGATTAAGATGTGGTAGTAATTCACGAAAATGCAACTGATAATAAATTTACCGTAGAATACATACGATCAAACATAAAGGATGTCGTGGTCACAAGCTGTCTAAACAGACTCAGGCTTTACTAGAAAATACAATCGAAGAAGGCCTCTCGATTAACGTGACATGACAGAAAAAGGTAGAACATTCGATAGAAAAAGGGATTTTAAAACTTATAATATTAGATATATTTTTGAAACTGTATATAGGATATTAAAATTTCATAATATGTAAAAAAGCTTATAGAATTAAATGTAAAATGAACACCATTTTTTTTCGTAATATAACTTTGTAATAACAGCATAAAACGTTTCCAGTGATTGACTAACCGACAACGTAGAGCCTATATGCTGGAAACATAGGAGTTGCACGGTGTAAGATATTTGAAAATTTATCTGTAAAGTAGAGAAAAACGGGGGGAGATTCTACACAAAAAGAGTGTTAATGAAGGAGACCAATTCGTTGACGTTTTTAATCACCGAAGCTCAATAACGCAAAGAACAGCCGAAGCCAAAATTATATTATTTCTTTTATAAAAACAATTTTGCAAGCAATGTATACAAGACATAAGACATAATTTTGTTTTCGATGATCCTCAAAATTTAATTTCGTGTTTTAGGCTGTACATTATTTCATTGTAGGTCTTTCTGTTAGTTTTCTCTAGAAGATTTTAATGCCACTAAAACCAAGTTAGACATTTAACTGATATACGATGGATATTAAATCTAGAATACATAAACGAAGGAGCAAATTCGAGTGTAAAGTTTAAACATTGAATCAATTCTATTTTTGGTTTTTTATTACAGAGCCATGCTAAACAGTATTAATCAAAAATTTGAACATAGCACACGTATAATAGTATATAATCATTATAGATTTATACAAGCAACTAAATCCTAGTACAATAGTGACTAAGGTACAAAATCGGATTTATTATAAATTCCCGATACTACTGGACAGAATAAATGAAATAATTGTTGAAGATATTTCGGAATGTATTTTTTAAGCATTTTAATTACAAGTGTAGTACTTAGTTGTGAATTTGTTACATATGTACCGTGCTGGTGTCTTGCAGAAGTAATATTTGGAAAGACTTTTCTGAAAAAGCATGCCTTCCTCACATTTCATAATTATGCTAGTTGTTTGGAATGAAGTTTGTTAATTAAATAAATACAAATATTAAAGACAACCTTTATTACTAAAGTTTTATATAAGTTCTATGGAGTGATATCAAAATTAACGTTTACTAAACGCACTTTATTGCAATCACAGGTAGAAAGTGTTAATTCCGGTATGCGTTTATTTTAACCTACAACATTCTTTAAATACAGTCACAGGGGTCAAAGTCATCACTTTTTTACACACAATTTCTTTATGCTTATGACGACCGATTTGTGTAGTGGTAAGTGGCCTTGCCTCATACGCCGAAGGTCCCAGGTTTGAGTCCTGGCCGGGGCATTCGTTTGTGTGATGAACACAGATGTTTGTTCCCCCCCAGTTCACTGTATGGTCTTCCATAACACAAGCTCTGCTTACTTTGGGTCCATACAGTTGGTATGTTTGTCTGGAGATTTATTATTTATTATTATTATCTATTTGTTCTAAACAAACCTTATACTTTTTAGCATAATTAGTCTTTTATGAAATCCTGTACTACTTGTTAAGAAGCAATCTCTTTAAAGAAAATCAAAAACTTAGAGGAATTTAACTACAGCAACTCAAAAAACAAGAAAAAATTGGCAATGATGGGGCTGATATGGTACGTTTTGTTTGTAACCAAAAGTCTCTTAATAAAAATAAAAAATAAAAATTTTTGAAAAGAACTAATCGCTCGTATGTCAGCATCATCAAAACGAAGACAGTGCAACAGACCATAAAGTGTTAGGAACTTGCTCATAACGCATCGATAAATTTCTCTGCCGGAGCCATCTGTGACTAATATGACATCTTCCCTTTTGTATAAGCTAAATCCCCATAGTTGGATAAAATATCTGAATTTTTACCTTCCATTCAAAAGGAATAGACTGTTGGTTACTATCATGTTAGTATTTCCTTTTTTATGTTGATTCCTGAGGTTTAAATATCTCTAATCATAACTAGAATATTACAACGTATAGTTGCCGTACTATCCGGCAAGTGAGACCACCGTGAACATTTATAAAAGTGGTTGGCTATGAACGCAGAGTCGAATAAGAAACTTCTTTAGTATGTTAACAAAGAGCTTTTGACGCAGTGTAACTTCAACCTCACTCGAAATTAGTGATATCTTCATAAACTATAGGCCATAATAATTATTTTTTATGAGTATCCGAACTTATAATTATTATAAGTTCGGATACTCAATAAAATAAAAGTGTAATAAAGGTTTTTTTGTTGCTCTACCACCTTTCACGGGCACATCCCGAGAACCCAACTGTACTCCGTCGTAACGGCTAAGAGACATTTAGTAAAAAACATATAAACACTGCGTAGGCGTCATTTATATAGATGTAAAGAGAAAATGACATTAGTACTGAACTTGCGCCTTTGAGACTTAATATGCAACCTGATGGGAATCGTATGTAAGGTACATAGGATTCGGCGCTCTTGCACCACAAGTCGGGGCAGCGCACAGGGCCAAAGAAAGGTACTGTAAGGGGTAAGGGTGTAGCGCGCGTGGTGGTCAAAATATGAATGCGAGAAGGTGTGGCAAAGTCAGTGACACGTCACTAAGGCACTTAAGGGTTCAAATAAGCTTCATTATTTTTTTTAATATACCAGAATAGGAAAGTAATTATTCTAAATATGATAAATATTTCACTTTTGTTTTTAAATTAATAAACTGTCAACCATTCGGTATAGTAACGCAAACTGTATGAACGTAAGAATAATGCTTCAAATATGATAAATTAAAATTTATATTATTCTATGAATAACATTAGTGTTATATAATATAGCAAGTTATGCAAAACAACAATTCCAAACCTTGTAGGAAATTGACCATTTTACACATGAACTCTCCAAAATGCCAGATTAAGGTCACTGACTTGGAGATCTGTACAGGCATGCAGAAAAGTGTCACCAGCAGGTCTGCGATCGACAGGTTCACGAGGAAAATGTTCGTTACGCTGGAACAAAGAAAAAGGCTGCTTAGTTTTATTGAAGGCTTTGTCTTTTTTCTTTCTCGTTCCTTAAAGACTTGTCAAGAGGACAGGAAGACAAATGGCCATTGTAAGGAATGAATTTTTCATGTGATTGTAATTAAAGGTTTAGGTACGTGCAGACCGGGAATCAAAGATATTCTGAACGTTAGAATAATTAATAAGTATTTAATTTTCAGACAAATATCGGTTTTTAATGCGCAGTTGTTTTAAAATTAAACTGGTCTTTTATATAGAATCTTAGAAGCTTTGACACTTCCCCGATATATAGATTACGACGCGACTTTTTGACGTCCAATTAGAGAAAACAAAAATGCAACGGGTTACAACTATTCTGTGTTTTTTTAATCAATGGCAATAAATATATAACTGCTTTAAAGCAATATAAAATTTATAACTATTAACTATAACGTGTGTGCACAGTGCAAAAATAGCAAAAATATTACCCATCTTTTGAGTTAAAATTTTGTATGGGGGCAAAATTTTAATGAATGGCACGAATAAGATGCAAAGAACGCAACTAAGAGAAGTGTCTGTTTTTATAAACTGCAGTAAACAAAACGACACATCATTGGATTTGTTAATGTAAAATAAATATGAAAAACCAATTTTCACATACTTATTTAATTTTTTTTCAACTTGGGGCTCATAATTAATACAGGTTTATAATTAAATCTTTTCATATGCTTTATGGGAACAGATTCTGTGATTATATATTTTCTTAAATTTTCACGATTCATACTTTAAATAAAACAAGTGTTTTATTTAAAGATTCTGTGATGACGTGTTTACTTACATAATTAACCAGCCCGAGAGCAGGGAGAACAATTCCCATGTTACACAACCTCAATCTACTTAAGCTGATTTTTCACGACCAAAACAACGGTTATTCTTTTTGATATACCCTCAGGGGGTATCCTTCAGCGTGACAGTCGTAAATATCTGCGTCGATTCATCCGAGCCCCTTGTTTCTATCATAGAAAGAATAACTACATTCAAATATTAATCGCTGTAAGTAGGTAAAAATCATGTGATTTTGAGGCTTTTTCATTTACAGCAAAGTTTAAACTCAACTTTTGCTGCAGAGACATTTTCCTCTCCCGAATTCTGAAAACTCCAGCGTTTTCAGCTCGCAAATTTGAAATTCTGAATACCTACAGCATAATTTGCGTGGTGCGCTGTGCAATAAAATAGCATTTAAAACTCAGTGGTTATTCATCAAATACACTTAGAGAATATCAATTACATAGTTTTATTTTGAAAATACCTATTGCGATTTTGTCAAAAAGGTGCTGAGAAGTTATTTTTTTTTATGGCTTTTTGCGTCTCAGTCTACCTATAGTAGAAGTAAAAGACGTAAATGAAACTTAGTTTTTGTGGACGGAGATAAGGCTTATACATTGTTCACCCGCTCTTTTTTAAGCAATGAAACCACAAAGACATTCCCGAGGGCTTACACACCAGCAAAAACTGGAAGAAGGTAAATAGAATAAAGTAAAGATAAATATTCACAAGACAAAAAAAAAACAGCGTTATTACAACAATATATAAACGTATATTTTGCTAACGGTGGCTTGCTTGGTAAACTAGAATTAGGACCTGGCTGACTTTCCACTTGCGCAGTGTTAATTGGGTTCGTTTTCTTTGTTCCTTTATACATGTCAGGAAATACGTTTAGTTTTGTTTTTTGTTGATTGTGTTCTCTGGTTTGTGATTAGTTTGTGTTCGTTAGTGAATTGCAATTATTTTTCTTTTTTCTGTTCTTTACTTTAATATCTGGTTTGCATCTGCTTAATTTGCGATTTGTATTTTTAAGTTCTTTTTTCTGTTTTAGCATTTGTTCGATTCTTTTTTTTGCGTTAAAATTAACTTATTTTTCTAATAATATTAACTAGGAACTAGAAAGGAATATCATAAAAGCCACTTTTCTTACCGAAGGAGCTAAAGGAGATAGCCTTTTGATTTACTAAATTACAATAATCATTCCCAATTAAACTTTATAAACAAAGCTCGTCTTCTTGTTTCAAGAAAACTTGATATTTTTGTAACCCCCAGAGTTCATATAAATTACACGTAACAGTTTCGCATGACGTGATATAAATTTACAGAACAAAATGTTTAATCAAATTGACTTCTACAATATCTCTTTGGATACTTTGAATAAAGTGTTATATCGAAAATCAAAACCTATAAGGTGACTCACACACAAATTCAAATTCAAATTCAAATATTTATTTCTCAACATTGACAATTACTTGTTCTTATTGACGTCAAATAAAACATGATTCTACCACCAGTTCGAAAAAAACCTTCGTGAAGAAGAACTGGCAAGAAACTTCACGGGTATATTTTTTTTTTCAAAATAAATTTACAGAGTCTCTTTATGTCTATACAAAATTATTTTTTTCTGCATCTGTTAGCTCGGCAAGTCTTCCCTCCCTCCAAGTATCCACACGACGAACACCCTCAAACGGCACCCGTTCACGAGTTAACGCGGGATCCAGCCATCGCCCTCCTCAACCATATTAGAGGGAAGTGAGCGACCCGTCACCCGACTTTTTGTAATTAAACAAGTAACTAATTCAGTTTATATTCTTTGGTTTGTTTTAGTTTGTAATTGATATTTGTTTTTATCCTTAAGCATATCAAGAAAGTTCATTTTAATAATATTTGAGCACTATTTTATTTAATCATAAATGTGTTGTTGGCAAGTAATATTCTAACACTGCATCCTCTGCCACTGGCACTAATTCCGCACTCGGTATAGATCTTTTACTATATAGAAGTAGAAATAACTTTATTTGAATTATGAAATGAAATATTTATTTCTCAAAATTGACAATTACTTGTTCTTATTGATGTCAAATAAAACATGACTCTACCACCAGTTCGAAAAAACCTTCGTGAAGAAGAACTGGCAAGAAACTTCACGGGTTTTTTTTTTCAAAATAAATTTACAGAGTCTCTTTATGTCTATACAAAGTTATTCTTATCTGCATCCGTTAGCTCGGCAAGTCTCCCTCCCCCAAGTATCCAAACAACGAACACCCAAACGACGATTAACTTGTAGTGCTACTGACGTCACAGTCTCGGTCTGCGTGCGTTCTCGAGCGCACGTCGATCGCAGACGCCTTCCCGCTCTTTTAGCCCCCGCGCTAATTGAGCACCCAAATTTCACTGGTTGTTGTCGTAATATATAATTTCATAGTTGTATACCGTATTAAGTTTCTAACGCCGTTTTCACGGCGGACAGTGGCTCGTTAACCGTACATCTAATAAGTTTCTAACGCCGTTTTCACGGCGGACAGTGGCTTGTTAACCGTACTTCGTGGAACGTGAGCTTCGTCGACGGGGTCTCGTCGTTTCAGGACTTCAAGTTCCGTGTTCGAGTAAGTTATCCGCGTCGTCCTCAACCGCCCTACTGCGTGTAGGGTGGTTTTTAGGAAGTTAGTCATCGTTGTCAGGTTCATATATTGTCCCTCCCCAACCCCTCCGCAATGGCTTCCCTAAGCTCTGAAGAGATTAGGAAGAAGCTACTTGAAAGTACCGATGCTGAAGGCATGTTTATAAATGCTGATAAGTTTCGTTTCCTTGATTCTCTTATCCCGCATATCATGGCGTTAATTCCACCAATGGCCCCTCAGGCCACCCCAGTCCTCCAGACCCCTCTGGTCTTAGGCTCTCCAGCGTCCCCTTCCTCCAGTGACATGGAGTGCGAAGTAGACGCCCCTCCGCGACGCAAGCGCGCACCCGCGACCGAGTCATCCTCGGACGCCACCCCAACTGGCCCTGAGTCTCCCTCCTTTACGCTTGTTAAGAAGCGCTCTAAGAAGCGTTCAAAACAAAACCCGGCGCCCTCGACGCCCGTCCCTACATTTCCTGCGGCGTCTTCGACGCCAGCTGCCCCGGTGTCTTCAACACCCGCTCCGGCCCCAACTTCTGTCAAGGCCAAGGTCCCACCACCCGTTTTCCTTCGGGAAAAGGGTAAATGGACTGAGGTCTCGACATTGTGCAATGAGCACAAAATCCATTACATCCGAGCAGCCAACTCGGGTGAATCTATTAAAATCTTAGTCTCGTCGATAGACGACTTTCGAGCTTTAACAAAGCTCCTCACCGATAAGCAATATGCTTATCACACTTATGCTCTGTCAGAAGAGCGTAAGATCAGAGCGGTACTCAGGGGAGTCCCGTTCGAATTATCGAACGAGGCTATCCTGGAGGATCTGCAGTCCCAAGGCTTCCCGGCACTCGCGGTGCATAAAATGCACAGCAAGTACGGGAGGCAACACCCTCTCGCTTTGGTGGTTCTCGCCAACGTCCCCAAGTCCAGGGAGATCCTCAAAGGGGTTAGCACTATATGCGGCCTCTCTGGGATCTCGATCGAGGCGCCTCATCGCCGCGGTCATCCCGGCCAGTGCCATCGGTGCCAGTTGTACGGGCACGCGGCGGCTAACTGCCGCGCACCGTCCAGGTGCGTCAAGTGCCTGATCCCGCACTTCACTAAGGAGTGCAATCGCACTCCTGAAACTCCCTCTCCTCCCGATTGCGTGCTTTGTGGCCAGTCCGGCCACACCGCAAATTACAGGGGCTGCCCTCGTGCACCCCGTTGTATGCGCTCCAATTCCAAGAGGGCGGCATCCAAACAGGCGCCGCGCCTTTCTCAAGAAAACTTTCGCCGGTTCCTCCGGCTGCAAAGCTTACACAGTCCAGGCCTGCCCCAGAAAACTGGAGGCAGCGCCCCGCATCGAATCCCATCCCGGCTCCTCGCCCATACAAACCCACTCCTCAATCCTCCGTAGCAGACGATATGCGTATCGTCTGCGACACTATGAAAAATGTCGATGTTAGTGAAATCGCAGTCTTAGCCCGTAAACTTAGGGCTTCACGTACTCCGACAGAGCGTTTGCTAGCTCAGGCGGAGCATAGTTCCCTTCTCAATTCATTATAGGTTCATTTAAATGAATTGATCCCTAAATCATGCTTCGGCCGACCTCTGCCCAGCCCCGGCTTCACCGGAGGCTGCCCAGAACGGCCACCAACTCATGTCCCTTTGAGCACCTTCAGTGCAACTTTCACTACAGGCGGAAGACCCGCTAGCGGGTCTCCGCCAGCGCGCCCAACTTCCCGACGGGTGTCGCTTCCGATGAAGGCTAACGGTAATAACTACAGCCAACAGGTGGTTTTTAGTGGGTAGGTGCCATTCTGGTGAGTCCCACATAACCCCCCCGCAGAGGAATTTACCTGCGGGCGGGTATGCATGACGCATCTTCCACCTCCCTCCCGCGAGGGTGCCTCGGCAGCAAAAAAAAAAAAAACTGACGTCACATTACTCTAAATCCAAGAACTTCACTCAATGCCTCGATATGAAGACGACATCGCATACAATTGACCAGTGAGATAACGAAGAGTTTACGTCCTAAGCTAAAGTGTATTTAGGACATGCGTGCTAAATGTTTTCATACCACCTCGCAATCGATTCCTTAATTACTTTATGTCTTTATCAAACATGTTCAAATAAAGAAATGCTGTACCAACTTTATCGCACTGTACCTTCTTTACTCACTCATAAAATTTACGACAGAATATAAACTGTGTTTAGAACACGTAATAAACTGATTTATTCTGTTCTTTATTACTGTATTTAAAAATAGCATTAATTGATGATGTTGAACGTTATCTGTTACTAAGGTAGTAATTTGATTCATAATAGATTTGAATTATAGATTCCTAATATCAAAATAGCTAACACCGATTCTTCCGACATGACAATTATGTATTTACAATCTGTTTTACGCTTTGCCAAAAAAGTACTTATAGTATAGAAAGCATCCACTACGAAAGAGTTCTGGAAGGCCTGAAAATGGATGGGAATCTAAACTGATCATCGTCTACAACATTTTTTAACATATTCTTTTTACTATTCAAATCACGTCTGCACGTAAGCCAAGGTGCAGGCAATCAAATTTGGAAATAAACAATGGAGAAAAGTTTCAGGAAACCTTTCATTAGGATTCATGTACGTTTGAATAATTGTTTTATTAATCAAATATCATTCCAGAAGCATATGAATTGTAATTTACAGATTTTATTTGAATAACAAATAAGCATTCCTACAGTTTTGAGAACACAATAAGAAAACACCGCCACCGACTGATCTCGCGGTGAAAATTGTAGAATACTCTTCTTCATGTCAAGCGTCTCCTGCAACTAGAGTTGTATACAAGATCAGGTGTGATGGAGAACATTTTAGGTAACAGTTATAATCACAGTCGCATGAACGATTCTTACGACACACTCTTCTCAATTGGGTTCACTCCATTTGCCTAATGACGCTTGAAATTTGTACGTTTTTTCCTTAACTGTACAAATTGGATGGCAAACACTTAAATACGTAAGGATAATGCACAGAAGAAAAAAATGTTGATTACCTACTTGTTAAAATGTACATTTGATAAAATAAAATTATTGTATCTCTTTATTTTTCTTTGTAATATTTTTGTATATTTGTAGTTTTTATGCTAAATAAAAAAGGAAGCAGTGTTTACGAAATAAAAAACTAACCGTTACGCAATTCAATTTCAAATTTATTTTAAAAATGTTCTTTATTTGTACTTCATCGTAGCCGGCAAAGGAGCACACAAACCACCTGATGGTCTTTGGGCATAATTGAAAGGTACTTTGATTAGGTATCTTGTTATATATTGATTTATCGATTATCCTTTGCAGAACCGCGGGCCTGAATTCGTGGAGCTATTACGTGATCGTTGAGTACCGCGGGCGTTTATTTATGCAGCTATACCGCTCTGCTATTTTCGTCTTAGTAAATATAGTAAGACAGTTTATTTTCAAATACAAAGTATTCCATTCGCTTTTGAATAGAGCAAAGAGTATTCTCAAGTACTATACTCACTCGGTTACGTTCGCGGTCTTGCGTCACGTCAAGAAAGCATAAGCTTCGTAAACGTTTTGCGAGAATTTTTTGTTGTAAATTTACCGAAGACTTAATTTGGAATTGCTTTTGTTTTACTTATTGTTCTAGCTGTTCCTTTTCCTCAACTGGACTACAACCACGTGGTTTTTATGGCGAATAAAATATGAAGGAATGTAGTACCGCCTCCAGAGGAGATCTTAACACAATCTCAAACTTATTTTTAGAAAATATTTTAGTTACTTATTGTATCGCTTGCAATTTATTGTTTGCAGTTCGCTCGGACCATGTAGCGGGGATATAGCTCACAGTTCATTAGACGAAGACAAAAAACATGCGGAGTGGCATTAAACACTATCTTCAAGTGTACTAGAAAAATACTTCGTAATATGTTATTTATATTTTGACTTAAATCTGCTCCTAGTTCTTTCTCTAGGATTGACAGCCTTTCTGTTCTAACTTAAATAGTTCTTTTTTTTTATTTAAACATTATATCCTGCATTGCACTGAACCACTGATTTTCAGCACGAAATTTATTTCAGCGGTATGTATTTTCTTGGAGGTCTTTTACCGTTGGTGTAATATTATTTATTTTCATAACACCACATAAGCGTTTTTTATTTATTTATTTTATTTATTTGCTGTAAAAAACAGTTTTACAGTAGGTATACATGGATTAGCGTAATATTACTGTGATACATTAATGGACTGTAACCCCACACTATGAACAGACTGCATGTTTGACATATTTTGAATAAACAAAGCATTATTAACGTTAAAAATTGTTAATGTTATAAATGCATTTTAATTAACAATTAAATTATAAATATATTACATTATAAAAATTATTTAGAATAAACTAAACATAATAAACTATCCGTTTTGAAATCCAAACGGTTAGTTTACCTGACATTTATGGCTCTACTATAAGGATTTGGAAATCTAAAGTACAAAAATTATAAAATGATTTTCATAATTTATAAATAAAAACCTTATCAATTTTATTTTCATTTTATTGTATTATTCTAAACAATTTTTGTAATGTAATATATTTATAATTCATTGTTAATTAAAATGCATTTATAACATTCTGCACTTAAATGTCCAACTATGAAATATTCGAAAAACATTCGAGAACCAATGGACAAAAACATACTACAACATGCGAAACTGCTTTCGAGAAAGTATTTATTGACATTGTAGATCCTATTGACAAAGATGAAAGTGGTTATTGTTATATATTAACTCTTCAATGTGAGTTAACCAAATATGTTGAAGCTTATCCTCTTAAGCAAAAACACTCAGTCAGAGTTGCAAAAGAATTCGTCAAGAACATCGTTTTAAGGTACGGTATTCCAAAAGTAATTGCTAGTGGCAGAGGAGCAGAATTCATTTCAGCTACTGTGGATCAGGTTTGTAAATTTTTCAATATTAATAAATTACATTTAACTGCATATTATCATCAATCTATTGGTTCTTTAGAAAATATGCACAAAGACTTAGCAGCATTTTAAAGAATTCAGTGCGATGGATATCCGCATACTTGGAGTGTTTGGTTTCCTTTCTGGTGTTTTGCTTATAACACTACTGTTAATAGTCCTACAAAATACACGCCATTTGAATTAGTTTTCGAAAAACAATGTAACATACCTAGTAATCTTCAAAAAGATGTTTTACCTTTGTATAACCCTGATAACTATGTACAAGAATTAAAATATAGATTACAATTAGCTTTTAACGATGCAAAGCAGCGTTTAGTACAAACTAAAATTGCACGTAAATGAGACTATGGTAAGAAATTAAATACTGTTACCTATAAACAAAATGACAAGATCTTAGTGAAAAACGAAACTGCTAAGAAACTTGATGAATTATATAAAGGACCGTATACTGTTATATAAGATGTAGAACCTAATGTTAGAATATTAAATAATGGGAAAATAGATGTAGTAAACAAAAATAGAACGAAACCGTTCCTATCTTGATTTAGGTTTATATAATAGGTTTATATAACACCTTTATTTTTTTGTCTTAAATGTTAAATTTATCGTACCTATAAGTAATATTGTTCGCGCGAAACAATAAATAAAGTTAGCAAGCTAGCATTTTATTTTACCTATCTTTTTATTCAATAATTTGTATTAACTTTTAGCATTTTATTCAATAATTTTTTTGTAACTTTATGAAGTTAATTTGTTGTGAAATTATCTGGTAAGTTTTTTTTGCAACAATGTGACTCTATCCTTAGTTGAAGATTATCATTTTACGTACTGTAACGACCACCCCTTCCTGATCTGCTCTCTGATCATATAAGGGAATGTCATAAATAAAAATTTGAAATAGATACATAAATATAATATAAAACCTAACATATATCTCAACTTTATTCTAATACTTCCTATTCAAAATATATATAAAACCTTCAGTTATAAACTACAGAATGAGAAATTGTAATTGGCACAATATAAAGATTTATCAATAAAAATACAATATTTATTTGGCGTGATCATCTAAGGTTGTGTAGGACTCTTCGTTGTGTTGCATAGTAACCAAGTTCTTTTCCGAGGTATGTGACAAAGATAAGAAACAAAGAATGTTTTAAGAATGCAATGTAAATTATTATAGTAATAAAATATATAATATAGTAAATACATACAATATATAATAAGAGGTAATAAAGAACTGTTGAAATGGATTTGATAAATTAAAATGAATTGGAAATTTATAAAAAATGGGTGTGAGTAGGGCCCCTATCCTCGCCCTAGTCATGTGAGAGACATCCTTTCATTTTTTTGAATTTCTCTCTCCAGGATTCACCAATCCAACACCCAAGTGTTAGTACTGAATAATAATGATAAAATAAAAATACTTTGTAAGTAAATAAGTTTATAAAGATAAGTAGAGGATGGAATATGGTGAGATTGTAAGAATAAATAAAGCTAACAATAAATTCCACAATCTTGAATAAAGTTATTTATATCACAAACCCAAACCTTGCAGATACTTTAATTTAAACTGAGTAGTCTAATCTCCAAGTTGGATCATTTTTCAGAAGGGTAACTCTAATATCTATTTCATGATAATTGTTATTTATTCAGGCAAGAGTTTCCAAACCCAATCCATAATTCATTCCATGACATTTGTTAATTATTCAGCCAAGAAGTTCCAGAACCAACTTCCTCACTGAGGCTGATGCACCGGAGGGTCATCCTGTCGTAACACCAGAAGCTCAGATCATTGAAATTGATAACAAGAGACTTCAACCACTGTTTGGTCTTATGCCAGATAACAAGTCACAAAATGAACATAAATGTAGGAAAGAAATAAGAATTTTTAATATTTTTCAATTATTCAGCCAAGAATTTCCAAATCCAATCTCCCTCTGAGTCTGGTCAGCCGGAACTCGTCCTTGTCGCATCAACAGATAATCAGAACAATGAGAATGAAACTAGAAACTCTAACGACTGTTCAATATTACGTTCGTTAATAATTCATGAAATAAATATAGGAATGAAGAAGAGGAAAAGATTTATAATTCATTCCATGACATTGTTAATTATACAGCCAAGAAGTTCATAAACCAACTTCCTCACTGAGTCTGATGCACCGGAGTGTCATCCTGTCGTAACACCAGAAGCTCAGATCATTGAAATTGACAACAAGAGACTTCAACCACTGTTCGGTCTTATGCCAGATAACAAGTCGCAGAATGAACATAAATGAAGGAAGGAAATGTGAGTTTTAATATTTGTCAATTATTCAGCCAAGAAGTTCCTGAACCAACTTTCTCCCTGAGTCTGATGAGCCGGAACTCGTCCTTGTAGCAACAACAGATAGTCAGATCAATGAAAATGGTTACAAGAGACCTCAATGACTGTGTGGTTGTGAGCCAATTGACATGAGGATAAAGGGAGAAAATAAAGAGTAAATAAACTTCACCAAGTTGGACATTAGCACGCTGAGTGTGTTAAATAAATTATTTTGACTCAATCAAATAATCTTCTAGTATATCTCACCATTGTAATGCATTACATACATTATATTTAGACGAATATAAACACATCACAAATGAGCATTTTTAGTTTATCAATACCTATAGATGTATTGTGTTCTGTGTGTGTGTGCGTAATTACTTTTAATACAAAGTAAGATAAAATATAACATGTAAGTATATATACTTACATATATAAATAAGTATATATAATAAAATACATATAAAGAATAAAGTACATGAAATATTAATATATAAATCAAGACCTTAAATAAATATACTATAAAAGTTAATTTCCCTGTTAAATTACCCTACAGTATTAAACGAAATAAACGCTCTTCTATAACAGGATTCACCTTCTAACGCAATAACGTAATTTAATATTAATATATTCAAAAATTAAACTTTTATCTACGAATTGGCAGAACTTTCCTGAACACGAAATTCCCTATTAATGTGTACTAAAATAATCACTCACCTAAAACTGGACCTACGTTCTACTCAACACTATATTCTCTTTTTAAACAACTGAAAAAAAAAACTAAATATTAAACTGGGTACAAACTGGCAGAACTTTTGGGTTACTTTCGTTTCCCGACCGAGACTCAAACTTCCATTTCCCGAGACTGAAATCCCGACCCCGTGCCTCCGGCCTACTGCCCTATTTATACCCAAAAGACCGAACTCCCTCCCACGGGGCACCATGCACCACGCACCTGCCACAATCTCCAGTCATATTTACCAACAAAATAAAAGAATGCACCCTTGAGTTACTTATTTAATTTAATTTATGTGTAACTACTGTAGAGTTATTTTGTTTAGCAAATAAATAAATAAATAAATAATGAATAAATAAAATCTATGTGTAAATGTGAAAGCATCATCAATTATTTTCCTGCAAATAATTACCACCCATAAGATCGTATCAACAACGGAAGAGAAACTTAATAACAAAGTAGGCGTCCCAAACTGCTATACTTTATGCACCACGCACCCGCGACAATCTCCAGTCATATTTACCAACAAAATAAAAGAATGCACCCTTGAATTACTTATTTAATTTAATTTATGTGTAACTACTGTAGAGTTATTTTGTTTAGCAAATAAATAAATAAATAAATAATGAATAAATAAAATCTATGTGTAAATGCGAAAGCATCATCAAATATTTTCCTGCAATTAATTACCACCCATAAGATCGTATCAACAACGGAAGGGAAACTTAATAACAAAAATAGGCATCCCAAACTGCTATACTTTTTTACCTTTAGGAACATTAATTAGATGTATCTTTCTATGTCAAATTAGTACATAAATTCTGAGAACCAGATATCAATATTAAATTAATAATTTTTTTCTAATTTTTTTATTCTTTAGCAAGGTAAATGAATTTAACTGAACTAACTGATAACTTCAGTAAATCAGTATTGCCAACTGCTATCAGCAGGTACCTATATTGAGATTATACTTCCGCTCCATACAAAAGACTCGAGCTTGTTCCATCACAACATCCTTTTATGAGTAATTTTTCTTCCATTTAAAGATTCTATATATCAACAATTATATCTGCTAACATATACCAATATATAAACAGATATTTTTATGATAACTTCAGTAAATCAGTATTGCAAAATGCTATCAGCAGGTATATTGAGATTATACTTCCGCTCCATACACAAGACTCGAGCTTGTTCCGTCACAATCGCCCCCTAAATTATTACGAAATTCACTGGAGTAATAATTTACAATAGAAAGGAACAAATGGAAGTATACTTATATCAAAAATAAACGGCACCTTTAAACTTACAAGGTAAATATTATTCTTTCTAGTTTTAGTAAAAGAACCAAATTAAATCCCTCCCCTTTATTTTTCGGAAATGACCACCCAATACCCCTCCAGATATATCTATGTGATCTTTGATCAAACTTGCAAAACCCAGTCAAAATTAGTACGATGTATGCCCCATGTATGTGAGTATTAAATAAAACGTTGATGAAAGTGATAAGGCGACGAAATAATAAATCTAACTTTTATAAAGTTAATCATGTAACTAAAAAAAAAAAAAAAAAAAGGTACTTGAGTCACCAACCCATTCTTTCTACACATAATATAAACCTATAAAAATACCAATACATTTTCCTTTTAAATCGTGCTAATTGGTAAAAAGTGACGTTACGAAATTTAGAAAAATATTAATATATAAAATTATATGCAATACTTGTTGTCCCTGTTCCTATTATAAATAAATAAATAATGATAAATAAACAACATTACTAACAATCACACCACATTACCCAGAGCCAAACCAAGCATCACCAAGATCCTGTGTTATGGATACTAGTACCTAGATACTGGACTATTACAATGTGTTTTTATTTATCAGATATTAAAGATTTATTTCCATTAACTTCCATGTAATGAATTTCGGGACAAAACACTGTCCATCTTAATTCGGCTCCTCTTAATGCCCTTCTCCTGAACTATTTGATTGCAAATATAATGGTTTTGTATAATCTGGATGATGTAACGCTATTGTATGCCACGGGTTACCACACAGCGAACGGTGGGGAAACGCAGAACAAAATCTCATCAACCTTGACCAGTGAACAAACACCCATACCCAACACACAAACTAACGCCCCAGCCAGGACTCGAACCCGGGACCCCCGGCTCACGAGGCAGGACCACCAACCACTACGCCACTCGTTCGTCTCAGTATATAACCTAATAATTTTACTTCCTAACAAATAAACCTATCTAAAAAAAAAATACACTGATTAATTTCATCCACTCCCACGCGCAATTGTTAAATGACGTTTAAATTAATAACACTATCATTCACTATTCAGACTACTACCCATAAACTCACTGAATACCTAAAATGGATTGATAATTTGATAGACACGAAACAAAGTATTTGTCTGTAAAAAGTTTATATTAACTCCAACACTACAAAAATGATAAACTTTGTAGATACTATTATAAACACCGAAATGACATAACACTGAAAATATTAAAAAAATAATGATCAATCAACAAAGTAGGCACATATAATTCTTTCAATCATTTAAATTGTGGTTAATAAGTAGAACTTTGTAATTTAACTACCCTTAATTACCGGAACAATTATATTCAAAAGATAAAGTCACTACAACAGAGAATCTAAAATGTCCACATTGGTCAATTTGTGTAAATGTAATTCATTTCCCGAATTACTTGCATTCCTCAACATTTTCTCTTTTTGTAAAATGGAGATATAATTGTCATCCCTATTCAATTCATTTCATAATCTGACTCATATTTGATTATAATGAAATTATTTTTCACCACACCGAAAATAGAATCGTAACTGTGCCGATTATTTTATATTTCATAAAGATGTGAAAGTAATGTTTATAAATAACTGTTGGAACGTTACATATCTTAACTAACAACACAACTAATCATAAAAACAATGGTGAATTGGTGATCACGACTCAACACATAAAATCATTTCGTATTAGATTGCTGTCAACTATTCATAAGTATGTCATCGCAGTAATAATAAAAAAAGTAAACAACAGGTTGCATGGGCTAGATCCCTTTGCCTTCCCATAAGGGTAATAAAACCAAAAAAAGAAAGTAAACAAACGCACGCACGTTCCAATATAAATAACTGCAACTAAGTGCCGTAACTCTTAACATTATTTATTTGAATACTTTTCCAAGTGGATCCTTTTGCACGCTAAACTAACACGTCTTGTTCTTCGGTTTTAGTAACCTAATGTTGTAGCATTTAAAATTCTCCACTTGTACATGTTTAACACTAATGAAAAATATCCACTCAAGTGGTCAAATGTGAAAAAGCTCTATTATTCGGCCTTTGAATTACGTGTGAGTTGAAACATTTTATTTTGAAGTAAGTGAGTGTTTGATTTATACAATGTTTTCTTCAAACATTGCTCTTGGGTAACTTTTTATGATTCAGCTATTTGACACCTACGCAACTCATACTACATGAAACATTTTAAGAATTTCTCTGTAAAACTATAAACAACCGAATTACAAGATATGAATTGTGCGTGCTTCATCTCATGAATTGCCCACCATGTTACCATTTTGTGTTTAGTAATACGAATCATAATAAGATCCTATTACGATTAACTTGGAACTGCCTATCTAGACTTCCAGTAAAACAAAATAATAAAACAGTTATTATAAACTATTCAATTTTGTAGTTATTTTAATATTCAATCACCTAATCTATATCTAATAAAATGAATAACTTTCCTAAATAAGTAATTAAAAGTACTAAAACACCCTACATTCCCTAACTACATAACCTAATATGCAACATTTTTAAATCTGATTAAATCTAATAAACAAATCTGTAAAACTCCTCAGAATTCTAAAATAACCTATCAACGAAGGCTGTAAAATATAACTACAATAAGATCAATCAATTGATTGCTCTAACAGAATGACAGAATATATTGAACCATGTTATCAAACCCAAAAAGAAAATTGATATTATGTTAAACAGTACATTTGAATATAGTTGGATTATAAAATTACTATCTATTACACTTTTAACCTCTAGTCATAATACCATAAAGTGTTAAATAAAATAAATTAAATGCTGAAAAGAATACAAACAATGAAAAATAATTATAAATAAAAATTCCTGAAAATAACACAAAATAAATTGTAAAATAAAAAACATGAAATAATAAAATTATTACAAAAAATAGAAACACAGTAATAAAATATTTCAGTTATTATTGATAATAAGAAAACAAGTAGCTAAAAATAAAGACAGTGAAGCAAAAGTTATAATCTATGCAAGAACTATCTATCTAAACTTTCTGAAAACTTACAATTAATATTTAAATAATATGCCAATTATTAAAGAAGAAATATACATATAACATCTTCACAATATTACCTAAGTTTTACCTAGACTACCACTTTGCTTACTAATTCACTACTTGTACCTTCCAGCTAATTACTGTTAAAGAAAAAAGGAAAAATACCATCCAAAGGCCATACAAACTAGTATGTGTGAAGAACTCAACATTAACCTGTTAAATGGTTGAATCCAAAATATATAACAGAAATAAATAAAATATATAAACTAACTAGTGTGGTGGTGTAATAATGTGTTGAATGTTTCAGTGTCATAATAAATAATATAATTGTCTTGATGTATATATACACAAATAAATACTAAATATATTTAACATTAAAATAGTCGCCCCCACTTATTTCAAACCCCTGTCACATTTTCAAACCTCGACCTAGGTCACAAGCAACAAATTGTGGCCTTGAAGCCACTGGAATTTAAATACATTTTAATCAAAAATTATGCCAATAATACTCATTCTACCTTACTCATTCTACACTTAGCTACTACTGAGGTAACTATACTAAACCACAGTAATATTTAAGTAATTTTACTGATGATCTACCTTTTTTTTACTTATCCTGGTCACGGCACCAAATTGTAACGACCACCCCTTCCTGATCTGCTCTCTGATCATATAAGGGAATGTCATAAATAAAAATTTGAAATAGATACATAAATATAATATAAAACCTAACATATATCTCAACTTTATTCTAATACTTCCTATTCAAAATATATATAAAACCTTCAGTTATAAACTACAGAATGAGAAATTGTAATTGGCACAATATAAAGATTTATCAATAAAAATACAATATTTATTTGGCGTGATCATCTAAGGTTGTGTAGGACTCTTCGTTGTGTTGCATAGTAACCAAGTTCTTTTCCGAGGTATGTGACAAAGATAAGAAACAAAGAATGTTTTAAGAATGCAATGTAAATTATTATAGTAATAAAATATATAATATAGTAAATACATACAATATATAATAAGAGGTAATAAAGAACTGTTGAAATGGATTTGATAAATTAAAATGAATTGGAAATTTATAAAAAATGGGTGTGAGTAGGGCCCCTATCCTCGCCCTAGTCATGTGAGAGACATCCTTTCATTTTTTTGAATTTCTCTCTCCAGGATTCACCAATCCAACACCCAAGTGTTAGTACTGAATAATAATGATAAAATAAAAATACTTTGTAAGTAAATAAGTTTATAAAGATAAGTAGAGGATGGAATATGGTGAGATTGTAAGAATAAATAAAGCTAACAATAAATTCCACAATCTTGAATAAAGTTATTTATATCACAAACCCAAACCTTGCAGATACTTTAATTTAAACTGAGTAGTCTAATCTCCAAGTTGGATCATTTTTTAGAAGGGTAACTCTAATATCTATTTCATGATAATTGTTATTTATTCAGGCAAGAGTTTCCAAACCCAATCCATAATTCATTCCATGACATTTGTTAATTATTCAGCCAAGAAGTTCCAGAACCAACTTCCTCACTGAGGCTGATGCACCGGAGGGTCATCCTGTCGTAACACCAGAAGCTCAGATCATTGAAATTGATAACAAGAGACTTCAACCACTGTTTGGTCTTATGCCAGATAACAAGTCACAAAATGAACATAAATGTAGGAAAGAAATAAGAATTTTTAATATTTTTCAATTATTCAGCCAAGAATTTCCAAATCCAATCTCCCTCTGAGTCTGGTCAGCCGGAACTCGTCCTTGTCGCATCAACAGATAATCAGAACAATGAGAATGAAACTAGAAACTCTAACGACTGTTCAATATTACGTTCGTTAATAATTCATGAAATAAATATAGGAATGAAGAAGAGGAAAAGATTTATAATTCATTCCATGACATTGTTAATTATACAGCCAAGAAGTTCATAAACCAACTTCCTCACTGAGTCTGATGCACCGGAGTGTCATCCTGTCGTAACACCAGAAGCTCAGATCATTGAAATTGACAACAAGAGACTTCAACCACTGTTCGGTCTTATGCCAGATAACAAGTCGCAGAATGAACATAAATGAAGGAAGGAAATGTGAGTTTTAATATTTGTCAATTATTCAGCCAAGAAGTTCCTGAACCAACTTTCTCCCTGAGTCTGATGAGCCGGAACTCGTCCTTGTAGCAACAACAGATAGTCAGATCAATGAAAATGGTTACAAGAGACCTCAATGACTGTGTGGTTGTGAGCCAATTGACATGAGGATAAAGGGAGAAAATAAAGAGTAAATAAACTTCACCAAGTTGGACATTAGCACGCTGAGTGTGTTAAATAAATTATTTTGACTCAATCAAATAATCTTCTAGTATATCTCACCATTGTAATGCATTACATACATTATATTTAGACGAATATAAACACATCACAAATGAGCATTTTTAGTTTATCAATACCTATAGATGTATTGTGTTCTGTGTGTGTGTGCGTAATTACTTTTAATACAAAGTAAGATAAAATATAACATGTAAGTATATATACTTACATATATAAATAAGTATATATAATAAAATACATATAAAGAATAAAGTACATGAAATATTAATATATAAATCAAGACCTTAAATAAATATACTATAAAAGTTAATTTCCCTGTTAAATTACCCTACAGTATTAAACGAAATAAACGCTCTTCTATAACAGGATTCACCTTCTAACGCAATAACGTAATTTAATATTAATATATTCAAAAATTAAACTTTTATCTACGAATTGGCAGAACTTTCCTGAACACGAAATTCCCTATTAATGTGTACTAAAATAATCACTCACCTAAAACTGGACCTACGTTCTACTCAACACTATATTCTCTTTTTAAACAACTGAAAAAAAAAACTAAATATTAAACTGGGTACAAACTGGCAGAACTTTTGGGTTACTTTCGTTTCCCGACCGAGACTCAAACTTCCATTTCCCGAGACTGAAATCCCGACCCCGTGCCTCCGGCCTACTGCCCTATTTATACCCAAAAGACCGAACTCCCTCCCACGGGGCACCATGCACCACGCACCTGCCACAATCTCCAGTCATATTTACCAACAAAATAAAAGAATGCACCCTTGAGTTACTTATTTAATTTAATTTATGTGTAACTACTGTAGAGTTATTTTGTTTAGCAAATAAATAAATAAATAAATAATGAATAAATAAAATCTATGTGTAAATGTGAAAGCATCATCAATTATTTTCCTGCAAATAATTACCACCCATAAGATCGTATCAACAACGGAAGAGAAACTTAATAACAAAGTAGGCGTCCCAAACTGCTATACTTTATGCACCACGCACCCGCGACAATCTCCAGTCATATTTACCAACAAAATAAAAGAATGCACCCTTGAATTACTTATTTAATTTAATTTATGTGTAACTACTGTAGAGTTATTTTGTTTAGCAAATAAATAAATAAATAAATAATGAATAAATAAAATCTATGTGTAAATGCGAAAGCATCATCAAATATTTTCCTGCAATTAATTACCACCCATAAGATCGTATCAACAACGGAAGGGAAACTTAATAACAAAAATAGGCATCCCAAACTGCTATACTTTTTTACCTTTAGGAACATTAATTAGATGTATCTTTCTATGTCAAATTAGTACATAAATTCTGAGAACCAGATATCAATATTAAATTAATAATTTTTTTCTAATTTTTTTATTCTTTAGCAAGGTAAATGAATTTAACTGAACTAACTGATAACTTCAGTAAATCAGTATTGCCAACTGCTATCAGCAGGTACCTATATTGAGATTATACTTCCGCTCCATACAAAAGACTCGAGCTTGTTCCATCACAACATCCTTTTATGAGTAATTTTTCTTCCATTTAAAGATTCTATATATCAACAATTATATCTGCTAACATATACCAATATATAAACAGATATTTTTATGATAACTTCAGTAAATCAGTATTGCAAAATGCTATCAGCAGGTATATTGAGATTATACTTCCGCTCCATACACAAGACTCGAGCTTGTTCCGTCACAGTACGTATCGCATAACATACTAAATTGTTACTATCCAACACTTTTATTTAATGTATGTTTAACAATTATGAATATTTTTACCCGACTGCTCGAAGGAGGGTTTTGCTTCTTTTCATATTTCTATTGTACTTGATCTTTGTTAGTGTTGAAAAAAAAAACATAAGAATGAAGTTTTTTTTTAATTTCACCCCGGTAATGAGGCGTGATAGTATATTACTTATGTACCTACTCGTGTGTTACAGTGTATGTATTACTTTAAGTTCAGTTCTAATAAACAATTCAGAGCGTTTATACGTGTGTTTCACTGAATAAGCAACCCGATCGCCTCATGATAATAAAAAATAAAAATAATTTAATTTTTTCATTTCAAAAAGTTTTTCTTTTGTATAAAAAGATGTTTCGCAAGCAACATTCTTTAAAAAAGTAAAATTGAAAAAATAAATCAGCTGAAGAAATCCATCTTAAGCTAGTGATCTCAAACTTTTTTGATGTGTGTATTTATCACAAAGCCTCTTAAACACTGCGTCTTTGCAGGTAAAATAAAAGCCAGAAAAGTTTTCAAAGGTTTTGTTTTGCTATAAATCAAATCAAATAAAGCAAAATAAATAACAAACAAAAGTTCAAAACAACTTATTTTATAGACTTTTTACACGCCTTGTACATGTTATAAAACTGTAACGACCTCACGTATTTATATATTTCGTCTTTTTTTTAGTTAGTAATTCACATAGTGTAATAGGGTATTCCTCCCTTGTAGGAATGGGTTGTGGTTAAGCCAATAATATTGTGTGTAACTTTGCTCACGCGCAACGAATGATTGGGCCTGCTCTAACCTAGGTTTCGTTACGAGACACAAATCTCTAAAAACACTGCTATTAACTAAAATAAAGTTTAAATATCGAGGAGCGTCCTTGGCACAGCTCCACAAAAAAAGATGGATTCCTTACGGCAACGTCGTGAAATTCGCCCGCACTTTTTAATTTTTTTTATGCAAAGAACTCCGCCGTGCAGTCAACGAGAAAACCATTCCCGAGCGTTTACAAGGTCGCAAAATACTTACTTATTTAACACATTATTTTTTAGTTGAGTGCATAAGTTCACAAAGCGGTTCGCGGCAAAAGCTTTCACTGATTTCGCATTTTCTCCTTTATTTTTCAAAATGTCGGAGTGAAGTTTAGACTCTACCGTAAAATTTGTTGAAGAAAATTTAAAACAGGAATGCTTATGGAATATACGAAGTAAAAACTTCAGAAATAAACTTTAATAAATTTTGATTTCCGTAACAAAATCTTCTCTGATATTCTCGTCCAATATACCACTTATCACAAATCTAGGCACAAAATTGAAGAATTGACCGACCATCTTATTGAACTAATGAGCATAACTACGTAATGCATTTGGATACACAAGTGACATGCAGCAACTTAAAATTAAGTTACTAGTTAATAGATGTAAACCGCACATTATGAAAATTGTCTATCTTAATTGTTCCCTTTACAAAGAAAGGGGAATCTGCTTAGGTTTTTAAAAATTGACTTGCCTTACTTTTTTCGAACCGACTAAAACTCTGTATTTTTACGGATCAAAGTTTTCTAGCAATAAAAGTAATTTAAATGAAAGCAAAGCCATTAAATCTATACTTATAAATTCAATAAGGGACAAGATAAAGAACTTTTACTCAAGGCTGTACCGGATTAATTATTTCAATAATTTACAATATGTCTGACTGTACTAATGACGAATGCCTATCGAACATCAACTTTTTTTTACATTTAAAATGGAGGACTGTGTGGGACAGGAGTAATTTAAATATATAATAGTTTTCAAAATATTGTTCTCCAGTCCAAAACAGCAGAATCTCTTTTTAACATCTAAATCGGTAAAATGGCAAGCGAGATCATATTATAAAATCTAACCTTATGGATGTTTTTGCACAAAACCTAATTTACCTAAAATTTATTTAGTTCGATGTGTAAGCCAAGTAAATTAAAGAAAATCATGACTGTATTTTGCCTCTTTAAAAATTAAAGCAAAGTTTCCTTAGAATAAAACTGGCTGTGTCCAGTATTTACTGAAAATACAAAAATATTAGGAACCTTTGCTATATCTTATTTCTATTTATTAAATTAATAAATCTTTTATAATAAATGTTCGTTAATATTTTTATTAGAGAAATTAATTTAAAATGTTAGAATGTTAACGTATTTTAAACCAAAATATGAGGATTCATTTAAGACATAAATTTGATGCGCAAAATAAAGATATACTTAATATGTCTTTATAATGCCAGAAAACCATTACTACCTAAAAATCGAAAAACATACATATTGACACCTTAAACGCTTTTTTGATGCACAGCCACGATTCAAAGTAAACATGCAGGGTGGAATTTTGCAATGCTACCTGAAGGGGAAGTACTCCAGATACTGGAGATAACGAGTCTTCCACTAAGAAAACATTCCTTTATTATGAAAAAGGAGAAAACTGCATTTAAGGACAGTTGAATCCTTGAATAATTTAAATAAGCTTGCAAAGCCCGGGATTTGAACCCGCTAAACATTTACATCCCATAGGAAATAAAATCACTCGAACAAACTTGGTGAATTAAAAGAAATAAATACAATTAAATTTTAATTTATACATTCAATAACTAGATCAAAAAGATCACTTTTACTCAAAGGTGCATTGGGTTATTTATTAGAATAATTAACTATTATCTTGGACGTAATTTATTTATTACAATTACGAAAAAATATTAATATAACAACATTTTAACTATCCTTGAAAATTACCGAACAACAAAATGAGCTTTGAAACATGGTTACTAGGCCACAAATTTGACACACAGCGAGCTACAGAGTCTGCTTCTTGAAACAGTTTTTTGGTAGATAGATTAACCTATACTGTTATCAGATAGATAATCACAACAGCTAATAGCTAATATAGTTCGGAGGATGGACAAGCTGAAGTGGCGATAAGCAAATGAGTTGGCATCGTGTAGATCAGGCGGCTGGTAATGTGAAAGTCGCCTAAATTAAAGTAGTTTCTTTAGGTTATAGGTATCTGTAACTTTTATGTGAATTTTGCTGGTACGAGTAGTTAGCCCAAGAGCGCCAGGAAACCAGATATTCGTTATAATAGTTGAACTTTGTTAAACACACGTTCCGTTGAATAAAAACATTCTGCTATATAAAGTCATAAATTGTCTAATTTGTCCTAAAGCACTATTAACTTTTTATGAGTATAAAGTTGTCTACCAAAATAATATTATTTAACATTTACATATACCTGCTTCTTATACTATAACTATTTTTTGTATAACATTAAGGAAACATACATTTGAATCAAAACCAGGCTGAGAGAAAATATGAAAAGAAGAAAATTTCGACATATCCCGAATTGAAAATCATCTTTCAAGTAATAAGAAAATCAAATAAAACAATTACGTATTTCAGCGACATTGTTATTCGGATATTGGGAGAGAAAAAAATATTCACTATTCGTAAAAATCTGTATATCGTATATCTGTTTCGATTCTTAGGTTAAGTCAATGAAAATAATTCGTAGATCCGACTTTTATGAGTTTCAAGTTCTGTTGTTCATTGTTGTCCAAAATAAAGAATTATTATTATTATTATTGCTAATTGCACATCTTTTGTTGTTCTGAGGTACAGAGCTGAAACATCGTAGATATATTGACGTCTTAATTTATGAATACTTACAAGTTAATCTTACTTAGGTTTAAAAATAGAATTATCAACATATTGACTTGTTTTTATTTATTTATTTAACCTGTTTTTAGCATAAACGAGGACAAGTCATCTTTCACCTAATTTAAAAGTAAACAAGTCTTAAAATAGAGTGTAATAAAATGTTGTTACAACTGAAGTTCTTAAGCAAAACTTGATATTCGAAACAATATAAACTTATTATTTTGACGACAGAATGGCGTAGTGGTTGGTTAGTAGCCCTGCCTCATACGCCAGAAGTCCCAGGTACGAGTCCTGGTCGGGGCATTCATTTGTGCAATGAACATATATGTTTATTCTCGGGTCATGGTTGTTTATATTTATTCTGGGTTCATTCAGTCTGGGTTGATTCTGGGATTCCCCCAGTTCTCTTATGGTTATTCATAACACAAGCTCTGCTTATTTGGGGCCATACAGTTGGTGTATCTGTCTCTGTATTTTTTATTTATTTAATTATTATATTTGACCTAAGTAGCCCGACCATCTCTGCACCTAGTAAATACACAAAACGAAATTACGTCAGAATCTAGTTTATTCATTGATTCGTTTGAGTCTAATCAATATAGTATTATATTAATTTCCTTATCTATGATAGACTTCGTATTAATAATATCTATTTGAAAGAAGCCGCATTACGAAATTGTGTTATAAGAGTATCCTAATGTCACAAAGCAAATATAAATAACTTGAAAACAAAATTAAATTTTCTTTGCTCTGAAATCCATTCTTTCCTCAAAAATAAAAAATTAAAACCCTAAGGATTTCGACGTCAACCTTTTTTTAATGTAATTTTTATTAATTGACCTTCCGATTTGAAGCCCCAGTGATTTACATGTGAACCTACAATGCCACCAACATATATTTTTGGTTCATTTGGGGCGTCACTAAATGTCAAACTTTATTTACACATATAACGCAGCGCCTTTGTCTGAAGAGAAAAGATGGTCGGACTGTACAGTCCGAAATTGTATTGTTTAATGTGGATTCTAAATTAACGCTTTGTTATGCTGTAAAAAATGCAGTGCACATAGATCAGGTTAAATACAAGCAAAACATAAAGTATAGTTTATTTTATGTGAACAGAAATCGGTAAATTGTAGAAAAATTTCCAATTCAATGCAAGATGCGGTTTAGTTTGCTATTTTGAATGAACTCTGCTATGTGTCTTGGTTTTATTTGTATAGGAACCAGCCATTAAATCTGAAAAAAATAAACTGATAATAAATGTTTCATAACAACGTTTGTCTGCGTGTAATAATCCATTTTAGGTACAAACATTTACGACTTTACTTCGTGCAGTTTCTAAACATTTTTATAAACTATATTTTTGATTCTGTTGTGCATCTCATTGACATATATATAGGTTACTTTTTCTTTTATGTAATATTGAACACATATTATTATTTTACTTAAAATGGAGAACCAGTAGTTTTAACTATTATTGAACCCTGTATGTATAATTGTATCCATAATTGAATCAGTAACCTGACTACTTGTATTACTAGGTAGAGGTTAGCGTCGAAAAGAGATATTAAACACTTTAGTTTGTCTCAAAGCCACTTAATCTTTATTTTTATACCAGTTCAATAATTAACTTAGACGGTTATATTTAATTACAATGATATTTTCTGGTTTAAGAAATTCATAATCCATTCCCTAACCCAAATGTTTTAGTAGTTTGATTTAATTTGATTTACACATTAATTCCAGCCTTTGACATACTTATAGACATTTCTAGCAACGATCAATTTAAGAGATTTTTATTTATTTATTTAATAGTTTACGTATACACAAAATGAGTAAGAAGCACATATTATATTCAGAATGATACATAGGTGCAGCTCATTTACAAATTTCTTCCAGCCGACCTGTCACTGGAAATAGTGATGCTGAGCAAAGCCAGTGCGTACTTTAGTTGGTAGTGTAACTATTTACAAAATACATAAACACATACTCACTCGATATTAACTTCTAAATTTTAATTTTAATATAGATGTTCATATAGTCGAGCAATTAGTTTACATTAATTTCAGCATGAAAAGGTGATAAACAGTTTCTAAATGTTGACGTATTATTTGTTATTGATTGAGTACTGTGCATGTTTTATAAGTTGTAAGATAATTTTATAGATAGACATAGAGTTGGATCAACTTCATCATAAATTTAGGTTAGCACAATCAACCTCTCTCTTAAAAATATGCAAGATCGCTTTTGATTGCAAACATTTGGGTATAAAATTTTTAGTAGAAAATTTCGTATGTGATCCACAGTTGTAACAAGAGGCTTTGTTTAGTAGTAGTAAAGTAAAGTAGTAGTAAAGGTTGAAGAGAACTGCGATTATAAGAACGTTGATAAGGAACTTACGTACGAATTGCGGTAATTAATTGACTTTATTTAAAAAAATACTTATTCAGTGCGATTTTTCCAGACCCTATTATCACTATCTACACATCTTTAAACTACATTTGTGTTTGTAGAGTTGTAACTAATCTATACGCTGTTATTATTTGTAAATAAAAATAATAGATATCTTAAAAACTTTTTGCCTCATCGATTCCAATTATGGTATATTGCTTCAATTGCATAAGTTAAAAGTCACAGAACTTCTATTAGAGAGAAAAAGCCGCCATTGTTTGATTTTTGTTTGATTTTAATTGCATTACCACAGCTTTTACTCCTTGCCATAAGCTCCAAATAATTTGAACCGTGCTACATATCACTCATATATTTACGTGCACATTTTCTATTAAGGAATAATGAACCTTATAAGCTTGCCACAGTGTTGAAAACCAAATGCATGGAGTTACTCGTGTAATTAGTGAAAGTAGAGTTTCTTCTTCTAAAATCTCGTCTGGGGCGGTACTAAGGTCCTCCCTATTTCGACCACCATAATAACTATATTTACTTAGTTGTGTTCCGGTTGAAGGGAAGAAACAGCCGGTACAAATACTTAAACAGAGGATATTCCAATTTCAGCCTACGGTACGCCTATTATAATTCAAAATTCAAATTCAAATTTTTCTCAACATTGACAATTACTTGTTCTTATTGACGTCAAATTAAGCATGACTCTATCACCAGTTCCGAAAAACCTTCATGAAGAGAAACTGGCAAGAATCTTCACAAGGAATTTTTTTTTTTCCAAAATAAATTTACACTGTCTTTTTATGTCTATCTATACAGAATTATTCTTATCTGCATCTGTTAGCTCGGCAAATCTCCCTCCCCCCAAGTATCCAAAAGACGAACACCCTCAAACGGCACCGGTTCACGCGGGTGAACGCGGGATCCAGCCATCGCCCCCTCAACCATAGAGGGAAGTAAGCGACCCGTCGCCTGACGCTAGCATAAGAAGACGTACTTTAGACAACGCAACATTAATCAATACATCAACAAAGTACAAGATAAATCAAAACACCTACGACTAATAATAATGTCTATGGGTGCGGATGCCACTCACTATTAGATAGAGTGCTCGCTTGTCGACTATGTCAAAGTTTAAAAACAATTATAATTTTAAAAAGCCAAGTAATGGTTAAGTAATACAAACATTTATTTCACATACTAATTCGGGACAGAATCGTTTTATTCTACTTATAGTGTGGTTTATTTTTCTTTTACACTCCATAATTAGCAAGTAAGAGATTAAACTTCACATCCAGTATTTTCTGATCAAATATCAGAATTTATTTCACAAATTCAAATTTTTACTTGTCAAATAAATGAAAAGATTAATAACAACCTATAACTAAGCAGGAAAATTCCTGAGAATGGTTCAGAAGATAGACCTTACAATGAATTATATTTTTTTTTTGTGTATTTCTGTACACATAATAGTTTTACTCGCAAATCATAAAGAAGCGGTCACAAAGATTCAGTCGAATTTTCAATATGTAATCAATAAACGAACAAAAGTTCCAATTCAAATTTTGTAACGACCTGAGTCCTTCTCTATTTAAACTTTTTGTCTTACAATTATTGCAACCTATCGTCGTTCAAATAGGTAAGAAATGTTCAACAAATTCACAAATTTTCCATAAATGCAATATAATTGCTAGCAATAATAATATACACAGTATGTTCCGACTAGCGTGGATCTCAATTTCTCACTAGGATGTATGTGACAAAAATCTCGACAGCAACCGTAAATACGGTTGTGTCATGTTTTCGCAGAGCAGTAGGTACTGCTAATATTCAAAAAAGACACAACGACAATACAAGACAATAGTATTGATAAACAAAACCGGTATTTTCAAAACTATTCTCTCAGAAAAGCATATTTTTATTTTTAAATTTGTCACGTTCCATACAAAGCTGCAGTTGAAGTCGAGTTCAGTGAGCTGTTCTTGGTTTAAAATACACAGAATCATTTCTTGGTTTGCTAAGAATTCCAATAAAATACGTGTCTTATTTTTTAGTTACTTAGTTTGTTTTATCTTTCATCGTATGCAAACCTTACCTTGCATATCTTACCGCTATCATGACAAAAAATATTTTTGGGAAATCAACGAGCTAATGTTAATCGTAAATTAAATCTTATTTACGTTAAAATTATAACTTTCTGCACTTATTAATATCAAATTATGACATGCACTTATTGGTACAATTGGTGAAATATGGCTGAACAAATAAAATGATTTGATTTAATTAAGTTCAGTCATCAATAATACTAAAGTATTTTACGTTAATATTTTGTTGGATACAATTATTTTCTTTTTGCCAGAATAGTATAAAAAGCATGTTGATATGGTTGTTTATGTAGAAAATCGTTAAAAGTGTAAAAAAGTTAGAAAATTTCACCTAAAAAAGATTTAGCATCTGAAAGTGATAGAGCTCATGCAAATAATTGAGCCACGTACGGGCAATATTTTAACGTTACAAATTTTTTTTTCAAAAAGAAAAAGTAAAGAAATTTTGAAAAAGTATTGCAATTTATGTACCAATGCATCGTTAGAAATAATTAAAAACAAAAAATGGCTTTTATAAGGAGGAAGTTTCGTATATTTTTTATGTGTATTACCAGCCCTTTAAGTTTGTTAAGTCGTTTGCCAGACAGATTGTAAATATTTAGCTTATTACACCCCCCACCCCCCATAACCTTAAACTTTTATCGTATTATATAATGTTCACAGCAATGTTGATTGCTTCATTTCAATAACTCAGCTCACGCGAATGTAAAGAAGACAGGGAATATATGAATGATTCAACAAATAATTCAATTTGTCAAAAATAAATACTTTATAAATATAAAAACTCTTTTACCTACGCCACCGCAGGCAAACCAAATATGGCGGTCAAAGCCACAGAATCGTATACCAACTTTTATGACGACACATAAAAGTACAATTTTCATAAAAACATACCTGTAACCAAGGTTTGCAAAAATAACGCGTCCTTGCCTTGTATGTATATGAACGTACGTAAATGACTAATGAAAATAACTACTTACTTATTGTAATAAAAACTTAAACAGTAATTAAATCTTACCTTCTCATATATTGGAACTTAATGACGATGGTAATTAACAAACAATTAGCTAAAATAGACGAAGTCATAACCGTTGCATACAAGGATATTATCACGACATCTGGATTATAAAACACACTTAAATCTATGGGATCCCAAGATTCAGAATCGTTTGTACTTTGTGTAACCACTGAGGACGTCAACTCGGACACATGATCTATTAATGTTTCATTCATTATTTTAACTTTATCAAACGCCATATCACAATGCCAGTGGATACTGTAAAAGTTTTATAGTTTCTGTAAATCATCACTTTTTTCATTCACACATTTGTGAACGAAACTTTCCGTAGCAATCCTGAAACAAAGAAAAAAAAGAATGTAAAATAAAAGATTAAGCTACTAGTGGTATAAATTGGAAATGGTATTAAAATGGAATAAATTTCCAATTTCAAAATGTCAATTAAATTTACAGATAGCATTCCGTTACCAATCTCAGTTTTGATTTTCTGGTGCAACGGAAGCTCAGCTTTTATAATCTTACGGTCCGACTTATTCTATTTCAAATTCGTTCTAATCATAAGTATTGTCAACCTGGCTAAATACTTAATTAATTGTTTTAATTCAATAAATAAAAAATATTATTTTATTGTATCGAATTAAAAAACAGTATCTATCTTACCATACTTAGATTATGGATTATTCTAATTAAAACTTAGATAATTATAATATCAATATTGAGAACGTATTCGAATATCAAATGATTCTTTGAACAAAAAATAATGCTTCACCTAAACAAAAAAAAAATTTTGCTAAGTAATGATTAGCATTATTGACGATGATTTTTTTTAAGAAATTAGGAATTAAAAAAAATTTTGTTCGACACATGCACAAAAAAGTACTTCACACAAAAATTCTTGGTCAAAATATTAAGTTTATTAGAACATAATCGAAAACAGGGCCACCAGGGGTAAGTCAAAAGTCACCTCGCTAAGACCCGGCTTATTAGAATCGGAAACTCGGATTATTCTATCCCATCCTCAACATTGTCGGCTAGGTTATAGCTACCAGTAATTAATTTTAAAACGTTCGGTCGTACTGGGAATAAATAATATAAATAAAGGATAGAATGGTCCACCGACAAGGTGGGGCTCGTAAATTAAGAGGAAGAAAAATTTGTTTTAAAATTCTTACTCAAAAAAAAACCGAGCAAAAAAAAATGTCAAACAATTTACCTCGTAAATAATTCAATTCTTTTCTAATTTAATAAAAAAAAATGAACGAGATGTTATACCTTAACAGAAACCACAAAAAAACATTGCAGAATTTAATTTAGTGTAGCTATATTATCAGGGATGCCTAAATTACGGCTTTCGCTATTCTTTCACGGTCGTGCAAACAGTGTCAAAAAAGACATCTGAATATTTTCGGTCTTGTTCTTAAAATATTGGTATTTTTGTCCCATGCAGAGTCTTAACTGTTTTTAACGTTGAATCTTTATATCTAGCACATTTCCTTTACAAGTATAAATTACAACTTCAAGATCCTGTAGCCTAAACTGATTTAAGTCTATAATATTATACATATAATATTGCCTGTTTCCGACAGTACCGGAGACCGAGTTATTTTGGAAAATAAAAGGGAGAATTTATATTTATACACGTTATAAGACAATATCATAACGTCGCACCCCTTTGCTAGCTTGGACCAATACCATAATAAGATTATTTTAGGCAAAATGTACATTTAATCCAATCAAGAAGTAAATGATTAGAAGATTTTGGCTTTATCTACGATCACCTTTTGTAGTTTGTTTTTTCGGTGTGCAATATAACCTATGTTTAGCGATTGGGTACACTCTAAGGAACACATAAATAAAATCCGCTTAAACAATGTAGTGGTCTTAAATATAAATTCCTGGCTTTGAACTTACATTAAATACAAAAGGCCTCAGTGCAAAAGTATTACGTCGACAATCAGTTTTAAAATTGATTGTCATAAATTGATTCGGAATATGGAAACAGATGTTGGCATTCATTTCGAAAATCCTTACGTGGTCTTTTCGCCCCCTAACGCATGGTATGACGGTATACATTTGAGTTAGAGTAGTGTTGGGAAATAAAATTATCGATAAAGTATTTTGTATTAGTGAGTTTCGATAAAACATGTAGTGCACAAAGATTTATTACTTTGGTGACAATAGGTCATAACTTGTTTAACCATATTATTTGCAACACGGCTAGATTTTGTATGTCTAATATTTCTGTAGCATTTTCTTGCACCTTTTATTTCTCATCATATCGGAAACAATACTATTTTGGATAACGAATTTAATTAACTGAAAGAAAAGAGTAACTGTCACTTTGCGGGTAGTCCTTAGTTCCAATAACACTTAAATTATTAAACTTACGCCCGTATTTTACATATAAAAGTTATTGTAGAAAATAAATATAATCTATAAAAATATGTTAGCTCTTCAATGTTTGTTTTGACGAAAAATAAATACTTAAAGACGATTCAAAGTATTTAAGTATTTTTATTTTTGTTCATGCATTGATGGCTTTTTGTGAAGTTCTGATATGGTCAACTAATATAATTAAATTATAGTTTTGAAATTAAAGTACTTCCGACATGCTCAAATGGACTATTTTCAAAGTGAATCGTCGGCTGTGACAAATAAGTTTTTTTTATATTTTACGTTACTTAAAGTCGTTACTGGTATATTAAAGATTTTAATTGTAATTCAGAAATAAAATTGTTGTATGTGTTTTTTACCATCATTAATTATAAAACAAGACTTTATTTTATTATTTCTCCACACCTCATGGTTTTATCCATGGTTTTGCTCGGTATTTTTTCAGAAATATACTTTTTTCTGGAAAGTTTTAGCTTTGTCAAAATTTTGCAATAACTTTATGTACATATGAAAGAAAAACTATATAAACAACAAACTATTGTCATGGTGTAGGAGGGTAGTTGTAAAAAGCTTTTTAATCTCAGAGACCATGTTTAATAAATCCCAAAGATGTTTCTTTAAATTACCCACCGTTTTTGACAAACTTAAACTGAAGTCTTTGTAGTTGTAAATTTATTCCTAAATAAAAAAGACTGAGCCTAACTTAAATTTAATTTAGTAACAACGTTAGATATAAAATTTCTTGTCGAAATCCAACTACTCGAAATATTATTATTATACATGTTTTGAATAGATTTTAAGATGTACTTTTCAATGAATATAAAAATTGTAGCTGATTCTACGAAGCATAATTTACTTCAAAATCCATATTTAAAGCTTCAATCAGGGCAAACGAATAATTCTTCTCTTTTTTGGGTCTCCTTAACTATATTTTAATCATGTGGTACTATGTTGATTTTTAACAGCCGTACGTTTTGTTAGATTGTATATGTTAATTTTATAAAAATAAATCAAAGGTTTGGTCGATAAAAACCTGATGTTTTATTACAAAATGAACATATTTTTTTTTAAAGGATCTATTTTTGCTCCTATATCAAAAATCTACCTAATAATGTTTTGTATTTTTTAACCATCTATATTATCAGTACTTATGACTTTGAACAACATGTTATTTGCTTTCAATTCACACAAGAAATTTGGTGAATAAAGTATTTAGAATTTTTTTTATTACAGAATTTTTATTCAGTGTTCAAAATTATTGTAAAATTTTACACTCATCAAAAATATATTGCTTTATAACTGAATATCAAATTGAATTTGTATCATACTTTGCAGCTTCAAACAATTTCTTCAATCAAAGTTTAAATATCCATTATGAGTTTAATGGAACCATTTAAGATGCTGTTTAGGTACCGCCGTTTGAAGTTGAAACTAATTTAAATTATGCTTCGTATGGGATTCAGTTGAGACACGGGTCCTATTGTTGTCATTACAGTATTCGGTTACACCTTGAGACTGGAAAGCAACATAAACTTGTCAAAACCTGTCTTTAAATACCTGAGTCTAAAAAAGACTTTGATAAAATTTTGTCATCCTGGTATAAATACAGTTATAATAATGTTTTTATTTTTATATTCCGCGAATATCCAGCAGGATATTGTAATAAAAAAGTTTTAAATATAAAACTTCGGCATATTACAAACCAAACAAAACAAATTCCATATGAAAAAGTAAGGGGTGAAAAAGATAACACGTTATCATTAATCTTGAGTCTACATTAATCATGTCCTGGCAGCATACGACCATCCTACCAGTGATGGCTTTCATTTGTAATGAGAAAAAAATTCTTACAAAATACACGCGAAAGAAATTTCATCAGGTAGCAAGCAAGGTATCAATATTCAAAGGCCATAGCATCGTTTCAACACAAAGTAAATGTTGACTGTGACTATCAGATTTTGTAAATTTTAAACATATTTCAAAAAAGGAGGAGGTTATTTATTTTATGTATGTTAGGGCTAATTGTTTTTGTTTTAGAACCGGTTTTAAGTATTTTTTTATTTGAATGAGAATGAGCTCTCAGTTTTAGCAGCGTTAGGAAAAAAGACTCGTATACTATTATAAGGGCGCGCAACCACCTCAAAAAGAAATATTAGGTAGAATGCAGTTCTACCAAATATTATAAAATAAAAGAGTCAGTTTTTATTTTTTTTATAAAATACTTAATTGTTTTTAATGTAGGGCGACCAAGTTAAAACGATGATTTTAAATGTCTATATTTGACACAAATTTCAAAAATTTGCTGTACAATTATGTCGTTTACGTCATTTGCTTAAGCACTTTAAGCAAATGACGCAAGAAGGATATTAAACTGTGAACTAGGGACTCCTAAATAAGAGCACCTTTTAAAAAGGAAGTGAGTGTTATACCAATGGAAACTTGAATTATGTTTACCAGCTAAAAAATGATGTTCAACATAGCAATAATTTTTCACGAGCAAAAATAAAATTGTATCAAAACATCCGCGGATTTAATTGTTAAAAAATATACCTTTATAAGATTTGGCTCATATTTCGTCCAACTTAATTTATATTTATAACGAATCATTTTTTATTTTATATTATTTTTATTTTATTATACATTTACTTACATTTAATGAAACACAGCTGGGCCGATATAAATATTACTCGTTTCTTATTAAAGGTATTAATTCAAAACAATACTTATTAACATGCCACAAAACAATTTATACGTTTCGGGGCGCATCTTTTGGTATTATTTGAAACTGTATGCAGAAAATGTACGCACGTTTTGCTTGCTTGTATCAAATAAAAAAGACATCTTGATACTTTATAACTTGTTCCCTATTTTCGACAATAATTAATTTGAGTTGGTTAATTTATAGAGAAGACAATAATTTGAATAAAAAAGCATATATAAACACTTTGAATTACATTTGACTAACATAAAAATTCTCATTCCTAAATATCTTTGTCATATTTTCAAAATAATGGCACTAATTACCGCAGATTATTTGACAAGTTACCACGTAACTGTTACTTCTTTGTTGTTTATATGTTTGTTAATTTCACTTTCTGGATCATTATTTTTAAAAAACATCTAAGCTAAAGGGCAAAAATTTCTGTGTGTCTAATAACTTAGTTTCATCTTTATGCTCAACTTTCTTTTATCATTATTTAAAATGGCAGTTGCTGTTTAAGAAAACACGTTTTGGATTTGCAGAATATTAAACATTTTTGAATGGAAAAATATAACTTTCATCTTTATGAATTAAAAACAATTACAAAAAGAATACAACGCCTTTATTCATAGAAAAAACTTGCCAAAAGACGTTGCATATATGCGACATCGTGAAACGTATGAACTCAATCTGTGAAATAGTTGAACAACTAAGTTGAAAGTAAATATTACTACACATAATTTATTCAAGCATCAATGAATTATGTATCATCATATATCAATCAAAGTATTGATGTGTGTTCAAACTGTTTGGAAGTAAATAAATAATAATCATTGTAACGTTGTTTATTTTTTTAAGTATATCTACTAATTCTGGCGATATCGTTTATGCAGCGGGCTTGTGACCAAAATGACATAAATGTAGAGACAATTATTATTGTTATTGTTGAACAAAATAAGTTCAGCCTTTGGGTCAAGAGTTTCACTCATCAATCGATTCTTTGAAAAGTCTGTAAGCACCCTGGCCCGAAATCTCATAGTCTCAACGGCAAAAGCCTCAAAAATATCTAACCAATACCTAAACGTTCATATATCCTATGCTTGACACTTTCCACGTCATTGGTAGCTTAGCCAGCTAAAAGTGGCTTCTCCTCGCGTACTGGCAAATACATTAAAATTTAAATTCAGTAATAAGATGGATTCTTTAGCTAAATATAGCTTGCCCCAAAGGGTCACCTCGTTGATAGCCTACCTCTGACGAAATGCGGTGGCTTCTGTAAACTAAAAGAGAAAGCTTACCGTAACATTGCCACAACAACAACTTAAAAGCTTCAGGCGTGTTGTATTAAACCTGTATTATTTTAAAATCCACCCCACGTCCTATATTGTCAAAAAATAGATACATAAAATAATTATTTCTATAACGCTCTTTGGACTGCTTGTTTTATACAAGCCGGACTCGAAATCTGAGAAATAAATGAAGTTTTCTGATGTAATTTACAATTATGCAATCTGCTGTTCCCAAGTTTCTCGGTTTAAAGAGTTTTTAAAATGTGTAGTATAATCATAGATCCATACCTAATAGTAAAATATGTCTGCTACTTCAGATCATGATTTTTTATATTTGTTGGTTTAAATTAATCCTGTTCAGCACTGAATATGCTAACTATTGATGGCATAACGTAGAATTTGGAGCAAAGTAAGTCCATAAATTACAGAATTTAATTTATAGAAAATACCAACGTATTGGAAAATAATTAAGAATTTAAAATTAAAGGAAGAAAGCAAGTAACAAAATTAGAAACTTAAAATTATTTAAGCTGGTCGATAAGCTGTATATTCTAATGCAATTTTTTTTTATTTTTTTATTAATAATTAGCAGGCGTTTGTCTTCCATCTCACCTGATGGAAAGTGACGATTCAAATTCAAATTCAAATTCAAATATTTATTTCTCAACATTGACAATTACTTGTTCTTATTGACGTCAAATAAAACATGATTCTACCAGCAGTTCGAAAAAAAACCTTCGTGAAGAAGAACTGGCAAGAAACTTCACGGGTATATTTTTTTTTTCAAAATAAATTTACAGAGTCTCTTTATGTCTATACAAAATTATTCTTTTCTGCATCTGTTAGCTCGGCAAGTCTCCCTCCCCCCAAGTATCCAAACGACGAACACCCTCAAACGGCACCCGTTCACGAGTTAACGCGGGATCCAGCCATCGCCCTCCTCAACCATATTAGAGGGAAGTGAACGACCCGTCACCCGACGCTACCATAAGAAGACGTACTTTAGTGACAATGACGCTTTAGATATTCATCGGGACGAAGAACTCATCGCACAAACAGACACATTACACATGCTTTGTTACAAATACTAGTACAATCCTGTTAATGAGGGGATTATACCCAAGGGCTTTTATCATCCAAATAATCGGATAGTTTATAATATGCTCTAGCACACAACTTCTCCTTTATAGTTTCTTTGAATTTGTCAGTAGGAAGACCTTGGATATCCTCAGGAACCTTATTATAAAAGCGTATACATTGACCCATGAATGAGTTAGTGACTTTATGAAGCCTGCTATTATGAGCTGCCAGCATATTTCTTCCTCTTGTGTTAACATTGTGCAGATCTTTTTTTCTTTTGAACAAGGTTATGTTCTTTTTAACATACATTAAATTTTCTAAAATATATTGTGAATGGAAGGTAAGAATATTTATTTCCTTAAATTTACTTCTAAGTGACACCCTTGGACCGAGCTGATAGATTGCGCGAACAGCCCTTTTCTGCAGAATAAATATAGCATCGATGTCGGCAGCACTCCCCCACAGCAGAATACCATATGACATGAGGCTGTGGAAGTAACCAAAATAGACTAATCGAGCAGTTGTTTCATTTGAAATTTGTCTAATTTTTTTAACAGCATATGCGGCAGAGCCAAGCCTTTTCGCTAAACCATCAACATGCGGTCCCCACTGCAGTTTGGCGTCTAAGGTTATGCCCAGAAATACAGTTGAGTTTACAGGAGTCAGTTCCTGGCTCTTAACTACAATGTTTGTGTTTACCTGTTTGACATTTGGCAATGTAAATTTAACACATTTCGTTTTTTTTTCATTGAGGAGCAAATTATTAGCTGAGAACCACTGCTCTGTGTTGGAGATGCATTTGTTCACCGCTCGATAGTCAATTTCTTGTCTTTTGATTTTAAACAAGAAGGAAGTATCGTCAGCAAACAATATGACCTCGCATTGATTCTTAACGACCGATGGCAGATCATTAATATAAACTAAATTTAGGAAAGGACCAAGAACTGAGCCCTGGGGCACACCCATTGTCACTGCCGATCCTGATGATTTTTCTCCATTTATTGCAACTTTCTGTTTTCTATTAGAAATATATGATTTAATCAAGGCATGCGCTCGGTTTTTAATGCCGTAATGGTGCAGTTTCATGAGTAGAGTAGTATGATCCACACAGTCGAACGCCTTGGACAAGTCACAAAAGACACAATAGCATCACACGACTCCTCCCAGGCGCTGAATACGTGTTTTATGAGCTCAACACCGGCATCGGTTGTTGAGCGACCCCGCGTGAAACCAAACTGCTTAAAATTCATTAAACTATTACCGTAAAAATGAGAAAGTAATTGATTTAAAATTAATTTTTCAAAAATCTTACTGAGCGTTGGTAGTATAGATATAGGTCTAAAATTATTAGGGTCAGACATACTACCTGCTTTGAATATTGGAATGACCTTACTCAATTTCATTAAATCAGGAAAAACACCATTATCAACACAGTCATTAAATATACTGGCTAAGTACGGGGCTATACCATCAATGACAGATTCAATAATTTTAACAGAAATCCCATCTAAATCGGCAGTATTTTTTACTTTAATGCTTTTAAATGCATTTAAAACTTGTGGAACAGTAACATGTTTAAAAATAAAATCAATATTGCATGAATTTACATTTTCCGTTAGCAGTGACTGTGCAAGAGTGGAACATGAATTAATACTCGAAGTAGTTGACACAGGGATGGCAGTAAAAAAATTTTCAAATGCTTCAGCAACTTCTTTGTCAGTTGACAACACTTTATCATTAATTTTTAAATTATATTTGGTGTGTGGTTCTTTTGCTTTCCCAGTTTCCTGATTTTAATTCCATATATTAATTCCATATATTCCATGCAGTTTTTGAAATGTTAGTACTATATTTAATTTTATTATTAATGTAATTAGATTTAGCTACACTGCAAACTCGTTTAAATAATTTTGAATACTTTTTAACATATTCATAAAATGTCTTATTATGATTATAAGTTCTTTCACTGTACAATTCATATAATCTATTTCTACTTCTGCATATTCCCACTGTTGCCCAGTCACTAAACCTAAATAAATTATTATTTATACATATTTTCTTTTTTTTTAAAACAGAGTCATATTCATTTCTAATTATATTATGAATAGAGTTATATTGAGTAATAGGATCTGCACAGTAATCTAATTTAAATGTTTTTTCAAATACATTTTTCCTAAATGTTTCAAGCCGTCTCTCATTCATGGGTATAAAGGTAATTTCTCTTTTTAAGGTCTTTTTTAGCCCAATATCAAAAGTGGCCAACTGCCCACTATGATCTGATTGTAGTTTATTAATTACTGACTTTGTACATGGCATTAAATTTGTAAAAATGTTATCAAGACATGTGGCTGAGGTCGCTGTGATACGCGTAGGCTCTAAGAAGAGATTTTTTAGGTTGTAACAATTAAAAAGATTCAAGAATCGTTTACTTAGTGATGTCTCTACTAATACATCAATATTAAAATCGCCACAAATAATTATTTCTTTGTTTTTGTTATTTACTCTATGTAATACCTCATCCATAGTGCTCTCAAATACTTCAAATGGTGAGGATGGAGGTCTGTATACACTTATTATAACAATATTCCCTATCTCAATACAGGCTATTTCAACTGATCGCTCAACAGACAGACTTACAATATCAGTGCGTTCTTTAAATGTTAGGCTCTTATGAGTGATGATCATTGAGCCGCCGCAAGTTGTTTGTTCTCTGTTGAATGAACTAGCAATTACATGATTCTTATAAGAAGACATAATTTGACACTGTGTGAGCCAGTGCTCTGTGATACATATTATATGAATATTTTCACAGTTTATGAATAGTTCGATCTGTAATTCCTTACCATCAATGCCCTGCATATTTTGATGGACTATGTTCAGAAAATTATTTTTTACATTTTTATTGCTTAAATTACTACTTAGAATACTGGTGCTAGATGTATTATCTATTGTCACTAACTTATGTTTAAATTATTTCTAATACTATGTTTTGGAATATTACATTCCAACGGGTCAAAAGTATAAAGTGACTGCTCAATAGAAGCAGCGGTTGTAGTCAACGAATTGACTGTTATGAATAAAATATATGATAGCGAGTATGCTATATGTCGTAGGTCATTACTGTACAAATTGTACCTATCATTGGTCATATATGGCTTGTTAATAAATGTATTTAAATCAATAAACTAAAATTTTTCACTATGACGACATGTCATATTTTGTACATCTATATTTAGTCGATGCTTCATATTATTTTCTGAGGGGCTCTGGGTAAATGAAATGCAAACAAAATAATTTTACTAATATTCTGCCTATAAGATGAAGACGAGGATCGTACACGCCTGTCTAAGAGGTAATTAGCTTAACGCTGAAACGAGTGTTATAAAATAAGATAAAAAAAATTTACTAATAAATTTTTTTTTATTAATTAAATGATTGTGGAACATTATGACTGTAACAAAAGCTTCGAAAATAGTGTTGCAAAATTGTTTTATATACATTTTGTACGAAAATCAATTTGCAAGTTTTCATTTATTTATTTAAAGATTTACTTGTCTTATCTTACCATCAATAACAGTATTGCAACGAAGACAAAAAAACGAATTTACTAGTAGTAGATAGTAACAGCAAGCTTAAACTAAGTCATAAAAGGAACTGAAAATGTTATTGCCCTCTAAATCCAAACTTCTCTCCGGTCATAAAATGGCTCTTGTAATGGAGGTATTAGAATGACATCAACCTAGCTACAACGAGGTCGTCCTTTAGTGTACTTAAAGAGAAAACAAGCTCGTGAGTGCAGTGCGACGTGTAACCTCATGAGAATACATTAAAACCTTCGGAAGGTCAAACTTTATAACTTTGTGAATTAGCATTGTTGATATGAGTATTTGTATGATGTATTTGCGGAGAAAACGTTATTTTGTAAACTCGAATTGTCTCTAGTACTTGGAAAAATGTATGAGCGGTGTATTAATTTAACAGACTTAGCAAGCGACCAGGTGGCTTGACTCTTGTACCATGTAACAATGGAAAGGTTCTAATTCGGGACGCTACTTGCGTCAGCATATTTGCTGCCGGCCACCTCAGCCGCACCACCCGAGAACCAGCAGCCGCAGCGGAAGATGCCACTACTAAGAAACGCACTCAATATACAATATTGGAGCCACTATATTTTTTTATTCCAATTGCTGTGGAAACCATGATATGTTGGGGAGTCTCTGCCAAGGAATCCGGGGACAGTCAGAGGTGGGTTATTGGATAAAAATATGTACGCTGTACAAGCCGGCTGTGTTTTATAGTCGCTCCCAGTAAAAATTCTATTACCAGTGCAGTTGTGTTGTTTGTATAAGAAATACGTGTGATCATTTTCTTTGTGATTCTACCTATTGAATGACGTAGCGCACTCGTGAAAATGTGTAGTGTACGGTAGTTCAATTATAAATATTAACTTAAATCTAAACCGTTAAAAACTATCACTACTCAATTGTGCGTGTCGATGTCTGGCCATGGACTTGCGTCTGGACATTAGTCATCATTTTGTGAGATTCACTTTCGTGAGAATAATATTTCTAATTTCGCCACAGTATTTGACTCGTCGAGTGGCTGAGTGGTCTAAGAATTAAAGTTGAAATTGAATGACCCGAGTTCGAAACACGCAACAACCAAAGCTATTTGCGAATTCTTTTTAGTTTATCTAATACTTAAATTTATATTTTTTATATATTTTTTAATAGATTGTACAATATTTGTTGCTTAAATTTTTATATAAATTTTTTTAATTCGTGCTCTGGTATAATTGATTACTATTAACTATGAATCCCTGTAACAGTTGTCACAAGTACATTTCTACTCAAGAACAGATGATGTGTTCTATATGATCAAGCATATTCCACTATGCATGTGTAACTTATAAGCAAGGAAAATTATAAAAAACTCCCCAAGGACTCAACATCTTCGTGGAAATGTCCTAGCTGTAAGCAAAAACAGCGAATAAGTGGAGAAAAAGCAATAAATGCGCCCGTTAGGAATGATCGATCCCCGTCAGCGCCTCCTCCGTCGTCACCATCACCTAAAATTGTTAACGACGAATTGAAAGAATTTATTCGTGAACACATACGTTCGGCACTAACATCTAAGCTTCCTTCGATTTTGCGACAGACACTAGTCACTGAGTTGAAACCACTGCGCGACGAGACAGCTCTCTTACTGCATCACTTACCTTTACTAATGAAAAATATGAAGAAATGAAGGCATTAGTTCAGCAAAAGGAAGCTTACATCAAGGAAATGCAGTCCACTGTCGCTTCACTTGAAGTACAAGTGAATACTGTCCCCGGACGGTTATCATCCATAGAACAGTATTGAAGAGACAGCAATGTAGAAAACCATGGACTCCTAGAATTCAAAAATGACAATCCTGCCAAAACGATTGTGCAGATGGGCAATGTGGTATCATCTCATGTCAGCGAGAGTGACATCTTATCCTGCTTCCGTGTCGCCAATTAACCCTGAAAACAAGCGACCACGGACAGTAGTTGTCAAACTTCGCAGCAACCGTTGTAGAGATGATCTCTTGGGAGCAGTCGCCATATGCAATAAGCAGCACGCCAATGAGAAACTCAATACTTCAGATATCGGTATTGGTGGTGATTAGATGCCCATCCTCGTCTCTGAACACTTGTCTGCTGAAAATAAATCGTTGCATGCTGCTACGAGAGTTAAAACTAAACTTAATGGCTACAAGTTTGTCTGGATTAGGAAAAGACGAATACTCGTACGCAAGGATGAGACAAGTCAAGTCATTTTAATTTCAAATATGGATGATCTTAAAAAATTACGTTTTTTTTTTTTTTTTTTTTTTTTATTAATAATTAGCAGGCGTTTGTCTTCCATCTCACCTGATGGAAAGTGACGATGAAGACGAGGATCGTACACGCCTGTCTAGGAGGTACCTATTCACTCTACACTACGTTAGGCTCCAAATCTTCGCACATGCAGTAGTGAATTCATATTCTTAACATTCAACCTATATTACCAAAACACCAGGGGCCTAAGAACTACAACAAGCAACTTATATAATATAATAACTTATATATTATGAACATACTGCAAAATAACTATGACGCAATTGCACTCACAGAAACATGGCTGAACAGTAACATTAAAAATGACGAAATTTTGGACACAGATATATTACATACCGCAAAGACCGAACACACTCCAATATTAACTCCAAAACTGATTGAGGTGGAGTATAAATCAGGAGTTTAAGGAGTATAAGGAGCCAAAATAAAAATAAATAAAATAAAATAAAATAAAATAAGTCACAAAGAGTTGGGATCTCGAAACCGAACATGAAGACCTGTGGATTATTCTCGACTTCTATGATGGACAGAGCAGAAAACGTATAGGCATAAGTACAGTGTACCTAGCACCACCTCTGAATGATTCAGTGGTCAATAAGTTTTTGATCGGCTCAGTGATGTTGTTGATGAAATGGATTACTGTATTATATTAGGAGATTTAAACATGGGTTACATTGTGTGGTCAAGGGACGTTAATGGTGATGCCCTAAGGCCTAAAAACTTTCATAATAAATTCGGATACAGATTATATTTTATATTTGACGTGCAACTAAACAATACTTTACCATATAAACCAAGATCAGATTTTAATTACTTTAAAGAGGATTACCATGAAATTAATAACGACCAGAAAGAAAATGGCTGGCCTGATGTCTTGTTTAAGAGCGATGCTGTCGATGACATGGTGTCAATTTTCTATAACGAAATAACGAGAGTAATCGCAGAAAATATTCCAAAACGTGTGTCTTGTAACAAAAAATGTCCTCCTTGGATAAATAAAAAAATTAAAAGTATTTTAGCGTAAAAGAACAAATTTAGACTACGGTATCGAAAATTTGGAAATCTTAGAGACAAACATGAATTTGGATTGCTCCGTGATCGTGCTGAGCGATTGATACGTTTTAGCTATAACGAATATATAGCCACGACAGAAACAAATCTGTGTAAGGGTAATACATAAAGGTAAATACATAAAGGATAAACGATCCTTATCTCAATATATTCCTTTGGTAATGCATTCGGATCGCGAATCTGTCGACTCAGGTACCACTGTCTGTGAGTTGTTCTCACAGCAATTCTGCTCTGTTTTCAATTCATCATTTAATAACTGTAGCATCGACTTCGAAAGCTGTTTTGAGACATCTTGTAGCTCGTTGCCTCTACATAATATAAGGTTTACTGAGAGACAAGTCCTACACCAAATTTCGAAAATTGACGTCACTAAAGGTTGCGGTTCAGACGGTATTCCACCTTTCTTTGACAAGAGATGTGCAGCTTATTTAGCTGTTCCTCTTATGCATATCTTCAACCATTCTCTCAATAAAGGTATTTTTCCGAGGGAATGGAAGAGGGCTCTAATAGTTTTTACTTTTTAAGTTACTCCAATTTATAAAAAAGGAGATAAGAACTTAGTTAAAAATTACCGTCCCATCTTGAAACTGTCTACTTTTTCTAAACTGTTCGAGTCGCTTGTTTGTCCAATCATAACGACCCACACAAAACACCTTGTAGTCTCTCAACATCATGGACTTCGGGAAAGCAAGTCTACGCTCACAAATCTGGTCGCATATGTGATGGACTTGTCTGACTCAATGAATAACTGAGGACAAACGGATGCTATACATACTGATTTTAGTAGTGCGTTCGACAAGGTTGACCATGGTATACTAATTCATAAGCTTGCATCACAATATGGCATCCGTAGCCCCTTAACACAATGGTTCCAGTCGTATCTCGAACATCGTCCACAATCAGTGGTGGTGAACGGTTTCGAATCCAGTTCTTACTTTGCAACATCCAGTGTACCACAGGGTTCTTATCTCGGTCCTATTTTATTTACGTTGTTCGTCAATGATATAGTCAACTGTGTTAAAAATAGTACGTGTTCGCTGTTTGCGGATGATATGAAAGTCTACAGGCAAATAAAGAATCGCGATGACACCATTTTTCTTCAAACGGACATTAGTCGGATAAGCTTATGGTGTTTAGCAAATAAAATGTCCCTAAATGTATCCAAATGTCATTTGATTACGTTCAGTAAGAAGAAAAATCCAATTGAGGTTGACTATTTCATTGACGGGCAAAGTATTCACAGAGTAAATAGTATAAAAGACCTTGGGGTGCACTTGGACTCGCACTTGTCGTTCATTACGCCTTTTGACGATATCGTAGATAGATCCGCAAAAGTGCTGGGCTTAAAATAAAGAGGTCTACGAAATATTTTCAAAACTCAAAATCCAAAATACTGCTTTTTAACTCGCTGCTCAGGAGCATGTTAGAGTGCGCAAGTGTTGTGTGGAACCCTTATTATGCGGTCCACTCCAATAGACTTGAAAGCTTGAGTCACAGCTTTACGAAACACTTAGCTTTCCGGTCAAGCGGAATAAGCCACATGGCTAGTTACGAGGATTGTTTATCCTTTTTCGGAATTAATAAATTAAATCATCGGCTTTTAATGCTTGATCTAGTTTTTCTATATAAACTTGTAAACAATAAGCTCGACTGTCAAGAACTATTAAAAAGGATTTCATTCCGTGTTCCGTTGCCAAATACACGACACAAACATAATAAACTTTTCTATGAGCCACGAACAAACAACAACATTGGATCAAATGCCCCTATAAACAGACCCTGCAGGTCATACAATAATTTGTCCCCTAATAATACAGTGGATATTATCAATGATAACCTCATAAAACTTAGACATTAAATCCTTAATAATTCTATTTAAATATGCAATTTATGAAAATTTTACGGTTATTTATTTTATAATACTTATGCGAGTATTGTTAAATTGTTTTTGTTCCTTACAGTCTTGAACGATTCATATTGTTTTTGAGTATAGATGGATATATTGAACTGTTATTTCAATTCAAATCAATCAATTTGTTTTATTACGATTACTATTATTATTTTATTTCAATGTTTTTATAAATTTACGTCAATATATAATTTATTTTTTTATTTTTTATGTTAATTGTATTATTATTACTTGTAACGTAAACTATATGGCTTAAGTAATTTTGTAAATTTTAGTCTTTTAAAATGTATTTTATTACTTTATAAAGAAATGTTACATTTTAATAAATTTTAAAATTTAATGGTTTCTAAAATAGTTTTATTTGTATATGTACACATTTTTCACGATGATTACAATATTATCAATCACAATTAAATTATAATTTTTATTTAGGTACAATGAAAGCCACGACCGCCTTACAACCTTAAGAGTTTTTTTTTTCATTTAACTTGCTTCGCCGCGCCTTTATATTTAGTCAGTAAGCCACAGAGTGCATTGCGGGATGCACTCATTGTCTTTATAACAGAACATTGAAAGGTTAAGTTCAGTTCCCATTTTAAATATTTCTTGTGAAATAAGCAATCATAAAATACTTATTTCAACCCAAAACACTTTTGCACCATTCGCGTAAATTCAGCAAATAAAATTTCATTTCGCGTAGTTTGAAAATTTCTAAAACATTTGCAGTCTTGCAGATTCTGAAAATAGCACAAAACTATTGTAATCAATCAATAAATCAAATCAATTTATTTGCAAAATATGGTCGATACAGTAGCTGTTTAATTATTAAGGTACAGCATATTTAACCGTGTCAAACGGTGTGCAAATCTTTGCGACGTCATATAATTAGACCTTAATCAAACTATCAATTAATAAATTTAAAATGTCAACATCAACAATGAAAAACTTATAATAATTATTTAAGCTAAGGACTTAAATCTATGATAAAAATTCATTTAATGAGTAGTAACCCTTATCTAATAAATAATTAAATAAATTTATTTTAAATAGTCTAAATGTCAAGTTAGTAAAGTTATTTTACAGAATATTTAGTTCTGGAGGTTAATTCGCGATGTCATCCACGAATTCGATTCGACATCAAAGATTCGTCTGATGATGAAGCTTGCTTTATTGCTGCTATACTGCAACTGCTTTTTGTAGTCACAATTTTTTTAACTATTCTCATAGCTGGCAAAGGAACATACGGCCCATGAACATCATAAGTGCTTTATTTATTAATAGTAGTTGTGATGATTATGTCGACTAAGGATGCGATGCTGACCACAAACTTCAGTTTGCCTTTGTTGCAGTGATTGCACTGGCCTATCCTTTGACCAGAACCCAACCACGTAAACGTGAATACTATGGAGGTCAAAAAGAGAAGGACTGTAGCGCCGCCTCAGACGAGATCTAAACACATAAAACTCTACTACCACATAATAAGGCATCAATTAATAAAACTACAAAAATACTATTGCATTTAAACGCATACCATGAACCATACTAGATCCTGAAAAGTCGATAAGGTCTATTTTTACACGCTTTCTTTTATCTTGATATGTTTGTAGCTTTGTTTAGGTCAAATCGTACAGGATGAATTAGAAAAAAATTATGACATTATAATTAAAAGGAATTTAGTCAGGATTTTCTACACATAAAGTTCTTTTTTAATATTTTCAGGAGTTCAAATCAAATCAAATCAAATGAATTTATTTGCGAAAAAATGTGTACAAATAGTTCTTAATTAAAATTGACAGTATATTTTTTACTGTTAAACAGCGTGCAAATATTTATGAGAAGTTAATTACAAAATGATTTACTATCTAAAAACCTATTTCAAAATAGTATTTACAAATATTAATATTTAAATGTTATAAAAATATTACAAAACATTATGATTCTTAAACTTATACATATAGATTCATTTAATTACAATTCAGTGTCTTTAAAGTACTCATCAATTGTGTAGTAACATTTTTGTATTAATAAGTCATATATTTTTCGTTTTTAGTCATTAAAATTTAAGTTTTTATAATAAAAGGGCAACTATCTATATCGATAGCCATACAAGCCATTTCTACTAAATAAATGTTAATTTGTTTTTTACTCAAAATATCTTTATTTCTAGTTCTTAAAATCATGACATTACCTAGTTCCTTAAAATATTCCTTTTGTTTTTGTACAAACAATAACATTTCGAATGCGTACAAACTCGGCAAAGTGAGTAATTTTGAAACAGCAAAAAGAGGCCTGCACGGATCTCTGAAATCTGCTCTACAAAGTGCTCTAACACATTTCTTCTGAACCAAAATTACTTTCTGGATGTCTAAAGAATTTCCCCATAAAATTAAACCATAGCGCAAAATAGATGAAACATAACCATGATAAGCTAATTTTGCTGCTTGTTGACTTACAGTTCTACGTACGACGTACAAATAATCTACCTAAGACGAAAACAAAACTATTTAGTTTTTTACATAAATTATTTATATGTTTCTAGTCACAATACTTATCTAGAGTTATTCCTAAAAACTTGGTACTACCTGCTCTATTTCCGTGGTTCGAGATGGTAACCGAATTACATCAGCTTTACTTCTGTATGTCTGGTATTGCATAAAATTTGTTTTATTCATATGACTAAATCATTTTGATTAAAATAATTAGTAATAGAGGTGAGTGCTTTATTAGGTTCATGTTCCAGAGATTTCGTATTTTTTTGCCGTTATGTTTATTTTTATGTCGTCAGCGAAAAGTACACATTCATGCTCGGTAACAGTAGGAAGATCATTACTGAATAAAATAAATAAAAACGGCCCTAACACACTCCCTTGGGGGATTCTGAATGGATTTTGTTTTTGAAACGACGACTTATACTCCTTTACCCTATTTGCACACATTTGTGACACTTCGACGCATTGATCTCTATGCTGCAAGTAATTCGTTAGTCTTTTTTTATTTATTTTTTTAATTATTAATAATTAGCAGGCGTTTGTCTTCCATCTCACCTGATGGAAAGTGACAATGAAGACGAGGATCATACACACCTGTCCAAGAGGTACCTATTCACTCTACACTTGAAAACTCCAGGGTTATATTTGTCTGGAAAAACAGACGCAGGCAAATCGTTCTACTTTTTGGCAACACGAACCAAAAATAAGCTATCAAACCGTTTAGTTCGGCTCATCGGCACGCTAACCACAAACGGGTGAAACTTCTGTCTGCGTCTGGTTGACCGCTGAAGAAAGGGGGATGGTTCGATCAGCTGAAAAAGAACATTTGCACACTCTCCAAAGTGCAATCTGTAAAAAACCGATAGACTAGCAACTTTTCGACGATGCTCAAAAGTTTGCAGTCTCGAAGAAGTGTTTGTCGTCACTTATGAGTCTACGGGCCCTTCGGTCGACAGAATTCAACGCTTCAAGATGGTATTTTGCGGAATCATGCCAAAGATGGCTGCAGTACTCCATACAAGATCGAACCTGGGCTGTGTACAGGTTGAGCAGCTGTTCGGAGTTGAAGTACCGCCGGACCTTTGCGATGACTCCCAATTTTTCGGAAGCTGACTATGCCATGGTTTCAATCTGTTGACCGAAATTAAGTTTCGACGTGATGGTCATGCCTACAAGCCCTAGTTGGTTTTTGATCGGTACAGATACACTTTGGAAAGTGGGCGTCAAGTTGAATGTGCTCTTTTTACCCGGGAAGAGACACGTCTGGGTTTTGGAAGGGTTGAACTAGACAAGGTTGGCTTCACCCCAATCGGAAACCCTGCATAGTGTCAAATCAACCCGTTCGACCATCGACTCTCTCTGAAAGTGGGTCTGGTTTGGACTCGCTCGCGCATTGGACACATATCTCTCTACAACAGTGCTGTCATCGGCGTAACCAATAATGCCTTCCAATAAAAGAAGGTCATTAATGTGCAGCAGGAATAATGTTGCAGAGGGAACAGATCCCTGAGGTACGCCGGCGTTGATCGCCATTAGGTCCGATTAGAAGCCATCGACGACAACTCGACCTGACCGTTCCCTCAGGAAATCAGAAATCCAGTCGCAGAGTCCAGATGGTATGCCATACGCAGGAAGCTTGCTCAAAAGGGCTTCGTGCCATACCCGGTCAAAGGCCTTGGAAATATCCAAGGATATGGCTATTGCCTCTCCGTGCCCTTCCAAGGCCATGCTCCATAGATGCGTGATACTATAATAATAAAATAAATAATAAAATCCCCAGACAAACACACCAACTGTATGGCCCCAAAGTAAGCAGAGCTTGTGTTATGGATGACCATACAGCGAACTGGGGGGGATCCCAGAATAAACATACATATATAAACAAACAACCATGACCCGAAAACAAACATCTGTGTTCATCACACAAATGCATGCCCCTGCCAGGACTCGAACCTGGGACCTTCGGCGTATGAGGCAAAGCCACTTACCACTACACCAATCGGTCGTCTTACTAGAAGGTCTCCTGTTGAGCGTCCTCGGCGGAAACCATATTGGTTGTCACTGAGGAGCTCATTGTTCTCCAGGTACGTCAGGAGACGATGGTTCAATACACGTTCCATAATTTTGCGAATTATGGAAGTGATTGCAATAGGTCTATAGTTGACTGGGTCGGCTCGACTGCCCCTTTTTTGGTACGGGCTGTACGTTTGCAAACTTCCATGATTTTGGAACTTTTCCAGTCCTTAAAGAGAGTCGATATAGGCGTGTCAAAACAGAAGACAACTCGGCTGAACAGTGCTTTAAAACCACTGTGGGAATATAATCCGGACCAATGGTCTTATTTACGTCTAGATTTTGTAAGCATTTGAGTACCTGTTTCTGGTGAATTTGGATGGCCTCCATCTTGGGGCCGAATGGGGGTAACGTGGGTGGGCTTTAACCTTTGGAATCTAGACGTGAACATTCCGTGAAGAGATTTGCGAACAAGTCTGCCTTCTCTTTTGCGCTATGGGCCAAAGACCCGTCAGGACTTTGCAGTGGTCGCAGTGATGGGCGACAGAAGTTCATCTCAACTGCCTTGGCAAGAGACCAGAAAGCTTTACTCCCCGTGGGATAGGATGCTAACTTGTCCCCGATACGGCCAATGTGGTCGAAACGAGCGCTTCCGACCACCTTTTTGCAGGACTTGGCAGCAGCATTGTACGCCTGCTTCTTAGCTGGGAGATCCAAAGTTTTGCTTCTGCGAGCGCTGGCCCAGGCTTGGTATGCTACATGCTTTCGCTTTTCAGCTAGGAGGCAATCAGCATTAAACCATGGGTGGGCTTTGGACTCCAGGGGTACATCAGAGAACGGTATAAAGTACTCCATACCTTGACATATCACACTGGAGACAGCATCAGCACAGCATGATGGATCAACAGATGTAAAGCAGCTTGCCGCCAAGGATAAAAGGCGAAAAAGTGACGCATCTCATCCCAATCTGCTGACTTGTACCACCATGCTCGCCTTTTGCCTTTTGGGCTGGTATCGGTTGGCGAGTATTGCGACACAGATTTCACCAGACAGTGGTCGGATGTCCCTAATGGCGGAGATACGGACACCGAGTATCTGTCTGGATCGGTTGTCAGCAGAAGGTCCAAGCAATACGCAGTATGGTCAACAACGTCAGGAATGCGCGTAGGTTCGTGGACGAGCTGGGAGAGACCATGAGTTACTGCGAACCGATAGGTTTCTCTGCCAGCGTGGTCGGTGTCCTTGAACGGGTACAGCCACTCTCCATGGTGGGCATTAAAGTCCCCAAGGAACAACTCGTCTCTGACATACACGCACACGCCCGTATTGGGGTGAAATTTGGTCTCCAGGATATAGCCTGGGTAATGCAGGTATGCCAGATCCGAACGATTACAGATCTGCGTGTCTGTCAGAAAGAATAAGTGCGGCCTCTCTGTCTCAGGGTGGTGGTGGACATCGTAGAGATTTGAGTGCACTCCTCGGATGTTAGAGAAGTGTACTTTTAGGGAGAGGGAGTGTATCCGCTGTCGGCACTTATTTTTCTTTTTTGACTTTTCCATTACGTGAATAGGGTGAATAGGGGAGAGGAATAGAAGTTGAGTGAAGCGCAACGATTGGAACCAAGCAACTCGAGTGGTCAGACCCACTGGTGGGGGACTCACATGGAGACCACGGGGACGCCCAAAACCCCCAGGGGATCGCCATCGGGCCCTCTCCATCCGGTCGCCAACCGGCACGATGGAGCAATCCTGGGATTTTACACAGGCGGTGGGGCAGCCTTTCGCGAATGGCTAGAACGCTAGTTGGGCCCCCTACAACCTGCGGTCGGCCAGCGGTGCACCGTTTCTTTGGATCCCGCTGCCCTCCAGGATGAGCCACCCGGTGCATCATAACGCATCGAGTTCAAACGGCTCTCATACGCTGCGCAATTACTCGGACCTATTCTCCTCCAATGGCTACTCAAGACATCATGCCGGAATGTGACTAGGTCACTTGGCGGCATGGCTTTGTCTCGAGGGTGGTTGCAAGCCGCGGTTGGAACATACCCCTTGATGCATTTCCCTTATACCATATGACTCTAGCTTTTAGATAGAGCAAAACATATGAGATTAGGTGTACATACTCGTACATATAGGGTAACTCATACAGAGAAAGGTACTGTACCTGTAGTATAAAAGAATGAAGACGCGAACAAAAGCTAGTAAATAAGTAAAAATGAACTAAACAATTTCCTGTAATAGTTTTGAAGAAAATCTTATATTACTAAATAAATCTAAAACTCAGAGGAAATATAAATTTATTTCAAACGAATAGAAATTTGAGACAACAATTTTGCCTGCTCATAAACTTTTTTGAGGAAATAAGCGATGCAACAGCTGTGTTCCCTATTTTTTAGACTTACATTAAATCACAAGCCAGAACTTATTTAGTAAAATTCGTAACCAAATTAATTTTTCTGTGAAAGATTTGAAATATTCTTGTGTTTTTTCCATCGTGTTAATAATATTTCATCCGTGATATGGATTTATAAAATATTTAATTATTCTGCTAAAACCAGTATCAACAAATCAAAAACAGTATCTACATATTGATTGTTGTATTGTCAAAATAAAAAAATGAGTTGAACAGATATTTTTCCAAGTTCTTACTTATTTAATTAGGCTATTCATCAAATTGTAAAGATTTTTCTCAAAACAAAAAAGAAGTTCTCCTTTCTACAAGCTTACCAGACCGATTTAATTCCAAAAAAAACATTCAACTAATCAAGTGATCTATATGCTTAAAGGCTTTGGTAAATAACACGGGTATCTTTATGAAAGGGTACCAGATCTAGATAAATAAACAGGAGTCAATTATCCTATCTAAGTAGATTACAATGGTGCTACCGCCGCGAGTCAAACGTACCCTAGGTGAGTAATTGACCCCTAACTTAATTATTAATTTCACAGTTTCACGTAGAAAATCTTACTATATGACAAGGCAATGCAACTGAAGGATACACATTATAATCTCGATTGGTCCATAGGTGTGGGACATGCAATGCCATAGTTTAATTTATAACTCCCTCTTTTTGCCTCGGGGTTAAAAATAAAGAACTTTCGTGCGGGCTTCGCAAATATTTTTATAATGTTTGAATGAATAAACATTTTTTAATCACTTTTACCTACGTACGAAAATGTTATATTATTATATTATTTTAAAATATCTTCCTATTTCTTAATCAAGTAAAATAAAAGATAAAAAATTAAAGGCGATTTTATGTATTTCTTTGAAATATAGAAATGAGCAACGAGGCACTGTCGACAAATACCATAAACGATAAACATGTAGTAGAAAGAAAAAACCGATGGAAAAAGAAGCTAAGGCGAAAATGTTCAATAAAATCTATAAGAGGGGGTACGATTTTTCTAGTACATAAATTATAGATAAACAAACAAAACGCAGCAAATCGTGCTTGCTAATGTCATGTCCCAGCAAAATTGTTGTTTGCAGTTATTCGTATTTCAACCTTCTACTTTTTTTTTGAACTCTTTGAAACAGACTCGCTCGCAATTTTGCCGAAATTTATAAAAAAAAATCGTAACTCGAAAACTCGTATAACATATGTAGGGGTGATTCATATACCTATCAACACGAGGCACCTAAAAAAAATTTTGGACATCACTTTTCTGGCCGTATGAAAATGAACGTTTCGACATAACGACATGAGGGCTGTTCTAAAAATACATTTTAGCTGGCTGTACCTAGTAAAGCACGATATTTATAGTTTTAGACCACCAAATTTACCAGAATATATTTGAGATATAAAAAGGAGGCATTACAAGCTTGCAGAAGTAGCCTTTCAATTATTTTTTTAAATGAAAAGTTGATACAATAATTTGCATATAAATAAAAATAATGGGACAATATTATCGACATATTTTTGTATACATACTTATTTTGTAAATGTGCTTTATTGCGTCTATATTAGTTGATCTACGGAAATATTATAAATGAACTGCATTCATGGTAACATTATAATTATTTTCAAGCTCACTCAATTAATATTTGCTATTCAAAAAAAACACGTGATCCTCTTTAGGTCTGTTGATATTTATCTCCTAGTTAATACACTTAGAACTATTAATATTATAATTTATAGATTTATTGAGTATATTTGTTTTAGGCTATAAGGCTAACTATAGTACACCTTTAACAATCGATTAGTGACTATTAATATAGCGATATAAGGCTCTTAGATATAACTATTTCATTCATGACCTTAAATTTTTTATAATAAGGACTAAAATTTATTATCGATTAAAAAGTTGAAAATGTAATTTTAGTGATTTCTCAATTTAGATCTAAGCTTCGCACATTTAACGCCTCAACGGCACTCATCCACATCGTAGGTCAAGACGCTGAAATTTGACATGTAGCTTTCCTGTATGATGTATACGACGAATAATGAAAGCTAATTCTATTTATTTATTTTGTTTATTTATTTAATGGCACCACAAACAGAGTACAATCTTAATATTAGGTTAGAACTATACATTTTTTTTTTTTTTTTTTTTTTTTTTTTATTAATAATTAGCAGGCGTTTGTCTTCCATCTCACCTGATGGAAAGTGACGATGAAGACGAGGATCGTACACGCCTGTCTAAGAGGTACCTATTCACTCTACACTTGAAAGCTCCAGGGTTATATTTGTCTGGAAAAACAGACGCAGGCAAATCGTTCCACTCTTTGGCAACACGAACCAAAAATGAGCTATCGAACCGTTTAGTTCGGCTCATCGGCACGCTAACCACAAACGGGTGAAACTTCTGTCTGCGCCTGGTTGACCGGTGGAGAAAGGGGGAAGGTTCGATCAACTGAAAAAGAGCATTCGCACACTCTCCAAAGTGCAATCTGTAAAAAACCGATAGACTAGCAACTTTTCGACGATGCTCGAGACTTTGCAGTCTCGAAGAAGTAAGTTTGTCGTCACTTATGAGTCTACGGGCCCTTCGGTCGACAGAATCCAACGCTTCAAGATGGTATTTTGCGGAATCATGCCAAAGATGGCTGCAGTACTCCATACAAGATCGAACCTGGGCTGTGTACAGGTTGAGCAGCTGTTCGGAGTTGAAGTACCGCCGGACCTTTGCGATGACTCCCAATTTTTTGGAAGCTGACTATGCCATGGTTTCAATCTGTTGACCGAAATTAAGTTTCGACGTGATGGTCATGCCTACAAGCCCTAGTTGGTTTGTGATCGGTACAGATACACTTTGGAAAGTGGGCGTCAAGTTGAATGTGCTCTTTTTAGCGGAGAAGAGACACGCCTGGGTTTTGGAAGGGTTGAATTTGACAAGATTGGCTTCACCCCAATCGGAAACCCTACAAAGTGTCAAATCAACCCGTTCGATCATCGACTCTCTCTGAAATTGGATCTGGTTTGGACTCGCTCGCGCATTGGAGACATATCTCTCTACAACAGTGCTGTCATCGGCGTAACCAATAATGCCATCCGATAAAAGAAGGTCATTAATGTGCAGCAGGAATAATGTTGCAGAGAGAACAGATCCCTGAGGTACGCCGGCGTTGATCGCCATTAGGTCCGATGAGAAGCCATCGACGACAACTCGAATTGACCGTTCCCTCAGGAAATCAGAAATCCAGTCGCAGAGTCCAGATGGTATGCCATACGCAGGAAGCTTGCTCAAAAGGGCTTCGTGCCATACCCGGTCAAAGGCCTTGGAGATATCCAAGGATACGGCTATTGCCTCTCCATGCCCTTCCAAGGCCATGCTCCATAGATGCGTGACGTACACTAGAAGGTCTCCTGTTGAGCGTCCTCCGCGGAAACCATATTGGTTGTCACTGAGGAGCTCATTGGTCTCTAGGTACGTCAGGAGACGATGGTTCAATACACGTTCCATAATTTTGCAAATTATGGAAGTGATTGCAATAGGTCTATAGTTGACTGGGTCGGCTCGACTGCCCTTTTTTGGTACGGGCTGTACGTTTGCAAACTTCCGTGATTTTGGAACTTTTCCAGTCCTTAGAGAGAGTCGATATAGGCGTGTCAAAACAGGAGACAACTCGGCGGCACAGTGCTTTAATACCACTGCGGGAATGCCATCCGGACCACTGGCCTTATTCACGTCTAGATTTTGTAAGCATTTGAGTACCTGTTTCTGGTGAATTTGGACGGCCTCCATCTTGGGGCCGAATGGAGGTAACGTGGGTGGGCTTTTACCTTTGGAATCTAGACGTGAACATTCCGCGAAGAGATTTGCGAACAAGTCTGCCTTCTCTTTTGCGCTGTGGGCCAAAGACCCGTCAGGCCTTTGCAGTGGTGGCAGTGATGGGCGACAGAAGTTCATCTCAACCGACTTGGCAAGGGACCAGAAAGCTTTACTCCCCGTGGGATAGGATGCTAACTTGTCCCCGATACGGCCAATGTGGTCGAAACGAGCGCTTCTGATCACCTTTTTGCAGGACTTGGCAGCAGCATTGTACGCCTGCTTCTTAGCTGGGAGATCCATAGCTTTGCTTCTGCGAGCGCTAGCCCAGGCTTGGTATGCTACATGCTTTCGCTTTTCAGCTAGGAGGCAATCAGCATTAAACCATGGGCGGGCTTTGGACTCCAGGGATACATCAGAGAACGGTATAAAGTATTCCATACCTTGACATATCACACTGGAGACAGCATCAGCACAGCATGATGGATCATCAGAAGTAAAGCAAGCTTGCCGCCAAGGATAAGAGGCGAAAAAGTGACGCATCTCATCCCAATCTGCTGACTTGTACCGCCATACTCGCCTTTTGCCTTTTGGGCTGGTATCGGTTGGCGAGTATTGCGACACAGATTTCACCAGACAGTGGTCGGATGTCCCTAATGGTGGAGATACGGACACCGAGTATCTGTCTGGATCGGTTGTCAGCAGAAGGTCCAAGCAATACGCAGTATGGTCAACAACGTCAGGAATGCGCGTAGGTTCGTGGATGAGCTGGGAGAGACCATGAGTTACTGCGAACCGATAGGTTTCTCTGCCAGCGTGGTCGGTGTCCTTGAACGGGTACAGCCACTCTCCATGGTGGGCATTAAAGTCCCCAAGGAACACCAACTGCGCAGAGGGATAGCGTCGTTGGACCTTATCTGCAGTATCACTGAGATATTCAATGAGTCGAGTTGTCTCCTGAGCTCCCGTGTGTGATCGGTAAATACTGGCGTATACAATTCGGTCCAGGCCAGTATCTACATAGACCCATAAGACAGAAAAATCCGGAACTTCCAAGTATCGGAGACGCCGACAACAGATCTCGTCTCTGACATACACGCACACGCCCGCATTGGGGTGAAATTTGGTCTCCAGGATATAGCCTGGGTAATGCAGGTATGCCAGATCCGAACGATCACAGATCTGCGTCTCTGTCAGAAAGAATAAGTGCGGTCTCTCTGTCTCAAGGTGGTGGTGGACATCGTGGAGATTTGAGTGCACTCCTCGGATGTTAGAGAAGTGTACTTTTAGGGAGAGGGAGTGCATCCGCTGTCGGCACTTATTTTTCTTTTTGGACTTTTCCATTATGTTGTTGTTAGGGTGAATAGGGGAGAGGAATAGAAGTTGAGTGAAGCGCAACGTTTGGAACCAAGCAACTCGAGTGGTTAGACCCACTGGTGGGGGACTCACATGGAGACCGCGGGGACGCCCAAAACCCCCCGGGGATCGCCATCGGGCCCTCTCCATCCGGTCGCCAACCGGCACGATGGAGCAATCCCGGGATTTTACACAGGCGGTGGGGCAGCCTTTCGCGAATGGCTAGAACGCTAGTTGGGCCCCCTACAACCTGCGGTCGGCCAGCGGTGCACCGTTTCTTTGGATCCCGCTGCCCTCCAGAATGAGCCACCCGGTGCATCATAACCCATCGAGTTCAAACGGCTCTCATACGCTGCGCAATTACTCGGACCTATTCTCCTCCAATGGCTACTCAAGACATCATGCCGGAACGTGACTAGGTCACTTGGCGGCATGGCTTTGTCTTGAGGGTGGTTGCAAGCCACGGTCGAAACCTACCACCTGCAAAATGGTTATCCCGCCATTCATCGGTCGCCAGAGCCTCGTCCGCTGTCCGGCAGGGTGCACCACGGGCAGGTGAGGTTGGCATTTGGAGAGTCTTGATGGTAGGCGACTCCCCCTTACACCCCAAAACATATTATTATAATATTTTATAAATTGCACCCCAATTATTGCTATGCACAGCATTTAAATTATATAATTTTAATTTAGTAGGCTACACACAATTATATTAACTTAATAACTAACAATATCTTTTTTTAAACATGAACTTGACGACTAAAGCAAGAAACAAAAATATTGTTACATTTTTGAAAATTTGAGAAAGCTATTGAGGTTTTGAGAAAAAATATCCACATTTTTACACTTCTCATTATATGATCTGCACATGCGATACAATGCATCATTATAAGTGACATTATTATTACAAAAAAGTATATAAAACAAATTTTTTACCCTCTGGGGGGTAGCCCCCGCTTTCAGTGAAAACTTACTTAACAAATCTGAGGCGTCCCATTTATTAAAAATTTTATGAATCACGCCCAGTTCGTGGTTATTCCGTCTTGACAGAAGTGTTTGAGTGTGAAGTGTGTGTGTTCTGAACACGATAGATTTCTAGCCTGGATTCATATGTCGGTAGCTTGCGCCTCATACCGAACTTAGAACACAAGCTACGAAGAAAACGTCTTTGAATTGCTTCTAATCTGTCAATATGAATATTGTAAAAAGGAGACCAGATTATTGTACTGTATTCCAGTATGTTTCTTACAAGTGAATAAGACAAAGTTAATAAGCTTTCAGACCTCCGAAAGGGTTTAGTAGTCCGGATAATGAAACCAACAAGTTTATTAGACTTAGATACTAAGTATTCATAATGACGTGTATAACTTAATTTGGAATCTAGCCACACACCAAGATCTTTACTACATTTTTTCGATTTCGTTAATCGTTCGTCGACAAACTACATTTTGTCGATGAACAGCAACATTATTGGTGTTATATAAGTAATGTACCAGATTTTTGTATTTTGTAAAACTGATGACAAAGCATTTTTTAATATTTAGAGACATATTATTTTTATCGCACCAATCGTGTAAACTTATCAATATTACTTTGTAGTTTTAAGGCATCTTCGTAGGTTACAATATCCTGGTAGATCTTAATATCATCCGCATAGGCTATACAGTCACAGGTAAATGATTCTACGAGATCATTAATGAATATGTTAAACAAAAGCGGTCCTAGATTTGATCCCTCAGGAATGCCAGAAATTGATACATAGGGCACTGACCCGAAGCCATGAACAGTAACTACGTTGGACCGATTTGATAAATAAGAAGAAAGCCAACGTAAGAATGTGCCATGTGTGCCTAAGCGGTGTAATTTCAAGTACAGAATGTTGTTGTCTACCTTGTCAAAAGCTTTGGAAAAATCTGTGTATAGAGAATCAGTTTGTATGTGATTATTAAATGCTATATTTAAGTGACGAGTGTATGCTAGAAGGTTTGTGGTAGTTGATCGACCTGTGACAAATCCATGCTGCTTGCTACTTATAACTGATTTGAGGTTAAAATATAAATGTTTGTATATGAGCCTTTCAAAAATTTTTGCAAAACAGCTAATTATACTAATAGGTCGGAAATTTTAACATCTATTTTGCTCCCTGATTTAAAGATGGGAACAATTTAGGAAATTTTCCATACTTCCGGAAATTTGCCGGTCAGTAAACTTTTATTATAAATTATAAACAGGGGCTTACTAATAATAAGGTCTTAATAAATATTGCTGGTATTCCATCTGGTCCAGCACCTTTTGAAACGTCCAGGGATTTGATTGCTGTTACGATATCATTTTCTGTTATATGAATTGAGGAAATACTATTATTATTTATTTCTGGAAATTCAGGGATATAGGTATTTGACGATGGTTCACTGTAAACAGAGGCAAAGTGCATTGCAAATAAGTTGGCTATATCGCTGCCGTTATTGGCTGTCACTGAGTTATAGCTCATTTGGTTTAACAGGTCAAGTGTAAATTTTTTCGATTTAGTGTATCTCCAAAATACCCTTGGATCTGTTTTAATGTTTTCTTCTGTATTATGCAAGTAAGTTTTGTAACATTTGTCAAATTCATTTTTAACATTAGATCTAAGCAGGGAATATGTATCAAAATCACGAGGGTTGCCGAACTTTTTATAGTTAACATGAAATTTGTGCTTTTCTTTCATCATTTTAATTAACGAATGTGAAAACCATGAAGGCCATGAATTATGTGATTTAGAAATTGGCGTATGCTTTTTAATTATTTCCCACAGATGATTATAAAAAAAATTGAAGAAAATCGTTACGACTTAGATTTTCATAATCATCCCAACATATTTTACGTAGTTCAGAGGTACAAGCATCAAAATTTGTTTTATGAAATTTATATCTGATACCTTGATTCACTTTCAAACGTGATTGTTTAGAATAATTAAAGGTGATTTCTAAAGGATGGTAATTATCGCAACGACTTAACTCAGCAGTTTCTTGAATGGTACAAGACGTCTGAGAATTGTTTAAGACGATTTCAAAAATTTTATCTATAACATTCACAACGGTATTTGATTGGACTAAGTCTACTCTTTCAATAAAATCACACAAAGCACGATCCTTTTGATTTAGGTTTGTAGAATATTTATTGTTCCAATTGATGCCAGGACAATTAAAATCGCCTATTATAAGAGTTTTATCCAGAGAAGACTGAATGGTGGTTTCATAATGGTCAAGTAAGTTTTGAATGTGTTCAAAGGGGACGTAATTAGGTAAATATAAAGTGCATATATTTAGAGTAACATTTTTTAATTTAATTGTAACCCATATGTCCTCAAGAATAGAGTTCAATTTTTTTTTTCTCCATAGAAACCAAACTTTTTTTAACGGCAATTAGCACGTTTTTTTCTTTTCTTTTTTTGCTGCCGAAGCACCCTCTCGGGAGGGAGGTGGAAGATGCGTCATGCATACCGCCGCAGGCAACCGACTTCCGCGACGGTGATGTGGGACTCACCAGAGTGGCACCTACCCACTAAAAACCACCTAAACGGCTGAAGCATGGGAATGCTGTCAGCCTTCATCGGAACGACACCCGGGTAGTGAGGTGGGTGCGCAAGCAGGGACCCGCTATAGGGTCAACCTATATACCTCGAATCAAAGAGTTCAGAGGACGCCACGGATTTGTCAAGTCTCGCATAAGCAAATAACATCATAGTTGTTGGACAATATTGAACCATAAATGTCTGAAGTTTTAGATTTCGTACCTCAAATGTTTTGATAGTAAACAGTAAACAATTTATCCATAAGTAGATACATGAAGTGTTCATATAATGATTTTTTTACACACAAACAAAAATCGGTAAAATAATTGTTCCTAGCGCAACGATTCTATTACTTGTTCATTTTTGATGTAAACGAATGGCGATGTTTCATCCTTTCGCACGAATACGCGGCCGTTCCTCGTCCATACAAACTTATAAGTCAATTCTCTAGCTTTAGGTCTAGCAATAGCATGTAGCGACTTATTTGCCGGGGATAGATGTTCCGATACATAAATAGGTGAATTTGGGCCGCTAAAGTTTATCAGAGATAATCTGAGCTTATTTGTAGGATGCGACTTATTAAATCGAGCTACGGCAGAATAAAACTCATCGCGGCAGCGAGTACTTCTCAACTGAACTACGATAGCTCTGGGCTTTTAACTTTCCTTATTTCTATTTTTTTGGGCCACTCTTGTGCAGTTTGATATGGCTGTGTCTTGTAATTTATGCGACACATCACTGGCAATCCTATTAACTTATTAATTAATCTTTAAAAACTATTTAAGCAATCTAAAAATATTTTTGGTATAGATTTTTAATGAATGACCTGTTCCCTAATTGACTACAATTTCATAAATAAAGTACCTAGGTAGTTACTCACACATAATTTATCGCAGCTAAAAATTGCTTATAAGTAAGCACAAACATTGGTTAATTAAAATTTAAGAAGAGAAAATATAATTTACATCAAAGAATTTAAAAAGTGTCCAATTATTATTTTTAATGCTCATTTCATTTAGTTTTGGCGCCTAACAAGTAATTATCAAACATAACTTCTGCATCTCAATAGATTCTTTCATTTAATTTATTTCATATCTCTGAGGCAGAGGATCAATTTTTAGATTTATTTACTTGCTGTTTTTGCAAAACTAAAATGTTCATGTGTGTATTTAACATGCCAAAAACAATTACTTCCATAAACAAGCACAACCTACTAAATTATATCATTATAAATACAATTAAATTGCACATTTAACAGAGTTTTAAATTAAATTTCAGTTTGTCTGAGATTTATCGTAACTTTCTGAGTAAAGCTTATTTTTATTAACAGAAACATAAAAAATTCCTTCATGGAAGCTTAAACTTGTTGTAAATAAAAAATAAAACAGATAAAGCTTAAACTTTAAAAGAAGCTTATATCGTAGCAAACTTTCTCTTCAACGAGATAACAAACTTTTAAAAATTAAAAAAGATCAGTAGCTTATGATTATATTATATCAAATTACCTACCAATTTAAAACGAAACATTTTCAGCACACAATCACAATTTAACTATTTATGAAACATTTTCCGACACGATACTACGAGAGCAATCTTGCGTCACAGTTATTAACCCTTTGGGCCGACAGACGGGCGCAGCGCGTCAGATTGGGGCGATACCGCAGACTCGACTGAACATTGGACAGCCTATCGTCACATGTATGGCCCAAACTAAATTTATTTTTTACGACATCAAACTGATGTTTTGTTTATAATTTTGCTTTTAATTACAGCTATTATGCTAAATTATTTAACGAAAATTGTCGAGTTTTCACAACTGTGATAACAAAGATGTTTCGTGCTTTTACGTTCAGAAAAATCTCTTCCGACTTCTGCTTTGTGAACTCAAGTTTCAAGTATTTATTTTCGTGGTAATGGTTCATGTCCGTCATTTATGTGGTTCTTCATTTATGGTTGGGTAATAAAATTTTCTATGAATATTTTATGATCGATACATACTTTTACATGTTGGTCTTCCTTAAAGTAATAAAAAGAAAATTGTACTCACTTATTATGACTATTTGTTCTACGCAAACATTTCAACATTTAGAAAATTTGACTTTGAATGATTTGTAATTACTATAATAATTGATTACTGTACCAACGGTTGGTTTATTTGTCTGGACGTTTATTATTATTATTAATATGATTACTGTGCTTTTTATTTTCAAAAATATTTCTACCAATTCTGGCGAAAGCATTTATTTGGCGACCAAAAACTAAAAGACCAAAAGCTAAACCTGCAAGCCTTAAGAATAACGGCTTTTTGTAACTGGATGTAGGTGAGTGAGTGAATTCTCAATATTTTTTGTTTTGTTCTGGATGGACTTTGGGGTGACGCCAGTCGAGGATATTACAATGGGCATTGTTCGCATTGTCTCTTCCCTCTATTGGATATTTACTTCTATCGAGAAATCGGTATATTTGGCAATTTTGAACTTTTTTTCGATATCATTACTTATATTTATATACCATGTAACCAGTGTGTGATAGGCTGTTATATTGTTTTCGGGAGCCAGGTTTTATACGAGTTTTGCTAAGCAATGCTATTTATACGATCATTTAAAATGTATGCTACCGACTTATGACAAAATGCAACTTTTGGTAGCTACTACCTTAAGCTGCGTCTTCGACCAGGTACATATAGGTCACATAGGTCGGTAGGTACATAAAGGTCGTAACAGAATGTATTTAATCATTATATGATTTTAAAAGGTATAGTCTAGATGCACAAGCTACAGCAAACAGACAGGTTTGTTTGTAGGGGCTAAAATTAAAGCAATTATTGACACGCGATCGGCTTACGAGCTACTTTAGCTGCAAGCTGCAAGATATGTAATTTATGAACGTGTATATAGCTTGAATAGACTTCCCCAGCGGCACTAGCCGAATATGCATGGTATTTGCTTCGGGCACTGTCGTTCAACAAAACTGCCGGCTCGAATAATGGGTAAGAAAAACATTAACCCTTTACTTTTTTAAATTTATTAATAAAGTTAAAACCACGACTTCTTACAATACTAACCCGTAGTTTGTTTTAAGTGAAGTTTCTTTTATTCAGTATATTAGGCTTATCATATAATAATAGGCTTTTAAACAAGTATTCTTTCAAAAGAGAACTTAAAATTGATAAACATAGAGGTTCCAAATAATGAATGCATACAATTTTAGAATTAATTTTAATATTAGTTGACTGACAAAAAATCGCTACGGTTAGTTTATAAAACTTATATCAGTGGAATAATTTTAATACTTCACAAGATTCAGATAAAAAAAAATATCTGAGCATTAAACATTTTTCCCTTAATCAATTGATTTCATATTTTGTAATCAACCATAACTAATCCAGCAAATTAGGTAAATACTTAATTTCATTCTAGGGATGTCAATCATACTTATTGAAGTGTAAATATAAAAATTTTGTGAAATTATGTTTTGGTTATGATAAATAAAATATTAGATAAATAATAAATTATTAGATAAATGATTTTAAATTAAACAGCGCTTTACTTTATTTAATTTGATTTGAAAAAAATAAACGACTGTGAAATCGAATAGAAAAATAGAATCGAAGTACATGCATTTAGAAATAAAAGTTGGAAATACAAATTGACTTTTTAAGTAATAGGTCTTTACCTATGAAACTGCCGTTTTGCCGTACTGGCCATTTCAAATGAAAATATTTTTTTTTTGACTGATAATTCTAATTTCAAATTAATTTTATTTGACAAACATGGAATTCTTTTTCTAAAATCGTCATTTGTTTAATAGTTAGTGTTTTGTTTTCAACGCATTCGAACATTTTTCGTCATCATGGATAAGTTAAAAATTCGAGTAATTATGGAGTATGAGTACCGTCGTGGCAGCAAAGCGGCACAATCGGCACGCAACATCAACGACGTTTACGGAGCGAACACTACAAACGAACGCACCACCCGTTATTGGTTTACCCGCTTCCGTTCTGGAAATTTTGACCTGAAAAATGAACCCCGTGGTCGTCAAAAACTTTGGTCGACAATTACGAATTAAAGGCAATTGTGGAAGCTGATGAAACTCAATCCACGGCTGAATTAGCAGCAGCTTTCGACGACGTTAGCATCAAAACAGTATTGGTCCATTTGCGTCAAATTGGCAAGGTAAAAAAGCTTGACAAATGGGTACCCCACGAACTCAATGACCACCAGCGCAAAGTACGCGTGGAGACGTGCCTTGCACTGCTCAGCAGGCATACAAATGAAGGAATTCTGAACCGCATTGTTACTTGTGACGAGAAATGGATCCTGTTTGACAATCGTAAGCGTTTAGTAAGTTGGTTGGACCCTGGTTCAGCACCCAAACAATGCCCCAAACGAAAACTTACCCCTAGAAAAGTGATGGTCACTGTTTGGTGGTCTAACGCGGGTGTATTTCATCACAGCTTCTTGCCAAACGGGACAAGCATTACTGCAGATGTGTACTGTGAAGAACTGAACACAATGATGGAGGAGCTCGCACGTCTCCAACCAGCTTTGGTCAATCGTTCGGCTCCACTGCTCCTGCACGACAACGCGTGACCTCATACTGCACAGCAGATGGTCTCCAAGCTACAAGAGTTGGGGTTGGAAGTTCTCCGTCATCCGCCAGAATTTGGATAACTTCTTGGCGGGAAAAAAATTCAATACCCGAGAGGCAGTACAAAATGCCTTTGAAGAATTTGTTGCCTCCCGTCCAGCTGATTTCTTCAAGAAAGGCATCAATAAGCTACCAATGCGTTGGCAAAGATGCATTGATTGCATGGGTGATTATTTTGATTAATAGAAATAAAAAATATATAAAAAAAATACGCTTCATTTATTTCGTGAAAAACGGCAATTTCATAGGTAAAGACCTAATATTTACAGAAAAACGATGGTACGTGTATCAGAAGCTAATTAGCAAGAGCCAAGATATTTTAAAAAACTTGGAAATATCTAATGGCGATCGCTAAAGCAATATTCTAGTTTTACATTTTTTTAAAGCTTTTAGTAGCTTTGCAATCAACGTAAAGATTGGGTAGTCAAAAATGCTGCAAAGCTATGGATTGTCGATGACTTTTATAATCCGATTTTTTAATAAGATAATTAAATTTAAATTAAGATTTTAGAATAAATTTAAGAATTTATAACTTAGCTATTATTGAAACGATGTGACAGCAAAATTTACTCGGTAAAGGCACAATTTTTTTTTTAATAATTTTGTTTAATCGTTTTTGTCAAACTAGCATGTAATTTGCCTGATGCTAAGTATTATCCGTGCCCATGGACATGATAAATCGTAGGTGTTTTTGTTTGATTATAACTTTCTAAAAAGCTTATGTATTGAGACAAGACCATAATTTTTATTTCGGTCTCCTCCTAACTCAATACTCAATATATTTATTGCATTCACATGGTAAATGCTCGTCTGGTCTCACATCTTAAAATAAATAATACGAGTTTTTTTTTCTTTGTTAAGTTTTATATCAAAAGTATGCCATAAACGTGGTTGTGCCTCGGTTAATGGGGACCGCTAGTAAAATCACAGTCAGCAGTGCAACATAAATCTTTACATAGTATAAAACAAAATCGATTCCCGCCGTCTCTCCCTCTGTATGCTTAGATCTGTTACACTACGCAACGGATTGTATGCGGGTTTCATCAATAGATAGAGTGATTCAGGAGAAAGGTTTATTTGTAGTTTTATATAGTTAATTTGTTGATATATGATGGTATTTGTTCAAGCAGTCGGGTGAAATCAAACCGACTGCGAGCTTTCATCGAAAATGCTGTCTTATTCTTTTGAACTATAACAAAATAAACAGAATGAAACTGTTGCTCTTTTATAGGTCTACAGAAGAATATGTAATGACATATGTCTATCTTTTACAAGTACCTTTTTAATATTTAAAAAATTGTCACGTACAATGTGGTAATTAGAGAGCTATCTAGACGGATAGTGTTTTGTCTTAACTTGCTTATTTCAAAATTAAAATTAACAGTTGAGGACAAACCTTTGATTGAATTAATTTCATCAAATTCGTTTTTTTTTTTCAAATAATGTGTCGCAATTCTTAACTTTTTCATATACCATTAGGATAGGACATAACAAATCTTAAAAATATTTTAAACAGGTAAAATAAACGATACATGAAATATAACTTCATGGTCGACGCAAAAATGAGATGCGATGCTACGCCATAAAAGAAAATCAAGCATATATGCACTGTTACCCCGGCGAAGCCGGGCCGGGTCGCTAGTTGTCCTTCAAAATAAAAAATTTTAATCAATAACACGTACAGCCTGTCTGTGTCCATTTGAAGATATACCACTCTTCATTAATTTGATCTTTTGATAGTTTGCCGGCTTTGATAAAGATAAATATTTAAATATAAAATAGATAAATATTAAAAAATATTAATATAAAAATAAATAATTTATCAAGAATATAGAGTTTTGAATATTTATTTTCAAACCTTAAAAAAATATTTCTTTAAATATGTTCAGTAATATTGTTGAAACAAGAAATCGGAAAATAATTATATAAAATAAAAAGTGATAATATATTAACTGTTTAATATGCGAAATAAACCTTTTCAGACTCGCAAACTTGAGAGTCAGTACCTCTCGAAATGTTGAATATCACATTACATGCCAAAAGCTTTAACAAATAATAAGAAGCAATATTAAGTATACTTCGATACTATTATGCTTCTTCATTTTCTGCAAAATATGAAGTTAATTTTTAGGTTTTATTTATATTCTGTTTCAATTAATAAAGATGATAACATATATTTTAGATCCGGATCAAACCACGTTCTAGATATTTTTCAAGCTATTAAATAATGTCGTTTAATTTTCAAATCTATAACATTTCATTTTTATTAAAAATTTTATAAGATTATCAAACTTCTTTTAAGTTTGATTGTTTCTAATATTTTTAGTAATACAAACATTGTATAATAATCTTAAATCTGTATGGCCCCAAAGTAAGCAGAGCTTGTCTTATGGATGAGCACACAGCGGATTAGGCGGAAACCAAAATAAACATACATATATAAATATTAACAATCATGACCTGAGAACATACATCATGCCCCGACCAGGACTTGAACCTGGGACCTCCGACGTAGAAGGCAAGGCGCTTGGCAACTCGGCCTGTAATTCACAAAATCGTCAATTTTTTTGGACACAAACTGTACAGTTCAATAACAGGTGTTCTGTTATTACTACGCCGTAGATTAGCACCGTAGTAAACACTTTCTTTGTCGTTGTCTTCAAGATGTCCAGAACACAATGCTATTCTGCCACGAGCCGATTGCAAAAGCGTAATTAATCTTCTTTCCTAGAATTTTCCCTCATTTCCGAAGTCATTTACTGCTTAGTGAAAGACATTCCGCGATAATATAAATTAACTCCTTATGGTGACGACGAAAAAATATCACTACCGACTTTGAAACATGCTTTAATTTTATTTTCTTTGTAAGATTAACACAATTTAAAGAAAGTTCTAGATCTGAACTACTTCCCTGTTTACTCAGAAAATTTGTTTACTTCCTTGGCAAACTATGTTTGCGTCCTTGACATCAGCCCCTCAAATATTTCAGCCTCCAAGTAATTATATGTATTATCCGAGTCATTACGTTTAAACAGTTTGTTTATGTTTACATTCTGGGTAGTTTGACAACAAATTGACGTGACCAAATAATTGTTAATTTCCAACTCCGTTTCTCTAAAAGTTATGACTTAAGTTTTCAAACCTTAAACCCTTATTTATGCTTTGCGCGAGGCAGACCGCCAGCCAGAAAAAAAATGGCTGATGGAATTACGAAAATTTTAAATCTGTCTTCATTACAATACATCATCAACGGATACTTTGAACGTTCATAAGATCGTCGCAAACCTGACAGGTGTGCTGTATACTGTGCTGTCTCACAACAACTAAACAACGCGTCAATTGAGCAATAAAATGGCCGCTGTTTTCTTCCACAAATTCTATCCCATATTAATTCGATGTTGATATCGGAGAAATGTCAAAAGTAGTTTTGGAGGACTCCATGGAAATTATATAGTTGCTTCTGAATTTTTATGCTGTTTACTAGAAAGGATATAATTCAAATGGCATCGTGAATTACACTCAATATATATTTCGCATTCATGGTTTAGATTTAGGATAATCACTCGAAATAAGAGATTGTTGTTGATCGGGTTTCAGGAGAATTTTGTCTAATACAATTTTTCCTGCCTACCGAAGCTTTATCTTATATTTTAATTACTCTGTGCTTCTTTTTTAAAAATAACAAAATGCATGAGACAATATAATAACAATAATCCGCAGACAAACCCACAGACTGAACAAACGTACGCTTTATAAGGTCTGCGTTAGACCAGTCATGATATATACCTCGCCAGTCTTTGCCCACGCCAAACACTCCGTCCTGCACAAACTGCAGGTAGTTCAAAATCCCTTCTGCCGCAGGGCCACAGACGCACCGTGGTACGTTCGTAACGCGGACCTGCACAGAGATCTTGAACTACCTACAGTGCAACAGCACCTCAAAACACTCTCAGAATCGTTCTTCAAACGCGCCGAATCCCATCCCAATCCTCTAGTTCGAGATTCAGTCTCATATACTGATCCTGTCTTAGATTCGAAAATCAAAGTCACTAGACCGAAAAACGTGCACACGAACGTAGCGACGCAGCTGACACTAGATCTCTTAGCCCTTCAGGCCGCAACTTCAAATTCTAACGTAAATTCGAATTAATTTAACTTTAAATTTTATTTTTCATTTTTGAGCACGTTCAGTGCTATGAATTCACCTTCAGTGCTTTGAGCTCCTTCAGTGCTATGTAAATCCCAGCGGGTGACCCCTTCTGGGCCCCGCTAGTGCGGCCTCTTTCTCCAATTGGCCGTCGCTCAGATGAAGGTTGAGTAGCAAAAAATTACACGAGCTGACAGGGTGTTTTTTAGTGGGTAGTGGTTCTGGTAGGCGTCGGAACGAGTCCCACGTAACCTGGATCGCGCGCGCCAGTGTATGCGTCAGAGCATTTTTTATCCTCCTGCCCTTCCCGTGGAGGGGAACAAAAAAAAAACCACAGACTGTATGGCCCCAAAGTAAGCAAAGCTTGTATCATGGACTATAACCGGGAACCCAAGAATAAACATACGTATATATATATATATATATACCCGTGAAGTTTCTTGCCAGTTCTTCTTCACAAAGGTTTTTCTGAACTGTTGGTAAAGTCATGTTTTATTTGACGTCAATAAGAACAAGTAATTGTCAGTGTTGAGAATTAAAAAAAATTAAAAAGACGGACCCTCGGTAGCGCAGTGGATAAGGCGCGGGATTCTCGATCTGAAGGACCCGGTTTGATTCCTGGTTACCGCCAAATGTACCAATGAGTTTGACCAATTTAATAACCATAGAAACTATTTCGAAGCTAAGTGTGAAGTTTGCCAACCCACAGTAGTCAAGCCTGGCCTATAAATTACCTGATTGCACAAAATTCGTTGGGTGAGGTGATAGACCTACAGTGGGGATCCCTATATTTTGAGCAAAAAGCTTTTGTGCAAGGATTGTTATAAGTAAAATAATACAAAATAATCAATATAATAAGTTTAAGTATAATTTCTGCGTGCCACAAAAACAGCCCGTTTCAACAAAACATTTTAAGTCTCTTACACTACATGTTAATTATAATTTGTTTGATTAAGTGAAAACTTCAAGAAAATTAATCCAACAAATTCCTTTTGTTGCGGATCGATGTACCTTATTTACAGAAAAATGCCTCCACATAGAAACTCCAACAAACAATACAAATATGAAAATAAAAATAGTAAAACATTATTAAAAAATAATTTTCTACCCAGAAAGGGAAAAAAATAATGATCCCATCCAGAATTTGGGCCCCAACAATAAATAAAACCTCGAAAAAATGCAAACGCTCGCCTGACGGTGGTAACTACTTTCTTTGCTACTGCATTCTTAACCTCACTCCGACACATATGATATTTTAAATAGTTTAATGTAGTCTAGTAGAGTTTCTTTTCTGATAGAGTTAAGATCTCGTAGTTACTACAGTCAAAGGCAAGGATCAGCCAGAGCAATTGCTGGAACAAAGGCATTTTCATCTGAACCCTACGAATGGCAAGGCATTGGTTGATAAATTACTGCGAATACTATTAATAAATTAAACACCTTCGACTAATGACGTCGAACTCACTGAAACCGAGGTGAGCCACGTGCTCTGTTTCCGGCTACATAAGTAATATATAAAAAATAGTTTCTACTGAGTAGTCAATATCGGATTAATTGAATAACTTTTAAGGGTCTAACTTCATTGAGTTTCCTAAGGAATTCCGTTTTAAATAGTTTTGAACAAAGCATATTATGTGGTTCCTCTTAAGTGGTTCTAAGTAATGAGAAAGCATGACACGTGTTTATGTAATAACATTAAGGTTTACGCGAAAACGATATTTCAGATTATAAAATGTGATATCTCATTGGTAATATAAAAACAAGTTAATTTACTTTAAATCAAAAAAAATATTGATTTCAGATATATAATTCTTAGTTAGTAATAGAAAAATTGCAAGCAGCCGTCGAACTGGTGCTACGGGCTATTCCTGCCAGTATGCCGTAGTCGGAACACAGTAGAAAAAAATAAAATGGTTGCCAAAAAATAAATTTCGCCAGGCATTGAAGATATATACGCTAAAATAAACACACTAATCTAAGAACCAATGACTTAAACTTATATAACAATGAATAAATATCCAAATGGTGGATGACACAGCTCTATACACACCCCAAAAAAATATAGATATATAACATGAGATTCACGGCCGATTGTTCAAACTTCAGATAAATATTATCTGGAGAATAACTCTGACACTTTGGAGAATAACTTTGACGCTTTTTACAAAACTTTTCACTTATATAATGTGTAACTCACTAAATTATTCAAGGGATAAAAGATAACTAAACAATGAAAAATCAGCCCTAAGTCGTATTAGACATACACACGACGCGTTGAAGGTATTAGTGTTGTATGTATTAAGCTACGATACGAAATTACTTTATTTATGAAACGGAGAATAATATCCCTTTGGAACAAAAATAACAGAGAAACTAAAAATAATTATAATAACATACTAAAACAAATTGCGGAACCAAAAATCTTTAGATTGTAATTACACAATTTTATGACCAAAAGTAACCAATGGACACATTTAATATTTCATTTTTTTTTTTGTCTTCCTCCACGGGAAGGGCAGGAGGATAAAAATGACTCGTCCCGATGCCTACCAGGACCATACCCACTAAAAACCCCCTGTCGGCTCGTGCATTTTTGCCACTCAGCCTTCATCTGAGCGACGGCCAATTGGAGAAAGAGGCCGCGCTAGCGGGGCCCAGAAGGGGTCACCCGCTGGGATTACATAGCACTGAAGGTGCTCAAAGCACTGAAGGTGAATACATAGCACTGAAGGTGCTCAAAATGAAAATCAATAATTAAAACAAAAATTAAAAAATTGCAAAATAAAATTGAATTAATTCGCATTTACGTTAGAATTAGGATTTACGTTAGAATTAGAATTTACGTTAGAATTAGAATTTGCGGCAAGAAGGGCTTCGAGATCGGCTGACAGTCTGGTGGATGAGTACGCTTGCGCATTCCTGGGCCTAGCGACTTTGAACTTCGAATCTAACACAGGAGTAGTATATGAGACTGAATCACGAACTAGAGGATTGGGATGGGTTTTGGAGCGTTTGAAGAACGCTTCAGAGAGTGTTTTGAGACGTTGTTGTACTGTAGGCAGTTCAAGATCTCTATGCAAGTCCGCGTTACGCACGTACCACGGTGCGTTTGTGGCCCGGCGGCAAAAGAGGTTTTGAACTACCTGCAGTTTGTGCAGGAGGGAGGGTTTGGCGTGGGCAAAGATTGGCGAGGCATACGTCATCACGGGTCTAACGCAGACCTTGTAAAGTGTACGTTTGTTTCTGAGAGACATTTTACTTTTTCTACCTAATATGCTATTTAGGCGGCCTAAGTAGTGACGAGCGAGTTTCGAAACTCTTTCGACGTGTGGCTTGAAAGAAAGCGTCGGATCTAATGTGACGCCTAAGTATTTAGTACTGCGCTTCCAGGGGATGGGAATGCCTAACATTTGAACGTGGGGATCGCCAGCGGGACGACGGCGTTTGTGGTCGAAGCGCATCGCAGAACTCTTTTCAGGGTTCACATCGATGCGCCATTTTTGAAACCATACACCAAGGGCGTTTACGGCCTTTTGGAGTCTGGTTACAAGGTGCCGAACACTGTGGCCTTTGGTATAGAGTGCGGTGTCGTCAGCAAAGAGGGCGAGTTCGACGCCTTTCGGCGGGATGGGAATGTCGTTGGTGTACACGGTGTACAGCAGAGGGGCGAGGACTGAGCCTTGAGGGACTCCAGCCTTTATGGGACGAGGCGCAGAAAGCGTGCCTTCGTGTTTAAATCGAAACGTACGGTCTTTGAGAAACGACGCTATTAACCTGACAAGGCGATCCGGTAAGCCTATCTTGTAGAGTTTATAAACGAGACCGCTGTGCCAGACTTTATCGAAAGCTTTGGCTACGTCAAAGAAAACCGCGACTGTTTTATAACGACGCGGATAGAAACCGTCAAGTATATACTCGACGATTCGGTGGACTTGCTGAGGGCAGAAGTGTTTAGCGCAAAAGCCGAACTGATGGGGAATAATGAGAGGATCGCCATCCGTTGGAAACAGATGGTTCCGCATTCGAAAGAGTATGACTCTCTCGAGAAGTTTAGACATTGCCTTGAGGAGGCTGATGGGTCTGTGATTAGCCGGGACGTTCAGAGGTTTGCCCGGCTTGGGAATGCCTATGACTGTCGCTTTTTTCCAAGCTTTTGGAAAGTAGCTATGGTCGAAGCAGGCATTGAAAATGATAGCTAACAAGGTAAGCATCTGTTGAGGTAGGTGCTTAAGTGCGTGGTTCGAAATTCCATCCGCACCCGGAGCCTTTTTGGACTTTTGATTTCTAATGAGAAGCAAGATTTCGTCATTAGAGACTGTGACAGGGTCGGCGGTGATGGGGAGAGAGTCTCTGCGAAGGACTTCGTCCTCCACCGCCTGGACGTGTGAGGGATCAGCAGGTTGCGTGCTGGGCGAGCATTGTGCGGCAATGCTGTCAGCGAAGCATTCGGCTTTCTCTTCGACTTCAAAGGCAGTAGTGCCATCGGGACGAGTGAGAGGAGAAACGTGAGAGGCGGTGTCTACGCGTAAGGCTCGGGCCATGCTATAGTACGCTTGGTGGGACGGAGAGATATTCGCCATGAGATCGTTCATCTGAGCGTCTCGGAGTTCCGCGAGGCAAGACCTAACTTTACGTTGAAGCTGATTCGCAAGCTGTTCTATAGGCGGGCGTGGGATATTTCTTGGCTCTCCGGAGAGCCGCGTTCTTAGCTTTAATAAGATTGCTAACGGCTAAGGGAAGCGTGGGTTTGCCTTGCTTAGCAACCTTTTCGTTGTCACTGATGGCTGAGTTGATAGCATCAGTGAGAGAATTTACTAATGAATCAATTTTATCCGGGCTATCTAATTGTTCGGGAGAGATCGCGAGTGGAGAGTTCGGAGCCTCTAAGGCTGAAACTAACGTATTTTTAAAGCCTTTCCAATTGGTAAAGGTCTTAGGAGATGAGACGTCATCGTTCGGCGGTCCTAGCACGAGGGAGACGGGGCGATGGTCAGAACCTAGGTCATCGAGAGGTTTGATAGACCTGAGGTCGAGGTTGATTCGCTTGATTATTGCAAAATCGAGGATATCAGGAGAGTGGTTCTGGTTGTCGGGATAGTGGGTGGGAGTGATGGGGGAGATGACATCTAAGTCAAGTGAATTTGTGATGTCGAGGAGAGCGATACCGCTGGTGTTGGTTGATAGGCACGTCCAGTCAGTATGTTTGGAGTTAAAGTCTCCGAACATAATGACTGAATGGCCGAGGGCGAGAATGGCCTCAAAGTCGCTGCGGATTGGTCTGGTACTACTAGGTATGTAGATTGAAGCTGTGATGATGGTCGGATGACCGGTCATAGCCAATCTACACACAGTGGCTTCCATGTTGAGGAGAGGAGGGGTAGGGAGAGGACAGCAATGGAAGCCTCTTTTGTTATATATAGCGGTGCCGCCGAAACCATCGGAGTTGGGCCTATCGTTACGAATAAACGCGTACTTAGGTATAGCGAATCCCCTGGAGCGGTTTGGAGTAAGCCATGTCTCCTGGAGAAGGAATAAGTCAGGTTCTTTGTTCTGAAGGAACAGTTTAATCTCGGGAAGGTTGGTGTTAAGGCTACGAGCGTTAAAAGATACTAGGGATAAGCCCTTGGGTTTAATACGACTGGACGCGGGATTCGCGGGTCTAGACATTATAATTTATTATTTACGAATTTATACAAATATAAAAGAATTTACAACGAACTTAGGAGCGAGTGATGCTCGGCTAAAGCAAATAAACGCTCTTGAGGAGAGCGGGCGGCTCGCAGTTTGCGTGCGAGCACGGAAATTTCGTTAATATCGACGTTTTGAATAACGTCGAACACGGTCTTCATGTCCTCAGCCAACGACGACTGAGGTGCGGATGACGGAGCAGGACGCGGCCCTACGGAAGCTACGGGAGCTGGGATGGGTCGGGAAGGTGCAGGCGAAACGGCCGGACGCTGCCTCCAAGACAGAGCCTGAGTAGGCGTCGGTTGAACGGGCTTTGCTTCCGGGGGACCCCGGTTGCGCAGCGGCGGGAAGTGAGCGGGAGTGAGCGGCGGCGCCGGTTTAGGCGGGGCCCTCTTAGCGGTGGAGCGCGGAGCGCGCGGGCAACCCCTGTAGTTAGCTGTGTGGCCGGACTGACCGCACAGCACACAGGCAGGGGGGGAAGTGGATTCGGGAGTGCGAGTGCACTCCTTCGTTATGTGCGGATCCAGGCACTTAACGCACCTGGGGGGAGCTGAGCAGTTAGCCGCTGCGTGGCCATAGAGCTGGCAGCGGTGGCACTGCCCAGGGTGACCGCGGGGGTTGGGACGCTCGACGGAGATGTTTGAGAGTCCGCAAATTGTGCGAGCCTCTCTGAAAATCTCCTTCGAGTTGGGAGTATTGGACAGGATTACTAGCGCTAACGGAAACCGCCTACCGCGGTTGGAGTGCATCTTGTGCACTGCTACGGCCGGGAAACCCTGGGACTTAAGGTCCTCGAGGATATCTTCGTTCGCGAGCTCGAACGGGACGCCCCGTAGTACTGCGCGGATCTTACGCTCCTCCGGGAGGGCGTAGGTATGGTAAGCGATTTGTTTCAGAGAAAGTAACCTGGTGAACACGCGGAAGTCGTCGATGGTCGCGACCTGAATTTTAATTGTGTCGCCTGCGTTGGTTGCTTTTAGATAATTGATTTTGTGCTCTCTGCACAGGTTAGAAACCGCGGTCCAGCGCGCTTTTTCGCGGAGGAAGACGGGCGGAGGGAGCTGAGGCTTCGATGGGACGGGAGCGCAGCGCGTCCCTGGCTTAGATGGGACCAACGGAGACGCGGTCACTTCGAGTGACATGAGCGGCGCGGGGGCGGGTATAGAAGACACCGGGGTTGGCTCGGGTGTTGAGGACACCGCGGCTTTTTTCGAACGCTTCTTAGAGCGTTTGGCAACTAATTGGAACTCGGGCTCTGGAGAGCCGGTTAAGGTGGCGGCGACCGACGAAGCTACGGACGCGGCGGAGTCTGAATCGCTCCCGGGAGCGGTACGCTTCCTACGAGATGAGCGCGAGGATGAGACCGACGCGCAGTCCATATCGGATGGAACGGGAGACGCGGGAGAGCTATAGACCTGAGGGGTCTGGACGTTAGAGGACTGAGAGGCTGGGGTTGGGGCCTGAGGGGCCGGGGACGCGTTAAGCGCTAGTACAGCTTGCGTAAATATGTCGTCAGAAATTGAAACACCCGACGCGGCGGGTGCTTGGGCGAACGCCTTCGCAATGTTAATGACGATTTGCTTATCCATTTGGGAAGGGGTTGGGATTATGATAGTATATATAAATATATAACAATGCCTAGAGTTCCTAAATAAAAACCTAGCGAACCCTAGCGGCTAACCTCCCTACCAGCAGTAGGGGGGCTGAGGAGAATAACTTAAAACTAACCGTAGTTCGCCGAGGGCCGCTACCTAGAAACCTAAAAAGGGTACGCAGGTAAAGAGTTGACCGCGTTAGGGTCAACCTTTACCGACAGAAAGGACAAATACACACGAAAACACACAGATGTGACGAAATAAATATGAAAAAAGTAGAAAATAAGTGAAATAAGAGAAATAAAATAAAAATAATAAAAGGACTGCTTCAATACAAAATTCGTTGTCACCGCTACCTGGAAACCTAAAAAGGGTACGCAGGTAAAGAGTTGACCGCGTTAGGGTCAACCTTTACCGACAGAAAGGACAAATACACACGAAGAACACACAGATATGATAAAAATAAATATAAAAATAGGAGAAAAATAAATAAAATAAAGAAGAGAAATAAAATAAAAATAAAAGGACTGGTTCAGTACAAATTCGTTGTCACCGTTAAGTATCCTTTGTACTGAAACCAGACTACTTACGCTGGGCACAACACTGCACTCAGCACAAGCACAACAAAACTTAGCACAGCACTTTGAAGACTAAGGGGCTTAGTCGCAAAGAAAAATCGCACTTCGATAGCACTCAGAGGGAGAAGAAAGACCTTGGAAACCGTAGCACGGAACCAACACGCTAAACTGTGACGTCAGTAGACTGAGCGCCACGGAATATCGGGAAGGGACCGATCAACGGAGAACTGGGTCTTGCACGTCCGCACCGCGTGGCGATCGGAGCGAGAATGATTTAATATTTCATCGCTCATATTCATTATAAAGGCAGTCTTTGTTCGTGATACTTTCAAAGGTTCAACACGCAACCAATCATTTCGTTACTTGGCATACACTCAGTCAGAGGTACCTACAGGAGTTAACAAGTAAAACAGTCTGAAAAAAAGGGTAAAAGTTTTTTAATTAACTTTTTTTCTAGCGAGAACTGAAAGAAAGCTTCAGAAAACTTGAGTTAAATTATGTTCAACATATTCAGCAATTCTTAAGACGCTGATGAATATTCATAACAAGTTATAATGATCGCAACGATCTCACTTAACTATATTGTACGTTTACCTTCATACAACTTTATGTTTGAAATAGCTGTAAATATGATGGTATTAATAAAAGTGATTAAATTATTTCATTAACAGCCATTCCTGTTTATTTAAGTACCTATAATTAGTTCCACGTGAACCTAACCACTTTAGAAACAATAGCTTGCACAGGATCTCACGTGGTATATAGTGTGCGGAGCCAATGCATTCGGCGATCCGTACAGATAATTAAAAAAAAACAATCTCACTAAATTATTTGAAAAAAAAACCGAATACTATGTTTAAGTACGTTACGTATGCGATAAGTTTAAATAAATAAATAAATATTTCTAACAATCACACAACATTATCTAGCCCAAATTATGTATCATTAAAGAACTTGTGTTATACATACTAGATAACAGATAAACAAACTTAAGAAATATATAAACACACATAGATATATTTTTTTTAATACATAAATATTAGATATAAACCTAAATAAACGTAAATACACATCGATGACTAGAAAGCAAATATAATAATATATCTGCCCCTACCAGGATTCAAACCCGGGACCTCTGGCATGGAAGGCGAGGCCCGTTTTCCTTTTTTCCAGCACGCGACTGCCTTGTGGTAACCCAACTAGCACATTAGTGATAATTGCAGCTAAGTTTATGACTCAAAGTTCTGTATCGGTGCTATTTGGGTAAAAATTACAACTTCTTACTGCATAGGAGTGATAAATATAAATAAAGTCTATAAAATGGACTTTGGGTTCAACATTTTCAATTAATACCACCTACAGGGTTAAAATTGAGCACCTTACCACTGTTGTACCACTCTAAGCTACAGTGTGAGTGTGAATAGCTACTTTAAGTGGTAATTTATACCTGTAGTGTGTCTTATAGCTACAAACGAGAAGCACCACCATTACGCCCAACATTTCCAAAAGGAAGCAAAATCAACTCTTAAACCACTGGAATATCTATAAGGATGATAAAATAAACCTTAATGGCATCATTGGTTCTTATTATTTTTTTCTTAAGTTTTAGAAGAGGGTTCTGTAGAAAGTTTAATATTTGTTATTGTGGAATTTACCCAAGGTTTAACTTGTGAAGGTTAGAGGTAAAATAAAAAGTGTTTTATTTAAAGTATGTGTCGTGAAAACTTAAGAAAAGATTTAATTAGCTCCCTTTGTTATAAAACCAAAAGAGATTACTACGGGATACATTAATACCAAATTTAATTATTCTAAATTCATTTTCATCTGATAATCAACATTTAGAACACAATTTGTTTTTTTTTATTTGATTTGCGTGTACCCTAATGACACGTTAGCCCAAATCAACATTTTACAATGCGTATTCAACTTTTGGAATCAATATGAAAATAAAACTAAACAGAACTCAGAATAATTAGATTAATATAAATTGTGTTCTGATTGTTGACCGAGAAAGGGAAATAAAATACATTTGTAACAGCTATCTGACTTATATTTAAAACTTAAAAATTACGTCATTATTTTTACAAGGAAACAACTATATTTGTATAATGTTGATTTTAAAAAAAAAATTACACTTATAAAATTCTTAAAAGAAAAGTGCTTTTGTAATTTTTGTGCCTTTTGGATTTTAACGAATTATTATATAATTATCGGTGCTTGGCTCTGTGGCAGGGTTTTTTTGGTTTTCATGGCAAAGTATTGTATGCTGCATCTGTAGTTCCGTTCAATAGCTGAAATGAAAATATATTTGTATTAAAATACATAACACTTAACCAATATTGAGTGTATTACATTATTTTTATCCAAAAAAAGGTTTTTGTATTGTCCATTGATCCCTAGACTATTTTCCCCATAAAACAAAAGAATCATTAAAAAATTCACTCCTATGGCCCTTCTCTGGACCACTTAGTAATAAGAAAGGTAATTTTTAGCACCTAGAACAGCAAAAATTGAAGTAAGCGGGTGAAAATTATTACCTATAGTAACAAAACGATTCGCCATCTTTAATGGAATGTTTTTATGAAAACCTAACCTCTAATTTACATTATTTTTACTAAACGTGTTTTTGTTAGAACAAAAAAAGTGATTTTACAACTTTAATTCTTAAATTCACTATTAATACTTGTTATACCAATTATATTCTTGGTCAGTTTTATTTAAACTACTATAACCATATTTTATTTACACTGTTTTTTGTTGAAATTCTTATGAAATCATTATGGCGTGTAAATTTACTTAATAAACATATACGCATTTTGCAGTAAAGTTAAGATCCCACTTGATTTTTCAGTACAGATATAGCAAATAGTTGAGTAAAAGTATTTAGTACTTACTATATTATGTTTTGTAGTTCTCACTTAAAAACTGTCACACGCCAATAATATTGTCAACATTGCAACTACAGAAACGAAACGTACGTACGAATGCACAAAGTCTAATCGTTCACTCAACCGTTCAATCAACAGTTCAATCAAAGTGGCAAATCAGGGGTACAGGCGCTGCAATTTGCACTTTTAGGCACAATATGATACGCTCTAGACCTGCTATGCGATGTGCCCACTTAGGGCCATATCTGTTGCATAAGGGGTCTAGAGCAGGATATAGACCTTATCATTAGCACCTTGAGTTGCAATATGATACGATCTAAAGCTTATTCGCAACCATTTGTGCTAGTTGGGAAGTGTCACCCGCGCCCATGGTCATCATGAATCGTAGATGTTATTATTTATTCATAATAGTTTTGAATGTTACATCGACTAATGATGCGTTGCTGCCCACAGGCTTCAGTTGTTCTAGTGATGGCTCCAGCCGTTTCTATTATTTAACTAGAACTCAACGATCCTTACGTCGCTCCAAATAGGAGAAAACACTTTCGAACAGCCACAGACGAGTTCTTAACGTAAGAAACACTACTATTTAATAAACTTACTATAAATAATAATAATATATATTTATTATAAGGATTTTTACTTGATTTTTGTTTTCGGTTAGGTTTTGTAATGTTTACAATTTTTATTATTGTTGTATACACCTGAAAAGACGTGTCTGTTATCCTAAAATATAATGTATCTTTGTGAATATGTATTGTCGTTGATGTAGCTATTTCAATAAATAAATAAATAAACGTTGGTACTTTATCCTTAATATTCATTTACTGAAATATTTTAATATTTACAGTTACGTATCCACTATAGTAGCGCGAAGAAGCTCAGTGGAATGCTAAGAAAAATTCTACGAAAGAAACTACTCTATTCGTAATAAAAAGAGAAAATATTATCGAATATATAAGAGAAATTATTTTAAAGTATTGTATCGATAGACAGAATATTATAAATAGCTTCTGCGTGTGAATTCATTCGTGTCAATATCCATTCTCGTGACAATTTCAGTATTAAATAAAGCCTTCGTTCCATGTTGTATTATATCCGTGTGCTTAATTCCATATGAATCCGTTCTGGAAAAAAAACTATGCACAAATAGGGACACCTACTAACTTTCTTTTATTATCATATATAATTTAAGCTAATAAAAAAATCGTTCATTCCCGGCCCATAAAATAAAATTACACTTTATAACTCATAATTCAAAAAGCATTAATAGAAATGTCAAACTCAATAATAATAATAATTTTAATCATCATAACAATTATGAATGCCGATGAAATCATTAGTACAGCATTGCGACAGCGTTTGTGAAGTGTTTCGCTGATATTCCGATTTCGAATACAATATTGTTATAGTCATCGCCCGTGGCAGCCGGATTATTGCTAAAAAGCTGTGTACGTAAGTGTAAGATGGATTCTTAATTCCGACCCACAGACAGCTGGGGCATTATTTAAAGGTTTAAATAAAGTCAAACCGTGATAACATTTTTAGAAAATTAATTTTATCAACATTTGGAATGTTCGACTAAATAACTTACTTCCTGGTAAATAAAACTTGGTTTCACGAAGGGTCATATTCGAACAACATAAAACCCAGCTATCGAACTATTTGAATTCACTGTTGATACCTGGAAGTAGTCACAGGATGCTTTGAGTATCTTTTTTGTGACTTACGAGGGTAGATTGAAAAGTTCGTGGCCTAAATAAGAAAACACAGGAATAATGCAATTTTTCTACATACTCTCCTCCTAGGTCACAGCACTTAGTCCAGCGGTCCTCCAAAGCCTTGATCCCATTTAAATAGAAGGTCTTCGCAAGGTCTTCTAAAAAGGCATTTACAGCCACTTTGACCTCCTCATTGGTAGAAAATTTCATTCCACCTAGGTGTTTTTTTAGTTTTGGAAATAGGTGAAAGTCAGAAGGTGCCAAGTCAGGTGAATAAGGAGGTTGAGGAAGCAATTCGAAACCACAATTCACTATTTGAGCCATCGATTCTGCAGATGTGTGAACACGTGCATTGTCCTGATGAAACAAAACTTTCTTTGTCAACAATCCTGGTCTTTTAAGCTACTGATACACGACGACACGAGACACTTGACACTCAGTGTATACATCAAATGTCCACGAGTGTCATCTGCCGCGACACTTAGTTGCAGGTCTACCGGCGCTCTAGCTCAGGTTCGGTGTCGCTGCTGTGGAGACGCAACGGGCGCAGTGTCAGACACGAGTGTCTTGGTTATCGAGCCTGCGCGAAATTCCTAGCTACATTTCTAGCGACATGACGTCACGCACAAAATTATTATTTATAATAAACACAATATGGAGCCTACTTTAGAAATATAACGAAAATATCCTATATATTGGAGCCTAGCTTAGTAGTTGGTTAGAGCGCCCGCCCGGCAAGCGGGAGACCAGTGGTTCCAATCTCGGTCGGGGGGTGATTTTATTTAGTATTTTTCTTTTCTATAAAAGTGTGAAAATTTATTATAGGTACGCGATAAAATCCAGTTAAAAAGTTATTTTTATTTTACTTTCATCCAAAGAAAGTTCTTATAGCATTCTGTATCTTCTTTTTTCAGTTCGGATAATAACTGATTAAATGCACCCAGCTGTGCTCTTCTCGTAATCCAATCCTTAACCCATATCCATCTCTTTTAACGACGACGCATTTTGTGATGGAATGTCCGACACTGAATTGCACATCGGTCCGTGGAGACAGCCAATAAACTTCAACCGCGACACTCGATCTATACACTAATGTCTATACTAAAAATTGCTTACCGTGTGGACGCATCAGACTAGTGTCGACACTTGTGTCAGGTGTCAGTGTCTGCGTGTATCCTAAGCATTAGACTTTATTTCTTCGCGTAAACGACGTAATAAAAGCAGTAGTATGCAGAATTTATAGTTTGACCTCTTTCTAAGTAATGAACCAAGATGACACCCTTAGAATCCCAGAAAACCGATGCCATTACCTTGTTTACTGAAAAACACACCTTGGGTTTCTTGGGGGTCGGAGATCCGGGTCTCTTCCATTGTTTGGATTGTTGTTTGGATTTAGGGGTATAGTAATGAACCCATGTTTCGTCCATAGCAAAACCTTGCCAAAATTCGTTTAGATCAGCTTGAAAAAGCTCTAGCAGTCTGCAGAAATTGTGAGCCGAGTTCGTTTCTGTTCAACTGTAAGGAGCCGCGGAACCCATCTTGCAGACATTTCAAAAATTAATGAAACTTACTCTCACTTAATGTTAAATAAAATAAATAACTACGCATGTATCTCAGAGAAAAATTGCACAGAGACTGAGAAAGAGTCTAAGTTTCATATGAGGGTAGTTTTATAATAATATGTTAGGCCGCGAACTTTTCAATCCACCTTCGTATCTAACAGAACAGCTAGACTAAGAACAGCTAAATAAGCGTTTTAAAAAGGTATGTTGGCTAAAAGCAGCAAATCATTTATCAGAATTTCAATACATGGTTGTAATAAAATTTCGAAGTCAATTCGATCCCTGCCCTCCAATATATTTAAGAAAAGTATCAAGGAAGCAGCATATTTATCAAGCATACCTTATTTCATAATCAAAGATTTTCGGATTATTTAAGGGATTGAGCAGGCCTTTCACAGGCTGTTTATGTATCTGAAAAGTAAAATATAAATACTGTGTTTTAATATTCGCTGCGACATGACATTGGCTCACTCAATTAGATGTCTTGCAATTCTTTTCTTTCATGTCGTAGTCCAAAAGTATACCAACTATTTTATGCATTTCACTGTTTTGACAAAAAAAAAATGCCAAGAGGATTTTTTCGTCGGTTTTTAACCCTCGGTCTTTCTATAATCTATAATTATTTTTAGGAGCCGAAGTAAAGGTGTATTTTTGCAACGATATTGAAAAATTAAGGTGTAAATTAAATTAAATTAAAGGAGAATTTCAGTAAACGATGTTTACTCTTTTGGAATTTCACTAATCACGTTATTATCCTAAGCTGAGTTTCATGATGTGTTTGAGTGATTCTAGAAAAAGTTTTATTTGAATGTTATTTTGAATTTTGACAAGAAATTGTTATCTTTATTATTTTTTGCCACAAACATAAACAAAATTTTAGCATGACTAAAGGATTCTTTACAGTGTTACTTTTAGCTGCACAAAACCAAATTAAGCCTTAATCGAAATGGGAAAAGACTTCAAAATATAATCATTCAAGTAACAAAAATATATCTATATTATAGTCTATTTGAATAAATTATTTTTATTGTGAGGTACTTAGAAATCACGTGAATTTTGGACAAATATCATAAGCACGCTTTCTCTCTGTATTTGACACAAGTTTTGACCCGCAGCTTCGCACGCATACCTACTCTCTTTGATAATGATCAGTAAAGTAGTTATGGTGTAAAACAAAGATAGAGCTAAAGATAAAGCTTGTTTTTGTTTCTGTAACTTTAAGAAGTTAAAAAGGTAATTTTTTTGTAATATATAAGGTTTATTTTTTTTTTATTTTATTTTGATGGCAAACTTACAATCGATAGTTATACAGCATTTCTAAAGTTTTAAAACTAGGTAGAACAAGTTCACACTTATAGATGTAACACGGTTAAGTTAGAGTCAAGCACTAGGGCAATGATTATACTGTTACTAGAATCCAAATTATTCATTAAGTACCATACATTATATAAAACTAAGTTAAATCTTTTTACCTGTGCAAATTAATATATCTAAATAAATCAACTTCTACCTGTGCAAAATAATATATCTAAATAAATATATATTACAGTTTAGCCTTATTTAAGAAATAATTGTTCAGCATGCGCTTCGCCTTGGATATGCTTGTGTTGAATACGTCAATGTCACATTCATTGCTTAATTTGTTGAAGCCGTTACAAGCTCGCCATAGGAATGAGTTTTGGCGATAGTTCGAGTGGGCCAACGGTATTAAAAATGTTGTTTTTGCTCTCAAATTTAATGTGGAAGTTACAAAGTTTAATTTAAAAAGCAAATCAGGACAATCAATGATACTTTGCGCTATTTTAATAAGAAAGACGGAGTCTGCTATGTCGCGGCGAATGAACAACGGAGGCAGGTGGTGGAGTTCACACATTTGCAAGTAGGTGTTACCTAGATACTTCTGCTTAGTTCGGGAGCACAAAAACTTCATGAACCTTTTCTGAATACGCTCAATCCGAGAGATATATTTTTGGTAGCGAGGATTCCATATCTGAGAGGCATATTCTAGATTACTTCGCACGAAAGTGCAGTAAAGAATTTTTAAAGTTTTTGCGGATTTAAAGTCCCTTGAGCTCCGAATAATAAATCCTAACGCGCGGGAAGCTTTAGCAATGATGCCATTTATGTGTTCTTCAAAGATAAGCTTTTTGTCAAAGCAGACGCCAAGATCACTCACTGTTTCAGACCTACTCAATGACTGACCATACAACATGTAGTTGTATTTAACGAGGTTACGCTTTCTACTGAAGGTAGTCACTTGGCATTTTGCAGGATTAAGGTCCAACCTGTTGGTGTTGCAGTAAAGCTCTAATCTCGTCAAGTCGGATTGCAGCGCCTGAGCATCAACGCTTGACGAGATCCGAGCATACAACTTCATGTCGTCAGCAAAACACAACAAGTTAGAAGATGTTAGTTGGAGATGAATGTCGTTCACAAAAATGAGGAACAACAGTGGTCCAAGAAGAGATCCCTGCGGTACGCCGCTAGTGATGTTAGCCCAGCTAGATACGTAGTTACTTACTACGACCGCTTGGGATCGATTGTCGATGTAGGATGCGAACCAACGCAACAAGTTTCCACGAACACCTAATCTGTAAATTTTTTGTAGCAGCAATGTGTGATCAATGCGGTCAAAACATTTGCTGTAATCGGTGTAAATAACGTCAACCTGATCACCGTTGTCCATTGCGGTTGTCAGGAATTCACTAAGAACAGCTAAATTTGAAACGGTTGATCGTCCCCTCAGAAATCCGTGCTGAACCGGAGATAGTTCATTCCTAATGGCCTCGTGTAATTGAGTGAAGATGATTTTTTCAAGGATTTTGGATATTATAGACAATTTTGAAATCGGTCGGTAGTTCGAAACTTCAGTTTTTATACCTTTTTTGTGAACTGGTGTGATGAAAGCACGCTTCCAGATATCAGGCACAGAATGACACGATATAGAATACTGGAACAGGATGGTGATGGGAACGGATATAGATGGAGCTGTAGAAATAAGAAACCGTGCAGGCAGATCATCAGGCCCTGTTCCCTTAGAAGGGTCTAGTTTAAGAAGCAAATTACAGACCTCTTTAACGTTTATTTCAATAGTTGAAATATGCGATGAAACACTGGGATCCTCAGAGACTGGGCTCTGCTCACCAACCACCGCCGGTGACTGAGAGGAGGAGCAAGGATTTAGTAGGAATGACGAGGCAAAGTAGCTTGAGAACGCTTCGCAAATCATGCGACCATTATTTATGACTTTGTTGTTAAAGGTTAAAGTACTGGGCATTGCATTTGATTTAGAACGTAGTTTGATATGCGACCAAAAGTGCTTCGGGTTAGAGGCAATACAATTTTCGGTGTGCTGAATATATTCATTATAACACTTTGCTTCCATTGCATTCACTCTGTCGCGTAGTACACAGAAAGACATTTCATCGGATTTATTACCATAAATTTTATATTTTCGTAGATATTTATTCATTTCCTTAGTGGCTTTTTTGAGTGGCAACGAATACCAAATAGGGAATGAATCAGATATGAGCCTCCTTTTAGGTACGTGTTTTTCTATTACTTCTTTAATAGAACCGTAAAAGAAATCTGAAGCGTCGGCTAGAGATCGAGAAAGTAGCTCCACTTCCCAATCCACTTCAGAAATTTTAGTATTACTTGTATCATAGTCAGCCTTATTGTAAAGATATTTGATTCGAGGTTGAGGTTCCAAAGTGTCAATCTCTAAGTAATCTACAGATATCGTTAGTGCTTCGTGGTAGGGATCAATAGGAACCAAGGGATTCGAGCACTGAGATACGGAGACCACTTCATGGCTCAGGACCAAGTCTAAAATTCTACCCATTTTATTTCTAATGAAATTGAACTGTTTGAGATCGACAACATTGAAAACATCAAATAAAGTTTCCTCATCCTTCGAGTTGACCGAGACAGGAATATTTGAGCTACAAGAATCAGATTGCCATTGTATTTTCCCTAGATTGAAGTCCCCGACAATTAAATACTTATCGTTAGGATTTTGGAGGAAAGTATTTTCTAATTGAGTGCAGAAATTATTTAACTGTTGCGAGAAAGATAAGCCTCGGTTTTCATTGCAGAGATAAATAACACATACATTAAGTTTATACTGACCTGAACGTCCCTTCAAGAGCAGTGTCAACCACAAATCTTCGGCCGAAGAGTTGAAATTTAACTGGGGCGTGACGGATAATTCTCGCCTCGTTGCTATTAATACACCACCTCCGTACTTTTGGACCGTTTTAGCGTAATTACGATCACGGCGCCACACTACATATCGATTGTCAAATAACTCACTGTCCGAAATTGAATCAAGTAGCCATGTTTCGGTTAAAATAATAATATCATAGTCCGACGCGCAGACACCGCGATAGAAATCAGGCGTTTTAGTCCTCAAACCACGCACGTTCTGATAATAGACCAATAAATTACGACTATTAGGAGCCATTAAACCAAATAGACAAAGTAGAATAATAAATTTTTGAATGTTTAAAAAGCATACTTAGAGAAAAAAAATAAAGCATTCGCATAGCGTAATAGGCGCATTAATATTGTGCAATCATCGTATGTAATATAATAAATAACATTAGCAAAATATAACGGGCTAAAAAATGGAACAACGGAATGTAGATTGATAACTATTAGAACTATTATATTGAGTATAAAAACAACCTGTAGCAAATCCAACAAGTAAGAAACAGGTGACATAGCGTGTATAGAAACTCGCGGCAGTGCGAGCGAGATGGGCATAGAACATTCAAGCCGCTCGTCAAATTGTATGGTTTTGCGATAAGCAATAACAAAGGAGCTCGTTAGCAAACAAAAGGCCGTCATTAGCGAACAAAGGCGAAGCGTATGCGCAATAGGTAAGGCAGAGGTTGAGAACATTTTAAACGTTGCATTATAATTATTAATACAAATTAAATAAAATAGAAAGTTAAGTACAAATAAATTTTGTGGATCAAAGTTGAGTAACCGCTGGTTTAAACTAATTTGTTTAAATCCTTTTCAATATGAACGATAAATACATTGGAGTCATTTGATTTGCGTACGTGTATTTTACCGTGTTTCACCCAAACGTAGTTATAGTTTTTGGATTTTGCAAGTGATTTAACCTTTGTCAGAAGGTTCTTGTGTTCGGGTGTAAGATGGTCGTTGACAAAAACACGACTCGTCGTAGTGAATCCAATGTCGCTGGCCGCAAGACCCTTCTTGGCACGAGCAGCTGCAATAAATTCTTCCTTGACATATCTATTGATGAAGCTAACAACGATTGACTTTTCGGCAGAATTCCGCAGCGGCACTCTGGCAATATAATTGATCTGGTCCTTGGAAAAAGAGTAGCGCACAGCCATCCCAACTTTATCCACGATGGAAAAAAGATTTTCATCCTTTCTCAGGGGAACACCTTTGATTTCGACGTTACTTAGTCGGTTCCTGCGTTCGGCTGCAACGCTTTCAGTGAGAAGGTCAGCGAACTGATTTTTAAGTGCAGAGAGGGAATCGCGTTCCTTTTCAAGTGAGGCAATCCTACCCTGAGCACAATCCAGTTTAACCTCGAGTTCTTTGACTTGGTGATCCGCATAATCGCGAGCAGTCTTCAGGTCAGCAATCTCAGACTTGATAAGCCGAATATCCTCAACTAGAGCAGGAAGACATGTCAAATGTTTTTTCATTGATTTTAGCTCGTTCATTATAGAATCGAGAGTTACTACATCACTGGTCTGTGGCTGAGGTGATGAGGGACCCGTGGTTTTACAAGTGGAGCATCGCCAGTTGGCACGTCTGTCAGCACCCAGTTTTCTATAACCAGGTTCCGTAATCCCGGCACATCCAAAATCGAGGGCACTGTTGCAGCCCGCACACTGAACACCATCGTTGAACAAAACATTGCATTTAGCGCACTTTAACATTTTAATGACAAAAAATACAGAAACAAGATTTAAGATTTATCAAAAATCAATTCACAAGTTAGAAAAATGTTTACTATCTCTGGTATACTCGAGTAAAGTAACACGCGTCTTGCCCGTATAAGTGCTTGACAAAGTTATCGTGACATTTAACACGGTTCATAGCATCCTGTGACTTTTCACGTTAATATCTTGGCCCACCCGTGTAAGATGAAGGCAAATTTATCAGTAGTAAACGGTTGCAACGGTTCACGTATGAAACCGTTTTAGTTAGAGCTATTCTATTAATTTGGTGATGTATATAGACAAATAACATTTTCCAAATGTTCACTCCACCTTCTTTCCAACTGAAAACACTAACTGTTTACACATTCTTCTAAAATTCCTGATAGATTATCCCCAGAATAAATCCCCAGAGAACAAAGAGAACTTGCGTAGCGTTAACACAAAAATTCATCACCCAGCTCGGGATCTAGATGAAAATCATTTTAACTTATAAAGAAAACAGTTGGACCAATTTGAGTCAAAGTCTATTGCCTCGTTACTTTCATAACTACACAATCGAACAAAACAAACAGTGACATTGACATAAGCTCATGTCACTTACAGATAAATCATTTGTAGCTATGAAGTCTTTATTAATACCAACATTACTCATATATATGATACCAAACCATCGCACTCCTAAAAATAAACCAACCTCTAATATCTCAGCAAAACAGAGAGACGGAAAAAATATACTTTAATAAAAATTAGGAGACGTAAACTAAACAACTGTCTAAGGTCCCTCCTTAGTAACGAAAGTAACTAGAGTAAAAATAATAATCACCAGTAACATTGGGATTAACAATTTCGAACAAAACGCGAAACTTGATTTTATGATGATCTGTAAAAAAACATCGACGAAAAGCTTCCTAGATTTAGTGAACTGAAAAAATCGGTTGAATTCATTGTGAGACACGCATTAGAAGACCGTTTTCTAAAACTTGATGGAGATACCAACACCGACAAAAACATATTTTACAGTTGGATCGAGCAAATTGAAAACCAAAGCATCTTACAAGCATCCAACTCAGAAATATTCCTATAAAACCAGACGAAAAATATAAAGGTTAAAATCCCTGCAGACTGTATGAAGCATCATCGAAACAAATATCGATAGGTCTGATGTTAAAAACATAAAGAATCAGCATAAGTCAACCAAATGAATTAAAGTTCGGGTTACTTTAAAAAAGGACGCCTTTTAAAATGCTGTGAGACAGTTTATTTATTAATTTTGTTTTCATAAAATAATAGTCTAATAATCCACACAGGAAACTGAATCGAGGGTCCGGAAAATCTCATGTTTGTTCATGAACGCCTATGATTCAAAACGAAAAAAAATCTTCGCTGAACCTAGAGAAATTGTAAAAGGCACAATTGTTCTTTCGGCTGGACAACTCGAGATCCAATCTTCCGGAGAAGGGCAGTCGTGGATGATAGATACATTCATAAAGTTATTGTCAGACGTTATATTAATCAGTTAGTCTTTTTGGCAATTATGAGATCAGCATAAATACCTAATACTGCATAACTAATGCCCTCTTAGGTTTGACTGGATATAGTTTTTTCCTTTTGTATTTACTAATATCTTGTTAATATAATTTAGTAACTTTTTCACATCGTAAATACACTTTTTACAAGTGAGTTTCTTATTGATTGGTGTTCCCTTATTCAGTTATTTTACCGGTCATAATATGTGTGCTGAAAATAATATTATAAAAACAAATAGCTTCTGCATAAGAATCAAGTCGTTTAGCCGTTTTTCATTTCGATCAAAGGAGATGCCACATTTGCTACTTAGTTAATATTGTATGGATGTAAAATTCCTTAACGATAAAATAAATTATAATGTTTTAAAAGTCATAATATAAACGTTATATTTAGACCCGTAATAGATATATTATATACAGTTTTTACTACTTCATCAAGGAGCTAATAATTTAATAGCTATTGTAATTAAAATTACAATCATTTGTAAAACCTCAATATCTATAACATAATAACCTCAACAGGATTCAAATGTTAGAATATTTTTGGAAGTTCAAGTTTTCGTTGGTTTATTTTCTCAGCCTATATCCTAAAACTAAGCTTCATTATTAAGATTAATTAATTTTATTAAAAATTTCTAATTGAAATCCCTAAGTTTTCATCAGTTTCAAAGTTTGATGTTCTAAGTAATCAAGAAACAAAAGTTATAACTAATTGGTTCTTAGCTAATTAATTGTAAATGTCATTCGCAAGTCGATCAGCGGTTAGTACAGAATAGATTAGTTTAATAGGAAAGATCGCAATAAATATGGCATGTATGATTTATATATGTCTAAGGGCTTGTTTTTTTTGTATAAGTAAAGTGTTTACCGTAACTTGATGAGTAAGCTTCTTGGCACTGAAATTCTTAATTTTATTTTTGTGCATTTCAACCAGTAAATTTAAATGGCAAGTAACTGCATAACTCAATAGCTGATTCCCAACTTTACGCTTTTACGTTTCATTTCACAAACCTATAAATTTAGTTTATTGTAATAAAATAAAAGTTACCTCAATTTCCTCTTTTTATAAAGCTATAAATTATCCTAAAATGTTCAATGTAAATTTGAATGCGATTCTTAAATTACGTTATTTTGAAACATAATTTGATAAAGTTTTTAGGTTGCAGACATTGAGGTTATGATTGTTTCCGAATTTTGTTTTGCGCGGTATTTATTTTGAATCGTGTAATCGTGTATCTCGTTACATTTGATTGAACAGGTTTTCAACAAGAGCAACTTCAATGTGAGTACATAATTTATTAATTAACCCTTTAGGGAACTTTACTACGCGTTCCCACAGATGTAACTGTAGTGACCAGGCCGCGGCCCACGGCCCGACAATCATTATCGGTAAGTCATATATATTCTATGACTTACCGGTCTCGGTTGAGTAACGCGTCACCGCTACAATCCGTTAAATTTATCATTAAGAACCGTATTAAACACAAAACATAGGTTTCTGTTTTCTATAATAATAAGGAAGGAAAATTTGAGATACCATGTGGAACGATTTATTTGAGAAAATTGATAAAACATTTTACGAACAGATTTTGTTATTCATTCTTCGGAAAATAAAATCTCTCTCTTTCGGGAATGCCAGGAGGTCAAAAAACCTACCTACTTCATGTTAATATTATTATTTGAGTTACAATTTTTAAAACAACACTTTTTAATTTGGTACTGAACAAAATGTACTATACTGTGATTACATATTTCAATGATAATTTATTTGACATTGGCAAATTTTATTTAATTCAGATAGGTATAATTTATTTGTAATTAATTTAAAAGTAACTAATTTTAATATAACATTTATAGCGAGCCCTAGTACAACACAAGAGTCTATTTCCCATCCATCGCCGCCTTTGGTTTCGCAATCCCGCTTGACCCGGCAGAGTGCGCGCGCGGCAGCCAAACGAGTCGGATCGATATTTTAATTGCGTAGGATATGCTTATCTTTTCCTTGGCTGGGACCCTGGTGTTTCGAAATCAAACTAAATTTATGTACTTACGACTAAGTCATGTTTAAAACTGTGTGTGTAATAATTAAATGTTATTTGAAGGATAATATAAGTGTTCCTGGGCATCATCACCACTAAAAATGGCGCCCAACGGTTCAGGTTTAGTACACTAACACCCGCGACAAAACCTAGTAGTAGTAAGACGCAGTTCGCTGTACACCGAATAGATAAAGGAGATGCCGTACCCATCTCTAGTCCGCCGTATCGAGTTTTTCCAGCTAAGAAACTCATGATTAAAAATGACATTGAGAAGATGTTAAAAGATGACATCATTGAAGATGCCGAGTCTGAGTGGGCCTCTCCAGTAGTGCTGATTTCAAAGAAGAATGGAGAGACCCGTTTCTGTGTGGATTACCGGAAGCTGAACCAAGTGACGAAAACAGATACTTATCCTCTTCCGGTAATTGATGAACTACTGCAGAGTACAAAAGCAGGTTGTGTTATGTCTACAATTGATCTGAAAGCTGGCTACTGGCAGACTATCGTCGCGCATGAAGATAGACATACAACTGCTTTCACAACTCCATTTGGAACGTTTCAGTTTCGCCGCATGCCATTCGAATTGAAGAATGCGCCGGCCACGTTCCAGCGTTTGATGGATAGAATGCGGTCTGGCCTTAAGGATGTATGCGTTCTAGGTTATTTGGATGATATTTTGGTTATATCCCCGAGCCTGGAACAGCACTTGAAGGATTTAAATCAGGTGTTCGAGCGTCTTCGACTTTTTAATTTAAAGGCTAATCGTGCCAAATGTGTTTTTGCTAGAGAACAGGTAACTTATTTGGGGCATGTAGTCTCGACACGAGGGATTGAACCGGATCCTGCAAAGGTTGAAAGTGTGATGAAGATGGTGCCCCCGAACAACGTGAGACAGCTGAAGACTTTTCTTCAAACATGCTCATGGTTTCGTAAATTCATTCCCAAGTTTTCAGATGTGGCACATTGTTTGACGGATTTAACTAAGAAGAACCGACGCTGGAAGTGGGGGGAGGATGACCAGAAAGCCCTTCAGGGCTTAAAGCTGCGGCTATCCTCTCGTCCCATTCTTTGCCAGCCTAACTTTGAAGAGCCGTTCATTCTTCGAATCGACGCCAGTGCATATGCACTCAGTGCAGTATTGATGCAAGGTGTTTCTCCATCCGAGGAAAGACCTATAGAGTATGCTAGCAGGTTGTTGACTTCGGCGGAGCGAAATTATCCTACCACGGAAAGAGAAGCTCTCGCGGTTGTCTGGGCTTTAGATAAGTTCCGAAGATATATTGAGGGATACCCCATTCATGTGGCTACCGACCATCAGCCTTTAAAGTGGCTTTTGTCGTTGAAAACTCCTAGCGGTAGGTTGGCTCGATGGGCGATGAAGATAAAATCCTACAATTTGGATGTTGAATACACACCGGGAAGAGTGAATGTGGTTGCGGACAAACTAAGTCGGCCAGTGGTCGAGATTGTCGAAGATTCAAGCTCGAGTTCTTGCGACATTTGCCCGGTGGTGGTGGATTTGCCTCGGCGATCACCGGAGGAGTTGCGTGAAGTACAATTGAACGATCCTGAGGTAAGCTCGATTATACTCGATTTTGAGAATAAGGAAGATGTCGTTCGCTGGACTGACAGGGGTTATTATATGTCTCAAGGAGTTTTATATCGCTGTGATCCGGGTTGTGAATCTGAGGAGCCTCAATTGGTTGTTCCTGACTCCATGAAGGCTGATATAATAAAAGAACTCCATGATGCCCCTACTGAAGGACACTTGGGCATGGAGCGAACCTTAAGAAAGGTTAAAGAACGGTATTACTTTCTAAATATGAGAAGCTATGTAGCTCGATACTTAAATATATGTGACGAATGTCAAAAGTTTAAATCGACCAATCTGAAGCCAGCAGGCCTGCTTCAAACCCCAGTGCCCCAGCAACGCTTTGAAGTACTTGCAATGGATTTATTTGGGCCAATGCCCGCAGGTGAAAATGGCGAGAAGTGGATCTTTCTTGTGGAAGATACGACGATTGGTTGAGTTATTTGCTCTAGGAGATGCGACTTCGGAAACATGTTCCAAAGTTCTCCTTGAAGAAGTGTTTCTTCGTTATGGTTTGCCTCGCCGAGTAATTTCGGATAATGGGACTCAATTTGTTTCTGCAGTGATGCAAAAGACTATGTTTGTGCTTGGTGTGCATCAGTCCCTGATACCTGTCTATCACCCACAAGCTAACCCTGCAGAGCGCAAGAATCGCGACCTTACACAAACTCTTGCGATTAATTTTTGTGGCGTGCTTTCGTTCAGTTTCGTTAATATTATAATTTTTCCTTTTAATTATTTGTAACAATAGTTAATTACTCAACAGCATAAAACCACACCTTACGCTGGTGTGCAAAGAAAACTAACATTATTAAACAGGTCAAGGACATTTTTATAAGACTTATAAATATTCGTTTTCAAATCTTCAACTACAATAAATGAATAGCTCCTTTAAATCCAATTGTAACGTACTTTTACAGAAATTCTTCATTTTTAGCAGAATTGGCTTCATTGCCAATCTTTAAATAATGATCTTGCAGATAAATCTATTTTTCAGAAAGCTTCAATCTCGTTATTTAATTTAAAGTCTTTGACCTTTTCTTTCTGTGTAATATCGTAGACAGTACCTTGAGTTTTTTTATAATGGGTTAAATAAATGCATCTTAAATTAAGAAAACGAGAATGACAAAAAAAATGGAATACTGATAACGACACGCGCGCAACGAGATCGCTCGTGCCCCGCCATTTGCACGGACCTCAAGGGCGTTTTCGCTGCCGCTTATCATATGATACTCGTCAATGCATTAATGCTGTAGCATAACTATGTTTCTTTTATTTCTTAAGTTCTTAAGTTTTAAAATACAATAACGAAGCCAGTGATACAGCTGAAAAAAAAATTTTTTCAGCTGAAAAAAAAAGTTGTTCAGTGTAATCGACAATTTTATACAGTTAGTCCTGTAGTTAGTACTTTTTTTCCAACCTCTACAAAAAGCATTGTTCTATCATTATAACGTGTTCCTTTTGATTTCCCATAACTCTAGGGTATTAATGGGACCATGTAATAGAATCAAATAACATGTGAATAATTTTTCAATTTTAATTTTTGCTTTGTTTTTATTTTTCATACAAAATAATTCAATTAAGTCACAACATCTTATGTAAAACACCTTTATGCGAAGTATGACAACGTCGCATTTTTTATCCCTCAGAAAACATGAATGAAAATCATAAACAATATTTTATCAATCAAAGTAAGACTAGCGTTAAGTCATTGTACCGTTACCAAAAAAATCTGATGTTTAACATATTATTAAAATGAATACTACACACTAGATTATTTAAGTAACTCTTTAAGGTCTCTAAATAACTAGATTTTAAAATCAACTAACGCGGTTACTGTTTCGGATAATTTTTTCCCATATAATATTTTGTGAATAAATTTATGTGTTTTACTCATTAAATTCAGCAGCTGACAATTAAAATGATATTCTAGGCATACATTATAGGACTTATTAACTAAATATTGTTATAATTCGTACGACAGAAGTCAACTGTTATGCTTTTGTCAATAGTTTTAAAGTTATTATGAAATATTGTCAAAAGTAAGAAAAACTCGCACTGCGCATGCGCATGATATACAAGTTTTTCTTAATCTAATATACCGGCACATTTTAATGTACTGATATTTTCATACAATTTAAGTTTACACAATCATTCAGTTAAATTCTCGAAAAAATTCTCAAAGAAAAACTCGCGCTAGACACGCTGAACAATTTATTTTGTTTTCATAGTAATTCGTTCATAATTAATGATTAAACTTGCAATTTTTTTAATGATAGCTATTTATTGTGAGGTTATTAGGAATACAACAGAAAGCAAATATTGAATCTGTGGGTAAGTAACGGTGAGGTACACGTTGGCAGGTATTATTCAACTAATGTCTGAATAGTTTTTTTGTGCCATGGACAAAACCGATTCAATCGTTTAGTAAAATTACATTCTTTTGTATTCGTAATGACCTCATCGTAAATAGATTTCATAAGATGCAATTTTATTAACTTTAAATGGAGTTAATTAGTAAATCTTTTTATAAGAAGAAGAAAGAAAATGTCGCTATTGTTTCAGTATTGTTTGATTTCAAAAAGAAAAAACCGTATATTACCAAAAAAATAATTAGGACCCGAGTAAGGGTTATTAAAGTATGTTAAGTAAATAAAACAAGTTTGTTAATAAAAGTATTTTTAATTTAACTCGTTTTCAATAAATCCATTAGTTCTATTACGTATTTGTCTATTTAAATTAACTGTTACTTGGCGCATCTTATTTGCTGCTTCTTCAATCCTTTGGAGTAAATGGTCTCTGGACACAATTTTAACTGAATATACTTTACTCTTTAGTGTACCCCACACATAAAAATCTAAGGGGGTAGATCAGGTGACCACGCCGGCCACGCTGAAATCGGGCTTCCCCGACCAATCCACCGATTCGAGTATTCTTCATTGAGGTACTCACGTACCTGTACTCCATAATGGGCCGGCGCACCATCGTGTTGAATCCACATATTTTGAATAGTAAAAAGATCAATATCCTCAAAAAAGTCCATATTTAAAATACTCCGCAAGAATTCTAGGTAATTATGAGAATTAAGGCGATGCGGGATTTCTATTGGCCCTACAAGTTTATTATTTAAAATTCCCGCCCACATGTTGATTGAAAACTCAAACTTTGGATTTTCTGTCTTGCTTGTTCTGCTTGTAACAAACCTTGCGATTTCCTATAATGGTAAGGGTGGAGCCCATATCTTTTCCATAGACTCCACACCAATTTATGTGAGACTCCTACTATTCGCCCCACACGTCTGGTTGATAATGTGGGGTCTTCTACTATTAAATTCATAATAGCAGTTTCTTGTTGCATAGTTAAAGCAACGACTCTTTCGTGACTAGATAATCTCAATCCGTTTTCGCGAAATCTTCTATGTATCTGTAATATATAAAATAGTTTTACTAAGTAAAAGTTCAAAAAAATTTACATACAAACACGACAACACTGATTATGATTAATTAAATTTTAGAAACAGGGTATTTCTGATGATTTAACTGCAGCTTTGTGTAAAATTCACTATAATTAATTGTAATAAAATTATTAAAAAACTTTCACTGGAAGGGCACTTATTGAGAACGGATTATAAACTAGCTTTTTTACTTAAACTAGTTTAAGTGAAGGGGTCCATAATGATAGTGACTGTAAATAAAAAAATATGTTTTAAGACTCACGTTGATGAATGTTTGATTATCCGGAACAGTACGATTTGGAAATCGACGCCGATATTCTCTCACAGCTGCCATGGAATTTCCATTACAGTATCCATACACAAAATGCATATCCGCTAGATGTTCAGGAGGATATGTGTGCCGTGGCATGGTTACTTATGCTTTACACCGTAGAGTTTAAGACAAAACAAATCAACAAAAAAATTAACAATACAAATTAACAACAAAGATCAACGAAGTAGTAACAGCTCTAGCACAGCGCAGACACTTGTAAGCAGGACGAAGGTCAAGAAACAAGTGATAAAGAAAAACCATGTCAGGCAGCGTAAACATGGTTCACTTATTCTAAATAAAATTATATATTTTCAAAAAGTAATAAAATTTTATTACTGACGCTATGTTCAAAGGACGTACGGAACAATTTGCGAAACTTATTCTAAATAAAATTAAATATTTTCAAAAAGTAATAAACTTTTATTACTGACGCTATGTTCAAAGGACGTACGGAACAATTTGCGAGTGGTTACTCATTATACCATTGTGTGCGTACATTGTCTTCGATTGCAACTTGGAGATGCTACTCAAACCATGGCTGTCAACACTTTTAGTCATAAACAAATTATGAAGGCTTTTTGATTTAATAGTAATGATAAATAAAATAAGAAGGTAAATTTTTAAGGGACGATCAAAAAGTCATACAATTTTAAAATTTTATGATTTTATTTCAAATAAATAGTTGAAGTTATAAGTACTCCTGACAGGTACGTAAATTACGTTATCTTTTTTATAAATAAGGATGCCAAAGATTCTAGTCGGTGATTGATAAAAGAAAACAAAGAAAAATACACATGAAAATTGAATGAAAATGTTGCGCTTATTGTGCACTAATTAGATTCAATAAAGATTTTTTTGTGTCATTACTGGTATCTAATAAAAACAAAAAATATCAAGGTTTTGGTAGGAATTTAAATGTTTGATTTTTACGAAGAAAATAAAATATCTATGACCAAAACTGACATAGTCACAGTTAAAAAACAATTCCTGTTGATTAAATTATTTCCTGAACAATGACAACCCTTATGTTAAAAGAAGCGGACACAGAACTTCACGTGATTAGGCCGTGTTGTGACTTGTGTGTGTTTGCGTGCGCTGTGCACAGGTACAGTTCGCAACGTTTTGCGTTGTACATTGTATGCAACGTTCTTAAACGTTTGGAATATTTTTGTTGTTTATTGTATGGCTTCAGTGGCTCGCGTCTATTGAATGATACTAATTTTTCAATGAATCCTTTTCAATAGTATTTTTGCTACTCAGTTAGGGCATTTTTTACGATAAATAATTATCGATATGACTCATTTTGATTGTGGGGAAAAAAACGTATATCTGAAAGTTTGTTATGGAAAATATTTCAAAAACAATAAAGCTTTTTTATAACGATTGCGTGTGGTGCCGCACCAGAATAGCACCACCCGTCTCTTCCCGTGGGTGTCGTAAGAGGCGACTAAGGGGACTCAAAGAACGGAGAATGGGCAGCAGCATCCTCCCGAGACCAGTATGACCACTTTGGGGGAGGCCTTTGTCCAGCAGTGGACGTTATTCGGCTGATCGAGATATCGACTTCAAAATAGGAGTTATCAGTTCGATACGTATGTATGTAGTTTTGTCAGAATTGCATGATATTCAAATATGTTGATGTACATAAGCTTCCTAGCCGGTATCCCAAATTTCAAAAGTGTATGTATGTATGTTTGACCGCGTATATCTACAGAACTACCAATCGGATTGCAATGATTATTTGCACGTTTCATAACTTTTTTTAACTGTTAGCTAGTTAACTAAAAATTACGAAATACAAAATCATTTAAAAAAAATTAAACCGACGTCAAATTTAAAGTTGAAATTTGAAAACATCAAATTTGAAGTCGGTAAAAATTTTTTAAATTACATATTTTTTGTTACACATCTAAAAAAATTAAACTGGTCAAGTTTGTAATGGTGACAGCGCAAAATATTCGATGTTATGAGATATTAAATTTTTTTATCACATTGACTTAGCTTCTTTTGGCGCAAGATTTTGATATACGTTCTGTTCGATTAAATAAATATTTTGATAAAGTATAGGTATTTACATCAATATCTGTATTTTCCCTTTATTCGAACAAAATATTTACATTTTATTAGAACAAAAATACTGAAATTTGCACGCTAAATAAATCATTTAAAAACATCCCTTTTTATAATCGGTTTCCCCATTTAAAATAATAAGTACTGGTTATTTAATTTCATTTCCTAACCCATTGAAATAATCGATAACTTTAGAAGTGATATACCATCACTAGTCAACAGAAACAGGACGTCGAACTCTCACCCAAATCTCAGTCTTATTTTTAGTGCTTCAGAGTTGTCATTTGGAGTATTATTGCAAAAATGGCATCTAGCGTGTAATAGTGGAACTGCATTAGTGAAAGTTTGGCAACGTCGCATAATTAAAGAGATTTTACAAGGGTGATAATTTTTGAACTCATTATATTAAGATTGATGTTATCTCGGAAACTATGCATTTTTGAACCACATATTTTTGGCAAAAAGTATTATTTTTAACTAAAGAACAAAACCTCAAAGTTATGGGATATCAAAAAGAACACGTTGTATATTTTATCCTTTTTACATTTTAATTTAAAAAAAATTCATCAAACATCAGCTTGTAAAATATTGGAAAAGTTGACTGTAACCGAAAAATCATATAGATATCTCGACTTTTTTCATCAAAAAATCCTAAGTAATAAAAGGCTCTATGCCTAGCACAAAGATTTAAAATAAATAATCATTTTAGTCTTTTACAGGATATTAAATATAAGGTACCTACTATTCAGTGGTGAATTTTATTCAGATAGGGACACGACAAAACGACCTATTTTATTAATTTTTTTAAGGTGCACACATTATATTGTACAGGGTGGTTTAATGCCACAAGGCATGCTCTACCAGCCAACCTTCAGGTAGTAGAACGGGTGTAAAGAAATTTTCAAATAAAGTGAGTCATGACATAGAGCATAGGTAAGATAGGTTATTCATTATTAGGTAACGAAACGAACAGAGAGAACACATATAAGTATGCACAGATATAACTATTTATAATTATTATTACATACATATACATACATAAATGTAATTGAAAGAATATTGGCAAACTCACATACATTGTCAGTACCGCTTTTATTTTCGCAGAGTATTTGCGTATCTCAAATTGAATGTGTGGGTTTGACTGTTTGAATGGTGGATAATCGAAATGCAATCATAAAATTTTTTTAGAAGTTAGGAATAAAAAGTTGAAATTATAATCTAACCTCAAAAACCACGTGAAAAAACGTGAAAAAGAACGAATACTTAGAGGGTTAAAACGTTCATAGGATGATCAGATGAAGCTATTGAAATTAAAAAGCACCCTGTTTTCAATCATTATTGTACATATAACAGCGAACCGTGACAAGACAATTGACATAAGGGCTCATTGTAATGGCGGCTCAATATCTTTGAAGTTTGACATATTGACAGTATATACTTTTTCTAGATGTCGATGAAAAAATAAATGGCATTTTTACGGGAATAATTGCATTTTATTATATTTCTAAGTATCCCCAACAAGTAACTCAATATTGACCTATAAACTAAATATAGCCCGGTTTTGATATAATTACAATTTATAAATATTACAGGGTACCCAGCTTGCCATTCTCTTTTGGGGATCACATAATAACTTTTCAAATTTTAATCCTGTACTGGCTAAAGAAGCATCAGCGCCCACGTCAATACTTCAATTTATAATCATGTGCTATTAATTTAAGTATGAATGTAAAAAAACCTAAGGCTAGACCAGCTAGGATTTATTTATTATTTTATTTTAAAATAATTTAAGTTGTTGGTAAAATAAGTTTCATAATAAAAGTACAACACTAAGGAGAACAAGATGTTTTGACGAACAAATTATATAATATTAAATTACTAAATGGGTATTTGCCAAGTAAAATTTATTACATATTTAAATAGTTTATCAATAGTAAAGAAATATTGTGGAAGTAACAGTATATTTACAATCAATAGTTTTCTAGATACAGCTATGTGTTTGAGGAGTTGCTGCGAGGCGCCGAAAAACGGAACGCTCCATACGAAACGTTACCAGGTTGTGACTTCACAACCTGTGATGAAAAGTTGTATGGATAAAATCGACTGCAGCAATTAACATGGTCGGTACTACATTTTGGCCAATTTTGTTTTATTGCATTAGAAGCCTTGAATACCTATAATCTTTCACCTCACAAAGTATAAAATTTCAAAAAGGACGTTTTCTGTGTTTTTCAATTGGAAAATAGTCGGATGTTTTTGTGTCGCTCGATTAACAATGTAGGTAGTCATGTTGCGACGCTCTTCACGGGGCGCGCGGGGGTTGAGGAGACTCGTGCGCCGCGCGGATCTGGCAGTTCCCACTTAGTTAGCGGGGAGAGCGCACGCTCGTTGTCTCTCCGATCAACTCGACCGTTACAATGCAATATTGTTTATTTTAATGATGTCTCGGTCTCGGCGAATGTTAGATTTGGTACGGCAACATGTTCCGGAGCAAGATAATCCATTAAAAACAAATTTAAACGACACCGAGGTTCAAACACAGTCCGGTCAGAAGAGAAAAAGTAAGTATTACATATTTTTGTCCATATTTTTTAAATATTTATATATTATTTTTAATAGGGAATAAGTTAAATTTGTACTTTTATTATTTTTAATCACACTATTCTAACAAAAGTAAAAAAATAAAAATGTGCGGTTAATACTGTCGTATGTGCCAGATCCTACAATCTTAACTGATTTTCATTTTAGTTTTTGGGTCGGATGTACCATATCCTACAATATTACTTGTTGGGTTAGCAATAGCGTTTGTCGTATGTGGTACGACCGACATTGTTTATTGTAAATCATATAATTCCTAAGTTGGATGTGGTAAAACCGACTTTGTTATTCGGATAATATATCGTAATAATTGAGTCGGATATGTCTTTGTCATACTATTACGTCTAGGTACCTGTTTTACAACTTTTTCTTTGGGTTTTCCTTGTTTTATGTTGTGATTTACTGGCTGTTTCACTCTTTCTTTTGACGTAGTCGGTTAACAAGTACCTATCCTATAATCTATTCAGGATTCTGTTCTAGCTGTTTGAGCGTAATAAAATACACAAACATTCAAACATGCCAAATTTTCATGAACTTCTGTTCTCTCGATCATTGTTAATATTAGTAGGAGAGGTAAGACGATGTGCATTCTACGATCTTAGCAGTCTAATCATTATTTTTTATTAATTGTAGGAGAAGAATCCCCACTTCCAGAAGAATTTCAAGAGGATCTTATACAGCTGCAAGACCTACTAGGAGATGTGTTTACCGATAGCTCCGTGAACCTGACAGAACACATTCCTCTTGCCATGGATCAAGAAATATCAGCATCAGTCGCTCCAGAAATGTTGAGGTCAAATAAAAACTTAGATCTTCCAAACATTCCTACACCTATCGTTTCCAGTACGTCTCCACTAAAGGTATCAAACATCACAGATCCTAATTATAACAAGGATGGGGTACTCGACATTCACGACAATAGCCCAGACGAGATTTTAAACACAACACCTATGCCATCACCTATTCCACCACACGATCAAAATTGTGAAAATCCGTTTTGTACTTGTTGTGTCGATTGCATAATACCCCAGGTTGATTATGGAAACATAGGAACACCATCGGGTTATTCAGAAGTTTCTACAGATGTACCTACACCATCTTCTACAGCCAGTTCCAGAAGGAAAACTCTTAAGACTGATAGGGGAAAGAAACGCCTAGTTCATAAAAATAATTGGATTACAGTACAAAGAAAATTGAAGAAAAACACCGGGGAACAGTTTTTGAACAAAAAAGGTAAGGTGGTTGAAGAGAAACAGTTGAAAGTGTACGAATAAATGCAGATTAAAATGTAAACAAAAGCTATCTCATGAACAACGTTTACGAATCTTTAAATATTTTTGGCGTTTAGGTGAGAAGAAACGACATTGGGAGTTTGTCATAAAATACACCAATAAAATTCCAAAACGCCGTCAAACAACTGAGGTTACAAAGCATGATAGACAAAACACATTTCAATACTTTCTTCCGGATGCTGATAAAAATGCAGTTGTTGTTTGCAAGACAATGTTTCTTAACACCATATCACTAAGTGAGCGTGTAGTAAGCACAGCATGGAAAAAATATGACGGACAGTCTGTGGTAGAAGAAGATAAACGAGGACGCTATGAACATGTGAAACGTGTTTATAATGACGACATGGTTAAGAGTGTCTGTGATCATGTAAGATGTTTACCTATTGTCGAGGCCCACTATGTTCGAAAAAATTCCAGTAAGCTTTACTTAGAAAGCATCGAAAGCATCTCCCGTATGTACAAGCTTTATTGTGAATGGTTTGATTCCAGCAAATATTCTTCACAAGCAAGAACCAAAAGACAATACCGAGAGATCGTTAGTTTGAATTTTAATCTGGCATTACATAGACCAAAGAAAGATAGGTGCGATATATGTCATGTGTTTGAAAACAAATCTTCACCTACTGATGAAGAAAAACACGTATTTTCTAAACATCAAGTTCGGAAGAAGAAAGCCAGAGATTTGAAGAAAGCAGACAAAGGAGAAGCGAAAACCAATAGAACCATCGTTGCAGCTACATTTGATTTTCAAAAAGTTTTAGTGACTCCTTATGGTGAAGTGAGTGTACTATACTATAAAAGGAGACTGGCTACCTTAAATTTCACCGTTTATGATCTGATTAGCAACGTAGGTACTTGCTACATGTGGCATGATGGTATTGCTAAGCGAGGATCTGTAGAGGTGTCTAGTTGTCTTTTAGATTTTATCAAACATCACGTTGAAAGAGGTGTTAAAGAATTCCGATTTTGGTCTGACAACTGCGCTGGACAGAACCGCAATAGAATTGTTTTTTCGCTCTATTTGTTTGTGGCTAAAAAATTCGGAGTAACTGTCACTCATCGTTTCCTTGAAAAGGGCCACACACAAAACGAAGGAGACAGTGTCCATTCTACAATCGAGCGAGCTTGCCGCCATAAGTCAATTTGGGTGCCCGAAGAATGGTATTGCTTAGCTCGATGGGCTAAATCCGAAGGCACCCCTTACATAGTAAAGGAGATAAAACAAGAGGAAATCTTCGATTTTAAAACCCTGCTTGCTAATAAAAACTGGACTAAAAATACGGCGAATCAAAAGGTTATGTGGACTACCATAAGAGAAATAAAAGTTAATGCTGAACAGTTTGATCGTATAGAGTACAAGTACGATTTTGATGATGAGCCAAAGACAATTATCGTAATAAGGGCGGGAAAGCGGAACCAACAACGTTTGGCAAACGAATTTGATTTGAAACGGGCTTATGACGGACATTTACCTATCAGCAAAGACAAATACAAGGATTTGACAGATCTCTGCAGAACGGGAATTATACCCGATCGTTTTCATAGATTTTATTTCAACTTACCTAACACAGATGCTGCAAATTTGGTTAATTCTCAAGATGATGATGATGACTCGGAGTAATTTAGTAGGTAGATATAGGTTTAGTTGATTGTGCCATAATAATTATAATGATTCGACTGTGATTCCTGAGAAAGTAGATTGGTAGTTAGAATTAAGAAGAATAATTTGTGTTATGTTCATTCCTAAGAGAAAAGACTGTTTAAGATTAATATTGTTATTAGATGCAAAAAAACAATATTTTAGTCATTATTACCTACCTATGTCAGAATACCTATTAGAATTGCAGTATTTATTTGATCATTTTTGTTTTTAGAAATTTTAGAAGTTCTTTGTTTAAGTTAAGTGTTGATTATTGTTAGAAGAAAAGTTAATTACGTTATTGTTGTGTTTTGGTTTTTTTATAACTAAGAATGCCCAAGAAAGTGCCTTAGTTTATGAAACTTTTACCACGTCTTAATATGCGTTTTGATAGTTCCTATTCTTTATTGTTATTTAAGTACCTGATACAGATTTAGTGGTACTTACTTGTCAATTATTAAAGTAACCATTTGATTAAAAACAAAAATTTGTTTTCATTGCTTGACCATAATCCTAGGTGTTTATGAAATAATGTCCTGGGAGAGAATGTTAACAAATATGGTACTCTCAAGCTTTGTTAGCAATATCTGCCAGATACAAAACAACATGGTATAAGTGACCGGGACAAAGCATTGCTGTGGTAGGTAGCAGACGTAGTTGTGCCGAACAAGATAAGAAATATTTTGAAAATTTTGTAAGCTTTAAAACCTAAATTATAGCAGATTTTAATTGATAATAGTTGGTCATATATGTAGTATCTACATGATAGTGAATAGAATGTGCGGTTAACAATGTATGTTTTCCCACTTCCAACATAGTCGATAATTAAAATTCCAATAAATATTGTAGGATATACCACATCCGACAAAATCGATCAATACAACTCCAATTAATAATGTAGGATGTCCCATTTCCGACATTTTAGTAAGATGTTCAAGCGGTTAATAATGTAACATGTGCCTTTTTTCAGGTTTCCTGAACATAATTGGAGTTTTTTTCTTAATTATCTTATAGAGTACTTAAAACTATTTCATCATACCAAATATTGTAATAATCCCCGGTTTTAGGTTGATTTAATTCATTTTAGAAACTTAATCTGGCCGTACTGAAAAAACGTACTTTTTCAATTCCGACTTTGTTAATTGCTGCAGTCGAAATATATAATAGCTACTTATATAATGCATTTAAATGCATATTATCACAATAAAAATTAACAATAAAAATATTTATTATCAGTAAGCTAATTAAAATGAAACATATTTTATAATAAAATTTTCACTTCTTATTTAAGTTTTCTATATTTTTAAAAACATTTTTTGGGTCGAAATAAAGTTTGTTTTTTAAATTAATGATAAAAACTTGCGTTTTCAAATGTTGTCAAATGCTCAATTATCAATGACTATGTAGTTAACCAAACTACGTTTATTAAAAAACAAAACAAAATTTATTTTTACAAACAGATATTTTTGCCTTTTGTGAACTGTTACACAATAAATTGATGCCCATCACTCCGCTTACATTGTTAAAGCTTTCACACGCCCTCATTTAATATAAGTTTTCCTGTAATTCGCAGTGACAGTGGAAACTTGGAGTTTAGGTTGCCTGAAGGATATATTATGCGTACGAATTGATATTTTACTTAGAAACTCCGGCGTATCTCTACCACGTACTGCGCAATCATTAACAGCGGATAAATATTTGCATTCTGAGCTGCCAGGGTAAAATCTGGTGTTGCCTGCACCGTCTTAAGTAACTCTTGTCATAGATCTTGCATTTTAATTGAAATGCCTTAAAAATCTCTTTTGTATTTTCTGATGCGATCGACCCTGGGATCTCTTGGGTGTGGTCAAGGTCAATAGCTGACCCTTTAAATGATAAAAGTGGCTTTTTGTGGTAAATTATAGCAATAATATTAATAGTACCGATAAGATAATTTTTTTGAGTATTCATTCATCATTTACCATTCGAATTACTTTACCTGGATACAAGTATTGTGCTGTAGCTTGGAAACCGTCGAGTTAATAATAGGGGTCATTAGATTCGTATCAGTTGTAAAATTGACAACGGACATATTTTTTTCTGGAATTTCCACGTAATTTCAAACAGAAATTACAGGGATAAATAATTTTAGTAGTCGAATTCAGCAGCTTGTTATTTATGTGCAGAATGTACGTTAGAAAGGGACAGATATGTACTTTTAGTTTGTAAATAATAGTTTCACGCTGAGTCCTTAAGTTCGAGTTTTTTTTATAATATGTTTCGAAGAAATAATATACTTGAAAATAATAAGAGCATTTTGTTTACTTTAAATATTGTCTATACTATAATAATACACCGTTGTCTATTCTTACTTTAGTTGAATAGGTTTGCATTTTTTTTTTTTTTTTTTTTTTGGTTCCCCTCCACGGGAAGGGCAGGAGGACATAAAAAATGCTCTGACGCATACTCCGCGCGCGCGATCGGAGTTATGTGGGACTCGTCCCGACGCCTACCAGAACCATACCCACTAAAAAACCCCCTGTCGGCTCGTGCATTTTTGCCACTCAGCCTTCATCTGAACGACGGCCAATTGGAGAAAGAGGCCGCGCCAGCGGGGCCCTTAAGGGGTCACCCGCTGAGATTCACATAGCACTGAAGGTGCTCAAAAAAAGAAAAGTAAAAATAAAAACATTAAAAATGAAAAATAAAAATAGCATTAATTCGGATTTACGTTAGAATTAGAATTTACGTTAGAATTAGGATTTGCGGCCTGAAGGGCCTCGAGAGCTAAAGTTAACTGCGAAGGTTCGCCCGTGTGCGCGTTTCTCGGCCTAGCGACTTTGAATTTCGAATCTAACACAGGAGCAGTATATGAGACTGAATCTCGAACAAGATGATTGGGATGGGATTCGGCGCGTTTGAAGAACGATTCTGAGAGTGTTTTGAAGTGCTGTTGCACTGTAGGTAGTTCAAGATCTCTGTGCAGGTCCGCGTTGCGCACATACCAAGGTGCGTCTGTGGCCCTGCGGCAGAAGAGATTTTGAACTACCTGCAGCTTATACAGGACGGAGGGATTGGCATGGGCAAAGACTGGCGAAGCATATGACATGACGGGTCTAACGCAGACCTTGTAAAGCGTACGTTTATTTCTAAAAGACATTTTACTTTTTCTACCTATCATACTATTTAAGCGGCTTAAGTAGAAACGCGCGAGTTTCGTTACTCTATCGACGTGTGGCTTAAAAGAAAGCGTCTGATCTAAGGTGACGCCTAAGTATTTGATACTGCGCTTCCAGGGGATAGGAATACCTAACATTCGAATGTGGGGATCGTTGCGCCGATTACGACGTTTGTGGTCGAATAGAATGGCAGAACTCTTTTCTGGGTTGACATCGATACGCCATTTTTGAAACCAAACACCGAGGGCGTTTACGGCCTTTTGGAGTCTGGTGATGTTATACGGGATCCTTTTACCTTTAGTGTAAAGGGCGGTATCGTCTGCAAAGAGGGCGAGTTCGACGCCTTTCGGCGGGATGGGCATGTCATTAGTGTACACGGTGTACAGCAGAGGGGCGAGGACTGAGCCTTGCGGGACTCCAGCCTTTATGGGACGAGGCGCGGAGAGCGTGCCTTCATGTTTGAATCGAAACGTACGGTCTTTAAGAAACGACGCGATTAATCTGACTAGGCGAACCGGTAAGCCTATTTTATAGAGTTTAAAAACGAGACCGCTGTGCCAGACTTTGTCGAAAGCCTTGGCTACGTCAAAGAGAACCGCGATTGATTTTTTACGATGCGGATAGAATCCTTTGAGAATGTACTCGACGATTCGATGGACTTGCTGAGGGCAGGAGTGCTTAGCGCGAAAGCCGAACTGGTGGGGAATAATGAGAGGGTCGCCATCCGTTGGAAACAGATGGTTCCGCATTCGAGAGAGTATGACTCTTTCGAGAAGTTTAGACATTGCCTTGAGGAGGCTGATGGGTCTGTGATTAGCCGGGATGTTCAGAGGTTTACCCGGCTTGGGAATGCCTATGACTGTCGCTTCTTTCCAGGCTTTTGGAAAGTAGCTATGGTCGAAGCAGGCATTGAAGATGATAGCTAACAAGGTAAGCACCTGCTGTGGCAGGTGCTTAAGTGCGTGGTTGGAAATTCCATCCGCACCCGGAGCCTTTTTGGACTTTTGCTTTCTAATGAGAAGCAAGATTTCATCATTAGAGACTGTGACGGGGTCGTCGGTGATAGGGAGAGATTCTCTGCGGAGAACTTCGTCCTCCACCGCCTGGATGTGGGAGGGATCCGCGGGTTGCGTGCTGGGCGAACATTGTGCCGCTATGCTGTCGGCGAAGCATTCGGCTTTCTCTTCGACTTCGAAGGCAATGGTGCCGTCGGGACGAGTGAGAGGAGGAACGTGAGAGGCGGTGTCTACGCGTAAAGCTCGGGCCATTCGATAATACGCTTGGTGGGACGGGGAGATATTCTCCATGAGATCGTTAAACTGAGTGTCACGGAGTTCCGCGAGGCGAGACCTAACTTTGCGTTGAAGCTGATTCGCAGCTGTTCTATATGCGGGCGTGGGATATTTCTTGGCTCTCCGGAGAGCCGCGTTCTTAGCTTTAATGAGATTGCTAACGGCTAAGGGAAGCGCGGGTTTGCCTTGCTTAGCAATGATTACGTTGTCGCTGATGGCTGAGTTGATAGCATCAGTGAGAGTATCGACTACTGAATCTATTTTAATCGGGCTGTCTAATTGTTCGGGCGAAATCGCGAGCGGAGAGTTCGGTGCCTCTAAAGCTGAAACTAACGTATTTTTAAAGCCTTTCCAGTTGGTAAAGGTCTTTGGCGGTGTGACGTTAACGTTAGGCGCGCCTAGCACGAGGGAGACGGGGCGATGGTCGGAGCCTAGGTCATCGAGCGGTTCGATGGACCTGAGATCAAGATTGATTCGCTTGATAATTGCAAAGTCGAGGATGTCAGGAGAATAGGTCGGGTTGTTGGGATAGTGAGTGGGAGTGATGGGGGATATGACGTCTAAGTCAAGGGAGTTAGTGATGTCGAGGAGAGCGATACCGCTGGTGTTGGTCGATAGGCACGTCCAGTCAGTATGTTTGGAGTTAAAGTCTCCGAACATAATGACTGAATGGCCGAGGGCGAGAATGGCCTCAAAGTCGCTGCGGATTGGTCTGGTACCACTAGGTATGTAGACTGAAGCTATAATGATGGTCGGATGACCAGTCATAGCCAATCTACACACAGTGGCCTCCATGTTGAGGAGAGGAGGAGTAGGGAGAGGACAGCAATGGAAGCCTCTTTTGTAATATATAGCGGTGCCGCCGTAACCGTCGGAGTTGGGCCTATCGTTGCGAGTAAACGCGTACTTAGGTATAGCGAATCCCCTGGATTATAGGTTTGCACGTTTTCACGAAGCTATATGTCATTTTGAACATGTTGGCAGGCGGTCGACCGAATGATGACTGTTTTGAAATTCATACAGATTTAGCTTTTTAATTCCATTCTGAACGCTTTTGAACGCGGACCCAAAGTCCATTTATTATCAATGTTCAAATGTCATGAATGCTTTTTCAGTCATTCCATCAGTCGCAGGTTTTTAAATTACAAAATACTTATTTTATTTTTAGTTTTAGTATGTATACAAATATAACTTAAATAGGCTCAAAATAATTGGAGCCTTGTAGAAATTCAAACAAAAAAATTTTTTTTATTTATTTTAAAACTCGTCTTTGTACTAATATTGACTGGTATATTGATTTATACAATATATGCCATTTTCACGTATGGTAAACACAAGAACATTTACAAGCTATCTTACAAAATAAAAATGCTCGTCTTCATCGTCAACTTCCATCAGGTGAGATAGAAAAAAGATGTCTAATCCTTTTTCAATAAAAAACAATATTGAAATGCCTGCGAATCGAAAAATTTGCAAAGTAAATAAGTGCTAGCAGTTTATTCAATCCATTTTTTTAAATTCTTACGTATTTATTATATTTTACAGCAAGTTAATAAAATTATGATAATATTTACAATTAAATGTATCGCTAAAGTTATTAGCAAACTCTCATTATACATATTTATTTTGCTTTGATGTATAATCGGTTACATCACTGTACATGTTTTAAATTGCGAGCACAGTTACACAATTGAAAGAAAGCACAAGAATTAATCGTATCAAGCAAATCTCAATTAAAAGCCACTACATCCCTGCGTATTTTTTACCTAACTAGACTTTGTGAACCGGTCAGTTGAGAACCACGAAAATTTCGAGATAAAAATGTTATCAATCCCGGGATTTACGCTACTAATAAATATGTTATAAATTGTAACAAAATAAACTGAATAAATTTCAGAAGTTATCTATATAAAACAAGGAGGTTGTAACGGAAACTCAGTCTGACTAGAGTCATCATTTGTTCAAGCGTTTAGTTCTTTTTAAACACTTTTCTGACAATCAAGGCAAAATATAAAATTTTAAAATGCACATGGTTAGAAAAACATTAATAGCTGCACTAAGCAGTATGCACATTTTGGGGTTAGAGTGTATGAATGTAAGGTAACCAAAATAGCTCATTAAATTTTTGATGGTTTACGTTAATTAAATTTATCTATTTAGTTAGTTAAAATTAAAATTTAAAATACTTTATTTCAGCAGAGGTTAAAAAGAGGATTTTTTTCTTTTTGTTCATCTTCATCGTGATTGTGTGTAAAAACATCTTTGGCTTTTAAAAGCATAGGTAGACCAAGAGAAAAAAATGTTGCCAGAAAAAAACCTCTTGGCGCCCTTTTATCGAAATTATATAATAAATGAAAAAGGTAATTAAGTATACAGATTGACTACGACAAGAAAGAAAAAAACACAAGCCAGCTAATTGTGTGTGCTTTTGTCATATATATTATATATTATTTTTATGTCTGGGGATTTAAAAAAAGTTACAGAAACTCAAACAGACTGTGAAGACATCAATCCCACGTCCTATAATATAATAAGCTTTACGACATAAAGCTTCCTTGATAGTTTTCTTTAACTTTTTAAAGGGCAGATCATATTGTGATGTAAGGGTCAATACACCAACCTATATAAACGCTGTTCTCAGAGATTCTCTATTTCTTAGTTTATTTATTCTTCGAATATCTATTCCTTTTGAAGTGAAGATAGTTTCGATGTCTGCGGCATTTTCCCACAATAAGATACCATTATACATTAGGCTTTGAAAATACTTAAAATATACCATCCTGGCTTTATGCACATGAGTCAGTGGGCGAATTTCATTAACCTTGAACGCTGCAGATCAAAATGTGGGCTCTATTGAAGCTTCGAATCTATGGTTATGCCAAGAAAACATTTTTTTCTACAAAGTTCAACCAGTCACCATTAATTTGCAAGGTGGTTTCGATACGTTTTACATTTGGTTTACATCTTCAAAATTGGTTTATTGTCTATTAATTATAAAAATGAATAATTTTTTATGTGTCATCAGCAAACAATACAATTTCGTTATTTTTGCCTGCCATATAGAGTAGGTCATTGATGTAGACAGAATAGATCCTTGGGGTACTCCCATCTCCACAACCGACCTAGATCACTGTTTATGGTCAACCTTCTAAGTTCAACTACTTAGGTTTGAAGTCAGAAGCTAGAGATCGGCGCCCGTTATGCCGCGTGGTTGGAGTTTCCTGATTAAAGTATCATGCTGATAAATCACAAAAAATGCCCAAAGCATATTGTGGCTTGTCCTAGACCCTAACAATAGCTTTAAACTGTTCAACAGCTGCGTCTGTTATGCAACAACCCGTCCTAGATCCACATTATTAATCGTGAAGTAAGTTATTGTCTGCGAAATTAACCAAAAGTTGATTTAAAACAATTTTTTCAAAAAACTTACTACCACTAGGTTATATCTGTAGGTACGTTATTTAAGGTGAGTATTTAACTTTACTATAATAAATAATAAATCCCCAGACAAACACACCAACTGTATGGCCCCAAAGTAAGCAGAGCTTGTGTTATGGATGACCATACAGCGAACTAGGGGGGAACCCAGAATAAACATACATATATAAATACAAACAACCATGACCCGAGAACAAACATCTGTGTTCATCACACAAATGAATGCCCCGGCCAGGACTCGAACCTGGGACCTTCGGCGTATGAGGCAGGGCTACTTACCACTACACCACTCGGGCGTCAATATGCTCCGTTACATCAGGATACTCACCTACAGCAATATAGTTTTTAAATATTGTTACAATATTGCAACTATGCAATTACATCAATAATAAATATTTTTTACAGGTATACCCCTTAGATCAGTTTCGTTTTTAATGTCAATTGTCTTAAAAGTTTTAATATTTTCCGAGGTGTCTATTGGTTGGAAAATAGAAATTCGTCTTGCATTCATTTACACAGCTTTGTAGCAATGATTCGGCTGCCAGACGCGATTAATTCAACAATTCTGTAGTCAAAACTGGAGTATCAGCAAAATATTTTTCAAAACTTTGGCGCGATATTTTCATCTTTAAAAATTATACTGTTATCGATCTTAAGCTTAAAATTCTGGTCTTCAACTTTTCAAGTTTCGTTTTGTACCAAGTAGCTTTCGTTTTTTTTTTGAACCTCTTTTTATCTTGTTACTGAGATAGCCCGTAATGTTAAAATTGAGCCGTGGCGCTCAATTTTTAACATTAGTACAAAAACTATATTTTTATAATATGGTTTCTCATGATAATGATGATATAGACGCTTTCCACCGATTTTTTTCTATGGTATCACTATATCACTACACATTATCGAATGGTTCACAAAGATGATTTACAAATTAATATATGGATATCATATACACTTACACTCATACTATATTCATTAAGCGTAATGAATATTGTATTGAATCAAGAAATGTAATCTGTCGTAATTACTGGGCGAATTGTTATCCCACTTCTGCAAAAGAATTTATGAATTATCTTACAACTCAAAAACATATAGAACACATAATTGAATAGTATATCACTATTCACAAATATATAATACAAAATCTGGGGACCACATTCTGAAAATGATTTAAAGCTCAAAAAAGTTGTCTGATTATGATTCTGGAAGTAACCGGCAAGTGTGGTTTATAAGCCATTTTTTTTGCCCAATGCCCTGAGGTATTAATTACATCGACCAAATGAATGGTTTGGAGCCACTTAAATGGTTGTTAAAGTACGATTTGATACGATCAAAGAAATTTATATTTTATAAACTGAGAATTAGAAATTAAACCAAAAAAATTTTGGTATAAAAATATTGCGAAAAAAATACAATTCATTTGTAATTTTATGCAAGCATATGCCTTTGTTTGATATTTTGATGTAAATTTACAGGGCTGAAATTAAAAAAAAAACATCCATTCTGCCCAATTCACAAACCTGAACACTTACTCATTTGTTAACGAATACTAAGCCTTTCTGGTTACAAATTTTATTAAAAGTATTAAGTTAGTATCTTTTCCATACTGATTTAACCATCCAAAATAAATTACAATTCCATTGTATATTATGGCTAGATAACGTACAAATTTTAATAAATGAGGGGTTAAGCGGCATTGGAACCAAATTTACCAGTAAAACCTAACACGATATTTTAGCTCCACGAATAATAATTTCGTGTTTTCAACAACAAATTGCTCCATAGCTTTTAATTAATTAGAATGAACAGATTAAATTAATTTTAACCCCGTTAATTCTAATAAAAATATTATATTTAGTAAATTTTGTAAGTTTGTTTTTATTATTTGTTTGGATTTAAAATCAGTCACGCAAAAACAACTGCCGGATTTGAATTAAATTTGGTAGACGGATAGAATATGATAATCCATCGCTGAACTTTTGATACTACCAAAATACAATAAGGAGAGCTTTTCCTAAATAAATACACTATACTGTGATTATAAGAGGTCCCCGCATCCAAGGCTTTCATGTGAGGCGAACTCTCTAAATGAGAAATCTGTCAGTCCCATAGTAAATACTCCAGTGTTTACTCATAGTCCAACAGAAGTAATAATAATATTTAATCTCCAGACAAAACACCCACTGCGTTGCCTCAAAGTGAGCAGAGCTTGTGTTATGGTTATGGATACTGGGAGCGACAGAACTTAATGCAACCAAGACTCGAGAACAAACATCTTTGTTCAACACACAAATTAATGTCTGGATTAGGACTCGAACCTGGGACCGTACGAACGCCGGATGTCCCAAGACTGACTGATTTTCGGTACCTGACACGGGGATGGGTGATAAGAGAGGGGAGCGATCGTCTACCTGAGCAAGTGTCCCTTTCATGTAATCTTTTAGTAGTATTTTACATCTCTTTACTCATTTTTAATAATTTAAAAAATATGTGCTTCCTCAATTTAAAGATCATTAATAAAATCAGAGCAATTTAGGTACCAAGTATTATACCCTTTTTAGATGCGCCAATTTTTGAGATTAAATGCCAGCCTAATTTCGTACATGTTTTTTTACACTGTGGAGCAGAGAAAACTAGGTATAAAAAGTTGCCTCATGGCAAGGCTTTTTCCAGTATTCGATTTTATTGCCATGTATTTCATAATCTTTTTATCAAATAAAAAGGATAAAATCAAAGTCAATATGCTGATGAATCCCTTTGTTGGCTCAAATAGGTACGATTAGTTTGAATAATGTGAATTTACCTTGTGAATTTAAATTGTATCTAAAAAGGGAAAGGTATAACCTACCTTATTTAGTTTTAAGACAGATAGCTAATGTGCTAACTATTCAACTAGTGATAATACTGCTGGGGGCTGTCCAAGTAGGTGATTGGATAGTTACACAGATCGTCTTTGGCGCCTGTTTAATGTATTGTGTGTTATATAATGTTTGGTGTGGAGGTAAGTACCCTTGCCTTCCATGCCAAAGGTCCCAGGTTCGAATCCTGGTAGAGGCGCAGATGTTTTATTATATTTGCTTTTAGTCATGGATGTGTATGTATGTTTATTTAAAATTATTATTATTTTTAATATATTTATACATGAAAAAAAAATATCTATGTGTGCTTATGCATTTCTTAAGTTTATTTATCCGTTATCTAGTATCCATAACACAAGTTCTTAATGATACTTAATTTGGGCTAGATAATGTAGTGTGATTGTTAGAAATATTATTTATTATTGGCATTTTGTAATATTGAACAAATGTGGCTGTCTTGGATAATTAATAGACTGATGTTACTTATACCACCCAGCAGCTAATGGTCATTTTATTCTGCATTTATCACAAAAGTCGAGTAAGCTATTTTAGCTATGACATAGTATGAGTTCCTCGACCAAACTTTCTTTTTACCTTTACATTGCTCATAAGCTGTACTTTATTCAATGAATAGGTATAGAGATCAATAACTTAAACAAAAAGACATGGAACAAAAAAGAAAAGTGACAGTTCATACATAATTACCATAAACCCCATCCTGCAGCAAAGGGCAATATTTCACAAATTTGTTCACGAGGAGATGGTACCATAAGGTATAACTTTGGCCGCCATCCTTACAGTTTAAAATATCAGAGTTAACCAGTTTTTGCACTACAGCTATACCGCAATATTTTAAATGGAGTGAGCTTTAATTTTTAACTATGGTCCGCGCAAGTCGGCGTTATTATTAATCTATGAGGCACGGTATCTCCTTAACTAGACCCAGTGATCTAATTGTAAAATATTTAATTTATTTACAAAATGGCCAAGCACGTTAACTAACTTTCTAAAATTTGAAACAAATTCAGCAAAATGATTATATTTTAACTTGCAGTTTTATGTTTAGTTATATTTAATGTAGTGATTATGGTATTTTAGATGTAGTTTATCACATATCTCTTGTTTAAATAGATTAAATTTTTTAATACAGGTTGAATAAAAATTATAATTTGTAATTTTTTTTGCAGATTTGCTAGTTGGTTACGCTTGTGCTATCGTGGCGCCTCCTCAGCCACCTGTAGAATGCAACGCAAACCTTCAATTGATGTTTGCCATCAAAGTTCGTGACGATATTTCATGTCAAGGTATTCGGAGAAAAAAGGTGGACTGCACTAAATAAAAACTATATGTTTTTAGAACACCTTGAAAATTAAATTAAATAAAATATTAAATGCTTACAGCAGACTCTCAAACTCTGTCTTGTTTTTTAATTTATTTCGTTTATAAACTTTTCGTTATAAGTAAAATAAGGCACATCAAAGTGTAAACTGTAATAAAAATTCGCATCTGGATTTTCAATAACGCTTCGTTGTCATTAGGTACACCTTAAGTTATTGAATTTAATAGAATACCCTACTCTTCCTGTATATAAACTGAATGTCGTTTATTTAGAACATTTATAAATAAACAGATTTCAGGTTTCTACCTATTCGAGTCAAAAGTATCAACGTATCCGAGTTGACTCTGCAATTAGTTTACATACGTCGTGGCCAAATCACAGAATTGCTCAATTCACGAAATGCTCAAACATTTTTTTATGTAGCCAACTACATTTGGTCACTATGTTGAATCACAAATGTTTCTCGTCCATTGGCGACATCGTAATTGCTTTATCTTGCAGCCTAGGTGATCCTACGATTTGCGCAAGCCTAGCGAACGAAGTGAGATTTGCCATTTGCCGGCGACGTGCCATTATGAAAATTAAACAAATAAAGAGTACAAAATAGGCCATAAACTACATGTAGTTTGATAAATTAGCTAACTGTACCTTCCACGTGCAACAGCAACACATAAACAAAGCAGTTTCAGGGCCTCTGTTAATAGTTAAAATAAACATTTTACGATATGATCAAATAAACTTAGCCATTTCATAAGGTATCCGCGCGTTGAGATGACATGTGGCCAAACGATTATTGGTCTGGCTATGCCAGATCATGATGTGACCAATAGACAGTCTATCATTTCAGGAAAAGCGACTAACTCGTAAAATAATCGGTAAGGATAAAAAAATAATTACGGCATAGTCATAGCAACGAAAACTGATTAATTTTAAAAAAGAAGAGGAAAATTTATTGATTCACCTTTTAAGGGATAGACCCGTTTTACATGAACTTTTACTAAATATACGATTACAAGGATTAAACAGATATTTACCAACAAATTACACACATCTTCTTCTTCCTATAGTAATCAAATTGATAAAATATTTTTTGAAGGCAGTGACAACATGTATCAAATGAAGCGTTGTCAATGAAAAAAAATATGCAATGCATGTTACGCAGCCTATACAGGGTGTTTGTGCTACGGCTGCTTTTTTTTATCCTACAGAAGTTTTGCCCCCTCATGTCATAGGTATATTTTATCGTTAAAAATAGGTAATACTGTACTAATACTAGCCCTTGAAGTACGTACACTTATCACCCAAACACTTTGTATAACGTTTTCGTTTAGGGCTAGATAGAAAGTGTCAGTAACACTGTGGCAAATGAAATATGCGCTTGCAACTTAATGAGAAGACCTCCGCAGTCGTCGACCGTGTGTTAGACACTGGTCCATCGCATTTCATCCGCTTTCATAAAGCCAGAGTAATTGGTCCAGGAAAAAAACTTCGTGCTTCGCAATGTCCATGAAGCAATTGAAACAAATAGACGGCGTAATTTCAATCACGATACAGGCTGGACTGTACCCGCTGCGTAGAAGCCCATACTTCACAAACACGGACACGTGAAAAACCGTACACAACTCTCCAATGACACTGTCAGCTCAGCATGCCATTCGGGCCACCGTCAGTGCCTACTCCACCCGCCGCGCATGCGCAGCCCTCGCTTGCCCCCGCGCCATACGCGCGCAGAGCAGCGGCCCGCAGGGCGAGGCGAGACACAGCCGCGACTATACTCAGCCCTTACGATGGACTCCATTCGAGTCCGAAACTAGTTGGACCTTTCCGAAAATAACGCTTGAGGAAAAGCTGTAGTTTAAAATGTATTCGTTTATTTCTCCAAAATCACAAACACTATTTTTTACACGTTTAAGATAAAAATATATAGTAGCATCAATTACCAAATACAATACTATTCATAGTTAGCCAAGGAGACTGGTGCCTAAACTAGACCTAGGGCCGGTATTTCAGGGCCCTTTTACAATTTTCAATTCGGGAAGTTATATAATTTATGAGTGGTACTTTGTTCCTGAATTGCATCAAAATCAGTCATGCTCGATTCAATACGCGCGGCGGCACACGACGACACCTGGCTTATCACTTATGGTAAAGTGATCGAACCTGATCAAACTTAACAGATGCTGCTGTGGTATATCTCGATCATAACTGTTTTCGCAGGGAAGTGCAAGATGCTCAAATTTACAGATAATACCCTCGGCTCCACTTACTTCACCATGGTTAGCGTTGATGTTATTCACGATCCAATCCCCTATATATTTAGAAGACCTTTCCTCTACCTTTTACATTGCATAGTTTGATTTTGATTCTGTGGAAATATTATAGAGCTGCACATAGTTCCAAGGTTTTCGTAGATTCAACTAGTAGATCAACTAGTATTGTAACAACTAAAGTCATTAAGACCTTTGCCTCTACGAATTGTCCTACCAGTGGTATCTCTAAGTGTTTATAATATTTCTATAGGTCTTTCAACAATACTTCAATGAAAATCTTTATTTCTCTAATGCAAAATTTCATTGTCAGAGCGTGTGTAAAAAATACCAAGGAGCGTAAAAAAATGAGATCAAACAACACTATAACTCTAACCAGTACTATAAAAAGGCAGTATATCAATTTAGTTTAAAAAATCTCTTCGTTAATAGACTCTCTCAAGATGCCAGTGACTGTAGTGGTAAACCGAACTCAGGGTCCATAACGGCAAGGAGCATGTATCGTTAAATTCTATGAGATATTGTCACCCGAAATGGCAAGTTCCCAGAGGTCCTGCTCTCCACAATTCCACAGCTCCACAATTCCACAGCTCCACAATTCCACAACTCCACAATTCCACAGCTCCACAATTCCACAACTCCACAATTCCACAACTCCACAATTCTTTTGATCTCAAAAAAATGCCGCCCATATAACTATACCCAGATGGCTCCACGTCCATTGAAAATCAGTTTCAACAGCTCCACAACCTTTTTAAAGTAAAGTCGGCTACACTTATTTTATGAGATTTTATTAATTTAAAAGTATTCTCTATAACTAGTACAGTTAGTATAGATATTGAATAAAATACAATAAGTACATAGTGTTTTAAATATACTTCTTTATTCGCATGTTTTTTTTATATTTTTAAAAATTACTTATATCTGAGATTTGATATAAAGCAAAATGTAATCGTTTGAAATTAACTATGAAGTATTAAAAATAACAAAAATATATAAATTATATTTTTTTAACATAATTAAATAATTATAATAATTTTTAACATATTATTATAATTATATCAAAGGTAGTCAATCTTACGACTAAAATAGCCTTCCGATTTATTAAAATGACTGGTTCCAGTAGTTGTGAGATCAATATTAATTGCAATTAAAAGGGATACATTTTCGGAAAGGTCTTTAGGAAAAACTGGATCACCAGTCACTAATCCTTCAAAATATTAACTTTAGGTAATTACATATGAAAGTGACATTTTGTTAGGGAGGACCATAAAGTCAATTTAAAAAATATAAATAAAGTATGTACCATTGCATCTATGCACTTTTGCCACCTAATCAGTTCCATTGATCCCTTTACTAAAAACAACATTCGGAAGGGAACCAATAAAATCTTTGAAGGCGCTTTGAACTGCCACATCGGAGTTGAAATTTTTCCCTTGCAAGAAGTTATCCACATCTCGAAAAAAAATGGTAATCTGTTGGAAAAAAGTCCAGGGAGTACGGTGGATGTGAAGCTCCTATAATTTGGTAGTAGTCTGTTGTGCAGTGTGTGGTCTAGCGTTGTCTTGAAGCAGCAGTGACCTAGAGCAATTGACCAGCCTCGGTCGTTTAGCAGCTAGCTTTTCCAACATGGTTTGCAGTTACTGACAATAGACCTCTACCGTAACCGTCTGCCCAGATTTAAGAAAGCTGTAGTGAACGATATCGGCACTAGTCCACCAAACGCTCACAAGTAAGTTTTTTTGAGTCAATTTTTGCTTGGGGCAGGATTTGGCTGGTCCACCAGGGTTCAACCATTGAAATGAGCGCTTCCGATTGTCGTACAGGATCAACTTTTCATCACATCACAAGATTTAAAATCCTTTTAATAATGTGCCAGTTGAGTAATGTAACGCAGAGGTTGATACGCGTTTGTCGGTTTGCTGCACCTAATTAATGAGGTACCCACCTCTCAAGCTTTTGCACGTTCCCAATTTGCTTCAGGTGGATTAAAACAGTTTTGTCTCTAACACCGCAGCCTACAGCTAACTCGGACGTGGTTTGCGATGGATCTGTTTCCACAATAACCTTCAATTCTTTATTATCAACTTTGGTCTCCGGCCGTCCACAGGGTTTGTTCTGCAGGTTGAAATTTTCAGAACGAAAACTTTGGAACCAAAAACGCACTGTGTTTTCTTTTGCTACACCGCCGCCATCGCAGCATTAATACTTCGAGCCGTTTCTGCAACACTGGTGCCACGGTGGAACTCGTAAATAACGCGATATTCTAAGTATTCCATTTTGTAAACTAAGTGAAGCAAAGAAAAAACCAAAAGAGGAAAAAACAAATGAATTTTCGAAACACAAATGCGTGAGTAAACAGCTGTATAAATTTGAAATTGGAATTCCTAACCAAAGAGAATAAATATAAAAGAATACCTATTACAAAAACCTAGGTTGTAGTAGTAGTTGCATAGGTTATATTACTCATATGCAACAACTTAGTTTGCTAAATTAAACAATTTTGTCAAGGCTTATTAATTGGTTAAGAGCTTCGATGGTGCGAATAATATTTGTTTTATATTTATCAGAAATTATTTTAATTTTGAAATCTTTATTAATTGAACGCCTGCTTCGGTTGTCTTTACAAAGATGATATTTATCGAAATATTCTGCTTGTTTTTTTAGAGTGTCTAACAACTCTAATAATCGAGGTTTCTTTTTTAATTCTTTATTCAAATTTTTGTGCCAATGATCAACTAAATTTGTTGTTCGGTGGCGTTCGCCTTCACAATTCCAAACATTCATAAGTATCGAAGAATTATTTAACCAATTATCGACAAAATAATCATTAAAAATTAAAACATTTTCACTTTCCGGGGCCATTTCCATTAGAGCCAGCCACCCATCTTCGACATAATTAACTGGTAGATGTGCCCAAGCAGCACATCTGCCTATGTGATCTTTCTCCTCAAATTTAGAAATTTTAAGTTTTTTGGCTTTCCGACAACACCTGCCTAAATTGAAAATTGCACCCTTTTACTACAGCCCCGGTAAGCATATTTTAATGTCATTGATCGTGGGTAGTTCAAAATCAACAATTATTTTTGCGGCTTCCAACCTTGCAGATTTTGCTTCATAGAATAGGGTAATGTTTCGTAGGTTCCTTGCTCCCTATTTGGTAAAAGTGCAAATGCAACTGGTACAATATTTGCTATTCGTTCATCGCTACCAATATCGGCGTGGGTGGAATAGAGTTGATGGAATGATGCAGAACAACACTGAAACGTTCCGTGAAAGAAAAAAAATGTCTGCCTTCTCCATAATTTTTCTTCCATTCTGTGACGAAAACACTAGTATACGCGACTCCGTTTTATAATCACATTGTAAGAATTCTCTGTAATCTACAGGGATTTCAACATCTTCTTCTTTCTTGCAATAAATCTTTTTAACATCAAAACTTTTGTTTCTCGCTCTGTACAAACTGCTTTTAATGCTTTTAAACGTAGGAATGTCCCTTACCAATTAATATCCCGCATCCACATATTTTTTTACTGCTTCTTTATATATTTTGTTAATAGATGTGGAGCTATTGGTGACTTCGTTAAGACAGTGATCTTTAAAAATAGTAGTAACGTCGATTAGTTCACTACTTGTAGGTGTACAAGTGTGCCGATCTTCCAGTACAATTTGTTTTCCATTAATTTTTAATCTGGCGCCGCAAGTTTTTGATCGTGTACATTTCCACATTTGTGCCCCATTTTTCGATATATGGTGAATAAAGTGTTTCCGATTGCCTCTTACAAGTATTTGTTTGTTATCTAAAACAAAAATATTTGTGAAATAGCCACTGAAACTTTTTTTTTTCTTTTTTTTTTTTTTTGTTCCCCTCCGCGGGAAGGGCAGGAGGATAAAAATGCCCTGACGCATACTCTGGCGCGATTCCAAAGTTATGTGGGACTCGTCCCGACGCCTACCAGGACCATACCCACTAAAAACCCCCTGTCGGCTCGTGCATTTTTGCCACTCAGCCTTCATCTGAGCGACGGCCAATTGGAGAAAGAGGCCGCGCTAGCGGGGCCCAGAAGGGGTCACCCGCTGGGATTACATAGCACTGAAGGTGCTCAAAGCACTGAAGGTTAATACATAGCACTGAAGGTGCTCAAAATGAAAATCAATAAAAAAAACAAAAATTAAAAAATTGCAAAATAAAATTGAGTTAATTCGCATTTACGTTAGAATTAGGATTTACGTTAGATTTAGAATTTACGTTAGAATTAGAATTTGCGGCCAGAAGGGCCTCGAGATCGCGTGACAGTCTGGTGGATGAGTACGCTTGCGCATTTCTACGCCTAGCGACTTTGAACTTCGAGTCTAACACAGGAGTAGCATATGAGACTGAATCACGAACTAGAGGATTGGGGTGGGTTTCGGAGCGTTTGAAAAACGCTTCAGAGAGTGTTTTGAGATGTTGTTGTACTGTAGGCAGTTCAAGATCTCTATGCAAGTCCGCGTTACGCACGTACCACGGTGCGTTTGTGGCCCGGCGGCAAAAGAGGTTTTGAACTACCTGCAGTTTGTGCAGGAGGGAGGGTTTGGCGTGGGCAAAGATTGGCGAGGCATACGTCATGACGGGTCTAACGCAGACCTTGTAAAGTGTACGTTTGTTTCTGAAGGACATTTTACTTTTTCTACCTAACATGCTATTTAGGCGGACTAAATAGTGACGAGCGAGTTCCGAAACTCTTTCGACGTGTGGCTTGAAAGAAAGCGTCGGATCTAATGTGACGCCTAAGTATTTAGTACTGCGCTTCCAGGGGATGGGAATGCCTAACATTCGAACGTGGGGATCGCCATCGGGACGACGGCGTTTGTGGTCGAAGCGCATCGCAGAACTCTTTTCAGGGTTCACATCGATGCGCCATTTTTGAAACCATACACCAAGGGCGTTTACGGCCTTTTGGAGTCTGGTTACAAGGTGCCGAACACTGTGGCCTTTGGAATAGAGTGCGGTGTCGTCAGCAAAGAGGGCGAGTTCGACGCCTTTCGGCGGGATGGGAATGTCGTTGGTGTACACGGTGTACAGCAGAGGGGCGAGGACTGAGCCTTGAGGGACTCCAGCCTTTATGGGACGAGGTGCAGAAAGCGTGCCTTCGTGTTTAAATCGAAACGTACGGTCTTTGAGAAACGACGCTATTAACCTGACTAGGCGATCCGGTAAGCCTATCTTGTAGAGTTTATAAACGAGACCGCTGTGCCAGACTTTATCGAAAGCCTTGGCTACGTCAAAGAAAACCGCGACTGTTTTATAACGACGCGGATAGAAACCGTCAAGTATATACTCGACGATTCGGTGGACTTGCTGAGGGCAGGAGTGTTTAGCGCGAAAGCCGAACTGATGGGGAATAATGAGAGGATCGCCATCCGTAGGAAACAGATGGTTCCGCATTCGAGAGAGTATGACTCTCTCGAGAAGTTTAGACATTGCCTTGAGGAGGCTGATGGGTCTGTGATTAGCCGGGACGTTCAGAGGTTTGCCCGGCTTGGGAATGCCTATGACTGTCGCTTCTTTCCAAGCTTTTGGAAAGTAGCTATGGTCGAAGCAGGCATTGAAAATGATAGCTAACAAGGTAAGCATCTGTTGAGGTAGGTGCTTAAGTGCGTGGTTGGAAATTCCATCCGCACCCGGAGCCTTTTTGGACTTTTGGTTTCTAATGAGAAGCAAGATTTCGTCATTAGAGACTGTGACAGGGTCGGCGGTGATGGGGAGAGAGTCTCTGCGAAGGACTTCGTCCTCCACCACCTGGATGTGTGAGGGATCAGCAGGTTGCGTGCTGGGCGAGCATTGTGCGGCAATGCTGTCGGCGAAGCATTCGGCTTTCTCTTCGACTTCGAAGGCAGTAGTGCCATCGGGACGAGTGAGAGGAGGAACGTGAGAGACGGTGTCTACGCGTAAGGCTCGGGCCATGCTATAGTACGCTTGGTGGGACGGAGAGATATTCGCCATGAGATCGTTCATCTGAGCGTCTCGGAGTTCCGCGAGGCAAGACCTAACTTTACGTTGAAGCTGATTCGCAGCTGTTCTATAGGCGGGCGTGGGATATTTCTTGGCTCTCCGGAGAGCCGCGTTTTTAGCTTTAATAAGATTGCTAACGGCTAAGGGAAGCGTGGGTTTGCCTTGCTTAGCAACCTTTTCGTTGTCACTGATGGCTGAGTTGATAGCATCAGTGAGAGAATTTACTAATGAATCGATTTTATCCGGGCTATCTAATTGTTCGGGAGAGATCGCGAGTGGAGAGTTCGGAGCCTCTAAGGCTGAAACCAACGTATTTTTAAAACCTTTCCAGTTGGTAAAGGTCTTAGAAGATGAGACGTTATCGTTCGGTGGTCCTAGCACGATGGAAACGGGGCGATGGTCGGAGCCTAGGTCATCGAGCGGTTCGATAGACCTTAGATCAAGATTGATTCGCTTGATAATTGCAAAGTCGAGGATGTCAGGAGAGTAGGACGGGTTGATGGGATAGTGAGTGGGAGTGATGGGGGATATGACGTCTAGGTCAAGGGAGTTAGTGATGTCGAGGAGAGCGATACCGCTGGTGTTAGTCGATAGGCACGTCCAGTCAGTATGTTTGGAGTTAAAGTCTCCGAACATAATGACTGAATGGCCGAGGGCGAGAATGGCCTCAAAGTCGCTGCGGATTGGTCTGGTACCACTAGGTATGTAGATTGAAGCTATGATGATGGTCGGATGACCAGTCATAGCCAATCTACACACAGTGGCTTCCATGTTGAGGAGAGGAGGAGTAGGGAGAGGACAGCAGTGGAAGCCTCTTTTGTAATATAGCGGTGCCGCCGAAACCGTCGGAGTTGGGCCTATCGTTACGAATAAACGCGTACTTAGGTATAGCGAATCCCCTGGAGCGGTTTGGAGTAAGCCATGTCCCCTGGAGAAGGAATAAGTCAGGTTCTTTGTTCTGAAGGAACAGTTTAATTTCGGGAAGGTTGGTGTTAAGGCTACGAGCGTTAAAAGATACTAGGGATAAGCCCTTGGGTTTAATACGACTGGACGCGGGATTCGCGGGTCTAGACATTATAATTTATTATTTACGAATTTATACAAATATAAAAGAATTTACAACGAACTTAGGAGCGAGTGATGCTCGGCTAAAGCAAATAAACGCTCTTGAGGAGAGCGGGCGGCTCGCAGTTTGCGTGCGAGCACGGAAATTTCGTTAATATCGACGTTTTGAATAACGTCGAACACGGTCTTCATGTCCTCAGCCAACGACGACTGAGGTGCGGATGACGGAGAAGGACGCGGCCCTACGGAAGCTACGGCAGCTGGGATGGGTCGGGAAGGTGCAGGCGGAACGTCCGGACGCTGCCTCCAAGACAGAGCCGGAGTAGGCGTCGGCTGAGCGGGCTTTGCTACCGGGGGACCCCGGTTGCACAGCGGCGGGAAGTTAGCGTGAGTGAGCGGCGGCGCCGGTTTAGGCGCGACCCTCTTGGCAGTGGAACGCGGCTTTTTATTTATCTTATTTAATATAAGAACTACCAGGTAGACGTTATTTACACTGACTTTGAGAAGGCTTTCGACCGGGTAGATCATGTCATATTATTGCACAAGCTCAAAGCAATTGGAATCAGTGGAGATTTACATAGATGGTTGACTTCTTATCTAGGAGGTCACAGGCAGTAGTTCTTGGGAGTATGAGGTCCAACTTTGTCTCTATTGACTCCGGTGTGCCACAGGGATCACACCTAGGACCACTTTTATATAATGCTTATTTATTTGACATTAAACATTGTTTTCACCATGGTAATTTTATACTGTACGCGGATGATAAAAAAATTTATAATTATATTTCTAATTTTAGTGACTGCTTGAAACTTCAGGATGATTTAAATAATTTATCTAATTATTATGAAAAAAATTGAATTGCAATTAACATTAACAAATGTCAGTTTATTACTTTTACAAGAAAAAACAAATTAGTCCAGTTTATGTATAAATTTGGTGATATTGCAATTAATAAGGTGGACGTGGTTCGAGACCTCGGCATAACTCTCGATTCGAAACTAATTTATGATAAACATATCGATATTATAAGTAATCGAGCATATCAACTCCTAGGTTTTATAAAGAGAGTTTCCAATAAGTTTGATCGAATCGACTGTATCAGGGCTCTGTATGAAGCTTTCGTAAGAAGTGTACTGGAGTACGGAAGTAGCATCTGGAATCCTCAGTACACTATCTACATTCATAGGCTAGAGCAGATACAGAGAAAGTTTTTTAAATACGTGAGATTTAAAGAGTTTCGCCAAGACTACACTTATGAAGAGGATCTAATACACTACCGGCTAGACTCACTAGAGTCGCGCCGTCGGCAGGCCGACATGGTGATGTTGCACGACGTGCTGAGTGGTGCCCGCGACTGTCCACAACTGCTGCACGCCATACAGCTGCGTGTGCCCAGCTGCCGCACGCGCCACACCGCCCTACTACACGTTCCTCAATGCAACACCAACTTCTATAAAAACTCTGTCATCTGTCGAATACTGCGACTCTACAATAAATTCTATTCCTCCGCTGATCTTTTCCATCTGTCACGGCAATCTTTTAGGAATGAGGTGGTTAAAATGAATCGTGCATAAAACACTTACTTACCCCAAATGCACACACTCACATACACACACCCACACACAAACACACACAGACACACGAACACGAACACAAACACTCACTCTCACACACACTCACAATATCAAATACTAACCGATCGCGTTTCAATTTAATTCGAGTACTATTTTTATTATTAAGCACATTGGTTTATTTAAATTCATTATTTCATTACTTATATATTACTATTTAAATTAAATTTAAATTAAATTTTGTATTTTTATTTTTTAGTTTTTTGATATGATTTTATGTTTGTAATCTGCATCGTCTTTTATTCTGTTGTTCAATTTTCTTTTCTTAATTAATATGGATTGCATTTAGATATTTTATTTTATATTAGTGTATTTCTATAATTTGGCTTCATGTTTTTGTTCGAATGTAATGTGTCGTATTATTTAATTAGCTGTTGGAATACCTACGAATAAATAAATAAATAAATAAATAAATATCTCGCTCTTATTTGAAAAATTTATTATTTTCTTTATCTGTGCACAATCTGCTAACAATTTTCAAATATGATATTACAGTTAAATTTAGCTTACGCAAACTTTCTGAGAAAAGATGTTTGTATTAATTTCGACAATAATGTTTCAATTCAGACGTAGCACTGTGATCTGTAACATCAGTACGGCTTCGCTAACATTAATTGATATAACTATACTTTTATATTATTACTGTTGTACACACAATTTAAATCTTGACGAAACTTTTTTTTTTAATTCTTTACCAGTCCATGTTGCTTTTCTAACAGTGCTATGCGATTTTATCCTTGTAGGAAAGCTTGTGAGGAAAGCTAATTTATAATTTTTTTTTTGTTTTTGGTAACTTTTCACCTTATTACAATTATTAAAAATATAAAAATTTGAAACAGGCAGCCAATGACACTTATATACGACGTTTTATTCAATATAAAAAATATCTGATGAATATCGAATACAATTTATAAATAAAATATTGAATTCACTTGATAGATCCTCCAAAATTCGGGGCTGGAACTTGCAAATAAAAAGATGTGGCGTTCTGGCGTACAACTCATATTTTTAGGTCCAATAATTCTATAAACACTTCAATCCAAAACCAGTATACTAATAACCCAATAACCTTCTATAATTATTGGTATCTTTAACAAACAATGTTAATAGTCCCAAAACTTAACAACGAATAATGTAACAGCGTATCTATAAAATCGGCGTTACCACTTTATTCCTGCCAAAATACACGATCGCCATTGGTTGGAAAAATAGCCAATACACGTTATTGAAATTTTTACTGAAATCGAACTTTTTTTTTAATTGACAGTTTATTTATGGTCCTATTTAACAAGGCTAATAAGCCTTGTTAAATATCACCGGATTTTGTAGCTTAGCGCTGAGGGCGCGTAGCCGGAACTTACTACTCCTACATACGACACGCCTAAGGGCACATAGAGGGCACGGGCCTCGGCTTAGGACGTCGTATATTGAAACTGCCACTGGTTCGGGAGGGTCATCTACTGCCAACTGAAATTGAACTAAAACAACTTACTTCGGCTTATAAATTTAAGTTTATACAATAAACCGAAACTAAAATATATTTCATTAAATTAAAAATTACAAACAAATTAAAAACACACTATATATGGTTTCACATCCTACTCCAAACATTTCAAATATCTTCTGTAAGAATAGATAATTATTATGCTGTCCAAGCCAAAAGTCACTTAGCGTAATAACTCAAGAGGTCACTACTGAGAGACTCCCCGTAATTCGTGATTAAAACGATAAAATATAGAGAAGCCCGACTGTAACATAAATTTGGTTAGCTTGCCAGAGGGCCGGCATGAATTTTGAAATTTACTGAGAGGGAACATAATTTTATTCACCGTGTACGCAAGGGAAGCTAATATCTGTCGTCTCATTTGTTACTCGCTGGTTGCTCTTGTTTTACAATGGGGAAATAACGTGCAAGTATATTATTCCTATTTATCTCTGTGGACTTGAAAAGTTAAATGTATAAACATATTTGATATTTATACATAGATTCCGGCAAAATTCAAGGGTGGCACTTTTTATTTTATTTTCTGGTTTTCCCTTTTTTTAACTCACAATTAAATATAATTTTATCGTCAGAAGATAAATTGTTTGATTACGTAACGAGTTTAATGTACAGACCACAACTATAACGCCGCATTTATTGTTTATTGTTTGAAGCTCACTTTGGAACTTGATTTAGATTAAAACTTAGGTATTTTTCGGTATGTTATTTTTATATTTAGACAACTTAATCCATATTACAAAAATACACAGCACAGTAAAAAAATAAAATTAATAAATAAAACAGTCCACTTACATTACAATTATACAATACTATTTAATTAAATTCAATAACATAACAAAAATAAAAAATTTAATCCATTACAATTATTAAAAAAATTAAAAATTCAATCATTTCAATTATACACTAGAACAATGTTTAAGAATGAAAATCGTATAATTTAAAATGAAAAGAACACATTACGATTTTGATAAATTATTCATTATAATATAAATAAAAAAATTAATAGGAAATTAGAATATGAATTATGATATTATGTTTTTATGAATAGAGTAAACAAAGGATACATAGTAAAATATAGTTATGTACAGGTGTCACTGCTACGGTTATCAGTCGATATCATACGACAATGACCCAGGTACAGACAATCTAGCCTATTAGCAACCATGTTCAGGATACCGTTGGCGCTCCCCTGCACCCCGCGCACCAGCGACCCACACCTGTTGCGCATCGTCGCGTAAAAACAGTTGACTCTTGCATCTGATGCGCTACAGTACGGCGGAAGCCCCAACAGCCTCCTGAACGCATGGTTATATTGTACACGAAGAAAACTATAAGATTTTTGAGTGTATCTAGCTCACAGGCTGAAAGTGTAAAATGATGTACAGTATGCTCTAAAGAGTGTAGTTTTCACGTTGAGTGAACAACGAGCAAACCTGCGGGCCAGCATGTTCGCTTTCACTGACGACGGTCTCCGTTCTCTTTCTATATCTTCATCGTCCTTGAGGTCGTGCGTTAAAATGGGGCCTAGGTATTTATTTGAAAACACTTTAGGTAATGTATTGCTATTGGGTAAGACTGTTGCAGCCCGCCCCAAAGACCATGGTTTGGCTCTTTTTAACATTATAGACTAGACCATGAGAACTAGCATACTCTTCACATATTTTTAATAGGCTTCGTAGACCATAGCTAGACGCACTCATCAACACCATGTCTTCCGCGTAATTGATGTTATTGACATTGATGCTGTCAATATGACACCCGACCCTGGTGCTGCTGAGCCCGGCTGTCAGCTCAATAACATACTGGTTGAGGAGCGTAGGTGAACTCAACCCTCCCTGTCTCACCCCACACTCCAACCAGTACGCCCGAGACAAGGTCCCATCCCACCTTACACTGTTGACCTGGTTTCCGTTTTAAAATTATAAAAATTTTATTAAAATTTTAATAAAAAATTTTAAAATCTCTTTCTGCAATTTTATCCCCTACAATTTATTCCATAATATATCATAGGAAACCAAGTCAAAAGCTTTGCTGAGATCAAGGAAACACGCATACACCGGTGTTTTTCTACTCGTGTAATAGTGGACAGCATGCTTAAGACACAACACAGCGCTCTCCGTAGACAGTCCAGGCCGAAAACCGAACTGGTTGTCATGTGGCGTGAAATCAAAAACCTTCGATATTATAGTTGCTAAGGAAATGGGTCTGTAGTTGGTTTTGTCCGAAAGATCACCTATCTTATTCTTTGCAATAGGTATTACGACCTATGTGGGTCTACCTAGAGGAGACTTAACATAGAAGTAAACCACAAACAAGTTCGCTATATCTTCATGAACGCTAACTCCGCCTACACTCATGGGCAGGCTCGGCTTATATTGTAATTTATTGGTATGTTTCCAGAACCTACTAAAATCATTTTTCGAATGGTGCGAGGCTAGAATGTCCATTTTTAGTTGACTTCGATTATCCTGACACCATTTTAAATGCGACTTGAACACTTTTTTAGCGTTGTTCATTTCGTTAAATATACTACCGGAAGTAGGTTTTCCATACCATACCCACAGGAGGCACTTGCGCCTCGCCACCTCGTGAGCCTCGGATTCATGTTTATTCCACCTTACTACTAATTTCTTTTTACATTTCTAATGCCTACTACTTATTCTAGAGGATTCACTTAAAACGAAAACAATATCAGCATATTATTATAATTTGTCAACTACACTTTTATGCAGAGGATCATTACAGATTCTATCACAACATTTATGTAGTTCTGGTGAAAAATCGATCAACTTTAATCTTTTGTGACACTCGTTTTGATATTTATTTATCTGATCCTGATTCCTATTACCTCATATGACTTCATTTCTAACCAAGTTATTACCAAATTTTTTAGGCAATATTACATCTAAGTTTCGTTCTATAACGAGCGGGAAATGGTCTGACCATAAAACGTCATACATAATATACGCATCTCTTACTGTGTGTACCGCTGCTTTAGTTACTACACAATGGTCTAGCCACCGCCTAGACCCGTGTGGTTCACTCACGTAAGTACCTCCGTAAGACCTCGATGTAATACCTAGAATGTCAATGCGAATGCAAGACCACTGTTGATCCGTACAAAATTACTAAAACTGCTCAAATGGGTGAGCGTTATAGTCTATGTACATACTCGTATGTACGCACAGTCTACGCTACAGCTGTCTATAATAGAACTTACCGAGCTTATAACATCCGTAAAATCTGATAGATTGATCACTGTATGTGTTGGCATATATACACTGAACACAATAATGACTTTCTCTTTTAACACTATTTTTATAGCACAGACACGTGGATTATCACACTGCACTGTAAGCAAATCCTGAAAGGTGTCGCGCCGCCACAGCAGCGCTACGCCGCCGTGTGCCCGCGCAGCACCCCCGCCGGCACGTCCACCGTAGATCGTACCGCTGAAGTCCTCACTTATAGTGCTGAGGAACGGGATCTCCCCGGTCAATCGCCACGTTTCTTGCAATGCTATTATATCAAAAGTCTTAACTTGACAGTATGGTTTAAATTTGACAAATTTATTTGTTTAAACAAAATTTTAAGGATTATTTTGTATATATATCAAATTTTACCTACGCATCAGTAAACTAGATTAAATAATCTTTTTTTTGATACCAAAATATCATTTCTTGGTATGTAAAATGTAGCACAGTAAACGAAAACAAACCACTCATTCCCGCATCAGTTTCATATCGCCTGCCGTGGATGAAATAGCGAAAAGATGGCCGACCATATTAGGGTTTCGACAAACTGGGCGACTTTTTAGTTGATATTTAAAAAATAAAGACAGAAATGTTTTGTAATATTTATTTGGAATAACCTTTAAATAATTCTTACATATGACAATTACAACATAATGAATAAATACAATTACAACAATGTAACAATGTGGAAACTTAATCATTGTTTCATGTGTGTTTAATGATGTTTTATGTTTTTTAAATGATAAATTAAATACTTTGTCATAATTATACTGTGCACGCGGCTTCACTCGCGAAAAATGTCATGTTTGATGATCCTGTCATTGTTTTGGGATAAATAAAATTCTAGGTATCAATCCAGGTACCTACCTTCGTTTCATATTCCATCAAAATCAAATTAGTCATTTTAGCGTCTTTTTCAATGAATAAATATTTACAATAAAAAATCTATTAAAAAATGGTTTGCTTTCCATTTTAAATCTCTAGTATCTTTTAATATGTTCACTTTATTTGTACGCCCAAAAGGATAATTTCAATGACATGCACAACGTAGTTATCGTTTTAAATTAATACCGTTCCATTTAAAGAAATTTTATTTTTGTAATATGTAAAAGATAAAAATATTTCCGCGAACTTTATTGACATACATTTTTGTAAGATTCTCAATTCTCTGAATCGCAAACAGACACACAGAGCTATTTTGTTGAATACTGCACCAATATGGGAACCATAATGCACGGCTGCCCCTCTGGAGATATCCCCCTTGAAAAAAAGTAAGTAATTGAATTTAAACTATAATAAATGTAGCAGAATATATAAAAAAATTACTTACGGTCGTACTTTGTTGCCGTTTGTCATCATCAAAATCATGTTAAATTTACTCATGATTCCTCCATCTGTACCAAGCCCTTATTTTAGTACTCACCTGAAGAAGAAAATATAAAATCTTATAAATTTATAAATTTATTGCGCTTAAATCTATATTTATATTAGTTATGACTTGTTCTTTCAATAACAAGAGGAAATTTGATTCAAAATGCAATAAATCATACAAAAACTTAATTATAAAATAGACCCACAAAAATGGAGTAATTGCATGTCCATTTTGTCGCATGTAAAAATATCGTAATAAACTTGGGTAATCGAAATATAGTTCGATATTTCGAAAGATCGAATCTTGAGGTTTATTCAAACATAATATAACACTAATAAAGTAACATAATAAATAAATGATTAGGTACTTACATTTTAATCACAGGTTTCACAATTATATATAAATTCACAAGCACTTGAAAATTAACGTACTTAAAAAATTAATTTTTAAAATGTCAGCCTTACAAATTTGTGCTTATTTACCATCAAAAGATGCGAACTTTAATTAAGTACCATCTTGTATATTTTACTAGAAGCTTTACGAAACGTTTCATTGATAAAAATGCGTTCAAAACGAAAAGTACTTTTTTCTTCTACTAGGCAACTCTAGTTGCCCGGACAGTTGACGCATATAATTTTTAGTCCTCTCTAGTTGCCTGGACAGTTCAGTAGTTAAGATTATGTATAGTAATCAAATTTAATGACCTGTATAGCTAAAAAATCAGTAAAAAGCCATATAATGAATTTAAGATAATATTCAAGGCATTGGGATAAGAATACAGCCGACTACTGTAAAGTTAGGTGTTGAAGTCGTCAAAAAGATAGAAAGTCGAATGCTGGTCATTACATGGCTGGATGGCTGGATCCCGCGTTAACTCGTGAACGGGTTCCGTTTGAGGGTGTTCGTCGTTTGGATACTTGGGGGGAGGGGGACTTGCCGAGCTAACAGATGCAGATAAAAATAATTTTGTATAGACAAAAGAGACACTGTAAAATTATTTTGAAAAAATATACCCGTGAAATTTCTTGCCAGTTATTCTTCATGTAACTCGTAAACGGGTTCCGTTTGAGGGTGTTCGTCGTTTGAATACGTCGGGGGGAGGGGGACTTGCCGAGCTAACAGATGCAGATAAAAATAACTTTGTATAGACAAAAGAGACACTGTAAAATTATTTTGAAAAAATATACCCGTGAAATTTCTTGCCAGTTATTCTTCATGAAGGTTTTTTCCGAACTGGTGTTAGAGTCATGTTGAATTTGAGGTCAAGAACAACAAGTAATTGTCAATATTGAGAAATAAATATTTGAATTTGAATTTTAAATTTACACCGTATTTAATACAAGAGCTCTGTACTATTTACCAAACTTCAGGCATACGTTGCCATAATTCGAGTCAAGATGCCAGAAGACTTGGCCATTTCAACACTTGATCCAAACAAAATCTTTGACAACCCCCATGATCTGGCCATGAGCGAGGCCATTGCAAGCGTATTCACAATTTCCCTTTTAGAAAAACAAAGAATCTGAAATAAAAAAAATTTGCAACTGGGGCAAAAAAAAGCATTCAAAATGAAATTGTACACTGAAAAGCAACAAACAAGTAAATTATACAAACATAGTATCTAACTTACTTTGTTTATCAAATATTTTCGGGTTAATAACTAGGGCTAGCTGATTACTTGGCTAATCAACGAAGTTGAATGTGCTCGTGTAAATAAAAAATAAACCGTCAGTATTCCCAAATAAATAAGGTAGTCTAAAGTTACGTCCCTCCTTATTTTGATAATATGCATACAATTATTTTCTACTGATGTACTTATGCTATTTAATTGGGACTCTTTGTTCTTGGAAAATGGTCTTTCATCTTGTGTTGGTATTAATTACAGGATGGTCCAGACCTTGACAATGGGCCCGTGCCAGAGTGAAGTGCAAATAATCGCATAGAAAAATATGTGAACAGTATACAGAACACTAAACTGCATACCTTGTAAGTTTTAACTTTAATGGTAACTAAATATATAAATGCCCATATTCATAATAGTTACAATATAATATTTACATTCGATTGGCTGCTCTTGCGTTAGCTAAGTATGTACGTATTTTTAGCATATTTACAAAAAATAATGAGAAAAAATTCTTAGAATACACCAGGGGATCTGCAAAGCAATTTACATATGGAACTAAAAGGTTTGGCATCCAATTTGTACACTTAAGGAAAAACGTATAAATTTCACGCATCGTTAAGCAAATTGAGGCAAAATTCAATTAAATGTCTCAAAGCAGACGCAATCATATGTTTTTAATTTTTTGTGTATTTAGTGCTTGTATAAAAAGTTCCTCGTTCGTTGTGGCAATCTGCAGGTGTTCTGAGTGTGCTGCTTGACACGTGTTAGTAAGAGCAAGGGGTACTTTTGTGCTAACTTAATTTTTTTACTGTTTCTTAATTTGTGACAAACAGAACAACACACTTATACAACAATGTTCCCTGAATAGTTTACAATCTTGCAAAGTTTCATCTAATAAAAATATATGCACTATAGATATAGGTATAGTCAACTTTCATAAAACAGGGTCCAACCATTGCGATGAGTGTTTCAGATTGTCGTAAAGGATCCAATTTTCATCCCAGATAATGATTTCATTTAAAATCCTTTCATTACTGTGCCGGTTGAGTAATGTATCGCAGCAGTAGACGCGCGTTTGTCGGTTTGCTGCACTCAATTCATGAGGTACCCACCTCTCAAGCTTTTTCACCTTCCCGATTTGCTTTAAGTGGATTAAACAGTTTTGTCACTAACACCGCAGCCTACAGCTAACTCGGACGTGGTTTGCGATGGACCCGCTTTCACAACAGCCTTCAATTCTTCATTATCAACTTTGGTCTCCGGCCGTTTCTTTTGCGACACCGCCGCCATACGCAGCATTAATACTTCAAGCCGTTTCAGCAGCACTGGTGCCATGGTGGAACTCGTACTCGTAAATAACGCGAAATGTCATGTTTTCCATTTTGTAAACTAAGTGACGCAAAGAAAAAAATCAAATGAAGAAAAATCAAATGAATTACGGTTTTCAAAACACAAATGCGTGAGTAAATAGCTGAATAAATAATCCAAAGATGTGATAATGCAGATCAAAGCGGCCAGTACGACAAAACGCCAATTTAATATGTAAGGATATATTTATTATATTATGATATATACTAGCGACCCGCCCGCCCTGGCTTCGCACGGGTCTATGTCATTGCTTTTTATATTTTATATTTTATAATCGGTAAGATCTTCGAAAATATTCATTTAATTTACACGCTGTAGAGGGCCATGTTTATCTATATTACATGCACAATGTATTCAAGGTACTTCATTGGATAAGGACTAATGCTGTATTGCTTAAAATCGATTCGTAAATAAGCCATTATTTCGCGTAAAAAGTAAAGGATAACAAATGGTTATTGTGGGTTATCTCTAATAGATAGACATATACCACCGCGGACTTTTTTGTAGACCTTTTTAAGGTGTACAATACTGTAGCATATTATTTTGATCTATCTAGTATGGTTCAGCCAGCGTTTGCAATGTAAGCGCAGAAAAATGTTTATTTACATCACATTAGAAACCTCTAAGATTATCACTGTTCCTCTGCTATATTATGCATGTATTATACATATAAACCGTCCTCTTGAACCACTCTATTTATTAAAAAAAACCGCATCAAAATCCGTTGTGTAGTTTTAAAGATCTAAGCATACATAGGGACATACATACAGCGGGAAGCGACTTTGTTTTATACTATACTACTGTAGTGATATATTTGTAATTTATTATTCTTTATTAGTTACTTATTTTATTATTTAACTAGCTGACCGGGCACGGGCACGGGACGTTGTTGTGCAGCATTTCTCTCAAAAGCTATAATGATTGTTTTTAATCTGTCCATAGCCACCGTAACAGAACATTTTGACAGACACGTTGAGCCTCAGGTTCGAGTCCTGGCCACGGCATTCAATTGTATGATGAAGATGTTCTCGGTTCATGGTTGTTAATATTTATGTACTTAGTTTATTCTGGGATCCCCCCAGTTCACTCTATGGTCATCTATAACACATGCTCTGCTTACGTTAGGGCCTACCAGCTGGTGTGTTTGTCTTGCGTTTATTATTATTATTATTATCTGCTGCGGTCTCATTAAGATGAAACCGTTTTTATTTCATCTTCTTGTAAATAATTATTCTTTAACCTAACAATTTCATAACTAGTTGCACGAAAACTACAAGGGTGAGTTGGTAATTACGATTATTTGTATTTTCACTTTTTTGGGCCATTTTACGAAAGTTAAAGGAAACGTTAATAAAATAAAGTATTTGGTCAACAATTAAGGGATATGCTAGCTAGCTATAAATGTATGTACGATAGATATAACAGCTTTCTTTTGGGGTATTTCACAATAATAAACGTACGCCACATTAAATATATCTCCTAAATCTTGACGACAAAAATGATTTTGTTAGCGTTTCATTTGACTAACTAAAAATGATTATTTTATGTTATTATCCAAAAGATTGTTTGTTTACCGGTTTATGTATAGCTAATGTATCTTACAATTATCGCAGTTACTTGTGAAGTCGAAATCCATTCATGAAAATCAAACGTAATCTATCTTAAATCTACTCTTTGCAGAATAAAATCGAGAAACGCGCTTTGTATACTTAATAAATAATAAATAAGTAATTATGATTTTGGATATAATAAAAGGTTTATAAAAAATATAAACAAAGTTAGATTATTATGAAATGTAATTCAAAGAAAATTAACACTTACTTTACAAATTAGAAATATTATAAGAAACTCTTAGAAATAATCAACTTTTTCGATAGATTGAGATCAACTATTCATAATATTCAGATTGATAAAATTCAGATCAAAAAAATAATATTCTGACTTTTAATTATCTTCTTCTTCACATTGAAGCCATAACCCAGCTTGGTGATTAGGACATATCCACCTGGCACATCGTTTACACCAATTTTTTGTGGAGCGACTTCGGGCTCGAGCGCGCATATATCATTTGCCAACTCTTACTCTCTTGTTTGAGTGATCATGAGATATCTCATCAGACACCAATAGGCTTTTTGTTTTTTTTTTTTTTAATTCCCGAGGAAGATAGTCAAGTGCCAAACGTCGCATCGTGAGTGATAAAGCCAGTTCAAATGACGTGTCAAGTAGGAAATTTAGTCGTACTACAGTTTGTTGGCCTTTATTTAATTGATGGACGATCAAAGCATTTATACCCGATATATTCAAATAATTTTGGACCAGGAGGTCGAAATCTAATATTTTGCGATCCCACTCTTGTTTCTGGTGGACATTCTTCAATCCATAATGTTTCATTCTTGGACTCGTAAACATTTTGACTTGTACGGTTCGATAAGAGTACAGAGTGAGGAACATTTTCGTCTGATGAAACCGCAACATCTTCGCGTTCGAGGTCAAACATGTCTTCCTGTGTAGGTATCGACTTCTCCCTAACCAGAGTCACTCTGGAAAAGTTCGTCGTCATTTGTCTCTTCCTCTAACCAGCAAAAAATCCAACCATCCATACGAAGCTCCAACTTTCATAAGAGATCGCTGAAAGCGTAATTGAAATTAATTATATTCATAACAAGACAAGCTATTCATTATATATCACTTATTTCTAAGTCAAGGTATTATACATTTCAAAATCGTACTGAGAAGAATAAAAAACATAGCGATTACATTATTGCTTACCTTAATTCACTTTTGTTACACCGATGCTCGCCTGTACTATACTAATATGGTAGAAAGTCGATTTTGGCGGGAAATTGTGCAATGGTGCGCCCAAGCAGTCACTTGGTCATTTTTTTTTGTTCCCCTCCACGGGAAGGGCAGGAGGATAAAAAATGCTCTGACGCATACTCTGGCGCGCGTGATCCAGAGTTATGTGGGACTCGTCCCGACGCCTACCAGAACCACTAAAAAACCCCCTGTCAGCTCGTGCATTTTTGCCACTCAGCCTGCATCTGAGCGACGGCCAATTGGAGAAAGAGGCCGCGCTAGCGGGGCCCAGAAGAGGTCACCCGCTGGCATTTACATAGCACTGAAGGTGCTCAAAATGAAAAGTAACTAATTAAAAACATTAAAATTCAAATATAAAATTGCATTAATTCGGATTTACGTAAGAATAAGAATTTACATTAGAATTAGAATTTGCGGCCTGAAGGGCTTCGAGATCTAAAGTTAATTGCGTGGGTTCGCCAGTGTGCGCGTTTCTCGGTCTAGCGACTTTGAATTCCGAATCTAAGACAGGAGCAGTATATGAGACTGAATTTCGAATTAAAAGATTGGGATGGGATTCGGCGCGTTTGAAGAACGATTCTGAGAGTGTTTTTAGGTGCTGTTGCACTGTTAGGTAGTTCAAGATCTCTGTGCAGATCCGCGTTGCACGCGTACTAAGGTGAGTTTGTGGCCCTGCGGCAGAAGAGGTTTTGAACTACCTGCAGTTTGTGCAGGACGGAGGGTTTGGCGTGGGCAAAGACTGGTGAGGCATATGTCATGACTGGTCTAACGCAGACCTTATAAAGCGTACGTTTGTTTCTGAAGGACATGTTACTTTTTCTACCTAACATACTGTAAAGCCGGCCTAGGTAAAAACGCGAGGTAAAAAAGCGTCTGGTCTAAGATGACGCCTAAATATTTGGTAGTGCGCTTCCAGGGGATGGGAGTGCCTTGCATTCTAACTTGGAGATTATCGGCGATACGACTGCGTTTGTAGTCGAAGTAAACCGCAGAGCTCTTCTCTGGGTTCACATCGATGCGCCATTTTTAAAACCATGCACCGAGGGCATGTACAGCCTTTTGGAGTCTGGTGATGAGACCCGGGACTCTGCGGCCTTTGGTGTAAAGGGCAGTGTCGTCGGCAAAGAGGGCGAGTTCGACGCCTTCCGACGGGACGGGGATATCGTTAGTGTACACGGTGTACAATAGAGGGGTGAGGACTGAGCCTTGAGGGACTCCAGCCTTTATGAGACGAGGCGCGGAAATCGTTTCTTCGTGTTTAAATCGAAACGTACGGTCTTTAAGAAACGACGCGATTATTCTAACTAGTCAATCCGGTAAGCCTATTTTGTAGAGTTTATAAACGAGGCCGCTGTGCCAGACTTTATCGAAAGCCTTGGCTACGTCAAAGAAAACTGCGATCGTTTTAAAACGCCGCGGGTAGAAACCTTCGAGTATGTACTTGACGATTCGATGGACTTGCTGAGGGCAGGAGTGCTTAGCGCGAAAGCCGAACTGGTGGGGAAAAATGAGAGGATTGCCATCCGTTGGAAACAGATGGTTCTGCATTCGAGAGAGTATGACTCTCTCGAGAAGTTTAGATATTGCCTTGAGGAGGCTGATGTGTCTGTGGTTAGCCGAGATATTCAAAGGTTTACCCGGCTTGGGAATGCCTATGACTGTCGCTTCTTTCCAAGCTTTTGGAAAGTAGCTAAGGTCGAAGCAGGCATTGAAAATGATAGCTAACAAGGTAAGCACCTGTTGAGGCAGGTGTTTAAGTGCCTTTTTGGACTGTTGACTTTTGATGAGAAGTGAGATTTCATCATTAGAGACTGTGACGGGGTCGGCGGTGATGGGGAGAGAGTCTCTACGGAGAACTTCGTCCTTCACCGCTTTGATGTGAGAGGGATTCGCGGGTTGCGTGCTCGGCGAACATTGAGACGCAACGCTGTCAGCGAAACATTCGGCTTTCTCTTCGTCTTCGAAGGCGATAGAGCCATCGGGACTAGTGAGAGGAGGGACGTGAGAGGCGGCGTCTACGCGTAAGGCTCGGGCCATACTATAATACGCTTGGTGGGACGGGGTGATATTCGCCATGAGATCGTTCATCTGAGCGTCTCGGAGATCCGGGAGGCAAGATCTAACTTTGCGTTGTAGCTGATTCGCAGCTGTTCTTTAGGCGGGCGTGGGATATTTCTTGGCTCTCCGGAGAGCCGCGTTCTTAGCTTTAATAAGATTGCTAACAGCTAAGGGAAGCGTGGGTTTGCCTTTCTTAGCAACCTTTTCGTTTTCACTGATGGCTGAGTTAATAGCATCAGTGAGAGAATTTACTAATGAATCTATTTTATCCGGGTTATCTAATTGATCGGGCGAGATCGCGAGCGGAGAGTTCGGGGCCTCTAAGGCTGAAACTATCGTATTTTTAAAACCTTTCCAGTTGGTAAAGGTCTTAGGAGAAGTGGCGTTATCGTTAGGCGGTCCTTGCACGAGGGAGACGGGGCGGTGGTCAGAACCTAGGTCATCGAGCGGTTCGATAGACCTGAGATCGAGGTTGATTTGCTTGACAATTGCAAAGTCGAGGATGTCAGGAGAGTGGTTCGGGTTGTCGGGATAGTGAGTGGGAGTGATGGGAGAGATGACGTCTAAGTCGAGTGAGTTGGTGATGTCGAGGAGAGCGATTCTGCTGGTGTTGGTTGATAGGCACGTCCAGTCAATATGTTTGGAGTTAAAGTCTCCGAACATAATGACTGAACGGCCGAGGGCGAGAATGGTTTCAAAGTCGCTACGGATAGGTCTGGTGCCACAAGGTATGTAGACTGAAGCTATGATGATGGTCGGAGGACCAGTCATAGCCAATCTACTCACAGTGGCTTCCATGTTGAGGAGAGGAGGGGTAGGGAGAGGACAGCAATGGAAGCCTCTTTTGTAGTATATAGAAGTGCCGCCGAAACCGTCGGAGTTGGGCCTATCATTACGAGTAAACCGTACTTGGGAATCGCGAAACCCCTGGTGTGGTTAGGAGTGAGCCACATCTCTTGAAGAAGCAATAAGTCTGGCTCGTTGTTCTGAAGGAACAGTTTGAGCTCAGGAAGATTGGTGTTAAGGCTACGAACGTTAAAGGAAATTAGGGATAAGCCCTTGGGTTTAATACGACCGGACACGGGATTTGCGGGTCTAGACATTATATTTACGAATTAATAAAAAAAAATAAAAATTAAATAAAAAAAAAATTATAACGAGCTTAGTAACGAGTGATGCTCAGCTAACGCAAATAAACGCTCTTGAGGAGAGCGCGCGGCTCGCAGTTTGCGTACGAGAACGGAAATTTCCGTAATGTCAACGTTTCGAATGACGTCGAACACGGTCTTCAGGTTCTCAGCAAACGATGACTGAGGTGAAGATGACGGAACAGGACGCGGCCCTACGGGAGCCACGGGAGCTGGGATAGGACGGGAAGGTGCAGGTGGAACGGCCGGACGCTGCCTCCAAGACAGAGCCGAAGTAGGCGTCGGCTGAACGGGCTTTGCTTCCGGGGGACCCCGGTTGCGCAGCGGCGGGAAGTTAGCGGGGGTGAGCGGCGGCGCCGGTTTAGGCGCGGCCCTCTTGGCTGAGGAGCGCAGAGCGCGCGGGCAACCCCTTTAGTTAGCTGTGTGGCCAGACTGGCCGCACAGCACACAGGCAGGGGGTGAAGTGGATTCGGGATGCGAGTGCACTCCTTTGTTATGTGAGGATCCAGGCACTTGACGCACCTGGGAGGAGCTGAGCAGTTAGCCGCTGCGTGGCCGTAGAGCTGGCGGCGGTGGCACTGCCCAGGGTGACCATGGGGGTTGGGACGCTGGACGGAGATATTCGAGAGTCCGCAGATTGTGCGAGCCTCTCTGAAGATCTCCCACGAGTTGGGAGTATTAGACAAGATAACTAAAGCTAACGGAAAACGCCTACCGCGGTTTGAGTGCATCTTGTGCACTGATTCAGCCGGGAAACCCTGGGACTTAAGGTCCTCGAGGATATCTTCGTTCGCGAGCTCGAACGGGACGCCCCGTAATAATGCGCGGATCTTACGCTCCTCCGGGAGGGCGTAGGTGTGATACGCGATTTGTTTTAGTGAATGTAACCTAGTGAACGCTCTAAAGTCGTCGATGGTCGCGACCTGGATTTTAATTGAATCGCCTGCGTTGGTTGCTTTGAGATAGTTAATTTTGTGCTCTTTGCAGAAGTTAGAAACTGCGGTCCAGCGCGCTTTTTCGCGGAGGAAGACGGGCGGAGGGAGCTGAGGCTTCGGTGGGACGGGAGCGCAGCGCGTCACTGGCTTCGACGGGACCGACGGAGACGCGGTCACTTCGAGTGACATGAGTGGCGCGGGGGCGGGTGTAGAAGACACTGGAGTTGGCTCGGGTGTTGAAGACACCGCGGCTTTTTTTGAACGCTTCTTAGAGCGTTTGGCAACTAATTGGAACGCGGGCTCAGGAGAGCCGGTTAAGGTGGCGGCGACCGACGAAGCTTCGGATGCGGCGGAGCCTGAATCGCTCCCGGGAGCGGTACGCTTCCTACGAGATGAGCGCGAGGATGAGACCGACGCGCAGTCCATATCGGATGGAATGGGAGACGCGGGAGAACTATAGACCTGAGGGGTCTGGACGTTGGAGGTCTGAGGGGCTGGGGTTGGGGCTTGAGGGGCCGGGGACGCGTTAAGTGCTAGTACGGCCTGCGTGAATATGTCGTCAGAAATTGAAACACCCGATGCGGCGAGTGCTTGGGCAAACGCCTTCGCAATGTTTATGACGCTTTGCTTATCCATTTGGGAAGGGGTTGGGACTATGATATGTATATATAATTATATAACAAATGCCTAGAGTTCCTAAATAAAACCTAGCGAACCCTAGCGGCTAACCTCCCTACCAGCGGTAGGGGGGCTGGGGAAAATAACTTAAAACTAACCGTTGTTCGCCGAAGGACGCTACCTAGAAACCTAAAAAAGGGTACGCAGTTAAAAAGTTGACCGCGTTAGGGTCAACCTTTACCGACAGAAAGGACAAATACACACGAAAACACACAGATATGATAAACATAAATATGAAAATAGGAGAAAAATAAATTCAAATAGAGAAGAGAAATAAAATTAAAATAAAAGGACTGGTTCAGTGCAAATTCGTTGTCACCGTTAAGTATCCTTTGTACTGAAACCAGACTACTTACGCTGGGCACAACACTGCACTCAGCACAAGCACAACACAACTTGGCACAGCACTTTGAAGACTAAGGGGCTTAGTCGCAAAGAAAAATCGCACTTCGATAGCACTCAGAAGAGTAGAAAAACCTTGAAAACCGTAGCACGGAACCAACACGCTAAACTGTGACGTCAGTAGACTGAGCGCCATGGAATATCGGGAAGGGACCGATCAACGGAGAACGGGGTCTTGCACGTCCGTATCGGGCGGCGATCGGAGCGAGAATGTTGGCCTAGCACTGACCCGTTGCGTTATATTGTTTTTGAGGCTTATCTAGGGGCGCGGGGGGAAACACGTAAAAATTTAAGGATGGTGCGAAAAAATTTTAGGGTGCTCTACCATGATAGAACGTGCGTGCACTGTAGTGTTAATCGTTATTATTTCGTCACAAAAAGCGATCTTAGACGATCGCAGTATTCTTTGACGTAGCCAAGGCTTTCGATAAAGTGTGATTCCGCGGTCTCATTTATAAACTTTACAAAAGAGACATATTGCATAGACATCTTGAACTACCTACAGTTCAACATCTCAAAAAACTCTCGGAAGCGTTCTTCAAAACCTCCGAAACACATACCAATCATTATTTCGCAATAAGTCTCGTATACTGCCACAATCTTTAACTTGAAGTTCAAAGTAGCCAGACCTAGGAACGCACTTTAGAACGCCCCGAATCAGCTCACAGTCGATCTTAAAGCCCTTCTGGCTGCCCAGGCCGTAACTAACTCTGATTCTTCTTGAGCACCTTCGGTGCTATGACATTTCCCAGCGGATGCCCCATAAGGGTTCCCACTTGCACGGATTTTTCTCCAACTGGCCGTCGCTTCAGATGAAAGTTGTGAGGCAATTGATCGCCAGAGTCATACATGTGGTTTTAGTGGGTAGTGGCTATGATAGACTCGGGACCGGGAACACCCGAAAATTCCGAACTATGTAATTCCGAATTTGAATATTACGTTTTTAACAAATCCGAATTTCACAATCCCTAAGAGATTTAATTCCGACTATTCAAAAAAAACACAATTCTTATTTTATGAATATTCATAAATACGAAATTTAAATTTTTCTACTTTCATTAGTACAAAGAAATAAAAATCTGTTGTGTTACTAGTCCGAAATATAGTATTCCGAATTTAAATTTTCCGAAAATTCAAAATTCTGATTTTGTATCTAAAACGGGTATACATTCAAAAAAATCAAAAAATCAAAATCAATTTATTGCAGAAATATGGTAACATTTAAAACTTTTAACAATTAAAAATATAATCAAAAGTAAATAAAACCTTTGTTGCAGAAAAATGTACATAACCAAAACGCGTAGGTTAGGTGTATATCTGACGCGTATGTCTAACATAATAACAACAACGCCAGAACGGAATAGTCGGAATTTAGTTTCTTAGCGATTCGGATTTAAAAAAATCGGAATATTCAAATTCGGATGTAAATTAATCCTTCGTCTTGCAAATAAAAAAAATAATTTTGTTTATTATTAGGTAAAGTTTATTTAGTATTATAATGATCCATAGAGTTAAGAATAAAACACAAGGTTCAGTCAAATAAATTCAATGCAATTCAGGAATCGTGACATCTAATATTTATTTATTATTTAGTATGCAATATATAATGGGGGGAGGGAGTCTTGCCGAGCTAACAGATGCAGATAAGAATAATTTTGTATAGACATAAAGAGACTCTGTAAATTTATTTTGGACAAAATATACCCGTGAAGTTTCGTGCCAGTTCTTCTTCACGAAGGTTTTTTCGAACTGGTGGTAGAATCATGTTTTATTGGACGTCAGTAAGAACAAGTAATTGTCAATGTTGAGAAATAAATATTTCATTTCATTTCAATCCTGACATCACATGGTAAGAAAAATAGTAACAAAATAAAAAATCTCCTGTTACACAAAATTGATAAGGCTGCCGTCGAAGCACCAAAAAGGAACTTGCATTTCAGTACATAACCTATATACTCAAGAAATAACTCAGTACAAAAAACGAAATAAACTTGTGCGAAATAATAAGTGAAACAAAACATCGATATTTTATAATTTCTTGATTATAAGAACCGAATTGCACTTATTTCAGAGATTTTAGGAGGCACACATTTTTTAAAGAAAAATGGTGGGTATTGAAACATAATTAAAATAAAGAAACATATTTTTATTCAAAAATGACAATTACAGTTTTAAATGTGACTACAAAAACTGTAGGGGTTCATAAAGCCTTTTTTTCATAATTATTATATTTACTTTTTCTTCGTTTGCAATATATTTCCTTTGTTTCGAGTTTGTTGGCTCGCCATTCATCATCTTGTCTATTTCATTAAATTATTTACACTTTCTTTTATTAATTCATTGACAAGATTATAAAATCCGGAACTTTTTTTCCAATGATTTTCTATTATTAAAAATTTTGATATTCGGGATTCGTGTTTATGATGATGCGGATTATATTTAATTCGGATTTTGTTTCGTTTCGGTATCTTCAAATTCAGCATATTGATTTTCGTAATTATAAACATTCGGAATTTTGAAATTAGAGATTATGGCAATCGGAATTAAGTTTTTCGTATTTATGTAGTGTACCCCTCGGGATCAAGTCCCACATCACCGCGAATTGCGCGCCGTAGGATATGCGTCAAAGCATTTTTCCCACCTGCCCTGCCCGCAGAGGGGAACAACAAAAAAGTCACAAAGAGCTGCTAAACAATGTGTAGTGTAATTAATATAAATAAATATAACTAATAAATCCCCAGACCTACACACCAACTGTATGACCCCAAAGTAAGCAGAACTTTTGTTTTGGATGACCATACAGCGACACTGAGACTTATATAATAATAATAATAAATCCCCAGACAATCACACCAACTGTATGGCCCAAAAGTAAGCAGAGCTTGTGTTATGCATGACCAAACAGCGAACGAGAGGGGAACCCAGAATAAACATACATATATAAATACATACAACCATGACCCGAGAACAAACGTCTGTGTTCATCACACAAATTAATGCCCCGGCCAGGAATAAATATTCAGTACCAAATCTACAACCGAAATGTGTTGTTTATCATGACCAGTTTGTTAATACTTCATGCGACCAATCAATATGTATGATCTAAATAAAGAAGGTTCAATTAAACCGCAGTGAGCCGCAATCCAGTGCTTGCCAACCCACTGATAATGACTACATTTCCAGAACAACGTGCGGGTAGTAAAACCTTTTTTTGATATTGCTCAAGAAATACGATTGCGAATATTGGCGTACATATTGAAACGTATTTACCTTGTTGTAAAGACGAATGTAATATATTTTTCTAAAAAAGAAACATTTACATATAAAAAATTGGTCTTTTAGTAATTCAACCGCAAACAACAGTAACATTAAAATGCTGACTTAATGTTTTGCATGCCTACTGCTTAAATTGTCTATTTTACAGCAAAAAAAACTTTCACAAAGAAATTAAACAAAGAAACATTTACAAAAATAATTAAAGTAAAAACACTTTTTCTATTATAAATGTTAAGTTATAAGTAGATAAAATAATAATAACAATTAAAAAAACATTTATTGTCTATATTTAAATAGATTGTTTGTTACTAGTAGATAATTATTAATGAGACTCTCGACCCCGCAGTCAAACTGTTAAACAGTTTTGCGGGACTGTAATTTAGGCATAAGATGTGTTTGTATACTTAATAAATAATAAATAAAAAAATACCGAGGCGTTCTAAGATTTTTTTTAACTTAAACCTTGCATTTAGAAATGCTGTGGTTGTCATCTTTACGATATACTAAAATGCAAGATTTAATGGCTTTTAAGTCACCATAGGATAACGTCCTCACAAATTAATGAGACTCGCCTTCACGTTGACGTCGAGAATTTGTTAAAAATTGAGGCGAATTTTTATATTTTAGACTAATATTAATAAAACACGCGCGTAGATGACAAGTTAAGTATCTAGAAATTTTTCGTAGTCTTAGTGCGGTCGATTTTGTTGAGTTGTAACATCGCGTTAATAACTTAAAATATTTTTTATTGTCCTCACCTAAAATGTGATCGTTGTACGCAGTCAAAAAACAAATAAGTACAAATTTGGAATGTGACCGATAAAACTATAGTCTTAAGCGTTATTAACATGAATAATGGATAGTTATTTGTTATACGCGTACTTATTGTTGATACTGGTTGGTTGATATACTTAGCGCTTTTATAGGGCGCGTATTAAAAAGTTGTTTCATAAAACTCCCACGATATCAATCCTATGTGGAGTGAAACACAAATCTGTGGTCATATTGACGAAAAGGTGGATTAGGTTAATGCTCCGAACCGCAAAACTAGAACTGAATGGAACGTACAGTTCTTACCACAAGTTACTGTCTACAGGGATGAGACCTTTCTCCCTTTCTATGGAAACTGACTGTGGAATCACTCCCGAAGAGACTAAGCCTCAGAGGCTCGTGAAAACATGCGCCTCATAGTTCAATGTGATAGGATATTCCGATGAAATCTCTATCATTATTGAAGGATCATGTCAGGAGGTCCTCTCATACCTTATCCGAAGAACGCTGAACGCTACAACCTAATGGAAGAAGAATAAATTGTCCATCATGCCACCAAAAAGGTTAAAGAGCCGTTTACCAAGCATTTTGACAAGCGACAACCTCAAACTACCTAATTCCCCAATCTGTAAAGTTGTGAAATCTATTTGAGTCACCCTAGATGATAAACTCACTTAAAGTAAGCACATAAACAACGCTACACAGCAAGCATGATAAGATCCAAATCCCAACGGAGAAGAGCAAAGCTTTCTAAAACCATGGGCTGCCTGAGGGAACCTTTGAACCAGAGCTGCAGTTCCTAAAACTTTACCGGATAGAACTTTTTCAACAGAGAAGAATAGATCAATATTAACATTTAGTAGGCGAAGCCCAGTCTTACCTGGTTCGCTGATGGCTCCAAGATAGACAATTTAGTAGGATATACACGGCGTTAAACCAACACACAGCGAAACCTCAGGCCTCAACCTGAAATATATAGCCAATATACAGGTTAAGGTATATGCAATTCTGCAATTCTAATATGTGCGCACATTCATCTCAGTAAATCGTACAAAATCAAATAATATACAGATACTCCAAGAGCAAAGCAGCACTGATTACACTCAACTCCAACAGCGTAATAATTATTATATATGTATAAGCCAGAATACCAAAAATAACTAACAACTTGAACAAAGTAAGGCAGCCAAAGTAATTTTCATATCGACGTACTCATAAATAACACTTTATTAGCAATCTAACAGCAACATATTCTAAAATATAATAGAAAATTTCAGTATCATACTGTTTTCACCATATTTTTAAGGATTTTTCTAGATGAACTGTGGGAAGGAGCCCATAACATAAAATAATGAATGTTCCGTACTCTAAAACCTAATGGTTGCCTATTCAGTTTTATGATCACTAAACTTTTGACTGATATTAAAGAAGAAACTCTGTACGATTACATTTATCTTTATTTTTTGCATTTGTATGACTTTTAATATATTCACAAAACAATTTTAATTTCAAAATACAAAATTGATAGTGAAGCAATTTAAGACATCAATGTGTTTTAGTAGTAGCAAATGTGAGGAAGTTGGTTGTACTGGAGTTTAAAGTTAAAGTATTATGAGACAACTGATCACAAACTGAGTTCAGTACAGTTTGAGGGAGATCAAAGATGGCGCTCAATGTGCCTTCGTTGCAGGGCAGTATCGTCTGCAGATGTAATTAAAAGGTTACCATTCTAAAGGTTCATACGGCTTTTGTGACATTCCATTAGTAAGACCATCTATTGAACCGTTTGGCTGGTGTCTATAAGGAGGTTTTACGGGTTATTCTTATATATCTTAGATGCATTGTTACTTTGTATATTAAGGGATTTCACCTACGTTGATAACAAAACGTTTTTGCAATTATACAAAAAAATTTCGCGTAGATTTTTTGTAATGGAGAAAACCATTCTATGCTGTATACCTGTCAATATTAAGAATGGGAAAATATATATGCCCTGATTCAACGGTAAAACGAAGGTTTAGAAATTTATAAAACATTTAGGAAAGTTAATAATGAGTACAAACGGATAGTATTTACAATATTACATTTCCATAAAATGGTGCTCGTATCTATTCCTAAAAGCCGATGTCTTTTACACAAAACTTTAAAACGTATTAGTATTAAATACTAAATAAACGAACGCGTCCAAATAATCTGATAAAAATCAAAAGTGACCTTGTGAATAGTCAATTTAAATTTAAAAAGAAAGTCAATAATATTAATATTATATAGTATATTATATTTATAGACACCCAGGAAATCGTTATCCAGTGTACTCTACAATATATACCAGGTTATCTACTCGATTCGAGAAGGAATCCTGCTTGTAATTGATCTTGGCAGTAGAAAGATGTAATAATGTAGGGTTTCCTTTTTAGTGTGCGCGCAAATACCAATTAGAGACAAAAACTCCGGTACGTCAATTTTATTATTCATTATATTGACAATACTGCAGACATCTCTACGTAGTGATAGCGGCAAGATGTGCTGATGCATGCATCGTGACAAATAGTTTGTATCACGTTTTTTACATTTATATAGAGGGATCTCAGAAATGTCTTCTGGATTCTTTCAATACGATTTATATAAGTATCGTAAGAAGGATTCCTCACCGGCTACCCATATTCAGGTTACTAAGAGCAGTACAGTGTCCTGAATGTTTTAATATAGCTGAATTCTGAAGATAATCTACATAATATGATGTGTAATATGATCATGTAGTATAATTATAATCGGTAACTGTAATTAAAATCGGTAGGGAAATTTTGCTTCCTAGCGAAATTCATGAAGGAAAGGAAAGTTTGTTTTAGGTTGATATGATGAAAACATTTTAACCATTTTTTTACCAGTAACTAAACATATGAAATTGTAAATAAATTTAAGTACCTATTTGATTTATTCATTGTAAATAAGCAAATAAGATAGTTCAAACTCTATCACCGTTATTAAATTTTAAGCCAGACATACATTATGAAATAGAAAGTTCAGTTTTGCGACAGTTGGTACCGCGTCAAAGTAAATCGCTTAAAGACGCAAAAAAATTTTGAAATCAACTCTTTGGATCGTTAGTTTGCAAACAAGAACCTATATTAGGAAATGTCAAAATCAGTAATTAAAAACCTCAACTTTTGATATAAAAAAAGGGTCACAAAACTCCTTCGGCATTTGATCTTAAAAGTAATCGTTTTTCGACGACGGCTTCTTAGTAATCAATCGTGGTTTTGACTCAATGAGCACGAGATATAATTTGAATATTCTCTGATTGTACCCTGTGTAAACAAATTCTCAAAGACTGAAATAAAGGAAAAAAGAAATTTGCTTTATTGAGTAAAAGAGGTTCTTATACACTAATTTCAAGCCTAATTTTTGCTCCTTTGGTCAGCAATTCCTAAGCAAAGTGAAGGAAATTTGTAGACTGAGTAGGACAAATCTAGACAGCTATGATAAATTATTTTTGTTTTCTCAAGGGGGTTTTTGATTATGAAACTGGGAAATGTGACATTTAAGGACAAAGTTATTTATATAATTGTAAGCATTTTTTTCTGTTCTCAATCATGCGTTTCTTGGTGTTATTTAATGTTTTGTGCGTTCCCAGTTTAATTAATTATCAACTTGCAAAACCTATAGCCAACTTTCTAGAGCGAATTATTTCTACTCGTAACCACAACCCCATGGAAAAAATCTTTTCGTTTTTCTGTCATGTTTCTGGATGATTTTAAAATAAGATAAAAGGTTATATTAAAAAACTTAAATTGAATAAATGTTTTCTGTAACATTTTTATTCTTTTTTCGTTAGTAAGCGAGACATAACCGTATTCGAAACAGTATGTTTTATTTCGATAAGGCAAAAGTGCCACCACACGAGTAGATAAATGGAACAGACACAAAGATTCTTAAGAACGTGAAAAATTGTTGCCTATTTTTAGTGATAGGAAAAACGGCTTACAATTTTTAAACGTTTAAACGCTGTACTTTTAAAAAAGAGCCTGCTTAAAAAAGTGTTTTTAGCTTAAAACGCTTTTTTGTATTAACACAACATAACGTTTCCACAATCGTTTAGAAAATCGTTTAAATTTAAACGTAATGAAAGAAAGAGTAAATAGCTTGTAGGTACAGATGTTTTCTGCTTGTGTTTCCAAGAAAATTTTACCTTCGTACTTGACATGCTTATATAAAGACTATCTGAAATTATGGAAATCATTTGACTATGTAAATTTCATTCGATATCAACAAATAAGCGTAATATCAAATCGTAAATATCAAATTTACAATCTTTAATATGCTTAAGTATTTCATTGCCAACATAGACAATATTTATTTCAAGATCGAAATATTCGCGAAACTTTGGCTCGAACAAAGAACTATTCATACACAGTACAATAAACAAGCATTATTAATAAAAAATACAACGTTTTTACATTAATATATTCAAACTTGCAACTAACAAAACAAACAACGTGCGTCGCAATGACCTTGAGATTGTCAACTGGCTGTAGTACCTTTCGACAATGTCTTTTGACCTGTCTCGCCGCGTACGTGACAAGCGGCCAGTGGTCACGCACACATGCCCCGTGTGCTTGTAGTAGTGCAACCGATTCGTGCGGTTGTATGGAGCTTTGTCTCTGTTCTGTTTATCTACTCATGTGGTGCCGCTCGCACTGTTATGGAAAAGTCGATGCCGTTTTTGGACTGGTAATTGGCATATTTTAATTTACAGTATAGTTGAAGAAATGAAATTTAACCACAAGACACATTTTATCCATTTGAAAAATATTTTGAAGACAATGATAACTGATGTTGAGAACTGACTTACTTACGCACTTACGACAAGAACGTGCTTAATGAGTCATGGTCAAAGGGCGGTTAAATACTAATAACTGTGACAAAACCCGGATTAACCCGCAATAAGGTGTTGTTGTGTCCTTGGTGGGGTTAGAAGGGCATTGTTTATTGTGAGCTTTTACCCCTAGGTAAAACCATCGACTCCGATCTTTGTTGCCTACAGTTTATAAAGCTTAAACAAGAAATTGAGAGAAAATATCAGGAATTCTTTCATCTTGATAACACCACACACTTCTTCAGCCATTTAGCAAATTTGACCATTTTAACTATTCTGTTCACAGGGTTACTGGTAATTTGCAGTGCTCTAATATTAGGTGCATTGTAAGAAAAAGATTTTACAAACTCTCACTCTCTTATTGAAATTAATTTGTATTTATTTCCATACTTATTCACAATGAAATATAAAAACTTAGAAAAAAATTGTCCAACGATTCTGAACAAGTTAACGAATACCTTTAATTTGCAATTTACTTCCCCAAAAGTCATTTTACAAGGTTTTGAGTTAAGTGCTCTAAAAGTTTATTTTCTATTCCATAGAACCTGACAAGCAGTAAAAATATTTCTTATCAAAAAATATTCAGCATTGTCAAAAATTGTAATGTCTTATAATGGTTTGACTCTATGAAGAGTTGGCTCAATTTGAGTAACATGAAAGTTACAACAATACTTTTACAGTTAACTAAATACAGAAAATATTTTTCGTTATTTAGCAACTCAACTAAATAAAAAAATAAAAACTTTATTAGTATTCATAAAAGCACATAAGATTATACACGCAGAAAAAACACGGAAAAAAGGAAATGAATATTAAAATAAAATTTATACGCATATATATATTTGTGTGATGTTCAATCAAAAACGTATGTTACTGGTTATAAAAAAAATCTTACAACCAATTTATAAGCTTCGGTCTAAAGTAAGTCCTCGATTAGAACTGAGATAAATATAATATAAAACAAAAGTTGTTGCAGCCGTTGTGTCAACAGAAAGGACGGCATTTACCTTAATACAGTAAAGTAAACAAAATAATAAAGCGCTATCACCACAAAGTTACAAGTCTTATTGAAAACTGAAGGAAACTCCAAAATAGTAGCCCAACAACACTATGTTATTATATATACAACGTAGTTTTATGATAAGGAAAATTGAACGCACCCAGGTAAGCTTGGTCTCATAATCTAAAAACCCTTTTTCAGGAATAACCAATTTTGAAATTTCTTTTTAGTATTTCCTTAAGATTTCACGAAACATTACAATAAATAAAACACTTTTTTTATAAAACGCCTGTCATCTTTAGTCAGTTATGACCATGGTATCTGCAAAGGTAAACCCCGAGTTAAAATGTCAAAATATAATGAAACGTCCAGTTTTATATTCAAATATTTTCTTTTAGTTTAATGTATTTATATTTGCTTATTATCTATTAAACTATCTTGTTTCTAATTACAAGAGTGCTCCAGCAGTGGCGACAGTGGCGATGAACGGTGAGATAGCAAAATCATTATTCTGCCTTTTACCAACGTTGTAAATAAATGCCTTTTATTATTGCATGAAAAACTAAGAACAACTGCCTTTCTGACGATAACCAACAACATTTTTATATTAATTAAAAACTTTACTTGTAATTGTCTCGTACAGCTCTTTAAATCAACAAAGATACAAACCAGACTTACTGTACTAAAAATATTGTGTTAATTACAATTTGACAATGCTGCAATGTAACCATTTACTATATTCATACTTTTTAAGTTGTGTTCCATATGATTACGTTGTATGAATAAAGACTCAGAATCACTGTATATCAATAAAGTGAAAAAATAACTGTTTCTTCTTATTTTAACAAGTTACCTTTATTACAAAACCTAATAACCTAAACTGACGACCGAGTAGCGTAGTGGTCAGTAGCCCTCATACGCCGGAGGTCCCAGGTTCGAGTCCTGGCCGGGGTATTCATTTGTGTGATGAACACAGATGTTAGTTTTCGGGTCATGGTTGTTGATATTTATATATGAATGCTTATTCTGGGTTCCCCTCCAGTTCGCTGTATGGTCATCCATAACACAAGCTCTGCTTACTTTGGGGCCATACAGTTGGTGTATTTGTCTGGGGATCATTATTATTATAAACAGAATTTTTCTACTTAATTTTAGACTAAAAAACCAAGTTCAAAATGGTTTGAACACATCTACACGTCTTAAGTTTCATCGCTTTAAATGTAATTGAATCGTAAAAAACGGCGTACAAGATTTACATAAGTACAAGCGACTGTTATACGCGAGACGGTACTTAATAGAGAAATAAAATATACTTCAAACTTAGATATTATACTTACTTGAGCTTCAGTCTAAGCCTAGATCGTAAAGTATAATGGGTTGTCGGATTACTCGTAATATGACTACAGTACTTAAAGAGCAATTTATTATTCAAATAATACAAGCCATAACAGAATCACATCGCAAATTAAATACAGGACGACCAGTCAAGCGGTAGAGGTAGAGCACCCTTTGGGGAATCATTATTAATCTCACGAAAGTTATCCAATAATTTTAGTTTAGAAAATAGGGGCTTTTTCTTACTTTTTATTATTTTTCGACTTTTGATCTTATTGGCTGTAACTTAGTAAATAACTGAGATAAGGTGCTTGTTTTTTTTTTATTTTGTCACTTAAAGTTCGGGCCCTTATCAAAACAAACACTTTTACATCCACAAAACAAAATCACACGTTTGATAATGATACAAATTAAAACACTATAAAAGTAAATAATGTTATAGATATCACAAAAGTGGGTTTACAACCTGCCCGTTTTACCGAAAATGACCTGAATGTCCAGGCGATAGAGATATTCGTAAATCTTGAAGTTGAGCTCATTGAGGTATTTATTTATTTATTTATTTTACTAGACACAATCAATTAATACATTCAAGTTCTTATACGCTAGCGGTACAATAAGGCTTATAGACTAAGTGCCCAGACAATTATAGGCAAACACCACATGCATAACACGAAGTAACGTCACAGCCTGAAATTACAGGATATTTAAATAATAAAAAAAGATATTAATAAGTAAGAAAAAAAAAAGAAAAAAAGGAAATAGAATTAAAATTATAACATTTGTGGTTCACATACACAAATTTAGTCCAAACAACAACAATTAAAATAGGAAACTTGGAAAATATATGATGATAAAGTTAGTTGGTGATAATAGATTTTAGCCATTGAGATGTATCAGAACACTCTTCTTATAAGATTGCAATGAAGCAGAGTGCAAGTCTACCGAATCACTGCACCCATTTACCAAACGTGAAAGTCTTGCTACTGGTGAATTGTAACCCAACACTGAGCGTCTGAACGGGGGTGTAAATGTCTTAGTAGGATTTCGCGGGATTTTTAGAGGATCTCTGAAATTAAACCTGCCAAGTAGCACCTTGGCATCCAGCAAATTGTTGAGTAGTTTGTATACAAAAACTATATCAATTAAATCTCTACGTTTACTAAGTGATTGCATTCTAAACTTCTTAAGTCTGTTGTTGTAAGATAATAGTTTAGTGTTTGCATCCCCGCTATAGTATGCCAAGTGATTAAGGAATCGTTTCTGCAAACGTTCGATACGTAGCGAGTGGCAAGCATAATGTGGACGCCACACTGTACTACAATATTCCAAAACTGAGCGAACTAAACTATTATATAAAGTTATTTTGGTATTAACATTATTAAAAACTTTTCCGTTTTTTTAGTACAAAATCTAACATTTTTGAAGCAGATTGGATTACATGGTCGATGTGCGGTACAAATGTTAATTTTGAGTCCATGATGATGCCTAAATCCCTTATCTCTTTTACCTCGCCCAACTGTTTCCCGTTTATGTAATATGAAGATGGAATTATGTTACGTTTACGTGTGAACTTTATGTGAGAACATTTTTTAGTATTCAGTACCATAATTTGGTTATTGTCACACCAATTTTTTTAATTATCTAGATCTTGTTGTAGTAAATTAACATCTTCCTGTGTTTTAATAACCCTTGCTATTTTAAGGTCATCAGCGAAAATGTAACATATTGAGTTAGTAAGGACATTTGGCATGTCATTCACGAATGTATTAAATAGAATCGGTCCTAAATGTGATCCTTGGGGAACTCCAGATGCAACCTCATAGCTAGGTGAATTAAAACCGTTAACATCCACATAAAATGTTCTTCCGTAGAAGTAAGAACTAAACAACCACAGCAAAGCGCCCGATATACCATAACAGTGTAGCTTACGTATCAGTATATCATGTGGAACTTTGTCGAACGCTTTCCTGAAATCTGTGTATATTACGTCGACTTGTTTCTGGCAATCAATGGACTCAGATAGCATCTCGGAAACTCAACAATATTAGAGCATGTAGATCGCGCACCTACAAAGCCTTGTTGACGGGGAGATAGATATTTTTTGAAGTGATTTTGTAGATAGGGGCACACCATAGTTTCCATTACTTTGCCAAAATTTGATAACATGGAAATGGGACGATAATTCACTACCAGGTCCAGTCTGTCAGATTTATGGATAGGCACTATTTTAGATCGTTTCCATTCCAAAGGAAAAACACCGGTTGCTAGTGATTTGTCAAATATTAATTGCAGAGGTTCGACCAAATGAATTGCACAGTTTACTATAAATATCGAGGGAATCCCATCCGACCCCGTGCCCTTATGGATTTCGAGAGCTTTCAGTTTATTCAAAAGCATGGCTCTATCGACTGGTGGTATAAACATATTGGGATGAATTTCCCAAACAACTTTTTTTTTGTCTTCGTTGAAATTCGTTTTTTAAAATAAAAATTTTGCAGTGAATTATTTATTTTAGAATAGAATAAGTAGTAATTGGGTGTTGGTAAAAATATATTTTTAATTAGGTTATATTTAAGGGTAGAAATAAATACATAAACTCCAAATTTTCCCGTATCGGTGCTGTCCCACAACTTTTTTTACAGACGTAAAAGCTTATAGGTCTATAAACATAACAAAATCAAGTTTAAAACCTATTCTATTTTATGGAATAATAGTTTTTTTATTGAAAAATAATTTATTTTGTTCTATAAATTAACGTTTATTTTTATAAGAGGCACAAACGTACTTGTCCTGGAAAATGCTGTCTTGTCGGTGACCCAAAGTAATTTAGATCTAATTTGGCATAGACGAGTCCCACAGTGTCCCCGCCCCCAAATTTATTTTACGTTAGCAACGTGCTACTACGCAGTCAGGAAGGATGCGAGCCAAATAACTGCATATTCCCTCCAAACACGTAAGTACGCCTTTTTATTTGCTCGCGGACATTTTTTTTATAATATCGGTGATAGCTTTATCTAGTCTAATGAGTAGTTATTTTGTGGCTTTTTGCTTTTTATAAAGGTAATTAGTGGATTAGTTTGATTAACTGTTATTGAATTTATCCTAGATATTGTGATTTTTTTGTAATATTTGAAAAAGTGTGTCTTTTATCAAGACGGTGTTTTCAAATCGGTGAAATCGGTGGTCGTTTATTGCCACCGTTGTGATAATTTTCACCGATACTGTCAGAAAAATCGAATCGGTGACTTATTTCTCATATCGCTGTCTCACTTCATGGTTCAACAGACAGTTTTATCACATTGATGGATTGCTTTATAGTAACGGTGACTCTTTTTATCAGTTCGGTGAGTCGTTTTATCATATTGGTGGTTCCCGTCGTTTCGTTGCGGAATATGTATGCCAAATTTCATAAGTGTATGTATGTTTGTTTATTTTGCTATATCCCAGGAAATACTTTCCTACTATATACTACATTCTTTTACTATTAGTTTGAGTACCTATCTCAACTTAGGGAATTGTAGATAGATAGAAAGATAAAATCTTTATTGGTACTACAAACTCACATACATATTACGTTACATTATTATTTGAACACCTTATTATTATTAAAAAAATAAAATAAATAAAATCAATAAAAACAATGGCATATTACACGACGTGTGTTACGTACCTGTGCTGTAGCAGCGCACAAGGAGGCAGCTCAGCGATGACATTTGCTCGGAGGAGCAAAACGCTGATTTTCAACCGCATCGTACAAGTTTTATTGATATCGGTGCACTTTATCAAAAGTTTATAACTAAAAATAGTGGAATAAAAATGTTTAAATAAAACATCTAACCGACTTCAATGAAGTCAGAGCGCTGATGATCGTAAAATAGCGAAGACTTTATTTAAATCGGTTATATTAAACATTCGTAATGTTATTGACTTTACATTAAACCAGTAATTTATATTGACAGATGTATGCACAAACTCGTCATACACGCCCGCGTTCCATAGCTATCTCTTTAAATACAACACACGTGGTAGCATGCACCTACAACGTACGACCTTCAAGTGCATGTCATTTGGGGAGGTATCTATTCAATAAAGCTAACATAATGGTGAGCTATTTTTTATTTCATTGAAGCCAGCAAACGAATACTGGATCCATCTGATGGTAAGTAGCATCCAGGACATCGTTAAAGGGACGTGCAATGCTTAACGATGCGTTGCTGACCCAACATTTAAGATGGTCAAGTCTTATGTTCCTGTCATTTCACTGGCTGGCCCTCCCCTTCATCCGGAACACAACTACGCTTATACGTAGTTTTTTAGCGGCTAAGATAGGGAGGATGGTACCTACCCTGGCATTTCTGAATATGTATAGCAAATATATATTTTAACTAAAGATTTTTAGAGGAATTTTGTTTAAGAATGCCGAGGCAAAAACTAGACGAGGAGGAGAAAAAAAGGGAATAGGTTAAGCGAAACAAGAAGAAAAGCTAGAATCAAAAGCGCCCCAATTTTGAGAGAAGAGTTTTTACGGAAAGACAGAGGACGTTTAACTAGACGAAAAGCAGCTGGACTTATCCTATCACGAAGCCAAATGACTACACATGCTCGTCGGCTCGCACAAAAATAAGACCAAATTTCTGCCCACGCATATTATCAAAGGAAAAAAGCTAAGGCGGCTGCTGCCCGAAACAAAAATAGTGAAACAAGTGTTCCAGAGGCCAATGATGTAGTAACAGAATTACTACCGAAGCATTACGAATTACTTAGTGTGTAAGTTTAGACCAGTTGAGGAGTGTATTTCCATTGTGATTAAAGTTTAATTTAAAGTCTGATTAACTTTAAAACTAAAATAATTATGCTGATCAGTAACGGTTATTATTTTTTTATTTAAATAAGTAAGTTTAATGAAAATAATTATATACTGTTACATTAATAAATACAAATATGTCAAGTTCCAACACTGATAAATGTTCGCGCTACAATAGGTGGACTTTACTTATTTTAAATAAAGACAATGATAATAAAAATAACCATATGTTTTTTCTTTGTAGTATATAACACTTGAATTGGATTACTAAGAACTCAGTTCTCGTTAGATCAGAAGGTCTTATGTAAAAAGATCACATCTAAGTTTCTGTTGTCAAAATACATAGGTACCACCTATGTTTTTTACACCGTTTTGGTACATTAAGGTGCATGGTTTAATGATATCGGTGGGTCAAAATATCATTTCGGTGGAAAAACTTATCACCTCGGTGGTCACCCTTCTCATATCGGTGCCCAGAAAAATGTATCGGTGGTTGGTTTATCAGATCGTTGGCAACCAAAATTCAATTTAAATTTTCTCCTTGGTCTTTAATGGTAGGTTGTTATCCATAAATCTGGAAATATATAATGTCCTAAAGAATACATAAAAACTAAAAAATACACAAAAAACACATAAATGAAGAAGTTCACCGATACGATAAAAAAAACACCAGTTGTTGAAATTCACCCATTGTCATTTCCGTGTGGGTCTTCAATGTTATTATAAGTGATTCGCGAAGGTACGCATTCACCTTGATGTGGTACTTCAAATGAAGATGAAAAATGCTTCGCAAACAAGTTACATATCTCAATTCCATCTGATGCAGTATAAGTTTCGAGTGTCATTTGTTTCGGATAGCCCTTGATGTTGCCATTTTTGTTTTTAATGAAGGAACCCATGAAGGAGAATGAAGGAGGTTTCTGTTTCAATAAAGTAGTATTCTCAATTGGAAAACCCAAACAACAACATTTAGTATAATGTTTCTGTAAGCTTTTGTAAGTGTAGTAAAACAAAAGGTTTCTCGTTTTTGACGAACAAAACGACGAAAATAATAAATTAAAACACTATAAAAGTTAATAATGTTTATTATTTTATTTTGTATCACAAAAGCAGGTTTACCTGTTTACCGGTTTACCGTTTACTACTGGAAGGTTCACTTTCGTTATGTTAGCCCAGAGTACTGGGAGTTTGGTATGCACATTCAAACATAAATAATTTATGTACGTGTATACATAGTTGCCACCCTAGACTATGTGAAATAAAATGCGTATTTACTTGAAGAACGCCAAATTAGAGAAGCACGCTCGAGTGAGATTTGCAATTTAGCTCCAAATTACCCACTGGGCTAGTACGCTAGAAAGTAAAATGTTTGATATGCACTAAGATACCACGCACTATTTGCACACTTGTTCTTACAACGTTGCAAGAGTTCACATTACATTTGAAGCCTTCTATTGGTGGTCATTCTTATCCTTGCAAGCATGTAACACTCTGTTATCTAAAACAATTAAATTATACCGTAAATTAATAATAAAATAAAATAATCTTATCTAACTAAATAAACAATGAATAAAATAATCTTATAAATAAATAATTATTAAAAATATAATTTTTACAAAACATAAACCTAGGCAATTTCAAAACACCCCGCACTATCCTAGTTTGGCAGTTTAGCTGCAACATTCCGCCAACTCACGCGCTGAGTTTCCGGAACCGCATTTGTAGTGTGAACCTACAACACCTAGATGTGTGTCAATATAATGTACTAATTATAACTCCTACACTCAGTCAATAAACGATCATTGCGCAAAAAACAAGCTTCCTTTCATTATAAGTTAAGCCCCCAATCAACCATCATTGCATGGCGACCCTGCCAGTGCTGCCTTGCGCCAGTACTTCAGCACGGGAACATGTTTAAAATGTTCTGAAATTTTAGTTGTGAAATAATAGTTAAAATAATAACGATTTGTGAAGTTTTTCCTTATAAATTCCGACAATTAAAAAATAATGAAAACGACCTCTCACTTGCCAAATTACGTTTGCGAAGTGAGTGCGTCGTCCAATCTCCACTAAATTCGGGTCTAGTTAACTACACATTAAAAATAATAAAATCTACTATAGTATTAAAATCTACTATAGTATTAAAATAAATTGATAAGTAAAACATTTAAATCTATAGTTTAATGTGTTTGTTGACCCCTTACTACTGGGTAAGTGTTGTAATTAGTTAAGTATTTAGTTTTAATGCTACTAAGATTGTGCCTAGATGCCTTTTATATAATGTGCTTAACCCCTGATCAGCTTAATTTCCATCCATCATACTCATTTAGCTAGATATAAAATTCTTTTACAGAAATTTTGTAATTACTACATGTGTTACATGTGTTACAACAAATTAATACATGTGAAAAATATGTTCCAAATTTCTTTATTTTCAATTATTCCACACATTAATAGGCTCGATGTGAAACTATGTAACTATCTGTACTGCCTCATCTCGACCGCTGCTTTTAAACACTACTAAACCTGTGCTTAGCTGTTGATAGCTTCGGTTGGTATCTCGCAGTCAGGTGCTCATCCGGGCAGAATGTAAAATGTCAGGTTCAAGTAGCTCACAGCTACGTCACTGCACCATCCATTATGCCTGTGCCGGACACCCACGGGATACCTAGCAGCTACCTTGGACCGTACGGCGGCATTCTCCGACTCGCACTATCTCAGCTGCTGGACTCCACCCTGCGTCTCCTGCAGCGCCAGCTACCAGGATAGTAGTGTTTTGGTTTGCCAAGCCAAGCTAATACAGTGTGTGAACCCGACTTTTACTTTTACCTATTAAATACTTGTTCATGTGACAGATTTTTTTATTTACTGGAATAAACCAAAGCGACACAAGCAATTGAAATGGTTCGATGGGAAGGCACAAATAAAGAATCTAATTTGTTTTGAAAATGTTGAACAACAAAAAAATTACATATATGAATAAATGTTGTTTTATTCCATTTTTATTTTCTTTTTCATTCATTTACTTAAGAAGTGGCACCATTAATCCCTTTTTTGTAACAAAAGTGTATTTATTTTAAACTTATGCCGTTTTTTTCACTGCCGTGAAATATATGTTGTTGTATAATTTATTTTTGTCGTGTTATTAATAGCCCTTATGTTTGAAGGTTGTTTTTCGTTTAATATTTCGTCTAATATACTTTTTTAAACAAAAAAAGCCCGAGTAGGCCTGGAAAACGCATTGGGACGTGTTAAAGTAATGTGTCGCATTGTTCAGGATATTATGTGAGGAATATCTACGGAGCATTAGCGGCAAAAGCAATTACAAAAGCATGCATGTAATATTAATAAATGGCTACTTTTTTCTGGCACTAACCACAGTTAACTCTCGCGATATGAGAAATTTTAGTAAATGGATTTTTTTAGTGAATTGGGAAGCGTTCGTCGTCGTCCTCACGTACCTATTACGACAGGTTTACTCTATGCCTGGAAATCCTGGGGTACGAAAAATAACGTCAGATTAGTTTTTTGAAGCTACAGTATATTGAAGTAGATGCCTATAATTGATCTCCCTGTGTGTCTCAACTTGTTTATTTAATTAGCGTGGAGTTCGACCAAAGCCGTTGTAATTAATGTTAGCAGAAACTAGAAATAGTAATATTGAGCAGTAAAAATAAGTCAAAATCACTACAATCATAAAAATTATAAATTTTCTTAACTAAATTAGGCTCCAACAGCCTGATAATAATATAGTCACTTAAATTAAAAATGAGGTCAATCTCGGAATGAAACAGAACAATCTGAATTTTTGTATTAACCTTTATTTTAGCATATTTATTTTCAAAAGGTTGCCTTAAAATTCAAAATATTTTATTTCATCATAAGTAAAAAACATTTACACTTGGCAAAACTCTTTATTTTGTTCATCTACATCAAGATTGCGTAAAAACTTTACTTCGGCTTCTAAAAGGTATTGTGACAGGTATACTGAGAGGAAAAAAGGTAGCGGGAAAAACTCGCACCACTAATGAGACACGGTCACAATCTCATAAGGTCACAGTATTCTGGTTTATCTGTCTTTTTTTGTAGTAAATGCTGATTTTTTAAATAGTTATATTCGATTTAAAGGGAAGGAAAATTCCATGAAATTACAGAATGAAAAGCAATTCTAACTAGAACCTTAGAGAGGTATGAGAGGCATCATTTATCATTGAAACCCTGGCCGTAACTCTATCAGTGTATTCGGTGATAACATCTAAGAACGATGACCACAGTCATTGATATCATTTGGCATTAATTTATTCGTATACTGTTTGCTAAGAGTGAAAATGAGAAAAAAATTATTTAGTTAAATTATAATTAATTAAGTAGAAATTGAAATCACTTTCTTTAAATACAATGTTGACAAAATGATAGCAGAGAAGCAAGGAACTAGAAATGTTCGCGATCTATATGTTCTATATGTTCATGGTAATTTTGAAAGCTTTTTGGCCACTTCGCCCTATGAACTACAATAACTACATTATTAAGTCGTTGTATTTTTATTGGAGAGGAAATATAACAACATTTCGTCTCAAGTTTTGTTAAAATAAAATATGTTTTTCAAATTATCATAGGAAGTATTGGAAAGCTTGGTAGTAATAAAAATGGTTTTCTTAGTGTCTGCTTTAAATAAAAAATAATAAAACATTGCATAAAAGTAAGAGCACATTAAAGCTTTTGTAGCCAGAATATTTTAGGTAAATACTTACAAAAACCTCCAAATTTATACAAAGGTCTACCTGATTACGTGGCTAATTAACAAAGTTACATTCGCCTGAGTAACCTAGCGCGAGGTTTTAATGAACTTCATATTTTACGTAATACGCAAATGTTTGCAGTGTTAACACATAAGCTAGAAATATTTTGTATCTAGGTAGGTTCCGTCTAGAAACAAAAGATGATTTTTTTTTGTTTATTGGTAATAATAGTATATTATGCAACTAGTGAATAAAGGACGGATTTAAAGCGAGGGCCGTAGATGAGTCACAAGCAAATGAAGGATTCTAACGATTGAATCACGAGCTTAGCGAGTTCAACTGTTAGAATCCTGAGCGACGCGAGTGATTCATGGCCCTCGATATAAATTCGTACTTTATTCAGGAGTTGCATACTATACTTTATACCATGACTACGAGAAAAAGACATAATTTAAGCGAAAATAGAAATTTAATCAAGAAATAATAAATGTTAAATTAATTGAAATGGACATTAAAATTAGAGCAATGACTGAAATTAAGCGTAATTTTCTTATTATTATCATTAGGGTGGTCAACTTGTGAAACAATATTTATTATATCAATGTTATGCCTTGTTTTTACAGTACACCGCAACATAGAATATATACTCCATAATGTCGATGACTTCCTTTTCTTCGACAGTTCATTAAAATAAGTTAAGAAAACAGACTCAGAAAATGTGCCCGAAGCTTGATTTTCATTTTTCCATTTACAAAACTCATCGTAGGTTTTGATGTAAACCAGCCGTGATTTGTTGGGTAGCAGTTTTCTACAATATCGGCCGCCTTCTCTTTCATAAATTCAGGTGTTAACACAATATCTTCTTCGTCACTTGAATGCATAATCGATGTATTATAATTCAATCGATTTATTATAAAGTAACACTAAACTTTGTGTCCGTACAATTCACAGTAAGTATTTGAAATGGCGCCAATTCACTATTCACTATTTTTTTTTCTATAATGGCAGCAAAGAACACAAAACAGTTTTTAATCTAATGCCAAACTCCTTGTCGCAAATATCGACCAATCAAATCTCGAGAATTTATTTGCACCAAAGAGTTTGAATTTCGAATCTTAGTGCAAGGAGTTTGTGTAAGCATTGAAATGGAGATCGGATATATTTTGTGTTCCAAATTCAAACACCAAAACAGTGAATAAAAACAAAACAGTGAATAAAAGGCCTTTTTATTCACTGTTTTGCGTGAATAAAATAAGCTTTTTAGAGTAGGTATGGTATAAAGTTTCTTTTCTACTAAAAATAAGATCTTGTCTGGGGCGACACTTCATTCCTTCCTATTTTGGCAGCCATAATAATGACGGTTACGTGGTCCGATTAAGCAGAAGGAGCAACCATTGAAATTATAGGTCCAAAAACTAAAGGAGTTTTTGTAGGTCATGGTTTATCTAAAATATTTGAATTACAAAATAAACTTTAAAAATTTAGTAATGATAACAAAAACAAATTTCGGCTACATAGAACCCCGTTTTTAACATTGTTTTAATTGAGATTTAATTTTTCTCCATCGCCATCTTTGAAACTTTCCTCTTGCAGTTTTTATTTCTCAACGTTTTTTTTGTTACATGAAACATGTGAGATGTAGGTAGTAAATAGATTTGAATTTTAATTGCATCTACCTTAGTCTGCAATAAGCTACTGCCATGCTTCATTACAACGATAACATGCTTTATGACAACTTTACATGCCTCTTCTCCAAACTACGGTGGAGAAAGTATCTGAAATATTGAACCTTTATTAAAAACAGTGGGATCAAAAATCAACTCATTTCTGGATAACACAAAGCACAACAAAAATTTCATCGCATCAGTGGATGTATCCCTGCCTCACACGCTCTAGGTCCGAGGTTCGAGTTCTGATTCGGGCATTTACTTGTGACATGAACACAGATGTTGGTGTCGAGCAATACTACTTTCGGCATACGTCCCGGCAAATCCCAGCCTTTCAAGGTGCTTAACAAAGCAGGGATTAAACCATTCGTTGGAATAACAACCAGGATGATTTCAATCGAAACCACTTCACACAAGTCGATTACAAGGTCTGCTTACACACGAGATGTACTTGCTTCGCTTTTCAGTTTCTCTCTCATGACAGTTGTCATCACACACATCACTTGTCATCGCTGTTCAAGTCCTGTCTGTGATGATGGACATGTACATGTAATACGGTAGACTCAGATCTATGAGACCATACTTCAGGGCGAGAATTTTGGCTGCTTGGTTATTTCTCTGTATATTATTATTATTATTCGAATACTCAGACAATATACCATCTTGACATAACCTCAAAATACAACAATCTGAATATTTTTCTATGGATACCTCATTCAAAACGTACTATCATCGTTTTAAAATTTTTTCATTAAAATACGTCTGTAATGTGTTGGCCTAAGTTTTATCAACTTCATACTTTTCTTTTTCTGTAAATCCGGCCTTGTAGGATTTGCTTAATACTTTTAAAACTTTAACTCTTAGAACGTTCGGGTTAAATTGTATTAATTAAGATTTAATAGTAAAATAATACGAGGAAATAGATATAAAATTGTAAATTAGTATTAAAGTTACTTACATATCCAATTTTATATTAATAAATATTTTTATTAATGTTAATCATTATCTTTATGTCTTTACAGGCTCTGTTTTTATAATTTTTTTACTTACAATGAGTTATGTTCGTATTTTTAATGTAAACTGAGCTTACCCGGGTTTAATCAATTGTCTACCTCTCGGAACAACATAATCGTTTTGAACACTGTTCCTGGATCTAGGATAATATGGGACACGTCAAATTTCTGTACCAGTATAGCAGAAATTAAATGCTTCATGCTACGCTCGAAGCAGCGCCAGCGCACTAATTAATTACCTCAATGCCTATTCTGTAATGTTAAGTAATATGTTGCTGTGATGATTTACATTACAATACAGTATAAACAGACTTTATTGTAAAAAAAAAGATCAAATACAATAAACAAAACCCAAAGAAAATTTTGACAACATGGACCTTGCTTCTAAGCAGGAATTTCATTCAAGTAATCCATTTTGTTCCGAAATATTACTTTACATTTAGATCTTTTTTTGACCGAGCACAATATTTTATAAATCAGTAACTAATTTGAATAAATGATGAAAAAAAAAACAATATGTAGAGTTACTTCCCGTATAACTTTGATTACCAACATTTATATATCTAACAACTGCTCTTGGCCACACCGAACAATAGCCATTAAGTTGCGCGTAAACTATTTCGTGCGAAATTCAACATGTGTGAAAAATATTACACACGTTCTATGTATCACATTAAGGCTGGCTGTAAATAGTGTACAGAGAAAACTTTTGTTTCGAAATGTATCCCCAAGAGGGGAATAAAATAGATTTCAAGTGTATTATTTTTTGTGCGGGTCGTATCAAATTATTTTTGTTCTCGAGTTTGAAAGTGTAGAAATATATTAAGGCATGTTATAGGTATTCAAAGCTAAACTTGATTTAAGTTGGATCTATAATTGAACACGACCACTATGGACGGGTTGGAGGAATTGTTCAAAGTAGTTCATTTATTTATTTCTTATAAGTAATATTAATATCTGCATCTCATTTTCAATTATTTTGTGATATTCCAGCTTTAATAGTCCGTAGGGACATCGCCAACTAAGGGAGTGGTTTAGCCAATTTATAGACCACCGTGCTTGGCTTCTGTGGGTTGGCAGATTCTGTACATGCCATAGTAAAATTTCCTTAGGTTTTGAGTAGTTTATCCACAGATAAACTGAGACTCTGAACTGAAAGTTTCAGACTGAAAAAAATGTACCGGGACCACAAGATTGTGGGACAGCACCCTTACCACTTCGCCACAAACGCTACATTTTATGTTTCTGATAATCAATTTAATAGTATAAATCTCTTTCTTTCTGTCGCCCGCACAGCTATAGTTCTTTATTGCCATACAAAATGTAAAAAAAAATTAGAATAATAACATAATCACACAAGCGTGAGACAGTTTAGGTGGCTTTATTACTAATAGCAATCTCTTCTAGGCAACCTAATAGATGAAATAGATATGATAATGACAGGATTCTGGTGGAATTCCAAAAAATGTAATTATGTGATATAAAATATGACCTAAAAATAATATCGTCTCATTATGCTTAAGAATCAGATTGAAGAAACCTCAACTAATATTATAATTCTTAACTACTAATCCGATCAACATAACATTTTTCATTATCAAACGAGACGCGTTTGATAAGGGTACCCTATCAATAAAAAGTAGGTACTGTTTTCAAGCCGTATAAAGCCGAGAGAAAAACAAGTAAACATTATTTATATGTTGTTCCGAATAGACTAGAAAGCGACCTTGGCCAAATCTGTTATTCAAAAATGGCTTCAAATTACCAATCGAATTCGTAAAATAAGAGTAGTTTTATAAAGCAAAGTTTAGTTTTACTGCAAAGAATGATTATCGATTAAATTTCAACACTCCGGTAAAATACAGTGGTTGACTCAAATTCGATTTCTGGAAATTGTAATTTTTCTGAGTAAGTGACACTTAAAGATGTATGTGGGCCATATTCTTGCGCATTTCAATTCATTGTTATATGTTTTATATGCGTTTTGACTTAACCAGGAAAAACCATATTCAAATATTAGGTCTTTACCTATGAAATTGCCGTTTTCACGAAATAAATGAAGCGTAATTTTTTATATACATTTTTTGTTTCTATTAATCAAAATAATCACCCATGCAATCAATGCATCTTTGCCAACGCATTGGTAGCTTATTGATGCCTTTCTTGAAGAAATCAGCTGGACGGGAGGCAACAAATTCTTCAAAGGCATTTTGTACTGCCTCTCGGGTATTGAATTTTTTTCCCGCCAAGAAGTTATCCAAATTCTGGAAAAAGTAGAAGTCTGTAGGCGCAAAGTCTGGTGAGTACGGCGGATGACGGAGAACTTCCAACCCCAACTCTTGTAGCTTGGAGACCGTTTGCTGTGCAGTATGAGGTCGCGCGTTGTCGTGCAGGAGCAGTGGAGCCGAACGATTGACCAAAGCAGGTTGGAGACGTGCGAGCTTCTCCATCATTGTGTTCAGTTCTTCACAGTACACATCTGCAGTAATGCTTGTCCCGTTTGGCAAGAAGCTGTGATGAATTACACCCGCGTTAGACCACCAAACAGTGACCATCGCTTTTCTAGGGGTAAGTTTTCGTTTAGGGCATTGTTTGGGTGCTGAACCAGGGTCCAACCAAATTGCTGAGCGCTTACGATTGTCAAACAGGATCCATTTCTCGTCACAAGTGACAATGCGGTTCAGAATTCCTTCATTTGTATGCCTGCTGAGCAGTGCAAGGCACGTCTCCATGCGTACTTCGCTCTGGCGGTCATTGAGTTCGTGGGGTACCCATTTGTCGAGCTTTTTTACCTTGCCAATTTGACGCAAATGGACCAATATTGTTTTGATGCTAACGTCGAAAGCTGCTGCTAATTCAGCCGTGGATTGAGTTTCATCAGCTTCCACAATTGCCTTTAATTCGTCATTGTCGACTAAAGTTTTCGGACGACCACGGGGTTCATTTTTCAGGTCAAAATTTCCAGAACGGAAGCGGGTAAACCAATAACGGGTGGTGCGTTCGTTTGTAGTGTTCGCTCCGTAAACGTCGTTGATGTTGCATGCCGCTTGTGCCGCTTTGCTGCCACGACGGTACTCATACTCCATAATTACTCGAATTTTTTAACTTATCCATGATGACGAAAAATGTTCGAATGCGTTGAAAACAAAACACTAACTATTAAACAAATGACGATTTTAGAAAAAGAATTCCATGTTTGTCGAATAAAATAAATTTGAAATTAGAATTATCAGTCAAAAAAAATATATTTTCATTTGAAATGGCCAGTACGGCAAAACGGCAGTTTCATAGGTAAAGACCTATTATTTCTTTCTCAACATTGACAATTACTTGTTCTTATTGACGTCAAATAAAACATGACTCGACTACTAGTTCGGAAAAACGCTAGGGCTTTTATCGTCCAAATAACTGGATAGTTTAAAAAGCTTTAATAAACTTTGTCATTAGGAAGTTTCTTTGAATATGTCAATAGGAAGATCTTGGATATCCTCAGACCTAATTATAAAAGCTTATACATTAACCTATGCATGAGTTAGTGACTTTATAAAGCCTTCTATTATGAGCTGTCAGCATAATTCTTACTCTTGTGTTAACATTGTGCAGATCTCTTTTTCTTTTTAACAATTTTCTCAAATATATTGTCAATGGAAAGTAAGCACAATTATTTCCTAAAATTTACTTCTAAGTGACACCCTTGGACCAAGCGATGGACCCTTGGAGATTGCGCGAACGGCCCTTTTCTGCAGAATTAATATATTATCGATGTCAGCAGCACTCCCCCACATCAGAATGCCATATGTCATGAGGCTATGTCAGTAACCGAAATAGACTAATCGATCAGTTGTTTCATTTGAAAAGAGAATGGCAGACTGGGTACCCTGTAATATTTATAAATTGTAATCATATCAAAACCGGGCTATATTTAGTTTATAGGTCAATATTAGACACGTATTTACCAAGCTCAAATATTGACATAGTTGTTGGGGATACTTAGAAATAAAACAAAATCAATTATCATAAACAAAATAACAAAAACAAATAAATAACAAATCCAATTATTCAATTCGTAACAACGCCATTTATTTTTTCATCTTCATCTAGAAAAATTATACACTGTCAATCTGTCAAACTTCAAAGACATTGAGCCGCCATTTCAATGAGCCCTAATGAGTTTAGGATTAACACAGAATTAGCTGAAAGTGTCCTGCGTTTTTGGTCTTGCAGCTTGGTAGATGTTGGATTTTATGTTTTAAGTATGAAATCCTATGTTGAAAAAAGCTTCCAGCCATCTTCACGATTGAAATTAGGGTGTTTTAATTTCAATAGCTTCATCTGATCATTATATGAACGTATTAACCCTCTAATCGTATTTGTCCTACGAAGTAAACAAAGTTTTCACGTCTTTTTCACGTGTTTTTTGAGGTTAGATTTTATTTTCGACATTTTATTGGCAACTTCTATGTAAATCTTATGATTGATTATCCATCATTCAAATAGACAAAACCCACATATTCGATTTGAGATACGTGAATGCTATACGAAAAAAAAGCGGTACTGACAATGTATGTGAGTTTGCCAATATTCTTTGCCTCATTTTTTTAACAGCATATGCGGCAGAGCCAATACTTTTGCGCTAAACCATCAACATGCGGTCTCCACTGGAGTTTGGCGTCTAAGGTGATGCCCAGAAATACAGTTGAGTTTACACGAGTGAGATCCTGGCTCTTAACTACTACACTTCTACAATATTTGTGTTTACCTGTTTCTTAACACATTACATTTTCTTTTCATTGAGGAACAAATTATTAACCGAGAAACACTTCTCTGTGTTGGAGATGCATTTGTTTACTGTTGGTTGTAATATTTATAGTATTATTACAACGTACACCGCAGCTATTCTAAACAAAGTTATTGCTGAAGACGATGACATTTGTTTTCCAATAATGACAATAAAATATTTTGAGTTTGATATTTTTGTCTGTGAAATACTAGAGATATGATATAATAGAACGCGGTAAGCGCGCGCAAATGCAACCAACTGTTTGATACACCCACCAGACCGTGTGATCAAAAATTACATTTCAATTTTAAAAAATTTGCGTAGAACTGAAAATTGGCACAGACTCTGAGGTTATCATTAAAAATTACTTATGGTCGATCGTCAAAAATATACGTTTTTTAATTTTATTTTCCTAATAAATTCTAAGTTTTATCAGTAAAAAAGCTTAGATTTAAGTAAGACACCATTCAATGATCAACCGAAAAAAGTTATGTTACGTGTTTGATACTTGCAATACCAATGCATCATACGAACTATGCCAGTAATAATACCAGGCCCATCAGAAAGTTTTGCAAAAAAAGTTTTTATGTATGGAAAGCTGGCCAGTTATAATTTATTTTGGAGCTAATGTGTGCAATAGTAAAATGTATCTGCGTCGGGAATTTTTTCGTGCAATGCTTTTTTACGACTTCTAGACCAAATTAAAAACTGATCAATCGTTTAATAGACTTCAATTAGTTTTTATTGACAAGGCACCTTTTAAAGCAACTATGTACCGCTGGTATATAGAGTTGATGTGCGGTCGATTAAATTTGAAGGATGAAGAAAGAAGTGGTCGTCCTTTGACTGCTGTTATGGAAGAAAACGAGCTACAAGTGAAAAATTTGATTCAACAAAACTGGCGAATCATATACGAGGAGATTCAGCATAACCTACAGATTGATGGAAATGACATTGTACACAACAACTTTTGCGTAAGGAGGATTGTTTTGAGCTGCAACCTCTGAACCTTACTGATGTTCAGAAGCAAACGCGCGTGGAATGGTGCCATGGTATGATTGATAAATTCAGAGCAGGTTCTTCCCATCTTTTATACGATATTAAAGATTGAAAAACTAGCTATTGACATATCTTTTTATCAGTTACATATTTTTATCAGATATTTGATTAAGACGAGAAGTAAATTATCAAAGTAGACGTAATTTATTTAAAAAAACTTTTCATGTGGCTACATTTTGAAAATGTTGAACTTTTGTTAATCGTATTTGATTATCACCCACTTAACTAATACAGAAAACATTCATACTAGGTTCAAATAAAATTGTGCTCACCGGTATTGTCATATAAGAGATAATTTCCTAACCTGATCATAGTTTACAACAAAATTACCTATAATAATGTTGTACAATCAAAAACATCAATTCAAACACTTATAAATATTTGTCTGCTTTCCCGTTTCGTTCAGATTACAATGGATACAGATTTTATACAAGAACCAGAATTATATAAACACGGATTTGAAATCGATAAATACTAATATATTTTGAAAGCGTACAGTTAAAAATTGCTAATCATATAAGAATTAACTAACTCCAGGCCTTTACTATACCCGACCATACCTCAAGACGTGACTTAAAATTTGTTGCCGTCGTAAAGACTTTTCCCTTTCATGTGTTACTTTCAAACGATCCTTTCTTTATATAAGGTGGATATTTAATATTTAATATTATTTTTATTTAATATTATTAGTATGGGTTATGGAGATATTCCCTAAACTTCTCCAAATGCTTATTATTTACTAGAACGACTACACTTAGTAGTTTCGTTTTCAATGTTATATTATTAATATTAAATAAAGTTTAAAAATTGCAGTTACTTGAACGCTTAAAAGCTGTTTTTTTAAAATGATACGTACTCATAGCAGATTTTAATTTTCTTTTCTAACTTTTCCAAACATCGTGTGTAATATTGTTACTTAAAATTATGGAAATCGTCGTAGATGTTTTAATGGATATAATTCAATGGCACTTATGCTAATCCCGTCACTTTGAACAGGGTAATCTTGTAAAGGATCATACGTAAAGTTTATCAAGATATGAAGCCTGCTTTCAATTTAATATGAGGTACCGTACTTAATTAACGTAATGACTTAACATGAATAATGCCTAAGAATATTCACTTGGGGTTCTAATTTAATTTTTGTAAACATTTTCTAACGAAAAATGAACTCAAAGTATTTATAACATAAAACATAGAATTGTTGATACTTTAAAACTTAATGGATGCATATTCAGTTTTGTGGCTACTAAACTTTAACTGATATTAAATTAGAAGCTTTTTATAGTCGCTTTTATCTCATTTTTGTTATCACTCATATGACTAGTACCACTAAAAACGTTACTTGAAAAGAAATAGGGATTATAAGATATAAATAATATAGAAACAACCAATACCTTCATTTGATTTGCAAGATTTTAAAATACCAGGTCACTCAGAAAGTTTTGCGAAAAAAAGTTTTAGTATATGCAACGCTGCCGGCTTTTAATTTATTTTGAAAATCCATTTTTATTTTAAATAAAAATAAATTTTTTCCAAATTTAAATTTCCCTCTTAATTTTTCTACCAGCATTTTGAAACAAGTTTGGGAACATTTTATCGATTACATTTAGTTTTTAAGAACAAAGCACCTTCTAAAGCAACTGTGCACCGCTGGCATAACGAGTTTAAGTACGGTCACTTAACTTTGAAGGATGAATAAAGAAACGGTCGCTATTTGACAGCTGCTACGAAAAAAAACGTGCTACAAGCGAAAAATTTTATTCAACAAAACCGGCAAATCACAAACGATGAGATTCAGCGCAATCTGCTGATAGGATCGGGAAATGTTTATGATATTCAACACTTGTTTCGCGGATTGTTTCGCGCTGGGTATCAACTGGCTCAGAAGCAGACGCGCGTGGAATGGTAAATGTTGATCGCCAGTATGTTCTATAGTATTAATTCCCTTTAGAAACTAAGCCCAAAACCATTCCCTTTACCATCAATGCAAAGTGGCACACTACTGCAACGTTTGCTTGTGCCGTATTTAATAAAAGAGGTTATTGCACAAACAAACTTGCCGACATTTATGACTGGCAACTTATAAGTCTGTCATTATTTGATTTTATTTGTAAAATGTAAAAATATATAGAATATGGAAGATTGTTCCATGGCATTCCTTGACGGGATTCCTTTACGGAATTCTATTGCGGGCTTCGTCCCCAAAATAGTCTAAGAATTATTCTTGTATTATATTATAAAATAGATTCATCATAAATAAAAGTAACTTAAAAGTGTTTTTTCCTTTGTTGATTAGGAAGACCTCCCTAGGTTAGATTAGGTCCATCCAGGGTACCGACCCTCAGATGGTGGAGGCGCCGCGCACAGTTGTAGTGTTTTGCTTTTTTTCAGATTATTTCAGCTATATACGCCACTGAGTATGGCGGAAGGAAAATTTTAGAAGGCAAGAGCCATCTGAATACCAGGAGTAAAGGAAAGACTCTAGAAAGTGATTCATCCGACGGGCGAGGAAGGAATTTCCCAAACTTCAACCGGCGTCAGTGGGACGGCTTGGGACATTGTTGATGCCGATTGATCAAGACAATGTTGTAAGGAGATGAATAAGAAGGTAATTACAGATTTGTATCATTTGCTTATCATCGAAGGTATGATAGCGCAGCTGAATGGGGCGAAATACTGCGCTGATTTGGATTTAAACTGTGCCTATTGGTAATTATCGATAGCGGAGAAGGATAGATACGAAACAGCAATCATCACACCGTCTGGATCATACGAGTTTAACGTATTACCATTTGGATTTAAATCGTGTAGGACAATTGGTTTCGTTATATTGTCCAGAAAGAATATCGGGTGGAAGTCGAAAACTTGGTCTACCATATGAAGGTTTATTTCGAGCATTGCGATATATAGGATGTGACAATTATCTTGTAAAAAAAAATACAAAATAACCAAGAATTGATTGTGCATGTGAATAGATTGAAACCATATAATGTTCGATAGAATGGAATTAATGATGAAATTGTGTCTGTATTTATATATGTAAAATGGGGTTTTTGTATATACATTTATTTCTTGAAATATTATAATATTATTATAATTTCTTTATTCTTAGAGTTAATAGAGTAAAAGTACACATTTAGGTGTACAAATATGTATATCGTTCATTTGTAGATATGGAACGGTTAGAATTTCGTTGGGGTTTTAGAATAATATAAGAAACTTATATTTTTTTTCTCAAATTCTATGTACACTTCACAACGCAATGTTCCGAGATGATATATCCTGCAAAGCCAATCCAAACAGCATCACCAAAAAGGAGATGCAATGGATGGACGATGCAGATAAAAGAAAAAGGTTTAGGAAAAGGAAAAGGTTTTTATATATTGAGATAAGAGGGTCTCTCTATATACATATATATATATATATATATATGTATATATAATATATATATGTATATATAATATATATAGGTAATATATAATAAATATAGGTAATATATATACATATATATATATATATTTTTTTTATTTAATGATTTAATAAATTAATTTTAGATACCCGGAGAGAAACCTCTAAGGGGCGGCAGGTACACGCGGCACGTATTTACCGCGTTACATTTTATTTACGAATCATAGATATACGTATGGTGCCAATGCTCTAAAGAAGTCAATTTTCAAAGACTAAAATAACACTATTGATAATGTGCACGTTTAATTTGAGCCACGCCTAATAATCTCCATAAGAGAGAAGGTGATAGCCGATTTAGCTATGCGGCCAAAGTTTACGAGTATATATAATATTGTGATATTGCTGTCTGTGGGTCAACACGCGGATGTAGAATAGGATCCTCAGTGGGGTTAAATAATAAAAGGGTTGTGATGGAATAGGTAATGTATTTTAAACGTTATTGGTATAGAATTTTGTCAGGTGTATTTCGGTGCATTTTGAAAAAGTTCTCTGCATTGCGTTGTGAAATATAAATTTATAGGTATTATTCTGGGTTAAGTAAAATACTTTGGATCCAATTTTATGATCTATTCATAGGTAAGTTTGTCCGGTAATAGTTAGGCAGGTAAAATCTTAATATTTAGGTAGGTAATGTTTAAACTTTCGAAAGTTACAAACTTTCAAATAAACTTTTAATCATTCAGAAAAGTTTAAAGTTAATATGACAGTTCATGTCAAACATGTTTGTTTTGCCAACTGAATGATAATGTTTGATAATATAATTTGATTAACTTAGTATTAATTTTAATATAAATAGGATTAACTAAATTTACTTTTATTGGGATATTAATGTATTTATTACTTATCAATTAATTATGATTATAATTTGATTGTATTCAATGGGTTATTTTAACAATTGTTGATTAATTTAATAATAAATATTGGTTATTTGAATTTGCGTATGATTGTGTATCGTAAATGATTAATATGGGGTTGTTGATTATTCATTAATTGTATGAGAAATTATAATAACTTACACTGTTTTATTTGGATATTAATTAACCAGCCGGGATCTTGGCTGATTTTCATCAGGTTTTGTGGCTAAGGCTCTATTGATGGAGAATAAATACTATAAGATCATTTTTGGTGTAATAAGATGTTGTAATTTAAACGTGATCAAGTATATATATTCCTATCGGTAGGGGGCTCATCTGAGAGTAATCCCGATTAATGTATATAGTCCTGATTTAAGTAGGGTCGTTATTTAAGAATGAAATGTATATAGGAATTTATTTAATCAGCTTCACTTTTGCGTTGTAATTGCGTGTAGTGTTTTCATCCTCGGAGTTTCTTTATTTGTAAAGTGAAAGTTGTGAAGCGTTCTCCAGATTACTTGTTAATCAAAATCATCTATTATAATCGTAGGCTTCCGATGTGGTTTCTTTTTAGGTGATTTGAAGGTTGGTCTCTGTTCTGAAGAATGACATTTGCTTTCTGATAGGTTATTTCTGACGGAAGTCAATGATATTCCGGTTGAAATAGCAACTAATTGAGCGGGAGACACAATGCTGCTCGGATTGCTGTTGCATTCATTTTCGAAGTATTCGTACAAATTAAACAAAACGTCTTTATTTTGGGAAGTCAAAGGCTGACCTCGACCATGTTTCAACATCGGAGCCATTTTTATTAACGACTTTCCAATAGTAACACTGAACAATAAATATTATAAACCATAAGAATAAACCACAAATAAAGTCATTCATTCATTTACAAGTATTAACGAAAACCAAATAGTCAGACCTCACAACAATTAGCAATGTTTATAAATACAATAATTATTTATATCACATTCACCATTGACTTTTGATTGTCAATATATTTTCTTCTTCAAAATGTAATAAAACCTCTTTTTTCTTACTGTGCAAGAAAATTTAACTACTACAAATGCAAAAACGTCTCGAAAGTAATTTACCTGTACATCTTTCTTACCATATTTAGGGTTATTTAGCTTTGGCAAATTGTGTAAAAATAATTCACGATAAAATAAATTTTCCTCGGTCTACGCTCACACACCGTCGTGGGAGGATTCTTACCGTTCGTGGGTACCGAATGACGATAAAAATCACTGTAAATACACTAATTACTACGTCAAACAAGACTTGATACTTTACTAAACTCCTAAACAGGTAGCGCTTGATTTATCGAAACTCAACCTTAATATCTGACCTGCTTGAGTGAGCCAAAGGTATATTTTATGGTTTCAATGTGGAAGTCCCATATTAGGTTCGTTTTGATTATTAGGATGAGATCGTCATTTACGAGCTTTACGACTGTAGACTGCCACGTGTACACAAAGATGAGCAAAGGTAGATGGATCGACTTTCGATTTTCTTTGTTGAAACGAGATCCTACTACCGGACTTGCTAAAGTTTACTGAAGCTATACTTTAAAGGCTACCACTGTTAAAACCCCTGGACGATCAGAGCCACTTTCGTGTTTGGATTTTTCTTAAAAGCAGACTATATTACACTAACTATTGGAAGAGATAAAGGTAACCTTGAAGAATGCCACAGGTACACCAAAACAAAGCATGAGACCGAGCTGGATTGGTTTTCTTAGTTGAAACGAGACCCTTTTACTGGAACTGGCGCAAAAGCTGGACGTAATTTTGAAGATGGCCAAAGGTATTATATTATTATAATTGACGAGCAGAGCTAGTTAGAATTGAGTTTGGCTTGATTTGCTTTATATATATAAGACCTTGGTGCCGGTCCTCGTAGAGTTATTTGAAGGCATTCTTCAAAAAATGCCACTGAATGTGCACAGCTATTGTGTCGAGTTTCGATACATTTTGTGAGTCGGGATGAGACGTCATAGACGAGGCTGAAGGTATACTTCGTGTTAATAATGATCTGGAAGCTCTTAGAATTATAAATCGTAAGACTAAACGAGAATATTATCCAACTGTCATCTTAATTTTTTTCCAATAGACTCATATATGAATAACAGGGTAATAAACCTATAAGGTTAAAGAAATATTTCTAGAACAAATACAACTTTTTTGTACGAATTTCTTTAGAATACTTTTTTATTTTATTTTCTTAATTATAATAAAGTATTTTCTGAATACCTTGATTTAATTTTATGATATATTTATCGAATTTTATATGGTCAAAATGTTTTAATTAGGTATGAATAGTCATTTGCCATCATCTATTATTTAGTAGTTTTGTTATGCAATGATTCATTTTTTTGGGACAAAAGTAACGCTACACAGTTAATTTACCTACATTATACCTGGAAAGTGTAATGCAATCATTAAAATATTCTGTTCACCGAGTAATATGTCGATGGGTGTAGACCGCTTAGAGCTTAGAACTTGAGCTAGAACGTGGTTCGTTGTAACCGAATTTTCTTTTCTAATTTACGCCAAAAGAATAACAACTAATATGAACGAGATAGAACAACGAAAACATGCTCTATCTCTGTTTACACAAACAAAATGTAAACCCAACTTTACCATTTCTGCAAACTTCAAAAAACGAAACATCCGCTTTTTTTATACATTTTGTGACGACATTGTGGCAAAGCTTATTATGCTTTGGTATATTATATCAAAATAATTCAAGATGAAATGATGTATGGTCAGTCTGCCTCAGCTGTTGTCGAGAGTAGACGAATTTTTTGCAAGGAAGTTGTCATTCTCTCTTTGACCGATCGCTGTATTATTTAATTATCCTAAGCTAAGGTGGGGATTGTTTGGCTTTTTAGGTGCATTCGAAGAATGCCGGGTGGTTAAGCAGCGATAGTAATAGAAATAAGCGGGCAGGTCTATAGTTTGCACTCCTTTTTTATTGTTAGGATCAATCTTTACCACCACCATTGTAAAATGAACTAAAGCTAAACCGGTTCCAAAAATCTCATAGAACTTGGGTTCACTTTCTGTGTCATATTTTTAAACAGAAACATTTCTTACTGGGAAATTTAATATATTTTTTAGATGCTAGGTCTAGGCAAAGACGTAAAATTCGGCACAGCTTACAAATATTATTATTTATGAAATGTCAATAACATATACTTTATGGTCTTATGCCAAATAAACTGCTCAGCACGTATGACTTTTTACAATATGCTATTTTCTTCCCATCTGCTTCAATGAAAAAATACACTTTTATGTTTCCTAAAATATAAGATAGATATTTATAATTCATTTCTTGGGTTGTGATGCTATGTAATAATATAAAATTGTCCACTTACAATATGAACAAATAAAACTCGGGATAAAAATTGATACAGAAAATGTTAAAATTAATCGTTTTGACTAATAAGAATGAATATCAATCATCACATTAACTAGCATTGCTTTTTTATATCTTACCAGATAAAAAGTGAAAGTCGCACGCCACATATTTCGCAAAATCTGGCCCTATTCTACGAAAAAAAAATCCTCTTTAATTTATATTAGACAAAATTTAAGCATTTCGCTATCAACCTTTTTTTTGTAGATTAATTTTTTTTATACATTTTTTAATTGTTGATTTAGAATTTCATTGCCTCGAAAGAGCTTTAAGAAAGACTAATTCTATTAGGTACGGAATATATCTTTATATTTATGAAATATTTTGAGTAACGTTAATATTGAAGGTGACCTTATTATTAATTTTCGTGTAATTTATTGAAATAAAAATTTTTGTTTAATTTATTTGCAACCACCCGGCAGTATTTCGAAGAGTTTTGTCATCTTACACTTTTCTTAGTTCCTATAACAGTACCCTTTTTTCACTTATTATATTGTCTGACTCTTCCGAAACAACATTGAACCCAGTAGCTATTTGAACGACTTATTTATCTTAGTTAGTAATTTTTTGGATTTATATTTTATTTCATCATATTATGCGTAAAATAAAGTAGGAGGTAGGATAGAATCTTTTTTATCATTAAGCTCGTTTTGAGACCTCAACTCCACCGAACATAGCCGTAATTGGAGTTTCATGTAAAATTGTCGTGAAAAGACAGCGTAAAATGAGAGTAAAAGTTATTGTAAATTTTAATAATATATTTGAAAGGAGCATTAAAGTTTTACCGCAACACATTCTTAAGTACATTTTTTTTAAACAATTGTGTTTAATTATTATGGTAATTTTTATAATTTTACATAATAATATGTTTTACTTTATTTATGTCAGTAGTTTATGAAAAGTTATTTTTAATTTAATTATTACTTTGGTATACGTTATTTTAATTGGTTACTTTACTGTATTAGAAAAATGTTCAATTTTACTGTAACATAACGTGTACAGCAAGATGGTGTTTCGGTATTGAAAACAATATCTATATCTCTTTTTGAAATGACTGAAGTTTATTAGTACAGGGCTAAAATTCATATAGTTGAAAAGTATCAACTTTGGTAGAATTTACATTACTGTGATTTTATCTATGTGTGTGTGTGTGAAATGTAAATGTAGTAGTGCAATTTGAGATCTATTCATTGCCGATAGATAGATAGATAGAGATAGATATATACTGGGTGAAACATAAGTCCCAAACAGAAATTTTTATTTCAATAGCAGTATTTTAAGGCATTCAAATTCATTGCATTAACTCTAGAAGCATACAAATAATTTTTATTGATAATAATTTTAAATAGCAAAAACACCAAACCTTATGGTCACCCTATTCGACAATAATTGGTCTGTAGCCTTAAAGTACCATTGGCTAAGTAGAATTAATTTATCTTATCAAGCAAGTACCAAAGGTTATCAAACAAGATCATTATGTGTTTTAGAAACCTACATGGTACATTTAATGGAAACACGCTTATTGGTTCTCAATAATAGTTAATTTTAAAAAAATAATGCTAATTTTTACAAGTACTTTAATAAATGTTCAAAATGTTCACCTCCTAATTCATCACACAACTGTGCGTGTCTCCTGTGGTTGTCTTTGGCTCTCCTTAGCCTTTACTTCGTCAAAAGCGGCTATGATTTTAAAACGAAGCTCTGCCATTGTGTCGGTGATGTCTGTTCATAAATCTTTCTCTCGATTTCACCCCAAAGGTAAAAGTCCAAAGATGTAAGTCAGGACTAAGCAGTGGCCATTGTATGGGTCCATTTTGGCCTATCCAGCGTTCAGGGTATTCATTATCCAAGTAATCACGGACATCACGAAGAAAATGAGCTGGAGCTCCGTTCTGCTGATAATGTAAGTCCACTAAATCCTACTAAATCAAATCACTGTATTATTGACGATACCTAACATGCATATCACCTGGTATGTATTCTTTAGCACATCGGGTGGGTTTTGTTCGCTCTACCAATGTTCGTTGTGCTGTTGAAATATCCTATCCTAGTAAATATCGCTTCGTTGGTCCAAAGGATGTTTGTATCTTGGTTTTGCAACAGCCACCGACAAAATTCAACCTTCAAAGTCGCGTAATCTGCTATCACAAGATCCTCTATGGGCTGAAAATGAAACGGACGTTGGCCAGACGCATTAAGCAAATGCCACACGTATATTTGGCTTAGATGAAAGTGTCTGGCAGCTTGTCTTGTGCTCGCGTGTGGGTTCCTGTTAAATAGTTCCGTATCCATACAGGTATTTCAGACGAATAATTGGCCTTCCTCTTGTCTGTGCATGAGCTGGAGCAGTAAACCGTCCACAGTCGCGGAGATTTTGAACAATGCTACGAATCAGGTTGTTTGGCGGCACTGTTGACTCGGGGTAAGTTTCTAGGAATGCTTCTCGCGTTTGCTTTGTACTATTTGTTTGAGCAAAAAGTCTTACCATATGGAAACGCTCAATAAAAGTGTAAGGATATGCAGCGAACATTTTAAACGCGAACTGATAATATTTTTCAATTTAAATTCGTAGCGTAATGTTTTGAATTTGTCATTGTTATTTAATGTTTTTTCAACGTTTTTTCTTACCAACAAATATAAAAAGTTTGAATTATTAATCTTAGTAACATGCAAAGTGTCAATGACAGTTTACCGTAGCAAATAGGGTGACCATGAGGCTCTTAATTAACGAATCATCAAGCAACGTTTGCATATTTTTGCCTGTTGTCACGTCCACATGTTTAAACTAAAGTTAAACAGTAAGAAACACATATTTCTGTTTACGACTTATGTTTCACCCGGTATGTATATTGTATTGTAAACACTTTATTGCACAAAAACAGCACAGGATAACTATATAATTATAATGAATGTATATTGCATAACATGTTATATTATGTGTATGTATGGTTTATATAATGTGTTTATATATATTAAAATATGTTTTTCTTTTCAACTTAATCGTTCCTGCTTGCTTTGTGTAAATCAATGTGTTAAATGTAGTGATTTTATGTCTTCGTATTGTAACCTACTCTTGTTTTTGTGCAAAAGTTTATGTTTGTTCATGTGGTTGGCTGGAGGATATCTTTAATAGAGCTCATTTGACCTGTTCCCATGTGTTGTAATTTGCTATTTTCCTGTGTCCAATAAAGTATAAAATAAATTAAGTAAAAATAGTGTACCAACACTTAACGATTAACATTTTAAAGAATAAATTTTTTTTGGGTTATTAAGATTTTTTTTGGTAAATTTATTAATTAAGAGTAACTGATTAAACTCCGTGTAAATCAATCAATGAAGTCAAACTTTTGGTTATCATCGAAACGAATTCACCAAATTAATTTATAATCGGGATATTCAATATTCGGATTTAAATTTGGTTTAAGGTTTGACCTTCATTAACTACCCGTCCTTTAATTAAGATTACATATTAATATTTTACTAGTTTAGAATTATACTTAAATTAATTCTGATTATTTGCAAAGCAAGAAGTCCGGTACTTAGTTATCAACTTAGCTCATTATTATGATGATTAAAATATTTCCTATTTATTTCAACGATGTTCCTATTAATTTTTATTTATACTTTCCTTTTTACAAAATTGAATTAATGCTATGTCTATTTTAGCAAAAGCAAACATTTTATATAAGAACCGTGACGGCTGAACGGAGCGTATTTACGTACGCTGGAGGTCCCAGGTTCAAGTCCTAGTCAGGGCATACATTTGTACGATGAACACAGATGTTTGCTGTCGGATCATTGTTGCTTATGTATGATTATTCTGAGTTTCCCCCAGTTCGCTGTATAGTACACACTATATATAATAACACAGCTCTGCATACTTGAGGCGCCATATAGTTGTAGTGTTTGTCTCTATAATAATAAATAAAAATTGAAAAACTACTTTCCGTTTTATTCTAGTTTATACAAAACAACGAACTAGTCCAAATTACTTGTAACTAGTAAAAATCTGTTCAAAATTTGTTAAAATAATATAGTCATTTCAAATAAAATTCAATATAATTATGGCAAATAAAATAATATTCTAAATTTTATACCGATAGCATTCATTATGTACCGAATACGCCAATTTACTCTTCATTTTAACAATTGTAAAAAACTTATCTAATATCAAAAAGAACACAAAGGAAAATGTGTCAAGCACTTACTATTGATAAAGTAAAACGTCAGGGAAGGGTCGGCAGATAAAAGACTGGATCGTAGTATGTATTCTTATATTTTCTTCTTTTTGCGATTACAATTGGTATTTACAGCTAATAACTTTACTTTAGTACTAGTACTAGGTGTAACAGCGACTTTTTAGTTCCATAGCTGGCAACAGAATGTCTAACACCAGGCTGGTAGCCACACCTCGTTATTATTGTTCTTTTCTTGGATTTCCGTCCATAAAGTTGTGAAACGATTTCATTGGTTATCAGTTCTAGTTCTTTTTAATAACTACAGGTGGCGCTACCAGTCAAAGTTATCAATGACATGTCTTAATTTATTAACTAATTAAATAATAATATAATATTAATACAAAAAAAGTCTTTAATGATCAATATTTATTTTAATACAGCTTACACTATGATAAAGTTCAGTTTATTTCTTCACGATAACGAGAGCTTTATTTGACAATCTTCGTTAAATACTGGATTGGATTAGATGTTATCATAATAAAAAGGACGTGTGCGATAAAAGCGTATCGCTAATGTTTATGTTCTTAACTATGACACAGGTTTCACTTTATCACAATAAGATCTAATATTTCGATGCTCATGTAACGTTTATCCGGAGAATAACCTTCACACTCGACAAGATTTGTCATGGAAATTATGTCCTATTTATTCTCCAGATAAAATTCATGTGAGCACTGAAAAATCAGCCCTAAGTTATAGAGCCTTACAAATTTGGTCACCTTCCTTTTTGTACAATGATTCTATCAATCATTTATCATGTCTTTAATTGTATTTTTAACATTTAAAATGTATTTTTACGAACTGTTCTTGTTGTATTTCATTGGCTACCACTATACTAGTAAACTACTATATGCATAATTTAATAAAATTCAAAAAATTCAAAATTCCTTTATTGCTCAAAATATGGTACATGAGATATACAGTTTTAAGTGGAGCTCATATTTTACTGTCAGACAGCATGCAATGTATGCAAATTATAACATTTTGTAATGTCCCAATAAAAGAACAAGGCTTGTGAAGGTCCAGGTAAATGAACCATTACAAAATTAAGGTCAATTAATTTTCGCCCAAATATTCCTTCCCTCTATTTTTTGTATGACAGAACTGCAATAAAAATCGTGAGTAAATTTATAATTCCAAGAAGGGAATGTCATGCTGGAAAGTTTTTTTTTGAGATTTTATTATGGAAACATTTTAAACCGTTTAATGAAAGCAAAAAAGATTTCAAAATCAACTGTTTGGATCGTTAGCCTGCAATCAATAAAACGAACGCAGTAATAACAAAGCTCAAATTTAAAGTAAGAAGGGTAATTGTTTTTGAGGACATCTTCGTAGACATCAAACGTAGATTTGCCTCACTGAGCCAGAGATACAATTTGAATACTCTCTGATCGTCACCACCCTGTATAAACAAATTCTCAAAGACTGATACGTAGGGAAAAGAGAAGTCTGTCTCTGTTGATTTGGAAGGGTTCATTATTATTTTGAAATATCTTAAGTGAAAGAAATTAGTTGGCCGTATACGATATATCTAAACACTTACGATGGTAGTGTAGTTAAGGAGTCCAAATTAACTCCAAATGGTTCCCACTACACAAATATGTAATGCAAATATTTTATGAAAAAAAATTAGGGCACGCTATACAGGATGCGTATTGCAGTTAACAAAAATGTATATAAGATATTAAATATGTAAGTTAACTATTTGATTAAATACATTTCATGCAGTAAAGGTTTCATACAATACCAATAGGGTTGCAAATTTTTCAAAACTTCTTTTCTAGTTACGCAGTTACGAATATAAAACGAAATAAAATGGCCCATAATCATATTGCGCTTGCACAGTAATTTAAGAGTTGGTGAAGTGATAACGTTATTCCGGAGTAACTTATTTTATTCAAATAGCAAAATAATAATGGCGTATAATTATTTTGTCCCAAGTTCATGAATGCAAACACATCAAGGCAAACTCGTAAAATTCATAAAGTTTCTAAGTCACGATGTGACAAACAAGTTGCACCACAGATTTCGTTTATCATTTTTAATTGTTTTAAACTTTTAGTTTTTGTGTGTTACGGGAACACTTTCATACGTTCACTTTTAACGACCGAGTGGTGTAGTGGTAGGTAGCCTTGCCTCATATGCCGAAGGTCCCAGGTTCGAGTCCTGGCCGGGGCATTTATTTGTGTGATGAACACAGATGTTTGTTCTCGGGTCATGGTTGTTTGTATTTATATATGTATATTTATTCTGGGTCCCCCCCAGTTCGCTGTATGGTTATCCATAACACAAGCTCTGCTTACTTTGGGGCCATACAGTTGGTGTGTTTGTCTGAAGATATTAAAAAAAAAATTTATAGAATGTGTACAAACTCGATTTAAAATCGTATAGGTAGTTACTTTTAGCTGTATAATAATGAAAATAATGATAATATAGTATAATATAATATAAAAATAGAAATAGAAATAAACTTTTAAAATAATGGACAAAATATTTAATCAATATTTGAATCTTCTACAAAATTCACGTTTCATTTTAAAATTATTTATTTTTGAGTTACTTGTGTCAGATAGCGCTTGATGGTCACAATCATCCGAATACTTAATATTTAATATTTAATGAGTGGGTGAGGTTCCCATTTTAAGCATTTGACTTGCAGAGGCAAAGGTCTCTGTTATGCCCGAAATGCCAAATTCGCGAAGAACATGACGTTTTGGACGGACATTTACTAATCTATTTGCAATCTCGAATTCGAGATATTAAGTCACTGACAGAGACATAAAGGTAATGAGAATTGCCCTCAAGGCAGTGAAATACTGTAAAATGACACATGAATCAAATGTAATTCAAATCAATACCCTTTTTTTACAATGTAACACGTATGTATAATACAAAACGTATTATAGAAAATAATACGAGCAGTCAATTTGTTTCAAAGTAGGTTCTGGTTAAGTCAACTATGACATAACAATGTGTTTCGGCTAGGCGAATTGTATGAAGATTTTCAGAATTTTAATTATAATAATTTTTTAATTTTATTTTAAGAATTAACTTACTAAATAAATTCAGTCTCCAACTATTATTATAAACATTGAATTTAAATGAGTTTAAAATGTTTTTCATCCTTTAACCCAAATCAAATCCCTCGAAACTTTATCTTTTTTTTTTAAAAAAAAAGGTCAGGCTAAACGTTCTAGTGTGTTTAATTTCCGTTCCACAAAACCTCAGGAGAAATAAAATATTTTTTATCAAAAACATCCGGCGTCGTCACAAATGAAAATGTGATTTCTTAGAATTGTTTGATTCAATAAAGGCTCGACATAATGAAGGCTTGACTGGACGGCGTGATAATGAAAATAAAGTAATATAACGTGATAAAGCAATAAAGTCATAATTACCATATGAAAACAAATCTACGAATTTCCATAGTCTTCAAAAATGTAATAAATTTGTTAACTCTTGTGATTTAGTTATTGCTTAGTTCAAAACTACGCAATAAAACATAAATGTTGAAACAAATCTCATTCAAACTCTCGAAAATTTTAACATTTATATTACGTGCTAAGTATTACAAATTATTTACAAACATTAACAAATTGTTGAGAAAGCTTTACCTTGTTTTCTCGTACAAAATAAATGTTAGAATACTTAAATTCTACAAATCTGGTAAATACTACATCTGTTTCGTAAAATAAAGACAATATAAGATCAGGGAAAAAGTTTATTCGTATTTTACAAACACAACGAAGATTTTTTTTCATATATTCATAAACTATTTTGTTCAATAACTAGTTGCCCTTTTTCAGTTAGTAATATGATGACATTGGTATAGAAATTTTATGTGAAAAGTAATTTGATCAGTCTTGTCTTGATATCAACCTTACACTACCTAAAGAATCATAAAGAGACCGAATCAAGTGGAAATTAGATGGCAAATTTAGAGCGGTTGGTGGACGCATAAATACCTCTGAGCCAAAATCTTTAAATTTTGTGGTCTGGCGTTATCATAATGAAAGACATAACCATCCTGTTTCGGAATTCCAGCCGCATTTTTTCAGTTTCTTGCCAGTTCTTCTACACGAAGTTTTTTGCAAACAGGTGATAGAGTCATGCTTTATTGACATCCATAAGAACAAGTAATTGTCAATGTTTCGAAATAAATATTTGAATTTGAAAAACATGCTTGATCCTTATATTGAAATTTTATTGGCAGTAAAAATCCAAATCGATGATTATACTGGTGGAAAAAAGCTCAAAATAAACCAAGCCTTTCCAATCCCACCGAACACACAGTCACTTTACTGCGGGTTATCTGGGTTTGACCACAGTCTGTAGTGCTCGACCGCCCATCGGCTATGACCTTTTCTACCCGTTCTAGTTTTCGGTGATCCACTTTTCATCATCAATAAATATTCTGTTTAAAATAATTTAGTTCCATTACGTATTATAATCTCAAATAAATCTCATAGGTAATCTCAAATGAATACATGGTTCATTAAGATTCCTTCTCGTATGGTACCAAATATCAAATTTTTGTAAAGCCAGTATTTTTCAAGTGGGTTAAAATTGTCTTGTAATCTATTTCCAATTCATCAGCAATGTCTTACCTACTAATATAATATAAAAAAACACTATTGTTTATAAAAAATTTTTTTCTTAACTTCAAAATCAGCTAGAAAAAACAATGCAACCAATTTGATATAATTACAAAATATAAAATACAAAATTAGAAAAAAAAAATTTCACCGAAATATTTTTTTCTTTTTATTAAAACCAAATAATATCGAAAATCTGAAAATTTAAGTCTAAAATTAATAATAAACAACATTATTTGGATCAGATAAGCAAAATGTAAATTGCCACTTGAATATTTTAAATAGTGCATTTAATTTACGGCGCCATTCCCAACATAGTCTAAGCTTTAAAAAAGCGGGTCTCCATATACAGGCTGTACACAAATTATGCTGTAGAAAACCTTCAATTACCCACCTTATTAAGTTTAGCCTTATGACTAAAGAGTATTTACTAAATCTTAAAACTATTTCATGTTTTGAGACTTAAACTTCTTCCGGCTACGGTAGCTTGGGCTACGTGAACAAGTAATAACCTAGTTAATTAAGCTTAAACTTTTAATCAATCAGAATCACAAGCGCACAAAAGTCAATCGCTTAAAAGCAGCAATTATTGCTACACCTGAGGACCTATTTAAACGTCAAAAAACAGCAAGACAACATTCAAAATAAGGGACGGGATGACCCTTGAATGTTAGTTCAAACTACCTAAACTAACAAAAAGGCCTTTGAACTAACAGAGCATTCAATAGCTTACATTTCGTTTGTTTCGTGAAAATCGTAGATATTCTGTGATATGTCACAGTTATGACAATATTGTGTATACTAGGTTGTTCACTTTTTGACAGATGGAACTAGTGGTTGGAGCAACTTATGTCGGAGGTCCCAGGTTCGAGTCCTGTTAGTTCATTTGTGTCCTGAAAAACTTTGTTCACGTAAATTGACTAAAGGGCTATAAGTTTGGTGAAATTTTTAACGATTCTTTATGTTACTACCTTCAAAATGTACCTGCAATCCAACACTTAGATAATTTAGAGTCAGAAAATCAATAAAATCTTTGAAGCCGCATTGGACTGCCCCATCGGAGTGGAATTTTTTTCCTTGCAAGAAGTTATGCAAATTTAAAAAAAATGATAATCTTTTTTGGTGATAATCTGTTGGAACAAGGTCCGGGTAGTACGGTGGATGTCTTAGACATTCCAATTGAAGATCCTCTAATTTGGTAGCCGTCTGTTGTGCAGTGTGTTGTCTAGCGTTGTCCTGAAGCAGCAGTGGCCTAGAGCGATTGACCAGCCTCGGTTGTTTAGCAGCTAGCTTTTCCATCATGGTTTACAGTTGCTGACATTAGACATCTGCTGTAATCGTCTGGCCAGATATAAGAAAGTTGTAGTGAACGACACCGGCACTAATCCACCAAACGCTCACAAGTAACTTTTATTGAGTAAATTTTCCCTTTGGGCAGGATTTGGCTCGTTCGCCAGGGTTCAACCATTGCGTACAGGATCAATTTTCCATCACAGGTAATGAAATCCTTTCATTATTATGCCGGTTGAGTAATGTAACGCAGCTGTCGACGTGCGTTTGTCGGTTTGCTGCACTCAATTCATGAGGGACCCACCTCTCAAGCTATTTCACCTTCCCAATTTGCTTCAAGTGGTTAAAACAGTTTTGTAACTAACACTGCAGTCTACAGCTAACTCAGGCGTGGTTTGCGATAGATCCACTTCGCTTTCTGCAGCACTGGTGCCATGGTGGAACTTGTAAAATGAAATGAAATGAAATATTTGAAATGAAATATTTATTTCTCAACATTGACAATTACTTGTTCTTATTGATGTCAACTAAAACATGACTCTTACACCTGTTCGAAAAAACCTTCGTGAAGAAGAACTGCCAAGAAACTTCACGAGTATATTTTTTTCAAAATAAAGTTACAGAGTCTCTTTATGTCTATACAAAGTCATTCTCATCTGCATCCGTTAGCTCGGCAAGTCTCCCTCCCAAACGACGAACACCCTCAAATGGCACCCATTCACGAGTTAATGCGGGATCCAGCCATCGCCCTCCTGAACCATATTAGAGGGAAGTGAGATGTACTCGTAAATAACACGATATTTCAAGTTTTCCATTTTGTAAACTAAGTGACGCAAACAAAAAGCCAAAAGAGGAAAAAACAAATGATTTACGGTTTTTGAAACACAAATGCGTGAGTAAATAGCTGTATATATTTGAAATTGGAATTCTTAACCAAAGAGGAGATAATACAGATCCAAGAATCCAGTACAACAAAACGCCAATTTCGTATGTAAGGACCTAATATTTTGAAAGAAATAACTTTTTTCTGAAAGCCGAACTTCGAATTGGAATAAAAACTAAAAGCCATCTTTAAATTTTAATATTTTTTAATTTAGTCTTGTTCTTCTTGCTCGCCAACAGTATGCAATATGAAACAAAAACACTTATTCTCACTTCAATAGCATGCTAATTTTGTATAAAGTGGGTGCATTTAGCATACAGAACGGCCACCAACTCATGTCCCTTTGAGCACCTTCAGTGCAACTTTCACTACAGGCGGAAGACCCGCTAGCGGGCCTCCGCCAGCGCGCCCAACTTCCCGACGGGTGTCGCTTCCGATGAAGGCTAATAGTATACGTTTACTACAGCCAACAGGTGGTTTTTAGTGGGTAGGTGCCATTCTGGTGAGTCCCACATAACCCCCCGCAGAGGAATTTACCTGCGGGCGGTATGCATGACGCATCTTCCACCTACCGCCCGCGAGGGTGCCTCGGCAGCAAAAAAAAAAAAACATAGTTTTGATGTGCAGAAAAACATGTTGTTACTCTTGTTAGAGATAGCAAAAGACCGCTTTTAGAAACTTTTTAGAAATAGCTTCTTTAATTGAACAGCTGACAAAGAATTTTTTAAGTATTTAAATCGGCTTTTCAGCGTTTGTGCGATAGTTTATTTCTTTATCTATTATTTATTTTCTGACCTCCTTTTGGTATACATTTCACGAAAATAAATAGAAAAGTTTATGTTATATTATTCAGTAAATCGTTTTATATTATTCTTATACTATACGGATATACACACTCTGTTACAATCTTCTCTGAAAATCATTTTCAAACCAGAAATAAAGGAAATGAGGTCACTTGCCCCTTTCCTTGATGTGTAGATTCTGCGACTCAATCTTGATATTTCCTTAAGTTCCGCTCAAAAAGTACTTTTTTGATAAATCGTAGGCGTCCACTATTGCCTACGATTACGAGAACGAGTAAGTTTTTATAATAAGATAAAAGTAAGTTGATGTTTTTATAAACAAGATAGCTTGAAGGCAACTAGGTAACCTCGCTCTGTAATTCTACTAGAACCCGGTAAATCTGCACGTCACTGTCGTTATGTAACATAAGAGGTATAATTAAGGCTGCCAGTATTAAATAGGTCAGTAGGTCCCAGGTTCGAGTTCTGGCCGGGGTATTCAGTTGTGTGATGAACACCGATATATTGTTAGGGGGGTTTTCCCCTATAAAAGGTTTGCGTGGGGTTTAGACCACGGCCAAATCAAACGAAAGTGAAATGTTGACACCGGTCATTTATTGTACACAAAAGTATTGTCTTGTACACAAAAGCATTGTATTATAATATAAAAAGGTATTAAAATTAAATTACGGAACCTTGCGGTCGCTTGGCTGATCCTTAGTTTAGTCTATAAAATTACTTTATATTTAAATTATTCGTAATACTCCGTCCGCGAACCGAAGTTTTCTGAAGGGGAAATCGTTTCCCACATCCACAGTAAAGAACTAAAATCTTAAACAAAGGGGTACTCCGAAGGAGCTTTCCTTTAAAATAATTTGTATTAAATGACAAAAATCAGGGGTGGTCCATTTTATGGCCCCATAAAAATATTGGATATTACTTGGAAAGTAAGGAGATCGGGGTTCGACGCTTCAGCCAAACCTCCGCATCGCTGGCGTCCCAAAACACGGTGCAACAAAAAGCAGCCGATGAGGCTGGTAGTATGAAAACAGCCTCCTTTCTCAAGGAGGCTGTCACGTAGCCCACGGGCCGGACCTCAGTCCTACACGCCCGCACACCCCAACAAGTTTCCTCACGCCGTCACTCGATATTAGTCGTCAAAAATCTCCATTCAATGTAAAAAACTCAAAGGTGTCGACTGCCAGATTCCTTCTCGCCGAATGTTCTTGAAACTTCCACTGTCAGCCAGCTCAACATTCACTTTTTTTATCCCTAAATTTCCACAATTTTGGGAAAAAGCTATACAGCCCGGCACTAAGCTTCGAACGAATGAAAAAAGATATAAAGACGGTTTAAAGGATTTGACTAACAAAAAAAGGTGTAACAGTATCCCCCTCCTCGCCAGAATTTTGCGAGGGTAACGAACAAAATTCGCGCTGGCCCTCCAGCATCACAACGAAAGAAGAAACTACCCCACTTACATACCACGCAATGAAGCTACACGATAAGCGAATCCATCAATCAGTACATTTGATATCTTTGACGTGGCATTCGGTCCTCCGACCTTGCTCGTCTTCCAGAAGATACACAAGCTTTGACAACTTATCCACCACCAGACACTTTTCAAAGCGAGGCGCCAGCTTATACGAAAAGTACTTCGATGCATCACTTCGAATGTGGGTGCGACGCCAAACTACATCCCCTTTTTCAAATTCGACATCTCTGCGATGATGATTATAATATTTCGCACTTCTGGCATGAGACTTCTTTAACTCCTGATCTACCTTGAGGAATACATCCTTTAATTCTCCCAGCACATTTACATAGTCCTTTCGGGAACTCACCGCAATCTCATCCAATTCCTCACTACCACCATAAATGCGGCCATCCACCACAGCTTCACGGCCATGCACAATTAAAAATGGAGTATAAGTAGTCGAGTCATTGACAGCGGTATTCAAAGCAAATTGTATTTGACAAAGGTTCATGTCCCATCTACGCTGGTCTTCACCAACAAGCGCGGCCACAGCCGTGACGAGGGTTCGATTATATCGTTCCACCGTGTTCACTTGAGGGCAGTACGTAGGGGTATAATGTACTTGAGGTATTTTATATTTGTCAAACAATGCTTTCACCTCGCGTCCTATGAACTGGGGACCATTGTCTGCGATAACTGTTTGCGGGACACCATGGACTAAGAAAACCTTCTCCTCTAGGCGCTGCGCCACTGCTTGGCTAGTAGCTCGCCTCAAGGGAAACAACAAGCAGTACTTGGAAAAACAGCACACCACAACAAGAAGGTACTCGTTCAGTTGCCTAGACCTCGGCAGTGGACCAACCAAATCGATGCTGATGCACTGGAACGGCCTACGACAAGCCTTCGGATTACCTATCAATCCTGGGGTGGGTCTGTTCGGGTGTTTGTACGCTTTGCAAGTCGGGCAACCTGAAACAAAGGTTTCCACGTCGGTATACATACTGGGCCAGAAGAAACGAAGGCGCAGCCGCTTGTAAGTTTTTTCGATCCCGAGATGGGCTCCCAAGGGAGAGTCGTGGTTCTCCGATATAAGCTGCTGTCTCATCTCCGCTGGAACAACCTCCTTCCAATCAAAATCGCCTGTCAACGAAGACTTACTTTTGGTAAAACGGTAAAGCTTCCCATCGATAATTTGGTAATTTGGGCACGTCTGTGGTCTCTCCACGCAACGAGAATAAATGTTTCGAAACCAAGGATCTTGTACGGATTCACCTACAGCAAACACTGGTACGGAACGGGAAAGTGCATCTGGTACCACATTTTCCGAGCCGCGCCGATGCTCTATCACAAAGTTGTACGGGGAAAGCCGACATCCCCAACGCTCCAAACGTCCGGTAGGGTTCTTAAGATTAAGGAACCACTTTAAACTGGCATGATCAGTTATGATCCTAAAAGGCTTATGGCCCTCCAAATAGGGTCGGAAATGTTCCACCACACACACCACAGCCAGCGCTTCCGTCTCCGTGGCAGAATAGTTTCGCTCTGGTCGGCTAAGGGAGCGACTATAGTAAGCTATCGGATGTTCTTCTCCGTCAAAGAATTGCGTTAGCATTCCGCCCACTCCCACTTCGGACGCATCAGTGTGTACTACAAACGGAAGGGAGAAGTCGGGACACGCTAAGATAGGTGCAGATGTTAAGGCACTTTTCAAACCCACAAACGCGGCCTCAGCTTCCTCTGACCACTCAAACGGGGGTCTGTTTTTGCGCGTAGAAGTAAGAGCACTTAAAGGTGCAGCGATCGTACTAAATCCTCGGATAAACCTTCGGTAATACGACGCTGTCCCAAGGAAACGCTTGACGTCCTTCGGACTCGCTGGGGTCGGAAAATCGGAAATGGCCTGGATCTTCTCGGGATCCGTCCTTAGACCTAACTCATCCACCACATAGCCAAGATATCTCAGCTGTCTCCGAAAAAAACTACATTTAGGTAGGTTAATAGTAAGGTTAGCGGAACGCAACCGTTCCCGAACCTTCAACAGGAGCTCCAGATGCTCGTCAAACGTCCGGCTAACCACGACAATATCATCCAAATAAATAAAAACACGCCCGCCAAACTCGGGCCCAAACATCTGATCCATCAGCCGCTGCTGGGTAGCAGGCGCTGAGGTCAACCCAAAACACATCACTTTAAACTGAAACAAACCGCGCAACGGCACGGTGAACGCTGTCTTCTCTTTAGAAGAGTCTGTCAAGGGAATCTGCCAAAACGCGGATTTTAAATCAATGGACGAGAGGAAACACGCATCCCTAAGTTGATCCAAGATGCTATGGATGTACGGAAGAGGGTACGCATCATGTTTCGACACCGCATTTAGTTTCCGGCTGTCCAAACAGAACCGCAACTCTACATTCGCCTTCGGGACCATCGTGATGGGATTATTCCAGGGGCTACAACTGGGCTCCACTACGTCCAACTTTATCATCACGTCCAACTGTTTATTAAGTTCCCGGAGTTTATCAGGGGAAAGCGGATAATAACGCTGCTTAATTGGTGGGGCATCTCCCGTTTCAATATGATGGGAAATCAGGTGGGTCCTACCCAACCCTTTCTCTCCAGCCGAAATTTCACGGAACTTGCCACACACCGCGTCAGCCTTCCTCTGCTGCTCCTCAGTCAAAACGTCAAAAGAATGTAATTTGTTAATCTGCAGGGTAACGGTCTCAACAGGGGTCTGCGGCGGGGCTTTCTTGTGGGATATCAAACCTAGCACGTCCGGTGCAATATTAAATTCCTTCCAAAAGTTAATGCCAAAGATTAAAGGCGTGGACACTCCCGGGATACAAAAAAACTTCACCACACGGAACACTTCATTAACTGTGACTGGCAGATACACATAGCCAGTGACAGGAGAAGTCGAGCCGTTGGCGGTAACTACTGAAGTTATGTCTTCTCCAGGCTTCACCCGATGCAAATCTGCTACGCTGGAATAACGCTCGATCGCGGGACCTCCCACGATAGAAATCTCCGATCCAGAATCCAAAAGCCCAGAACTAGGCAGATCACCAATTTTAACGTCTAAATAAGGACAGGAATTTTTACGATCCGAACAGACCATCGCTACATTAGAATTATACGTCTCAAAGGCATCACGCACCTTCTCGCACCACGAACTCCACTCTGCAGCATTATAGCGATGGTCAGCTACGCGTTTTTTGACTGAGGTGATTCCTCAACCTTAGGTGAACACTTAGGGCAGTTACGCGACGTAACTCCCTTCTCTCCACACCGATAACAAACAATAACTCTCGGGGCAGTACAATCTAAAAGCGTGTGATCCTCCACGCGACACCTAACACAAAATTTATTCCTCGGCGCAGAGACGACCTCGCAACGTGGCTGAGAATTTTGCTACGACCTTTATACCCTAAATCGGGGGCTACAGACGATGGGGAGTTCCGCACCGGCTCACGGAAACTTTCCGCTCTCTGCTTTGCCGCCCCCAGTTGTCGACAACGCTGCTTCAACTCACTCAATGTACTAATGTTTTCCAACGCCAACTTAGTGGAATAAAATGGTCTAATGTTAAATTGGAGAATCTCCAGCTTCTCCGTATCAGACAAGGGACGCCTTAACAAAATAAAATAATTCTGCATAACGCTGAAATATTGCGAAATAGACTCTTCCGCTCCCTGAGTCCTACTAATATATATATACTAGAAATAACACTACCCTTTCCATTGTATTTAATATTGAGAGAATGAACACTCGAGGATCGGTCGCACGTCACCACTTGTCTCACTGGAGAGGCAACCTCATTAACACCTACACCTGAAGGGCCTGGCTCTACTTCGGGAACAAACTCATAACTACTAAGGAAGGTTTGTACCATCCTATCCATACGTTGTACAATAGTTAAAAGGCGGCTATCCAAATCGGTCTTCAACAAAACATCCTGTTCCTCTACCGGTTCAATCCTACTCAAACGGTGGAAAAGGTGGTTACCCAAAGATTGTATCCTTAATAATTTTTTCAATAAAAGCGGTTTTGTATCACACAATTTCTCTAATTCGATTAACTTCGAGTCTATGGTATTCAATTCCGGTTTAATTTCGCCCTCATAAGAATGTACCTCGTCGGTGGGTATTTGCACTGCCAGCTTCCGCATTTGGGCACGCAATTTATCCACTGTTGACTCGGGTATACAATCCCGAATAGCCACTTCATATACAAGTTCATCTTTATTAAGAAGGTGAAAACGGATAGGCCGTTCTTCACACATGGTAAAATTTATAGTTATACACTATGCACTCACAATTTCATCATAATAAAATAGTTTAATTTAAAATAAAAGTTCAACAGTTTACAGTTAAAATAAATAAAAAGTAGTCAAATGGATCAGCCAACCGTCGCTGAGCGAAAGACCAGTGGCGAGAATAACGAAAGCAACGTGCCTGTTCGGGCGCCGCTGTTAGGGGGGTTTTCCCCTATAAAAGGTTTGCGTGGGGTTTAGACCACGGCCAAATCAAACGAAAGTGAAATATTGACACCGGTCATTTATTGTACACAAAAGTATTGTCTTGTACACAAAAGCATTGTATTATAATATAAAAAGGTATTAAAATTAAATTAGGGAACCTTGCGGTCGCTTGGCTGTTCCTTAGTTTAGTCTATAAAATTACTTTATATTTAAATTATTTGTAATACTCCGTCCGCGAACCGAAGTTTTCTGAAGGGGAAATCGTTTCCCACATCCACAGTAAAGAACTAAAATCTTAAACAAAGGGGTACTCCGAAGGAGCTTTCCTTTAAAATAATTTGTATTAAATGACAAAAATCAGGGGTGGTCCATTTTATGGCCCCATAAAAATATTGGATATTACTTGGAAAGTAAGGAGATCGGGGTTCGACGCTTCAGCCAAACCTCCGCATCGCTGGCGTCCCAAAACACGGTGCAACAAAAAGCAGCCGATGAGGCTGGTAGTATGAAAACAGCCTCCTTTCTCAAGGAGGCTGTCACGTAGCCCACGGGCCGGACCTCAGTCCTACACGCCCGCACACCCCAACAAGTTTCCTCACGCCGTCACTCGATATTAGTCGTCAAAAATCTCCATTCAATGTAAAAAACTCAAAGGTGTCGACTGCCAGATTCCTTCTCGCCGAATGTTCTTGAAACTTCCACTGTCAGCCAGCTCAACATTCACTTTTTTTATCCCTAAATTTCCACAATATTGGGAAAAAGCTATACAGCCCGGCACTAAGCTTCGAACGAATGAAAAAAGATATAAAGACGGTTTAAAGGATTTGACTAACAAAAAAAGGTGTAACAATATGTGTTCGGGTCATGGTTGTTTGTATTTATGTATGCATGTTTATTCTGGGTACCCCCCCAGTTCACTGTATGGTTTTTTTTTGACGCAGGAAAATGCTCATGGAACCCGACCCCAGCGGGGGCCGGGTTATGCCGGACTCGTACCGGCTAAAAACCTGCGGCTTTCGTCTGGACGCACGGAGTCGGGTCACGAGGAGCTTGCGCATTCGTTCGCGGCTCGACAGCGTTAGCCAGCGCTCTGTGCAGTGCCAGCGACGTACCGAGAGGGAGGGGTCCTTCTCTATAGTCGTCCCTCATGAGATGGTGCGCAGGAAGCGCACGCGTCATCTCGAGCCCTGGACTGGAGGCCTAGGGAAACCAAATGGGTTTGCGCAGGCGTGAGTGGGGGTGCCCAGGGGCGAAGTTTGCACATCGCCAACCTGTACGGCCTTCCCCACGGGTAGCGGTTCAACATCCCCAGCAGCTCCTCCCTCGCAAGGGTCTTAGCCCTGCCGATCGCTGCCTTCAGCTGCCGCTGGGACTCCTTGAAGGAAGCATGCAGGAGTGCAATCACACTCTCCTTCCGCATCCACCGCCGCCTGCAATCGGTGTATTGGCGTATTTCGACCACACAAGCTGCACGCAGTTTGTGTGGTCGCACTTGGTTAATTATATAGTTAGGTTATATGGTTATTATATAGGTTAATTATAAGTGCACGTGGTTGCACTTCCAGGATTCGGGCTCCTGTGGGGGACACTCTGAAATTGACAGAGTCAATGCCGAGGCTTCGAAGATCGACCTTCTTCTTGGCCTCAGCAAGAGTTGCGGCGTAGGTGACGCCCTTTTGAACCACTTCCAGCTGCAGTTTTAGGACTACAGCCAAGGACCGGGGAACGCGTGGCTTGCGCCTCCGCTGTCGTCCCTTCTTGGTCTGTGAAACCTGCTGGGAGACAGGTACCGCCGACTGAGCCCTCCGTGGTTGAGACGGCAGGGCAGCACTCTTGGATGCCGCCCTTGGACGCCGTCTCGCCACCACATTCCAGCCCTCGTCCATAGACGCAGGAGCCGGCGGCTTTGGCCGGGGCTCTCGCTGGGGTGGGGGCGGGTCAGGCTTCTTGGCTGTGGTCGCTTCCTTCTTTCCTTTTTGAGATTTCAGGGTTGGACTAGGGCCAGGCCTGCCCCGGGACTTCGGAACCGCTGCTTCCACAGGCTTAGGCTGGGGGGGGCAGCCTTGGCCTTGTCGGCAGCCAGCGGTGGGCGGAGGCGTGGTTTGGGTAGTAGCCTCTGCTGCAAGCCCTCGAACCGAGCGTCATGCATCTTGCTCACACTGAACAAGATGCTCCGCTCTAGCTCCTGCGCCTTGTCAGAGAACGGGGTTGCGTGGGGCACGACCCTCCGACATTGACAGGTGGCACCTCCTCTGCCACCCTGTATGGGGTACGCTGCAAGTCGACCCGTAATGTGGTCAACTCGCGGCGTAGCTCCGCCAACTCCGTTCGCAGCTGGTCATTTTCCGCCTTAAAGCGGTCATTGGCCAGCCGCAGGCGGGTCAGCTCCTCCGACGCAGTTCGCTGTTGGAGCTCACCTACAAGCTCCTTTATGGAGGAGTCAGCATCTCGAAGAGCCTTTACAAAGGTCCTCTTAAGGTTCTTCGAGGTACTCGCCACCTGAGAAATGACCTCAACGGAGCTCATTACTCGAGCCTGAAGGTCTACCTCTGAGGTCTCTTCTATTGCGGCACTCGCAACATCCACGAGCGCGGTTTGGCTCTAGCCGTGCGGATTTTGCGAGCCGCCTCCTCCACCTGTTGCTCGGTGCGTAACTCCATCTCCGCGCGTTAAGCAGCCACCAATTCCGCCTTGGCTTTGGCGAGGCCGACGTATTGCTCAATGGTGGGCAGTCGGCCTCTGCCTCGGCACGCGGTGGATACCTACGGTCCTACCTGCTGTCCTCGTGGACGTAGCTCCCTGGTGGAACGGCTGCGTTTTCGCTGCCAGAGCCGCCCTCGAGTCTCTAGTGACTCCCCGACGCTCATTGCTGAGCTAGGCCTAAGCTCTTCAGCATGAGCGTCCTCATTCTCTGAACCCATTTTACGACCGGGTTCACAGTCGGCGGTCTGCTGGCCCACGAAGCGGTTGTTACCCCCCCCCCCCCGAGTACGAGGGGCGGCCCTCCACCGAGGTGGAGGGGTGGAATTTCTCGGCCTCAGCCGATGTACCCACCTGGGTACCACATTGACAATCGCTTTGTTCCATCATGGTGCACCGATGACTTCACATCGTCGGCCCATTTTTTCAGGGGTTGGGCTCCCCTGTCAGGTCTCACTGCCACCGGCTACCAGACAGACGTAGTGCACCCCAACCCCCCCAGCGAGGTATCCCTGCCACCCATTCTGGATCAGACGTAGGGAACCGACGAGGTGCAACTGCCGCCCGATACGGGACAGACGCAGCGCACCCCAACCACCAAAAGGCACCCTGCCGCCCACTATGGGTCACACCAGGGCACCGACGAGGCGCGACTGCCGCCCGATAAGGGACAGACGCAGCGCATCCCAACCAGAGGAATGTCTTGGCTTCGCCCGTTGCTGGATTGCAACGGGTTACTGAGCGCCCCCTCCATGGTAAAGCACATTCCAATTCGGTGGGACTGTATGGTAATCCATGACACAAGCTCTACTTACTTTAAGCCCATGCAGTTGATGTGTTTTTCTGGGGATTTATTATTATGATATTATTATGAAAATAATAAAGAGAACGCTGACCCAAGAAAGTAAATTTATAGTGAATATAAAATAAATATGTCTCGTAAATAAAAAACACAGTAAGTTTGTACGATAACAATATTAATAATCCAATTACAATAGAAACATTTTCTATGGTAATTTAAAAGGGTTAAGACGGTAAAGCGTCTTTTGGTATGAATCAAGCCAAGATTGCTTAACATAACAAAAAAAAAACAAAATAGTAAATATTGCATCAAATACAACATATTAACGTAAAATAAGTTGTTTTAGTATAAAGGAAGTTTTTTTTACATGCACAAAATATAAATACGTCAATTATATTTTTGCATAAATTATCTATGCCAATACGATTTACCTCCAAATCATAACTACTCACGGCCAAGTGGCGTCAAGTTTACAATTTTTGGAGTTTGGAACAATATCGGATTTTCCTTTTTGTAAGTATCCAGCTGACCTAGCAGACATTGTTCTGCCCAATTTTTCGTAAAAGTTTTTGTGCGCTATCCGTTTTTATTTTGTTAAAATATGGTGAAACATTTTCGGGAACATTTTCAAAACTTAGTGAGTAAATGGGTAACACTGCCATTATTTCCGTATAAGGAACCTATGATTACTGGTTTATGTATTGCTAAAATTTGGTATGTTGGGGATTGGAGCGAATACTTGTTCGAGTAAAAGAAAGAAAAAATCTTGACTGTTTTCACTTTAAAACAAAGGTACATGAATAAGAATAAATAATTTTTAAAAACCTATTAGTTGTAGCGCCCGCGCGCCGCCACGCACCTCGTGCGCTTTCTTGACAGCTGACAGTTTAACATCGGTTTATCATTATATAGATACATGTAGGTAGTTACATTAAATGTTACAATTGTAAATAAAATTATACAAAATACAGTTGGATACATAGTTACACATATAAATTAGACATAGTAATTAAACACAATTTGTTAGCCAAAAATCTTATGCATCGTTTACAATGTATAACCGTAGATTTTTTTTAGGCATACAAAATGTGTGAAGTTAATATTAAAACAAAATCACTAATTACATTTCGGTTACTTCCACACCCTCGTGACATATGGCATTCTGTTGTGGGGGAGTGCTGCCGACATCGATAATAAATTTGTTCTGCAGAAAAGCGCTGTTCGCGTAATCTATCAGCTCGGTCCAAGGGTGTCACTTAGAAGTAAATTTAAGGAAATAAATATTCTTACTTTCCATTCACAATATATTTAAGAAAATTTAATGTATGTTAAAAAGAACATAACCTCGTTCAAAAGAAAAAAGATCTGCACAGTGTAAACACAAGAGGAAAAAATATGCTGGCAGCTCATAATAGTAGGCTTCATAAAGTCACTAACTCATTCATGGGTCAATGTATACGCTTTTATAATAAGGTTTCTTCCTCTAATATGGTCGAGGAGGGCGATGGCTGGATCCCGCGTTAACTCGTGAACGGGTGCCGTTTGAGGGTGTTCGTCGTTTGGGAAGGAGACTTGCCGAGCTAACGGATGCAGATAAGAATAAATTTGTATAGACATAAAGAGACTGTAAATTTATTTTGAACAAAATATACCCGTGAAGTTTCTGGCCAGTTCTTCTTCACGAAGGTTTTTTCGAACTGGTGGTAGAGTGATGTCTTATTTGACATCAATAAGAACAAGTAATTGTCAATGTTGAGAAATAAATACTCCATTTCATTTCATTTTAATTTCATAGAAAAATTATGAAAATCAAGCGTGTCATAATGCTTTGAACCTACACATATTAATATTTTTTTAATCTACAACATAAAGTCACAAACAAGAAATCTTTGCTCGGTATTAAGAAATATAGTTAGTTTCAACAGAAACAGAAAACTGTTGCACACGCAATTCTATTTTTCTTTGAATTTGTTGGCGATATTTAAATGCATCATTGTTTAGACACACACGGAACCATTACTCATAACACTTTTTTTAATAGATTACGCTTACGTTGATACCAAATATTTTAATCGCAGATGTACGTTAATTTATTACCATAAGATGGAACCGTGTTTCTCGCAAATATTGAACGGAATACATTTCGCGTTAGATTTAGATTTCGCGTTAGATTTTGTTGATACTTTCTGCAAATGTTTAAATCATGATAATTACGCATTTATGTTCTAAACAAAATAAAATAAAACAACTTACTAACATTCTAAGATTTCAGTAGTATTCAGTACAAGGTGCGGGCTGAAAAATCTTTGTATAACTTTTTTTTTAATTTTGTTCAAAAATAACGTATTTTGTGCGAAAAAGAGGCAGTTACCAAACATATTTTGGTCTCTTGATTATTTTATCGCAGTTCACACTAAAATTCAAATGCTGGCTGAATGTTTTGTGCATCTACGTACTACTTATATAACTTTAGATCAAAATAACTTCCAACAACATCCATTTATAAATTAAACAAATATGCAATTACTTAACACTTTAAAGTTAAGAATAGTACTTAGGTTTGACGTAGATAAGACCACCTGGCTCCTTACTGCACCCTTTCTATCGACTACCGAAAAAACATATTTATATGGTGGTCTTCTAGTCAATGGGAATAGTTTTGAAGGAACAACAAACTCCAGCTTAAACCTGCAATGGAAATCGCCTTATAAATCAATATTCTGATATATGTCAAAATATTATTTAAATGACACCTACGATTCATTATGTCAATGGGCACGACGGACAAATGCCACTTAGCTTTAGACGGATCATATGCTAGTTATCTGGAGAAAGCATTGTTTTAAATAGAGAATATTTAAAATTATACATTATTATATTGTTGTTGTTATAACAACTACTTTCAATTGTAGAAAAGCTCTGAATAAAAAGCTTTTAGATACCTAAATACGTTAAAAATGAGGGTTAAAGTATTGAGGATTATCTGATAAACATAATTTGCATAGCAATGCATCATTCTTAAAAAGGTCGTGTCCTGCTTATTAACAATTGAAGGCACTTTTTAATATCGGTAGGTAAATACGATAATATGCAAATTAAGTTCACTTTCATTTAACCTTTACATAACGACATCCAGTAGTTTCAATTTGTAATTACTCTTTGGTTAAGCTGTCATGTCAGTGTTTAAAATTAATATTTGCCACAAGAATACATAGAAAACTGTAAATTTGTTAATTACAGTTATAATAATAAACTTTGTAATGCGAATTTAAAAAGATAACTATGCTGTGACGTCACCATGAAAAACTCTTTAAAAATGTATTTCTGCGTAGAAATCTTAAGAACTAATCAAAACTATTATACATAGCGAATTCATCGTATCACGGGACGGCCCTATACGGAACCCTCTCCATTTTCCCTTCCCTATTTCCTTTCGTCGACATCATAAGTTATTATTACAATTCAGTGTGCGACGTTTTTAAATATGCTAAAAGGCATTTACAGCAAAAAGATATGTCGCGAAAAACCCAGTTCCTCTAGTCGAGTGAGGCTCATACCTCTGGAGAGGGATTGTAAAGGCTGTCGTGAATGATGTCTACATAACTAGAGTTTGTCCCTTTTCATTCATAAAAGACATATATAAGATTAACATAATTATAAGCGACGGTTGTAAAATAAACGAGGCAGTAACTTCATCGAAAAATAAGGAGTGCTACAAAAAAGATATCGTATATAAACTTCAGCATATATTGTAAAGTATGATGGATACTTACCGAGTATGATTACCTATCCCTTATATGACTAGACTCTAGAGCAATAACAAGTCAATTGCTGTTTGTAACAAAGGAAGCCATAACAAAATCACAGAATATACTAAAGTATTATTTTTACAACATAGTTTAAATTCGAGCATTAAATTTTATTATACAAAAAAGAATTTTAAAAAGTGTAATCTTCTGTGCGGTAAAATTTCGCTTATTAATTGAATGACCAATCAATAACACAATTTACGAATCTATTTCCAATCATTCGCTCATAGGGGTTTGTTCAAACGATGCGTAAAGTTCAATGAGGTAGTGCAAACGAGATGGCTAGCTACTTTGTAGCGTAGCCGTTCCTTGTCTAGGTGTTGATGTCACAGTCACTGGTTGACATAGGCGATTGATTGCATTCAACAACGCTGTTCAATCACTAGTTTAGATCCGCCGAGTGATTGAACCTAACGTTCAACAGTACTACACTATAGCATAATGTCGATCAGCTAATTGTCTATCAAAAAAAGTTGATATTCTTCATAGTTTGTTAATATTTATTCTAAGACCGAACCAAGGGGTAAGCATAAATTTAACAAATAAGTTTTTTTTTTTGCTGCCGAGGCACCCTCGCGGGAGGGGCTAGAATTTTTCTTGATTTCATAAGGTTCCTAAAGGAGTCCCATTCCGTAGGCAGTATACGAATGTTGTAAAACTGTATCCAGTCGTTGCAGAGCCTTATTAATGTAATTATTTATTAAAAACTATTGTGTAATTTTTGAGGTGTACTGTAACTGAACTTTTTGTTCGGCTTATGTATCTTCTGTCACAGCCGCAGTCAATTTTATATACTCCAGGTGCCTCCAGAGGTAATCAATGCTATGGTGAATTGTAAAATTTTTTGAGGCGGAGTAAATATGGTAAGATTGGTTAGATAACTTACAGCAAAGGCGTATCGATGTGTATCGATGGCGTGGGAGTTGATGAAAATAAGCGTGGAGGTGTGTTGGATTTCTGTTGACTGCGTAACTTACCCTTTTAACCATAACGTTCACATCAAGCAATGCTAGAGATCTGTTCTTCTCGGGCACTGCAGCAAATTTCATTTATTAATGTGATTTAATATCTTACCCATTTCTGATGATCCACTGCAAACAATATTCCCTACATACCTTTCCACAAATTACCTTTTACAGGAAGTAGTTGATTCGAGGTTTTCAAAATGTGCCATCCGCAAATTGGCGACTACGCTCCCCATCTCTACTCCATCAATTTAAAAATAGAACTTACCTTTGTAAATGAAATAAAGTCAGGCAATGTTTTATTAACTTTTTTTTCGAGGAATATTATAGTCTTGGAGTTTTGATTTTGAAACTCGATATTAAAAATCAAGTCGTGGTCGAAATGCCGTTAATTCCTTAAATAGTAGTTTAAACTTATCTAATAAGACTAATCAAATAGCATTATGTCGTTATTATAAGCCGTTCTTGACATATCAAAAGGTCTTAAAATCTTTGTGAAAATTGTAGGATCTTTTAAATCTTGCGGTACTGATAAAAAGTAATCAACATAAAAACACATTTAAAAAACCTTTGTTGCTTTAAAAGAAGCGGAAATATTTCAAATGATTTCAAATTAAACTAACAAATTATTTTGTGGCGTTTACGTTGTAATGTAATTTATTTATGCATCAAGTAAATAAAATGATTAAGTTTTATCTATGACATCATCTGTGATGCCTAGTAAAATACCCACTCAAAATTTGCTATTATTGTTTCAATAACAGAGAGACATTCATTAAAAATAAATTAATTGGAATACTGATTGGATAATATTATATATAATAATTAAAATAGCGTGAAATCGGGTGAAATGAAATTAAACGAAAAATTATTTATTCGGCGTACGACATACACGAATAAAAAATAAAATACAGTAACAAAAAAAAATAAAATTGCGACACACCTAAAAGGTCAGCTCAGCATAATGCCTCCAGCCTAAACTGAGGCGCGGATTTTCAGCTAAAGCTATCAAGGAGCGCAGAAAAATAAGAAAATTTTATGATAATAGAAGGTTAATATAAATCGAACAGACAAAAAATAAACAAAAAATTCGCACTTCTTAAAGTTATACATAATACTGTAAATAACATTAATCTATATTAAACAAACTTAACACGACTTATTTCTAACAACGAGATTAAAAAAACGGTTTAGTCCTGCTCTATACATGAAGTTAAACAAGTATTTACTCAGGTGGTATAAATAATTATTTGTAGCACTTTCATACATTTATCCTTTCACGCCGCCAATCTAGAGATTAAGACAGTATTGTTTGATTTTCAGTTTAAAAGTTGAGAAAGAAGTATGTCTGCGCAACGGGTGGAGGGATATTGTTCAAAATGTTTGCTATGGTGTAATTAAAAGAACCCCTGTAAGTAGCTGTTTTGTGCTCCGGTATCTTGAGACCAGCAAGTCTAGTACTAGAAGCCCAAGTTATAGGATTCTGGACATGTTTGTTCTAAAGTACCTACCTACCAACGAAAAGCAATTCACATTTACGTTATAAATTTCAATAAACATAAAAACAATCATTCCTATTCGAACGGACAACCAAAATACGCGCCAAGCAAATTTAGCTATACCTAGTTAAATTTTATGAACCAGATCAAGCACTTTGAATCATACATTGAAGTATTTACATTATCAATTCTCTAGCAAAGTTTCAAACTATGGACCATTACGAAACATGGTCCAGACCGCCTCAGCTACACACATTACACGATGCAATGCTGTGTGATGCAGCCGTAGATGTCAAACAGTAAAATGCTGTCATAACTAATTTCTACGCAAACCGTGGCGTAAAATGACACTTAAAAAATGTTTTGTGGCACGATCAATCACTTCTTTGTTACAAAGTTTTATTTATTCAAAATGTTTGCCATAATTTCAACACTCGTGAAAATTTTATCGTACAATATACTTTTGTCGTTTTTATAAAAGCCCTTACGTTATTACACGCTTGCTGTTCGTATAATCTTCTTATAAAAGAAACTCGAGTGGGCTTGGGTAACGAAGCGGGACATAATAAAAGTTATTTATCGCGGTGTTCAAAATATAATGTTGGGGGCATCTACGGAGTACATCTTGACACACGATGTTACGAGAACTGTTTGTCATAAGCGATATTGTAACATTATGCACCTAAAATGAAGAAGACCAGGGTAGTACACGCCCCCAAGATAAACCTATTCATTCTAAACTTGAACATCGCGGGAAGAGAATCGATCTTCGCGGAAGTATTGGTTAGTAACCTTGCCTAATATGCTGGACGTCACAGGTTCGAGTCATGGCCGGGCATTCATTTGAGTAATTAACATAGATATTTGTTCTCGGATCATGGTTGTTGATATTTATATATGTATTATCATACTCGGTTCCCCAGTTCGCTGTATGATCAATCATAACACAAGCTCTGCTTACTTTAGGGTCATACAGTCGGTGTGTGTCTTTGGGCATTTATTATAATTATAATATTTCAATAAATCTAATCAGCAAATAAAAATCCAATTAAATTTTTTTACCTATAGCTTAGTTATTGAAGGCAATTCTTACAACACTTAATTTTGGAAGGAAAACATTTTGGTTAACAATTTTTTTTTGCGCAACAAATACTAGTGCAATTCCAATAGAATAGAGAATGAAGATTCAATGAAGATTGAATCAAATGAAGATTTTAAATATTCACGATTTCTTCGCAACATGCTCGTACTTATAGGAATTTCATAAATTGACAAGCGATCAATTCACAAACTTGCTCAGGAAAGAGTTTTGGTGTTGTCCTTTGACGGTTTTTTAAAATTTTGTTAAGTAGTTGTAGTAATTACACCAATTTTGACATAAACCGAGTAAAGATATTTTTTATTTTCCCTGCAAAAAGTATTTACCGGTTTAAGCAGTTACAAATTAAAACACTTTACTTTCTTTATTATTGACGAGTCCGAGTCGCGCTTTGGGTTGTTGCCGTGTACCGTACGCTGGACCTCCCAGGTTCGAGTCCTGGCCGGGGCATTAATTTATGTGTCGAACATAAATGTTTGCTCTTGGGTCATGATTTTAAAATTTATATATGTTTGTTTATTCTGGGTTCGCCCACATTTAACTATATGGTCCATCCATAACACAAGCTCTGTTTACTACATTCTACGTTCGCGTAGTAAGTGGCAATTCATATTTGCAAAATAGAACTAAAACAGTGAAACCCATATTTATTATGTTCTCATTCTGACAATTTTGTTGTAACGAGTCTAATCAAATATTAAACAAATAAACAATAAGAACAATATGTCGCCGCAGTCTTTGTTCAACTATCTCATTTGTACCAGCATTTATTTAGTGCTAGCCCAGAAAAGTGTGTTTTATGGTGGTACTTTTGATTTTGTAATTACACTGTTACTTATTATCTTAATATATGTTACAATACTTTTATTAATCTTTACATATTCATGTCTTATTCCATATTTTTTTATCTTCCTAATTCTATGTTTACCTTATCTTTCGTATTTTGCATTAAAATACATCAATATTTTACGAATATATTTTTCTTCTTCTATTTATTTTTCTTCATTACAACTTTGGTTATTTCGGAACAGTAGTTTAAGAAAGCTGTTCTACTTTTGCTCATCATAATTTGAGGTTCGCAATTGATATTTTGGTGACAATAAGAAGCTCAATATTAAATCTTTGGATGGTAAAGATTGGACACTCTGTTATGATGTGCTCGACAGTTTCCATTGCATTAGATTCACAAGGGCAAGATGGGTTCTATCTGCACCTGAATCGAAAAAGGTACTCCGAGAATCCACCGTGCTCTGTTAAAATTTGAGTCGTTACGTTTGACGTTTCAAGTTTTCTTACTACACTCTATGCTTCAATCGCATCAGGAAAGAATTATTTTTGTGACATTCGCCAAGTGACTGCGTACGTATGCATCTATTGACGAATGAAACAGGGCATTTGTCATAATGAGGCTTCCTTTTTGAATGGAGCGCCGCTTCCTTGGCCAGCTGGTCTGGTCCCGTTCATTCTCTGCAATTCCTACGTGTGCTTTTATCCAAAATAAAGCCACAGTTTTATTTTGTGTGGATAAAAGTTTCAGGTTATCCCTTGTTTTAATTGCAAGGAAATGAGGACAGTCCAAAGCCACAACAGACTGGAGAGCAGCCATGGAGTCGCTGTACAAAGCGACGGAGCGTTGCTTCTGTTTGAGTATCTTCTCTGTTGCTCTGTGCACAGCAAATAGTTCCGCCTGATAGACGGTGCAGTACGATGGTAAGGCAAGCTTGATGGACTTGGTTTCGATGTCGCCATACCAGAGTGATATCGAAGCACCGACTCTTCCGCCAATCTTGCTACCATCGGTAAATATATGCATATCGAAGTGAAGTTAGCTGCTAGTTGTTCTTCGTCTTCCAGGGTGAGGAACTCTTGGTTGGCATACTCTGCAGGATGTAGACTCTTACTTGGCAACGCCCTCCGCTCGACCTCTATGTCTCCAAGTGCTGGTTAGGGCACCCCCCTCTTGGCCTCGTAAAGCGAAGCAACTTCGCAAACTCTGATGTCAAGGGGGAGTATCCCAGTCAGCAGCAAAACTAAGTTCAAAGAGGTGGTCCGATACGAGCGACAGATTTTTTGGAGAAAGCCTCCTTGGATCGAATTTAGCTTTTCCCTGATGCACTTCTTTCTAGTCGCTGGTGCCCAGACGCTAGCCGCATACAAAATTATGGGTTCGATTGTGGCAGTGTATATGGTTCGTACCACTTCAGGGTGTAGTCTCCAATAGGTTTTTGCTGCTCTGGCCAATTGTTTGTATGCGGCTATCGTCTTTTGGCATATTTTCTTGACGTGTGTGTTAAACGTTATTTTATTATCTATCGTTACGCCCAACAACTTCATCTCACCTGTCATGATAATGTCAATTCTACCCATGCTCAGGCGGGGGTGCCGAATTTCAGCTTTCGCGTAAGTGTCATTGCACTTGTTTTGTGTGGCGCGAATTGAAGCTTGTTTTTGACACCCCAGGCGCGAACATATTCCAGAGCTGTGTCTCCCTCAAATACAAGCACCACATCGTCTGCGAAGGCCTGAGCGTGATACTGACGTGTCTAGAGCTCCTTTAAAATATTCAAATTTCAAAATATTCTAAACAAGAGGGTCACCTATAGAGCGCTGTACACAACCTTTTCCGGATTTCCTACGGCACTCCTCTACTGCGTATTTAACTAAGGGTTAAATTCGTATTCGCTTCCGTTGCTTAGATAGCTGTCAATGACCCTTCTCAAGTTCCATGAACATTTCTTTTCCACCTCACCTTATCTTTGGCCACCAAGCGCTATCAAATGCTCTCTCTCTTTGTCTAATGATACCACCAGTATTATTTTTCTTTGGTTTAGTATTGTGTTTACAAGTTGGATCAGATCATAGAGGGAGTCCTCAGTGTTCCTCTGCGGCATGAATCCGTACTGAAGTGGACTTATTCTGGGAACTAGGTGGTATTTGAGACGGGTCATTAACAGCTTTTCCAAGATTTTTCCAAGTATTGGTAAGAGGCCGATAGGTCTATAAGATTTGGGTGTACCGTAGTTCTCCTTTCCGGGCTTTCTGAGTATTACTACTGTGTCCTCCTTCCATATTTAAGGGAAATAGTGGAGCTCCAGACACTTCGCTCACCTAATGCAAAACAACCACAAGTGCAAAATTTTTCATTTTCGGGATATCTACTAGAAGTGATGCCTTATGACCCATTCTTTTACGTGCAAAACAAACATATCTCACAATTACTATTTTCTCATACTAGATGTTAGATAATTTTCTTTTACATTATTTAATTTCTTATAACAATATAATACAAAAAAAACACATTAGCCAATGTGGTTGTTTTGCAGTTTTGGTATGTGCAAAATTTTTGAGTACAAAACGGCCATATTTGGAGATCTGTTGTTTTTGAACGATAAAATCAATATCAATTGTCAGCTCGCTCAGTGACTTTGAAAGATGTGTTTACCGCGCTTTGCTTTTGTCGTTGTTTACTTTTGATTAGAAGGTGGATTAGAAGCAAATTGTTTTGGCGCATTTAAAATATTTTATCGTTAGAAGTAGCTAAATACCTACATAAAATAACGAAAAATGAATAGAGGACGCAAATTAATAAATATGGTTTTAGAGAATAAGGTAACTTGTTTACAACGTATCACTGGGTTCAAGCGGTAAGTTGTTTAAGTTTTCTTAATATTTCAGCTATTACACTTATTTGTATGCATATAATTCCAGGACGCGATTAATAGCACAAGTTCTTGCGAAAACTTAACAAAATTACATAATGTTGACCAGCGCAACTTCCAGCATGCCAGGTTCTTTGAGGCTCAGTGTAATCTAGATGTATGTATAAAATTATTTAATGCTTGGTTCAGTTTAAACGATATATGATTATTTAATAACCAACCTCTGTTTTTGTGTTCTAGTCTAATACTATACTCAACAACCCTGATATAATAGCATCTACAAATACCCATAATTCTGAAACTAATGAAACAAATACACTAAATGTGATTGATCAAGAAGAGCTTCAGATTCAAGGATCTTTAAACATTTTAGAGGTGAAATTTACTTTGAATATTTGACTTGACTTTATATACTTACCTATATTTTTTAAATCAAATGACAGTTGAACTATTTTCTCAATTTATTTCAGGGTTATAATGATGATGTTGACTTTAGTCCAAGTGACTCCGATAGTGATTACATTCCTCCATCACAAATAAGACATTGTTATGTCCCAGAAACTTCTTCAGATGAATGTGATCTTAGTGATATGGAAACAATACCAATCAGCTCTCCACCAGAAAGAAATCACAATGAAGCAATCACAATTAGTACTTCACCAGCGAAAGGGAGAAAACGTAAAAGACAAATACATAAGTGGAAAAGAAATATTTTAAAAGAAAAGGTGAATAAAGGGAAGATTCACAGATCGGTGAAGAAAACTATACCTGCCAAATGTGTTAAAGGCTCTTGTTCAGATATTTGTAAATTAAAGTGTAAAGAGAAAATTTGTTCAGAAGCACAAATCCAAATCAACAAGAGGTTCTGGGAACTTGGTGACCCTTCAAAACGAAGAAATTTTATTGTATCACATACAAAAAAAGTATGTCCCCGCTATAGGAGAGTTTCAGAAAATAAAACAAGAAGCAATAATTATGCTTACTATTTGACCTGGCAAGATGGAATAATGATAAAAGTATGCAAACAATTTTTTATGAATTCATTATGTATTGGAGACACATTTATAAGAAAAACACTTAAGAAACTAGATAGCTCAACAGGTATTTTAGAAGAAGAAAAAAGAGGAAAGCACGGGAAACAAAAAGGATTACCAGAGATAATAAAAAATACAATGCGCGAACATATTTCTTCATTCCCATGTGTTGAATCACATTATACGAGGGCTAACACTACACGAAAATTTTTAGATGGCAGTCTTTCTATATCTGAAATGTACAGGATGTATGTGGCTCAACAAAATGCTAAAGAGGAAGCCGTAGGAAAGAAGTGTATCTATGCTAAAATATTTAACGAGGAATACAATTTATCTTTTTTTTCCCCAAAAAAAGACCAATGTGCTGAATGTGCAAGTTTTAAGAACATGAAGGATGAAGATAAAGAGAAATATGGGGAGAAATATAAAACACATCAAGAGGAGAAAGAATTGAGTCGCAAAGAAAAAGCAAAAGATGTTTCAAGGGCCAAGTCTGCTGAAAATAATATAACAGTAGCTTGTTATGATCTTCAGGCTGTATTGACTGCCCCATGTGGAGAAATATCAGTTTTTTACTATAAACGAAAATTAAATTGTTTTAATTTTACAGTCTTTGAAATGGGGGCCAAAATAGGTCACTGCTATTTCTGGAATGAATCAATAGCTCGCAGGGGTTCTAATGAAATATCTTCTTGTGTTCATGAATTCATTAAAAGTTGCACTCCTGGGCATGCATTGATATTTTATTCTGACAATTGTGTTGGACAGCAGAAAAATAAGGGTATGGTAGCAATGTATTTACAAGCTGTACAAAATATGAATGTGCCATCCATAACACATAAGTTTTTGATTGCTGGACATACCCAAAATGAGGGAGACAGTATGCATTCATGCATAGAGAGGCAAAAGAAAAGAGTGTTGAAGTCTGGCCCGATTTATATTCCAGAACAATGGATACCAGTACTTCGTATGGCGAAAAAAGATTCAAAACCATTTATAGTTAATGAAATGGCAACATCCAATTTTAATAATTACATGGCTTTGGCTCAGTCAATGGGGTCAAACTATAATGTTAACCAAGACGGTGACAAGGTCCTATGGCATGAAATTGTGGTGCTAAAAGTTTCCAAAGAACACCCATTTCAGTTTTTTTATAAAACTAGTTACAGTGACCAGAATTTCAAACTGGTAGACATACGAAGGAGAAAACGTGGTAGGCCACAAGAGTTAATCCTGCAACCTGCATATACTAGCCCTCCAGGAATTGCAGCAGCCAAAATTAGTGACTTAAAAAGCTTATGTACAACTAATGTGATACCTAAAATTTACCATAGCTTTTTTAATGCCATTCCTGAGTCACATTCTTATGACTCTGAATAACATTTTATTTATTTTCAATAAAATATTGTAATGTGTTTGTTTTGCATTTCATCTTTTTTCCTTTCACCACATAAAAACACTCTGTAAAAGAACATTATTTAACATTATATGCCCAAATAGGCTATTTAATCGATTATTTATTCTGTAATGTCTAAAAACATTCTTAATTCATATAACTATAACAATGGTTTGCGTCAATATGGAATATTCGATTTTTAATAGAAGTCTAAAATTTTCAATAATTCATTTCTCCTAATGACGTCTTTAGCAGATGTGTTCGTTTTGCATTAGGTGAGCGACTTGTTCATGATCTCCAAGAATGTTAAGGGATCGTGCTCAATGGCCTTTCTGCAGGTATAGGCTGTGAGCCCATCAGATCCTGGTGCCTTTTTTGCGCTGAAAGACTTTGTTACCAAGCGCAGTTCAGTGAGCATAAATGGTGGATCTAATGCTTCACTAATTTGGTCCATCTCATTAATGTTAATCGCTAATGCTCTTATGCTTTTATGACATTGATTATCCTCCTTTTCGTCATCTTCTGGATAAAATGTCTCGGCTAATAGCTGAACTGAGGCTTTAGCATCCAACGTTTTCCCCTTCTATTGGATCGGCACATCTTCCTCTTTCTCTGCTTGGTTCTTCCCGAAACGTGGTAGATGCCGTCCCATAAGCTTTCTTTCTCCTGTTTTTCACAGAAGCTTTTCCAGCTTTGTGTTTGAGCTCTTTTTGTTGCTAACTCATATTCACTTTTCTTTTCCACGTACTTGTCGATGACTTTGGCACGGCGGCAAGGTGCGGAACGGCTGATCCTCCTCTTCCAGGTAACCATCTCCTTCTTCAACAGATGAAGATGCTCCAACCATTACGGAAAGGTAGGTGTCTAATTTCTTTTTATTTTAGGTATGGACTCTTCACAGGCTGCAGTGATTGTATTTGTATAGTGAACTACGAGGTTTTCTATTTGTCCGGTCTCTGTGACAGCTCTCACTGTACCAGGTTTCAGACAACGCTCAGCTTTTAATTGTTCCAGTTTCTCATGAAACTTTTTCCAATTAGCCTTTTTTGTATTATACAATCTCGTAGTTCTAGTGATACTATGACCCTTGTTTCTTTTTACCCCTAATTCGAAAGAGATGCTGTTGTGGTCCGATCTGGTCAATGATTCATTCACCTTCCTGTTTGCCACCCGGTCAAGTAGGTTCACCGAGCATGCCGTGATATCGACGTTGCTGGTGTATCGCACCCCTCCTCTGATAGTGTCAAATGTCGGTTTATTCCCGACATTGACGATATGAAGTTCATCAAGCGCCCCCAACATGTCCTCTCCCCTTCTGTCATTTTTAATCCCACCCTACCATGTATTTGTTGCATTTGTATCGCCTCCTACTACAAGCATATTGGTGTTTACCGTTTCCACTATTTTCTTTAGTTGCTCTAGATGCAGGTCCTATATTAAGTGATTTTTAAGTCTGGGTCAAAGACAGCTATTGCTGCTTGGACCGTGCCCGCGCCAGTGGACTGAAAGATCCTTGCACCCCTGTAGTTCCTCATTGAACCAACCCCTCCCACATAAGGTTCTTGTATGAGCGCCTGGTTGTTTTGCGCTTGCCTGCCTCTAAGACTAGTCCCTCGGTGGCCAGATTTTTCCTCTGCAGATTTGCTTGCAGTATGAGGTAGGGGTTGGATACAGCCTTGGTGCCTTTAGCAGTACGACACAGAGGATCTGTCCAATGTGTCCTACCGTTTTCGGATCGGGCATGCCTGGCTGAAAACGTTGTGTTCTCTCTAGTCGTACTTCGTAGCAGCGCAGTTCTTGCATGCTGGGGCTGTTCCCGCGACCCACTCCGCACACTCTGACCTCATGTGAGGGCCTCCGCAATGATTACACAGGTCGATCGAGCTTTTACAATAACGCCTTCCATACCCATATTCTAGGCACCGGGCACATTGTACCAGGAGCGATTGGTCTTCGACACGGACACGCTGCAGGTCGATATGCAGATTTCCGGTCTCTGTTGCCCTTTTCCAGATTTGTGGGGACATGCTTAGTGCAATGTGCCCCGTGAGCTGGTTTCTGGCTCTCTTTCTGTATTTTATTGTCATACGGTCTTCCTTGGGGTCCAGGTTCTTGAAGATTTCCTTGTTTTGATTTCGAATGGCTTTAGTTATATCTTCGTCTGTATGTATTTGCAGGACGTCTTTAAGTATGATCAGCGAGTCCTTGTTTTTAACATCCTCACATGTATATAGTTGATCTTCAGGGATGTAAACTGTCCCAGTCTAATATTTAGTCTACAATTAAAAAACGGTCCAGGTCAAGAAAGTTAATATCAACACAGTAAAAGTGTAGGCGTGCTTTATTCTATTCTATATTGATATTAACAAAAATATAAGAACCAATAACTACTTTAGTCCTACCTTAAAAGTATAGATGGCGCTACTGGTAGAATAAAGCACGCCTACACTTTTACTATGTTGATATTAACCTCACCCACCTTATGAGACTTTAAGCGTCTTCTTATATATATCGGGTGACGGGTTGCTCACTTCCCGGTTGCGGAGGGCGATGGCTGGGTCCCGCGTTTTGTCGTTTGGATACTTGGGGTAAGGAGATTTGCCTAGCTAACAGATGCAGATAAGAATAATTTTGTATAGAAAATTAGAGACACTGTACATTTGTTTTGAAAAAAATATACCCATGAAGTTTCTTGCCTGTTCTTCTTCACGAAGGGTTTTCCGAACTGGTGGTAGAGTCACGCTTTATTTGACGTCAATAAGAACAAGAATTGTCAATGTGAGAAATAAATATTTGAATTTGAATTTTGCATTTTGCATTTTTGAGGTCCATAGCACTTGGGGTTGGCAACCTTTCACCTTTCACACATACTCACGGTACAAAAAGTTCTCAAAATGTTTTCTTTCTCCATCTGCATGGATTTGTTGAATTCAAATGTTATATTATTATTACGTAGTAAAATCACAAAAAAAAAATTAATGGCGTGATTTTTATTTTTATTTTCTTACAGCTATTTAGACTGATTGTTGTGTTATACTCGTATAATTAATAACATGAAAAATAATACTTTGTTCTATAATTTAATTTCGTTAATTTTTAATAGGAATTAAGGGACTGACTGTTTTATTCGGTATGTATATAAATGGGCAAATATTATATTTTATTCTTAATATCAGAATCAAATGACTACTCGATACACAAAGAAAATTTTTTGAATCTGTTTATTTATTTAATTAATTTAATAAATGTGTCGGTCGGATAAAGTTGTTTCTGTTACCTTACAAAAAAGATGACCCGGTCTTCTCCAATGCAGTCGACATAGTATTGTTCAAATTTTGAATGTTTGAAAATGAATTGGTCTTGCACCTGATAGGTATATATGCAATATCTGGCAATTGACAACACGAATCTGTGTAAGTATCGTAGTATTAATTTTAACTTCCTGTGCCCCAAGTAAATTCTAAGTAACCAAATACAAATGTGCACATTGGGTTTTTGGCTGTTCTCTTAAAATAGGTACATTTTAATTTATGCGGGACATAACGAGGGTTATACTTTAATTACAGGGAATGTGTGGTTTAATGGACCAATCAGTCAAAATTCAAAAAAAGGAAACAAGGGTGCACGTGTTGTCGTTAAGAACAAAGTGTCAATATCTCCAAAATCGTATTATAATCCGTGACATAAGTTTTGTCTTGGCATGTCATGTTTCGCCTACAGGTGAGATGGTAGTGTAGGGTAACGAGTCACTCTCTTCCCTCTAATAAGGTTGAAGAGGGCGATGGCTCGATCCCGCATTAACTCGTGGACGGGTGCCGTTTGAGGGTGTTCGTCGTTTGGATACTTGGGAGAAGGGACACTTGCAAAACTAGCAGTCGAGATAAGAATAATTTTGTATAGACATAAAGAGACTGTAAATTTTTTTTGAAAAAAAATATACCCGTGATGTTTCTTGCCAGTTCTTCTTCACGAAGGTTTTTCCAAACTGGTGGCAGAGTCATGTTTTATTTGAAGTCAATAAGAACAAGTAATTTTCAATGTTTAGAAATAAATGAATGTAAAAAACATTTAAAAAAACAATTATAAAAAGTTGGCCAATTAGAACTATATATTTTATGGCTTTAAGATCTGTTGGAGGGCAAACGTCATATTCGTGTTGACTCAGAAGCTAACTTGGCTGAACTACGAATACTACAATGACAAATTTTTTTCATTGCTTCATTTTTGTATACTATAGATAATTTCAGTTGTAACACTTATTATTTACTTCTTATATATTTCGTTATTACATATATTTATTTATACTATTTATTGAATATAATAACTAAAAACACACTCTTCAAAAAAGAAGTTATAAAATATTTTAAAATTTTAAACAAACATACAAGATTCATATCAAACCAAATATACGTTTTTCTTCAAGCGAATTTTCGAGCAGAATTTTTCTTCAAGCGCATGAAAGTTAATAGTAGTGAAAAAGTTTATCTATGTATTAAAAAAGGCTGCATCACCGAGTATGATTGTTTCTGACATCGATAATATTTCTGTGGCGTCGTCTTTCAATTGTGATACTGAAAAATGCAATGAAATAATTTAAAAAAACCCTAAATCCTTAAATATCATTACGCAGAATATCCGTAGCGTGTATAAAAATCTTGAAAGTTTTATGGCACATATATCGCGATTATCGTTTGAACCGGATATGATATTGACGGAATGTTGGCTAGATGTAGATAAACCAGTGCCGCATCTTCCTGATTTAGATTTGATACCGTGAAGATCCTAGCAAAAGAGAAACATTTTATACCTAGGATGGTCAGAGAAACTATTGAAATTAAAAAACATCCAAATTTCAATAGAGAAGATGGTTGGAAACTGTCATCAACATGGGATCCAATACTTAAAAACATCAAAATGAAAAACCAGCAAACTGTTAGACTGCAAACTCAGGACACAGTCAGTGCCTTTTGTGTCAATCCGGGACGTTATGCGAGAAGACTGAGAAACAGATGGCGTTAATATGTATTGACAATCATGTAGTTTTTATTACTGGCAATAGATGAAGAACACCTTAGTCTATCGTGACCACGGCAACTGCAAAGATGCCGAAACGTCGAAATAATTTTAAAATTAACTAAAATATACGCGATAATATCCGGTAAAAAGTGTTTTATTTAAAATATGGATCGTGAAAATTTAAGAAAATATATTTTTAGAGAAGTTTAAAATTTTATCCCCCTCACAATTTGGATTTAGATCAGGCATCAGCACACAGGAAGCAGTAAATAGCTTGACAAAAAGCGTAGTGGATAAAATGGAACAAAAACAAAAATGTCTCGGTGTTTTTCTGGACTTGGAAAAAGCCTTCGATACCATATCGATACCTACTCTTGTAAAAAAGTTGGAAAACATAGGAATCAGGGATTTTGCTTTGAACATTTTCAGAGACTTCCTCAGTGATCGAGTGCAGAGGGTTAAAATCAAAAATTTCGTTAGTTCCGATGCTAATGTCACTTTTGGAGTCCCCCAAGGAAGCATTCTTGGCCCAAGTCTCTTCCTTATTTATATTAATGACATTTGCAATATGTCCCTGTACAATGGTAAAGTGTTCACATATGCTGATAATACGGCCCTACTTTTTTACGGAAAGACTTGGAGTGAGGTTCAATCTACTGCTGAAAAGGGTGTTCAAAGGGTAGTACAGTGGTTAAAAGACAATTTGCTTACCTTAAATATATCAAAATCTACCTATATTACATTTCATATTGATAGCGCTCCATCTGCAAATAGTAATATCGAAATTAAAATACACTCTTGTGATCTAAAATTAACCCAGATAAGCTCTTGTCTTAAACTAACAAAATTTAAAACTGTAAAGTGTCTTGGTGTGCTGTTGGATGAAAAATTAAGTTGGCTACCTCACATTCAAATTATAACGTCACGAACCCGTAAACTCATTTGGACTTTTAAAAAATTAAGACGTATATCGGACTTTAACTTATTGCGTACTGTTTATTTTGCTTTAGCACAATCAATCATAGGATACTGTATAAACACCTGGGGCGGCACATGTAAGACCTACCTAATTAGGCTTGAAAGAGCACAAAGGTGTCTGTTAAAAACTATGTTATCTAAGCCATATAGATATCTAACAAAAGAACTTTACCAAGAATGTCAAATATTAACAGTTCGGCAATTATTTATTCTCAGTTTAATAATTCAAAATTCAAATTCAAATTCAAATATTTATTTCTCAACATTGACAATTACTTGTTCTTATTGACGTCAAATAAAACATGATTCTACCATCAGTTCGAAAAAAACCTTCGTGAAGAAGAACTGGCAAGAAACTTCACGGGTATATTTTTTTTCAAAATAAATTTACAGAGTCTCTTTATGTCTATACAAAATTATTCTTTTCTGCATCTGTTAGCTCGGCAAGTCTTCCCTCCCCCCAAGTATCCAAACGACGAACACCCTCAAACGGCACCCGTTCACGAGTTAACGCGGGATCCAGCCATCGCCCTCCTCAACCATATTAGAGGGAAGTGAGCGACCCGTCACCCGACGCTACCATAAGAAGACGTACTTTAGTGACAATGACGCTTTAGATATTCATCGGGACGAAGAACTCATCGCACAAACAGACACATTACACATGCTTTGTTACAAATACTAGTACAATCCTGTTAATGAGGGGATTATACCCAAGGGCTTTTATCATCCAAATAATCGATAAGGATAGTTTATAATATGCTCTAGCACACAACTTCTCCTTTATAGTTTCTTTGAATTTTTCAATAGGAAGACCTTGGATATCCTCAGGAACCTTATTATAAAAGCGTATACATTGACCCATGAATGAGTTAGTGACTTTATGAAGCCTGCTATTATGAGCTGCCAGCATATTTCTTCCTCTTGTGTTAACATTGTGCAGATCTTTTTATCTTTTGAACATGGTTATGTTCTGTTTAACATACATTAAATTTTCTAAAATATATTGTGAATGGAAGGTAAGAATATTTATTTCCTTAAATTTACTTCTAAGTGACACCCTTGGACCGAGCTGATAGATTGCGCGAACAGCCCTTTTCTGCAGAATAAATATAACATTGATGTCGGCAGCACTCCCCCACAGCAGAATACCATATGTCATGAGGCTGTGGAAGTAACCAAAATAGACTAATCGAGCAGTTGTTTCATTTGAAATTTGTCTAATTTTTTTAACAGCATATGCGTTTTTTTTTTTTTTTCTGTTCCCCTCCGCGGGAAGGGCAGGAGGATAAAAATGCTCTGACGCATACTCTGGCGCGATTCCAAAGTTATGTGGGACTCGTCCCGACGCCTACCAGAACCATACCCACTAAAAACCCCCTGTCGGCTCGTGCATTTTTGCCACTCAGCCTTCATCTGAGCGACGGCCAATTGGAGAAAGAGGCCGCGCTAGCGGGGCCCTTAAGGGGTCACCCGCTGGGTTTTACATAGCACTGAAGGTGCTCAAAACAAATGAAAACTAAATAATAAACATTAAAAATTGACAATAAAATTAAATTTGCATTAATTCAGATTTACGTTAGAATTAGAATTTACGTTAGAATTAGAATTTGCGGCCTGAAGGGCCTCGAGATCTAAAGTTAATTGCGTACGTTCGCTTGTGTGCGCGTTTCTCGGTCTAGCGACTTTGTATACCGAATCTAAGACAGGAGCAGTATAAGAGACTGAATTTCGAACTAGCGGATTGGGATGGGATTCGGCGCGTTTGAAGAACGATTCTGAGAGTGTTTTTAGGTACTGTTGAACTGTAGGTAGTTCCAGATCTCTGTGCAGGTCCGCATTGCGCACGTACCAAGGTGCGTTTGTGGCCCTGCGACAGAAGAGGTTTTGAACCACCTGCAGCTTGTGCAGGACGGAGGGTTTGGCGTGGGCAAAGACTGGCGAAGCATATGACATGACTGGTCTAACGCAGACTTTGTAAAGCGTACGTTTATTTCTGAAGGACATTTTACTTTTTCTACCTAACATACTGTAAAGCCGGCCTAGGTAAAAACGTGCAAGTTTCGTTACTCTATCGACGTGAGGGTTGAAAGAAAGCGTCTGGTCTAAGATGACGCCTAAATATTTAGTACTAAGCTTCCAGGGGATGGGAGTGCCTTGCATTCTCAATTGGAGATTGTCGGGGATGCGACTGCGTCTGTAGTCGAAGTAAACCGCAGCGCTCTTCTCTGGGTTCACATCGATACGCCATTTTTTGAACCAAGCACCGAGGGTGTTTACAGCCTTTTGAAGTCTGGTGACGAGACCAGAGGCTCTGCGGCCTTTGGTGTAAAGGGCGGTGTCGTCGGCAAAGAGAGCGAGTTCGATGACTTTCGATGGAATGGGAATGTCTTTAGTGTATACGGAATACAAAAGAGGGGCGAGGACTGAGCCTTGAGGGACTCCAGCCTTTATGGGACGAGGCGCGGAGAGCGTGCCTTCATGTTTGAAACGAAACGTGCGGTCTTTGAGAAACGACGCGATTATCCTAACTAGGCGAGCCGGTAAGCCTATTTTATAGAGTTTATAAACGAGACCGCTGTGCCAGACTTTGTCGAAAGCCTTGGCTACGTCAAAGAAAACTGCGATCGTTTTCTTTCGTTTTGGATAGAAGCCGTCGAGTATGTACTCGACGATTCAATGGACTTGCTGAGGGCAGGAGTGCTTAGCGCGAAAGCCGAACTGGTGGGGAATTATGAGAGGATCGCCGTCTGTTGGAAACAGATGGTTCCGCATTCGAGAGAGTATGACTCTCTCGAGAAGTTTAGACATTGCCTTGAGGAGGCTGATGGGTCTGTGATTAGCCGGGATATTAAGAGGTTTACCCGGCTTGGGTATGCCTATGACTGTCGCTTCTTTCCAAGCTTTTGGAAAGTAGCTAAGGTCGAAGCAGGCATTGAAAATGATAGCTAACAAGGTAAGCACCTGTTGAGGCAGGTGCTTAAGTGCGTGGTTGGAAATACCATCCGCACCCGGAGCCTTTCTGGACTTTTGACTTTTGATGAGAAGCGAGATTTCATCATTAGAGACTGTGACGGGGTCGGCGGTGATGGGGAGAGAGTTTCTACGGAGAACTTCGTCCTCCACCGCTTTGATGTGAGTGGGATTCGCGGGTTGCGTGCTGGGCGAGCATTGAGACGCAACGCTGTCAGCGAAGCATTCGGCTTTCTCTTCGTCTTCGAAGGCAATAGAGCCGTCGGGACGAGTGAGAGGAGGGACGTGAGAGGCGGCGTCTACGCGTAAGGCTCGGGCCATTCGATAATACGCTTGGTGGGACGGGGAGATATTCGCCATGAGATCGTTCATCTGGGCGTCTCGGAGTTCCGCGAGGCGAGATCTAACTTTGCGTTGTAGCTGATTCGCAGCTGTTCTATAGGCGGGCGTGGGATATTTCTTGGCTCTCCGGAGAGCCGCGTTCTTAGCTTTAATAAGATTGCTAATGGCTAAGGGAAGCGTGGGTTTGCCTTTCTTAGCAACCTTTTCGTTTACACTGATGGCTGAGTTGATAGCATCAGTGAGAGAATTTACTAACGAATCTATTTTATCCGGGCTATCTAATTGATCGGGCGAGATCGCGAGCGGAGAGTTTGGGGCCTCTAAGGCAGAAACTATCGTATTTTTAAAACCTTTCCAGTCGGTAAAGGTCTTAGGAGAAGTGACGTTAACGTTAGGCGGTCCTAGCACGAGGGAGACGGGGCGGTGGTCAGAACCTAAGTCATCGAGCGGTTCGATAGACCTGAGGTCGAGGTTGATATGCTTGACGATTGCAAAGTCGAGGATGTCCGGAGAGTGGTTCGGGTTGTCGGGATAGTGAGTGGGAGTGATAGGGGAGACGACGTCTAAGTCGAGTAAGTTGGTGATGTCGAGGAGAGCTATACCGCTTTGGTTGGTTGATAGGCACGTCCAGTCAGTATGTTTGGAGTTAAAGTCTCCGAACATAATGACTGAACGGCCGAGGGCGAGAATGGTCTCAAAGTCGCTGCGGATAGGTTTGGTGCCAGAGGGTATGTAGACTGAAGCTATGATGATGGTCGGATGACCAGTCATAGCCAATCTACATACGGTGGCTTCCATGTTGAGGAGAGGAGGGGTAGGGAGAGGACAGCAATGGAATCCTCTTTTGTAGTAGATAGCAGTGCCGCCGAAACCGTCGCAGTTAGGCCTATCGTTACGTGTAAACGCGTATTTAGGAATAGCGAATCCCCTGGAGCGATTAGGAGTGAGCCATGTCTCCTGGAGGAATAGTTTGAGCTCGGGAAGGTTGGTGCTTAGGCTACGAACGTTAAAAGATATTAGGGATAAGCCCTTGGGTTTGATACGACAGGACGCGGGATTCGCGGGTCTAGACATTATAATTTACTTTTTTACGAATTTATACAAAAATAAAGAATTTACAACGAACTTAGGAGCGAGTGATGCTCGGCTAACGCGAATAAACGCTCTTGAGGAGAGCGGGCGGCTCGCAGTTTGCGTGCGAGTATGGAAATTTCATTAATGTCTACGTTTTGGATAACGTCGAATACGGTCTTCATGTCCTCAGCCAACGACGACTGAGGTGCAGAAGACGGAGCGGGACGCGGCCCTACGGGAGCTACGGGAGCTGGGATGGGTCGGGAAGGTGCAGGCGGGACGGCCGGATGCTGCCTCCAAGACAGAGCCGGAGTAGGTGTCGGCTGAACGGGCTTTGCTTCCGGGGGACCCCGGTTGCGCAGCGGCGGGAAGTTAGCGTGAGTGAGCGGCGGCGCCGGTTTAGGCGCGACCCTCTTGGTGGTGGAGCGCGGAGCGCGCGGGCAACCCCTGTAGTTAGCTGTGTGGCCGGACTGGCCGCACAGCACACAGGCAGGGGGGGAAGTGGATTCAGGAGTGCGCGTGCACTCCTTTGTGAAATGTGGATCCAGGCACTTAACGCACCTGGGGGGAGCTGAGCAGTTAGCCGCTGCGTGGCCATAGAGCTGGCAGCGGTGGCACTGCCCAGGGTGACCACGGGGGTTGGGACGCTCCACGGAGATATTTGAGAGTCCGCAAATTGTGCGAGCCTCTTTGAAGATCTCCTTCGAGTTGGGAGTATTTGACAGGATTACTAAAGCTAAGGGAAAACGCCTACCGCGGTTGGAGTGCATCTTGTGCACTGCTGTGACCGGGAAACCCTGAGACTTAAGGTCATCGAGAATTTCTTCGTTACTGAGTTCGAACGGGACGCCCCGTAGTACAGCGCGGATCTTACGCTCCTCCGGGAGGGCGTAGGTGTGATACGCGATATGATTTAATGATAGTAGCCTGGTAAACGCGCGGAAGTCGTCGACGGTCACTACTTGGATTTTGATTGTATCGCCAGCGTTGGCGGCTTTTAAGTAATTAATTTTGTGCTCTTTGCACAAGTTTGAGACCGCGGTCCAGCGCGCTTTTTCACGCAGGAATACGGGCGGAGGGAGCTGAGGCTTCGGCGGGACGGGAGCGCAGCGCGTCGCTGGCTTCGATGTGACCGACGGAGACGCGGTTACTACGAGCGATTTTAACGGCGCGGGGGCTGGTGTTGAAGACACCGGGGAGGGCTCGGGTATTGAAGATACCGAAGCTTTCTTCGAGCGCTTTTTGGAGCGCTTGGCGACAAGTTGGAACGCGGGCTCAGGAGAGCCGGTTAAGGTGACGGCATCTGACGAAGTATCAGACGCGGGTTCGGAGTCGCTCCCGGGAGCGGTACGCTTACGACGCGACGCGTGAGAGGATGCGACCGATTCGCAGTCCATCTCGGACGAGGCGGGAGACGCGGGAGAGCTGTAGACCTGAGGGGTCTGGACGTCGGAGGCCTGAGGGGCCGGGATTGAGGCCTGAGGGGCCGGGGTTGAGGCCTGAGGGGCCGGGGACGCGATAGTAGCCTGTAAGGCCTGCGTTAGTACGTCATCTGGGATGGGGCAACCGGACGCCGCGAGCGCCTGGGCGAACGACCTAAGAACGTTTACAAGGTCCATTGGAGGGCTTGAAAATGTAATATATAAATATATAATGTATGCCTAGGTCCCCTAGCAAACCTAGCACCTAATTAAATAACAAATGCCTAGAGTTCCTAAATAAAAACCTAGCAACCCTAGCGGCAAACCTCCCTACCAGCGGTAGGGGGGCTGGGGAGAATAACTTGAAAACTAACCGTAGTACGCCGAAGGCCGCTACCTAGAAACCTAAAAAAGGGTACGCAGGTAAAGAGTTGACCGCGTTAGGGTCAACCTTTACCGACAGAAAGGACAAGTACACACGAAAACACACAAATATGATAAAAATAAATATGAAAATAGGAGAAAAATAAATAAAATAGAGAAGAGAAATAAATAAAAATAAAAAGGACTGGTTCAGTACAAATTCGTTGTCACCGTTAAGTATCCTTTGCACTGAAACCAGACTACTTACGCTGGGCACAACACTGCACTCAGCACAAGCACAACATAACTTAGCACAGCACTTTGAAGACTAAGGGGCTTAGTCGCAAAGAAAAATACGCACTTCGATAGCACTCAGAGGGAGTAGAAAGAACCTTGAAAACCGTAGCACGGAACCAACACGCTAAACCGTGACGTCAGTAGACTGAGCGCCACGGAGTATCGGGAAGGGACCAAACAACGGAGAACGGGGTCTTGCACGTCCGCACCGCGTGGCGATCGGAGCGAGAAATGAGCATATGCGGCAGAGCCAAGCCTTTTCGCTAAACCATCAACATGCGGTCCCCACTGCAGTTTGGCGTCTAAGGCCCAGAAATACAGTTGAGTTTACAGGAGTCAGTTCCTGGCTCTTAACTACAATGTTTGTGTTTACCTGTTTGACATTTGGCAATGTAAATTTAACACATTTCGTTTTTTTTTTCATTGAGGAGCAAATTATTAGCTGAGAACCACTGCTCTGTGTTGCAGATGCATTTGTTCACCGCTCGATAGTAAATTTCATGTCTTTTGATTTTAAACAAGAAGGAAGTATCGTCAGCAAACAATATGACCTCGCATTGATTCTTAACGACCGATGGCAGATCATTAATATAAACTAAAAATAGGAAAGGACCAAGAACTGAGGATATATATAGATTAACAAATCAACACAATAATACTCATTACGATCCTGAGATTTATCGTAATAAGCGTAGGATTCCTAATATTACAAAAACAATCAACTGTCGTACTACTTTTGCTAAAAGGCTCTTTACTCTTTCCTCTCTGTGCACCTCTACAATAAAATAAATAAAATTTTAAACTTCTTCCCCCAAACCGTGTATGAATGTAAAAAAAAGATTAGGGCCTGGTTATTATCTATGGACTATTTTGAAACTGAAAAATTATTTACCTACCAAACCTAAATGCTGGAAACTAAATGTAATAAAATTCTTCATGTAAACTTTCATATCATACAATATAAAAAAATTATAAATTAATACACATATATATATTCTATTTATATTTACAAATTCTTCATTATTCATTGGGTACACAAACATTTATTCACGCAACGTACACCACACATTCATACATTCTTAATAATCTCACTTTAATTTACACAGTAAATCGTAATGTATAATTATAACAATCCATTTTTGAACTACAACTGTATATACTTTTAAGAAATTAAAATGGAAGAGGGCGCTGACCCCTAAAATACAAACTTTGTTTAGTTTAGGGGTCAGAGACTTCACATAAGCTTGTAACCTTTTCTGACTTAATAAAAAAGTTATTATTATTATTATTAACTATGCTAAAAATATTTTAGCCGTTGTATTTTATGTGAAATTATTATTTTTTATCAGTTCCAAATATAATGAAAAGTTATTTTAGCTACTGTTTAGAAAATTTCTTTTTTCTATTTTATAATTAAGAATCTTGAGACTTTTCATCAAAGATGTGCTTTATATGGTACTTTATAAGAAAATTTAAGTACCTAAGCTTAAAATCAAACTCCAAAGTCTGATATATCAGTTTGATAGGTATAAAAAAAATGTGGAAAAATACTAAATATTTTAAAATTACATTCTGCATTATGTTCTACTTTGAAACAAAAAACAAAACATCATGTGACCATACTGAGCGACGTTTCCATATTCCGCCATGTTGAACGAAAATATGAAACAGTATCCTTGTACCATTGAATCTGTGGCAACTTGTTGTTTTTCTAGGCTGTGGTTTGTTCAGGTCCGTTTGTCGAACTAAAGTGGCCTGTGGTTTCAATAATAGATATGTATTACGAGTAAAGACGTAGTAAGTTTACAGTAACTACTTATAAAAATATTTAAAACGAAGGTATATTAAACATTTGAATAACTTTGAAGATGTTAAATGATCACAAAGATCATAATCGTTATGGCAACTTGAAATAATCAAAATATCCTTTTACATATTATCAATTACACAATCAGAACTAAAGCTTTTGCGGTTGTTATATAAATGGTAAACAATTAAATCAAACGAAAAACTCTAAATGATCTCAGTAAAATATAAGTAACAGCAGAATAATCTTCGAAACTTGAAATAAAATTAAACATAAACATGACAGATATCAGACACTCCATGTTTTCATTATATTATAGTGATTTACGGATATTAGATTTTTCTAAAAGAAAACTAAACTTAATTATGAAATATTACCATTTAATTCTCCTTCCATTTATTTTATAGAATCCTGGCTACACACGTACAAAAGCCAGCTAAACGCCCCTTAAATGTTGGAATGCCTCCTTTTCACTACAAAGGCTTACGAAGATGATTAACAAAGTTAAATTTGCCAAGCACGGGGTTTAAATGAAGTTCATATTTTACGTCATTTACAAATGTTTCCGGAGTATTACTTCTATGTGGATCCTTCTTATGTCGTGGCCAACTATTTTGGGAAAGAACAATGAAGAAATTACGTTCGGGCAACCTTTGTAAAAATGGAAATAAATGATTAAATAAAATACTTACCTACTCTGGTTTTTTTGTTCATTATTAAGTTCTCTTTTAAATAATTGAATTTTTTTACAAAATAAATTCTCATTTTCCAATTTAAAAAGGAATAAAGGTCGTTGCTGCGTACTTTACGCGTTTTGGTAGCGTCGGGTGACGGGTCGTTCACTTCCCTCTAATATGGTTGAGGAGGGCGATGGCTGGATCCCGCGTTAACTCGTGAACGGGTGCCGTTTGAGGGTGTTCGTCGTTTGGATACTTGGGGGGAGGGAGACTTGCCGAGCTAACAGATGCAGAAAAGAATAATTTTGTATAGACATAAAGAGACTCTGTAAATTTATTTTGAAAAAAAAAAATATACCCGTGAAGTTTCTTGCCAGTTCTTCTTCACGAAGGTTTTTTTTCGAACTGGTGGTAGAATCATGTTTTATTTGACGTCAATAAGAACAAGTAATTGTCAATGTTGAGAAATAAATATTTGAATTTGAATTTGAATTTGCCTGGCCATCTAATTATCTGGCCGCCGCGATTAAGGACATCATTACATTTTTCTTCTCGCGCAGCTTTAATTTTGGTATCATTCTAGAAAGGATTTATAGAAAATGTTTAAGTATATTTTTAAGACGAATATCGGTTTATGCAATAAGGACGGAGCCTCTTTGCAATTTCTCGGTCAAGTTATTTTGAATATCATTATCGAAGGAATTGTGTTCAAACGGACTTTTTATATTTCAATGGCGGTATCGCGAGATATGATTTTTGGCCAAGATTTTTTAACAGTCGACAAAGTAATTCTAGATTTTTCAAATGTTCTCTTAAATTTGTATCAGACTTTGTTGTTTGGCAAATTTTTTTTACTTATTACGAAAAATGAGTCATGAATCATGGATTTATATCCATTTCCGCTGTTTGGACAGATATACATAAAAGTTGTTTTCTAATTTAATTACCATCTTTTTTACGCCTCTTCTCAAATAGAGAAGATGTTTGTAGATGCAAGTTATTTTGCTTTAAGTGCGTGTCTTATGCAATAAAAACTTTTCCCTGTCGCATCTCGTCAGTTAAGTGATGCAGAAACCAGTTATTCTAAAACTTAAAAGGAATGTTTAAGTTAAGTGTGGGCATTAAATAATTTTAAACATTATTTACTGATGTAATAATATCTTTAAAATAAATAAAAGTCCGAGACGATTCGGTGTTATTATTTATTTTGTCTTCCCGTACTTTAAAGAACCTACACGGGCTAAAACAATGTTATTTACAATTTGAAGTTGTAATGACGTGCATTTTTCCTTGTGATTATTTTCAATTATCTTACTTTGTGTTGAGATCTCGTTTAGCCAACCACAAAAGGTTTTAAAAAGTCAGGAATTAAAAAGAAAAAAAGTTATCAACGACTATCTGAAATGCCATCATCGGATTTATTATTATCTAACAATCGCTTTTGTCCACACCAAACAATAACCATTACAATGTGCGTAAACGATTTCCTGCGATATTGAACATTAAACAGTGCGGAAAATATTACGCACCTTCTAGAAATTGAGTAAGGGCTGTAAATAGTATACAAAGAAAACTTTAATAGAAAAATGTGTCCCCAAGAGGAAATAAAGTAAAATTGATTTCACGTATGTTAATTCTTGCGCGGGTCGTGTCATGGTCTATTTGTTTCAGAGCTCGTGTCAATACGAAAAAATTTCAGGTATTTATACGAATATTACACTAAAATTCGTATAAATATGAAATTGGTTTTTATATACAGGGTGATTCGTACAGATGGGTTAGTATGGGAAAGTCTGAAACTAAAGCAGATAGAGTTACTAGAAGTAAGTGTTAGTATGGATACTATATCAATATCATGACAAGATATAACTGAATTTTACTGCTTAGTTACAGAAAAGCCTTAATTAGCTTACCTTAAGTAGGAACGACATTAATTCTTGTAGCAGCAGCATATAGACCATTTGAACACAGATTCATCTCTTGCAAGTGTGAAATCGTTAGTAATTAGTAGTAATTAAAAGTAATTATTGTATTCAAGCCAATGACTTAAACTATTTTTAAGCACTTACCTTCGATCTTGATGTTCCCGAGTCTGACGCCGCTGACAACCAAATGTAGTAACAGTTTTTACAACTTACGATTCCTAAGCTGACTCTGCTTCGACGGTGAAGAAACTTTTGAGGGTAATCACATACCTAATAACCTATTTCGACGGTAAATTGCAGTTTTTAAGTGTGGCAGACATTTTCTCCTTGCTAGAGACCGCTGAGATGTTTCTGCAGTTGGGTATAATAAATAAATAAATCTTTCTAACAATCACACCACATTATCTAGCCCAAATTAAGTATCATTAAAAAACTTGTGTTATGGATACTAGATAACGGATAAATAAACTTAAAAAATATATAAACATACATACACATCCATGACTAGAACGCAAATATGATAAAATATCTGCCTCTACCAGGATTCGACCCGGGACCTCTGGCATGGAAGGCAAGGCTCCACACCAAACAGGCCGTAAATAAAGCTGTTCCGGAAGAAAGCAGAAAGGCGCAGCAAAAGAATTAAATTTTAGACATAACGCACACTTACACAATCATGTCCTATAAAAAAATAACATACTTATTTGAAAATCTTTGTGTGCTATCTTTCGAAACTCAAAAATCGACGACATAGTTTACCTATACATAGTTTACCCGAGAAGATCCTTGCCAGTTCTTCTTCACGAAGGTTTTTTCGAACCGGTGGTAGAGTCATGTTTTGACGTCAATAAAAACAAGTAATTGTCAATGTTGAGTAATAAATATTTCATTTCATTTCATTAGTTCCTTATAGCAAATATTGACGACTGAATAGCCCTGAGGAGGTCCCAGGTTCCAGTCCTAGCCGGGGCATTAATTTATGTGATGAACATAAATGTTTGTTCTCGCGTTATGGTTGTTCATATTAATATATGTATGTTTATTCTGGGTTCCCCCCCAGCTCGCTGTATGGTCATATTGAACACAAGCTTTGCTTATTTTGGGGCCACTTGGGGCTTTATTATTATCGTTAAAAAAATTAGTGTAACTTATAGTTTCCAACTTTCCCATATTGACCTCTCAATGATTAATCCTGTATAACTTAAAATCAATTAAATAATAAATTACATAGCTCAGGAAGGCCCCGACACCGTATGATGTAAATTTTTGTATAGTTTTTACTTTGCTGTAATTTTTTTTTACTTTGTCATATTAAATTGAGATTGAAACAGTTACTGTGTATTTATCAAATTCCCTGTCTTGCGTCCCGTTTCCCTGTGTATCCTGCATTTCTTTATAGCGATTATCTTATACTTGTGGATCGCTCGCAGTTTCGTCCACGTAACTCCTGATGCCTTAATGATGCCTTTGATTAGTGTACCGTTCTTTTGGTAAAATATCAGCAGGCCTTATCGATTACAGTATAAGTGAACAAATCCTTTTAATACTAGTCTTATCTTCACTACAGGCCTGTCCGTGCTCTCACCAACCACACTCCTAATCCTGTGAACACATGAACATCGTACAAACAAATTGTTTATAATAATAGAATGATAGAACACATTTACAAATGTCTAGTTCAAATCTCAATATTAGCGTTATGCTCATCAAAAATTTAAAATTCAAAATATTTCATTTCATCTTTGGCAAAAACAAAATTATTTTATAAAAGTCTTTATCTTGATCATCATTAGCATGGCCGAAGCAGGAGTTCACTTTAAACTTCGGCTTTTCAAAGGTATTATAGAAAGGAACAAAGTTGGAGGAAACAAAACCTTGGCACTCTTTCGTCAAAGTTGTTAAATACATAAAATAAAAGGTATACAAATCAAATACGGTATGAAAGAAACAAACCTATTTCGATAAGAAGGAAGCATCTAATATTATAAATCCGAAAGGGAATTTGTGATTTGTGACTACTCATTCTATCATCATAACATTTTTTATAAGCCTTTTGATAAAAGAAAATATTGCCATGAAATTGCACTAAAGGGCTCCGTGTTAGGTCCTATCCTCTTTAAAATATTCATCAATGATATAGCAGAATCCATCAAAAACTCAAAGGTATTATTATTTGCTGACAACTTAAAGATTTATCGTTGCATTCATTCGATGGCAGACTGTGATTTTGTGTAGGAAGACTTGAACAGAATATGGCCCTGGTGCACACATAACGATATGACTCGTAACGTTAAAAATGTTTACATTTGAACTTGACCAGAAAGAAAACTCCAATATCGTACGTGTACTCTATTGATAATGTTCCACTAAAAACAGTAACCGAAATTTCTGACCTCGGTGTGACCATCGATAGCAAATTAACATTCAAGCCACATATTGAAAAAACTGTTAAAAATCGGCCCAGCTACTAGGATTTTTAAAGAGAAATACAAAGGAGTTTCGTTCTTCTAACACAAAAATTATTTTGTTTAACTCCCTTACACGTAGGTAGCAACTTAGAATTTTCAAACTTCGTGTGGAATTCGTTTTACGCTGTCTTCTCCCAACGCGTCGAAAGCATTCAACGAGCTTTTACTAAGCACCTAGCTTACTTATGCACGGGTATATCACCGTAGGACCGACTGAGTTTCTTTGGATATCTTTTGTGACAACGAATTTGTACTGAACCAGTCCTTTTATTTTTATTTTATTTCTCTATTTTATTTATTTTTCTTTTCTCCCACTTTCATATTATTTTTATCATATCTGTGTGTTTTCGTGTGTATTTGTCCTTTCTGTCGGTAAAGGTTGACCTTAACGCGGTCAACTCTTTACCTGCGTACCCTTTTTTTAGGTTTCTAGGTAGCGGCCTTCGGCGTACTACGGTTAGTTTTAAGTTATTCTCCCTAGCCCCCTACCGCTGGCAGGGAGGTTTGACGCTAGAGTTCGCTAGGTTTTTATTTAGGAATTCTAGGCATTTGTTATATAAATAGGTGCTAGGGAACCTAGGTATACATTATATATTTATATATTACATATTGTAATTCCAAGCCCTCCAATGGACCTTGTAAACATTCTTAGGTCGTTCGCCCAGGCGCTCGTTGCGTCCGGCGCCAACTTATCAGATGACGTAATAACGCAGGCCTTACAGGCATCTATCGCGTCCCCGGCCCCTCAGGCCTCAACCCCGGCCCCTCAGGCCTCAACCCCGGCCCCTCAGGCCTTAACCCCGGCCCCTCAGGCCTCCAACGTCCAGGCCCCTCAGGTCTACAGCTCTTCCTCGTCTCCCGCCTCGTCCGAGATGGACTGCGAATCGGTCGCATCCTCTCACGCGTCGCGTCGCAAGCGTACCGCTCCCGGGAGCGACTCCGAACCCGCGTTTGATACGTCGTCAGATGCCGTCACCTTAACCGGCTCTCCTGAGCCCGCGTTCCAGCTAGTCGCCAAGCGCTCCAAGAAGCGTTCTAAGAAAGCCTCGGTATCCTCAATACCCGAGCCCTCCCCGGTGTCTTCAACACCAGCCCCCGCGCCATTAAAATCGCTCGAAGCAACCGCGTCTCCGTCGGTCCCATCGAAGCCAGCGACGCGCTGCGCTCACGTCCCGCCGAAGCCTCAGCTCCCTCCGCCCGTCTTTCTCCACGAAAAAGCGCGATGGACCGTAGTTTCAAATCTTTGCAAAGAGCAAAAAATCAATTACCTAAAAGCAACCAACGCAGGCGATACAATTAAAATCCAGGTTGCGACCATCGACGACTTCCGCGAGTTCACCAGGTTACTCTCTCTAAAACAAATTGCTTATCATACCTACGCCCTCCCGGAGGAGCGTAAGATCCGCGCAGTACTACGGGGCGTCCCGTTCGAGCTCGCGAACGAAGAAATCCTGGAGGACCTTAAGTCCCAGGGTTTCCCGGCCGAAGCAGTGCACAAGATGCACTCCAACCGCGGTAGGCGTTTTCCCTTAGCTCTTGTAATCCTTACCAACACTCCCAACTCGAAGGAGATTTTCAGAGAGGCTCGCACAATTTGCTGACTCTCGAACATCTCCGTCGAGCGTCCCAACCCCCGCGGTCACCCTGGGCAGTGCCACCGCTGCCAGCTATATGGCCACGCAGCGGCTAACTGTTCAGCTCCTCCCAGGTGCGTAAAGTGCCTGGATCCTCACATCACTAAGGAGTGCACTCGCACTCCCAAATCCACTTCCCCCCCTGCCTGTGTGCTGTGCGGCCAGTCCGGCCACACAGCTAACTACAGAGGTTGCCCGCGCGTTCCGCGCTCCACCACCAAGAGGGTCGCGCCAAAACCGGCGCCGCCGCTCACTCACGCTAACTTCCCGCCGCTGCGCAACCGGGGTCCCCCGGAATCAAAGCCCGTTCAGCCGACGCCTACTCCGGCTCTGTCTTGGAGGCAGCGTCCAGCCGTCCCGCCTGCACCTTCCCGACCCATCCCAGCTCCCGTAGCTTCCGTAGGGCCGCGTCCCGCTTTGTCATCTTCACCTCAGTCGTCGTTGGCTGAGGACATGAAGACCGTGATCGACGTCATCCAAAACGTCGACATTAACGAAATTTCCGTACTCGCACGCAAACTGCGAGCCGCCCGCTCTCCTCAAGAGCGTTTATTCGCGTTAGCCGAGCATCACTCGCTCCTAAGTTCGTTGTAAATTCTTTTATTTTTGTATAAATTCGTAAATAAATTAATTTTAATGTCTAGACCCGCGAATCCCGCGTCCAGTCGTATTAAACCTAAGGGCTTATCCCTAGTATCTTTTAACGCTCGTAGCCTTAGCACTAACCTTCCCGAGATTAAACTGTTCCTTCAGAACAAAGAACCTGACTTATTCCTTTTCCAGGAGACATGGCTTACTCCAAACCGCTCCAGGGGATACGCTATTCCTAAGTACGCGTTTACACGTAACGATAGGCCCAACTCCGACGGTATCGGCGGCACCGCTATATATTACAAAAGAGGCTTCCATTGCTGTCCTCTCCCTATCCCTCCTCTCCTCAACATGGAAGCCACTGTGTGTAGATTGGCTATGACTGGTCATCCGACTATCATCATAGCTTCAGTCTACATACCATGTGGCTCCAGACCAATCCGCAGCGACTTTGAGGCCATTCTCGCCCTCGGCCATTCAGTCATTATGTTCGGAGACTTTAACTCCAAACATACTGACTGGACGTGCCTATCGACCAACACCAGCGGTATCGCTCTCTTCGAAATCACTAACTCCCTTGACTTAGACGTCATATCCCCCATTACTCCCACTCACTATCCCAACAACCCGACCTATTCTCCTGACATCCTCGACTTTGATTGCAAAGCGATATCAAGCGAATCAATCTTGATCTCAGGTCCATCAAACCGCTCGATGACCTAGGCTCTGACCATCGCCCCGTCTCCCTCGTGCTAGGTACGCCTAACGATAACGTCACATCTCCTAAGACCTTTACCAACTGGAAAGGCTTTAAAAATACGTTAGTTTCAGCCTTAGAGGCCCCGAACTCTCCACTCGCGATTTCGCCCGACCAATTAGATAGCCCGATTAAAATAGATACAGTAGTCAATACTCTCACTGATGCTATCAACTCAGCCATCAGCGACAACGTAATTATTGCTAAGCAAGGCAAACCCGCGCTTCCCTTAGCCGTTAGCAATCTCATTAAAGCTAAGAACGCGGCTCTCCGGAGAGCCAAGAAATATCCCACGCCCGCATACAGAACAGCTGCGAATCAGCTTCAACGTAAAGTTAGGTCTTGCCTCGCGGAACTCCGAGACACTCAGTTTAACGATCTTATGGAGAATATCTCCCCGTCCCACAAAGCGTATTATCGAATGGCCCGAGCCTTACGCGTAGACACCGCCTCCCACGTTCCTCCTCTCACTCGTCCCGACGGCACTATTGCCTTCGAAGTCGAAGAGAAATCCGAATGCTTCGCCGACAGCATAGCGGCACTATGTTCGCCCAGCACGCAACTCGCGGATCCCTCCCACATCCATGCGGTGGAGGACGAAGTTCTCCGCAGAGAATCTCTCCCTATCACCGACGACCCCGTCACAGTCTCTAATGATGAAATCTTGCTTCTCATTAGAAAGCAAAAGTCCAAAAAGGCTCCGGGTGCGGATGGAATTTCCAACCACGCACTTAAGCACCTGCCACAGCAGGTGCTTACCTTGTTAGCTATCATTCAAATTCAAATTCAAATTCAAATATTTATTTCTCAACATTGACAATTACGTGTTCTTATTGACGTCAAATAAAACATGATTCTACCACCAGTTCGAAAAAAACCTTCGTGAAGAAGAACTGGCAAGAAACTTCACGGGTATATTTTTTTTTTCAAAATAAATTTACAGAGTCTCCTTATGTCTATACAAAATTATTCTTTTCTGCATCTGTTAGCTCGGCAAGTCTTCCCTCCCCCCAAGTATCCAAACGACGAACACCCTCAAACGGCATCTTCAATGCCTGCTACGACCATAGCTACTTTCCAAAAGCCTGGAAAGAAGCGACAGTCATAGGCATTCCCAAGCCGGGTAAACCTCTGAACGTCCCGGCTAATCACAGACCCATCAGCCTCCTCAAGGCAATGTCTAAACTTATCGAAAGAGTCATACTCTCTCGAATGCGGAACCATCTGTTTCCAACGGATGGCGACCCTCTCATTATTCCCCACCAGTTCGGCTTTCGCTCTAAGCACTCCTGCCCTCAGCAAGTCCATCGAATCGTCGAGGACATACTCGAAGGATTCTATCCGCGTCGTAAAAAAAACAATCGCGGTTCTCTTTGACGTAGCCAAGGCTTTCGATAAAATCTGGCACAGCGGTCTCGTTTTTAAACTGTATAAAATAGGATTACTGGTTCGCCTAGTCAGATTAATCGCGTCGTTTCTTAAAGACCGTATGTTTCGATTCAAACATGAAGGCACGCTCTCCGCGCCCCGTCCCATAAAGGCTGGAGTCCCGCAAGGCTCAGTCCTCGCCCCTCTGCTGTACACCGTGTACACTAACGACATTCCCATCCCGCGGAAAGGCGTCGAACTCGCCCTCTTTGCAAATGATACCCCCTTCAGTTTCGCGCGTGACGTATGACTAGGCGCACGCCTGTAATACGCACGGTGAATAGGTGAATACGTTGTCGTTAACAATGACTAATTTTGTGAAGTGCCCGTCGTGCAATGTGGTGATTAATGAAGTACTTTCTTTCATTTGTAATAAAATTGATGTCATGGATGAAGAAAGTATTAGCCTAATATGTCTCAGTGCTTTCTGAGAAGAAGATATTAAATTGGCAAAACGGTTGCTGTTTGAATCACTAGACGTCACAAAATCTATGAAAAATCGCAGGCGAGCCGGCAAGTCACTGCGGGATATTGATGATATAGTATGTCTCATCAAAGAAACTGATCCTGAAAAATTGCCGAACTTTGTCGCCAGAGATTTGCACAAATTGCCACCAGTCTTGTTTGATCATGTCGATGTAACGAGACTTTTAAAGGATCTACTAAGATTACGCAGTGATTTGGATAAAGTTCGCGAAGACTATGTTACTAAACAGGAATTTTTCGATCTTAGAACTGACCTCGAAAATCTTAAAACTGCCTCTGTTATAAACAACTTCCCATGTAATGTGAATAATAAAAGAGGAGCAGGCATGATGAATAGCTTTGAATATAACAGCGGCCCAATGGGATTGCAGCACAATGTGTGTAATAGGAGTGTAAACTCAGCTCAATCTTACCCTCAAGCATCAAACTGTTCGCGCCAGTTCATCAACCTTTCACCTTCGAGGGTAGTTTCTGAGTTCGTTACATCGAATGTGAAACAACCCGAAAACTCCACCTGCGTCAGAACGACGAGCAGTAAGCCGATGAATCACTCCACGGTGCTCCTGCCCGCGTCACTTTTACCCGCGCCCCCAGCTGCCTCGCCTCCTGCGCCCGCATACGCCGCGCCTGTGCCCACTGCGCCCGCGCCCGCGCACGCGCTCGCTGCCGTGCAGTGGAGCCCTGCCGCCCGCGCCTGCCACCCCGCCATGGCGAGACATACAGTCGTCTCAAACGATAAGACCTCGTTTAATAGTAAAACATACTCAAAGGTAGCACAAGACGGAGTTTGGAAATCGGAGGCTCCGAGTGAAAATTGGATTCTAGTCCAAAACAGAAAATTGCGAAATAAATTTATCAGCAATAGGGGAAAAGCTGTTGATTTGAAATCTAACTTTAGAGCTGCGGATATAAAAATACCCATTTATATCTATAACGTCTCAAAGGAGACGACAGTGTGTGACATTGCAAACTATATTAAAAATAAGAGTAATGTTAATGTGACAATCGAGAAAAAGATAATGAAATTAGATAAGGAATATGACGCATACAAAATTTTTGTACCAAAACAGAAAGTTGATGATTTCTTGAGGGATGATTTTTGGCCGGAGGGAATTTCTTTTCGGAGATTTATTAATTTTAAGCAAAGTCGTAGTACTCCTGCCAGAAATTTTGAATCAGACAAACAAAAGTAATGACTGCGACAACGAAATTCGTATCTTTTAATTGTAAGAACATAACACGATCTGTGGAATGCGTTCGTAGACTGTGTAAAACTTCAGATCTTTTTGTTTTACAAGAAACTTGGCTGTATCCGCACAATTTAACGTTTCTTGGCAGCATAGACGACAACTTCGCGTTCACCGGGAAGTCTGCTATCGATACGTCGGCGGATGTACTACGAGGTAGGCCCTATGGTGGGATGGCCATCCTGTGGAGAAAGAGTGTGTTTTCCCGAGTGTCAATAATCGAATGCAACAGTGTGCGTTTAATTGCAGTGAAGTTAGAGTTGTGTGATCGAACCGTGTTAGTAATTTCTGTGTACATGCCTACAGACTGCCCGAGCAATTTAGCAGAGTTCACAGACTGTTTGGGCGAAATTAATGCAATCATAGATGGAAATAACATTGACAGTCTGTTCGTTATGGGTGACTTTAACGCGCACCCAGGCGAGTGTTTTTCGACAGAATTGTTGGACTTCTGTGCAGAACAATCGTGGATGTGTGTGGACATGGATCTGTTGCCCCTGGACACCTTTACGTATGCAAGTGACTCTCACGAGAATTGTAAGAGGTGGCTCGATCATTGTGTTGTGACAAGTGCTGCAAGGCGCGCAATTGTTAATATTGAAGGATTATGGTTAAAATAAAAGTATTCGGTTCGATAGCACTTGATTTATTTTTCATCACACACATACGGTAAACGGAGAGCGAGAGACAAACAAAAGATGCACAAATGACAGCGACACACTTGACATTTTGGCAGCTGTCACCACGTTTACAAATACACACTTATTGTATTTTGTTTACATTAGTAGCTATGCTACAACACTAGCCCTTAAACAAATACAATATAATTATTACAAGATTATCAATAACAGTTTTTATTGTTAAGTCATAATAGAAAATCCTAAACAATTTCTTTCTAGTTAATAACTTCTAGCCCTTAAACAATTACAATCTAGGTATAACAAGATTATTAAAAACAGTTAAATCAAAACAGAAAAACCTAAGCCAATTTAAATAATTTAGATACAAACTTAAAATGTTTCTCACTAGTTAATGACTTGGTACAAACATCAGCTAGCATTTCATCAGTACATACATATGTTAAATTAACAATTTTCCTATTTATTAAATCTTTCACAAAATGGTGTCTAATATCAATATGCTTTGTCCTTGAATGTGATACAGAATTACAACATATCTTTTGAGCTGATTGATTGTCATTAAACAAATTTATATTACACAGAATACCAGTACATTCATGAATAAACGTTCTCAAAAAAATACCTTCCTTACAAGAATCAGATATTGCCATGTACTCTGCTTCAGTGCTAGAGAGAGCAACTGTCCGTTGCTTCCTACTTTCCCACGAAACAATAGATTGACCAAGTTTAAATACATACCCAGTACATGACCTTCGGTCCAAGTGATCTCCAGCCCAGTCTGCATCTGTATATCCTGTAATTCCTAAATTACCTATTTCAAATGTGAGGCAGTAATCCATAGTACCTCTTAGATACCTCAGGACCCTCTTGGCTGCTTTCCAATGATCTTCAGAATAACAGTCATTGAACTGACATAAATAGCTCACGCTATGTGCTATATCAGGCCTTGAACATACTGCCAGGTACATTAAATATCCTATAAGACTTCTGTAATTATGTTTACAAAGTGAATTAATTACCTTTTGCAATTTTAAACCCACCTCCATAGGAGTCTTAGATATCTTACAATCTGACATTTGGAATTTATCCAACATTTTAGAAATATAACTTGTTTGATCCAGTGTAAATTTTCCATTATCAGTTTGAGTAATTTTCATTCCCAAAATATGATGAGCCTGTCCCAAATCTTTCATTTCAAATTCATCCATTAGTAATTTCTTCATAATATCTTTCTTTACAGAATTCTTCAATGACAACAACATTATGTCATCGACATACAATGCTATAAACATTCTTTCCCCTTTATGATTATAACAATAAACACATGGCTCTGAAGATAATCTCTTGAACTTCAATTAATTGATTAAAACATCATTGATTCTATCATTCCAAGCTCTTGCGGCCTGTTTTTAAACCATAAATTGCTTTATTCAACTTGTATACTTTCCCCTTATTGTTTGAATCTACAAACCCATCAGGTTGTTCCATATACACAGACTCTTCTAAATAGCCATTCAAAAAGGCTGTTTTAACATCGAAGTGTTCAATTGTCATATCATAATGAGCTGCGAGGGTTAGCAAAATTCGTATAGTTGAATATCGAACAACTGGCGAAAATGTTTCATGGTAATCAATTCCATGTTTTTGGGTAAAGCCTTTTGCAACCAGACATGCCTTGTATTTAAGCAATTTCCCATTTAACCCTCTCTTCTTACTAAATACCCATATTATCAATAATGTTTAGTTGATAAACACCATTGCGACATGTACCAGTAGCTATGATTTCATTACCATCTAAAATCTGACAATCTTTAGCATTGAATATTACAGAATAACCTTTCCTAATAAATTCACTTACAGACAGTAAATTCGCAGAAAGTTTTGGAATGTAATACACATCACTAATAGTCTTTAAACCACTTTTTAAACATACTTTTACTTTGCCACGGCCATATGTTCTAATTTTTTCACCATTTGCAACATTTACATCCAATGGCTTTGATTGTTCAAAAACAGTGAAACTTTGCCTTTTATTGCACATGTGATGAGTAGCACCTGAATCAATGTACCAGGTATCTTCCTGTACATTCACCGACAGAGCTGCTATTAATGACTTCTCCTTCCTTCTGAATGGATAATTACTTTGCTGTTGTTTCTCTGGTTTCTCTTTATCTTGAGGACAGTCCTTCTTCATGTGTCCTGGCTTTTTACATCTGAAACATTTGTAGGGCCTCTTGACCTTTCCCAGGCCTTTCCCAGGGTGACGGTACAGTGCTGTCCGAATTAGGGAAACCACTTCGGGTCGTCCCCAGCCCCCCTACCGCGGGTAGGGAGGTTTAGGTGCTAAGTTTTTCTAGGGAACCTAGGCATAAATTATTTATTTATATATTACATATTGTAGTCCCAAGCCCTCCAATGGACCAGCAAAGCTTGGTAAACTTTGCTAGGTCGTTCGCCCAGGCGCTCGTTGCGTCCGGCGTCGCCATTTCCGATGACGTACTAACGCAGGCCTTACAGGAAACTATGGCGTCCCCAGCCCCTCAGGTCTACAGCTCTCCTGCGTCTCCCGTCCCGTCCGAGATGGACTGTGAATCGGTCACATCCTCTCACGCGTCGCGTCGGAAGCGTACCGCTCTCGGGAGCGACTCTGAACCCGCTTCTGATACGTCGTCAGATGCCGTCACCTTAACTGGCTCTCCTGAACCCGCGTTTCAGCTAGTCGCCAAACGCTCCAAGAAGCGCTCGAAAAAAGCCTCGGTATCCTCAGTATCCAAACCCTCCCCGGTGTCTTCAACACCCGCCCCCGCGCCATTAACGTCACTCGAAGTAACTGCGTCTCCGTCAGTCCCAACGAAGCCAGCGATGCGCTGCGCTCCCGTCCCACCGAAGCCTCAGCGCCCTCCGCCCGTCTTTCTCTGCGAAAAAGCGCGATGGACCGCGGTATCTAATCTTTGCAAAGAGCAGAAAATTAACTATCTCAAAGCAACCAACGCAGGCGATTCAATTAAAATACAGGTCGCGACCATCTATGACTTTCGAGCGTTCACTAGGTTACTTTCACTAAAACCAATCGAATATCACACCTACGCCCTCCTGGAGAAGCGTAAGATCCGCGCAGTACTACGGGGCGTCCCATTCGAGCTCGCTAACGATGAAATCCTCGAGGACCTTAAGTTCCAGGGTTTCCCGGCCGAAGCAGTGCACAAGATGCACTGCAACCGCGGTAGGCGTTTTCCTTTAGCATTAGTTATCCTATCCAATACTCCCAACTCGAAGGAGATCTTCAGAGAGGTTCTCACAATTTGCGGACTCTCGAATATCTCCGTTGAGCGTCCCAACCCCCGCTATCACCCTGGGCAGTGCCACCGCTGCCAGCTCTATGGCCACGCAGCGGCTAACTGCTCAGCTTACCCCAGGTGCGTTAAGTGCCTGGATCCACATTTTACGAAGGAGTGCACTCGCACTCCCGAATCCACTTCCCCCCCTGCCTGTGTGCTGTGCGGCCAGTCTGGTCACACAGCTAACTACAGGGGTTGCGCGCGCGCTCCGCGCTCCACCGCTAAGAAGGCCGCGCCTAAACCGGCGCCGCCGCTCACTTCCACTAACTTGCCGCCACTGCGCAACCGGGGTCCCCCGGAAGCAAAGCCCGTTCAGCCGACGCCTACTCCGGCTCTGTCTTGGAGGCTGCGTCCGGCCGTTCCACCTGCACCTCCCCGCCCTATCCCAGCTCCCGTAGCTCCCGTAGGCCCGCGTCCCGCTCCGTCGTCTTCACCTCAGTCGTCGTTGGCTGATAGGCCCAACTCCGACGGTTTCGGCGGCACCGCTATATAATAGGTCTTTACCTATGAAACTGCCATTTTGCCGTACTGGCCATTTCAAATGAAAATATTTTTTTTTTGACTGATAATTCTAATTTCAAATTAATTTTATTTGACAAACATGGAATTCTTTTTCTAAAATCGTCATTTGTTTAATAGTTAGTGTTTTGTTTTCAACGCATTCGAACATTTTTCGTCATCATGGATAAGTTAAAAATTCGAGTAATTATGGAGTATGAGTACCGTCGTGGCAGCAAAGCGGCACAAGCGGCACGCAACATCAACGACGTTTACGGAGCGAACACTACAAACGAACGCACCACCCGTTATTGGTTTACCCGCTTCCGTTCTGGAAATTTTGACCTGAAAAATGAGCCCCGTGGTCATCCGAAAACTTTAGTCGACAATGACGAATTAAAGGCAATTGTGGAAGCTGATGAAACTCAATCCACGGCTGAATTAGCAGCAGGTTTCGACGTTAGCATCAAAACAATATTGGTCCATTTGCGTCAAATTGGCAAGGTAAAAAAGCTTGACAAATGGGTACCCCACGAACTCAATGACCGCCAGCGCGAAGTACGCGTAGAGACGTGCCTTGCACTGCTCAGCAGGCATACAAATGAAGGAATTCTGAACCGCATTGTTACTTGTGACGAGAAATGGATCCTGTTTGACAATCGTAAGCGCTCAGCAAGTTGGTTGGACCCTGGTTCAGCACCCAAACAATGCCCTAAACGAAAACTTACCCCTAGAAAAGTGATGGTCACTGTTTGGTGGTCTAACGCGGGTGTAATTCATCACAGCTTCTTGCCAAACGGGACAAGCATTACTGCAGATGTGTACTGTGAAGAACTGAACACAATGATGGAGAAGCTCGCACGTCTCCAACCAGCTTTGGTCAATCGTTCGGCTCCACTGCTCCTGCACGACAACGCGCGACCTCATACTGCACAGCAGACGGTCTCCAAGCTACAAGAGTTGGGGTTGGAAGTTCTCCGTCATCCGCCGTACTCACCAGACCTTGCGCCTACAGACTTCTACTTTTTCCAGAATTTGGATAACTTCTTGGCGGGAAAAAAATTCAATACCCGAGAGGCAGTACAAAATGCCTTTGAAGAATTTGTTGCCTCCCGTCCAGCTGATTTCTTCAAGAAAGGCATCAATAAGCTACCAATGCGTTGGCAAAGATGCATTGATTGCATGGGTGATTATTTTGATCAATAGAAATAAAAAAATATATAAAAAAAATACGCTTCATTTATTCCGTGAAAAACGGCAATTTCATAGGTAAAGACCTAATATTACAAAAGAGGCTTCCATTGCTGTCCTCTCCCTCCCCTCCTCTCCTCAACATGGAAGCCACTGTGTGTAGATTGGCTATGACTGGTCATCCGACCATCATCATAGCTTCAGTCTACATACCTAGTGGCTCCAGACCAAGCGACTTTGAGGCCATTCTCGCCGTCGGCCATTCAGTCATTATCATATCAGTATCGCTCTCCTCGACATCACTAACTCACTTGACTTAGACGTCATATCTCCCATCACTCCCACTCACTATCCCAACTTTGCAATTGTCAAGCGAGTCAATTTCGATCTCAGGTCTATCGAACCGCTCCATGACCTAGGATCTGACCACCGCCCCGTCTCCCTCGTGCTAGGTGCGCCTAACGATAACGTCACATCTTCTAAGACCTTTACCAACTGGAAAGGCTTGAAAAATACGTTAGTTTGAGCCTTAGAGGCCCCGAACTCTCCGCTCGCGATTTCTAAAATGGATTCATTAGTCAACACTCTCACTGATCCTATCAACTCAGCCATCAGCGATAACGAAAAGGTTGCTGAGCAAGGCAAACCCACGCTTCCCCTAGCCGTTAGCAATCTCATTAAAGCTAAGAACGCGGCTCTCCGGAGAGCCAAGAAATATCCCACGCCCGCATACAGAACAGCTGCGAATCAGCTTCAACGTAAAGTTAGGTCTTGCCTCGCGGAACTCCGAGACGCTCACTTTAACGATCTCATGGAGAATATCTCCCCGTCCCACCAAGCGTATTATCGAATGGCCCGAGCCTTACGCGTAGACACCACCTCTCACGTTCCTCCTCTCACTCGTCCCGATGGCATTACTGCCTTCGAAGTCGAAGAGAAAGCCGAATGCTTCGCTGACAGCATTGCCGCACAATGCTCGCCCAGCACGCAACCTGCTTATCCCTCACACATCCAGGCGGTGGAGGACGAAGTCCTTCGCAGAGACTCTTTCCCCATCACCGCCGACCCCGTCACAATCTCTAATGTCGAAATCTTGCTTCTCATTAGAAATCAAAAGTCCAAAAGGCTCCTGCCTCAACAGGTGCTTACCTTGTTAGCTATCATTTTCAATGCCTGCTTAGACCATAGCTACTTTCCAAAAGCTTGGAAAGAAGCGATTGTCATAGGCATTCCCAAGCCGGGCAAGCCTATGAACGTCCCGGCTAATCACAGACCCATCAGCCTCCTCAAGGCAATGTCTTAACTTCTCGAGAGAGTCATACTCTCTCGAATGCGGAACCATCTGTTTCCAACGGATGGCGATCCTTTCATTATTTCCCACCAGTTCGGCTTTCGCGCTAAGCACTCCTGCCCTCAGCAAGTCCATCGAATCGTCGAGTACATACTCGAAGGATTCTATTTGCGTCGTAAAAAAACAGTCGCGGTCTTCTTTGACGTAGCCAAGGCTTTCGACAAAGCCTGGCACAGCGGTCTCGTTTTTAAACTCTACAAAATAGGCTTACCGGATCGCCTAGTCAGATTAATCGCGTCGTTTCTCAAAGACCGTACGTTTCGATTCAAACATGAAGGTACGCTCTCCACGCCTCGTCCCATAAAGGCTGGAGCCCCGCAAAGCTCAGTCCTCGCCCCTCTGCTGTACACTGTGTACACTAATGATATCCCCATCCCGCCGAAAGGCGTCGAACTCGCCCTCTTTGCAGACGACACCGCCCTTTACACTAAAGGTCACGCGGTCCCGTATAACACCACCAGACTCCAAAAGGCCGTAAACTCCCTCGGTGTTTGGTTTCAAAAATGGCGTATCGATATCAACCCAGAAAAGAGTTCTGCTATTGTTTTCAACCTTCACCTTAGATCAGACGCTTTCTTTCAAACCACACGTCGATAGAGTAACGAAACTCGCGCGTTTTTACTTAAGCCTGATATAGCATGATAGGAAGAAAAAGTAAAATGTCTTTCAGAAATAAACGTACGCTTTATAAGGTCTGCGTTAGACCCGTCATGTCATATGCCTCGCCAGTATTTGCCCACGCCCAACCCTCCGTCCTGTATAAACTGCAGGTAGTTCAAAATCTCTTCTGCCGCAGGGCTACAAACGCACCTTGGTACGTGCGTAACGCGAACCTGCACAGAGATCTTGAACTACCTACAGTGCAACAGCACCTCAAAACACTCTCAGAATCGTTCTTCAAACGCGCCGAAACCCATCCCAATCATCTTGTTCGAGATTCAGTCTCATATACTGCTCCTGTCTTAGATTCGAAATTCAAAGTCGCTAGACTGAGAAACGCGCACACTGGCGAACCCACGCTAGCGCGGTCTCTTTCTCTAATTGGCCGTCGCTCAGATGAAGGCTTTGTGGCAAAAAATTGCACGAGCCGACAGGGGGTTTTTTAGTGGGTATGGTTCTTGTAGGCGTCGGGACGAGTCCCACACAACTTCGATCGCGCGCGCGGAGTATGCGTCAGAGCATTTTTTATCCTCCGGCCCTTCCCGTGGAGGGGAACAAAAAAAAATACGGAAGACAGTTCGGTGCCCACAAGTGAAGAAAGAACAACTAATAAGAAGAAAGAAATAGTTCGGTGCCCACAAGCAAGTGAAGAACAACTAGTAAGAAGAAAGAAACAGTCTAATAAGAAGAAAAGTTCAGAAGATTCTAGTCAGAAGAGAGAAAGTGCTGTTCGATGAATCTGGAGGCCAGTGAAGACCCAAGAAGAGTAAGCGCTGTTCGGTGTATCCGGAGGCCAATGAAGAGGTCTGAAGAAAGAAGCTGAACTCGAGGAACAATTGCGGTTCACAGGGTTATTTATAAGGTTTATTTGTAACCGCAATAAACGTTCCTACTTTGAAGACGTGTTGTTTTCATTACGCTCCAACCTGCACTCGATCAAGTCGTGTGTCACTCCGTGATTCGTCAGGTCGTGGTGTCTTCGGGGCTTCGAAGGATACAACGACATCTTCCCAGCCGGCGCAAAACCCCAACAATACGTGAAAAGTCGGCAATGACATGCGCTATTAAATAGTTATTAAAACTCTTTTTCTTAACTAGTTTTTGAACCTTTTTTCTATTGTTAATTTGTGAATATTATAAATCGGAAGTAAGAAGTAAATAAATAGTGTGAGTGATACTAATGATTTAATGTACTAAATTGGTTTTATATGCCTCAGTTTTAGTCTGTCTTTTTTTTCAAAGTTGCTAATTAACGTTGTGAAGCGATGTCAAAATTATTTCAAGTATAAAAAAAATGTTGTTTTCACTTACCGGAGGTCTAGACAATTTTTTTTGGAGATTGGCTTTTTTCTTTGATGTAATTCTTTCAGAAAATTAAAGTCTAGTTTCTATCAGTGCATCAAATTAAGCCGATAATTGAAAAAGCCGATAGAAGACCTTCTGTACACCATGTATACAAAAAAAAAATCGTAAAATCAAATAAACCCCTAAAAAAATTATTTTTAAGTTTATCTTTATCCGTCGAATTACCATCGTACTTCAAAATTCAAATACTCTATTTCATTATGGGTAAACATTGTTGTAATAAATGTCTTCTTTTATTTCATCTCCATCATCATAGCGTAAATACACTCTTCTGCTACTCCCCTCAAAATCTCGGATTCAACCGTTACGATCCAATAGAAGACAGGCGTCTTCTACAACACAGCAGTAACTTCACCTGCTGAAGAATTGGCGATCAAAATCAACACTCATCCATGTAACACGAAATTTCTTGACTTCTTGGCGATATAAACTGGCTGGTACCTCAAAAATGAAATACTTTCCATCAACAATTATTACCACAAATGTATAAAGCACTTTGTTATTGCCTAATTGACCACTGTATCTCAGAGAAATGCAAAGAGCGCAACGCTCAGAGTTGATGGAAGTGTTATCTTTACCATTCAGACACTGAACAAAAATATTAACGAAATTTTGGTGAGTTTTTCGTGTTCAGAACGTTGTCATAATGTTAAGAATTACTCGTCTGGGGCGGTAAGACAGTACCTTCCTATTTAGAGCGCCATCATAATCACGTGTACGTTCATCGTTGTATTCCGGTCAAACGAAGATACAGCCGGTGCAGTCAGTGGAACAAAGGCAATTTCAACTGAACCCTACGGTCGGTAACGCATCATTAGTCGACATAATAATCATGAAAATGAAAAAATGAAAAATGATTTATTCAAAATACAATATTACAAAATTTTACAAAGTTGTTAGGACCAACCTATTAAGTATACAAAATACTTGTACCAGAAGGCCCCGCTCTTCCATAATTTAGTGACAATGATTTAGATATTGATAATCATAGTGACTATCATACAATTTACTAAAAACCCGAAAGTTTTTGACATTGGATAAGATATAGGCTTACTTTGTACGGGATCGGGACTAACACAGGATCAATGGAACCTATAGAGAGTACTTTGTAATTTAATTATGCAGTCATATTATTTTTATTGTTCTTTGTGCATACGTTATCCATTGTTAAAACGTCATTATTTTAATCCTACTATTTATTTTTTGCTTTGTTCTTAATTATTGTTTACTATATTTGTTTGTTATCTAATTTCAACACTTATTCTTTGGGTGAATTCTGTGAGAAATTAACAAATTCACTTACACACATACAAACATATACACACATACATATACACATATAATCTATTATAGAATTTTATCAATTTCATTAATTGCTCCAAAACTTGTTCTTTATAAACTCTTAACTCTGCACTGTCTCGCATCTAAATACAACAAATCGCTTCAAGCTCTGTTTTGGACCACACAACGATTTTATTCCTCTTGTCTTTTCGAGGGTAGTTTGTAACTATAGTAAAGACAGTGGTGTGTTCATAGAAATGAATGAAACATCGAAGTTAGTTATACCGACGTTTTATGTTTTTTGTGATATAAGCAATTCTAAGTGTTGGTTTAAGAAACTTTAAATTTGTTTTGGATATAGATTATTTAAGCTAATCATTTACCGAAAAGCTTATATTCTGTTTAGACAACACTGAAATATCGCTTCTAATAATTAAGTATAAGTACTTCTGTATCTTGTAACCTTGTTAGACGTATCATAGCGAGTTAAGTATAAGTAATATCTGTTTCTGTACTTATATAAAAGTAACGCCCTAATATTGTATTCCTGGAAGCGGGCGTAAACAGCTGCGACACAGTTTTCACTAATGTAGCTGTTTTCGAAATATGTTGATTGTTACTTTTATATAAATTGTTTTTATAAAATAAACATAATAAATAAATAAAAAAACAATACACAAACATACACACACACACAAACAAACACACTTTGACAACACATCCAACTCTTTAATCACATTCTTCTTATTATCTATAAATTAATTATAAAATAAAATTATAAAATATTAAATACTTCCTTGTAGCGCTTAGTCTGCATTGTATTGGTAACACTAGAAGACTCCCCAGAGAACAAAGTGCTTTTCAACACAAAAACAATCGCCGAACTCCGGATATACTGACACCGTACACCGTGTGTAAATAAACAACGAAGAGCAGTCTCCTGTCGTACAGCTTTCCCCAGTTCTTTTATATTTGTAAATTAAAGTCACACAAGACTACGAATAAAGCTCTCCTTAAGCGATGATGCTGCTAAAATCATAAAGAATAAACTTTAAGAATTAAAATTACTAATTCATATGTATGTTCGTTCATTCGTTTAGCCGAAATAAGTCAACTGCGGAACCAAAACCTGCCAAAAAGATCTTCATAGCGTTTGCTCTTGATACCAACATAATTTAAAATAAAGTGGTATTGGCTAAATTCAAATTCAAATATTTATTTCTTAACATTGACAATAACTTGTTCTTATGGACGTTAAATAAATCACGACTCCATCTATAAAATGATTCTTATCTGATGATAATCTGATATTATAAAATTAGTCTGCTTTTCCCAAGTATCCAAACGACGAACAACCTCAAATGGCACCCGTTCACGAGATAACGCGGGATCCAGCCATCGCTCTCCTCAATCATGTTAGAGAGAACTGAGCGACCCTGAGCATAGTTTAAGCGTAAAAAATAACAATTTACAAGTATAAGACTAAAATTGTATGTGCTTGGCTCTTTGTATGTTATGTTTGCAGGTACTGAGATTATTTCGTTGCTTTAATAGCCCTACGTCATGGACCACACCGATCGTATCCGCTTAGTTAAATTTATGAACCCTAAATGTATCCTCAAATCAAAGGTATCTTTAAAATTTTAGTTCAACGAAAGATTACTGAGTCATTTTTAATTATAGATATAGTAACGGCTTTTAAATTACGTCTAACCGGTCCTGAAGGAGAACTCCATTCAAACCCGAAACTAGTCGAGCCATTTCCATAGTAAAACGTGCGTAAAAAGGTATATTTCAAATTTTCTAGATACTTGACATCGTAGGTCAACAGACACCCTGATACTATTATACGTAAAGGAATATCTTCGCTGCCTAGTATAAAACTGAAATTCTTAACGTACCTCATGTTAAATTCTTGGTCGTGACAATGGATGATAAATTTCCCATCATCCAACATCCTGACAAAGAATGTTTTCTGTATTTCAGTTAAAATATAAAGGTGAACAAATTGCCGCAGATAAAGGAGTACGGAAGCCTTACATTAAGCTTGCTTTTGGCATGAAACCCTAATTATGTGTGGTAACAACATTATTCGAGGTTCTTGTTACTTCCGCCCACCATCAGTAATACAAGAAAATTTGAAGAAACTTATTACTTGTGTACTATCTACATTATTATTAAAGAGAGGAAATATGTTATCGATAGAATCGAAAATGAAATTTAAACATTGTTTTAACACAAGAAAGAAATTAAAAATTTTATTTTCTAGTATATAACGTAAAAATTATTTTAACACATCAAGGGTATATTTTATTCAGAAAATATCCCGGGATCAAGACTTATGCAGGTGGAACTGAGGAGGATCCTCGAGTCGCATATAAAAACAAAGCTTTTGGTCGACAGAATTTTTATATTTTATTGAGCAAAACACAGAATTGGTTTATTCTGTAAGGCGCTCAGCCTCTTTCATCGTAGATTCAATTGCCTTCTTTCTATTGTGTATTTAAATGCGATTTTATATGCAATTAATGTAGTTCTTAGCAAAAATAACGTCCGTATTCTATCTGCAACATTCAGACTAAAGTTTGTGTATATTTCAAATTAAATTTTTCAAGAATTTACACAGTTTGCCCTCATAAAATTATTAGTTATACTACATAAATTATAGTAGCACTATAGAGCCAACCACAATTTAAAATAATTTTTGCAACCACTTGATATCTAAACACAAAAACCCCAAAATGTTTCGTCAGTTTAATTTTGAAAAATATGAAGAGTCATAACAATGGAAGTGTCAGTTACAGGGACATTTGACACCAACACATATTCAAGGTTTGAAAAGGGTTATACAAAGCTTTATGTACAGGGTGCTATTTTCAATTATATGTGTAGGTTCCATTAATCACTCCTTTTTGAAATAAGCCAAGATTTAAGAGTAATATTTAAAAAAGCCTCGTAAAAACAAATATGAAATCATAATATTAACAATTTGTTGAAACTGTATAAAAAATAAAATGAGATCCAACAATACTTGTACAGAGTTTTTGTTTAAAGTTATATACTTGTACAGAGCATTATTTGCCAATACATGTTAAAATAAAAAAAAAATTAAGGCACATATAAATTACTGAAAAAAGGCCAATTACAATATTGCTCATACTCCTGAGATGCGAAATAAACCTAACTGAACTGTCGGCTTGTCGAATGCGTTCCTAAGATACCTCATAGGTTTAGGTTGTCAAAAACACAAAATTCTAAATTTTAATCAATTAATGTTCATTTTATTTGAGCAAAAAATCTAATGTTTCGTGTTTAACACGATTGATACCCTCGATCTAGGGCGACATTTTGTATGACCTCTGTTGTCTTTGTTTAAATTAAATGTAAAAATTTAAATAAAACCTGAATTTTTCTGAATTATATGATTATTAGCACAATAATATTAATGCATGTAGTGATTAGTGAAGAGTCGAAAAAAGTAATGATCTATGATGCGTGGGCGAGCAAAACGGCATGCCTTGCCCTACTGTGTCAGTGTTTAGCAGCTCTCCACTTGTCTACGGTCTACAACTGTACATTGCTCTTTGCTTACGTGATATTTAGCTACGCAGCATACAATGAAAATAGCTGACAGCGATGAATATGCGTCAGGCTTACTAGGTCCCTTAGGTAAATCCTCAAAATTATATATTTTAAAATTGTTACATTATTAGTGTCCGATCGATCAGCAAGCAGCTATCATATATCTATCAAATATTAACACACCGACTGGCACTCATCTAATCAATTAAAGTTTACGTTGTATAAAACAAGTAATCTTGTGTATTAAGAAACCAACATAATCTATTATTCTATCATCCACCGAGGACTGCGGCTCCAGCGTAGCTCACGGGCCTATGTGGGGTGCCGCTCACTAAGGAAAGCTCCCTAAAACTTGTTATTTAATAGACATATCAACTTATTAAAAAAAATATATTATTTCTGTACAATCTGGATTTGGTATCGAAAGATTTCTATTATTGATTTTATTAAGTTAATATATATAAAAGTTCTTCACAACAAACGTACAGAATTAAGTAATTATGTTTTTTAGCTTGCAACTCAACTGAAAGTAAGTATTACTTCGTTTTAGGACTGATTGAATGGATAGATTATATACTAATATTATGTTCTGTAAGTAGATATGGTATCAGTGGACTGTAAATCAGAATCATTCATGGTTTTATTGAAATTGATTTTTGTTCCTATGCCGTGGAGCTATTATACTCGTATGCCAGTTTGGGTTTTCAAGTTCATATTGTTCCGAGGAGCTTAAAAATGCTTAATTCTAAATGACAACACAAGTTTCGTAGAGGTTCGCAATGTAAGTCAAAGACCTTTGAATTTGAATTAAATATTTTATTGAAAACTGTTATATTTTATGCATTTTATACTGCGCCGTTTCCGGACGTTTATCCAAAATCGAGGACACGCAACCAAATATTAAAATACACTTTCACCAAGAAGTAGGTATATTAATAAAAACATTATTCAAATAGCTTAAAAAAATATACACTTAGTTAAAATTATTTACATAAAAAATAAATTATTTAGCATTTTACTACTTGATCATCTTAGCCAAGTAAGTACATAAGCTACCACTACAAAACACATTTCGCTAGAAGCGGTATTAAGTTTAATATAAATATTTAAATATCTTAAAGATACCGCGTTATGAAACATTCTAGGGTATAAGCGACCACCGCTGTAAGTGATCGAAAACGGCCGTTAGTCGTATTGTTATGAAGCAAGAAATCGAATAAATAAATAATAAATAATAATAAATCCCCAGACAAACACACCAACTGTATGGCCCCAAAGTAAGCAGAGCTTGTTTTACGGATGACCATACAGCGAACCGGGGGGGATCCCAGAATAAACATACATATATAAATACAAACACCATGACCCGAGAACAAACATCTGTGTTCATCACACAAATGCATGCCCCGGCCAGGACTCGAACCTGGGTCCTTCGGCGTATGAGGCAAAGCTACTTACCACTACACCAATCGGTTGTCTAATCCTCCGTCTTCTTAGTTTAAGAGCTGGGTCAACAAAAGAGGTTGTCAGTGCATTAATCGCCATTCCATCCTATCTAAAATAAAATAAATAAATAAAAAATTGGAAAATTATAATAAATCTATATTAATAAAGTTGAAATGTTCTTATATAACAAATAAATAACCTATTTACGGTATTTCCAGGTCTGCCAATTTAGGCACTTGCTTACTAACTTTATTACAAAAATAGTTGGAGCGCTTTATACTTTTCATAATAATAGGTTCTTATAAAAAGTTGACATTTGACTGATTATAGCGAACGGGTTATCGCGACGATATACAACAAGGAAAATGAATTCCAAACTAACTTCTCATTGGTATCCTGGATTGACATTTTTATTCAAATAAATTTTTAAGTTACCAGCCGTCATTACTACACGACAAACCGCCAGTTGCCATTTTTTTATTATTGACTGTATCCTTAATGGCTTAAAATGTAATTTGCCTTCAAAATATCATCGATTAACAAAAAATTTTCATTCTTTACTCTTTTTAAATTTTTTATTTTTCGATTAATTACTCGTCACTTTCAACGCAACTTGGACTTTTTTATTTAAAACATCGTTAAATCTTTCTATTGCGTGCTCGGCACGTTTCATAAAATGTAAAAATTGGCACGTGCGACAGCATTCATGTTTTGAAAGACATATTAACATATAAACGCGCACACCGATACGCCGCATACGGCCTATTTTTAAACACAATTTACATAATTATAAAGGCTTTGGCTCCTGGCTTTCACAGTTGAAACCTCTACACTATTATAAGTTTCAAGCTTAAAACCGAGATAAAAGTGAAATCGGTTTTATTACTATGATATATTTATTACTTCAACAGATTTTGATGTTTAAAGAATAACTTAAACTAAGACTTAATTAAAACAGGTTTGTTCAATCGCAGAGCTGTATGCAGACTGCCTTTGATTATTAAAAATAAATTATGTCCAATAGTTACACAAGGTGCTTCCAATTATTGATTTTTCTTAGCTAATTTATGGTTTAACTGAACTTAATCGAAGTCAAGATTTGCTAAGTAAAATCTACAGTTAAGGGGACTTTAACTCTCACGGTACCGGTCGTGCGGGTGCAGCTATACATTAGCATAACATTAGTATATATAATAAAAACGACATGTTTGTTAACGAATAGTCAATAAACAAACCCCCAGACGATCATACCAACTGTACGGCCCCAAAGTAAGCAGCGCCTGTGTTATGTATGACCATACAGCGAACTGGGGAAAACCCAGAATAAACAACACACATAAACAACCATGACCCGAGAATAAACATCAGTGTTACTCACACAAATGAATGCTCCGACCAGGACTCGAACCGTCATTCGTCGGCAGTGTCGATAAATGCCAGCCCCAATACGTGGGTAGCACTCCTTATATTTTTTTTGTCAGCAATACACAAGAAGCCACGTGAGCGAAGCCACGCAAAGCTGGTAAATAAATACTTTTTCCCGACTAGGCTGGACTGACCCTGCCACCTGAAAACCTACAAAGTAAGTACTTTTTATTACCCTCTTTCCCTTATTTGTCCATGAAAAGATATTCAGCGATATAAGGACTTTGAAGTTTATTTATTTATTTTTGGTACTCTTTTTCTTTTGTTTGTTTTGTGTAGTTGTTACATTGTTAAGTAGTTGTATTTTATTCTTAAACATACGTTTACTTTACCGTGTATATTTAATTCGCTCGTTTCCGGAAGGTAATTTTACTTTCGGTTCGGAACTCGTGCTTTTCTAACACGTGACACTGGCAGGAATAATTGTAACAACTGGCAACTGGTTGCCGATGAGCAAACGAATACGAGTACAATATTCTGAAAACATTTGTCAACAATCTTTTCAAAAGTTTTTACAGGCATATTCACCACATAATACTACGAGATTGAAAAGTTCGCGGCCTAACATAGATAGCGTTGTCATATTATTATAAAACTACCCTCATACGAAACCTAGACATTTTGTCAGTCTTTGTGCAATTTTTCTCTGAGATACATGAGTAATAATTTATTTCATTGAACATTAAGTGAGAGTAAGTTTCATTAATTTTGAAAATGGATAGTTAAGAGCACCGTGCCGTGATCAAATACCTCCACAAGAAACACTTAACTCCAAAGCAGATTAATGATGATATGGTGGCTCTACTTTAGAAACATCTGCTCCGTCGTATACAATGACAAAAAAGTGGACAGCTGAATTAAAACGTGGACGAGAGAGCATCAAAGATGACCCCCGCTCTGGACGCCCTTGTACAGCTACGACTTCGGAAAACATCGAAAAAATATGTGTTCTAGTCATGGGAGACAGAAGATTGAAGGTATCTGAGATAGCTGAAGCTTTAGGGATTTCATATGAATTTGGGTCCCACAAGGTGTCTGCAAGGGCAATGGGTTCCGCGGCTCCTTTCAGTTTAACAGAAACGAACTCGGCTCACGATTTGTAGAGATTGTTTAGAACTTTTTCAAGCTGATCCAAACGAATTTTTAGGCAAGGTATGTTACTATGGACAGAACATGGGTTCATCACTATACTCCTGAATCCAAACAATGGAAGAGACCCGGATCGCCGACACCCAAGAAAGCCAAAGTGTGTTTTTCAGTAAACAAGGTAATGGCATCGGTTTTCTGGGATTCTCAGGGTGTCGTCATCTTGGTTGAGTACTTAGAAAGAGGTCAAACTATAAATTCTGCATACTACTGCACACTATTACGTCGTTTACGCGAAGAAATAAAGTCTAAAAGACCAGGATTGTTGACCTAGAAAGTTTTGTTTCATCAGAACAATGCTCGTGTTCACACATCTGCGGAATCGATGGCTCAAATAGTGACTTGTGGTTTGGAATTGCTTCCTCGTCCCCCTTATTCACCTGACTTGGCACCTTCTGACTTCCACCTATTTCCAAAACTAAAAAACACCTAGGTGGAATGAAATTTTCTACCAATGAGGAGGTCAAAGTGGCCGTAGATGCCTTTTTTGAAGACCTTGACGAGACCTTCTATTTACTTGTATTTAATTTTAAAAAATAGTATTATTCCTGTGTTTTCTTATTTAGACCGTGAATTTTTCAATCCACCCTCGTACAAAACTAAATTGAATTTTATTTGACCATTAATAGATTTCAGCCTAACACAGTCGTAGTCGTAGAAATGTATCTTTCCAATCAGACAACTACCCGCTCCATAAATGGCTTTGTCTTTGTTTATTCTCTCAGTTTATTGTTATAGTCATCGTTTCTTAAAGTTTGTTTTGGCGGGAGGTTTTATCTTTTTGTTGAAGGAAGTTGTTGAAGCTGAATCCATAGGAAGACTATTTATTTATAAGAGAGGATTTTTAAGAATTAGTTTGTTATTGGTATTGCAACGTTTGCTTGTGCTGTATATAATAAAAGAGGTTATTGCACAAACCAACTTGCTGGCAACTTACAAATCTGTCATAGTTTGTAATTTGAAAGAAAGCTAGAATAAGCCTAGCTCTGCCTTAACCACGAGCCGAAATCTTTAATTACCAATTTTTAATTAATAAAAAATAATAAAAGTTAATTCTTATAATAATATTGTGCCTGGGAAAAATTTTATTTTATGAAGAAGGGATTGTAAAACATTTATATGGATTTAGTAAGAATCCAGGCTTGAACGTGAAAGGCATAAAATCTTGTGAAAGTGGTACTCTGAACAAACAGACTTCAGAATTTGTATAAAAGTGACTCATCAGCTCTTTTGTGATTAACTGGCTTTACCCTCATGATTGTTTAAACATACTATGCTTTACCTAACTGAATGGTTTAATCGCGGACCGAGCAGTGTCTTCAAAAAATTGCGCTTCTAATAATGCAGTTAAATGGTTAAAAAATGATGTTTTATGTATGGCATATAATATATGTACTAATAATTAAAATATCATCTTTATACAGGGTGTCCCAAAAAAGAAAATCAATCGGTGGTTTAGAGGTAGACCTTTGGGGAACCATATGTGTTATCTGATTTTTTTTTTGTTTAGAAGTTATGTAGCTTTTTCCAGCTTTTTAGTGATTTTTGACGTTTGAGTAATTTTTTTCGTGGTTTTGCTTATGATCGAGGTCTTATCAAAGCAAACACTACTAAATTCAGAAAATAAAATCACACGTTCGAACAATATGACTAAAGATCATTAATTTAAAAAAAATAACTATCGTTCTGCAAAACTATTCATTTAGCAAATAAAGCTTATTTTTATCAAATATTTTTTTGAGTTATTTTATAATTTAAATAGTTAAAGTAGTTTTTTAATGATATTTTCTATTGGTTACTGGGAAAGTTTAAAGAAATAGTCTTTATTATAAAAACAGCTTTTTTAAGGGTAAATTATAAAAACCGAATATCATACATGGGGGTGATTCCAGTTCCCCAAAGGGTGCTCTACCTCTGATCCGATCGATTAGCTGTTATGGGACACCCTGTTTATTATGATTTCCTATTTACTATATTTTATTGTTGACAATATCACTTCAGAATTCTAAATATTTTATTTCATTATTGGTAAATAAACTTTTACTGAATGCATGATAAAACACACCGTTCTGCACGATACGATAAAATAACGATACGATAAAATAACATTTTGGCACTTTTTGTCATAAATATTGGACACATATGAAATAGTAGTATTTGACTAGGAAGCTACAGTTTGAGCCAGCAGTGAAATCATTATTTTAAGCAATAGAATAGGTAAAAATTGCATGTAGTTTGAACTTCTAATTTTTTTTTAACGGGTCTCATTTATAAAGTCAACACATTAAAGTCCATTTTCAACAACGGAATTATCGATAGAACAAACGGAAACGTAAACAATGTGCAAATTATCTCCTTAAGAGATTACGTTAGTATTAATTTTTGCTGACCGAGTTCCATTAATGCGTCTGTATCTTGCAACCTGTGCTTTGAAATTCTACCGTCCAAACTATAGAACTAGACAAGACCGCCTAAAGTGTACTTGTTAAGGAACAACTTTAGTTTGAATCTAAATCTAAAATCATAAGTAAATTTCCATGCAACTGATAAATGGAATTAAGTACGCACCAATTTGGCTGAACCTACGTTTTTACCTCAGGATTTAGGAGGACATAGTCATAATAACAAAATTTAAAAAAAAAATTCAAAAGAACACATTAAAACTTTATAAAACCGCAACATTTTGTAACTCACTATACTTTGATAAAAATACTAGTCTCACTGTTCTATTTAGATTAATTGAAAAGATAATTTAAGAGAAATAAATCTTGTCCCATTCAAAAATAGGTTACACTAAGGCTCAACTTACAGAAATTGGGTGAACTGACTAAGGGGCAAGAGCGAGAATCGCTTACACGTTTTTCGGTGTTTTTGAGGCGCTCTGCATACAAGGGACGATAAATATGCGAATCTAAACCAGCATCTAACGCTCGTGACTGTCAGATGGAAGACAAACGTCTATCAAAAACGATTCAGTTAGAATAAGTTTGTCTACGCGAACTAAGAGGGTACATCGATCATCCAATACAATGATTGTCTCACTCACGTGAACGCCAGCTATATTGTTTTTGATCGCCAAGCCTAATGCTATGCATATCAATAAAGGTAAAATGACAAATCCTAAATGACTCTTTAGGAAGTTTAAACGTCCAGAAATACTTTAGGATTTATGTTATAATTCAAGGATCCCAGTCAGCTACTTCGCGGTTTTATATGTCAATGAGAAACATCGAAAATAGTAACTAAAAGAAGTATTTACTGAAATAGGCGATTGTATTGTGTTAGCTTCGTCTAATTACGGAGAAAAGCTCAAATAGTACGTCATGTTACACAAACATTACCTATTTGTGTTCAAATAAACGTATCCTTGAGCACCACAAATAATTTCGTTAGGTAGTTTAATAATAACCCGTTCGAGAATGATCCCAAAAGAAATTTGATTTTGCTTACAATGACAATATTTGATTTATCAGTAACCATACCTAGTGAACCAAAGTACAAACTAGAGTACAGTAATGGCGTTTTCAAGGAAAAAAATAATTTAAATAAATGCTAGATCCATAGTTACATACAATAATAATACTTTAGTCTATGATACTTTTGTAATATAACAACGTCAACTTATGTTAAGGTAAAACCAAACCTATACACGACTTAAAGTTTTATTGAGAACGCCAAAACCAATTGTTTTTAATGAACCTAGACTATTGGGCGGGGAATAAGTGACGTTGGAGTAGGGTTTGTTATAAAGCTGACTTAGTAAACTTAACAAGATGAAATATGGATAGGTACGTTTAATTCTATTAAATAAGACTGAACAAATATTTTTTATATTGATAAATACGAGAAGCATTTGCAATTGCTTGAAAAACACTTCATAGAAATTGGTAAACATAAAGACACCACAGAACTTTCTCGCACAGCTTTGGTGGACGCAGCCTTAAACTTTTCAAACAAGTTTCGAAATGCGGTGAACACGTGAACAATTTCACATTTGTGTTGCTACTCAATGAAAAGTGCCAATGTGTCGACTGACTGTAAACGTGTAACTTTTCAAACAATGGCGAAAAGTTAAAAGCTGTTGCGGTATACGACTTTTAGGGTACACCTGCCACAGAGCAGAGAGCTTGGAAAATGTTCATTCTCTCAATGCTTTCATAATGAACAAAAGTTCATGTGCCAATCAAATTGTGTAACTTTCGATTCTATATTGTATTACTTTTTACAAAACCCTTAAAGAATTTTGCCTATTAACTAAATAACTTTTTGGATAGTTTAGCTTTCTAATGGCTTTTTAAAATCAGTGTTATCGCGTAGTTTACCAATTAAATACACAAAATATTTGGTGTAGGGATGATCAAGATAGATCTGGCCGTATGGCCGCGGCTATCACCCTATTTTATAGGCATTAAAAAGTTTAAAATTGTTGACTCTCACTTTGCCTGGCAACGGGGATGTCAGCAATCCGTAGGGTTAATTTTATTATAATTTTTTGTTAATATTAATAACACTGCAACTATCAGCCTCAAACAATAGATAATTAATTTCTATTAAAAATTATCACACATGTATTGTAAAGTGTAGTTCCATCAGTGTAAACAAGATGCTGCATTCGGACATACAGGTGACACGTAGTTACTTTAAATTTTGTTCAAATTTAGCTACCACAGTTAGTCCTGTATTAGCCGGTGTCCCTCAAGGCTCGGTACTTTCTCCGACTTTGAAATTTTCACTATACACTAGTGACAAAGATGGAGAAAGTGGAACCCGCGCTCATCGCTGATGACACCGCACTATACACATCTGATAGGAATCTACGTAGGTTAACTAGAATGCTCCAATCGGCAGCCAACGCATTAGGCGCTTGGTTTAGGAAATGGAGAATAGAACTCAAGCCAGTGAAAGTGCAGCAGTGTACTTCACTCTCTCCACGCAACTCGCAACCTCTGGGAAACCCTCCAAAAGTTTAGGTTACTCTGTTTTGAATTCCGATCCCCTGGGCTAAAATAGTCGAATATTTAGGAGTCACTTTAGATAGTGGGGTCACATTCGTGGATTACATAAAACGCGTCCGGGACCGAGCTGTCTTCGTCATCGGTAGGCTGCACCCTCTGATCTGCAAGAAAAGTAAAATGTCGCTTAGAAATAAGCTTAGACTTTACAAAACTGGCATCCACCCCATCTAAACATATGCTTATATGGCTCGCGCTCACGCCAGCAATCGAACCTCAATCCGTTGCAGGCTATTCAAAATAGAGTCTTACTCATAAAAGATTTTCTTAAAGTTACGAGACACTGAAAATTATATATAGATATATTCAAATTGATACAGGCTCCTTTTTGTACTAAAGTATTAACAGGTAACGGGAGTATCTACGAAAGTCGCAATCACAAAAAAGTGCTCACCCTAATACAAATATTCGCGCCTAGCAACGTTGTTATACCTTTTTAGCATTGAAACATAATTCAGTCTTATCTTTATTTGATTCCAAAACAGTTATATTACAATCATTTTTATCACCATCACTACTTTACAAAAGAAAGCATGCAATTACGCCGGCTTATATTAATAGCATTTATTACAAAGCTCAAGCTTTTTCTTTAAACTTAGTAAAAAATAAAATGCTTTACCACGAAATTATCACAAAGCAATTTTATAGCATTCTTCTGTTATAAACACACTTTGATTTAAACTCGAGTTTTCATTTACAAGTCGAACAAAACATAAGTGAGAAAAACTAAAATACACTTTATTAAATAATAATATTAATAAAAATGTATTTGACATTGACTAACTTTTTACTATCATTTCGAAAATAATTTATGTTAATTGACAAAATAAAAAAATTACTCTTGGTATCGAACTTTGTAAAAAAAATCGAAAATCAAATCGAAAAAAATTTCTGTCTGTAAGTATTTAAGTTTAAATGCAGATATTTTCAATAGAAACCTCGACGTGTTCCGTCGAGCACGTGTAGCATGTGTGCATCCTACATGGAGTATTTTATTTCCTAGAAGCATGTATTTAAAAATTAAAGAACATATACTTACACAAAACAAACTAAAATGTGTTGTTGTATACAACATTGATATTTTCTGCCTGAGTTACGGCATGTAACAGTAAATTAATGCGCGCTTCATTCCTCAGAGTATATAGCAATTGAGGCTTGAATTTAGTTAAAGGAGCGATCGTTTTATTGTTGCGATATCTCCGAATACATTAATTTAAATTATGTGGTGTAAAAAACAATTACAATCAACAGGAAGTGCTTAATAACTTTCCAACTACCATTTGTAACCATATTCAAACATCAAAATGTTCATGAAGCTTTCCTTGGAAGACAGACATATGCCGTCGCGGATTTTTCTGCAAACCTGTAAAAGACGCACATACATATTCAACATATATTATTTTCAAAGGGGTCAAGCAGCGTTTTCGATGAAAGGTTCCCATTGGCATATAAATAAATAAATAAGTAAGTATTATGAAGAACAGACGAACTGAGCTCGTTTTTGTAAATAGAAACATGAACGCTGCAAATTACGTTGAGGAAGGCCTTATATGCGTCCATTTGCACAAACCCTTGGCTTCGATCTAACGTTGATGCATGATAATGCGCGTTTGCATACAGCTTTTCTCACCAGGGAGTACTTGGCAAGGGAAAATACCCGGGTATTGCCTTAGCCTGCACAATCGCCAGACCTCAACCCCATCGACATGGGACATGCTCCAGAGACGTGTTTTAGAGGACTTGGACGGAGTAACAACATCCCGACAACTGATGGACTTACTAAAATTTTATTGGGAGCAATTGCCGCAGGATAACATAAACAGTCTCCTCGATTCTATGAATAATCGGTGTCAGCAAGTTCTCAACAACAGAGGCGGCCACTCTTTGTATTAAGTTATCCAATTTCTTTTACAATAAATTATAAAAAGTTTAGTTGCTTAGGCATCTTAGTTTGTACTACGTATGATACAGTACTCGCAATATTATTAATTTATGTTATTAAAACAAAAATTATAAAAAAAACAATTGATTTTTTACTTTGAAAAGGCTCTAAAGAATAATATAAATAATAAAATACTAACAATTTAATGTAAAATACATTGTAACATTCAAATTTGTATATGTTGCTTAGACCTTTTTGATGAGTGTATTATGATATGATACACTTAACAATGTTTTTAACCATTCTTTCCAATCTTTTATGACAAATCTAATGAATAATTTAAATATGACCATTCCATTTTGACATCTTCTTAAGAAATCATTCATTACCATTGATATTTTTAAAATTAAATAACTATTAATACGTTTATGCGTTAAGTTTAATAGCTGTCGCGATAGGTCTTTGCTTGTAATTAAACATGTAAGATTTTTGTTAAAAATTAATGCTTTCAAGCTAGAAGGTTAGACGACCGAGTGGTGAAGTGGTAGTAGCCCTGCCTCATACGCCGAAGGTCCCAGGTTCGAGTCTTGGCCGGGGCATTAATTTGTGTGATGAACACATTTGTTTGTTCTCCGGTCATGGTTGTTTGAATTTATATATGTATGTTTATTCTGGGTTCCCCCCAGTTCGCTGTATGGTCATACATAACACAGGCTCTGTTTACTTTGGGGCCGTACAGTTGGCGTGTTTGTCTGGGGATTTATTTATTATTATTTATACACTGGACTTCTTCCTTTTCCTGCTTTTAACTTTTTCACTACTTTCATAGCTGACAATTGAGCTCAGGACCCACCTGATGGTAAGTGGCATCCACACCCATGGACATCGAAAACTTCTTGATTGCATGGGTGATTATTTTGATTAATAGAAATAAAAAATATATAAAAAAATTACGCTTCATTTATTTCGTGAAAAACGGCAATTTCATTGGTAAAGACCTAATATTTTTTTTAGAATGAATACCTTTTTATGTTGTTCATTGTGTAAGTACTTAAGGAACCATATTATTGTTCATTGACATTTTTATAATGGGGTATATTTGACATATTATTATGATATAATCCCTTAACTTCTCCAGACGTTTATTATTGTTCAGAACGACCATTATGTTATTATTAAACTGTATTCTGGTATTAGAAAATATAATTTTTAATAATTTCTCCGCAATACCTTGTATTTTTTGATACATCAAGTTCAAACAAGCTTTACTTCTTAACATATATCTGTGAGATATATTAGAACAAGTTTCTTCACCGGGCGAGTCTGTAGTTACCATTTGTGTTACAGAAAAGTTGTGGACTACTTCTTTGAATAGACCTTGGGTATTATTTGACTGTTGTATTTTATTCTTATTATAATATATTTTGGAGAAGTACATATAGTAATAGTTGTACGTAGAGAGACTTTACTCCTTATTGCCTGGCAGTTCTTACATAGCAATATTGAGTTACAACCGTTAGTTCTACGCCATGTCTTTATCTACTTAAAGATTTTTTTTAAATTAGTATTTGTGTTTACTTACGTTATGTAATAGGGATATAGCATACATTTGTGTGATGACCACACATTTGTATTTTTATATTGTATGTTTATTCTAGGTTCCCCCCAGTTTTACCTACTTCGGGACCATACAATTGGTGCGTTTTTCTTGGGATTGTCACAATTGTACTATCATATTTGTACCATTTACATATATAATATTACAATTAAACATCAAACACTCGTAGAATAAATGTTTTAGAAAACACGTATTGGATTTAAACATATTTACTGAATAAATAAATTCAGATCCTTTTTCTATCTCTAGAAAGAATTAGTAACCTTATTTCACTTATGAATTTCACAAAAATACTAACAAAATAAGATTGTTGGCTGAAGGGGAAAATGTATAAACGTTCTTGGCTCAGAAACAACGTATAAAACAAAATCGGCTGGGCTAGCCTCCTCAACGCGGTCGTATTTTAGCTTTCATTGTTGTTTTTTACCCAAAATACTTAGAACAGGTGCGGTGTTTCTCATAACGTGCACTGTATTTTCTTGTAGTGTCAGGTTTCTCGAGGGACAGTAATAAATAAGGTGTCTCTTTTAAAAGTTGCTCTAAGCTTAGAGCAAGGTCTGCCACTGTTGGTGTTGTGGTGTTTGTACACAATATACTAATTTAAAAGCTGAAATAAAATGTAACCTGATACTGGGAACATAACATGAATTAGGTAGTTAAAGGAATATCGTAGGTTTTAAATATTTAGTTCTAGAATAGTAATTTAAATGGATAATTTAAATTTGTCACTGGAAGAGTCGTAAAATCGAGGGATAAAAATATCCACTTTTATCATCATATAATATAAATAAATAATAAATAAATATTTCTAACAATCACACAACATTATCTATAGCCCAAATTAAGTATCATTAAGAACTTGTGTTATGGATACTAGATAACGGATAAATAAACTTAAGAAATATATAAGCACAAATAGATATTTTTTTTATATATAAATATTAGACATAAACTTAAATAAACATACATACACATCCATGACTAGAAAGCAAATATAATAGAACATCTGCCTCTACCAGGATGCGAACCCGGAACCTCTGGCATGGAGGCCGTACACCAAACAGGCCGTCAAATACATCTACGTCATAGTAGTTGATAGGGCCGTAGTGAGTTTCAATATATCTATAGAGTTTCACTGTATTTTAAAGTGACCCAAATTTATTAGTAGTGTCACAGACCCGACTAATGGGTTGTAGATGTCAGAATTCTTGAAAAAATTGTCATATTGATGATATAGCACAGACTTATATTCTTACAAACATTTATTCAGCTTACAATCGTAAACGATGGCTAGGATAAAAATAGATTGTATTAAAAATGCGGTAAGTTTGGTACTTGGCTGGCAATACAAGTTAATTGTAATCACAGCACCCGGGCAACAGTGTCAAATCTCGTTCATCATCCTCTCACTTTAGCCAACACAATTCCTTAATCTCTGATTGACTCATTATGGGCACCAACCCTGTCAGCTCCTAAACGGGCTTCACAGCAAAAAGCCACAAAATAGAAATCTGAATACCTTTTCTTCAAGTAGCCATAAAACAGAAAAGCTTTGCGAGTAAAATATTCAAAGCGTCATAAAAATCTGAATATGTACCTGCGTAGAAAAGGAATGTTGGTTTAAGAGCCCATTAGCTGAAACTTTTTTAATACAGCCAAGAAATGTAAATAAACAAGAACTAACAAGAAATAATGTTCTAGAATTTAGAAATATGGCTGTGTTTATTAAAGAAATTGATGTTTAAAAGTTGGAGGTACAAAGTTTTCCTATTTAGGTAGCGTATAAAAAGAAATAATATGAAGTTAATAAATTTTCTGCTTAACAACTTTAGGGGTAGTAAAAGGATATATGTCATAATATTAAAAATCTTTTGAATCTGGTTGACTGCGCTACAAAGTGTTAGCAAAGTTGTAACCAGGCGATTATTAAATATTATTTCTCCAGTACCCACCACTAAAAATTAACAGGGCAGGGTTGCTTGAAGTTGCTCAAATAATTCTAAACCAATGTTCTTAAGAAGCCCTTAATTATATATAAATCTCTACGTTAAATCTAAACTTAGTATGCTCCTCAAGCAAGATCAATCATTAGGTTCACTCATGTATACGCGACACATAAATACTTATACGCAAAATCTCAAAGTCTTTGCGCCAGGGTGCAGTAACATCGAACCATTTTACGACCAGCACTTTTCTCGTAAAACTTGAAAATAAAAAGTTGAGTCAAACTTTAATTGAATATTCAAATCGGGTAAAGTATCGCAGAGTTTATGACATAAGTATGAGCAGCTTTAAAACCTTATCTGTATTTATAGAGTAAGAAAGTGTAACTATATTATACTGAATATAGAGATAAATAAATGTCAAAAATATTTAGGGTATGTTGTAACTATGTAATATTACCATAACAAAGCCGTCAAATCTCCGGTTAAGTCAAATATTTTGGGCCATTTTAGCAATGGGTAAAATGACGTCATAGCTGACGCTAACCATAAATATTCGAATTTGACTGGTTAATGCTAAAGTGTTGGTCGAGTTAACTGTCAAAGTATAGACGAATAGACTTCAAGAACTTTGGTGCAGTAATAACACGGTACAACAGACAAATGTTGAATTTTAACGTCATCGTTAGTTTTTGTTAAAGGTAACTTATAACAATATCTGAGATTGTCATGCAACTAACCTTTAAGAGCGTATCTTAGGATACCGATAAATTCTTATTTTCATTCCTAAACTTTCCGAAACGAAAGAAATAAACAAATACTTTTAATATGAGATTTATATCCCTATCTTTCTTAGATAGGGATAGCTGCCAATTGCGTTTAAAAGCGAGTAATAGCCAAGTCGATTACTTCCTAATTTAAAAGAAACCTGTCAAACCTGTGTTTTGAGGAACTATTGAACAATAAAATGACCAGCTTTCAGTGTAAACATCAATCTGAAATGCCATTAGAATTCAGAGATTATTGATAGAACATGAATAAAACAAGTACCTGGGTCATTCTTTTAGAGTTAAATGAAACACTAATAATGTCACTTCTGTATTCCAAAATTAGGACATATTTTACAATAATAAACCCTTATTGTTGTGAAATATCCCGAAATACGGAGCTCTATAAGTATTTATATTTTCGTAAATGATTTTATAAGTATAAATATGTCCTAATTTTGGCATACAGAAGTGACATTATTAGTGTTTCATTTAACTCTAAAAGAATGACCCACCTACTTTTCGCGAATTTTTTTATCGAATTTTTTTTATAAGTGTTTTTTATAGTTTTATAGTCGTTTTAAATTTGGACGTGAGAATCTTGACATAACTAAACAAACTTCATGCACAACATATCCAAAAAAACAGCTTTTTAGATTGCGTAGACTAGTAGATTTAAGTTGATGAATCCATTAAGTTTCTGTAATGTCATTCTACTTGTCGTTTAATCCAATTGATATTTTTTTGACTAGACTGTTTTCGAGTTAGGTGAGCTTTTATTTTCGTTTACAATTTTTCATTCATTGCGTATCTTTCTGCTCATCAATTATGGAAATCGCCAAAGATGTTTTAATGGAGTTTAAGATGGTAATCTTGTAGGGGATCAGAATGAAAGTTAACTAAGCAGGATAATCGCTGAAAACGCCTCATTAGAACTGAATTAACACGTATCACTTGATTGTACGTTTTGTCTCATCAAACTTTTACTAATGATGTAGTACGGAATAAAATTTTCATCATAATTATCGATTGTTCGAAATAATACTTGTCGTAATACGTTTACCCATAATATTACATGTTTCAAAATTGAAACGTTCAAAATTCTAAATTCTTTTGTTATAATTATATCTTTACCTTATCAATCAAATCAATAAACACTTCGTTCTACTCTGTTTATTATTGCAAACAAATTGCGTAGTGACCTTCCCTACAACTTCAATTTGCAATTCATTTCGTATGCAAATGCTAAAAAATGTTCCCGTCTCACTAACTTCATTTAGGAAAAGACATTTGAAATGGATTAACTCTAACTAAAGTGGAAGTCGCCCACGCAGAATCATTGGCAGTAGTAATCACACACTAATAATAATAATAATGATAAATCCCTATACAAACACACCAACTGTATCGCCCCAAAGTAAGCAGAGCTTGTGTTATGGATGGCCATACAGCGAACTGGGGGGGGGACCCAGAATAAACATACATACATAACTATGAACATCGATGACCCGAGAATCAACATCTGTGTTCATTGCAAAAATGAATGCCTCAACCAAGATACGAACCAGGCGCTTCGGCGTATGAGGCAGGGCAACTACCGTCATTAAAATCAACTACTTCTTGTTTTTATTACATTTCCGTGGTCTCCAAATTCAATGGTCAATTTATGTATTTCTTAGTTTTTTTTTTTTTTTTCGTTGCAACTAACTTATAAGAAAATTATTTGTACTTTCTATTTGTATTTATGATTCATTTACCTGTTCTTCCTTTCTCTAAGTCTGCTTTGATATTCAGAATCAAAAAGGGATTGTATATCTGTATTTAATGGTAATAGAAAAAATTATTTCAGCCGATATACAGGACTAAATTGAAACAGGATAACGTCTAGCTTTCCTATTGTCTGATAATATGAATGACATCGTTTGCTTCAGGCTTTTTTGTTACATATTGCACATTGTCACTCGCTTTGCTACAACAATGCATTTATTGTATCGTTGAATTTTGGTGTAAAGCCTTCATGATCTCAACGTTGATTGTCACAACTAACATTTGGTACCTATTTAGTAGGAAAGAACCTATTGATACTGTAATGTATACGTACTCTTAAATTTATCTTTTATTTATTTAATTACTTGAATTAACATTAGAGCATATTATGCTGTCCACGTAATAGATCATTATAAGTTCTGTCATGTATTACACAATTTCAATGAATATATGATAATTTTGATTGGTAATAAGACTTATTAATAGTGGGATTTGATTTGACGCAAGAAAATCAGTAGAAACCTCCATCCATCAAAACTGTGCGAGAAATCGGATTTTTACTTAGCACGCTCTTTAGTTTTTTTAACTTACAGGTAGCCTTAGAAGAAAATCTGTGCTTGGAAGTTCGCCTGTGATCGATGGGCTAATAGAAAATCCAGCACCCTTATAAAAATAAAATTTATGGATTCATCCTATTTACCCATTTTTAACCACTTAATCGAAGTAAGGCAAAGCTAACTTTGCAGTGAAATAAAGAGAAAACTCCTTAAAAGTTTATACAGCAGACAGTTTTGTAACTTTACTTCGTAGCATTGTCAGTGTGTGTAAACTTATATTCTATTTCTGTCCATGATTTCTGCGAAATATAACGACTACCAAGGTGGAGTGATAAGTCTGGTAAAAATCAATTTTGGAATGAAATTATCGCAACTTTCACGTGACCACGGTGACTGCAAAGATACCGAAAGATCGAGTAAAAATATAATTATATGCGATACTAAAATCCGGTTAAAAATGTGTTTTATTTAATATTATGAATCGCGAAAACTTATGAAAATATGATTTATTTATTATAAGGATCGCCAACAGGTAAAACACACTAACACATACAATTTAAATCACAAATAACATGGTTTGTGCTTATCCACTTATATAGGCAACCACGGCTTACACTTACACATTTAAAAAACAGAGGCTATAACTATAATTTTACAAAAATTAAGTTAAATACAAAATTTTCAAAGAATAAAAATTGAATGATACATTGATAAAAATTAACTTAAATTCACATTTTATTTTATATCATATTCAACATATTGAATTATAATGGAGTATGTTTCTCATTCAGGTAATCGGTAATTTTCTTTTTTAAATTAATTAATTGATCATTAAAAATAAATATAGGTATAAGTTATCATTACATACAAGATAGTTACATTAAAAAAATGAAAACTTTGGCTACTTAATTATCATACGCTCAACAAACAACATACGCTTAACAATCGTACGCTCGATATGCAGGATATCAAGTTCTGCCAAAAATTCTAATTATCAAGGGGAACTAGGAAATGTTTTAGTAGATCTTGTCCCGCATAAAAGTATAACAAGATGTCATATGTAAAAGAAACTTTAAGTCATAAATTATGCATTATCTCGCAAATTGCATGTAGGAATTTTTTACATGCATCAAATTACAAAAATACAATAAAGTACAGTCCAACACAATAAAGTATTCCTACGTTCGCATATCATGCTAAAAAACTGGGTAATAACATTTATTTTCATATTTAAACACAGTTAATAATAGTATGGAACTACTAAAATGTCACCTTTACAAATGGAGTGGGTAATGTAACTTATTAGATACACATACGAATAAATATGACATAGTGATACAGTGGTATGTACAGAGATTTCAGTCAGTGTATGCACGACAGAAAAACTTGTTTTTCAGACAACAAAAACCAATTTCTTCATTGTTTCAATGCACCACTACTGGCTCCACTGGTATCTCGCTGACTCCTGCCACATGAGTAGGTATCCATGCAGAGGCCCAGCTTCATACAACCGTGCGGAATCGTTACACTACTACAAGCATGCGAGGCATGGGAACACCCAAAAATTCCGAATTATGTAATTCCCAATTCGAATATTCCGATTTTTAAAATTCCGAATTTCACAATCCCGAAGAGTCTTAGGTAATTCCGACTATTCAAAAACACGATTCTTATTTTACCGAAATTCATAAACACGAAATTTTAATTTTCCGACTTTCATTGTACAAAGAATTAAAAACCCGCTGTGTTACTAGTCCGAAATATGGTATTCCGAATCAAAATTTTCCGAAAATTCAATGCTAACATACAGATTTCGTATCTAAAACGGGTATATATTAAAAATTATAATCTCCTGTGACACAAATTAAAATTAAGGCACATTTTGAAATTATACAAATAAGGCGCGACGACGAGCGAAGCGAGGAGGAGCAGTTAGTCTGTATGTAGATAATGCAGCGCGAGCCGAACGAGCGCAGCGAGCGTGCCGCGGCGCCAAACAGGGATTTGCAATTCAGAACATAAACTATATACTCAAGAAATAACTCGGTACAAAAACCTAAATAAACTTTCTCAGTTCCAGCTGACTACTTGAATGCTCGAACGTATAAATTGATGTGCTCATGCAGTTTTACAAGGCGTTTGTTATTGCAACTAATGTTATTCAGAATTTTGATATTCGGGATTCGTATTTATGATATTGCGGATTATTTCGTGAGATTTTATAAGTGAAAAATATTTGCTTTAGGTGCAATGCAATACATCGCTTCGTTTATGTGGTTTTCATTTCGCCTCCCCTCGGGAACTGAGCTAAAGCTGTTCATATAGTATTTTGTATATCTTATATGTTGATTCTATGTTTAATTTGAAAATACCTCAAGTGGCTCCTTGAGTAGTTTAGGCCAAAGAAAGTTTTGAGAGAGAGAAATAATTCGGATTTTTTATGGTTCGGTATTTACAAATTCGGCATATTGATTTTTGTAAATATAAACATTCGGAATTTTGAAGTTTCGAAGAAGAAAAATTTGGAATTATGAAACACGGAATTTTTTTTTTCGGAATTATGAACCATTCGGTGTTATAAAATACGGAATTTTGAAATTCGTGATTATGACTATCGGAATTTAGTTTTTCGTATTTATGTAGTGTACCCTGCGAGGCTTGTGTGCGTGTCCTGCTGCCGCTAGTCTCGTACGCGGCAAAAACCGGTTCACACTAGCTCAGCTTCAGGACAATCTAACGGCCTGGCCACGGGGATCGGCGGTGTGAACGGCGATGCTGCGAGCGGGGCGACCATCCGCGCGGCACAGTTTGCCGGCCACGGGTAGTCACGTTCGCCGCCACGACCGACGAACACGAGGAAGTTATCTCGATATTGCTTAGAAAGTAACAGTTTTTTGGTATAAGTCGTAATAACACATAAACATCATTCCTAGATAGTTGTTACCTAAGCAAAATAACATTTAATCGTTCGAGGCCTGGTGTTTTGAATCGATTATGAGCGATCGAGTTTGGCAATCAAGTTTGATTCGAGTCTGTCTGTGATATTTGGGATAATATTTGAAAGAGATGGTGGAGTACATGATTTGAATAGGAATCGGGGTATAGATGGAGAATTCCACAAGAAGTACAAGAAATACAGAATGTACCCAAAAATTTTTTTCAATTTTTTCAAAAGGAAAAAAGTCAATGCGGATAGAATTTTAAGTGGCGCTGAAAAATTGTTTTTGACATTTAATTAGCTGACCATATTTTGGAGAATGATAGTACCCATCAATTTGATCAACTTTTCCCAAAAAACTTACGGTCGCAAACGGAATTTTTTTATATCTAATTTTTTTCGGAACTATCATGTTCATTATTCTTTTTTTTTCTTTTATTAAAAAAGGACATGGACGTTTATATTCTATATCACCTGATGGAAAGTGACGATGAAGACGTTACGTCTTCCCACGAGATACCTATTCACTCGGCGCTTGAAACTGGGACTATAGTTTTCTGGAAAAACACGCTCGGTATATTTCGCCGTTCGCTCGGTACATTTCGCCGGTCGCATAGCCATTCGCCGCGGCGCTAGGCTTGACAAGTACATTTCTATGCGTTTATTTCAGTCGTTAGACGCTTTCGCACCGCGCGAATTTTCGCTATGGCGAATGTCCCGTGGCCAAGCGGTAAGGGCTTGCGCATGCACGTCTTATTTGTGTTAGCTCAACTTTTTTGTTGTTAACTGTTTTAGTATTAAAAAAAAATGTAAATATGGTTAAATGCTGTACAATAGTAGAAAAATATAAAAACGTATCGTGTTTTGGATTTCCAAAGTGTTCATATAATTTTTTTTCAAATAGGTATATAACAAATCTATAAGTCTCGTAAATTTTTTATGGAGAGGTATGATTGAACGTGAAAGACTTTTTCACAACTTGCATTAAATCGACGTAAATAAAGGTCGATTACCTATGTAGCTACACTTCGCAAAGCAGGTATTCGCTGGAAATAGATTTTTCTGGGTTCCCCCCAGTTCGCTGTATGGTCATCCATAACACAAGCTCTGCTTACTTTGGGGCCATACAGTTTTATTTATTTATTTATTTATTCGTTTGTATTTCAACAGCTTTTACATGAACATTATTAAAATTACAAATAGTTATTAACATTAAGCCAATAATAGAAATACACCATTATACAAAAAAAAGAAAAGCTAAAAATAAAGTGAATGGACAAATTAGAAAAACTAAATTGTTTTAAATTTAAATTATTATAAACGAAAAAAAAAATATATATGTTGGAGGGTAGTTCTGTAGGACTGATCGAAGTTAGGAACTAGTATAAGATAAAATTGATTTCATTTAAATTATTTGTTTGCTTAAATCTTGATTATGTTTTATGTAGTTAAAAATACTTTACTTTGATTTGTTACTTTGATTGAAAGTCAATTGAAATTATCTATTAGTAATTGTATTGTATTCAGTTTTATTTTATGTTTGAATCAACCAATAAGATGTTGGAGGGTAGCTCTGTAGGACTGATCGAAGTAAAGAACTAATTATTTGATAAAATTGATTTCATTTAGATTATTTACTTGCTTAAATCTTGATAATGTTTTATGTAGTAAAATATACTTTACTTTGATTTGTTAGTTTGATTTAAATTGAAATTATCTATTAGTAATTGTATTGTATTCAGTTTTGTTTTATGTTTGAATCAACCAATAAGAGCAAGATACGTCTGGAGTGGGGTCGTGGCGTGATGTGGCGTGATTATTTTTGAAAAGGAATGCATAAATAGGAGTGTACTGGTCGGGGAGGACTATATTCTTTGTTATCTAGTTATTTATAATTTTATTATCAAAGACGTTAAGTTATAAGTTTATAAAATTCGTATAAAGTCTAAGTAATAAAAGTGTGTGTAATATATTCGACTTTTGCTTGCACTTCACCCAGTAAGGATGCCCAACCTTTTACCACCAGTGCCGATGACGGAGAACGTGAAATAATTGAAAAATAAAATACAAAACAAAGGGCAAATTAAATTAGAATTGGGTTAGTGGTGTGGAGTAGGTGAAAGTGTGTTTAGTGTATGCGTGTTTGTGTATGAGGTGTATTTTATGCACGATTTGATTTGATCACTTCATTTCTAAAAGATTGCCGTGACAGATGAAATAAGTCAGCGAATGAATAGTATTTGTTGTATAGCCGCAATATTCGACAGATGACGGAGTTCTTATGGAAATTGGTATTGGAGTGCGGAACATGTAGTAGGGCAGTGTGGCGAGTGCGTCGGCTGGGCGCGCGCAGCTGTATGGCGCTCAGCAGCTGCGGACAGTCTACTCTGCCACTGAGCACGTCGTGCAGCAGCAGCACGTCGGCTTGCCGGCGACGCAACTCTAGGGAGTCAAGACGTTAGTGTACCAGGTCCTCTGCGTATGTGGAGTCTACTCGATATTCTTTGAATCGCAGGAACTTAAAGAACTTTCTCTGGATCTGTTCAATTCTATGCATGTAGAGAGTATACTGAGGGTCCCATATCCTACTACCATACTCTATTATACTTCTCACAAAAGTGACGTAGAGTTCTGATGCAGTCCACTCGATTGAATGAATTGCAAACTCTCTTTATAAAGCCTAAGAGTTGATATGCTCGGGTACGAATAATGTCAACGTGTTTATCGTACATAAGTTTCGCATCGAGGGTTATGCCGAGATCTCGAACCGTGTCGACCTTATTAATAGCAATATCGCCAAACTTATACGGAAATTCAATTAGTTCGTTTTTTCTTGAGAAGGTAAAAAAACAACATTTATTAACATTTATTAAGATTCTATTAGTCTTATAGTAATTAGACAAGTTATTTAAGTCATCCTGAAGTTTCAGGCAGTCATGAAAATTAGAAATATAGCTATAAATTTTTATATCGTCAGCGTAAAGTAAGAAATTAGATTTATGGAAACAATTATTAATGTCAAATAAATAGGCGTTATACAAAAGTGGTCCCAAATGCGATCCCTGAGGTACGCCTGAGTCAATAGAGACAAAACCCAATCTCATACCCCCAAGAACTACCGCCTGTGACCTCCGAGAAAGATAAGAGGTCAGCCATCGGTGTAAATCCCCACAAATACCTATAGCCCTTAGCTTATGCATTAATATAACATGATCTACCCTATCGAAGGCTTTTTCGAAGTCTGTATAAATTACGTCAACCTGATACCCAGAGTCCATACCATGAAGAACATCTTGCGCAAAAACAGACAGGTTTGTGACAGTTGAGCGCTTGGCGAGGAATCCATGTATTTCCTCTGGTATATCCTTCGTAAGAACGGGATAAAGTTGCTTGTACACAATTTTTTAAAGCAGTTCAGTTTAGAGATAGGTCTGTAATTATTTATTTTCAACTTTGAACCCTTTTTGTGAATGAAAAGTTCCAGATTTAATTGAAAGCCGAAAAATGAATAAAAGTGGTTTTACAAGGTTAATTGCGCATTTTTGAATGAATATCGTAGGAATGCAGTCGGTACCTGCTCCTTTATTTATTTATTTATTTATTTAACATTCACAAAATCCACAGATCTTAATTTATATACGAACAGTAAGACTTTCAAATTAAATCCTACATCCAATAACGGATTTAAATTATATTTAAATATCCACATAGAGAGCAATTAATGAGTTTAAAAAAATTGTTAAATTAGTTAAAGTGTACATATTGAAAGATTAAAAATTTAGGTATATATAATATGATGGGTGTGGGGTGTGTAGTGTCTGTGTCTGTGAGAGGTGTGTGTGTGTGTGTGTGTGTGTGTGTGTGTGTGTGTGTGTGTGTGTCTATGTATGCAAATTGTAACAGTAATCCATATATTTCCACAATTTTCATACTCAAGTCGCAGTTAGATACTCAATGATTTGCTTTTTGAACTTTTGTTTGGAACCATTGAACAAGTCGATTGATTTTGACATATTGTTATATGTTTTTAGCGTTCGATAAATTACGGAGGTCTGCATATAGTTCGTACGGGCATGAGGGAGATCAAAAATAGATGTTTGTCTTGTCCGATGTGAAGGAGTACGGAGCTGAAGGAACTGTTCCACGAGTTCTAAGCAATCAACGTGGTCGTGGGAAACATTGTGTAGGAATGTCAGATCAAGTAGGGTTTGCCTTTGTTGTAGTGATAAAATTTTATGAAAGCGACAAGATTCTTTATAATCTGAGTACTTGTGTTGGCAACGATAATTCATATGTTTCACAAACTTAGATTGAATTTTTTCAATACTTAGAACATAAATTAAGTAGTGAGGATTCCAGATAATACTGCAATATTCAAGTACACTTCTAACATAGGCAAAAAATAATATTTTTAGTACATCAGGGTCAGAAAAAGGTTTGCTTACGAGTATTATGAACCCTAGATTTTTGTATGCTCTATTCACAATATGAGTTATGTGGTCATTGAAGGAGAGTGTGTCATCTAAAATTACTCCCAAATCTCTTAACTTGCTGAACTTTTTTAAATTATAGTTTTAGTAAAATTATAGTTGAAATTAATAGGATTTTTTTTTCTTGTAAATGTTATACACATGCATTTGTTTATGTTAATATCAATTTTATTGTCTCTGTAATATTGAGTCAAGCGATCTAGGTCTTCTTGAAGGTTTTCGCAGTCATAAAGCGTCTTTATTTCATGGTAGTTTTTGGTATCGTCTGCATACATTAAAAATTTAGCAAATTTAAAACATGAGGCAATATCATAGAGATAGACTGCGTAGAGAAGCGGAGAGAGAATAGAGCCTTGTGGCACGCCTGAAGACACATCTATGTAATCGGAACAGTGTCCCCCCACCACAACGGCTTGGCAACGATTCCAAAGATAGGACTCAGTCCAGCACAATAAATTTCCACAGACACCTAGCTCCTGCAGTTTACGGAGCAAGATGATGTGATCCACACGATCGAAGGCTTTTTCAAAGTCTGTGTAGATCACATCAACCTGTGAACCACTATCCATATTGAGCAGTACGTCATTAGTAAACACTGAAAGATTTGTGTTCATGGAACGACCTTTTATAAACCCGTGTTGACACATAGGAATATAACGATGTATGAACGAGTAGAGATGTTCATGAACTATTATTTCCATAAATTTACCAATGATATTCAATTTCGAAATAGGTCGATAATTCTCAATAGCAGATTTTCTGGCTTTTTTATGTATAGGGATAATGTGCGCTGTTTTTTTTTTGTGTTGATTTTTTGTAGCAACGTCTAGTGACATCAAAAGATCAGAAATATCTTTTTCATCCAATAACACCGTATGCAAGTGTTGCTGACTTTCTGGATAATCAGTAAGGTGTAAATCGTATGACAAAGATGGTTTAATGAAAACGTTGTGAAAATACTTATTAAATGCGGCGCAAGAATCCCTTACGTTTTGGAAGACGTCATTTTTATACGTAAACTTGCTGGGATACCCTGAGCTGTTTCCTTAAATATTGTTAACGTACTTCCATAATTGTGTAGGGTAATTTTTTATTTGAGTTTGCTTTCGGATTATATAGTTATTCAAACACTTTTTTTGTAAGTATTTTTGTCTTGCACGCAACAACGAAAACTCATCGTAATCTCTTGGATTTTTGAACCGAATCCAGCGCATGTGTATTTTCTTTTTTTTTAATCATATTTATTAGTGGAGTTGGTGAGATTGTCTGGGAAAACAAAAAACATTTGGGAGATGGGCCTTTGTATAGATGTCTACTCATGTGCTCTAACCGCGCGGCGTCATTTTTTTGGCGTGGTGTTTATTTGTGTCAGTCACGAATATTTAAATAAGTGATTGATCATTAAAAACTTAAATGATAACCGTGAGATTAGAGGTGGGTTTTCTTTATGCAAATTAATTATAATTCAAAATAATATCTGCACTTCACTTCACAAAAATAAAATACAAAACAAAGGGCAAATTAAATTAGAATTGGGTTAGTGGTGTGGAGTAGGTGAAAGTGTGTTTAGTGTATGCGTGTTTGTGTATGAGGTGTATTTTATGCACGATTTGATTTGATCACTTCATTTCTAAAAGATTGCCGTGACAGATGAAATAAGTCAGCGAATGAATAGTATTTGTTGTATAGCCGCAATATTCGACAGATGACGGAGTTCTTATGGAAATTGGTATTGGAGTGCGGAACATGTAGTAGGGCAGTGTGGCGAGTGCGTCGGCTGGGCGCGCGCAGCTGTATGGCGCTCAGCAGCTGCGGACAGTCTACTCTGCCACTGAGCACGTCGTGCAGCAGCAGCACGTCGGCTTGCCGGCGACGCAACTCTAGGGAGTCAAGACGTTAGTGTACCAGGTCCTCTGCGTATGTGGAGTCTACTCGATATTCTTTGAATCGCAGGAACTTAAAGAACTTTCTCTGGATCTGTTCAATTCTGTGCATGTAGAGAGTATACTGAGGGTCCCATATCCTACTACCATACTCTATTATACTTCTCACAAAAGTGACGTAGAGTTCTGATGCAGTCCACTCGATTGAATGAATTGCAAACTCTCTTTATAAAGCCTAAGAGTTGATATGCTCGGGTACGAATAATGTCAACGTGTTTATCGTACATAAGTTTCGCATCGAGGGTTATGCCGAGATCTCGAACCGTGTCGACCTTATTAATAGCAATATCGCCAAACTTATACGGAAATTCAATTAGTTCGTTTTTTCTTGAGAAGGTAAAAAAACAACATTTATTAACATTTATTAAGATTCTATTAGTCTTATAGTAATTAGACAAGTTATTTAAGTCATCCTGAAGTTTCAGGCAGTCATGAAAATTAGAAATATAGCTATAAATTTTTATATCGTCAGCGTAAAGTAAGAAATTAGATTTATGGAAACAATTATTAATGTCAAATAAATAGGCGTTATACAAAAGTGGTCCCAAATGCGATCCCTGAGGTACGCCTGAGTCAATAGAGACAAAACCCAATCTCATACCCCCAAGAACTACCGCCTGTGACCTCCGAGAAAGATAAGAGGTCAGCCATCGGTGTAAATCCCCACAAATACCTATAGCCCTTAGCTTATGCATTAATATAACATGATCTACCCTATCGAAGGCTTTTTCGAAGTCTGTATAAATTACGTCAACCTGATACCCAGAGTCCATACCATGAAGAACATCTTGCGCAAAAACAGACAGGTTTGTGACAGTTGAGCGCTTGGCGAGGAATCCATGTATTTCCTCTGGTATATCCTTCGTAAGAACGGGATAAAGTTGCTTGTACACAATTTTTTAAAGCAGTTCAGTTTAGAGATAGGTCTGTAATTATTTATTTTCAACTTTGAACCCTTTTTGTGAATGAAAAGTTCCAGATTTAATTGAAAGCCGAAAAATGAATAAAAGTGGTTTTACAAGGTTAATTGCGCATTTTTGAATGAATATCGTAGGAATGCAGTCGGTACCTGCTCCTTTATTTATTTATTTATTTATTTAACATTCACAAAATCCACAGATCTTAATTTATATACGAACAGTAAGACTTTCAAATTAAATCCTACATCCAATAACGGATTTAAATTATATTTAAATATCCACATAGAGAGCAATTAATGAGTTTAAAAAAATTGTTAAATTAGTTAAAGTGTACATATTGAAAGATTAAAAATTTAGGTATATATAATATGATGGGTGTGGGGTGTGTAGTGTCTGTGTCTGTGAGAGGTGTGTGTGTGTGTGTGTGTGTGTGTGTGTGTCTATGTATGCAAATTGTAACAGTAATCCATATATTTCCACAATTTTCATACTCAAGTCGCAGTTAGATACTCAATGATTTGCTTTTTGAACTTTTGTTTGGAACCATTGAACAAGTCGATTGATTTTGACATATTGTTATATGTTTTTAGCGTTCGATAAATTACGGAGGTCTGCATATAGTTCGTACGGGCATGAGGGAGATCAAAAATAGATGTTTGTCTTGTCCGATGTGAAGGAGTACGGAGCTGAAGGAACTGTTCCACGAGTTCTAAGCAATCAACGTGGTCGTGGGAAACATTGTGTAGGAATGTCAGATCAAGTAGGGTTTGCCTTTGTTGTAGTGATAAAATTTTATGAAAGCGACAAGATTCTTTATAATCTGAGTACTTGTGTTGGCAACGATAATTCATATGTTTCACAAACTTAGATTGAATTTTTTCAATACTTAGAACATAAATTAAGTAGTGAGGATTCCAGATAATACTGCAATATTCAAGTACACTTCTAACATAGGCAAAAAATAATATTTTTAGTACATCAGGGTCAGAAAAAGGTTTGCTTACGAGTATTATGAACCCTAGATTTTTGTATGCTCTATTCACAATATGAGTTATGTGGTCATTGAAGGAGAGTGTGTCATCTAAAATTACTCCCAAATCTCTTAACTTGCTGAACTTTTTTAAATTATAGTTTTAGTAAAATTATAGTGGAAATTAATAGGATTTTTTTTTCTTGTAAATGTTATACACATGCATTTGTTTATGTTAATATCAATTTTATTGTCTCTGTAATATTGAGTCAAGCGATCTAGGTCTTCTTGAAGGTTTTCGCAGTCATAAAGCGTCTTTATTTCATGGTAGTTTTTGGTATCGTCTGCATACATTAAAAATTTAGCAAATTTAAAACATGAGGCAATATCATAGAGATAGACTGCGTAGAGAAGCGGAGAGAGAATAGAGCCTTGTGGCACGCCTGAAGACACATCTATGTAATCGGAACAGTGTCCCCCCACCACAACGGCTTGGCAACGATTCCAAAGATAGGACTCAGTCCAGCACAATAAATTTCCACAGACACCTAGCTCCTGCAGTTTACGGAGCAAGATGATGTGATCCACACGATCGAAGGCTTTTTCAAAGTCTGTGTAGATCACATCAACCTGTGAACCACTATCCATATTGAGCAGTACGTCATTAGTAAACACTGAAAGATTTGTGTTCATGGAACGACCTTTTATAAACCCGTGTTGACACATAGGAATATAACGATGTATGAACGAGTAGAGATGTTCATGAACTATTATTTCCATAAATTTACCAATGATATTCAATTTCGAAATAGGTCGATAATTCTCAATAGCAGATTTTCTGGCTTTTTTATGTATAGGGATAATGTGCGCTGTTTTTTTTTTGTGTTGATTTTTTGTAGCAACGTCTAGTGACATCAAAAGATCAGAAATATCTTTTTCATCCAATAACACCGTATGCAAGTGTTGCTGACTTTCTGGATAATCAGTAAGGTGTAAATCGTATGACAAAGATGGTTTAATGAAAACGTTGTGAAAATACTTATTAAATGCGGCGCAAGAATCCCTTACGTTTTGGAAGACGTCATTTTTATACGTAAACTTGCTGGGATACCCTGAGCTGTTTCCTTAAATATTGTTAACGTACTTCCATAATTGTGTAGGGTAATTTTTTATTTGAGTTTGCTTTCGGATTATATAGTTATTCAAACACTTTTTTTGTAAGTATTTTTGTCTTGCACGCAACAACGAAAACTCATCGTAATCTCTTGGATTTTTGAACCGAATCCAGCGCATGTGTATTTTCTTTTTTTTTAATCATATTTATTAGTGGAGTTGGTGAGATTGTCTGGGAAAACAAAAAACATTTGGGAGATGGGCCTTTGTATAGATGTCTACTCATGTGCTCTAACCGCGCGGCGTCATTTTTTTGGCGTGGTGTTTATTTGTGTCAGTCACGAATATTTAAATAAGTGATTGATCATTAAAAACTTAAATGATAACCGTGAGATTAGAGGTGGGTTTTCTTTATGCAAATTAATTATAATTCAAAATAATATCTGCACTTCACTTCACAAAAATAAAATACAAAACAAAGGGCAAATTAAATTAGAATTGGGTTAGTGGTGTGGAGTAGGTGAAAGTGTGTTTAGTGTATGCGTGTTTGTGTATGAGGTGTATTTTATGCACGATTTGATTTGATCACTTCATTTCTAAAAGATTGCCGTGACAGATGAAATAAGTCAGCGAATGAATAGTATTTGTTGTATAGCCGCAATATTCGACAGATGACGGAGTTCTTATGGAAATTGGTATTGGAGTGCGGAACATGTAGTAGGGCAGTGTGGCGAGTGCGTCGGCTGAGCGCGCGCAGCTGTATGGCGCTCAGCAGCTGCGGACAGTCTACTCTGCCACTGAGCACGTCGTGCAGCAGCAGCACGTCGGCTTGCCGGCGACGCAACTCTAGGGAGTCAAGACGTTAGTGTACCAGGTCCTCTGCGTATGTGGAGTCTACTCGATATTCTTTGAATCGCAGGAACTTAAAGAACTTTCTCTGGATCTGTTCAATTCTGTGCATGTAGAGAGTATACTGAGGGTCCCATATCCTACTACCATACTCTATTATACTTCTCACAAAAGTGACGTAGAGTTCTGATGCAGTCCACTCGATTGAATGAATTGCAAACTCTCTTTATAAAGCCTAAGAGTTGATATGCTCGGGTACGAATAATGTCAACGTGTTTATCGTACATAAGTTTCGCATCGAGGGTTATGCCGAGATCTCGAACCGTGTCGACCTTATTAATAGCAATATCGCCAAACTTATACGGAAATTCAATTAGTTCGTTTTTTCTTGAGAAGGTAAAAAAACAACATTTATTAACATTTATTAAGATTCTATTAGTCTTATAGTAATTAGACAAGTTATTTAAGTCATCCTGAAGTTTCAGGCAGTCATGAAAATTAGAAATATAGCTATAAATTTTTATATCGTCAGCGTAAAGTAAGAAATTAGATTTATGGAAACAATTATTAATGTCAAATAAATAGGCGTTATACAAAAGTGGTCCCAAATGCGATCCCTGAGGTACGCCTGAGTCAATAGAGACAAAACCCAATCTCATACCCCCAAGAACTACCGCCTGTGACCTCCGAGAAAGATAAGAGGTCAGCCATCGGTGTAAATCCCCACAAATACCTATAGCCCTTAGCTTATGCATTAATATAACATGATCTACCCTATCGAAGGCTTTTTCGAAGTCTGTATAAATTACGTCAACCTGATACCCAGAGTCCATACCATGAAGAACATCTTGCGCAAAAACAGACAGGTTTGTGACAGTTGAGCGCTTGGCGAGGAATCCATGTATTTCCTCTGGTATATCCTTCGTAAGAACGGGATAAAGTTGCTTGTACACAATTTTTTAAAGCAGTTCAGTTTAGAGATAGGTCTGTAATTATTTATTTTCAACTTTGAACCCTTTTTGTGAATGAAAAGTTCCAGATTTAATTGAAAGCCGAAAAATGAATAAAAGTGGTTTTACAAGGTTAATTGCGCATTTTTGAATGAATATCGTAGGAATGCAGTCGGTACCTGCTCCTTTATTTATTTATTTATTTATTTAACATTCACAAAATCCACAGATCTTAATTTATATACGAACAGTAAGACTTTCAAATTAAATCCTACATCCAATAACGGATTTAAATTATATTTAAATATCCACATAGAGAGCAATTAATGAGTTTAAAAAAATTGTTAAATTAGTTAAAGTGTACATATTGAAAGATTAAAAATTTAGGTATATATAATATGATGGGTGTGGGGTGTGTAGTGTCTGTGTCTGTGAGAGGTGTGTGTGTGTGTGTGTGTGTGTGTGTGTGTGTGTGTGTGTGTGTCTATGTATGCAAATTGTAACAGTAATCCATATATTTCCACAATTTTCATACTCAAGTCGCAGTTAGATACTCAATGATTTGCTTTTTGAACTTTTGTTTGGAACCATTGAACAAGTCGATTGATTTTGACATATTGTTATATGTTTTTAGCGTTCGATAAATTACGGAGGTCTGCATATAGTTCGTACGGGCATGAGGGAGATCAAAAATAGATGTTTGTCTTGTCCGATGTGAAGGAGTACGGAGCTGAAGGAACTGTTCCACGAGTTCTAAGCAATCAACGTGGTCGTGGGAAACATTGTGTAGGAATGTCAGATCAAGTAGGGTTTGCCTTTGTTGTAGTGATAAAATTTTATGAAAGCGACAAGATTCTTTATAATCTGAGTACTTGTGTTGGCAACGATAATTCATATGTTTCACAAACTTAGATTGAATTTTTTCAATACTTAGAACATAAATTAAGTAGTGAGGATTCCAGATAATACTGCAATATTCAAGTACACTTCTAACATAGGCAAAAAATAATATTTTTAGTACATCAGGGTCAGAAAAAGGTTTGCTTACGAGTATTATGAACCCTAGATTTTTGTATGCTCTATTCACAATATGAGTTATGTGGTCATTGAAGGAGAGTGTGTCATCTAAAATTACTCCCAAATCTCTTAACTTGCTGAACTTTTTTAAATTATAGTTTTAGTAAAATTATAGTGGAAATTAATAGGATTTTTTTTTCTTGTAAATGTTATACACATGCATTTGTTTATGTTAATATCAATTTTATTGTCTCTGTAATATTGAGTCAAGCGATCTAGGTCTTCTTGAAGGTTTTCGCAGTCATAAAGCGTCTTTATTTCATGGTAGTTTTTGGTATCGTCTGCATACATTAAAAATTTAGCAAATTTAAAACATGAGGCAATATCATAGAGATAGACTGCGTAGAGAAGCGGAGAGAGAATAGACCCTTGTGGCACGCCTGAAGACACATCTATGTAATCGGAACAGTGTCCCCCCACCACAACGGCTTGGCAACGATTCCAAAGATAGGACTCAGTCCAGCACAATAAATTTCCACAGACACCTAGCTCCTGCAGTTTACGGAGCAAGATGATGTGATCCACACGATCGAAGGCTTTTTCAAAGTCTGTGTAGATCACATCAACCTGTGAACCACTATCCATATTGAGCAGTACGTCATTAGTAAACACTGAAAGATTTGTGTTCATGGAACGACCTTTTATAAACCCGTGTTGACACATAGGAATATAACGATGTATGAACGAGTAGAGATGTTCATGAACTATTATTTCCATAAATTTACCAATGATATTCAATTTTGAAATAGGTCGATAATTCTCAATAGCAGATTTTCTGGCTTTTTTATGTATAGGGATAATGTGCGCTGTTTTTTTTTTGTGTTGATTTTTTGTAGCAACGTCTAGTGACATCAAAAGATCAGAAATATCTTTTTCATCCAATAACACCGTATGCAAGTGTTGCTGACTTTCTGGATAATCAGTAAGGTGTAAATCGTATGACAAAGATGGTTTAATGAAAACGTTGTGAAAATACTTATTAAATGCGGCGCAAGAATCCCTTACGTTTTGGAAGACGTCATTTTTATACGTAAACTTGCTGGGATACCCTGAGCTGTTTCCTTAAATATTGTTAACGTACTTCCATAATTGTGTAGGGTAATTTTTTATTTGAGTTTGCTTTCGGATTATATAGTTATTCAAACACTTTTTTTGTAAGTATTTTTGTCTTGCACGCAACAACGAAAACTCATCGTAATCTCTTGGATTTTTGAACCGAATCCAGCGCATGTGTATTTTCTTTTTTTTTAATCATATTTATTAGTGGAGTTGGTGAGATTGTCTGGGAAAACAAAAAACATTTGGGAGATGGGCCTTTGTATAGATGTCTACTCATGTGCTCTAACCGCGCGGCGTCATTTTTTTGGCGTGGTGTTTATTTGTGTCAGTCACGAATATTTAAATAAGTGATTGATCATTAAAAACTTAAATGATAACCGTGAGATTAGAGGTGGGTTTTCTTTATGCAAATTAATTATAATTCAAAATAATATCTGCACTTCACTTCACAAAAATAAAATACAAAACAAAGGGCAAATTAAATTAGAATTGGGTTAGTGGTGTGGAGTAGGTGAAAGTGTGTTTAGTGTATGCGTGTTTGTGTATGAGGTGTATTTTATGCACGATTTGATTTGATCACTTCATTTCTAAAAGATTGCCGTGACAGATGAAATAAGTCAGCGAATGAATAGTATTTGTTGTATAGCCGCAATATTCGACAGATGACGGAGTTCTTATGGAAATTGGTATTGGAGTGCGGAACATGTAGTAGGGCAGTGTGGCGAGTGCGTCGGCTGAGCGCGCGCAGCTGTATGGCGCTCAGCAGCTGCGGACAGTCTACTCTGCCACTGAGCACGTCGTGCAGCAGCAGCACGTCGGCTTGCCGGCGACGCAACTCTAGGGAGTCAAGACGTTAGTGTACCAGGTCCTCTGCGTATGTGGAGTCTACTCGATATTCTTTGAATCGCAGGAACTTAAAGAACTTTCTCTGGATCTGTTCAATTCTGTGCATGTAGAGAGTATACTGAGGGTCCCATATCCTACTACCATACTCTATTATACTTCTCACAAAAGTGACGTAGAGTTCTGATGCAGTCCACTCGATTGAATGAATTGCAAACTCTCTTTATAAAGCCTAAGAGTTGATATGCTCGGGTACGAATAATGTCAACGTGTTTATCGTACATAAGTTTCGCATCGAGGGTTATGCCGAGATCTCGAACCGTGTCGACCTTATTAATAGCAATATCGCCAAACTTATACGGAAATTCAATTAGTTCGTTTTTTCTTGAGAAGGTAAAAAAACAACATTTATTAACATTTATTAAGATTCTATTAGTCTTATAGTAATTAGACAAGTTATTTAAGTCATCCTGAAGTTTCAGGCAGTCATGAAAATTAGAAATATAGCTATAAATTTTTATATCGTCAGCGTAAAGTAAGAAATTAGATTTATGGAAACAATTATTAATGTCAAATAAATAGGCGTTATACAAAAGTGGTCCCAAATGCGATCCCTGAGGTACGCCTGAGTCAATAGAGACAAAACCCAATCTCATACCCCCAAGAACTACCGCCTGTGACCTCCGAGAAAGATAAGAGGTCAGCCATCGGTGTAAATCCCCACAAATACCTATAGCCCTTAGCTTATGCATTAATATAACATGATCTACCCTATCGAAGGCTTTTTCGAAGTCTGTATAAATTACGTCAACCTGATACCCAGAGTCCATACCATGAAGAACATCTTGCGCAAAAACAGACAGGTTTGTGACAGTTGAGCGCTTGGCGAGGAATCCATGTATTTCCTCTGGTATATCCTTCGTAAGAACGGGATAAAGTTGCTTGTACACAATTTTTTAAAGCAGTTCAGTTTAGAGATAGGTCTGTAATTATTTATTTTCAACTTTGAACCCTTTTTGTGAATGAAAAGTTCCAGATTTAATTGAAAGCCGAAAAATGAATAAAAGTGGTTTTACAAGGTTAATTGCGCATTTTTGAATGAATATCGTAGGAATGCAGTCGGTACCTGCTCCTTTATTTATTTATTTATTTATTTAACATTCACAAAATCCACAGATCTTAATTTATATACGAACAGTAAGACTTTCAAATTAAATCCTACATCCAATAACGGATTTAAATTATATTTAAATATCCACATAGAGAGCAATTAATGAGTTTAAAAAAATTGTTAAATTAGTTAAAGTGTACATATTGAAAGATTAAAAATTTAGGTATATATAATATGATGGGTGTGGGGTGTGTAGTGTCTGTGTCTGTGAGAGGTGTGTGTGTGTGTGTGTGTGTGTGTGTGTGTGTGTGTGTGTGTGTGTCTATGTATGCAAATTGTAACAGTAATCCATATATTTCCACAATTTTCATACTCAAGTCGCAGTTAGATACTCAATGATTTGCTTTTTGAACTTTTGTTTGGAACCATTGAACAAGTCGATTGATTTTGACATATTGTTATATGTTTTTAGCGTTCGATAAATTACGGAGGTCTGCATATAGTTCGTACGGGCATGAGGGAGATCAAAAATAGATGTTTGTCTTGTCCGATGTGAAGGAGTACGGAGCTGAAGGAACTGTTCCACGAGTTCTAAGCAATCAACGTGGTCGTGGGAAACATTGTGTAGGAATGTCAGATCAAGTAGGGTTTGCCTTTGTTGTAGTGATAAAATTTTATGAAAGCGACAAGATTCTTTATAATCTGAGTACTTGTGTTGGCAACGATAATTCATATGTTTCACAAACTTAGATTGAATTTTTTCAATACTTAGAACATAAATTAAGTAGTGAGGATTCCAGATAATACTGCAATATTCAAGTACACTTCTAACATAGGCAAAAAATAATATTTTTAGTACATCAGGGTCAGAAAAAGGTTTGCTTACGAGTATTATGAACCCTAGATTTTTGTATGCTCTATTCACAATATGAGTTATGTGGTCATTGAAGGAGAGTGTGTCATCTAAAATTACTCCCAAATCTCTTAACTTGCTGAACTTTTTTAAATTATAGTTTTAGTAAAATTATAGTGGAAATTAATAGGATTTTTTTTTCTTGTAAATGTTATACACATGCATTTGTTTATGTTAATATCAATTTTATTGTCTCTGTAATATTGAGTCAAGCGATCTAGGTCTTCTTGAAGGTTTTCGCAGTCATAAAGCGTCTTTATTTCATGGTAGTTTTTGGTATCGTCTGCATACATTAAAAATTTAGCAAATTTAAAACATGAGGCAATATCATAGAGATAGACTGCGTAGAGAAGCGGAGAGAGAATAGACCCTTGTGGCACGCCTGAAGACACATCTATGTAATCGGAACAGTGTCCCCCCACCACAACGGCTTGGCAACGATTCCAAAGATAGGACTCAGTCCAGCACAATAAATTTCCACAGACACCTAGCTCCTGCAGTTTACGGAGCAAGATGATGTGATCCACACGATCGAAGGCTTTTTCAAAGTCTGTGTAGATCACATCAACCTGTGAACCACTATCCATATTGAGCAGTACGTCATTAGTAAACACTGAAAGATTTGTGTTCATGGAACGACCTTTTATAAACCCGTGTTGACACATAGGAATATAACGATGTATGAACGAGTAGAGATGTTCATGAACTATTATTTCCATAAATTTACCAATGATATTCAATTTCGAAATAGGTCGATAATTCTCAATAGCAGATTTTCTGGCTTTTTTATGTATAGGGATAATGTGCGCTGTTTTTTTTTTTGTGTTGATTTTTTGTAGCAACGTCTAGTGACATCAAAAGATCAGAAATATCTTTTTCATCCAATAACACCGTATGCAAGTGTTGCTGACTTTCTGGATAATCAGTAAGGTGTAAATCGTATGACAAAGATGGTTTAATGAAAACGTTGTGAAAATACTTATTAAATGCGGCGCAAGAATCCCTTACGTTTTGGAAGACGTCATTTTTATACGTAAACTTGCTGGGATACCCTGAGCTGTTTCCTTAAATATTGTTAACGTACTTCCATAATTGTGTAGGGTAATTTTTTATTTGAGTTTGCTTTCGGATTATATAGTTATTCAAACACTTTTTTTGTAAGTATTTTTGTCTTGCACGCAACAACGAAAACTCATCGTAATCTCTTGGATTTTTGAACCGAATCCAGCGCATGTGTATTTTCTTTTTTTTTAATCATATTTATTAGTGGAGTTGGTGAGATTGTCTGGGAAAACAAAAAACATTTGGGAGATGGGCCTTTGTATAGATGTCTACTCATGTGCTCTAACCGCGCGGCGTCATTTGTTTCGCGTGGTGTTTATTTGTGTCAGTCACGAATATTTAAATAAGTGATTGATCATTAAAAACTTAAATGATAACCGTGAGATTAGAGGTGGGTTTTCTTTATGCAAATTAATTATAATTCAAAATAATATCTGCACTTCACGTAGGTGGTGATCGAGCCTTAGAATCAAGTCACCGCACCACGAATAAGTTTGCTAATACTTTTAAAAAACGAATAATATAAATTTTAATTATCAGGTCAAAATGATAAAACTAAATTAGGAGGCTTGTCATTGCGAATATTAACGCCGCCTGCGCAGTATTGCAAAAATCCCCTCAGTTAACGAAATAAAAAAGCAATCCAAGCGAGTAAATATCTATTTTAGCGAGTACTGTATTTTAATATACAGGTAAGCCTCGCTGCAACACTTAGGTCATCGCCAGGATACCAACTGATACGTTCTACAAGTTAATGTTTGCGCCTAATTCAAATCGACGCTTAAAAATACTTTGTTCTGAATTTATATGCCGAACGTACCGCTGTGCCCCAATTCTTTTCTGTAAAAGACATGGTAGTACCAGTAGTAAGTACGTAGAACTGCTTCTAGCCACCACGAGCCACTGGACTGTTGGCCATTCATCAAGTCAGCCACAATTGCTAAGAGATGGCGCTATATTACACGTTACGCATGCGTCTCCACTAAAGCGCCGCCGCTGGGTGGAGCAGAGAGAACTGACTGTGAATTTTGTTAGTACAGTTTCTTATGCGAAGGTCTCTTCTCAGTACCACAGCCCTTAAGGAAAATGTCTGCAACGGATTATTAGTCGACATAATAATAATTCGGTGTGTTAAGTCATTTTGAAGCATCTTTTTCTAAATCGTTTTCCGAAAGAATTCTGTGCTATATTTTTCAGAATGGAACTGTTAACATTATCATTTAACTAAATTCAATTGCATTATTCTGCGAGTTGTTCATGACAAAATATATTATTGAAAAGAGATATCTCCCAATGATTTTCGAATTAGACTTTGAAATTGTTACAAAACACCAACGACTAATGATGTACATGGGTGCGGACACCACTTACCATCAGGTGGGTGGGTCACGTTCTTTTGCCGGCTATAAAAATAGTAAAAAAAATTGAAATAATAAAGCGGACGTACAAATAAAATATATTAACAGGCGGCCCCAAGCCGGACAGCACGGAGTCGACAGGGCGGCGGCGGCGGTATCGAGTGGCGGGTGGCTTGCGTAGCGCGGGGTGGTGCGGTGTAGCGCAATGCGCCGGAAGGGCCGATTTTTTTTATTTTACGCATATGTGTAAAAATCCTTAAGCCTATCTTATTTAATATTTCTTCTTTTTTGATTTTGACGATAGCCTGTATTATTTCATATTTTTCTTCTTTGATTTTTGATGATAATATTGTGAATTTTAATGAAGACTATGTAGGTTAATAATAAGTGATAGCGGGATTTTACAATCAACTGACGGACTACTACTAACGAAAAGCACCATCTACACTCTTAATTTTTCCAAGTTTTTATTTAATGGACATGTATATGCACTGCACAATAAGGATATCAAAATGGATTTTTTAGGAAAGCGTCGGGAATATCACAGGGCTCCATACTTGGTCCCGTCCTATTTTATCTTTACCTAAATGATATAGTTCATTGTTTTCACAGTACCATCTTATGTTCGCTGACGACACAAAAATTTACAAAATTTTAAAATCTGATTTAACCCGATCATAAGTTTATCGTCAAATTAATCGATTATTCTTAAATGTTGATAAGTGTAATGTTATCTAGAAAATAATTCTAATCTATATCTATATTTTCACGGTACCATCTTATGTTCGCTGACGACACAAAAATTTACAAAATTCTAAAATCTGATTTAACCCGATCATAAGTTTATCGTCAAATTAATCGATTATTCTTAAATGTTGATAAGTGTAATGTTATCTAGAAAATAATTGGGTAGATGACACAATATAAAAATGCAAGTTTTTATAATTTATTTATAAAATATTAGTTATTTTGACAGGTACAATGTTTTGAAAAACATAGTTTTGAATTTAATATCGAAATTATATAGATTTGAAAACTTAAAAAAAAGAAGCAAAAACTTATTATAGTATATGTTAAATTTATAAATATCATTAGCTTACTCACATTAAATATAACAATTTTTACTATAACAGTATGCATGTAAACGCATTATCTACGTAGCTATTATATATTTTATCCAAACACCCATACAATTTTAGTATGATTCACAAGTCGTGACGTCACAGCTCAGTACCGTTTTGTATGGAGCGTTTTTCGGCGACTCGCAGCGGCTCCTCGAACACATCGCTGTATCTAGAAAACTATTGATTGTAAACATACTTTTGCAATATTTATTTACTGTTGATAAACTATTTAAATATGAAATTAAAAAAAAATTGTCATGTACCCAATTCTAATCTATATATCTATATTTTCACGGTACCATCTTATGTTCGCTGACGACACAAAAATTTACAAAATTGTAAAATCTGATTTAACCCGATCATAAGTTTATCGTCAAATTAATCGATTATTCTTAAATGTTGATAAATGTAATGTTATCTAGAAAATAATTCTAATCTATATCTAAATAATACTATATCTTTTTATATCATAACTTATGATTATAAAATCTCAGTAGGTGGTTATATACAAGAGCTTTCCTGGGTATACTAAAGAAAGTTATGAAACGGAAATTTCTTATATTTAATTCTAAGAATGACTGGCATAAATGGTTCACATAGTATTTATACAACCATAGGAATTGAAAGCAAGAAGGTTCCATATTGTGGAAAGACATTAAAGTACATGTCACGTAAAAAATACAAATCTTAAAAGTTGTGGTAATTTACTCCAACTGTAATAACAGATATTTAGTAGTTTTTTGAAAAAAAAGGCCTGAACCCACAATCAAAACAACATTCCTATCAAAAGTTTATTTATCTCAGTTGCTCTTATATCAAAAATATGCAATATATAATTTTTCATAAATTTCATAAAATAAAAACAAAAATATGACAATGTTAATATATACACATATTAGACCATTCAATATTAATCTATCCAAGAGTGATCATATTATCAGTAGTTTCGGCATAGAGTTGATGGTTTCCCGTAGTATTCGGTGACACCAGGTGATGGGGTCCGACGATGCAGTGCTGGAGAGATGATCCTGTGTCTACTGTTGCTCCAGTGTAAATTATACAGTCTTGTAATGCACAACTGAAAATATAAAGGTTTTTGCTTTTAGAATCTCTTTATTCATACATAGTAGATTATTCTTTTTTAAGATTATATCTTCGGTTGTGACATCTGAAAGGATGTGCATGGATAATATTTCCATTTGGATAGATTATGAGATTATTATGACTGAATTGTATCCTGATTTTTTTAGGTTCGGTAACTTCGGCAAAAGCACGAATCTTGTGGGAATTTTAGGGATAGAGTAAGGGTTACTACAGGATGTTAAAAAAATATTATGTATTTGTTAGTTTGTGAGTTTCCCAATTACTTGTGATCAAAAAATCAGACTAATCTAAACAGACTAAACAGACAAATTAGGTTAAAAAGTGTTTTATTTAATATAATAAATCGTGAACACTTAAAGAAAACTATAGTCCTGTAGCTTTCAAGCGTAGAGTGAACAGATACCTCTTGGACAGGCGTGTATCATCCTTGTGTTTGTCACTTTCCAAAGGGTGAGATGGAAGACAAACGCCATAAGAAGACAAGAACATAATAAAAAAAGAAATTATTATACAATTTCATAGTTTATTTACTAATAAATACATTATTCATATCTATATGTCCTCTTTTTTAAAACTGACTAAACAGCTAGTAAAATTGTAACAATTTTTTGTCCTACAAAAATGAATTGAATATGTAGCAAATGATGCAATAACCTACTTATATGAACTAAAACATTTATGCCAATGTTATAGAAGATTGACAAAGCCACAATAACACAAGCAAATGTACTAGGCCTACAACAAAGGCATCAATGGGTTAAATAGCAGGTATAAAGGGCTAATTTGTTTTGACATTAACTATAACTATTGGTCTGAACTCCATGAAATATAGATAAATCAAATAAATAAAACACTTTTTACCGGATATTATCGCGTATATTTTAGATAATTTTAGATAATATACGCGATAATATCCGGTAAAAAGTGTTTTATTTAAAGTATGTATCGTGAAAATTTAAGAAAATATATAGATAAATCAGTTGTAAGTTGGTTTTTATTTATACAACAAAAAATATTCTATTGTCTAACCACAGACATCTAATAAATATATGATATTTGCAGGCATAGAGTGAAGTTGAACCTCTTGAATGTGTATGTTCCATCCTCATTTTATTATTTACAATTACATAGCACCATCTAATTTGAACTCAGAATAAGAAAATTAAAATGACTCACCCTTCCTTTATTGTAACATTATTCATTAAAATACAGTTTGTCAGCCGAACTTTATTATCAATAGTGCAGTTAGCTCCTATGAAACTGCTTTTGATTGAAGTTTTCTCATTTATAACAGTTTTTTCTCCTACAGTACAACTTTCATCAATCTGTTTTGTTTTCACATCACTATTTGGATGTAATCTGTTTGTTAATGGTGATCTGGTTATTTCCTCCCATTTTGATAATATCTGGAATAATATTTATTAAGAATACATCAAGAAGTGGTACCTCATAATCTCGTGGGCTCATAATCAATATTTTACAAAAGAGCAAGAAACTTTTATGAATATTTGTAAATCAATGAAATATCATATTTTGTGCTGTTCCTCTTAAAGTGTACTAGGAAATAGAAAATACATACCTGACTATTAGCTAAGTAAAATGAGGAGAGAGTGTTGACTCTGATGCCAAATGTATCTTTCTCTGCCACATGGCCATAACACCTTAAAATATCATTGTAATAAACACCCTTACTGCCTACACTGTGATCATTATATGCTGACATCTCCCTTATTTTTTGTCCATAGTCATTTTCTACAGCAAAGTCAAATATATCCTTATTCAAATCAATGTTCTTCTCAGATGTTCCTTTCTTTTCTATGTGCTTCTTTGGCTTGGACAATTGCTTTCTGACAATATGAGGAATAAGTTCACCTTTTATAGATGTAAACTTATCCATTTCAACTAAATATTCAATAATCCAATTCTTCATAATAAACACATGTGCATCTAATAGTCTACTGTACATGTTTAATGAGTTAAACTTTTTTAACAATATCCTGGGTATGGTAATATTCTCTTCAAAATCACTAGCACTAGCTAAAAACACTAATCTCTCTGTTTCTTTATCTATACACACTAAATCTCTATCAGGTTTTGCTTTACTTTTAAGGCCTGGCAGTTCAATCCATTCTTCAGGACCATTATTGAAAAACAAACTTGTTAATGCAGCATCATGCTTCCTATGCAAGTTTAAAACTTCATTTAAATGAATGCTTGTTATTAAGTCTCCAGAAATAACTAATAAGTCTGTTGTTACTCTACTGCTAATATGTTTTAATGAATTTGCTGTACCCCAGTCTTCCTCAGATGGAATAACTATTAGTTCATACTTAATTTTCAGAGGACATTGTTCTAGAGCATTTTGTATGTTTGATTTGTCTTCATCAAGAACAACTATAATGGTTTCTGAAAAGGTATAGTAAACAATGTTTTATTACACAACCATCTGCTTAATTTAGTTTATTTAATTACTGGCTAATTGCATACATTTATAAACGGATTTACAAAATTATCTTTTGGATTATTTTGTTTTTAATTAGAATAACCTACCTTGAAATCCAATTTTTTCAAGCAAGTTTAATGGATACCATAATACTGGATATGGTCCCACTGGGAGCAAACATTTAGACACGGAACCACCTACATCGGGCATTCGAGAACCTCTTCCAGCAGCTAAAACAACAGCTTGAAATTCCAAAATCTTATGCATTTTGCCTACAAAGAGTAGAGGTTAGGTAGTTACGGATATTTAAAACAAAAATATTTAATACAGTATTAAAATCAAACTTACCTCTATAAATTTTATGGAAGTCTTTTATTTCTTAAAAAATATTCCGCGTCTGCAATAAATCTTCAAAACTTATTATTTTGTTTGATTGAATGAATGAAATAAAATGAAATTAGGTACACTATGTTGCCAAAACAATTTTTAATTTCCTTTATTTCCAAAGGAATCAAATTTTTTTTTTCATAATAATTATGTGCGTCGTCTTCTTTTATATATAATTAAGTGTTATGACACACAATATACAATAAATAAATATATTTATATTCATACACATATATAAACTATCTAACTCTAAGCATATTAACAAACATACACAAATATACATTTACCTACATAAATATACAGGTGTCAATTTATCGAACATGTCGAACATATCGAACAACCTACACCTTCTGCTTTTTGGTAATCCATGGGCAGACCTTAAGTACGAAGTCTAGTATAAAGTTAGGTACGAAGTCTGCGTAGAACGAAAGGGTATATAAATAATTTATTTTATTATATAAGTAGATTGATAAGTAGCTAGCTTCTTATCTGGCCGAAGTAGTCTTATAAAATGCAACTTCCAGGAATTCCTTTGAAAATTTCAAATTCTGCGTCTTCCAGAGTAGCTAATTTTAGAGAATGATATGCGAAGAAATTGTTTACTTATACTTTAAAATACCTGAAGCCCTCTAAGAAATAATATTGTACATTCCTCAAATAAATACGTCGAAAATAGTGAAGTTTTGTATTGTTGAAACTTTTATTATTTTATTTTATTTCATGTTGTTGATAATACTGATATTTAATCAAGAACACAAGGTTTCTTTATGGGAACACCCAAAAATTCTGAATTATGTAATTCCGAATTTGAATATTCCGATTTTTGATATTCCGAAATTCACAATCTTGAAGAGTCTTAATTCCGACTATTCAAAAACACGATTGTTATTTTACCGAAATTCATAAATACGAAATTTTAATTTTCCGACTTTCATTAGTACGTAGAATTAAAAACCCGCTGTGTTACTAGTCTGAAATATGGTATTCCGCATTTTAATTTTCCGAAAATTCAATGCCAACATTCAGATTTTGTATATAAAATATATACCCATATATTAAAAATTATAATCTAAATCTCCAGTGACACAAATTAAAATTAATAAGGCACATTTTGAAATTATAGAAAGTAGGCGCGACGACGGGCGAAGCGAACGTGCCGCGGCAGTGGCCGGCGAAGCGCCAAGAAGGGATTTGCATTTCAGTACATAAACTACATACTCAAGAAATAACTCGGAACAAAAAACTAAATAAACTTTCTCATTTCCAGCTGACTACTTGAATGCTCGAACGTAAAAATTGATGTGCTTATGCAGTTTTACAATGTGTTTGTTATTGATAGATGATTTAATACTATTCGGAATTTTGATATTCGGGATTCGTATTTATGATATTGTGGATTATTATTAATTCGGATTTTGTATGGTTTGGTATTTTCAATTTCGGCATATTGATTTTCGTAACTATATACGTTCGGAATTTTAAAGTTTCGAAGAAGAAAAATTCGGAATTATGAAACACGGAATTTTCATTTTCGGAATTATAAACCATTCGGTGTTATAAAGTTCGGGATTTTGAAATTCGTGATTATGACTATCGGAGTTAAGTTTTTCGTATTTACACATCTGGGGCAGCCAGAGGAAAACAAGATTAAATGACATTAAAAAAAATTTAAGTATGAAAACCAATCTGCGCTTACAACTGCACATATATTTTACATTACAGTAGGCACGCATACACAAGGTGTCGCGAAATTCAACGTCAAGGCGAAACGGGACGACAGGATATAATGGTAACCATCTTCAGAAAAATTAGAAAAAAATCCATACCATATTCTTTAGAAATTATGGGCATTAAATGTGTAGCATCACTAAAGTTAAGCCATTACAAACGAGCGAACTGAGTCATAATTAACTTTATCAGATCTATCGCTCACACTTATAGTCATATCGGAACTCTCGCTCGCACTTGTAGTGTTGTGTGTAAAAACAAAGACGGGATTTGTCGTAATGTTTTATGCGTCAGTTTGCACGTTTTTAATGGCTCAACCATAATTAGTTAGTGACTATAATTTGCGTTTATGGTGCTTCTCAATGTACAACAAGTGCTGTGTAGTGAAAGTAGGTGAAAGGACCTCATTTTGTATCACTTTCCAAGAATTGAGACAGGCCTTATCATTGGCTACCGTGTCTTTGTACTAAATAGTGTTAACTTACAAGGTTTAAGTGTGGTGGAACTTCGTAAATTGTTTGTAAACCACAAAAATCTGGAGAATAAATGTTTTTAGGTTACTTAATAATAATAACGGTGTTTAATTGGTGTAACATAACTAAAAAAAATATTAAAATGTACTGAATCTCGCGTATAGAAAATAAAAATTTGCCTCCCTTACAATACAAAAATTAAAAATATAAAACAAAGTTTAGAAATAAAAGAAAGTTCATAAATATACTACCTAGTAGAATGATTAACTAAAAAAGTTACCAACTTAACCAATAAACGCGTGTTAACCAGCCATCATAGCAGCAACAATTTCACACAACGTAACTATTCGAAAAAGTATATGTAATGGGTGCGTTCAAGAACAAAATGATCGTTATTTCAAAGCAATTTTTAAAACAACCTAATAAAGAAGGCCGGTTACCCTCCATACATTCAAAAACCTGTCACTTTCATTGATCCCGTCTTGAATTCGTTAGTGCTGTTAACAGTTGTTTATTGTATTAAATGTCCAAATCTATTATCAATAATTTCAAATTCGATGCAGAAATAAAATTATTTAATAAAATAAATACATAACCTCAAAGCGTCAATGTCAGGCGTCAATGACTTACACAATAACTATTGTTTAGATGTCGCAGCCGAACAGTCGCAAATATATCAGGATATCAACAAGTTGAAGAAAATAATGAACAAATTGCTTAATCCTTGCGTAGCAATAAGCGGCCTGCTGCAATGTAACAAGTATTAACATATATCACATAGTGATACTACTTTACTAAATGTTGTGGCGAATGATATCCTAATAAATTAGTTATTTTTCATAATTTGTTACGAGAGTAACTTATGTAATTGTTTTCTTCGCCTAGTTTTGAGACCTCCGTCAATATCATGAGATAAAATATTTGAGATCCTGCATGGTTCAGAACTAGAGATCTTCACAGAAGTGGTCATATTATACACTACCTATTTATTTCCTCGATGACGGTTCAGGTTCCTTTACAGTTTGTCAACATATCAACAACAAGCAAATGGTTGATTTTACATTATTACTTATCTACATCATTTAAAATCAGCCTATTAAGATATTATTTTGCATTTGTCAAGGGTTTAATTGAAACAACATTTCTAATATTAGGATTTTTTTATTCATAAACATCCCTAACTACAACATGGTCTAAAAAATTCTGCTGGTGCAGCAATATTACTCTGAAATCTAGCCCAACCAAGGTACCACACCATTGTCATAACATGAGCTACATCCTACTGTGCGACGGTCAACAATGCAATACCAACAATAATCTTTTATTCCTTCTCTTCCGTTTACTTTATTTTCAATTAGAATATACATAAAAAGGTCAGAAAGATAGGGAAACACAAACGAGAACGAACAGTCACAGTAAACAACGACGCTAGAGCACACGATGGACTCCAAGAAATGAAGGAAGAAAATGAATACATATCAATCACATCTGACGTTGAGGTCTGATTGATGTGTGTGAATGACAGAACCCGCATCTCATATCGAATAGCTACGTTCAGCTTTAATATTTTATAATAATCATTATAAGTATGTATTTACTGGCATAATAGTATTTTTATTTTAAGATGAGCTTTGCTATAATGTAATTTTTAGTTTCGGTCCATCCTTAGGTTGCTTCCTGTAAAACTTACAACAATAGATTGGCTGCATTCAAAAAAAATATTTCTCGTAAATATTTAAAAACGATTTTCTTTTTTTCCTTAGACTGTCTTATCGTAGTTTTAATTGCTTTAAAGTCAGTAACAAATCTTTTTTTTCAATGGTATATTTGGTAACTAAGACGCGTCTTCTGGCTATCAATCAGTTGACAGGTCATATCTGACCGGCCCTCTTTTCTGAATTGCTGATTTTTATACAAAAAAAGTATGTTTTAACAACTGAATATAAACTTTGTTGCACTGTATTTGTTACACAGTAGGTAGGACTTAACAGTTTAGAATTTATCGAAATTGATACTTTTGGTCGAAAATGATTTTCGATCCTTATTTATTAAAAATCAAAGTCAGTCACTTGATGGAGCCTTGTGTGAGATTGACACACACAAGACTCACTTAGCTCCGAGCTAGTTTGTTAAAATGTCATCCGCCACTTTGTATTTGTAATGTTCTGGACTGTTATAGACAAAAAAGAATATTTATACTTTTCTTAAATTTTCACGATACATACTTTAAATAAAACACTTTTTACCGGATATTATCGTGACCACGGCAACTGCAAAGATGCCGAAACGTCGAAATAATTTTAAAATTAACTAAAATATACGCGATAATATCCGGTAAAAAGTGTTTTATTTAAAGAATATTTATCTTAAAGCTAGCTAATTCAGAGCTGCGCCAATGGGCCTCCGTTAGAGTTAGACCCTAATTGGTTAGATCAACTTATGTCATTTGTACTATTTAGTTAGTTAGTTAGTAAATTGAAAAATGGCAATCAGCCGCAATTGGTGTGGCGGGCTAGTTCTGCCAGTGTCGCGTATTGTTTATACTATTTCCATTTCTTTATTTTCTCGATGACAGTTCTAATTTGATATAATGTAGTGTTGTGAACAAATAAGTAATGATATCGATCGCATATATTTATTCTATTTTGAATAAAGACAAATACAACAAAAACATTCAAATATATTTTTTCAAGGTGGGAACACTCAATGGCCCACCGCCATTTTGTGTTTGTTTTAATCTGTCACTTGCAACAAGACGGTCGTACTAGTCACTACATTTCTCTTCGCTGATTTTCTTCACGTTATCCATACGTTACGTTCTGTATTTTGTGTTCCTCCGTGTTGATTGCTGCCCAGCTGTCAAATATCAAAATACCGAAAGGATGTGTTCTGAAAAAGCAGGCAAGAGAACTGGTGATCAAGGTTGGTGATAGGGTGAACTAGCGGCTATAGCAATTAATTAAAATGTAAATAATACTTCAAAACATTGTGTTTACTTGTATATTGAAAAATTATAAATCATAATGACATCGTACATCAAAAGTAAAAACATAATACAAATTCAAATGCAGTGCATCATAGACAAGTATACGTGGACAGCATCACGACCTTCCAACACCTTCTCCTGATGTTCACTCATGTTGCCGAGACACGTTTCTATACATGCATTAATCTTGCACAGTGTCTTTTTAACTTTACTTTTGACAATGGTTTTGTCATTACGTCAGCTAACTGAATTTCTGTGGGACAGTAGCTAATATTTATTAATCCATGCACGAAGTGTTCATGTATAAAATGGTACCGAACGTCTATGTGCTTCGACCTTTTGTTGAAAGATCCAGACTTCACAAGTTGAATCGAACTTTGATTATCAACATGCAAATTTATTTTTATGTCCAAACCGGTTATTTCTTGTAATAGAGATTTGAGATACAATGCCTCTTTGCAACAGTCTGCTGCGGCTATGTGTACTCGGCTTCAGTCGACGATAGCGCTACTATAGGCTGCCTCTTGCATGCCCATGATATTGTTCCATCGGCTATCATTAGCACAGAGCCAGAAGTGCTTCTTCGTGTCAATGGGTCTCCAGCATAATCCGAGTCGCTGTAAGCATCGATGTTCTCTATCAGTTTGTTTCGTTTGAACAAAATACCTTTCTCTTTGGTTCCCACTAAATATTTGAATATTTTCTTGACTTTGTTTACGTCTTCTCCAGTGGGGTTTTCGACCTTCCTACTAACTAGATTGACCGCTTGTGCGATATCTGGTCTAGTTCTGGTAGACAGGTACAGTAAACTTCCCACTGCTTCTTTATAGGGATATTTATAGACTTCATCTGTTAAATCTCCGTATAAGAAAGCTGTCTTGACGTCAAATGTCAGGAAGTAGTAAGATTTAGCTGCGGCAATTGCTAATAAGGTTTTTAATGCAGATTGACTTACTACTGGGCTATAAATGTCTTCAAAATCAAGGTTTCCTTTCTGCTCGCATCCGCGTACGACTAATCTAGCCTTGTACGTACCGTCATTTTTAATCCGAAATACCCATTTATTCGATAGTATTTTGTGCCCTTTGGCTTCTGACTTGTCAACTAATACCCAGGTGATATTTTTATGTAATGATTCCATTTCAGATTGTATCGCCGTCTCCCAATTTAGTTTGTCGGTGCCAGTCACAGCTTCTTTGTATGTGAGTAAAGACCAGTCATAGTCGTCATTATTTTCTGACGTTAACATGGTCACGCAGCGATATAACTCATAATCTTTGGTCCATGCTGGTGGTCTCACGTCTCTTTGTGGTCTTCCACTTGAGGGAGATGGTTCATCAACATGATCTTGACTAGAGCTGGAATAAAAGGGGTAAGGTTCCTGAAAAAATAAGTTCTCATTAATTTTGTTTCTTTTTTCTTGAATTTCAATTTCAATTTGTTCTGTTTCAGATTCTGGAGTAAGATCTTCACGTTTCTCAGCAGGAGTACTGCCATAATGCATCTTTTCGATTACTTTTACATCTCTGCTGATAACAACATCATGCCTTTCGGGTATATAGATTCTAAAACCCTTTGTATATTCTGCATATCCCAAGAATACTCCTTCTTTGGCTTTGGCTGTAAATTTTCCTCTTCGGTTTTTATTCATCACAAACGCTCTATTTCCGAATACGTGTAGGTGATTTCCTGATGGTGTTCGTTGTACCCATTTCTCATATGGGGAATTTCCTTTGAGAGCTCTTGCTGGGCTTCTATTTATCAAATAGTTTGCAGTGTTTACTGCTTCTGCCCAAAATTTTTCAGGGATATTAGCATCTAGCATCAGACATCTGGCTTTATCCATCAGCGACCGATATTTTCTTTCACTCGTGCCATTTTTAGACCTGTATTCGCCTCCATTATCAGATTGTAGATTTTGAATTTTCTTCTTATGAAACAGTTCAACATAGGTTTTATATTCCTTGAATTTATCGATTACTTCGCTCTTTTCTTTTAAGAAATATACACAGCAATATCTTGTATAATCGTCAATAAATGTTACGAAATACTTTGATCCGGCCATTGATTCATTCTCAAATGGGCCACACACGTCACTGTGAATTATCTGGAGCACTTCGGTGGAGATTATTTGTCCATTGCTTTGGAATGGTAGAGTGGAAAATTTTCCTTTGATAAAAGTCTCACAGGTACCCAAAGTTTTTTTTTAAAGTCGAGTCCTCGATCATTTTATATTTAACCATTTCTTTTAAGTCTCTTTCATTGACGTGACCTAATTTCTTATGCCATTTCATAATTTCGCTTTCATCACTTGGCGTAAAGTTTGCTGTCTCTTCCGGTTTATCAAATTCAAGATAGTATAATCCATTTCTTCTGTTAGCTTTTAATACAGTTTTCCCGCCTTTATGACACTGGCTTGTTCCTTTTCAAATAGAACCTTATAGCCATGATCCGTAATTTTGCTTGCAGAAATTAGATTATTCGACAAATCAGGTACGTATAACGTGTCAGAAAGACTAATTTTATAGCGTCGATCCTTTGTATAAAGTTCGGCTTTACCTTTTCCTTTAACTTCGGCCGTATGCTTTTCTGAAGCTAGCTTTAGAGTGTCACTCGCGGGGATTAAGTTATGGAGTATACTTTTATCACCCGTCATATGAGACGTACAGCCACTGTCAAGACACCATAAATTGGTTTTACATTTCGACGTTCCTGTTGTTAAACAGATGTTATATGTCTTTTCTTGACCTTTAGTTTTATTCGGGTTATTGGGTCTCTTCTTTGACCAACAAGCTTCTGTGGAATGCCCTTTCTTATTGCAATCCTTGCAAAATTGTACCTTTTTCTTCGTCTTTGTGTAGAATGCTTCTGAAGTCTGAGGTTCACTCGCTTCGGTTTGCCTTCTTGCTTCATATTCTTCTACGATTTTTATTTTTAAATTTTCAGGACTTGGCAGAACATCTCTCGACTCAATTGCCGTTCGGAAGCTATCGAAATTTGTAGGTAAACTGTACAACATCATTATGCTTAGTAACTCTGGATGAATTTTTACATCCATGTCTTCTAATTTACCTACTACATCCATAAAATTACTGAGATGGTCTCTCACATCTTCTTGTGGAGTCATTTTCTTCAATACTAGTTGCTTTAATAGCGTAGCCTTTCTTGCCGGCCCTGAACTTTGATGTATAGACTTTACTTTGTCCCATACCTCCTTGGATGTATTACACCCTTTAATTTGTTTAAGTTCTGGTGGAGATATAAGTAGAAATAGCTTACCTTTAAGTCTTCCTTTAGGAACGCACTCTTTTCTTCGGCAGTCACAGTTGCCGCTAACTTTTTTTCACCACTAGCGTATTCCCACAAATCGTATCTTACGAGAATCACCTGTGCTAGTAAACACCAGGTATCGTAATTTGATTTTTTTAAGGGTTCCATGCTTCTGATACTCGAGCTCATTTTAAAATTTTTATTTTTCATTTACTTACTATTTTAAATTTGCTTTTTCCATTTTCCACTAGATATTCATATAACCACGCTCTGCTACCACTGATAGGGTGAACTAGCGGCTATAGCAATTAATTAAAACGTTAATAATACTTGAAAACATTGTGTTTACTTGTATATTGAAAAATTATAAATCATAATGACATCGCACATCAAAAGTAAAAACATAATACAAATTTAAATGCAGTGCATCATAGACAAGTATACGTGGACAGCATCACGACCTTCCAACAGTTGGTAATTTCCTTGAAGCAGAGTATCAAAATGGTGGCCCGCTATTACCACTGTCGCAAGTGCGAGAGCGTGTTGCGGCCGCATCAGGAATTAGTGGACCTACTGTTTCAAAAATTACTACCGAAGCTTACGGTACAAGTGGCATGCAGGAAAATATGCTTCGTACGCCGAAGAAAAAACGCTAACCACGTCGTGTGACATCGGTTCACAACTTCAACGCTGATGTTATTCGCCGTCATATATATGACTATTACTTGCGCAAAGAAATTCCAACACTTACAAAACTTGTTGTTTCTTTACGTGAATATGGTTTGTTCCATGGCCAAAAATCGTCATTAAGCTTAGTTTTGAAAGAAATTGGATTTTCTTATAAAAAATCGGACAAACGTAAAATATTGTTGCAGCGTCACCACGTTGCTATGGCTCGCTGCGAATTTTTGAGCGAAGCCAAAAAGATATCAGATTGGTCAAATGTTATTTTCACTGATGAGACTTGGTTAAATGCAAACCACACAGTATCTAAGAACTGGACTGACGACACCACCACTTTCACTAGTTCAGTGCCAATGGGAAAAGGTGAACGCCTTATCATATGCCAAGCAGGGTCTACGAAAGGATTCGTGTCAGATGCTTTACTGGCCTTTAAATCCAAGAAAACAGTGGACTACCACGAAGAAATGAACGCGGAGATTTACGAAGGATGGTTTAAAGAAATGGTGCAATCTCTGGAAGAACCGTCCATAATTATTATGGACAACGCTACATATCACTTCAGATAAATTGATAATATGCCGACGCAGGCCACTAAAAAACAAGACATAATTGACTGGCTCCAACGTCATGGCGAAAATGTGGATAGTACTTTATTAAAAGTACAATTAGTGAATATTTTAAAATCGAAAATGGGCCACCCTAAAAGATATGTTTTCGACGAAGTAGCTGCCGAATGTGGTCATTGGGTTGTTCGACTTCCGCCGTATCATTGCCAGTACAATGCTATAGAACTAATAAGGGTACAAATCAAAGGACACGCCGCTCGAAACAATACCCATCCCCCTTTTACGGCAAACAAGATGGTAGATTTATTAAAAAATGCATGTGCGGAAGTAACTGCCGAAAACTGGGAAAAAGTTGTGAGAAGAATCCAAAACATTATAGCGTCGGATTGGGGAATTCATGTGGCATTCGATAATATACAAGTACAGGAACTTATAATAAATGTTGGGGAGAGCTCATCAAGTGACAGTGAAGATTCATCAGATTTTGATTAAAATAAATAAATAAAGAATACCTGTCGTTATAATTACTTCGTTATATTGTCGAGTACCTACCTATACCTACTTATTTTACAACAGTTTCGAAAATTTTAAAGAAGTTGGCATTATCAATAAAAAATTAATACGTGTAACATCTTGTAATGAAATATAATATTAGTTAATAAAGTACAAAAGTATCCGGCAGTAGTTTAGTTTCTTACATTTTGTGAAAAAATATCGGGTCTGTTATCGTGTTACGTTTATCGATATAGCTCCACCCCTATCCGTTTCTCCGACTCTGGTATTATATAAGCTTATAAGTGTGTAACTTATTGCTGTGTAGCGACGGCATAGAATTTCACTACCCCCTCTCATCCCGTGGGTGTCGTAAGAGGCGACTAAGGGAAACTTGATCCAAGGAGATGGGCAGCAGCGTCTCCTTGCGTGGGCCGCAGAATTGGTCCATACTGCGATCGCCAACCCGCCTGCCCAGCGTGGCGATTATGGGCATATCCCCCCAATGAAGAGGCACAGTAGGCCACGGCCCCCAGTTCCTGGCAGCCCCTCTATTCCTGGTCATGGTGGCGACCATGGTAACGGCGGGGCAGGGGGTGCGAAGAATCACCGGTCTACTGGAGGCCACCACAACAAACTGACCCTGGCGACGTACAACGGACGCACGTTACGGCTTGACTCGCATCTGGCGCAACTGGAGGTGGAACTTGGGAAGATTAGGTGGCACATATTAGGATTGTGTGAAGTCCGAAGAGAGGGGGAGGACACCATAACCCTCGAATTAGGCCACCTAATGTACTTCCGAGAGGGAGACCAACAATCCCAAGGTGGCGTGGGGTTTCTGGTCAATAAGTCCATTTCTGACAGCGTTGTGGAGGTTTCCAGTATGTCGAACAGGGTAGCGTACCTATTTATAAAGCTCACCGATAGGTACAGCCTAAAAGTGGTGCAAGCGTACGCACCGACCTCGACACACTCGGACGATGAAGTGGAGGATATGTTCGATGACATATCGAGGGCCCTCCACTTCACTACTAAGACTCACTACAGTATTGTCATGGGGGACTTTAACGCTAAAGTGGGAGTACAGAATTGCGGCGAATCGGTAGTAGGATCCCATGGATTTAGAAGCAGAAATGACAGGGGGCAAATGCTCGTCAACTTCCTCGAACGGGAGGGGCTGGCCCTGATGAATTATTTCTTCAAAAAACAGCCCCAAAGGAAGTGGACGTGGCAAAGCCCCGACACTGTGACAAAAAATGAGATCGACTTCATCATGACGGCCAAAAAGCACATATTCAGAGATGTCTCCGTGATCAACAGGTTTAACACCGGTAGCGATCACCGACTTGTCCGAGGCTCTCTGAATATCGACTTCAAAGCTGAACGTGTCCGCTTGATGAAGGCCAGGCTCCGACCTACTCCGCTCCAAACCATGGCGGGATTTGAAACGTTCCAGTCAAATCTGGAGAACCGATTCGTTGCCGTGGAAACCGTGGAAACCACAATGGACGTTGACCAGAACCTTGAAAATGTGCTTCGAATCCTCAGGGAAGAAGGTACGAGATTTTGTAAGAAGCAGCGTAAGGGCAGGAAGTCTAAGCTTTCGGATAGGACTTTAGGGCTAATGAAGGAACGACGTGAGAACCCACCCGTCACTTCGTCAGGAAAACGAGCTCTAAACCAAGAGATCAGCAAGCGCGTACGACACGACCTCCGATGCTCCAATACTCTCGCTATTGAAAGAGCGATCGAGCAAAACCGGGGATCAAAGGTGTTCGTACAATCTCTTGGAAGAAGCCACTTGACAAAGTTGACCACAGCAAGTGGAGAAGTCGTTGCTTCGAAGCCGGCAGTCCTTTCAGAAGTGGATAACTTCTATGGCCGGTTATACGCTTCGCATGCATCTCGACCTGATCCCGAAAATGATGATCCTAGAGCCACATTAACACGCCATTACACCGAAGACCTGCCAGAAGTCAGCATTGGCGAAATTGAGATCGCTCTTGGGCAGCTTAAAAATGGAAAAGCCCCTGGAGAGGACGGCATTACGACAGAATTATTAAAAGCAGGAGGTAGACCCGTACTGAGGGAGCTCCAAAAGCTTTTCAACGCTGTCCTCTTCGAAGGGAGAACTCCGCAGGCGTGGAGTAGGAGTGTAGTCGTCCTGTTCTTCAAAAAGGGAGACAAAACCCTGTTGAAGAACTATCGACCCATTTCCCTCCTAAGCCACGTCAATAAGCTGTTTTCAAGAGTGATCACGAACCGTCTTGCGCGGAGACAGGACGAGTTCCAACCACCGGAATAGGCTGGGTTTCGGAGCGGATACGGCACCATAGACCACATCCACACAGTGCGGCAGATTATACAGAAGACCGAAGAGTATAATCAGCCCCTGTGTCTAGCATTTGTGGACTATGAGAAGGCCTTTGACTCGATTGAGATCTGGTCCGTCCTGGAGTCCCTGCAGCGATGCCAAGTAGATTGGCGATACATCCAAGTGATGAGATGCATTTATGAGGCCGCCACCATGTCCGTCCACATACAGAATCAGCAGACGAATCCCATACCATTGCATCGAGGAGTGAGACAAGGAGACGTAATATCTCCCAAATTGTTCACTAATACAATGGAGGATATGTTTAAGACGCTAAACTGGAAAGGACGTGGCATAAATATCAATGGCGAGCATATCTCTCACTTGCGATTTGCTGATGACATCGTCATCATAGCAGAAACACTGCAGGACTCTTCCATACGCATCGGCCTACGGATGAACTTGGATAAAACCAAGGTCATGTTCAACGAACATGTACTACCGGAACCGATTGCAGTGCACGGAGCCGTTCTCGAAGTTGTTCAAAAATATGTTTACCTCGGGCGGACATTGTAGTTAGGTAGAAACAACTTCGAAAACGAGGTGAATAGAAGAATTCGGCTAGGTTGGGCAGCGTTTGGGAAACTACGTCAAGTCTTCACATCCACGATTCCACAGTGCCTAAAGACGAAAGTCTTCAATCAGTGCGTCCTACCCGTCATGACATACGGAGCCGAAACTTGGACACTAACGGCACAGCTGGTCCACAAGCTGAAGGTCGCTCAGCGTGCTATGGAAAGAGCTATGCTCGGTGTTTCTCTGCGGGACAAAATCAGAAATGAAGTGATCCGGCAGAGAACCAGGGTCATCGACATAGCGCACCGGATTAGCAAACTGAAGTGGCAGTGGGCTGGCCATATTAGCCGCAGAACCGATAACCATTGGGGTAAACGAGTTCTTGAGTGGAGACCGCGTCTCGGCAAACGTAGTGTAGGACGTCCTCAGACACGGTGGAGTGATCATTTGCGCAGGATGACTGGCAGGAGCTGGATGCGAGTAGCCGAGGATAGAACTCGATGGCGTGCAATTGGGGAGGCCTATGTCTAGCTGTGGACGAATATGGGCTGATGATGATACGTGTGTAAACGTCATATTTTTTTATAAAATGATGCATACATAATATAAAAAAAACGCTCGCACAAGTTTTCACAGGAGCTGTCATCGAGAAAATAAAGAAATGGAAATAGTATAGTTCCGTGATTTAATTGCTTTATTATTATTATTTTGTGTTTTTTGGCATTCAGCTGTTGTTACTACACAATAACTATTTCTGCCAATTTCAAGTATTAGTGTGATAAAAGTATTAATAAAATTAAAACATTGCTTTCAAGACATGTGTCAGAAAAACATTCCTAATTGCTTTTATTATTTACAAAATATTTACTCAGACCTCAGACACATCTGCTGTCAGTTTTTTGATCAATCATTGTCAATCACGCTCACAGTCCTTCCTTCAGTAATTCAGTCAGTCAGTGTCGGCCAGCGCGCAGCTCACGTATTGCCAAAACAATAATTTTATTTTTTATAGATCACTTTTCACAATGCATTAAAATATACTGAGTATAAGTACAACCTAAATATAGTTCATTTAATTTATGTACCAAGTTGGGTTCACAATTTTTGTAAAAATGTTAAATAAAGTGCCTTTAACCTTACGATTTACGTATAGTCGTGCTTTCTATTTACGTGCACTATATTTTTCGTCTCAACCGGAGCTTTCTAATGAAAACAGTGTCATTAAAGTGATCAAAAAAGTTGTAAACGTTGCTATAATCGGCGCACCTAACTCCGGTAAAAGTACTCTAATTAATAACATTGTTCAAAGAAAGGTCAGTTTAATCTAATTGATTGTTAGCAACTTTAAACTAACCTTATGAACCAAAAAAAAAACATTTTAGAAAAACTGTGCTATACTTAATATGATTTACATGTAACCTTAAAAATCACAGGTTGATAAGTTATCATTATAAAAAAAATTATGTACTTAAATAGACAAGAACTTGTAGGTCGATTACGGGTTAAAGCATGGAATTAGTGTCTTAAGCTCTGACAACTCTGACACGAGTTATTTTTAATTTTGCTAACTTGTATATTGTTTAAGTACACGAATAATGTGTTTTAAATTGTGCAGAAATATTATCCGTGACAAGATTTAAACAAATTTTCTCTAATGACATTCTCAAATATTTCACCTTTATCATATTATTTTAGGGATACATTAGAAATTCTTTTTAATTTACTTTTTCTCATAGTTTGCAAGAAAATCTGGTTTAAAAAACTTATGGGACAAATGAGTAAAGTGTACCTACTGCAACTTTTCAGATATGTGCAGCATCAAATAAAGTACACACCACAACTAAGCTGGCCAGAGCTATCTGTGTATACAATGACACACAGGTGGTTTTTCTAGATACACCTGGCATAGTCACGGAAAAAGAACAGAAAAGGTAAAGGTTTTTTTTGCTGTTGCTACATGACAAAATTTTTCATAAAACTGTGCAAATAATGTAAAAAAATTTTTCCCTTCCAAACCAGTTGTAGTTTCTATATACGACATCCTAAGCCGAGGTCTGTGCCCTCTCAGGTGCCCTTAGGTGTATCATATTTAGGAGTAGTTTTAGATCTGGCTAAGCGCCATCAGCGCTAAGCTACAAAGTCTGGTGAAATTTAAAAGGCCCATAAACAGTCCATTTCAAAAAAGAAAAATAATTTTTTAAAACCAGTATGGAAATAAATGGAGCCACCTGCGTAGTTTGATAATGTTGCATTTTTTTCATTGTTGCACCCAATTTAGGAATACAGAAAGGTATGCAAGCTTGCTGCATTCTATAAATCTAGATCTGAAAAACATACACAAACAAAATACAAAAAAAACATACCAATAATATATGCGAACTCAATAAACTTATTCTATTTATCAATATTTTTGTGGGGAAAGTAACTTTGCTTGGTCCCAAGAAGTGATGATGAAGACAATCTTTAACACCATCCAAGAATTACCTCTGCATTTTATAAAAGGCTCTAATATTGTTTATGATCAATTTAATAATAAAATCTTTGATATTACTCTTATTACAAATCAAAATTACATGATCCAAATGTTCCTAATAGTAGATGAAGTGTAAATAAAATGTTGTTAATCTACTAAAAAACACAGTTGGTATAGTAGCAATAGAGTTTTTATTGTTATGATGGCTATTGCCTTTTACAACGTTTAATGTTTCAATATGTAAGCATTCCTAACTTAATATTTCAGGTACAAACTACCAGAATCAATGATAGCTGCTTGTCAGAAAAGTTTGAGATGTGCTAATGTGATAGGGGTTGTACATGATGTGTCCAACAAATGGACTAAGGATCGCATTCACCAGGATGTTTTGACTATGCTGGAGTTAGCTGAAGAGGTTCCAAGCTTTTTGATTCTCAATAAGGTATTATTTTTCCTAGATTTAGTAACAGAGTTATGATTGTGCCGTAGGATGAAAACTTACTTACTTACTCAAAATAATTTTCGAAGTTAGTTCATTATATAAAATATTTTTGTATTATTAATGTAATACTTGCAAAAAATTTCATTTAATTATAATTAATTAATTTGTTAATTCTAAATTCATTATTACAACAGTAACAAAGTACATTAACTTGCAATTAATTATGCATGTATCTTTACCAGACAGAAAAAACTCAACTATAGATTGAACTGTAAAAAGACATCTAGGTTGGTTCCTAAGTTAAGAACTAAAATCTATTAGTTCTATTTTTCTTAAGACATTTTTTAGATGTATAATTACTGGGTCAGAGCTTTGCACTGACTACACAAAGTAACTGCCAAGCCTGCTACATGCAAGCAAGGTAGTAACTTATTTTTATAAATCTTTCTATGATTTAAGTGTAGGTTGGCAAGGACCATGTCCCACCTTGGTACTACAAAGCTAGTGCTGACAATTAAAATTATATCAAAAACCATTTCATTTCATTCCAGGTGGATCAAATGAAAGCTAAGAAACAACTATTGGATATAATTAGAAATCTTACAAATGGATTAATAGCTGGTAATCCTGTCCCAGGTTCTAGAAAGAGTTCTAATAAACCCACTAGAGGTTATAGCAAGTTTTCTGACGTGTTTTTAGTCTCAGCATTGGAGGGTGATGGAATTCAAGACATTAAGGTAATTAATCTATATGTATGTGTACCCAAGAGGAGAGATTTTTTTGTTTGTTTCTTTATATGTAAACTGAGAACTATGAAAAATTTGGACCAACTAAAAAGTATTTTACTATTGGATAGCTACATTATCTAAGAGTAAGGTAGGCTATATTTTATCACATACTAACATTAAACTATTTATTTTCAGGATTACCTAATAGCCAACGCTAAATCCGCATCACCGCAGTACCTAGAAGACAAGTTCACCGATCAAACTCCAGAACACCTTATAGAAGAGTCAGTTCGAGCCAAATTCCTGGACTTTCTATCTCAAGAAATTCCATATAAATTGAAAACACAAATTGAATACTATGAAGATGACCCAATAGAAGATAAAATAATTTGCTCTGTGGTTGTTGAGTGTCCAACGGAAAGACTAGCGAGGCTTATAAGTGGAGCGGGAGGCGGTAGGTTACAGCAAATAAAACAACATGCCAGAAGCGATTTAATGGATTTATTCAAGAAACCGGTAGCTTTACAGCTTAATCTTAAAGTTAGGGGTAATTTAAATGTTGATATTGTGTCATGAAGTGTATATAAAGTTGTTGATTAGTATTATTGTTTAGGATTACTTTTATAATCCTTTTAGTTTTTGAACAGTGAGTACAGTCAAGAGCAAATGTGGTATATGATGTTGCTTAATATTTTCTAAAATATTCTTAAAATATGATCCCAAAGTCCAACAGTTTAAATTAAATCTACTTTTTATCTTACCTAGATTCTATTATTGATTTTTCAATAACTCTGATACTAAAATAATTGTTTCAATATATCAGGTACCATTATAAAAAAAATACATATTCAGTATCTTTATAGTGTGGAAAATAATTGTAAGCTTTTTTGTCATTCATTTATAAAAAAAGAAAATAAACACAGAACAAACAATATTACTTGGCTGTGAAAATTCAAAGTTTTGACCTGTTTCTTCAACCAATTTTATTTCGCACCAACAAAAAATTTTCTAGCAATGTGTAAAACAAAACATTTGCAAAAATATACAGATTGATATTACTGATAACATGTATTGTTTGACGAAGGGTATATTTCACTGACATAAAAGGCATGAAAAAGCAATCCCAGTTTAATTGTCTCCCTTCTCATACAGAATTTGTGCTCAGTTTAGAAATTGGTTTAAACATTAAATAAATCGTGAGTAAGTAAAATCTCTTTTTTTAACTTTGTACCAAATTAACCCATGTATTCAATTACACTGCAATATCTTTAAATTCTGAATTTTAAATTTCTAAAATAATGTTTTTTTACTTCTTTCCAACGACACTTTGACAACACATTGAAAAAACAAGGCTTATCAAAGTACTCCCTACCAAGTATAAAGTAGACAGGCAGTGCTTTATTTTTTATGAAATTATTCAGGACTGATTTTACTCAATCTACGACAATCTGATCTCTAGAGTAAGTCGTCCCTAATGCATTTCTTTCAATTTTTCTTGGCAATACTTTAGTGTTACAAGCATTTGAATTTTAAAGTTGATCAGTCACCCCATTAGGCCCAGCGCTCACTATCGGCACGGCACGGCAAAGGATCCTTCGGCATACCTTCGCGTAGACGCACACTGACGGCAATTATTACCGAAGCATTCTCAGGCATGCTGAAGCGTGCCTAGGAATGCCAAGGCATGTCAAGGTGTGCTTCAAAATACCGAAGAATTATAAGGTATGCTATCGCAACAACCCACATACGATCAGTGCCGGCGTCGTCAACCAATTGATACTGGCAGCAGCGCACGCGATGCGTCGGGGTTAGGGCTGCGGGTGCTTCCCAGGTTTGTTTCGGTATACCGAAGACGGTCCAAACTACCCGAGCGATGCTTCAGCGGCCTTATGTATGCCTTTGGCTGCCGATTCAATCGGAGTATTACCTCGGCGTCTTTAAGCATCCTTAGGTATGCTTTGGGCTGCCGAAGTAACCCGAAGACTGTCGAGGGATCCTTAGCTAAGTATACCTATTGAGCCATGCCTAAGGCCGTCGAAACAGCCCGTGCCGGTCCTTATACAGTACAGTGTAAATTTAGCTTCTACCAGCGGCTGTGCCCATGAAAATAGATTCCTTGTAAGAAATATCTCTATCTCTGATAGTTTCAGATTTTCCTATAATGACTCATCTGGATGAATCACTTGTAAAGATTTATTTATATGTACGTTTTACAAATCAAATAAATATGAGAAGGCTTTTTCAAAACCTTAATAAATGTGGAAAGTCTGTAACGTTTTTGTAAAAAAACTGTTGTTAAGTCAAGCAAAATACTAAGACGGACGGAACCCTGTTACACTAAACAAAACAGTGCGTAACAGTATGAATGGGAACGGTACCGTCACGGCTAAGCCTTAGAGAGCACGTTAGAATGCCGCGACATTTGAGTAAAGAGGTTAATATGAATTATTATAAATTAAGAAGAAAAGATATTTAAATATATGGTTGACAGAACAGAAATAGATGAAGCAATAGATTCTGACTTGCTTCGTCACCGGAGCAAGATGTATATAAAACTTATATATTTAAAATAAATATATGAAAATGATCACATAATTCAATTTCATTCGTATTTATTTAAACCACAAGTTGGTGGTCAATCGCGAGTGGAATAAAACGCGAGTTGGTGGAGTCGGCGCCGTGTTCGGTCAAATAGGACCAAGGCTATCTGAGACACGTTATAAACAAATTTTTTTTTTTTCAGAAAAGAAAAACGAAATGGCAATGCGCAAGTTTACCGGATTGCAGGGGAACGTAGAAGAATTCCTGAATAGTTTCAACATCGTCGCAACGTTGAATCGCTACAGCGAGGAAGAAAAAAAAGTAGTTATCGCCGCTTATCTTGAAGGGCCAGCACTAAGCTTTTTCTCGCAAGTCGCCAATAACTGCAATACATTTGAAGAGTTCAAAAACGAATTGATCAAAGAATTTCACACAGACGTCGATCACCATGCGAAGTTTTACGAAAGGAAGCAAAAGACAAGAAGATATTCTAATCTACTATTATGCATTAGACGCACTTGCAGCTAAGGCTGGTCCAGCAATCTCAGAGAGCACATTTATACGACAATTCTTACGCACCTGTTCATACACTAATAAATGCCGAGTAGCTTCACAAGTGTTCGATAGCAAGGAAGCGCTGAAACGAACAATCATGCAAATGCATGAAATATTTCATGACGCACCCGAAATAAAGTGGGATTTACCAACGCACGTCACCTCAACGGCGGCGTCTACACATACAGCTCCGAGGGACGCAGGCGATATGGATCCCAGTCACATAAACAGGCAACATATAAAATTCATGCCTAAACAAAACACATCTACAAAACCTATACTCCCATTACAATTTTAGAGACCTTGCAAACAATCAAAGCCAGGGAATCCCACTACAAAAGCATTACCCAAACACCTATCGGCGTCAGTAATAGGGTTTGTACAGATGCCGACGAAAGAAAAAAACCCTATCTCAAGTAAGTTCGTTCCATTTATTTGCGTTCAGATACGCGGCTGTGACACTATTGCATTATTAGATACAGGGGCATCCGTGTCGAAGGTGTCTGACCGACTTTGCAAGAAACATAACAATGCAAAAAGCGGACGATCTGTTCATCAAAGCCGTAAATGGCAATAAATTAAATTGCTTGGGAAGCACGAAGACATTTATAACGATAGATAATAAATTACATATTCAAGAATGCGTCGTCCTGAAGGATGTTGAGCAAGATTTAATCCTCGGACAGGATTTCCTACGACAGGCAGAAGCCATAGTAGACTTTAAGAATAATAACGTAAGATTCGGCAAATGTCTTTGTAATTTTCTATGTAAAGATAGTGTAAAAAGTATATGTAATAATTATAATTCTTTACAGCTGATTCAGCAATTACCTAAGATGTGTGAAAGTGAATATGTTTATTTTAGTAATCTTGTAGATAATTTTAAACATAACTTATGGAGTGAGGTGGTGGCAAGACAAAACAATGATTTCGATTTATCGCCGGAATTATCTGATAGTGAACGTAATTCTTTGTCATTATTGTTAAATAAATATAGGTCCACGTTTGCTTTCGATAAAAATAGCTTAGGTCGGTGCAATATTTTCGAAGTAACGATAGAGACTTCGGACGAAGCTCCGGTTCATAAAGCGCCTTATAGGCTGAACAACATAGAATCATACGCGAACAAGTGTCAGACATGTTACAAAATAATATAATTCGTAAATCAAGAAGCCCATATGCATCCCCGGTCGTGTTGGTTAAGAAACCCGACGACACGTGGAGATTTTGTGTTGACTTTAGACGACTTAATAAAAAAGTTATCACCGAGCATATCCATTGCCAAAAAATGATGATATTATTTCTAATTTAAACGGTGCTAATTGTTATGCCGACCTCGATTTGAATTCTGGTTACTGGCAATGTCCTATAAAGGAGCAGGACAAACAGTAAACTGCATTTATCACCCCATCAGGGTTGTATGAATTTAACGTATTACCTTTTGGCTTAAAAACTAGTGGTGCTATTTTTCAAAGAACGATGGACGATTAAGTATAGGAATGTAATAGTCTTCGTAGACAATGTGATTATCTATGGGAAAACTTTTGAGGAGTTTATGAAAGCACTCAATCAGGTGCTAGAAAGATTAAATTAATTTTGCACCCCAAATTTAACTTTAAAACCATCAAAGTGTAGTTTTGGGTATAAACAAATAACTGTATTGGGGCATACTATTTCAGGTCAAGGCATATTGCCTGATCAAAATAAAATAGAAAAGATTAGGAATATGAAAATTCCCAAAAATGTTAAAGAGTTAAAATCAGTATTAGGTTTATTCTCTTACTATAGAAAATTTATAAAAAAATTTTCATCACTAGCTTTACCATTAACAAAACTTTTAAAAAAGACGGATAAATTTGTTTGGACTAAATGCCAACAAAAGGTTTTCGATAAAATTTTATCATTAATTCAAAAGGCACCACTTTTACGTCATTTTAGTAACGAAGAAGGTATTTGCACTAAGCTTTATATTGATGCAAGTGGTCTAGCTATAGGTGCGTGTTTAATGCAGGGGTATAATAATGAGATGTTGCCGGTATATTTCGCTTCACGAAAATTAACCGATGCGGAAAAGAAATAATAATATGCTACAACAGAAAAAGAATGTTTAGGGTTAGTATGGGCTTTGAATTATTTCAAACATTATTTATGGGGTCTTAAATTTCAAATAGTGACAGACCATAAGGCATTATGCTGGCTTAGAAAACGGAAAGATATGTCCGGTAGGTTAGCTAGGTGGGCTCTAGTAATACAAGCGCACGACTTTTACGTTATACATTGCTCAGGAAAGCAGAACGTCGTAGCTGATTTTTGAGTCGGAATCCGCTAATCTAATTGAACAAGAGCTTCCTCCGAGTGAACCGGTGGACGACGGTTTACAAGTGTATACAATTTCGGTAATCCAGGTATCTCGCGAGCAGGGATTAGATGATTATTGTCGTAGATGGCGAAATGCAGTGACGAGATATAATCAGGGTTCTTTTAAAGGAGTTGTAATACATAAAAATTTATTGTAAAAAAATATTAAAATAAATAATGTAGAAAAATAGTTACTCGTTTTACCTAAGTCATTGTTTAATATTGTAATGTTTGAACTACATGACAATCCGTGTACAGGAGGACATTTCGGAATAATGAAAACATTGGCGAAGTTCCGTTCTCGATATTTTATGCCTAATGTAATTTCTGAAGTAGAAAGGTACGTGAAGAGTTGTGTTTGTTGTCAAGAAAAAAAACCATATAATAAGGTTGTGCCGTTGCAACCTATGATAGTTGAACGTTTATTTGATAGGGTCGAAATTGATATTTTAGGTCCGTTTAACCGTTCGGAAAATGGTAATAGGTATGTCATAGCTTGCGTTGAATGTTTTTCGAAATACGCTGTATGTAGAGCAGTTCCTAGAGCTACGGCTCAAGCAGTTAGTGATTTTCTCGTACAAGAAATTTTCACGAAATTCGGTAGGGTGCGAAAATTACTATCAGATAGAGGCTCGATTTTTACGTCGAGATTAGTTAAGAATACACTGAGAGAGTTCGGTGTGCAACAATGTCTTGCGACCACTATGCACCATCAAACGTTAGGTCTTGTAGAAAGATTTAATCAAACAATTTCTCACATGTTAGCTAAATATGTTAACTCGACACAACGGAATTGGTGTCAATTTTTGCCATTAGTAGTGTATGCTTATAACTGTGCCAAACAAGCTTCCACTAAGTTTTCACCATATTATTTAACGTTCGCTAGGGAACCTGAAGTTCCGTCCGATGAAAGGTTAAATCCCACCTTAAATATTGTTTCGAAGTCAGAAGGAATAGATATAGAAATAATGTGAATTTGGCACGAGAGAACTCTCGTAAAGCTCATTTGGCGAAGAAAAGGCTATATGATAAAAAAGCTTCATCTATTAATCTTCAGACAAGACAATTTGTATTGTTGCTTAACCCTAAAATAGTGTCTGGAATGAGTAAAAAACTTAGTCGACCATTTAAAGGTCTGTATCAAATATGTAGAGGTTTAAGAAACAACAATTATCTAATAAAGGCGGTGAATGGAGGTCGAGAAATAACTGTCTATGTCAATCGGCTGAAACCTTTTAACTTGCGATAATTTTGTTGAGTTCATTATAATAAAAAAAATCTATCTAAATTATAATTTTAAATATGTAAATGTTGTAAAGTGTCAAGAGTAAATAATTGTTATTTTCTGGTTTTTAGGCTAAAATGAGGTGACATTAGCCTGACATATATCAATCTGAAAGATATATGACTAATGTGAATATGTTGATTATAACGTAGTAAATGTTATTATATGTTATCATTAAGAATGTGTGTTGGCATATATGTGTTAGTGTTATATTTTAATGTACTAATATGTTCTTTCTGTTTCATATTGTGAATTATAACGGAAATGAGATGGCAGACACTAGCAGATGAGATGGTAGCCACTGAGGGATGAGGATTGAGGACAACCCTCCCTTGGCGATACGAAAAAATAATGAAATTTATTTTATCTTGTCTTAAAAGTTGTTATGTGTAATGATCAATAAAGATTTTTTTTACGTTATGTTTCACTATGTCCTTATCTGGTGATGGAACCGAGGGGCGTTCATTTGTAATCAGGCGGTCACCAACACGAATTAGGGTTCCACAAGGTGTTTGCAAGATGGGTTCCGCGGTTCCTTACAGTTGAACAGAAACGAACTCGGCTCACGATTTCTAGAGACTGTTTAGAGCTTTTTCAAGCTGATCCAAACGAATTTTTGGCAAGGTTTGTTACTATGGACGAAACATGGGTTCATCACTATATCTACTCCTGAATCCAAATAACAATCCAAACAATGGAAGAGACCCGGATCTCCGACCCCCAAGGAAGCCAAGGTGAGTTTTTCAGTAAACAAGGTAATGGCATCGGTTTTCTGTGATTCTAAGGGTGTCATCTTGGTTGATTACTTAGAAAGAGATCAAACTATAAAATCTGCATACTACTGCACACTATTACGTCGTTTACGCGAAGAAATAAAGTCTATATGACCAGGATTGTTAACCAAGAAAGTTTTGTTTCATCAGGACAATGCTCGTGTCCACACATCTGCAGAATCGATGGCTCAAATAGTGAATTGTGGTTTCGAATTGCTTCCTCGTCCCCCTTATTCACCTGGCTTGGCACCTTCTGACTTCCACCTATTTCCAAAACTAAAAAAACACTTAGGTGGAATGAAATTTTCTACAAATGAGGAGGTCAAAGTGGCCGTAGATGCCTTTTTTGAAGACCTTGACGAGACCTTTTATGTAAATGGGATCAAGGCTTTGGAGGACCGCTGGACTAAGTGCTGTGACCTAGGAGGAGAGTATGTAGAAAAATAAATATAAAAAATTGCATTATTCCTGTGTTTTCTTATTTAGAGTTGAGCTCCATGATTATAAAATCCCCAGGCTAACACAACTGTATGGCCCCAAAGTAAGCAGTAAGATGACCATACAGCGAACTGGGGGGAACCTAGCATAAACATACTTTAACTTAATTTTCAAAAACCATGACTCAGGAACAAACATTTATGTTCATTACACAAATGAATGCCCCGGCCACGACTCGAACCTGGGACCTTTGGCGTATGAGGCAGGGCTACTAAACACTATGCTACTCGATGGCTAGTGGCAGATGGACAAGAGTCTTACAAGTATTAACGGCAACGCCATTTTAAAATTCTTCTTCATTGATCTAAAGGCACCACTATTACTCGTCCTTAAAACAAGACGCTACAATCCAAAAAGTTGGGGTAAATTGCATAAGAAATTGAGCCAATGAAATAATGACAGCAAAATCAATTTATAAACAGTAAAAGAAATTAAAATCACTCAGCAACTTGGAAAAGCAGTAATACTGTCTACAAACAACAACAACAGCATGCGTACCTAGATGATATTCCGGGTTTTCAATGTTACCTATCTTTCGTTTTTTAAGATTGACTAGAGTTCAAGCTCGCTCGGCTACCAAAGACTCGGAAACTGTGATGCGTAGGATATATCAACATTCATGCAATGGTTATATTTTTGAGGTTTTGAGACTATGAGGTCCCGGGCTCGAAGTGCTCGTAGACTCTTCAGTTAAATCTCAAAACGTTTGCTGAGTGAAACTATTGATACTGTGGCTGGAGCTTATTATTCACAGCGTTTATCGATAGCTATCCAACGCGGATATTATTTCAGCCTGTTGGGAACTCTGTCGGAACAATAATTTTGTCGATGCATTCCATCTTTGATTCTTTTTCTTTCGTTGTTTTGACATTTCCTTTCATTAATATTTTAATATTCTTGATTCCATGCCTTAATTTTACTAAGATGCATATTAAAACGAACTTCGCACTATACCTTTCGGCTGAAACCGGACCTTCTTCCAATCACATTCCAAATTGTATCACATCTACGTGTATTCCTGTACGGATGTGAACATTCAAAAAGTTTCCTTTGTAATCGGCTTCTATTTTATGAATCAACCTATGCTTAAGAAAGCTTAACTTAAAATAATAGTGTGTTTGAAATCCAAATGGCCCTTTCATAAAGTGTAAAAACAAACGGAAAAGCAGAGTCAGAGTCTACTTAATGTGACTGAATTTGCGCCCCTATATACCTGCACATGTGTTCGGAACTCGTCGCCGCCGCCGGCCGGCAGTACCGCAGGAGCACGCGTCGGGGCCGCCGCGCCACGCCAACGACGAACTTTACTCCCGAACTCGATGATTTGACTTTTCGGAGCTTGTAAAAAGCTTCTTTGCAATGTGTTTTAAAAATTGTTTTTTTGGTGTAAGTTTATAGAGAAAACTCTTTGGTGCTAATTTTCGGGGAAACACCCCCGCACCGTTTCCGAAGTGCAAACGTGTTATTGTCCCGCGGGGAACTGTTAAAAGTAAAATATTGAAGAAAAATTAAAAGTCAACTGTGAAAGTTGACTCTGCCTTGGGGTTGCTGCCTGATGTCCAGAAACTTGTCGTGGGAGGCGGCGTGGGCGGCAGGCGGCGCGGAGCTGCTGTCGCCGGCGGCGCTGTTCCCGCCGGACTATGCGCTCATGGCGCTGTACGCTGTGCTCACGCCGGCTGCTCTGCTCGCCAACGCCGCGCTCATCGCCGTCGCCCTCAAGGGCCGCTTGCTCAAGAGGTGGGTGCTGATGCTTGATTGTTTGCGCTGGAGTTGTTTGTTTTGTACAGGAAACGTCATCGTCTGTCGTCTTTCATACTGCTTACACCTAGCATGGTCCATTTTAGGACCTTTTAAATTTATGTAAACACTTTAGATATACTAAGAATAATAAATAAATAATTATAAATGATTATTCGTTTATTGTGAATTTAAATAGTAAAAATTTTGCCTGTTAAGACAATTACATTACCATTTTACATTTGTCATATAAAAATGAATTAGGTACTGCATAATATGTTGCTGGCGATCTGTATAATCCGGTATTCTATACAATATTAAAATACGGAAACTAAGCACATTCATTAGGTATTTTGTCACCCAATTGCATATGCTACATTTTGTACAAATTATAATTAACTTTATAACATTCAAACAATACTTAATTGGAAAAAATGCCTCTCACATTTATAAATATGAAAAACAAGATGACAAATGTATCAAAATTAACCCGACGTACAAGAGCCAAGGGGTGTATTAGGGGTGTTAAAAATAAGATGAAATCCAACAAAACAGCGAATTGACTATAAAGAAATGTTTTAAGTTGACATCTGAAAATAAGGTGCGTTGGGCGCAGCATTACAACCATTCTTATAACGCATACAATCTGTCGTTGACGGTTTCGCTCGAGGTTATTTCATCGATTCGAAACAAATGACGAGCGTTTACGGGATCGTGCCATCTTGAATGTGGTTCTGCATCTATAAACACCATGAAGCTACGGCACGCAACGAAGGCAACGCAATTTCAGTCTACAATACGATGTAACAATCAGGCGGGAGATGGGATTTTATTCAAACTTTTTTAAAAGGTGTTGATCCAAATTATTCCATATAGTAAGCACTCAAAGAGAAGTGGTACCTAACATAAGGGATTCTGAAATGATCCCATACTCCATCAAAGTTTAGGATTTGCCTATTAAAATCTATGATTAGGAGCCTCTTAAGTAATTATTTCACGTCTCTTAAGAACGGCCGTTACACTTAAGGCCGATGATAATTTATGCTACCAAACGTTATTGACGAATTTTCTTAATATATCAATACTAATATTCACAAAAAAATGGTCTTCTCTTACTTACACTAGTCGTCAGCCTACAGCAGTAAAGATTAGAGCATAACACAAGGACCGTGCTTTCGAAACCAGAACTCCGCACAAAAACGTTTATGCCACTTAAGGAACAAGCTTTGAAAAGATAAGCCTGTCCGCAAATCCTCTGGAAACTTGGTAATATAATAAAAAACAAAAGCTGGGGTCGAACTATTTGTTGTACAACTTGCGGGATCTGTTTAGTGACTCTAGAAAGGTATTTGTTTGTTATTTAGAAAAGAGCCAATTCAAACATTAGTAAACTGGCTTATAATGTGAGTGTGAGGTGAGAAATAGTTGAGTTCATTCCCGGCCCTCCATAAGCTTTTGATTTGAGTACTTTACGCAAAAAATGACTATACCTTAATTTTTATAACATTTTATAATAAATACTAAAAAGAAAGTCAGAACCAAATTATGTATATAAATATATAAAAGACATAAAAGCAAATCAAAGAACATGTAACTGCGTGCATCTTTACCGACACAGACAAGGTTCTCGAACTATAGGTTAATCATTATGCAAAAAGAAATACTTGAGGTAATCTTTATGACTTCAAATAGATGACATAGATATTCAGTTGAATTAATTACTTTGAAAAATGTCGAAATCATAACATATTAAATAATATCACAAAAAATATATTTATGTCAGCTTTATAGTCAAATATTTTATTTTTGTGCTTTTTACTTGCTTGGCTTTATGTGCGAAATTGTTTTCTTTGATCGGCAACCCTCAATAAAAGAAAAGCATTTGCTCTGTTTTTGTGCAACAAGTGAATGCAGCATACTTACTAATGAGATAACAAACTAACAAAATAAATAATTAATTAGTAGTTAATTGTTTATTTTTCCTTTTTTCCCTTTTAAATGAAGTAACAAATATTTTTAGATTAAAGAATTTGTGGTGCAATACAATATAGTTATTATAAGTTTACTCTAACGATGGCTATTTTTACACTAAAATAAAAAAAAAACTAATTAGTATTTAGCTCATGTGATTATAAAATATGGTATTAACCTTATTGATGATTATAATAAAAGTAATTATAACTGTATATTTTAATGAAACATAAGTGGCCGACGGCACGAACATTTTGAACTCAACCCTTTTGGTTTACCTATTATGGCAAGTTTAAACAAACGTCAGTACCTACATTAAAAACATTGTCAATCTGATAACAATTCTAAAACTAAATGTTAGTCCTGTGGCTACTAGAAAAATTTAAATTGACTTTCCCAAACTAAACCTAAAAAAGGCGACTTTTACTATAAGTTTTTGAAATGTTAAAAATCTGGAAAAAATTTGAGGTTAAAAAATTATTATCTAAAAGTTTTGATGCTTTTTACATCACACATAAAATAATATCTATAAAACGGCTCCGTTTTGATCGAGACATTTCAATCCAAACTCTATCACCCGTAAAAAGACTTTATTAAGTTTAGTTAGAAGTTACTTTCTGATGTATATAACAGCATAAACAAAGTATCTTGACAGTAGAGTTTCTATTGTTTTAGATCTCGGCTAAGGCGGTGTTTCCTATTTTGACCGTCGTAATAACAAGGTCTACATGGTTGTTTTCTGGCCCAAGGTAAGGCACAGCCAGTGCCATCACTGGAACAAAGACAATTCCAACTACAGGCTGCGGTCGGCGACGCATCATTAGCTGATAAATCAATTAACGACAAGAGAACCAATTAAAACATCTACGATTAATGTTTCCCACGGTTACGTATGTTACTCACAATACGCAGGACCGCGTGATTTAAAAATATCTTAATTGAAATGAAATGAAATGAAATATTTATTTGTCAACATTGGCAATTACTTGTTCTTATTGACGTCAAATACTTCACGGGTATATTTTTTTCAAAATAAATTTACAGTCTCTTTATGTCTGTACAAAATTATTCTTATCTGCATCTGTTAGCTCGGCAAGTCTCCCTCCCCCGAAGTATCCAAACGACAAACACCCTCGAACCGCACCCGTTCATGAGTTAACGTGGGATCCAGCCATCGCCCTTCTCAACCATATTATAGGGAAGTGAGCGACCTGTCACCCGACGCTACCATAATAGTGAACAGGAAACCTTCAAAACTTCGCAGTAAACAATATAGTCTTCACACACATCGTAGTAGAGTTTCATTTGTTAAAAGTAATAAAAAAAGATACTAAATGTTGTCAAAATTTAATTTAATGTTTCTGAAAATATTTTCCGTTTGCGTAAAAGCACTGTTTTATACAAATAAACCAATTTGAACCGTGTGCCCAGTAAGAAGAGCTAGTATTATGGATGATACAGTGAACTGGGGGGGGGGGGGGCAGAATAAACATCCATAATATAAAAAGCCAATCCTCTCGTCAATCTTCTAATCAGCTAGTACTAGTAAGTCTAACAGTGTGATGAAGAAGTTTTTTTATTGTAGATTGGGGGATTGTCTTGTATTTCATCTGGTGGAAAGTGATGATGAAAACTAGAATAGTACACGCCTGGCCAAGAGGTATCTCATCACTCTGCCTTTTAAAGATCTATGAAATCTGTCTGGACAAATAGACTCAGGCTCTTTGGCTGCAGAAACGAACAACGAGCTGTCCATACATAACTGGAACTTCTGTCTGCGTCTGGAATCTTTAAAAGTAGATTAAATAGGTACCTCCTGGACATGCATGTAACATCCTCAAGTACCGTATATACCTTTTATCAGAATCAAACATCAAGAATCACCGGTATCGAATTCCCAATAAGAATACCAAAAAAATTGTTCGCAGGTTTTTTTTATTTATTCATTTGTTTTCAAATGAAAAATACAACGATGGCTGTCAAGTTTATAATACAGTTTTCCCTATACAAAAAAGAATAAATTATGTTTAAGAAACTAATGAAACTTTAGTACAATATTATTTAACAAATATAGGTTTTAGTATATCTTTTCTCTCTTCATTGCTTAAAAACACAAGTTCTACCTCAACTCGAATCACGGACGAAAGAGGCAATGTGATATAGTATCTATTGCCAACTAAATTCACATACTTCGGTAAGAAAATGTTTCCATTTTCATATTTAGAACGAAAAGGAAAATAAGTGTCAAAAACTATACAAAATTACACTACAGATCTTTCAATGTTACAGATGTATTTCACCAAAGTTCAGTATCTACTGCAGTGTAAAAATAAATATTCATGTGTAAACTGACAAAACCGACGTAAAAGATGATGTTGGAACTAAGTATTTAATCTGGTCATATTTGATAGTGGCGTTGGTGAACGATCTTCAGCGAAATAAGGAGACTCATCCCTAAATGCCTCTAATTTGTTATTGTTGGTAATAAATTTAATTAAATTCCGCCCAAAGCTTGTCGATACTCTCGAGTCTAGAATCCAAATACTGACGTGTTTTACGGCCGCTAGAATCTTTCTTAAAATTACGCTCAACTTGTTTAAGGGCATCAAGGATTCCCGCTTGTCATTGAAGTAACGAATCTATGGTAGTAGAAATAAAATGGAAAGATCTTATTGAAGGCTCGGGTTGGCGGCTTACGGCGGGGTCTGAGTTGTCTGCTGATTGGTTCTTTGGAGTATTACACTGAAGCTATAGTAGCTCACAGTGCAAAAGATCCGGTCCGAGGGCTAACGAACTATTAATGTCCACGTAGGTAACTTCTTTTTTTTTTATTAATAATTAGCAGGCGTTTGTCTTCCATCTCACCTGATGGAAAGTGACGATGAAGACGAGGATCGTACACGCCTGTCTAAGAAGTACTGAACACCAAGTCACTAAATGTGACTGCTTGTCACGTATAATGTGTAAAATTTTGAAAAAAGGTTGTGCTGTATACTCGATTGTGACTTATCACTGGTTTTCCTCGAAGGACCAAAATATACGGTACCGTTTGTACACGCACTATAAAAGGGAAGAGTTAGGTGACGAAATAACCAAACTCCACGAATGTTTGCATACTATCTTCATTGCATTATAACTATTAGGTAAACTGCTTGTTTCGCAGTTCGAGCAAATATTACAAAAGTGCATTACGCACACATTCAGCTAATACCTATAATACTTAATTAAATTATCATGTAGGTATTTACGTACTTCGTACAAATTGTTTGATAAAAATTGCGTACAGTTTGGTTTATTTAGTTGACACTTGTCTATTTCCCACCTAGAGCGACTGCTTAAGATTATCGGTTAAAAAATAATAACAGTAATCCCCAGAAAAACACACTAACTGTATGGCCCCAACGCAAGCAGAGCTTGTGTCATGGCTGACCATACAGCGAACTGGGGGGAACCTAGAATAAACATACATATAAAAATATAAACGAGCATGACCCGAGAACAAATATCTGTGTTCATTACACAAATTAATGCCCCAAATATGTGGGTAATTTAATTCAGCATATTTTTTTCTTACCACAACCGTTTGGCTAAATTTCGTAAGCGGACGCAGTTATGATTTTTTATATTACCAGGCAAATACAACTACTACAGGTCTATCAGAATGTTCTCGAAACTATTACGACCGAGTGGTGTAGTGGTAAGTAGCCCTGCCTCATACGCCGAAGGTCCCAGGTTCGAGTCCTGGCCGGGGGATTCATTTGTGTGATGAACACAGGTATTTGTTCTCGGGTCACGGTTCTTTGTATTTATATATGTATGTTTATTCTGGGTTCCCCCCCAGTTCACTGTATCCAACACAAGCTCTGCTTACTTTGGGGCCATACAGTTGGTGTGTTTGTCTGGGGATTTTTTATTATTTATTATAATTACGGCTTTATTTTAGATTTGTTCAATTAGTAAAATATAATTGATTAACTAGTTAATCGAGTAATTAGTTGATTTGTACTATACTTGTTTTGTATAGGCATTTTCACAACTGTCGAACGGGGCACTGTATATCTGTAACCATCACGTTCAAGTGTTCTATTCTAGTGAAAGGCAAGAAGCATCCAGTGAAATCAAACGAGCAAAGGCATTTTTATAGAAACGTTTTTACGGCAACGAGGTGTGAACGTCTTTGAGTTTTTAAGATTTTTACATGCATCGACGGATACAAGTTTTCTTATGAAGGAATAAAATATTTGGATTTCTTTTGATACGATTGTGAACGCATCGTTTTAATAAGTTAAGTCACGTAAGATCAACGATACCCATTCAATGGGTTCGAATGCCAATAAAGTCGGCTAACGTGCTCGTTTGCTGACTAAAAAAGTAAAAATAATTTATCGAAATCTGAGAATAAGACCCTCGACAGTTGACTGAGGTCGAGACAGCGACTACTGCGCGTGACGTTAAAAATTATTTGAAAATACTTCAATTTCACTTCTCGTAAAGTATTTCTATACCACACCTGCCGCACTTGACAAGTTGCATTCGGCGAAGGAAATGAAAACTCGTACGTACTCGCTTTTCGCGCTAAGTGTATGAAACCGAATAATGCCTTTGATCGAACGTTTTGTGCGCTTGCGTCAATTTCATTCATTTAGTATTGTATTCGCTATGCTATGCCATTTTCGAAAGCAACTTGTCTAGGGGCCAGCTCGGTAAATGAATTGGTTATTGTTTTAAACAGTGGCCATAAACTGAAAACTTGGCTGTGTAGGTTTTGATTCTTTTGCGTCTTGCGTACATTAATTAGCAAGAAAAAGTGAAAATCGAGTAGATAAATACGATTTCTTTTTGTGTCTGCATATTTTAATTGTTTCTTAGCAACCCAAAATGTCTACTAGCGAGAGTGAAAATTTATCGACGCTGCCTGAATTAAAAAAAACTGCCTAATTACTTTTATAGAAACCTTAGCCTAAGAAATTCAGGCAAATGTTTAGTCAAATGAAAATTTATTAATTTCAACTAAAACTTTTTTTCCTGGTGGTGTAAAGATACCGCGTTTCCTAAAAACCAATATACATCACTCAGAAGAAAGTGCGATTCCCAACTCATGCGTAATGAGGCCTTCAATCGCGCACTCAAACACACCCTCGTTGTTATCAGTCATTTTCTCCCCTCGATGAATAATATTCCTATTTCTGTTATGTCTCTAAAAATGACGTAAAATAAATATAAATCAATAAATCCCCAGACAAACACATCAACTGTATGGCCCCAAAGTATGAGCACGGGGGTATGAGGACCTTATTAGAACTTTAGGTAGTGTTACATTGACCCGAAATTGATGCACGTACGTTCTGTATTATACTTTAAATATTTCTTATTTGTTCTTGTAAGAAACACAAAATGTCTACCTTCGTCGAGCTTAACTTTTTCTATTTGTTGTATCACTTTTTTTAGTTTAGTGTACTGGTTCAGTTTACTTTACAACCCAGAATTATTTATTTCCAGTGATTTTATTTGTTTCCTCCATTGCCGTTTCTTTCTTAATCTTCACTTATAAGGTGTTGCCTCAGTTAAATCTTCAAATTACCGTCGCACTAATTTATAGAATTGTGCAATTGTCATTCGGTTCTCATCCGATTGCCGAGTCGGAACGGTTTTGAGCACTTTTAGCGCTGATAGCGCTGTGAGCGACAAACGGAACGCACCATTAGTGATAGTTCTAGTAATAATAATATATAGTAATAATATTTCTAGTAATAATAAACACTTATTATTATTCCTAATTTAGTTAGAATAACTGAGTAGGTATCTACACTTATTTGGTTTTACATATCATTTCACATAGTCACATAACTTTTGTACCAATTTCAAATATATTTATATAATCTGTTCATATTACAAAGAACATTTTATTAATTTTATAAAATAAACATTAAATTTACTTTTTTTACTTTTTGTACATTTTACTTTGATTATATTCAAATCAAATCAAATCAAATCATTTATTGCACGAATATAGGTAAAAAAAGATGTCATACAAATAATAGCACAGCCATATTCTGCCATTGCGGCGTGTACAAGGTTTACGTTTAAAATTACAATTTACTCAATTTATACATTTGTCATTTAAGTATTCATGTGTCCTATAATAGCATTTATTTAATAGAAATGATTTTAAATTATATTTGAATTCATCATAATTAGTTAAATTTTTAATAGTTGTAGGTAATTTATTATATATTCTAGGGGCCATCCCAAAGAAGCTTTCTGTAAACAAAGTGGTTCCACGCGGTTGAGCTTTAAGAATATCCTTCCGGTTACTTTGTAATTTTTCAAACATATTGTAATTTTTTCTAACGAACAAGGCAGTTTCGAGTATATAGAGGCATGGAAAAGTCAAAATTCTTAACTTTTTGAAATAGGGTTTGCAGGAATCTACAACTTTTAGATTATTAATTGATCTGATACACCGCTTTTGCGCTTTAAATATATTTTCTTTATCAGCCGAGTTTCCCCAAAAAACTATGCCATATCGAAGTAACGACTCGACGTATGCATAATAAGCCGATAAAACTGCCGATTCATTGACTATTCCTGCCAATTTCCGTAAAGCGTATGAAAATGTATTTAATCTATTGCACACACCCTCTAAATGGCTCTTCCAGTTCAAGCTGGAATCCACGCTTATCCCCAAAAACCTAGCAAACTTTACCTCCTTAATTTCATGTCCGTTATATTCGAAGTTAAACGATGTCAAGTTGTTATTTCTATTTTTAAAACTTATAATATTTGTCTTACTTAAATTAATTTTTAAATTATTAGTTTCTAACCATTTCATAATATTTTGTAAATTGCTTTCAATGTCATGTTTTAGTGAATCTGTGTCTTTATTACTACATATCAAAGTACTGTCATCTGCAAATAATACCATCGGATGTGAAGAAATTTTTGGGAAGTCATTTATATATATTATAAATAATAACGGCCCCAATATACTGCCCTGTGGGACACCCTGTTTAACCTTCTTATATTTTGAGACGTAACTTATTTCTGTAAGAGATTTCAAGCATATACTGTTTATTTGAGTGGCTTGCCTTCTGTCCTCGAGATAAGATTTTAAGAGTTCCAATGTTACTCCTCTAACTCCATATGCATTGAGTTTTTTAATTAAAATTTCATGATTAACGTAATCGAATGCTTTCGTGAGGTCCATAAATAAAGCACATGTTGGTATTTTTTTGTCAACATTAGATGTTACATTTTTTAAGAAATTGTACAAGGCCAAGTTAATCCCTTTATTTTTTCTAAAGCCTACCTGTTCATCTGATAATAACGCATTCTTTTCAAAAAAATCATTAAGGGCATTGTAAATCACTCTTTCGAAAATTTTTGAGAAAACAGGAATCAAAGCCACGGGTCTGTATGAAGCCATGTATTCTCGGTTTAATTTCTTATATATTGGTTTTATAATTGTAACTTTTAATTTTTCTGGAAAAATACCGTATTCAATACAAAGATTAATAATGTAACTCAATACCGGTGAAATATAAATATCTACTTCTTTTATAATTTTTGTAGCAATATCGTCATAACCAGTACTGTTTGTATTTTTGAGGTGCTTAATTATGGTCAAAATTTGATTGGATGTAGTGGGCTTCATAAATAATGATTTTAAATTACTGGAAATATTATTATTTTTAAATTTGCAACTATCATTATCTTGTTCTTGATCAATAAAAAAATTATTGAATGAGTCTGCAATATCTAAAGGATCTGTCAATTTAACGCCGTTGTTTATTATTTGGTCAATATAATGTTTTGGTCGATTATTTTTATAGTCATTGATTAGTTTCCAAGTTGCTTTGATTTTATTATTAGATGTTTTGATAAAATAATTATTTTGAGCTCTTTGAGTTAGTTTAATTACATTTTTTAGGCGTCTGGAGTACATTTTCAACTTACTTTTATTCTCTAGAGTTGGTGTTTTTCTAAATTTCCATAATAAATCTCTTTTATTTTTAGAGCATTGCATGATACCTTTTGATATCCATTTTGGTCGTTGGTTATTGTTAATTTTTACCCGAACTAATGGAAAACACAACTCATAAAAAAGTTTAAATAAACCAAAGAAATGGTTGAATGCTTCATTAGGATTTACAGTGGAATAGGTTTCTGTGAATTGAAGAACTTTAATACAATCTTTAAATTTCCTGATATTATCTTTATTAAAGTCGCGCTTTATAATAAACGAGTGAGAAGCAATTACAACACCTTTATTAGGACATTCGAGTAGTTGTCCTGTGTGATCCGACAATGCAATATCTAATACACTACTCTGACAGCCTCTCAAATTATGTGCAAAGTTGTCTAAGCACGTGCCACTAGACAATCTTGTGGGCTCTCTTATAGCAAATTTGAGATTAAAACCTTTTATTAATTGTTCAAAATCTATTGTGTTTTTATTATTTACTAAAATATCTATATTAAAATCGCCACACATTATAATTTTACTTTTTTTATAAAATAGTTTCTGTAATAAGTCATGTATAGATTTAAGAAACATCTCAATATATTCTCGTTTTGTCTTTGGTGGTATATACATATTAAAATAATTTTGTGATTAATAAGTTCCACGGCTGAACATTCAATGACGTTTGAAATACTGAGATCTTCAATTTCTTGTAAAGTCTTATATTTAATATGGTTTCGAACTAAAATACAAGAGCCTCCATGCCTATTATTTCGGGAAAATTTAGAAGCTAAATTATAATTTGGTATCTTTAAGAGACTTGTATCAGATTTTAACATATTATGCTCTGTAATACATACAACATCAACTCTTTTATTTTTATTTTCTAATTCATTTAGCGAGACAGTTAACAAATTTGACTTCTCCAATAGGCCATTTATATTCTGATGCATAATATTTACGGTTTTAGTCACGAAAATTACTATTCGAATTAATTTGTTTATTAGATTTACTACCGCTATGAGTTAACTCTTGCTCGGCCACGCTAGAACTGTTACACTTTGCTTCTGTTTGCGTAGATTTTTCAAAAGTTACTTTATTTAAACTTATTGACCTCAGTTGATTTTGATAAGTGCGTAATTATTGGCATATTCAAGATGCAGTATATCTTTTAGAATGGTCCTGCACACATACAGAGGGAAGCTCCTTTGGTACGGTCTGTTTTCATAATAACTCATATTTACAAATGTCACATTCTTATACCTATTACATACAAATTTTAAGTCATTATTTAGTTTCATTTCATTCAAACTCCTGTTAAAGGGTATTTCAGAAATCAAAATATTTGTATTTTTAACAGAATTAAGCCAAATATTTAACCTTAACTGAAGTTCATATGGATTTACATCATTTGTACCTCCCAGAATGATAACACAATCGCTTTTATTTAAGGTTTCGATCATCTCTTTTCCTGATTCTATTATGTTATGTAATTGAGCTCCAGGTTTCCAAAAACATGATACCTTATATTTGGAGCCTAGCAGATTTTGTAGTGTTTTTTGCAGATGTCTACCTTGCTGATCCGCAAGTATGACTACTTTCCTTGTTTGGGTAGGGCTGGCTTGTTTATGTTTTATTATTTTCTTGGTTTCAGTATTTATTGGCATATGGGTACTTTTAGTGTGGATTGTATTGTTTTCATTATTTTCTTTAATGTTTTCAGCTTTAGCAAATGACAAGTTTTTTATGCCGCCGTTAGGAGATAAAAATAGATGGCGCTTTGGTGTAGAATAGCACGAAGATTTTCTTAAGTTCACTTTACTTTTTATTCGTGGTGTACAGCATTTTTTGAAAGAAGTTTTTGGCGTCGGTTTTGGTGGTGATGTACAATTACTTGAAATGCTAATTTTTTTATACAATTCTATGACCTTGTAGCATTTTTCCAATTCATTCTTAAGCCGGTTATTCTCCATTGTTAAATTTTCTATTTCTCCATTAGCACTGTTCAGCTCAAGGGTAATTTTCTCATTTTTCTCCTGTAATTCATGCACTCTATCGCTGTCATTAAAAGATGTATCTGGCAAGCTCATTGTTGTAGTTTCGAATAGCATAGAATTGTTAATTGTAACATCTTGAAACGAATCAGCTCTTATTTTTTTTCTGAGAGTAACATTATCTTCGTCCATAGTTAATTAAAATTTAATTTAATTAGACATTACAATTCAAAAAATTATGGAAATACTTCTTTAGAAATGCATTTATGTGAACCAAATTTATATTTTACAATCTTACAAGTTACGGATAGATAGATTAAATACCTAATAACTATTTTTCACTAATACAACAAAACATTGACAGACTACAAATTACAAAATATAAATTAAAAATGTAATCTTTAAATTAAAAACAAACATTGAAACCCAAAAACGGACAATAGAAAAAAAATTTTTTTTATATTTTATCCTTAGCTGGAATCATACCACGGTCGCCGTAGCTGCTTAATCTCTTGTTACACTGAGCCAGTAGTGCAAAAGAAAGTATTATAAATAAATTTGACTTTTTTCTAATCATTAAATTAAATTAAATTGCATGTATAAATTATTTGGCCCTTAACAATTGATATACAAAAGAAAAGGTATTTAAATCTGGTAAAATAAGTCTTTAAGAAAAATATTGTCAAACAAGAGCTAGAGATTGTCCGTCGACTTAATTTTTAAAGTAAATTAATGTTATAAAATACACTTACAAATATATATTTAAATTTGTTTATTTAAATTTTTTTAATAAACTCAAAAACATGGATTTTAAATTACAGCGCCCTCTATAAATCTTCCTTGGAATCAAAGATCCATAAAATGGATCTATTAACTAAATTTTGTGATACAGCGCCCTCTGCAAATCTTCAACCGCACTTCTTGAATTTGTCGATTTTTTGAACCCGTAGAAGGAAGGAGTTTAGGTTAACTTTTATAGATGTCGCTATCACGCAAAGAGACCAATAAGACGGTTAAATTTATGACGAATCTGCAGGTATTATTATAAATCCGTTATCAGTTATCACAAAATATTTCACAAATTGCACCATTTCTTAAATTATTTTCACTATATTGTTTAGATTTCCACTTGTTATGATTTTGTTTCATTGACACTTGTTATTATAGAAGTCTGTTGCCGTTATTTACATCCACTTCACTATTGTTATTTAATGGTGTTAAGTACCTTTATTCGCAATTCACGGTGTATTAATTTTGATAACGTTTTCACAGGATTATTGTAGCTAATAATGTAATTTTCTTCCACTTTTGTTGCAGTTTATTCAGAATTTATATTTTTAAAACATTAAAATATACGGATACAATGTTTACATGGCAAACAGCGCCATCTGTTTTCAATATTCATTTACAATGCTTCACCATATAGTGTAATTTAAAAATTTTAAAAATTTTGTTGACTATTTGTTTAATTAATAGTAGAAAAGATACAACTCTCTTTTAGAGTTTTAAAATTCATGTTTAAAAATAACTGCCTTTCTATATTAAACGTTGGTTCTCTAGGCACAAGACACGATCAAATAGCCATTGACATCCTAACGATTGAATGAACCCGGACTGAGAACAGGTTAAAAATGTCGAGCACCATCACTACCAGGTTACAGACTTCCGCCTTTTCCCGCGCTCTATTTCCGGTGCTAGGACTCATGGAGGAGGAGTTCGATTTGACATCAAACTAGGTGTCACTGCTCGAAACTATCCGTATCTAGTAACTTCACTAGATGTTAGAAAAACATGGATTTAAATTGTTGTAAATAATAAACGACTGATTATATGGTACTCAAATGTACCGGGTACAAAGATGGTTTATTCCTACTACTATACTCCGCACGCCGAATGATGATCCCTATGACGTTTCAACTGACAGTTGTATTAGTTATGCGAAACAATTTCGATAAAATACTGTTTTTTCAGGCAAATGTCATGTCATTCAGCCAGGTCATTCAACATAATAAGCAATATTTATTTATTTTGAAAAAAAGACTACGTGCATTGATGGACATAAAACACTAGATAAAAAAGTAACAGCCTTATTATATTTTATTTTACTATACTTTAATTTTTATTCAAATTGCATAATTTAAAGAATTTAAAATTCTTTTTGAATTTTGATCAGACTCAGATTTTGAAAATCCGATTGACCCTGTATCAGATTCAGATTGATATAAATAAAATACAAACTCAAAGCATTTGTTTTATATTTCCAACAAATTATCGATATTTTGTTTATCGATGTGTCCCTTCTTAGTCGATAACAGCTTGACGACGTAACTTTTGCAGCACGTACCATGTACATTTACATTGAGTTTTTTTCTATTATTTCCGAACTTTACGTAATAATTTCTTAATATTCATTTTTATAATTTACAATTGTACACATTTATGATTTTTTCGTCTTTTTAATGGACCTCTAAAGGATTTGATGTGATAGGACGTCAGTACAATGTTAAGCGCTAACGAACTGTCATAGGGATCATCATTCAGTGTGCGGATTATAGGGGAGCTTCCTAATTAAATGAGAACAACCACTTGACTTGATTAACTTTATATATTTAGAACAGAGAGACTTAAAGTAATACATTTAGTTATTATTATATTGGTGCTATCGAGGCCGCTGCCTACAATAGAATGCCATGGAACATTCTTACATATTCTATCTTTCAATCAAATTATAAATAATGACTGACTTGTAAGTTGCCAGTTGTAGTTGCCAGCAAGTTTGTTTGTGCGATAACCTCTTTTATCATATACAGTACAAGCAAACGTTGCAGTACCTACAGCGTTTAGACCTCCGTGGCAATACTTTTTCAACGCTTTAATAGATTCTATGGCGTCGTTAAAGTATTATGATTATCATAAGATATATAAGTATTATATATATATAAATAAAAATTACATCGAATATCTTACATTGTAACATTTTTTTATCGCTAACCAGCCCATTTATTTCACTGCACAAATTCAACCTGCTATAGCCTAATCTGCGCCGATGCCTTCCTTTCAACCGCCAATATACATCTCGTGGAAGATTTAGTAAGTCACGTCTTTCTATCAACCTATTTAATAACTAAAAAGCCCAAACATCTCCAACGTTAGGTGATTTGTTTATGGTAAAAATTATTAAACGAGTCGCGGTGAAAACGTTGTAATTGGGCTGGCAGCAGTTGGCAACAGCAACCTGGAGTTGAGCGTCACAATATTGAGGTCCGCCGGGTTCGATCCCTGTGAATGCTGAAGGTATCAAAGTGTTTACAACTTAAGCCGACTGGTCTAACGGTGAAGGAAAAGATCCTGAGGAAACTATTTACTGAAATTGTTTCGAAGTTCTGTGCAAAGTCCGGCACGCCGCGTCAGGCGAGCGTGGTGAACTATAAATGCCTAACACAACTCTCTTAGTTTGGTGACAGATGTCCCTACAGTGGGATCTTATAGGATGTCATGGGACAGCAAGCTGAGCCTGAGCCAGTTTACTTACCTTGATCATAACTTGTATAATTTGAAGTCGTATTAGTCTTCTTTTCAAATTTTTATTTTTGTAAGCAAATCAATCATTTTCCTTTCTTTATTTTCTTACTTGTTTATCAATGTAAATTTCTTTGTGTGGGAAAATTTATCTGAATAAAACATAAGCATGCGGCCAAAATTGATTTTCGTTTATTTTCTACTTTATTCTCCTTAACGATAATCTGTCAATGATTTGTATCACTTTTCCCTTTGCTTTTCTTCTATGACAAGTTACTTTGCATCAAGCGTGGCTCAACTATGCTTCAAAGTTATTTCGAGCCACGTTGTAGTGGTATACATAAAGATAGTAACAAAAAGGAACGAAATTTCCAGCGCGCCCAACTTCCCGACGGGTGTCGCTTCCGATGAAGGCTAAAGGTATACGCTTACCACAGCCAACAGGTGGTTTTTAGTGGGTAGGTGCCATTCTGGTGAGTCCCACATAACCCCCCCGCAGAGGAATTTACCTGCGGGCGGGTATGCATGACGCATCTTCCACCTCCCTCCCGCGAGGGTGCCTCGGCAGCAAAAAAAAAAAAAAAAAAGGAACGAAATCAGTCTCGGTCTGCATGCGTTCTCGAGCGCACGTCGATCGCAGACGCCTTCCCGCTCTTTTAGCCCCCGCGCTAATTGAGCACCCAAATTTCATATTTGTTTACCGTATTAAGTTTCTAACGCCGTTTTCACGGCGGACAGTGGCTCGTTAACCGTACTTCTTATAAGTTTCTAACGCCGTTTTCACGGCGATCAGTGGCTTGTTAACCGTACTTCGTGGAACGTGAGCTTCGTCGACGGGAATTCGTTGTTCCAGGACTGCAAGTGCCGTGTTCGAGTAAGTTATCCGCGTCGTTCTCAACCGCCCTACTGCGTGTAGGGTGGTTTTAGGGAGTTAGTCATCGTTGTTAGGTTCATATATTGTCCCTCCCCAACCCCTCCGCAATGGCTTCCCTAAGCTCTGATGAGATTAGGAAGAAGTTAGTTGATAGTATCGGTGCTGAAGGCATATATATAAATGCTGACAAGTTCCGTTTCCTTGATTCTCTTATCCCGCATATCATGGCGTTAAATCCACCAATGGCCCCTCAGGCCACCCCAGTCCCCCAGACCCCTCTGGTCTTAGGCTCTCCAGCGTCCCCTTCCTCCAGTGACATGGAGTGCGAAGTAGACGCCCCTCCGCGACGCAAGCGCGCACCCGCGACCGAGTCATCCTCGGACGCCACCCCAACTGACCCTGAGTCTCCCTCCTTTACGCTTGTTAAGAAGCGCTCTAAGAAGCGTTCAAAACAAGACCCGGCGCCCTCGACGCCCGTCCCTATACTTCCTGCGGCGTCTTCAACGCCAGCTGCCCCGGTGTCTTCAACACCCGCTCCGGCCCCAACTTCTGTCAAGGCCAAGGTCCCACCACCCGTTTTCCTTCGGGAAAAGGGTAAATGGACCGAGGTCTCGACATTGTGCAATGAGCACAAAATCCATTACATCCGAGCAGCCAACTCGGGTGAATCTATTAAAATCTTAGTCTCGTCGATAGACGACTTTCGAGCTTTAACAAAGCTCCTCACCGATAAGCAATATGCTTATCACACTTATGCTCTGTCAGAAGAGCGTAAGATCAGAGCGGTACTCAGGGGAGTCCCGTTCGAATTATCGAACGAGGCTATCCTGGAGGATCTGCAGTCCCAAGGCTTCCCGGCACTCGCGGTGCATAAAATGCACAGCAAATACGGGAGGCAACACCCTCTCGCTTTGGTGATTCTCGCCAACGTCCCCAAGTCCAGAGAGATCCTGAAAGGGGTTAGCTCTATTTGCGGCCTCTCTGGGATCTCAATCGAGGCGCCTCATCGCCGCGGTCATCCCGGCCAGTGCCATCGGTGCCAGTTGTACGGGCACGCGGCAGCCAACTGCCGCGCACCGCCCAGGTGCGTCAAGTGCCTGGTCCCGCACTTCACTAAGGAGTGCAATCGCACTCCTGAAACTCCCTCTCCTCCCGATTGCGTGCTTTGTGGCCAGTCCGGCCACACCGCAAACTACAGGGGCTGCCCTCGTGCACCCCGTTGTATGCGCTCCAATTTCAAAAGGGCGGCTCCCAAACAGGCCCCGCGCCTTTCTCAAGAAAACTTTCCGCCGCTGCGTAGCCGGGTTCCTCCGGCTGCAAAGCCTACTCAGCCCAAGCCTGCTCCAGAAAACTGGAGGCAGCGTCCCGCATCGAATCCCATCCCGGCTCCTCGCCCATACAAACCCACTCCTCAATCCTCCGTAGCAGACGATATGCGTATCGTCTGCGACGCTATTAAAAATGTCGATGTTAGTGAAATCGCAGTCTTAGCCCGTAAACTTAGGGCTTCACGTACTCCGACAGAGCGTTTGCTAGCTCTGGCGGAGCATAGTTCCCTTCTCAATTCATTGTAGGTTCATTTAAATGAATTGATCCCTAAATCATGCTTCGGCCGACCTCTGCCCAGCCCCGGCTTCACCGGAGGCTGCCCAGAACGGCCACCAACTCATGTCCCTTTGAGCACCTTCAGTGCAACTTTCACTACAGGCGGAAGACCCGCTAGCGGGTCTCCGCCAGCGCGCCCAACTTCCCGACGGGTGTCGCTTCCGATGAAGGCTAAAGGTATACGCTTACCACAGCCAACAGGTGGTTTTTAGTGGGTAGGTGCCATTCTGGTGAGTCCCACATAACCCCCCCGCAGAGGAATTTACCTGCGGGCGGGTATGCATGACGCATCTTCCACCTCCCTCCCGCGAGGGTGCCTCGGCAGCAAAAAAAAAAAAAAAAAAAAAAAAGGAACGAAATTGTCCAGGTCATGTGGTTTAGGGATGAAAAAATCGAAGTTTTCTATTGCCAGAGCTAGCATTACTATACAGGGTGTCCGGTAATGAATGGATAACCTTGAAACGTCTAATAGTACAACTTATGGCCGTTCTGAAAAAGTACGAAAAATAATTTATCATAAGTACCTCTGATATTTCTTTTTTAAAGAAAAGTCTTTTTTTTCAATATTATTTTACTGTCTTAAAAACTATGACCAGAAATTAATGATTTCTATTAGTTCTTTGTGGTTTTAATATTATAGACTAACTGTGCTGATAGATTAAAAGTAAATAGTATGAAAAGCTTAGGTAGTTTTTTTTAAAAATACGCAAAGTAATTTATTTTTGAAAAAAATGCAAAAAATATATTTTAAGCAAAGTTCAAACCTCTTGGGTATGAAAAAACTTTATGAATACATGGGTGGCCAATAATTTTAAAATAATGTCTGTTTCAAGTAGATTTTATAATGGTACATTCATAAATGTATCTTTCATAAATAGTGACTTATTGCCATTAATGTAGAAAAGAAGAAAATTGGCTAAATAAACAAATTTGTAATATAGGAATTTAAAAAAAAAATCGAATTGTGTCTGATCATTGGTGATTAATAAAAAACAACATTTAATATTTAAAATAATTTATTTTACATTTATTTACAGTAAATGTTTAAATTGTTTGAACATTTACTGTACCTCCCACTCCTATGCATGCCCTACATCTTCGGATAAATGCTCTTCTGAGTTGTCTAGTGTACCGTCGCTCGCTTATTTTTGATGCAGCTGCTCTGACACGACTGCGAAGTTCGTCCAAAGACCGTATAGGCGGTATATTATTATACGGTATATTATACGGTATACTTCCTCTTTGAGGCAGCCCCAGTAAAAAAATCCAATGGATTTAGATCCGGTGAACGCGGAGGCTACAAAATTGGCCCTAGACGTCCGATCTTTATTTATTGGCCACCCATGTATTCATAAAGTTTTTTCATAACCAAGAGGTTTGAACTTTGCTTAAAAAATATTTTTTGCATATTTTTCAAAAATAAATTTCTTTGCATATATCTAAAAAAAAACTGCGTAAGCTTTTCATACTATTTACTTTAATCTATCAGCACAGTTAGTCTATAATATTAAACCACAAAAAACTAATAGAAATCATTCATTTCTGGTCATAGTTTTTAAGACAGTAAAATAATATTGAAAAAAAGACCTTTATTTAAAAATAAATATCAGAGGTACTACTTATGATAAATTATTTTTCGTAGTTTTTTCAGAACGGCCATAAGTTGTACTATTAGACGTTTCAAGGTTATCCATTCATTACCGGACACCCTGTATTTTGTCTTTAACTTTATCGAGCTTGTTCCACTATCACGTCATCTAAGTAAGTCGAAGAAGATGCGTCTTCAAAAATTCCTCGTATTACTGTTGCGCGGAATGAAAAAAAATTTACGACCGAGTGGCGTAATGGTTAGTAGCCCTGTCTCATACACCGGCTCAAGGTTCGAGTCCTGGCCGGGGCATTCATTGTGTGATGAACACAGATGTTTGATCTCGGGTCATGGTTGTTTATATTTCTATATGTATGTTTATTCTGGGTAAAATAGACAAAAGCTCTACTTACATTAGGGCCACACAGTTGGTGTGTTTGTCTGGAGATTTATTATTAAGATATTTGTGGCCCACATACTTTTATAACTAAAAATATAATAATAATAATAAATCCTCAGACATTCACACCAACTGTATGTCCCCAAAGTAGGATTGTGTTATGGATGATCATAAAGAGAACGGGGGGGGGCCCAGAATAAATATACATATATGAGTTCATCATACTAATGAATGCCTCGACCAGGACTTGAACCTGGGGTTGTGAGGCATCCATCCATCGGCAGTCAATATTCTATATTCGTATTTTATTATGTGATCTTAGGTATTAAGAGTTTATATTCCAAACACATTTTGCGAATGACCAATAAACAATTCCATTTATTTCCATTTTAAATGGTATAATCTTAGATATATGATGGTGTATTGCCCCCATTGGTAAAAAAACCCAGTGAAAATCTTGTCATTGTTATTTATCGCTTGCAGATTAAGTAGAACGATGTAAGAAAACTTTGCCTCGTTCTTATAAATCAAGTCACTGGTGTGCGTTGAATGTGCGTAGGTTGTATGTAGTCTTGAGTGCCCGCCGCAGCGTCGCTGCCGTGACGTCACTGCCAATAAAATTGATCCGCTGAGCTCCGACACATTAATCACTGTGTATTTTTGTCCTGCATTAATATATTCCTTTATATTATGCCTGCCATCTATCCTTATGCCAAATTTCATTCAAATCCGTCTAACCGCTTTTGCGCAAATTTAATGTCTATACTCAACTTCATATGTAAGGACCTAATATCTCCCTTTGTGTTTCATTTTATTTGAATAGAATGGATTATCACGGTAGCTTAAAAAGATATAAATTAGAATGAAATAAATCTGTAATATAAACATTTAATATGAAATAATATAGAACCTACGCTCAATTAAAAAGGCAAATTTTTTTAAAACCAGATTGAACATTTCCACACAAAGCTCAATATTGCAACATTTGGTTGTGATGCTGCAGCCTGTTTTGGTAGAACGTTTATTTTATTAGGGTAGAAAAGTTTGGGTCTAAAATAGAATTGTTACAGTTCGTGTTATGTATTCTTCTGAATACACGGTTTGTAAAGCCATACAAGTGACAGCAGATTTTTTATACAATTTTGAAGCGCCTCTAGTGAGTACTCTCAGGAAGCCATGAATAAAATCTGACATAAAGCTTAAATTCCCATTTCTATGATTTAAAGGCCTTACTCAGTTTTGGTTCTGGCTTACTCTGATGAAATATGCGTTAAACAATTTTTAAGTTTAGTTGGTTTTAATAAATTAACCCTATAGAAAATGACTTATTTGGCAATGTATAAAAATGTATAAGTTTTAGAAACTGTTAATGTACTTGCTGAGAGAACAGTTGTAATTTAGAATAATTTATTAGAACTAAATTTTAATTGGGGAAATAATAAATATCATGTAAGGTGAAGACTTGATTCCTTCATTTTACAAGAGTATTTTCAGCCCAGAGATCAGAAATCATTACTAAGTACAACTCGATGGTTAATCACAATTATAATCATAAACACTTTATTGCCAATAAAAAGAATAACAACAGTAAAAAATACAGAAATGCAATTTGGGCGGCCTTATCACTACAAAGTGATCTCGTCCAGGCAAACCTACTTAAATGAAGAGAAATATCTTAAACAATAACAGACTGATGGGCAGTGCAACGTTAAAAAAAAACCATCGTAGTTATTTTGTTGAACCAAATTGATCTTTAGAGTCGGGTATTATATTCGTATAACGTCGCAAGTGCGTGGTCTCTCAGTAGTGACTATTTCTTGGTGTTTTTCTTCTGACACGATTGTCATGTGAAGACTTTTTTAGTCATGAGCAGTTAAGTATAGTTAAATAAACTAATTGCTAAGTATAAAATTTTTATCAATAAAAACAAATAGTTGAGTTCATTCCAGGCCCTGAATAAGCTTTTGATTTCAGTACTTTACACAAAAAATGACTATACCTTAATTTTTAAAACATTTTATAATAATTACTAAAAATTAAGTCAGAACCAACTAATGTATATAAATATATAAAAGACATAAAAGCAAATCAAAGAATATGTAACTGCGTGCATCTTTACCGATAGAGACAAGGTTCTCGAACTATAGGTTACTTGCGAACTATCGTTATGCAAAAAGTAACACTTGAGGCAATCTTTAAGATTTAAATAGATGACATAGATATTCAGTTGAATTAATTACTTTAAAAAATGTCGAAATCAAAACATTTAAAATAATATCACTTAAATATATATTTATGTCAGCTTTATAGTCAAATGTTTTATTTTTGTGCTTTTCATTTGCTTGGCTTTATGTGCGAAATTGTTTTCTTTGATCGGCAACCCTCAATAAAAAAACATTCGCTCTGTTTTTGTGCAACAAGTGAATGCAGTCTGCTTACTAATGAGATAGCAAACTAACACAATAAATAATTAATTATAAGTTAATTGTTTATTTTTCCTTTTTTCCCTATTAATTGAAGTAACAAATATTTTTAGATTAAAGAATTTGGGGTGCAATAGTTATTATAAGTTTACTCTAATGATTTTAACACTAAAAATAAAAAAAACTAATTAGTATTTAGCTCATGTGTTTATAAAATATGGTATTAACCTTATTGATTATTATAATAAAAATAATTAAAACTGTATATTTTACTGAAACATAACTGGCCGACGGCACGAACATTTTGAACTCAAACCTTTAGTTAGAAATAAATATAAATTAACCACGGCTATTATTAAATCCAAATTATAATTAAAATACTTCCTTGTAGCTTGTAGGTAATTAATTAAACCGTTGTTTAGTTTAAACGGCGTAAGTAAAATAAAAAGAATGGTAAATTTCATTTTGTTTTAGGTAACTGATAAACAAATAAAGTAAAATACAATAAAAATGAAATGAAGATAGTAAATATCAAAATATATAAAATAGCATATACTTAAAAAAAAATAAGATATTGATAACTGAATATAGAAATTCTACTTTGCTAAGTACGGCCAGAGACTAGTAAATAACTATAGACTAACCATGTCTAACAAAATTTTGTGACTTGAAAAATAGTTGTTTTTAAGATAGAGAGATGGCGTTAGTTGTATTAGATTTACAATTTATTTAAATTTAGTCAAAGTAATACGTAAAAAAACTTAAGATGGGTCAGTTTACAAAATCATTTGATATTTCATTGCAAGTACTATCAGTAGGTATCAGGCGACAACAGACGTTGCCAGCTAGTGCATTATATTATTTGATACTATGTTGCCGCTCTTATAACTCAGTAACAGAAAACTTTACACCACCCCGGATATTATTTGTAGTGTTACTGGGTTACTGTATTGCCAGTATATAATTTTTCCCACAAAAATATAGCATTCATCTACACGGTTTGTTCTTATCTGCCTTAACATAATAAAACGAATTTCAGTGCATTTAATTAATAGGTATATAATATTTTACTTTATTTCTTGATATCGATGAAAATTATGTCTTGCAATTAGTGTTGCAGTAGTTAAATAGTATATTATGCAACTAGTGAATAAAGGACGGATTTAAAGCGAGGGCCGTAGATGAGTCACGAGCAAGTGAAGGATTCTAACGATTGAATCACGAGCGGTGCGAGTGATTTAAAATGACTGAATCACGAGCGCAGCGAGTGATTCAATTGTTAGAATCCTGAGCGACGCGAGTGATACATGGCCCTCGATATAAATTCGTACTTTATTCAGGAGTTGCATACTATACTTTATACCATGACTACGAGAAAAAGACATAATTTAAGCGAAAATAGAAATTTAATCAAGAAATAATAAATGTTACATTAATTGAAATGGACATTAAAATTAGAGCAATGACTGAAATTAAGCGTAATTTTCTTATTATTATCATTAGGGTGGTCAACTTGTGAAACAATATTTATTTTTTTGTCGATGGTCAGAACTTTCTGCTGGAGGAAACTCTGGGGCATCTTTGGACGTTGAAGGGCGTGGAGTCCATGGGTCTTCAGGTTTCTTTAGGTTTATGCTGCTTGCTATCTGAAGGCTGCGTTTCGATTTATTTTCAATACAATCTTCGATATAACCCTCTGCCACGGTAGTGGACTTCCATCCACCATGTCGCTTTAATTCCGTCATATCTGCACCAGTGTTTGCTAATAATGTGGCAGAAGTCCTTCCGAAAGAATGTCCTGTATACATCTCGGGATTTGGTAGCTTTAAAAATGTTGCAATGTCTTTTGGCATGGCACCAATTTTATTTATTCCAATCGGATTTTTTGTACATTTATTTTTAGAATAGAACAAAAAGAATCTATTATTGTTTGTATTCGGAGGACGAAAACTTTGATACTTTTCGACGATTTTCATGTAATCATCTCTGACTACGAAGGTTCGGTCGATTTTCGTTTTTGTATCCTTTAAAGTAATCAGTAAAGCAGTGTCACAAATCGTTTGCACGTCATCCACTATCAGTTTAACAAGCTCATTTGAACGACAGGCTCCACTAATGCCGAGAATTAACGCAACCTGCAAACAAAAATAGAGAAACTGTTACAAAATTGATGTTGATAGGTTAACAATTAAATAGTTCAAAATACCTACTTGTATTAAGCAAGATATGTTGAAGATTACTTACTTTTATTGCCAAAAAATGCGAGTCTGGCGCTTCATTCAAAAAGCGTTCAACATTTTGAGCGGTAAAAACCAGGGATTTTTTCGTTTTATAGCCTTCTGATAGCCTTTTATGGTAGGCTTGCAAGTTAGAATATGTTTTTATATCAATGTTATGCCTTGTTTTTACGGTACACCGCGACATAGAATATATACTCCATAATGTCGATGACTTCCTTTTCTTCGACTGTTCATTAAAATAAGTTAAGAAAACAGACTCAGAATATGTGCCCGAAGCTTGATTTTCATTTTTCAATTTACAAAACTCATCGTAGGTTTTGATGTAAACCAGCCGTGATTTGTTGGGTAACAAGTTTTCTACAATATCGGCCGCCTTCTCTTTCATAAATTCAGGTGTTAACACAATATCTTCTTCGTCACTTGAATGCATAATCGATTTATTATAATTCAATCGATTTATTATAAAGTAACACTAAACTTTGTGTCCGTACAATTCACAGTAAGTATTTGAAATGGCGCCAATTCACTATTTTTTTTTCTATAATGGCAGCAAAGAACACAAAACAGTTTTTAATCTAATGCCAAACTCCTTGTCGCAAATATCGACCAATCAAATCTCGAGAATTTATTTGCACCAAAGAGTTTGAATTTCGAATCTTAGCGCAAGGAGTTTGTGTAAGCATTGAAATGGAGATCGGATATATTTTGTGTTCCAAATTCAAACACCAAAACAGTGAATAAAAACTAAACAGTGAATAAAAGGCCTTTTTATTCACTGTTTTGCGTGAATAAAATAAGCTTTTTAGAGTAGGTATGGTATAATAGTATATTATGCAACTAGTGAATAAAGGACGGATTTAAAGCGAGGGCCGTAGATGAGTCACGAGCAAGTGAAGGATTCTAACGATTGAATCACGAGCGTAGCGAGTGATTTAAGATGATTGCATCACGAGCGCAGCGAGTGATTCAACTGTTAGAATCCTGAGCGACGTGAGTGATTCATGGCCCTCGATATAAATTCGTACTTTATTCAGGAGTTGCATACTATACTTTATACCATGACTACGAGAAAAAGACATAATTTAAGCGAAAATAGAAATTTAATCAAGAAATAATAAATGTTACATTAATTGAAATGGACATTAAAATTAGAGCAATGACTGAAATTAAGCGTAATTTTCTTATTATTATCACTAGGGTGGTCAACTTGTGAAACAATATTTATTTTTTTTCTATAATGGCAGCAAAGAACACAAAACCTTGTCGCAAATATCGACCAATCAAATCTCGAGAATTTATTTGCACCAAAGAGTTTGAATTTCGAATCTTAGCGCAAGGAGTTTGTGTAAGCATTGAAATGGAGATCGGATATATTTTGTGTTCCAAATTCAAACACCAAAACAGTGAATAAAAGCAAAACAGTGAATAAAAGGCCTTTTTATTCACTGTTTTGCGTGAATAAAATAAGCTTTTTAGAGTAGGTATGGTATAAAAAATATTTTCTTGCTGGATTATTATTAAAAAAAATGTTCTTTATCCATCAACTTTTTTTTTTCTTTATATGACAACATTTTCTTTGTTTGACAATTTGAATTCTTTGTCGTTTATTGTTGTTGCTATGGGTGTGTGTTTGTTTTCGAACTTTTCCCTGCATTTCTTTGAATTCACAATATTTCTGCTCGCATACTGTGACTCGTGCAAATTTTATGAACCTTGATTAAGTTTACGTTTTGGCTGCTACATATATCGTATAACATGTGCGTTTATCACAACTGTGATAATAAAAGCTTTTAAAAATAGGTTATTATGGCAATTAAAATAAGGAGGGTAGTAGTGCTCAGGCGTCTCTGAACAAAATAAACCTATACCAGTATGTTTATGGTCTTTTGTAGTTGTTATTTTATCATTTATAAAGTAAGAATAAATTACTATCTACCTATTCTTATTGAGTAAAATTATCAAAATCAATGATATAAAATGATGACATTTTCCAATTTCAGGAAAGGAATAAATCCTACTTGCTAAGGTTTCAGGTTATTTGACAACGCCATCTAGCAGTTTTAGTCCATATTAATACAAATATTTTGCATTACGTTTCTTGTCAATAATTCATATCAAAATTAAAGACGACAAGGTTGGTCCAAGCTATTTGAGAGCGACATCTAGTAATAGCTTGGATTTTGAGCTTTTTCCGAGTCACGAATTTTTGTATGGAGATGGTCAGTCTATAGTTATTTACTTTTCTCTGGTACGGCTTATGTTTCCAAACTTATGTTAATTAACGCAATGGTAGTGAAAATTACATTGAATTAGAAAATAAAATCCAAATTTTGAATATCCCGATTTCCTGAAATCGCAAGTTAACTAACATAGATAATTCGTTTAGATTAGATGATAACCAAAAAATTGAGTTTTCAGTTACTCTGATTAAATTTCTACTTTTGATATGTATTTATTAAAATATGTAGACATACGCGTACCTACATTACATAACATTCGAATAATGTAATACTGCATTGCAATAAAAAAAGGCAAATTTTACATATTAACTAGCTTAGTACCTGAAATGATTACAAAAAACATTGCGCGATTTAAAATATTTGTAGCGCCATCTATCGGCATTCGAAATAAACACTGCTCACTTTCCGAGTAGAAATGGAGCTTCTACAAACATGGCATTATGAGCGGCATATGACGTCAACTGACGCCTGTTAGTACTGTTAGCAAAGTTGTCGGAAAAACGTTGAGTGACGAATACAACTCCATCAGTAGTATTTCTTTTTAAATTATATTTATTGATACTTTTGTTACAAAACTGAGTGCTAAAAGAATAGATGTGCTAAACAGTCATGTTCGAGAAATGCTTATGAGCGTGGACGATTATTTAGTTTTTTATTTAGTAGTTGAAAGAGAAAAAGAGCAAAAAAGCATTGAATTATTTGTTAAAAGACAGTGCCGACAAGTCAGAAACAGAGAGTTCGAGACAGTTATTATTGAAAGTTTCCCAACGTTTTAAAAACAACAATAATATTACCGAATCAAGGCCACAGGTGAAAACAAAAATGCAGTGAGCACAGTACGGGGAAGCACAGAAAAGATGCTGTGGCTTCTAGTTCCAAAATAAGGACACCAAAAAGAAAGCCACGTTCTAAAAAACAATTCCTTGACAGCCTCGGACTACCAGCTGTGAGAAACATTATCCAATCTTTTGATACAGTCAAAAAAGAGGCTCCAACCCTGAAAAAAATACTCGCAGTTGCTAAGAGAGACTTAGATTACACAAGCAGTAAGTCGAAATTGCGCAGAATACCTATGGAAGATTTAGGATTACGTTTCAAGAAGTTTTAGCAGAAGAGAGTCGCTTTAATCTAGAGGCCTCAAATATAGGCGTGGAGAGCACGTGGTTGACGTTGCCTGAAACAAAATTATTTATTAGGAGTAGATAAGAAGAATGTTATTTATATTGATGAAACGTGGATACACGCAGATAACACCGTTGGCAAGTGCTGGCAGTCCTTATCAGATGTTGGAGTAAAAATAAACGACAGCCCAGGCCAAAGATGGATTGTAGTGCGTGGAGGCAATGAAAACGGATTTGTCAAATGCGCACAGTTGGTTTTTAGAGCCAAATCTAATTAGGAGATTACCAAGATAAATAATAATAAATAATATTTCTAACAATCACACCACATTATCTAGCCCAAATTAAGTATCATTAAGAACTTGTGTTATGGATACTAGATAACGGATAAATAAACTTAAGAAATATACAAGCACACATAGATTTTTTTTTAAATGTATAAATATTAGAAATAAACTTAAATAAACATACTTACACATCCATGACTAGAAAGCAAATATAATAAAACATCTGCCCCTACCAGGATTTGAACCCGGGACCTCTGGCATGGAAGGCAAGGGTACTTACCTCCACACCAAACAGGCCGTCAAAGATCAAATGATACACAAAATTTCATGAAATGGGCTAACATAAAACTTTTGCCGAATATTCCACGCAATATTATTATAGAAATGGACAGCGCACCGTGCCACCCACAGCAAAGAACAAAATTATGTCCCTGGAATGAATTAAAAAAAAAACAGGTTGGCTTTCCGGAATTAGCAATTAAACTATATATGGTCATAAAAAAAACAAACCACCAAAAGATTATATAATAGACAATCTGTGTTCAAGTCATGGTCACGAAGTAGTGAGGCTTCTACCATACAACTGCGACTGGAACCCAATCGCATATGTGTGGAACCTTGCCAAGCAAAGGGTTCCGGAAAAAAATGTCGACGAATTAGAAATCAAGATCGAGAGTTTAACCTTAGAGGCTTTACAATCAATCACAGCAGATGATTGTCGCAAAGAAGTAAACCACACTAAAAGATTGGAAGAAGAAAACTGATTCTGAAGATTCTGAAATTTCACACGAAGAGAGAAACTGAGAGAGTGAATACGAGGCTATGAGTGGAGTAGAAGACTTAGAAGATTAACTCTATTTTTCCTTCTCATTATATGCCTTAGTTACTATCTGTATTTAATATTTTAGTTGCCTTGATACTTGCGAAAAAATAAATTAACTGATTAATATTATTCTTCTGACCCTACAAGTCATTACTGTTGCGTAACGCAACTCCAAAAGGTCGTATCCTAACAGCATTTGAACCGCATTATAAATATCTATTTGTTTGTTTTGACGACGAATGACAAAATGTGAATGGTTGTTGTTGCTTTACAAGCTGGCAGAAAACAAGACCCTACAGCTTTCTCCATTAAGTGTTCATCAAATAGATTTTTGATGTTTTAAAATTGACTGTATGTATGTAGGGTATATTCAATCGCTCCAAAAAAATCTTACAAAAAATCTTAAAAAGTTGAATTCGGTATGCAGAGAAAATTTTTTTTATTCTCATTCAGGAACCTTTTTGAGATATCACTTTTCTATAATATAATTTACATAGAACTGTCACGTTATTGTTTTCAATAAACATCTGTGATCAAAAATCCATAAAAAATTGCGGCGTTGATCATTCCAGGTAGTGTAACAAACTTTGCAGAGCAATTTTAAAAAGATAGCTACTCTGTGACGTCACTTTACGAATTTCTTCAAATATTTATTCAAAATGAACCACTGCACAGAAATCAGAAATATTAAAAACGTTTTCCCAAAATAAAAAAAAATTAATAACCTCAAAATTGCTTTACATACCGAATTAAAGTGACATCAATATTTGTGTGCTGCAGTGCCACGCACGTTTTCCTGGTGAACCTGGCGACGGCGGACCTGCTGGTGGCCAGCCTGTGCATGCCCATCCAGCTCAGCAAGGCCTACTCGCTGTTCTGGACGCTCGGTACCGCCGTCTGCAAGTTCGTCAACTACATACAGGGTAACATATCTTCTTTGTCGTAGTTAGTTTCGTATAATCAATCACCGTCATATATATGTAGGAAGAGAATAAGTTGATTCACGCAGGTCTGTTCAAATCTTAAGCAGTAGGATTTAATCTAATCTAAATCTCTAATCGATCGATATTATTATTATTTCTCTCATCGAAAGTTATGTATGTGGCAGGCGTGGCGGTGTGTGCGTCGGTGTACACGCTGGCGGCGATGGCAGCGGAGCGTCTTGCACGCACGGGCGCGGCCCCGCTGGCGCCGCCGACCAAGGCGCGTGCCGCTGCCGCTTGCGCCGCTATCTGGCTGCTGGCCGCGCTCGTGTTCTCGCCGCTACTCGCCGTCGCCGCCGTCGCCACCGAGACCATCCCCCTGCTGCGCCGGGACCCGGACAACCTTACGGTGAGTTTCCTTTCTTAAAGATTTCTTAAATTAAAAGATCAGAGAATCAGCAAGACGCTCCAGCAATGAGGGTTATTAAAACAACGTCTTGCTTAAAAGGCTTGTCTTACGTGCGTTTGAAGCAGAGTGAAGGAAGTCTGGCGAATGAAATGACCGGTCCGATGTTTGTGCGTCAATGACGCAATATTACTCGTTAATACCTACTGCATTTATTTTCAGAGCACAACACACTAAGCCAAAAAGCGCAGAAACACACACCGACATACACATACACGCATATGAGCATAATCAATAAACACAAAAGCAAATTTTTTTTAACGATTTTATTTTAATTTTATGGAAATGTATGTTTTGGCTGTTTTATATTATTATGTAGACTTTGTATCAGTATACCACCAAGTCCTAAAATAAAGATAACGCTAGTTTAGGATTCATGGAATTGTTTTAAATAAAAGTTTATTATTAGTATATATTATTCATTATTGCAATATGGATTAAGATGTCAGTCACATAATATTCAAAGAGCTTTCAAACCACCTTTGCAATTTCAGTTCATTAAAACCGCTTCATAGAGATCATTTCAGCACTATTAATACGTAAGTAATTGCTACTTCAAAGCACTCACCTTTTTTAAAAACTGTTTTATTAAGATTTAAATCAACAAAATATTACAAGATATTATAAACGAAAATTAGAATGATTAAGATGTATAATGACCGATTTATAAAATTTTTTAAAGATCAAAAAAAAAAAATATAAAACTTTTTGCTCACCTGGTTTTTATTCATTATTTGGTAAAATTGTTATTGTATCATTTAAAAACGATAAAAAAAACGGTAAATCATATTGTTGCGCCGGCATCACTAGATGCATTCGCAACATTAAATATAAATGTCACAAATTCAAAACACAGTAATAAAATGGACAATTGTGTAACCTAACAAGTGGACAGCTCTTACTAGGTTTCTAAATTGCTCTCTTTTTTCTCTGTTTAATTTGTTCTTTTCAATAAATGTTACGATTATTTAAAATGATTTCAACTTGCAGATGTATCATTGAAAAATTCGCAGGTAAATGGCTGTTTTTACCACGTTGGTAAGGCTGAAGATTGAAGAAAACAATTTTTTAATAAATTTTTTGTAACAAGATTTTGATTATGAACAGCCAAGCGACTTTATTTGAATAGATAATACAGCGCATGGTTGATCCAAACCGCAATAAAAAAGACAGCGACACGTATGGTTGCAGTAGTTAAACCTACTTGTGCATCCATATAGATTGTCCATTGCTCCATATTCGATCACGTTCATTAGTACGAGCGTCCACAGCTTCCCTACCTAAATAGTTATAAGTGTATTTCTTAAGATATATTAATTTTAACATTAAAGTATTGATGCAGTTGGAGACCGCGGAGGTGCAGTTCTGCATCGAGCAGTGGGACAGCGCCAGCAGCAAGACGCAGTTTGGCGTGCTCAGCTTCGCGCTTGTGTACGCCGTGCCGGGTGCGTACCACGCTGTGACGTCACTTTTTATTTTGTTCGGACTACTGTGATGCATGAGGCATTGTTCACGCCTAAGGTATTGTCGGCTGCCGGCTGTGAGCTAGCTCACTGTTAGTCGCAGTGGGAACATGAATCAGTCCGTTCCGTAGTATGCGTTCTCACCAAGCTGACAATAGGCTATAGCGTACAATGCGCTACTTGTATAAACAAAAGAGTAGGCTCGCTCACTTCCCTCTAATATGGTTGAGGAAGGCGATGGCATCCCGCGTTGACTCGTAAATGGGTGTTGTTGGAGGGTGTCGTTGTTTGCATATTTGGGGGGAGGGGGACTAGCAGAGCTAGCAGATGCAGGTAAGAATAATTTTGTATAAACACAAAGAGACATTGTAATTTACTTTGAAAGAATTATACCCGTGAAGTTTCTTGCCACTTTTTCTTCACGAAGGTTTGTACGAACTGGTGGTAGAGTTATTCTTATTTATATTAGGTCTTTACCTATGAAATTGCCGTTTTTCACGAAATATATGAAGCGTAATTTTTTTATATATTTTTTATTTCTATTAATCAAAATAATCACCCATGCAATTAATGCATCTTTGCCAACGCATTGGTAGCTTATTGATGCCTTTCTTGAAGAAATCAGCTGGACGGGAGGCAACAAATTCTTCAAAGGCATTTTGTACTGCCTCTCGGGTGTTGAATTTTTTTCCCGCCAAGAAGTTATCCAAATTCTGGAAAAAGTAGAAGCCTGTAGGCGCAAGGTCTGGTGAGTACGGCGGATGACGGAGAACTTCCAACCCCAACTCTTGTAGCTTGGAGACCGTCTGCTGTGCAGGTCTGTCTGTGCTGTCTGTCGTGCAGGAGCAGTGGAGCCGAACGATTGACCAAAGCTGGTTGGAGACGTGCGAGCTTCTCCATCATTGTGTTCAGTTCTTCACAGTACACATCTGCAGTAATGCTTGTCCCGTTTGGCAAGAAGCTGTGATGAATTACACCCGCGTTAGACCAGCAAACAGTGACCATCACTTTTCTAGGGGTAAGTTTTCGTTTAGGGCATTGTTTGGGTGCTGAACCAGGGTCCAACCAACTTACTGAGCGCTTACGATTGTCAAACAGGATCCATTTCTCGTCACAAGTAACAATGTGGTTCAGAATTCCTTCATTTGTATGCCTGCTGAGCAGTGCAAGGCACGTCTCCACGCGTACTTCGCGCTGGCGGTCATTGAGTTCGTGGGGTACCCATTTGTCAAGCTTTTTTACCTTGCCAATTTGACGCAAATGGACCAATATTGTTTTGATGCTAACGTCGAAAGCTGCTGCTAATTCAGCCGTGGATTGAGTTTTATCAGCTTCCACAATTGCCTTTAATTCGTCATTGTCGACCAAAGTTTTCGGATGACCACGGGGTTCATTTTTCAGGTCAAAATTTCCAGAACGGAAGCGGGTAAACCAATAACGGGTGGTGCGTTCGTTTGTAGTGTTCGCTCCGTAAACGTCGTTGATGTTGCGTGCCGCTTGTGCCGCTTTGCTGCCGCTTTGCTGCCACGACGGCACTCATACTCCATAATTAATCGAATTTTTAACTTATCCATGATGACGAAAAATGTTCGAATGCGTTGAAAACAAAACACTAACTATTAAACAAATGACGATTTTAGAAAAAGAATTCCATGTTTGTCAAATAAAAGTTAAATAGAATAAAAAACGGCATTTCAACCTATTTGGCGTCAATAAGAAGAAGTAATTGTCACTGTTGAGAAATAAATATTTGAATTTGAAGAAAATTTAGTAATTTTCATGGTTCATAAATGAAGTACCGTCTATTTGAGGGCAGCCGGAATCTCAGGTTTGAGTCTTGGTCGGGGCATTCACTCGTGTGAAAATTACGAATGTTTGTTGTTGGGTCATGGTTGTTTACTTTTTATTTATGTTCCCACTCATTTCGCTGTACTGTCATCCATAACACAAGCTCTGCTTACTTTGGGGCCATACAGCTGGTGTGTTTTTCTAGGGAATTTATTATTTAAATATGTTGCGCTGTGGCTAAAATAGGCGGTGTGATAAATCAAATTGAATTGCTAAATTATGAGATTTAAACTATTTATAATTTTAGAATAAATTTTAATTAAACCACGCTATTCAGACAATTATCATCAATTACTCATTTGGTGATGCTAGAATTAACTAAAGCACAATTTGAATGTTAATTATTTTGGCTTAAATTATTGTAGCTCTAAAATTTGTGTCCATATTTTATTACATTATCCTTATGTTTAAGTAACTACTCATTTCATATTGATTCATTGAGTGTTGCTTTTACGTGGGCGACCGTTGTTTTTCCTTTCCGTCCAAAACACGCCAGTGAGGGGGGCTATGTTGGTTAAACAGGAAGGACCGCCCCACGATTAAATTAAAGCAAAATTTTGCTTTACAAATTTGCTAAATTTTTTTACTGAGCTGAATATAACATCGGGTTTAAAGAGATGATTTACTCGAGTTTTATGATTTATTTTTACTTCATGTGTAAAGAAGTATTTTGGCTTTTAAACAGTTTCAAAAGTACTAAAACATCAACCAATTCAGAATGGTTTATTTGCATATAAAATGTGTTACAATACTTACATGTAAAGTAAAAATTGTTTTTGCACTACTCAGACACAACTAATTGGAATATGTGTGAGTAGACATGATTCACAACCGGCCGTTTTCAACACTGTGTTAAAATTATAAACTTCAATATTCCTTGTTAAGAAATGTTTAAGTTATGCGTGATATGAATTGTGTAAGCTATTGGCAAGGAGTAGGAAACAATGTGGCATCAGTGGCACTGCAAGTAAATTGAATTTTCTAAATTCAAACAAATGCTCTCTATTATAAGTTCTGTGGCGGCCTTAGCCTAAATGTACAAGTTAAATATACAATGTTGGCGCAGGGTGCGTGATCGTGGTTTGCTACGCGAGCATGGGGCGCACGCTGTGCGCCGTGCGCGCTCCCGCTGACATGGACTCCGCCTTCAGCATGCAACAGGTAACTATTAGTTTTTTGTATTGAAGATGCTATTGATAACATACAATAAAGTCATGTCCAACCCTCTCTCTCGTAGCCAAGGATCTCGTTAACAAAATAAAATACGTTCGCTGCTTGAGGTTTTAAAATCTATTCCTGGCTGCATTTTAACTTTTATTTTTTTAATACTTACGTTTTCTATGACAACCACTTCAAATTTTAAGGGAAATCTTACATGTACAAGAAAACGAGTAAATCACTAGTAGACTTGTTGCTTGTAATGATATAATGGTTCATACAAGTAAATTTACCGTTTAAAAATCAATATAAAAATTAAAAATAGTATTTATTATAAATTTTAAAAAGTTTATTAAATAGTAAACATTAAAATGGGTATGGAAATAATTTACGAATAATCGGCTATTTCAAAATATAAACACTTTTTATATGGCATTTGACGTCCTTTTTCGTATTAAAAACGATGCATTTTTCACATAAATTTAGTGTTAAAATACAAATAAATATTTCACAGTGAAAGTCGAAACGGCAATGATAATAAAATGCAACGGGCTCAGAGCATTATCGTAAAAAAAAATTTTAATGAAATTACAGTTGACGACAAATACCTCCTTCCAAACATCACCGACCTTTTCGACAAATTAGGCAAGTCAATTTACTTCAGTACAATAGATTTAGCTAGTGGGTACCACCAAATAGAGGTTAGAAAAGAAGATAGGCACAAAACAGCTTTTGCAACTCAGTCAGGGCTTCAGACAGGTTTCAAAGTGCGATGGATAACATCTTGCGATGTCTTCAAGGTATTCATTGTCTAGTATTATTGGATGCCATAATTATCTATTCTTCTAGTTTACAAGAACTCATAGATATGTTAAGAAGGGTTTTCCAAAGATTGCGCGAAACAAATTTAAAGGTTACCTGAGATAAATGTGAATTTCTCAGTAGAGAGGTCTTATACCTCGGACATGTAATTACTAAAGATGGCCTTAAGCCTAGTAATGATAAGATTGATGCCGTTCTCCAATTCCCATTACCAAGAACCCACACTGAAATAAAATAATTCCTAGGTTTGGTTGAATATTATAGGAAATTTATAAAAGATTTTTCAAAAATTACCCAACCCTTAATTAAATGTCTCAAGAAAAGAAATAAAATTATTATTGATAAGACTTATATAAAATCATTCAGAACACGTAAAGAACTTTTGACAAACGCCCCATTACTTTAATTATGACATAGTCTATAAAAAACGGGATGCAAAATTGTAGCACTGACGATTTATCTCGCAATAAAGTAAATGCAATAGACAAAGATGACAATAGTTCCATAATAGTTAATATTGATGATAAAGAAAAGGATTTGCAAATTATAAAGATGAAATTACGAATGAAATTTTTCGATTTGGCCGTAATCCCGATAAAACGAATCATTTTGAAGCCAACAAAATTAGCATTTCATCAGATTCTGAAAAATCTATTAGTGTTTAATCCTTACCTTGCCGACAATCTCCATATTCTTTACCCTCACTTTCTGACTCTACAATTACCGCTTCAAAAAATAACGACATCCGGAGCAGTACGGACGGTACAGACGGTATACCTATATTACATGAAGCTGTAGACACTAAACCCAATCAGATATTAATTTTCACATGGAATAGAGCACAAACCGCAGTTTAAGATGTATCTCGCAACAAGCAAAAAATCCTTGAAGTCCAAATGCCTTTAAATAGAATCGACCTAGTTAAACAGTTTCTGAAAGTACGACCTAAAATTAAATATTTTTTATACTTTGTAAACGAAAGACACAGAAAAGAATTTAGCGAAGCCGTGATAGCCTTATTTAAGAAAAATACAGTAAAACTATTTGAGTGTACAGAACGCGTAGTTTTTGTAGAAGATATGTTAAAATATCATCACGGCAAAACTTGTCAACGCGGAATAAAAGAAACATTAATACACATTAGGAGGCACTACTTTTGGCATAATATGGAACAAACCGTATCAAGTATCCTAAACTCTTGTGAAGCTTGTTAAATGTTAAAATATGACCGTAAACGATATCGATTTCAATCGATAGGGAAGATGAGAATTCACGCCTATCCAAAAACTGCCTTTTCCCTTCCTGGTGGTCTCTTTTTGTAAAGCATTTGATAAAATCAAAGACCAAATTTTCTGGCACTTTCAATTTAGACGTCTCGTGTTGGACCACTGCCGCATCTTTACTGTGCCACTTGCTATAGCAAGAATATACCCCGCAGCAGGGCCGCTGTGGGACGGCAGCTGTCCGACATCAATGGTTTAGACTCTATATTGAAAGCGTATCAAACTGCATTGCGTTAGTATTGCACAGACTGATGAGCACGTGGCATTCGTGGCGTCACCGCTCTGTTTCCGCTCAGCGTTTTGTATGAAAAAAAAGCGATCGTCTGTGCGCAGGACAACTACCTCCTACTACCCGCACGTCGGTTTCACCCACAAACGGCGCATCTTTGTACGAGTATTTGCCCCATGGAATTAACTTGTCAGGTTGATTTTTATGGATTGTTGTTAATTTACAAAGATCTCCTCAGAATTTGGTTTGTGTTTTGATAACAAACAATTGGGATTTAAATATGAAGTTGCCGTTTTAACGTGCAGGCCAAATTGTATGGTAGTATACATCTTCACGTTAAAAGCTGAATGCAAAATAACCTAATTGAAATTCAAACGTAAAATGTTGTACATATATTTTTTAAATTAAGAATGTTGCGTGTGAAAATTGTACACTCTAAAATCTGACATAGATTTAATTTCTATTCAGCATGGCCAGGGCGTTAATACGGAAATTTCATTTAAACCCCTAATATTAGCTGTTGTTTGTGTGTGTGGTGTGCAGCAGGCGGAACGGCGCCGCGCGGCGCGGGCGCTGGTAACGCTGGCGGCGGTGTTCGCAGCGTGCTGGCTGCCCTACAACACGCTGCAGCTGCTGCTCGACGTGGGCGCCGTCGACGCAGGCGCTGTCGCCACGGCGCTGCCCTACGCTCTGCTCGCAGGCCAGTCACATGTCACATATCACACTCGCTAGTGAAGCTCGAAAACATTTCGATTACACGCACCCCAATTATTGATCAGTAATTTTAACTTATGAAATTCAAGCAAGATGAAGATTTAGATATCCTCATTAAAGTTTACAACAATGAGTGGTTATAATTCTACGAATTTTGAAATTTGCACCGATATTCCTAATACATATATATTATAAGTCATCTGTGAAAAGGCACTATTTCCAAACTCTCCTGTTATTTAGTGAACCCAAGGTGTCCGTTTTATTTAAATTTATTTTTTAAATTTTGCCCGTGAATCAATAGGTAATAAGATAAGATTTATGTAACAAAAATTCTATCTGACTCGATGGAACAAGACTCTACGAGTATTACGCAATATCTCAATATAACAATACTGTGAATCCTTTAATTCCCTATAAATAAAATATTCTTGTCGTGGCTTGAATTAGCTGAAATGAGTGTCTTATCTATTTATCTATTTAAAAGACCTGAAAACAATCAGATTATGTGTCGCCACAAAGGCCTGAGGTCGTTGTAACTTATAATGAAATTATACCATGATCATTTTCCATAACAAAAAAGTAAAATAAAGCACAAATTTAAAAAATTCAGATTTTTCAATATTTGTTCATGGAATGAAAATTGTATAAAATTATAAACGATTATATCTAAAACTTATCTTCCCTATGACCGAGAATATAATGAAATAATTGTATACGTCCTTTTTAAAAATAAATGAACCACTAAAGAAGCCTTTTAACCAAAAAGGTTTTGGCCTTCTGCCAACGTACACTGTAACATATGTAGTGAAGGATACTAGTACCCTGCGTTTTGACTATTTAGTAAGATTTCTCTCCGGTAACAGCAGTTACTTCCTTGTTGTAACTGTGGTTTTGTTTAATTTTACTGAAAGAAGACATTATTTTAATTTAAAAAACAATTCGAACTGCATTCATAGATTTGAAAAAAAAATACAAATTCAAAAGTTAATAGCTTCTTTAAAATGATAATGTCAGATGTTGTCCTTACGGCAATGTTAGCTTCTCATTTTTCTGAACAAAATGAAATTAAAATTCATGATTTTCCTTTTATTTCTGACACTATTTTATTTAGCAAAAATAATCCTTATGATAAAGCCTTTCAATCGGTATGATAAAACTAATGAGTAATTTTTTTTTCTCATATAGCGTGTTCGATGCCCTGTTCAACCATGTAATTATTAAAAAATCTATGAATGCAGTTTAAATTGTTTTTTAAATTAAAATAATGTCTTCTTTCAGTAAAATGTTCCAACTACAATACTCAAGGTACTTGCCTTCCATGTGACATAGCCGTGGGATGCCCCGTATAGTAACCATTTGACCTTTTGTTTTTGTTCCAGGTCACGCAAATTCGTCGATAAATCCCATAATGTACTGTTTGATGACCAGGAACTTTCAAAGATCAATCAAGAAACTGTTGTGTGGGAAGCCTTCCTTCTGTCAGGCGAGGTTCACGGTAGGTTGTGATCCAAACTCTTTTACTGCAACCTGTTTGCTTAGTCTTTACGAGGCAAAAAGTGCTGTATATTTTCATCAAGAGTTTTCATAACATTGACAATTACTTGTTCTCATTGGCGTCAAATTAAGCATGACTCTACCACTAGTTCGGAGAAACCTTCGTAAAGAAGAACTGGCAAGAAACTTCAGGTGTATAATTTTTTCAACATAAATTTACAATGTGTATAAAAAAATATTCTTATCTGCATCTGTTAGCTCGGCAAGTCTCTCTCCCCCCAACTATCCAAACGACGAACTCCTAAAACGACTATTATAACTACCAAAGACATACAAAGCAAGTAAGCTATACAGTTTTTTAAATACGTTTTAGAAAGACTAGACGTAGTAGCAGCTTCCGTATAACTTAGTTTTCAACTACTCAATTCATATAGTAATGAACCTTTAAGAGTTCTGATGATTTTGGCTTCATTGCCGACCGCTTTTTGTTCTTTTTCTCTACGCACGTTCTACGTTCTTTTTCTCTCTTTTTCTCTTCGCTACTAAAGTGTCACATTTCCGAGTTATGCGCAGTGCGCATAGTGTCTTCAATCGTACATTGTTAGATTGCAGAATACTATATGTTTATTCGTAGGTAGGGTCGTAGGAGTAAGGTTTAGATTTCAACCTCTTAGGTGCCGGCGTTAATTGGGGAACACATCTGTATTTGACATTAACTATTTATTTTTATGCTTTATATCACTATGAATGCAATACAAATTCAACGGCTTTCTTCAAGTCCCTTTTATTTTTATTATATTTTTATTATATTATATTAGTTTCCTGGATTATTACATACTTAACATTGCGTAAGTACCTTAAAATTAAGCCGATATCTTGGTGTTTAAAGGTTCAATAAAATCCTAAATAATCCTACAACCGATCCGTAGTCAGATTCACATCTATTCTTTTTTTTATTGTTTTGCGCCTAAGCAGGCACTCTCCGCAGGGACCGAGGTGGTAAATGCGTCATGTATATCCCACAGCTGGTGTGCAGGGTGATGCGGGACTCACCCGAGTGGCACCTACCCACTAAAAACCACCTTGATGGCTGTAACAAAATTTGCCGTTAGCCTTCATCGGAAGCGACACACGATTAGGGAAAATGGGGACCTACTAATGGGTCGTCCGCCGGTTGTTAAAGTTACACTTAAGGTGCTCAAAGGGACATGAGGTAAGGCTGGCCCAGAGCAAGCGAAGCCGGAGTATCTGAGGGATCAGTTCGTTTAGATGAACCTATAATGAACTGAGAAGGAAACTATGCTCTGTCAAAGCTATGAGTGGCTCTGTAGGTGAGCCTTAATCTTACGGGCTATAGTTGAAAGTTCGTGGAGGTCAACCTCCTTGATGGCATCAAATACTACCCTCAGGTCATCCGCCATAGAAAGGTCGAGATGAGGTCTGAGAAGGGTGAGAGGCCGGGGTGGGATGAGGGCGTACAGCGGGGCGCAGTCTCTAGGTTTTTGGAGCAGACTTGGGCTGTATAGGCTTTGCGGCCGGGGGTACCCGGTTGCGCAGCCGTCGAGATTCCTGAGAGGCCACATATAATGTTGCCCCTCTCAAAACCACCTTATATTTAGGGACGTTGCCAAGAACCACCAAGGCACGAGGGTCACGCCTTACGTACTACTGGGACTGCAGGCGGAACGTCGAAACGGCGACGGAGATCGGTGACGACGAGCTGCAATAAACGATGTGATGTTGTTCATAGGAATACGAAGTTCCTATGACATTAGGATGAAATTTGGTGCGCTCAACTATTGCGGGGACTAGCGTGGGAAGGGAGACAGCGACTCACGTGCCAACTATGAACGTGAATAAATGCCTTCCTGGTTTTTTTATTTAGTGACTGGTAATACACAAAGTTTGGGTACAGGTCTTTTCATTACATTTTCATTACATTTAAAACGAATTACACGCGTTATGTTATCTACACCCGGATGTTTATCAAAAATGAGACCATAAAGCCACCGGGCTTGAGGAAGATCATCCTACTTGACCAACACAGCATCACCTATGTTAGGTTCAGGCGTCTGACAGCTCCACTTAAAACTATGCAGGAACTGTGTAAGATATTCTTGCGACCATTTCCGCAAGAAATCTTGCACCATGCGCTCAGAGCGTTGCCATTGTTTTTAGCTACTTATATTGGAATGTTACATACATCCCACCTGGAGGAAGCAATAAAGGTCCACCCACTAGGAAATGACGTAGGGTTAGTGGCATCGCATCATCAGAATTAGGGCTGATACTGGACATGGGTCTCAAATTGAGACAAGCCTCAATTTGAGCCAGCGCAATAGTCAGCTCCTGGAAAGTGACAGTAAAATTGCAAACAACTGGCCTGAGGTGGTATTTGGTGAATTTAACTCCCGTTTCCCATAACTGTCCAAAGTTGGAAGAGCATGAAGGTACAAAATGTCACTCAGTCCCGTTTGAAGACAACCACTTTGCTATTCGGGCACAAGACCACCTAATAGTGATTTCAACTCACGAGCAGCTCCTGTGAAATTGATACCATTAACCTCATGAGATGCGAGACCTAAGTAACCATATCTTAATAACATATAAATTATTAATTAAATAGTTATATGATTTCAATAACGAAACACATGATCGAAACTATGTAAGGTCATACAAAAAAATTGTGTCGATTTTAAAAAGTCCATATCTGACACAAATACGCTTTCTTTAGGTTCATTCATATTATCGTTACTTCCTACATTTTAAAGCACTTGTAAGTAAACGGATCAGATAATTTATAATACAACTATGATGTTACTAAGATATGGTTACTTAGGTCTCGCATCTCATGTGCCAAGAAGTCTGCGTAATTTGAAAAGTTTGTGGGTTCCTTACTCCTTTACTGAATTTTAGATCTAGCCGGCCATCTTGATAGTCGATATTTAAGAATAAAGAATATGGAGGAATATAGTCTCGTGAACTCCCGTGTGCGAATGATAGACACTAACGTATACAGTTCGGTCTAGGCCAGTATCAACAAATACCCATATAACGGAGAAAATCCGGTATTCCCTGGTCACGAAGACGCTGACAGACAACCGATTTCGTCATTCGTACCATTTAGTTTACATTAGTGAAAGACGCTTATAATAATTCTAAATTATACTCTGCATTATGTTCTACTTTGAAACAAAAAACGAAATATCATGTGGCCACACCGAGGTGACGTTTCCATACTCCGCATTGTTGAACGAAAATAAGAAACTGCATGCTTGTACCACTGAGTCTGTAAAAGCTTGTTGTCTTTTTAGTCTGTAGTTTGTTCCGAGTCAGAGCTGACTATTCAATAATCGATATACACTGCAGTTGAGGCTTACAAAAATATTTAAAACTAAGATATAACTATCATTTGAATGACTTTGAATGAATTACAATAATTATAATCGTTTTGGCAACCTTGAAATAATCAAAATATCCCTTTACTCACTACCAATTACTCGATTATAAATCAAGGTGTTTGCTGTTATTATATCAATGGCAAATAATAATAATCAATAATAACGGTTATAGTACAATAATTAAATCAAATGAAAAATTCCAAAGGAGCTCGCAAATTGGATAAGCGGTAAATTAGAAAATAAAAGTAACAACGGAATTAATAAAATATCTACATGATAGATAGCGCAGCGCCATGTTTTCATTATGTAGTGTGGCTGATTTATGGATTTGACAATGTTTTCCAAAACTAAATTAAATTATGAAATATTAGCATGTAATACTCGTTCTATTTATTTAATGCAATCCTAGAACACCAGTACAAAACCTAGCCAAGTGCCCCTTAAATATTGAAATGTCTCCTTGGAGCAGGATTGAACATGACCTCCAGATCGGTCGTAAGAAACAAAGGGGTTTGAAGATTTTAGCATCATTTTCGATCATCTTGTTTATTTGTTTTAAATTCGCGGCGAAATCAAAAATGTTTTAAAGGGCTGTAGTCGGTCTAAATAACAGGTCTTGACAAACAACATGTTACTAATTAGACTTAGTTTTAATATGAAACCTATCTATATCAATTGAGGACACTCGAAGGATAAAAAATATAGTGTCACATTTCAGAATTATGCACAAAAAAACATTGTAATAGAAAATCTTTATATGACCCCATTAAAAGGACCTAAGGACTTTTTTCGCACTATATCGGGTCTTAAAAGTGGTCGTAGAAATATTCGGCATTTCAGCAGTAAATTACCATATGTTTTACTGTTTAATAGAAGAGACACCATTTTAAATGTAACGAGTAATAAAGTTTATCAAATGAAGAATTTAACTGACAGCGCACAATCAAATCAATTGAGAACAAACTGAACAAATGCAAAGTATGTGCCACTATGCTTCAGTATTAGATTTTGGAAATATACGCAGAAAAATATATTGTAGAATTACCACTAAATATCTTTAAAAATTACTTCAAAGTCTATCTATGTACTGTGGAAGGCTCAACTCAAAATTATTGCTTGGATCAGACATATAACTGAAGTCTCATACAAGGGTTTCACGTAGACCTAGAGAATTCAGTTATATGTGGATCAGACATATAACTGAATTCTCATACAAGGGTTTCAGGTAGACAATTAGTTTTGCAAGTTGATGACGGTGCACCATGTAACTTGTACAAATTGTTTGATCACTGGTACAACCGTAAAAATACATGCTACTGTACTTCATAGATTAGCTATTATTATTATTTCATCCTTTTTGGTTATTTATTGTTTTATGAAAATGTGAAAAAAAAAAAAAATAATATCATACAATTCTGTTCTATGACAATTTTTTCGGCGCATAACTCTGAAATGTGATACCTTACTAAGGGATTGGGGATTATAAGGGAACTGTAATAAGGGAAGGGGGATACTGGATAAAATTATTAAATTTCTTAGATATTTCTTAGCAATACACACGAAGTACCGTGCGATTTTGAAAAAAAAATACAAAAGACGATGCCAAGCCCCATACAAAAATCTTTAAACCCCTTTACGAGTCAGATACTTCACATTTGGCGTAAGGGGCATGGATCTGCAGGAATGGCTATTTATGTAGGTTGACGTAAACCTTATATGACATAACGTATGATAAGTACCTAAGTTAAAAAAATCAGTGATAACATTACAAATGAAAAAAAAAACAATGCAAATTGTCTCTATTCGAAGTCTTTCTTCCTTGTGTACTTTTGTTATATCCCGACCAACTATCATAGTAAAAATAAAGTTCGAACTCTCATTATAATAGGTTAGTAATTAAAACAACTTCGATTCAATGATTAAATTAATAATTATGATTAAATAGAAACATTAACCTCTGAACTGCTAGGTCAGCCACCATCATCAATGTGCAACTTAAAGTACCTTCTCAGCCACTCTATCATTTATGTAGGCTACTGTAAATACGACCTAGCCTAATTGATACTTTATTGTATCAGAATTTGTAAATGATATTCAAACAGTGCGCATCTTAAATATTTAATTTAGAGTGCCGCGCGAGACACCGAGACGAGCGCACGCATTATTACTGTGAGCCTACAACTTTTTGTGTTCATCTTTTACAACTACCCACGTTGGTTGGTGTAAATGGTTATTGACAATGGATGATTTGCGTGATAATATAAGTGACTCGAGTGGAAGTGATATAATAGAAGATGAATTAGTACAACGTGAGCAACAAGATTTGTGTACATTAGAGAATAGTATTCAAAAAAGAGTTAGAGAAGATAGCGCTGAAATTATTGAAGATGATGAAGGATTTATAAACGTTAGGAAAAGTAATAAGAAATTAACACAGAGGATTTCTAAGAATTCAGATGGTAATATGTGTGGAGAAAAAAGACAACATATTGTCAGCATGACGGGGAAAGAAACCACAATACCAAAACAGTTTGGTTTAGCTAAGATATTAAAGGCAGAGAATATATGTAATGTAAATATAATTCAATACAAAAACGCATAAAAAGTCATTTTAGAATTTCAAGACAGAGATAATGCTGAAAAATTGATAAAATGTGAAAAACTTACTAGTATGGGATATAGATGCCAATTTGTGAATGAAGTGAATTTATCTTTCGGAGTTGTCAAACAAATATATTTAGACATAGCTTTAGAAGAAATACTAGAGAGCGTTGAATGTGAATATGATATTGTCAGTGTAAGGAGATTGAAACGACTGAACGCTTCAAGGGAATGGGTGGAAAGTGAAACTGTTCGCCTATGCTTTAAAGGATCTAATCTGCCACCCTTTGTTAAGATGTATGGATGTAGATTCAGATTTGAGTCATATACATTTCCTGTCTCCCAATGTGCGGGGTGTTGGCGGTTTGGACATTTCGTTAAATTGTGTCCTACAAAAATAATACACCGTCCAAAATGTGGAGGAATCCATAGCAATTGTGAAACTCTTAATTTTCAGTGTATAAATTGTAAACTTTCACACATGGCCTTAGACAAGTCATGCCCCCTGTTTATTAAAGAAAAGAAAATAAGAGTCATTATAAGTGAAAAAAACTGCACATACAGAAAAGCCCTTTTCCTATACTTGGAAGGTAACACTTCTAAAACTGTAGAACAACCATCTCAAAATAGGTTAAGTGAAGATTGTAACAAAGTAGAAACCATGAGGACATCATATAGGGATGTGTTAGTTTCACGAGATAGAACAGAGGAAATTGACTTGTATAGAAAACGACAAGTAGATTATGAACGTGGCGAAGAGTCTGAAAGTTCTATGATTCTGGAAAAGCTTCTAAAAAACCAAAAGAACAGCAAAGAAAAGTTAGGTTGTAGTCATCAATCTTCATGGGACGATGAAGTGGGTTCAACAGTGCAACAAGACACAGAAAAAAACAAGAAGGAAAACAAAAACCGTAAAGTAAATTAAAAAAAAATATTACATAAACTAAAAGAAGTATGTCTAGCGGACTGTGAACTTAGTGTTAAAGTCAAATTAGTTTGTAGTCTTATTTTTGAGGAATTTTTTTATTTTATTTGGAATTTAGTTAAAGAAAAAGATGTTTTCAGTAAGTTATTTTCTCTTTTCAAAGACGGCTTATTTACTTAAAAATATAAATATAAACATACTGCATTGGGATGCACAGAGTTTGGAACCTAAAATAGAGGAATTCAAATGCTTACTTTTACTAGAACATATACATTTAGGGTTGATTAGTGAAACTTGGCTGAATGAAAATAAAAATATTAGTTTAAACCAGTAAAGTATTTACAGGCATGATAGGGTGGACTCATATGAGGGTGTTGCTATCGTACCACATAATTCATTAATATCCAGGAAGTAAATTTAACCAGTTATAACTCGGGTATAGAGATAATGTGTATACAGCTCAACTTGTAAAATAAAATTGTAGATTCATTAAACATATAATTTTAATTTATTGCCCCAGCAATATACACACAATACAATCAGACTGGGATAGTATATTCTCTATGTTTTCTAAAAATTGTTTAATTGCTGGTGATTTTAACGCTCACCATACAAAAATGATGTAAGAGGCAAACAACTATATGATTCTGCGTTAGAGTTCGGATATACTTCTCTTAGCAATGGACAGCCCACTAGGATTAAGCTGGTCAATAATATTCTACAAAAGTCTTCGCCCGACATTACCTTCGCGTCTGTAGACATTGCTGTTGATTTTGATTGGTATGTGATGAATGAGAACTTGGGGAGTGACCACTTGTTTATTAAAATGAAAGTTAAATACAATGAGGAGCTGCATATTAACAAAAAACGTAACATGAAACTAGCGGACCGGAATGGTTATCAAACATATTTAAAAGAATGTTTTTCCTTTTATATCGAAGACAACAATGTACAGGCCTTATACGATAACTTCATATATAAAATAAACCAAAGCGCTGATATTTATATACCAACAAAAAAATATTGTAATAATCCCTGTAATAATTTTAAACCTAAGGGATATTGGAATCCTGATTTATCTAAACTAGTAGCAGAACGTAGACTAGCCCTAACCAATTTTAGGAAAAATCCAACACCTGCAAATCTCTCATTGCTTCAGGAGAAAACTTTAAAAACAAAACAAGCTATTCAAAAAGCTAAATCGAGTGATTATAAAAATTTTTGTAACAGCATCGATCATCAGACCTCAGCTCCTAACATGTGGCGTCACCTACGCTGGGTCAAGGGTTACCGAAGAGCCAGAACCCGGTGCTCTCCAGAAGCAATGAGAGGAATGTTGTACGAACTCGCTCCTGACTATGTTGTTCCAACTCCACCAGTTTTCAATTCTGAAAATACATTATTACCATCTAAATTTGCACTACAAGAGATAAATAACTGTTTGAAAAAAAGATACAGCCTCAGGCGAAGACAATATCACATACTCTATGATTGCATATCTACCAGCCGTTGCTAAGTTAGTTTACTTAATATTTTAAATATTATTTTATCCTCCGGTGCTGTCCCAACACAATGGCGTGACATAAAAGTTATTCCAATACCAAAATCTGGAGATAACTTAAATATAGATAATAAAATAAGACCTATATACTTAATGTCTTGTCTTTGTAAAATATTCCACCTTATGATAGCTAAACGTTTAGAGTGGTATGTGAAAAATAAACAAATTCTACCGCCATATGCAACAGGTTTCCGAAGGGGACAATCCAGCCTTGACTGTTTAACATGTTTAGTTACTCAAATTCAGATTGGTTTTTCTATTAACTGCCAAACCCTGGGGTGCTTCTTAGACATTAAAAGTGTATATAACAACATATTGATAGAACATCTATTGCAGACTATGGATAATTTAGGCATTGGCAGAAATATATGTAACTATTTCTGGAATTTTCTTAGTGACACCTTAAAATTTATGATGATTCTGGGGTGGGAATAAAAATGATTAGCCCAAGGTGATCCTATCTAACCTTTATTATTCAATATAGCTACATATAAGATTTGACGAGAAATTACGGATGTTTATATTTGCCAGTACGCAGATGATTTTGTACTATACACAACTAATAACAATGTTTTTGAAAGCCAATCTAAGATACAAAATCCCTTTCGCGTTTTTGTAACATTATTAGAAGAATTGGATTTAGAATTGTCTGCTTGTAAATCGAAGTTCTGTGTATTTAGTAGAGGTTTCAAACAATATAACATCCAACTTGTAGTAAACAATAACAACATAGAGCAGATAATAGCATATAAGTATTCAGGGGTTTGACTGGATAAAGCATTACGTTGGCGCAATCATATTAGTAAATTTTTTAAGCTGTGCAGAAGTAAATTAATATACTTAAAATTTTAATTAGTTTTTCATGGGGCGTTCATCAGACTCATCTGCGTAGGTTATATATCGTATTAATAAGGAGTCAGCTGGATTACGGTTGTTTTCTATATGATAACAGTGCACAAACCAATCTCTACAAGTTAGAAAAAGTGCAAAATGAAGCAATCCATGTCATGGAATCTGAGCTCTGTGTTCCTCCACTGCATTTAAGAAGAAGATGCTTAGCTTATAAATTTTGTTTTAAGTCGTATTCGACATCTGATGATATCAAAACGAATTTGCTCGCAAAACTTTACACAAAAATTGTTACTGGTCCAATAAGAAATTTCCCTTGCTCCCCATAAGCTACAATGAAACGAAAGAAGAAAGTATAGCATCATCACCTATTCCTGAAATGTATTTATTAGATTTGTGGGTAACTCAGATTGATGTAGAAAAATCGATAAAAACTAATTTAAACTCAGTTAAAATTCCTAAGAAAGATTACGAAAATAATTTGATTAAACTCGACACTTTACAAGATCTAAGAGGAAACTATAAAAATTATTACATAATTTACACGGATGGATCTAAAGGTGTTAATGGCAATGGCGCAGCTTTTTATGATCCTAATAACCAAGCCACTCGTTACTGAATGGTGTTATGTCAATCATGTCTTTTGAACTCGTTGCAATTTCAGAAGCACTGACATTTATCCAAACGATTGCTATCAACAAAGTTGTGATCTGTACAGATAGTAGAAGCGCTTTACATCATATCGCTCGATGCGCCTTTGGCCGCAGAGGTACACCGATAGCATATGATGTATTACGTAAAGTGCTATCTTATAAAAGTAGAGGATTGGAACTGGTATTGCAATGGGTTCCATCACATGTTGGCTTCAAAGGTAATGAGGAGGCTGACCGCTTAGCAAAGTTAGGAATAGTGCAGGGACAAGAATTAAATTATAAAACTCATTTTATGGAATTATTGCCAAAATATAAAAATATGTGTCACGAAAAATGTATAAATAAAGGAATTTGGTATAGGTCCATAGTGTCGGAGCTTCCTCGTACACCGTGGTTTGGTGTTACTAAATTAAATAGAAAATTTTGTAATTTTAGCTCACAGACAGATCTGGACACGTGCCGCTTAACAGTTTCGGATATCTTATAAGAAAAATTAATTCACTCAATTGTGAAGTATGCGGTACACCAGAAGATATCCTACACGTGTTGGTGGAGTGTGTCCGTTTTAAGACTGCTCGAGAATCTTTGTTTGTGGAATTATCTTTGAATAGGTATAACATAGGCATGTTTCACCAGTTATTATCCTCCCCAAATTCAGATGAAGCCTTTAGTTTGTTTAAGTTCTCATTGTTACGTTTTACATAATCATGTATAGTAAATTATATAAATTTGTAATAAGGTATGTACAATTGTACAATTGTATAAACGTCCCTAAAAATAAATAAAGAGGAAAAAAAAATTTGAATTATGACACCAACAACTATTATTATATCAACAACTAATTTTACTACTCCGTACTTTTTAAATTTAATTTAGTAGAACTTATTAATAACTCGTTTTATATTTTATTGGTCATCAAATTTCCCGAAATTTCCCAAATTTCCCGAGATCATCAAATAGGATCAAATTGGCACAAATGTGATGGTCAAACTCAATATGAGATTTTGACCTTCTAATGGTCAGTAGTACACATGAAAGATTAGCTCTTGAGTAACATTTTCCCCCTTAAACTTCCCTCATTTTAAATTTAAAAATCTTGTAAAAAAATATCAAATAATTTGCGAAAAATCAATCATAAGTTACCATTTTGTTTTCTGTTGAATTTATCAGTCAATGTCAATGTCCAAAAAGTAACAAAACTATATAAAAATAGATTATAGATTAAAGGTATAGATTATACATAATTAAGTCGAATGAACCCACAAGTAATTGACGTTATTGACGGATTAGTTTTGACAGTCAATCAACAATCTGTCAGTTCCTTTTTTCACATGAATTACCTTGATTGAATCATAAAAAATTCGGGGAAAAGATATATTTTGAAAAATATCTTACAACGGTAGAAAGAACTATATATTCAAACTAATGAATGTATGATAATCTATATTTATTGCCCTTTAATTTGATATACTGACTATTAGTAGGTAATTTTTTTTACTTCCTGCTTTCTGCAACTATTAAAAGCGTTACGCAGACACTATTGTGGTCTTTTATAACTTAGTGCGTTCGGGCGTGTTGCTTTTTTCATGTTAAAATATAATTAATATGTTGATGCTGTATAACGTAAAATGTGAGTTGCAAAGCCGTGGCTGAAATAGTAAATTAGATGGTGATGCATAAATAAGTAGGGCAGTCAGCATCTTTACTCGATGTGTTGTTACATATATATGTTGACGTTGTACAGAAGGCGAATCAGTTGGGAGCTTTCTTACTTTCATGTTGCTTATATGTAAATGAGAGGTTGGTTTCCGTGGTCAAAGCTGTTTTGTCTGTTGCTTGATATATTATTTCCCATTAAAATAATTTTACGAATCACCTGGTGTAGTAGGTAGTAAGGATAGCGAAAGTTTTGTACATGATTTAATCTAGTAAACCGCAATACTTTGTAGTACAGTCTATTGGTGTTGGGAAGTGTGATTTAAAGCAAATATTTGACTTAAATTTTTTATTACATGTTTAAATAGTTCATCAACAGTAAAGAAATATTGCAGAAGTAACATATAGGCGTTTGGATAAAATATATAATAGCTGCGTAAATAGGGCGTTTACATGCATACTGTCATAATAAAAATTGTCATATTTGTTGTCAGTAGCTAAAAATATAAAAAAATTACATATTTTATAACAAGTTTTTTGCTTCTTTTTTATGTTTTCTGATCTGAAAATCGTTTTGTTTTTCAAAATATGTTTTGGGTATAAATCATTTTTATTTTGTAAATAAATTATGAAAACTTACTTAAATGTAGGTCAATACCCAATTTAGAGCGTTAATTTAAACTTTATTTATATGATCTACGACTTTGTCCTACCTATTTTTATGATAAAACGTCTAGCTTTTCGGGAAACCGGCGAAAAAAAACAGATAGTTTTTCTTGCATTTGACCTTGAATAACTTTTCAGCACAAAATGGATTGACGGGAATATTAGATATTTCATTTGTAATAATGTGCCAAAGGTCTGTCCCTAATTTCAGCTATATGCGAATTAATGCAAACTTACAAAAACAAAAACGACAACAAAAACTTTTTATTATTTAAAGCAAGTACATAATAATGTTAGAGATTGGAGTCTCCTTTTAAGCGTACATAGCCTGTATCAGGGGACTCCGCTCTTCCATATAAGCACGTTATAGGTTTACATACCATTTACACAATAAATTAGGTTTTAAATATTTCCATTACACAGATTACAGTTTTTTTTACAGTTTAAGAATTTTAAAAGACTAATGTAAAAGGAAAATAGAAAGTAAATGTGTGTGTAAATGCGAGTGCGTGTAGGTGTGTATGTGGGCGTGTAAGTGTGTATGTGTGTGTGTTTTTGAGAGTTTGTGATACATACCAGCATGAGTGGATATGTGTTATAGAATTGATCGTATTATGTTAAGTTATTATATTCAGGAGAGTTTCTGTTTCGTCATACGTTTTAGATTTAAGTCATATAGTAATAGTTTTCTTACATTGGGCATATAATTTGTCATAAATATCAAGCTCTTTGTTAAGTTTGTTATATAGGAATGCTGATCTTACGTAAATTTGTCTTTGTGCAAAACTAGTTTCAGTGTTAGGTACTACAGCGACTCTGTCTTTTCTTCGTATATATTTTACTAGAGGGTTATAATTTAAATGTTTGTGAGTTGATAATACACAGTGTAAAATATACAACTGTCTAACTGTAAGAAGGTTGCATTCTTGGTATAAAGATACGGTTGAAAATATATTTCTCTTAAAATACATAATTTTAAGTAGATATCTCTGAGCTCTTTCAAGGTCAAGAAAATGCTTAAAATAGTACTTTAAAATTTTAATCGAACTTAAGGATTAAAATGCTTTTAAATAAAATGACGTAACGTTACTGGCATCGCTCGTGAGTTCGCAGATAAGTTCGCAGGTCTGTATTGAGTTTGTTTGTTGCAGTGCACGTCGCGCGGCGTGGGCGGCTCGTCAAGCGAGCGGGAGCACCACGAGCGCCACAAGCGCTGCTACCTTCAGGTGCCGTGACCACGTTCAGATACTTACCATACGTGGCCAGCCTGGTGTGCAATGCCGACGGGCTTAAAGTCTTCGAGTATTTTTTTTGCTTCGGGTGCTCTTCGATTAGGTTTTTTGAAATTTACCGCAGCTAGTATGTTAACGTAATGTAGTGCTTGGGCTGATTTTGCACCATGTTTATCGTATTATATAGTTTATCAAAGTAGAATATGTCTTTTATTCGTTATAAATTCACGATCCTTGTTACTTAAGGTCTCAATAACACATCAATGCACAATCCGCGCACGATAACCTGTGATTGACTTGGTGATAGTTACTAAGCCATATTCCATTTACGCGTCTGTTACGTTTTTAAACTGGTCTGTTGATTTCCAAGCCACGATGAAAGTTCCATGATCACTTACATTGCAGATGTCGTCGCTGCGCTACCGGCACTGCATCTCATACCCGGCGGAGGGCGGTGCGGGGCGCGTAGCTCGCGTGGGCGGCGGGGGCGGGCCGCGCCGTGTGCCACCGCGCACGCTGTCTGCCGACATGCTGCAGCGACATCACCTCCCCGATTGCAGGTCCCACTCGTATACGTTCATACCATATTCTGAAAACAGATTTAGTAACGTTGGTATTAATTTTTGTTGATGGTGTAACCTACAGGTGATAGAACGCGGCAGGCGGCGGCGGCACGCCGGCGCCGGTGAGGGTACAGACGCGAGCGCAGGTGGAGACCACCAGGTTCTGAAGCTAAACGACTGTAGTAACATGATGGAAACCTGTATGACTGAAAAACAAATTTGAAAAATGTAACAGTAAACTAGTGAAAATAATGTTATTTTATGAATTAATGTTAAAAAACTTATCCAAGACGAAATTTATCGCAAAGCAAATTAATCACAACTTGTGTTTGTTTTCATTTCTTGTTTAATTTCTTGGCGTTTGTTATTTATCTCACTTGACGGAAAATGATCACAAGACGAGGATGGTAGCCGTTGCATAAGATGTACCTATTTAGTCCAAAAATTCCAAAAACGTGTCATATACTGTGGTTTTAGGTACATTTGTGAAAAACCAGCGCAATCCATAACAAGCCAAATTCATATTCACATTTGAATTCTAAAACCAAAATTTAAATATTTATCTCTCAATATTGACAATTGCTTGTTTTTATGGACGTCAAATAAAGCGTCAAACGACTCTTCCACCAGTTCGGAAAATCCTTCGTGTAGAAGAACTGACAAGAAACTTCAGGGGTATTATTATATTAGGGGTATAATATACAATACCTCTTTATTGCCATACAAAATTATTCTTATCTGCATCAGTTAGCTCGGCAAGATTCCCTCCCCTAACTATTCTAGCGACGAACACTCTCAAACGGCACTCGTTCACGAGTTAACATGGGACAAAGAAACTCTGTAAATTTATTTTGAAAAAAAAATATACCCGTGAAGTTTCTTGCCAGTTCTGCTTCATGAAGATTTCTGGCGGTAGTCATGTTGGTAGTCTTGTCATGTGAACAAGTTATTGTCAATGTTGAGAAATAAATAAGTATTTGAATATGAAATAGGAATCTAAAAATAGGCCACAGTAGACGTAGGGTTTGACTAAATTTGTTGAATTTGTGTAAATACACAATGACAAATCAAAACTGCTCACTGTCATAACGCTGTCAGGTAATGCGCAAAGACTATGGGCAAGGACTTTTTTTAGCCCACGGCACCAGATCAACGGCTGATTGCCTTTTTTTCAATTGACTGACTAACTAATATTTTGGCGGGGAATGGCCGAAGCAAGTCATACTTTTGTTTGGTTTTTCTTTTTTGTGTACCCAAGATAGTGTAAAGTATGCAATAATAATAGTTTATTGTGCAGTGATTACTACCTATTTTATTTACTTTACTTTATGTAGGTTATGTAAACAATCGGATTCAACTAATGCGTCCGCCAGTGACATCACACGGGGGATGCTACTAGTCTCGGGCCACGGTGGTTGATCAGCCGCTCCTATTATTTGATTTTGTGTATGTCTTTTTATGTCTCAGAAGTAAATTAATATAAAATACTTTGCTTGATGTATTTTATCGCAGGGAAACAAATATCTCAGGCTGGCAATGCACTTAGTTATTTTTCGTGTTTGTATTAGACGTATTTGGCAAAATATTTGACAAGGACACCAATAAGCAATACCCACGACTACGCGTTATTACTACGAGTATAATGTTACGCGTGCAAAAGTATAAAGTTGTTCAAAGACCATGGACTACGAAACGCTGGTGGATGTTGACAATTTTTGTGTCTTTCGTTTAGCGGCTCCCAAAATACAAGAATTCAATTAAGTTCTAAAAAACAATAACACCGTCCCAAATCATGTCGAAACGTTAACTTAAAATCAACAACATATCTACCTAAAAAACGAAAGATGTCTGTACAAGTCAGCGGAACACGTGCTTGTGAATACGAAGTTGTGAATATGTACTTGCAATATTTATTTATTTATTGAGACAAACTAATAGTGACAACATTAACACATATTCTACAACATCATTTACAAAATGTATAAACATGCAACTTAGATAGGTTTGCACCACATGCAACATAAAACAGAAATATTATATACATTTTCTTTCGCTATACACAAAAGTTAGGCAAAATTAGAAATGATATAGACATAATAATAAAAACATACTTAACTAGGGTGGCAGTAATTTAGAAAATGGAACAACAATCATCAAGAATCGTTAAAAAAAGCAATATAAAAGAAAGCAATAATTATAATACACAAATGCGAAAAATGTTCACTAATTGAAAATAAAATTTAATTAGTTAGTACAAAAAATCATAAGAAGTATAAGAATAATAATTTTTAATATTGATACTAAAATAACTATAAATTTGAACAGACAAAACTGTAATAACAAGAAAAAATAATAAATTGAGTACATATTACTATTATTTATCTATCAATCATTTTTCTATATATTTTGAATGAATGAATGAATGATTAACTAATTTATTGACATAAGCACACAACAAAAAAATAGTGAATTACAAAATAGATTTACAAAGAAGAGATATACAAGTAATAGGTAAAAATTTGCCATCTTTATTGTTTCTACTTAGCTTTATCTTAATTTGGTGAAAGGACACGCAAGACAAGAATATGCAGATATGAATAGCTAAGTGGAGTGCCAGGAGAAAAGTCCTCAAAAGTTGTCCTCATCTGTTATATCTTTAAAAAAGTACCAAGACTGGCCGATCTCTCCGCACAAGTTTTATTGATTGTGTTCATATTTTGTGTGTCCGGAGAATAGTTATAGTTTTCTGAGCTGGAAGCCTATTGAGGGCAACGATTTCATTTCCAGTGGAATAATACGATAGTAGATTGAATTCTATTTGTAGGCGCTGTACGGTTACAAATGATAATGTTTATTCTCAATGAAATATTGTTCAAGGGTTCGTGCATGAGAGTCGAAGCGATGGAGCAGAACTATGTAGGTACTTTCATGTATTATAATTCGGTATTTAAAGAAAAAGATCTGATAATGCAAAAGCAATTAAGCTTATTTAAACGAAATGCGTAAAATAACTTGAGTTGCAGTCAATTTCTATATAATGTCATACAGCAGCACCAATTTCTAACTTTTTTTGGTTAAATGTAATGTCAGTGTTTCCAATAAATATCTATCATCACAAGTTTGATCATCGACTCTCTCTGAAATTGGATCTGGTTTGGACTCGCTCGCGCATTGAACACATATTCCTCTACAACAGTGCTGTTATCGGCGTAACCAATAATGCCTTCCGATAAAAGGTCATTAATGTGCAGCAGGAATAATGTTGCAGAGAGAACAGATCCCTGAGGTACGCCGGCGTTGATCGCCATTAGGTCCGATGAGAAGCTATCGACGACAACTCGAATTGTCCGTTCCCTCAGGAAATCAGAAATCCAGTCGTAGAGTCCAGATGGTATGCCATACGCAGGAAGCTTGCTCAAAAGGGCTTCGTGCCATACCCGGTCAAAGGCCTTGGAGATATCCAAGGATACGGCTATTGCCTCTCCATGCCCTTCCAAGGCCATGCTCCATAGATGCGTGACGTACACTAGAAGGTATCCTGTTGAGCGTCTTCCGCGGAAACCATATTGGTTGTCACTGAGGAGCTTATTGGTCTCTAGGTACGTCAGGAGACGATGGTTCAATACACGTTCCATAATTTTGCAAATTATGGAAGTGATTGCAATAGGTCTGTGACGGTTGTCTATTTCGACCTCTTTTTGTCAGTTAATTTTATTTATTTGTTGTTCCCGACGTAATTTTAAACTAGGAATTACGTAGTGTCGGAGAACGGCAATGTTTTGATTTGACAAGTCAGTCACGAAAAATTATCTATCAAAGCAACTTGAATCTATTTATTTATTATTTTCCGAGTTTATTATTCCAAATTACATAGTTAAGATATTTTATTATCGATAATCAAAGTTCTTTTTAAGAAACCTATATTTATTTTTTACGTTCACGAGTGTGCGTAGCCAAAATTGTTGGCATTTTTGTATATTTTTAAATTTTACCGAAAAAATAAACACAGAAGAGAATTTTGTGTTTTATTGAAACTACGCTACATACTGGCGCCCGAATATTCAAACGTAGTTTATGGAGAAGAGAGGAGAAATTGCAACAGAAGGAACAAAAGGAACAGAAGAATTGCAACATTAAAAATAATTTTTTTATAATTATTATTGAGGTCAGGCATAAAACTTTATTTGTTACCATTTTCAATCATTAACATTCACTATAATATATTTATATATCTATCTACTATAATATATCTACTATAATATATCAAAATACTGCTAAATTATTCAGACATTTAAGTTTCTTTAGTTTCTTTCGTTATAATATCCTTGAAGTAATTTTCTGAAGACACAACATTCTATAACCCAGTAATTTCACTATTTAAATAACATTTTCTATTCATTTTCATCACTTCATCATTCACTTCATCAGATGCAATTATGGAAAAGTTTAGGTTGATTTCAACTGAATGTAACCTCTACCGCGTTTAACTTCTTCTTTGAGTGACTAGATTGGTTGTTACCAATTACTTTATATGAATTCATATATAATTATTGCTCATTATCTCACGGCGAGCATAAGCCGATTCTTTTTGTCTTATTTTTTTTTTCTATGCACCTCATTATCGTTTGGCTATACCATTAACATTGACGTTGGTCAAAACTTATAATTAATTATCATCATCGTAGTATTAGGTTAACTTTTGTGTAATTTATTTAATATTTGCAATTCTAATTTTTTCTTCTCAATTTTTTTTTTTTTTTCAAGCGGTTTGCAACTTGTAAAATTAAGCCTTCTGCACGAGCGTTTATTAAGGTAACTCGTTAAACTAAACCATACCTATGTGTATTATTTATACACTTGAATCACTTTCCTGTGAGAATTATTTTCATATGTTTATTACATAAATATTTTAATTACTTCACAAAAGATCCTTGGATTTTATTTAAAAGTCAATGTTTCACGACTGGCTATGATTTTCTTTTCTTTCCGGCATATTTATTTCAGTCTTTAACTGAAACTTGTTTATAGTAATCACCGTGCGGGAGTTAGCGACACGTTAAAGAAGCCATAAGCTATTAATATTTTCAGCGGATGGCAACTATTAAAGCCTTTTGCCGTTGCGTTCAACTCTATTGAGTTGACTTATTTAGGATACGATTCCTCATAAGCAACTCTAACTGCATGACGTTTTATTTCCAGTAGTTGGAATAAGACTAGTATGATAGAGAATGTATGTTGTAATTATAATGTACGTTGATGGAGTTGAACGATGTATATTAACATTGTATATTCCAGGAACATGTTAAAAATTCTATCATTCATGAACCATGTAATTTAAGATAATTATTTAGGATTTTTTTTTTTTCTCTCTCTCGTCTGTTTTGTTTTCTTTTTCTATTAAATAACTTGTTGATAAGCATTATATCAGTATTATTATTTTTTTTTTTTTTTCATATATACAGGATGTTTTTTCAGAAAAATTTTTCTATAAGATGTTAATATTAATTTTTATTTTGCTTTTAATTATTATTTTTTTTTTATTGTTCTTTCATTTAGCAGATTAAATATTAAAATTCGATATGTATATGCGGTTTATTTTGATTTGGTTTGAATTTGAAATTTTACTAAAAAAAATCTTTCAGATTTTTTTTTTTCCCGGCCCCCGGGGTATTGTGACGGTTGTCTATTTCGACCTCTTTTTGTCAGTAAATTTTATTTTTTTGTTGTTCCCGACGTAATTTTAAACTAGGAATTACGTAGTGTCGGAGAACGGCAATGTTTTGATTTGACAAGTCAGTCACGAAAAATTATCTATCAAAGCAACTTGAATCTATTTATTTATTATTTTCCGAGTTTATTATTCCAAATTACATAGTTAAGATATTTTATTATCGATAATCAAAGTTCTTTTTAAGAAACCTATATTTATTTTTTACGTTCACGAGTGTGCGTAGCCAAAATTGTTGGCATTTTTGTATATTTTTAAATTTTACCGAAAAAATAAACACAGAAGAGAATTTTGTGTTTTATTGAAACTACGCTACTTATTACTATTAGTTGACTGGGTCGGCTCGACTGCCCTTTTTTGGTACGGGCTGTATGTTTGCAAACTTCCATGATTTTGGGACTTTTCCAGTCCTTAGAGAGAATCGATATAGGCGTGTCAAAACAAGGGACAACTCGGCTGGACAGTGCTTTAAAACCACTGCGGGAATGCCATCCGGACCACTGGCCTTATTCACGTCTAGATTTTGTAAGCATTTGAGTACCTGTTTCTGGTGAATTTGGACGGCCTCCATCTTGGGGCCGAAGGGAGGTAACGTGGGTGGGCTTTTACCTTTGGAATCTAGACGTGAACATTCCGCGGAGAGATTTGCGAACAAGTCCGCCTTCTCTTTTGCGCTGAGGGCCAAAGACCCGTCAGGCCTTTGCAGTGGTGGCAGTGATGGGCGACAGAAGTTCATCTCACCGACTTGGCAAGGGACCACACACAGATTTCACCAGACAGTGGTCGGATGTCCCTAATGGCGGAGATACGGACACCGAGTATCTGTCTGGATCAAGGATCAAGTCAACAACGTCAGGAATGCGCGTAGGTTCGTGGATGAGCTGGGAGAGACCATGAGTTACTGCGAACCGATAGGTTTCTCTGCCAGCGTGATCGGTGTCCTTGAACGGGTACAGCCACTCTCCATGGTGGGCATTAAAGTCCCCAAGGAACACCAACTGCGCAGAGGGATAGCGTCGTTGGACCTTATCTGCAGTATCACTGAGATATTCAATAAGTCGAGTTGTCTCCTGAGCTCCTGTGTGTGATCGGTAAATACTGGCGTATACAATTCGGTCCAGGCGATTATCTACATAGACCCATAAAACAGAAAAATCCGGAACTTCCAAGTATCGGAGACGCCGACAACAGATCTCGTCTCTGAAATACACGCACACGCCCGCATTGGGGTGAAATTTGGTCTCCAGGATATAGCCTGGGTAATGCAGGTATGCCAGATCCGAACGATCACAGATCTGCGTCTCTGTCAGAAAGAATAAGTGCGGCCTCTTTGTCTCAAGGCGGTGGTGGACATCGTGGAGATTTGAATGCACTCCTCGGATGTTAGAGAAGTGTACTTTTAGGGAGAGGGAGTGCATCCGCTGTGGGCACTTATTTTTCTTTTTTGAATTTTCCATTACTTGAAAAGGGTGAATAGGGGAGAGGAATAGAAGTTGAGTGAAGCGGAACGTTTGGAACCAAGCAACTCGAGTGGTCAGACCCACTGGTGGGGGACTCACATGGAGACCGCGGGGACGCCCAAAACCCCCCGGGGATAGCCATCGGGCACTCTCCATCCGGTCGCCAACCGGCACGATGGAGCAATCCCGGGCTTTTACACAGGCGGTGGGGCAGCCTTTCGCGATAGGCGAAAGGCTGCCCCGGCCAGCGGTGCACCGTTTCTTTGGATCCCGCTGCCCTCCAGAATGAGCCACCTGGTGCATCATAACCTATCGAGTTCAAACGGCTCTCATACGCTGCGCAATTACTCGGACCTATTCTTCTCCAATGGCTACTCAAGAAATCATGCCGGAACGTGACTAGGTCACTTGGCGGCATGGCTTTGTCTTGAGGCTGGTTGCAAGCCGCGGTCGAAACCTACCACCTGCAAAATGGTTATCCCGCCATTCATCGGTCGCCAGAGCCTCGTCCGCTGTCCGGCAGGGTGCACCACGGGCAGGTGAGGTTGGCATTTGGAGAGTCTTGATGGTAGGCGACTCCCCTTTACACCCCAAAAGTTGTTCATTCAAGGTAATATAACAGACTTTGCAAAGTGAAAATTTGATAAAAAAATAAATACTGCAAAAAAATGAGAAATAGAATAGAATAGAAATCAGTTTATTGACACCGCAAACATACATCTTAAACTAAGAGACGGCACAAACAAAGAGACAAATAAGCAAGTATGCTGTAGCAGTGCAAAGGGTCGTAGCTCAGCGCCCTTATTTTGCTCTGGGAGCAAAACGCTGATTTTCAGCTAAACCCGAGGGTATACGCGGTGTTAAATAAAATAATAAAAAAAAATGAAAAGTTCATAATTTCAGAAGTTAATTAATATTATATACATAATAAAATTACCTGAATATAATATATAATGTCTTGATGCTTAATGAATAAATTTAAATGTAAATATTATAAAATTGAACTACGATTAAAATAAATTAAATTATGTCTTGTATTAAATTAGATCATATTATTATACATTACAATGGATTAAATTGCATTAAAATGATTCATAACAGGATTAGAAACATGTCAAATATAAAAAGAGTTTAAGTATAAATATATACCCAAACTCATTATATTATATTAAACGTATTAAATTACTAGATAAAATAATAATATGAAAAAAAAAATACTTTAAAATTATTAAAAACAGATTTTTTAAATACAAATACAATATGTCACCATGAATTTTACCTGAATAAGATTTTATGACAAATAAATAGTATGTCAGTTCAATTTGATTACACCATTACGAAGTCCAGAATCACGTTGTAAGACTCTGCAAAGTGTTTAATGTGATTTTAGTATTTGTCTTTCTAGCAACAGCATTTTTACCTTTTAACTTAACAATACTCAAATTGTTTTCCGAAAATGCATAATGATTCCAAAAAAAAACAAAAAAATCCTCAAAATTGCGCTCCGAATTGTTGTTGATACAGATATTTATACATTTTTTATATTGATTATTGTTAAAAATCTGTCCTTAATCAACAATGACGTGTGTAACTTAAAAACTTTAAAGAAAATGAAAGTTATCACAACGTACTTTGTAGAATTCGACTAATTCAAGCAATAATACATATTCTTAACAAATGTACATGTATGTACATGTATGACCTTAACCAAATGCCAAACTTGAACCAAGAAGCAAAAACTTTTTGTACCGCGTTTAATTAACTACCGATGTAGGAAAAAGATAAATCGATTTGTCAATGGGATCAATTCTTATAAACATTTTATAATTATTATTAAACGGTTTCTAATGGGAGGTAAAATGATTTCCATAGTGGAAAAATATCGTGATTATTATTTTTAAAAAGTAAATAGTTTTTGACAAGTCTAAATTCTAATAGATATTACTTGAAGATTTAAAATTATTGGCTGAAATATTTTGAAACAAGATTCTTTGATATTTTGATTTGTCTTGAATTCGGACAAAATCTTTCATACGTTGACTTCATAGACATGGGCTGAATAAAACACTCACAGCAAAGATAAAAAAACAACGAGAATACTTACTGTTCACACTTGTTGAGTAAACAACTATACGTGTGTATACGACAAGCATGTGAATAACGTGCGCGCCCGCGCTCTGTCCGCACCGACACGTGCTTTGTTAACTTTCAGTAGAATTTCTAATAGCTGATTTCATCGATTCTCGCTCCGACCGCCGCCCAGTGCGGACGTGCAAGACCCCGTTCTCCGTTGTTTGGTCCCTTCCCGATATTCCGTGGCGCTCAGTCTACTGACGTCACAGTTTAGCGTGTTGGTTCCGTGCTACGGTTTTCAAGGTTTTTCTACTCCGTCTGAGTGCTTTCGAAGTGCGATTTTTCTTTGCGACTAAGCCCCTTAGTCTTCAAAGTGCTGCGCTAAGTAGTGTTGTGCTTGTGCTGAGTGCAGTGTTGTGCCCAGCGTAAGTAGTCTGGTTTCAGTGCAAAGGATACTTAACGGTGACAACGAATTTGTACTGAACCAGTCCTTTTTATTTTTATTTTATTTCTCTTCTCTATTTTATTTATTTTTCTTCTATTTTTCATATTTATTTTTATCATATCTGTGTGTTTTCGTGTGTATTTGTCCCTTCTGTCGGTAAAGGTTGACCCTAACGTGGTCAACTCTTTACCTGCGTACCCTTTTTTTTTAGGTTTCTAGGTAGCGGCCTTCGGCGTACTACTGTTAATTTTAAGTTTTCCTCCCCAGCCCCCCTACCGCTGGTAGGGAGGTTAGCCGCTAGGATTTTGCTAGGTTTTTAGGAACTAGGCATCTTTTATTATACTTATATTTATTAATATTACTGTCCCAACTCTCCCTTATGGATCCGCTAAGCGTTATTAACGCGTTCACCCAGGCACTTGCTGCGGTAGGCGTCTACATCCCGAATGACATCATAACGCAGGCCTTGCAGGCATCAATCGCGTCCCCGGCCCCTCAGGCCTCAACCCTGGCCCCTCAGGCCTCAACCCCGGCCCCTCAGGCCTCAAACCCGGTCCCTCAGGCCTCCAAAGTCGAGACCCCTCAGGTCTACAACTCTTCCTCGTCTCCCGCCTCGTCCGAGATGGACTGCGAATCGGTCGCATCCTCTCACACGTCGCGTCGCAAGCGTACCGCTCCCGGGAGCGACTCCGAACCCGCGTCTGATACGTCGTCAGATGCCGTCACCTTAACCGGCTCTCCTGAGCCCGCCTTTCAACTTGTCGCCAAGCGCTCCAAGAAGCGCTCTAAGAAAGCTTCGGTATCTTCAATACCCGAGCCCTCCCCGGTGTCTTCAACACCAGCCCCCGCGCCGTTAAAATCGCTCGTAGTAACCGCGTCTCCGTCGGTCACATCGAAGCCAGCGACGCGCTGCGCTCCCGTCCCGCCGAAGCCTCAGCTCCCTCCGCCCGTATTCCTGTGTGAAAAATCGCGCTGGACCGCGGTTTCTAACTTGTGCAAAGAGCACAAAATTAATTACTTAAAAGCCGCCAACGCTGGCGATACAATCAAAATTCAAGTAGCGACCGTCGACGACTTCCGCGCGTTTACCAGGTTACTCTCGTTAAATCAAATCGCGTATCACACCTACGCCCTCCCGGAGGAGCGTAAGATCCGCGCAGTATTACGGGGCGTCCCGTTCGAACTCAGTAACGAAGACATTCTCGAGGACCTTATGTCTCAGGGTTTCCCGGTCACAGCAGTGCACAAGATGCACTCCAACCGCGGTAGGCGTTTTCCTTTAGCTTTAGTAATCCTGTCAAATACTCCCAACTCGAAGGAGATTTTCAGAGAGGCTCGCACAATCTGCGGACTCTCGAACATCTCCGTCGAGCGTCCCAACCCCCGCGGTCACCCTGGGCAGTGCCACCGCTGCCAGCTATATGGCCACGCAGCGGCTAACTGCTCAGCTCCCTTCAGGTGCGTTAAGTGCCTGGATCCACATTTCACAAAGGAGTGCACTCGCACTCCTGAATCCACTTCCCCCCCTGCCTGTGTGCTGTGCGGCCAGTCCGGCCACACAGCTAACTACAGGGGTTGCCCGCGCGCTCCGCGCTCCACCGTCAAGAGGGTCGCGCCTATACCGGCGCCGCCGCTCACTCCTGCTAACTTCCCGCCGCTGCGCAACCGGGGTCCCCCGGAAGCAAAGCCCGTTCAGCCGACGCCTACTCCGGCTCTGTCTTGGAGGCAGCGTCCGGCCGTCCCGCCTGCACCTTCCCGACCCATCCCAGCTCCCGTAGCTTCCGTAGGGCCGCGTCCCGCTCCATTATCCGTACCTCAGTCGTCGTTGGCTGAGGATATGAAGACCGTGTTCGACGTTATTCAAAACGTCGATATTAACGAAATTTCCGTACTCGCACGCAAACTGCGAGCCGCCCGCTCTCCTCAAGAGCGTTTATTCGCGTTAGCCGAGCATCACTCGCTCCTAAGTTCGTTGTAAATTTATTTTATTTCATTTTATTATTTTTTTTTTTCTTATAAAATCGTAAATAAGTAAATTATAATGTCTAGACCCGCGAATCCCGCGTCCATTCGTATTAAACCCAAGGGCTTATCCCTAGTATCTTTTAACGCTCGTAGCCTTAGCACTAACCTTCCCGAGATTAAACTGTTCCTTCAGAACAAAGAACCTGACTTATTCCTTCTCCAGGAGACATGGCTTACTCCAAACCGCTCCAGGGGATACGCTATTCCTAAGTACGCGTTTACTCGCAACGATAGGCCCAACTCCGACGGTTACGGCGGCACCGCTATATATTACAAAAGAGGCTTCCATTGCTGTCCTCTCCCTACCCCTCCTCTCCTCAACATGGAGGCCACTGTGTGTAGATTGGCTATGACTGGTCATCCGACCATCATCATAGCTTCAATCTACATACCTAGTGGTACCAGACCAATCCGCAGCGACTTTGAGGCCATTCTCGCCCTCGGCCATTCAGTCATTATGTTCGGAGACTTTAACTCCAAACATACTGACTGGACGTGCCTATCGACCAACACCAGCGGTATCGCTCTCCTCGACATCACTAACTCCCTTGACTTAGACGTCATATCCCCCATCACTCCCACTCACTATCCCAACAACCCGACCTATTCTCCTGACATCCTCGACTTTGCAATTATCAAGCGAATCAATCTTGATCTCAGGTCCATCGAACCGCTCGATGACCTAGGCTCCGACCATCGCCCCGTTTCCCTCGTGCTAGGCACGCCTAACGATAACGTCACATCTCCTAAGACCTTTACCAACTGGAAAGGCTTTAAAAATACCTTAGTTTCAGCCTTAGAGGCACCGAACTCTCCGCTCGCGATTTCGCCCGACCAATTAGACAGCCCGATTAAAATAGATTCGATAGTCGATAATCTCACTGATGCTATCAACTCAGCCATCAGCGACAACGTAATCATTGCTAAGCAAGGCAAACCCGCGCTTCCCTTAGCCGTTAGCAATCTCATTAAAGCTAAGAACGCGGCTCTCCGGAGAGCCAAGAAATATCCCACGCCCGCATATAGAACAGCTGCGAATCAGCTTCAACGTAAAGTTAGGTCTCGCCTCGCGGAACTCCGTGACACTCAGTTTAACGATCTCATGGAAAATATCTCCCCGTCCCACCAAGCGTATTATCGAATGGCCCGAGCTTTACGCATAGACACCGCCTCTCACGTTCCTCCTCTCACTCGTCCCGACGGCACCATTGCCTTCGAAGTCGAAGAGAAAGCCGAATGCTTCGCCGACAGCATAGCGGCACAATGTTCGCCCAGCACGCAACCCGCGGATCCCTCCCACATCCGGGCGGTGGAGGACGAAGTTCTCCGCAGATAATCTCTCCCTATCACCGACGATCCCGTCACAGTCTCTAATGATGAAATCTTGCTTCTCATTAGAAAGCAAAAGTCCAAAAAGGCTCCGGGTGCGGATGGAATTTCCAACCACGCACTTAAGCACCTGCCACAGCAGGTGCTTACCTTGTTAGCTATCAATGCCTGCTTCGACCATAGCTACTTTCCAAAAGCCTGGAAAGAAGCGACAGTCATAGGCATTCCCAAGCCGGGTAAACCTCTGAACATCCCGGCTAATCACAGTCCCATCAGCCTCCTCAAGGCAATGTCTAAACTTCTCGAAAGAGTCATACTCTCTCGAATGCGGAACCATCTGTTTCCAAAGGATGGCGACCCTCTCATTATTCCCCACCAGTTCGGCTTTCGCGCTAAGCACTCCTGCCCTCAGCAAGTCCATCGAATCGTCGAGTACATTCTCGAAGGATTCTATCCGCATCGTAAAAAATCAATCGCGGTTCTCTTTGACGTAGCCAAGGCATTCGACAAAGTCTGGCACAGCGGTCTCGTTTTTAAACTCTATAAAATAGGCTTACCGGTTCGCCTAGTCAGATTAATCGCGTCGTTTCTTAAAGACCGTACGTTTCGATTCAAACATGAAGGCACGCTCTCCGCGCCTCGTCCCATAAAGGCTGGAGTCCCGCAAGGCTCAGTCCTCGCCCCTCTGCTGTACACCGTGTACACTAATGACATGCCCATCCCGCCGAAAGGCGTCGAACTCGCCCTCTTTGCAGACGATACCGCCCTTTACACTAAAGGTAAAAGGATCCCGTATAACATCACCAGACTCCAAAAGGCCGTAAACGCCCTCGGTGTTTGGTTTCAAAAATGGCGTATCGATGTCAACCCAGAAAAGAGTTCTGCCATTCTATTCGACCACAAACGTCGTAATCGCCGCAACGATCCCCACATTCGAATGTTAGGTATTCCCATCCCCTGGAAGCGCAGTATCAAATACTTAGGCGTCACCTTAGATCAGACGCTTTCTTTTAAGCCAAACGTCGATAGAGTAACGAAACTCGCGCGTTTCTACTTAAGCCGCTTAAATAGTATGATAGGTAGAAAAAGTAAAATGTCTTTTAGAAATAAACGTACGCTTTATAAGGTCTGCGTTAGACCCGTCATGTCATATGCTTCGCCAGTCTTTGCCCACGCCAATCCCTCCGTCCTGTATAAGCTGCAGGTGGTTCAAAATCTCTTCTGCCGCAGGGCCACAGACGCACCTTGGTATGTGCGCAACGCGGACCTGCACAGAGATCTTGAACTACCTACAGTGCAACAGCACCTCAAAACACTCTCAGAATCGTTCTTCAAACGCGCCGAATCCCATTCCAATCATCTTGTTCGAGATTCAGTCTCATATACTGCTCCTGTGTTAGATTCGAAATTCAAAGTCGCTAGGCCGAGAAACGCGCACACGGGCGAACCTACGCAGTTAACTTTAGCTCTCGAGGCCCTTCAGGCCGCAAATCCTAATTCTAACGTAAATTCTAATTCTAACGTAAATCAGAATTAATGCAATTTTTATTTTTCATTTTTAATGTTTTTATTTTTACTTTTCATTTTTGAGCACCTTCAGTGCTATGTGAATCTCAGCGGGTGACCCCTTAAGGGCCCCGCTGGCGCGGCCTCTTTCTCCAATTGGCCGTCGCTCAGATGAAGGCTGAGTGGCAAAAATGCACGAGCCGACAGGGGGTTTTTTAGTGGGTATGGTTCTGGTAGGCGTCGGGACGAGTCCCACATAACATAAAAAATAGCTGATTTACACGTATTTATGGCTGGTTTACACGTATTAAGTAGGTACTTGAGTTGGTAACTAAATTTTTAGTAAGAAATTACGTGTAACCTGTCAATTAAGTGATAAACGGTACGTTAAAATTTACTATGCAAGTGTTTAAGTAGATTAGGATTCGTTCTAATTTTCAGATAAGTCGAATACCCGGGCTTCTCACTTAACACGATTGTTTAGTTAAGCGCATAAGTTGACAAAGCGCTTTTTTTCTCCATCTCGAAGTGGAGTAGAGAGAAGAAGGGTCTTTAAAAGTTCAAGAATATTTAAAATAAATATGTGTGCTTGTGGAATATACGATGTAAAAACTTCAGAAATAAACAAAGTCTCCAAGATATTTTGATTTCCGAAACTAATTCGATAAAAACCTACTAATCACAAATGTAGGTACAGAACCGACGAATGCCTTGAGTTATTACATATGAAATTGGCGTTTTGTCGTACTGGCCGCTTTGATCTGTATCTCCTCTTTTTAAGAATTCCAATTTCAAATTTATACCATTTACTCATGAATTTGTGTTTTGAAAACCGTAATTCATTTGTTTTTTCCCCTTTTGGTTTTTACTTTGCGTTACTTAGTTTACAAAATGGAAAGCTAGAAATCTCGAGCTGTTTACGAGCACGAGTTCCACCCTGGCACCAGTGCTGCAGAAACGGCTCAAAGTATTAATGCGGCGTATGGCGGCGGTGTCGCAAAAGAAACGACCGGAGACCAAAGTTTATTATGAAGAATTGAAGGCTATTGTGGAAGCGGCTCCATCGCAAACCACGTCCGAGTTGGCTGTAGGCTGCGGTGTTAGTGACAAAAGGGTTTTAATCCACTTGAAGCAAATTGGGAAAAAACGTGGGTGAAAAAGCTCGAGAGGTGGGTCCCTCATGAATTGAATGCAGCAAAACGACAAACGAGCGTCGACTACTGCGGTACATTACTCAACTGGCACAATAATGAAAAGATTTTAAACCGAATCATTACCTGTGATGAAAAGTGGATCCTGTACGACAATCGGAAACGCTCATCGCAATCGTTGAACCCTGGCGAACCATCAAAATCCTGCCCCAAGCGAAAATTTACTCAAAAAAAGTTAGTGGTGAGCGTTTGGCGGACTATTGCCGATGTCGTTCACTACAGCTTTCTTAAATCTGGCCAGACGATTACAGCAGATGTCTAATGTCAGCAACTGCTAACCATGATGGAAAAGCTTCCTGCTAAGCAACCGGGGCTGGTCAATCGCTCCAGGCCACTGCTGCTGTAGGACAATGCTAGACCACACACTGCGCAACAGACGGCTACCAAATTAGAGGAGCATCAATTGGAATGTCTAAGACATCCACCGTACTCCCCGGACCTTGTTCAAACAGATTACCATATTTTTCGAAATTCCGATGGGGCAGTCCAAAGCGCCTTCAACGATTGCGCTTGATTCCCGTCCGAATGGTTTTTTTAGTAAAGGGATCAATAAACTACCTATGAGATGGCAAAAGTGCATAGATGGTACATACTTTGATTAAGTATATATATTATATATTTGATAAATTGACTTTATGTTCCTCCCTAACAAAATGCCTATTTCATATGTAATGACCTAATAGTACTTGACTATTTACGACGTGTAAACCGCGCGAAAGGGCCCTTTTCGACCCTTGTCAACGGAGCTTACACTACAAGACAGGATCTTTAATTAAACTAAAAATATAAAAATACTTGTAACTGTGTACGTTGGGCTTCTGCCAGCGTAAATTTTAGCGTAGTTTATTCCTTAAAATTGAGACGTAGAATGTGGGAAATAGAAATTATTTAATCAGTTTGTTTCTATATTTGCTAACCGACAAGTGAATCATTTATTGAAAGCACAATTTAAGCAAATGTAATCAAACATTTAAAGCATCTGCAAGGGATATTTATTTCAAATATTTAAAGAGTTTTTTTTAATGAAGATATGTGGTGATCTCTGCAATTCATATTAAACGTCATTATGGTGAATTAAATTGAAATGATTTAATAAGTTTAAAGTTTTACTTTCGTAATTGATTTATGTTTCAGTCGCTATGTTTTAATATTTGTAATCATTGTTTACAGGCTTTTCTGTATACCCTTGTTTTAAAATATGTACAATGAATAGAGATCTGCTGGTATCTTTGGATACCTACATTATTCCGGTCCTTTCCACATCTTCCCGCGCTATATGCTGACTCCTTCATTTTTTTTCTTTTTACTATATTCATTGCCAGCAGTCGATCACCCAACCCACCTCGTGTTAGTCGTGGGTGTTTTGTTTATTAATAGTGACTGTGATTATTATATCGACTAACGATGTGGTGTCGGCCGTAGTCGTCAGTTGAAATTACCTTAGTTCCAGCAACTGCACCGGCTATTTCTTTGACCGGAACATAACCAGGTAAACGTAAGTATATTTTTAAAATAGGAAGAACTATTTGCCCCAGATAAGATCTTAACAAAAAACTCTACTACTTTTCAGGACACATAGCGCCTGATCATTTGACAAGCAAGTCGTCACTTTTGCGGTGCAAATTCAAGTCTAAGCGAACTTCACTACGCTTGTGACTCGCGACTACGACGCATCTCTAGAAATTTTATTTATTTATTTATTTAGGAAACATACAATATTTTAATACAGTTATATAAATTAATATAAATAATATAACAAATCAATAAAGTTTCCACCAATAACTAACTCAATTAAGGTAGTTACAGCAATACAAATTTTAGCAATACAAAGTTAAATCATTATTAATACATAAAAATAAACATTACATTATTACAATAATTATAAAATCATTGTAAAGTCACGACAGACCCGATCTGCGTCCGGACCCGTTCGGACGTGTTAAAGGTCGCTCCCGGCTGCCGAGTCACAATTGTTGTCTCACGACTTCTCTCGTAGCATTACTCAAACGCCACTCTCAGATCCGTTCTGCGTCCGGCCCCGCTCGGACGTGTTCGCGGTCGCACCAGCTGTTGAGTCACGATTGTCGTCCCACGACGACAACTCGTAGCAATACTCATACGCTGAGATTCGTACAAATCTCGCTTCGTCCTCGACGACTTGAGATAGCCTCTGTAGGTCTTACGCTGCGGCCGGTTTCGATCGGCTGCAACTAAGTCGGTCTCGCGGCAACAACAGAGCTGAGCTTACTACGGTCGATTAAATTCGATAGTAGTTCGCAAGGCTCGGGCTGATTTTCTGGCTGCGTACTTGACGCTTGGCGCCTGTTACGTAGTCAGAGACTCGCTCTGCGGCCGGCTCCGGCCGGTCGTAACGTAGTCAATCCCGCACTTGTAGAGCAACCCAACTTCGTCAGGTCTATGGCCGGTTTTTGTTGTCAATTTATTGACAACACACTCCGTAGTAGACTCGCGTTTGATCAGGTGGATACTTAACGATGACAATTAAGCGTTGCCCCGGTGCGCTTCCAAGGCCCTTCAGGCCAAGGAGAAAGTGACCCGATCCCATTGCACTTGGGCCTTTCCCAGGGTGACGGTACAGTGCTGTCCGAATTAGGGGCACCACTTCGCGTCGTCCCCAGCCCCCCTACCGCGGGTAGGCAGGTTTAGGTGCTAGGTTTGCTAGGGAACCTAGGCATTATTGTATATTTATATATTATTTATTATAGTACTAAGCCCTCCAATGGACCAGCAAAGCTTGGTAAACTTAGGTAAACTTAGCAAAGCTTGGGAAGCTAGGTCGTTCGCCCAGGCGCTCGCTGCGACCGGCGTCGTTTTTTCCGATGACTTACTAACGCAGGCCTTAAAGGCAACTATCGCGTCCCCAACCCCTCAGGCCTCAACCCCGGCCCCTCAGGCCTCCAACGTCCAGACCCCTCAGGTCTACAGCTCTCCCGCGTCTCCCGTCCCGTCCGAGATGGACTGTGAATCGGTCACATCCTCTCAAGCGTCGCGTCGCAAGCGTACCGCACCCGGGAGCGACTCCGAACCCGCGTCTGATGCGTCGTCAGATGCCGTCACCTTAACTGGCTCTCCCGCGTTCCAGTTGGTCGCCAAACACTCCAAGAAGCGCTCGAAGAAAGCCTCGGTATCCTCAATACCCGTGCCCTCCCCGGTGTCTTCAACACCCGCCCCCGTGCCATTGACGTCGCTCGAAGTAACCGCGTCTCCGTCGGTCCTATCAAGCCAGCGACGCGCTACGTCCCACGGAAGCCTTAGCTCCCTCCGCCCGTCTTTCTCCGCGAAAAAGCGCGATGGACCGCGGTATCTAATCTTTGCAAAGAGCAAAAAATTAACTATCTCAAAGCAACCAACGCAGGCGATTCAATTAAAATCCAGGTCGTGACCATCGACGACTTTCGAGCGTTCACTAGGTTACTTTCACTGAAACAAATCGCATATCACACTTACGCCCTCCCGCAGGAGCGTAAGATCTGCGCAGTACTACGGGGCGTCCCGTTCGAGCTCGCGAACGATGAAATCCTCGAGGACCTTAAGTCCAAGGGTTTCCCGGCCGAAGCAGTACACAAGATGCACTCCAACCACGGTAGGCGTTTTCCTTTAGCGCTAGTTATCCTATCCAATACTCCCAACTCGAAGGAGATCTTCAGAGAGGCTCGCACAATTTGCGGACTCTCGAATATCTCCGTCGAGCGTCCCAACCCCCGCGGTCATCCTGGGCAGTGCCACCGCTGCCAGCTCTATGGCCACGCAGTGGCTAACTGCTCAGCACCCCCCGGGTGCGTTAAGTGCCTGGTTCCCCACATCACTAAGGAGTGCACTCGCACTCCCGAATCCACTTCCCCCCTGCCTGTGTGCTTTGCGGCCAGTCCGGCCACACAGCTAACTACAGGGGCTGCCCGCGCGCTCCGCACTCCACCGCTAAGAGAGCCGCGCCTAAACCGGCGCCACCGCTCACTCCCGCTAACTTCCCGCCGCTGCGCAACCGGGGCCCCCCGAAAGCAAAGCCCGTTCAGCCGACGCCTACTCCGGCTCTGTCTTGGAGGCAGCGTCCGGCCGTTCCGCCTGCACCTTCCCGTCCTATCCCAGCTCCCGTAGCTTCAGTAGGGCCGCGTCCTGCTCCGTCATCTTCACCTCAGTCGTCGTTGGCTGAGGACATGAAGACCGTGTTCGACGTCAACCAAAACTTCGACATTAACGATATTTCCGTACTCGCACGCAAACTGCGAGCCGCCCGCTCTCCTCAAGAGCATTTATTTGCATTAGCCGAGCATCACTCGCTTCTAAGTTCGTTATAAATTTTATTTTATATGAATTCGTAAATAAGCAAACATAACGCCTTAAATCCCGCGTTCGTTAGATTCGAAATTCAAAGTCGTTAGACCGAGAAACGCGCACACTGGCGAACCCACGCAATTAACTTTAGACCTCGAAGCCCTTCAGGCCGCAAATTCTAATTCTAACGTAAACTCTAATTCTGACGTAAATCCGAATTAATGCAATTTTATTTCTAATTTTTAATGTTTTCAATTATTTACTTTTCATTTTGAGCACCTTCAGTACTATGTATTCACCTTCAGTGCTATGTAAATCCCAGCGGGTGACCCCTTATGGGCCCCGCTAGCGCGGCCTCTTTCTCCAATTGGCCGCCGCTCAGATAAAGGCTGTGTGGCAAAAAAATTGCACGAGCCGACAGGGGGTTTTGTAGTGGGTAGAGATTGTGGTAGGCGACGGGACGAGTCCCACATCACTGGATCGCGCGCGCCAGAGTATGCGTCAGAGTATTTTTTATCCTCCTGCCCTTCCCGTGGAGGGGAACAAAAAAAAATTTAAAGTTAAGCCTACTTCATTAAACTAAGTGATTTAAAGCAGTTTTGGGTCTCATTCAACATCCAGCGTAGGTTATCACCATTATAGAAACAAGCGATATCGTATTTACCGACAAACGGATAATAACGATGATCTATATGTGTAACTGAACATCTTTCCCGAAGAATTACAACATATAAAAAAAAATTTTTTCGTTGATTATTAAATTTTTTCGGATATCATCCATTGTTTTTTAGTCGCCTACTTAGTATTCCAGTAAGGCTTATTCCGTTTTTTTGACATCTTTATTTAGAATCCGCATTTGCTTGTTTAAATACACCCCATACTTACAAATCAGACAACAGGTGTCTAAACTTGTTGTTTCTTATCGCACCGCTTTCATTGTGATAATTTGGATTAGACATTTGATTCCTCTGTGAGTTTTAGAAATCGAGACACAATGGTAGTCTAAATGTAACAAGATACGTTGTGACGGAACAAACTCGAACTTTGTATATAAAATGGGAATATAATCTCAATATACCTACTATTAGGATTTGTCAATATTAATTTTCAAAAAGTTACTATAAAAATACCTATTGTTATACTACGTACCTGTATATATTGATAGACATAATAATTGATGTATAAATGAAGTAAAGATTAGTTAACTAAAAGGAAGTTTAAAATTATCTGCGATCTTAATACATTTCATTGATTAAAATTACATGTAAAAGGATGTTCAATAAAATTAATTTATCTTACTTAGAATAAAAACGGGTATATATTAATTTAGAGTTGGTACATATTTCTCAGAATTTACATACTAATTTGATATAAATACATCTGATAAATATTACTGAAAGGTTAAAAGGTATAGCAATTGGGGATACCCACTTTGTTATCTTAAAGTTTCTCCTCCATTGTTAGATACGGTCTTATTGGTAGTAATTATTTACAGGAAAAATAATTGAGGGATGCTTCCGCATCTAAACACAGATTATAGTTCAAAGGTACATTCTTTTATAAGAATGTATTATACTTTGTCTTGAAATATCACTTGAAACTTAGTACTTATAATTGGGTATAGAGTCACAAAGGCGTTGTGTGTGGTGCACTTTTAGAAAAAATTCTCTCGTTTGGGTATAAAAAGGCGAAGTAGGCTGGACAGTCAGACAGTCAGGTGTTAGAGAGTCCAAACGACGAACACCCTCAAACGGGTGCCGTTTGAGGGTGTTCGTCGTTTGGATACTTGGGGGGAGGGAGACTTGCCGAGCTAACAGATGCAGAAAAGAATAATTTTGTATAGACATAAAGAGACTCTGTAAATTTATTTTGAAAAAAAAATATACCCGTGAAGTTTCTTGCCAGTTCTTCTTCACGAAGGTTTTTTTTCGAACTGGTGGTAGAATCATGTTTTATTTGACGTCAATAAGAACAAGTAATTGTCAATGTTGAGAAATAAATATTTGAATTTGAGTTAAGCATTCGGGATTCGATCAGTCGGGTAGTATACATTCGCGTTCGGGAGTCGGGCAGTTAAGTTTCGATCATTCAGTCTGGCCTTCGGGATAGTCAGGCGTTCGGCATTATTGAGAGAGTCAGCCATTTGCGTTCGGAAGTAGAGTTACGGTTAAGCATTCGGGATCCGACAGTTAAGCGTTCAGCATTGGGCAGTTAGATTGGAACTTCAGCTTTGGTTTCAGGTGCATTCGATCTTTTGTTTTTTTTTCAATTGTTTAAAATTAGAACACAGTATTGTGTTTGAAGGTGGGTCCTGTCTTTGGGTGAGTGTTTTATTTAATACTGTAGGGTGATTTAATAGGGAAATTAACTTTTAGATTATATTTATTTTACTTAGGTCTTGATTTATTTATTAATATTTTGTGTATTTATTCTTTATGTATCTATTAATATATACATTTATTTATTTACTTTCTTATATTTACTTTCATTTTATATTTCATTTTATTTGTATTAAAAGTAATTATCCACACACACAGAACACAATACATTCATCCTACTAAAAATGCTGTCATTTGTGGCGTGTTTTATAGTTGCTTAAATATAATGTATTTATGCATTGCAATGGTGAGATATTCGAAAAGGCTATTTGAATGAGTCAAAATAATTTATTTAACATACATTTGTATACTGAGCGTGATAATCTCCAACTTGGTGAAGTTTGCAGAGGTGATAAGTTAAGAATATCTATCTCTTTATTTTCTTTCTTTATCTTTATGTCAATTGGCTCACAACCACGCAGTCATGAAGTTTCTTGTAACCATTTTCATTGGTCTGACTATTTGTTGTTGTGACAAGGACGAGTTCCGGCTCATCAGACTCAGGGAGAAAGTTGGTTCAGGAACTTCTTGTCTGAATAATTGACAAATATTAAAAATTATTATTTCCTTCCTTCATTTATGTTCATTTTGTGACTTGTTATCTGGCATAAGACAAAACAATGGTTGAAGTCTCTTGTTATTAATTTCAATGATCTGAGCTTCTGGTGTTACGACAAGATGACACTCCGGTGCATCAGCCTCAGTGAGAAAGTTGGTTCTGGAACTTCTTGGCTGAATAATTAACAAATGCCATAGAATAAATTATAAATCTATTTATTTCTCTTCTTCATTTATATATTTATTTCATGAATTATTACGTGACGAGTTCCAGCTCATCAGACTCAGGAGAAAATTGGATTTACAAATTCTTGGCTGAATAAATAACAATTAAATAAAACACTTTTTACCGGATATTATCGCGTATATTTTAGTTAATTTTAAAATTATTTCGAAACAGATGGCGTTAATATGTATTGACAATCATGTAGTTTTTATTACTGGCAATAGATGAACAACACCTTAGTCTATCGTGACCACGGCAACTGCAAAGATGCCGAAACTTACGAACGAACGAATTTTAAAATTAACTAAAATATACGCGATAATATCCGGTAAAAAGTGTTTTATTTAAAGTATGTATCGTGAAAACTTAAGAAAAGATTTAAATAACAATTATCATGAAATAGATATTACAGTCACCCTTCTGCGTAATTAGTGACATCTGTGGAAAATGATCCAACTTGGAGATCACACTACTCAGTTTAAATTAAAGTATCTGATAGACTTGGATTTTGTGAGATAAGTAACTTTATTCAAGATTATGGAATTTATTGTTAGTTTTATTTATCCTCACAATCTCACCATATTCCATCCTCTACTAATTCTTATAAATCTATCTTCTTACGACGTATTATTATACATTACTAACACTCGGGTGTTAGGTTGGAGACTCCCAGAGAGAGAACATCAAAAAATTACAAAATGTCTCTCACATGAATAGGGCGAGGATAGCGGCCCTACTCACACCCCATTTTTTATAATTTCCAATTCATCTTAATTCATCGAATCCCTTTTCAATGTTCCTTTATTACTCTATAATATACTTTTGATTACTTATATATTATTATTTATGTATTATATATTATTTATTTACTATATATCTTTATTATAATAGCATTTACACTTCATTCTTAGGTACATTATTTGTTTCTTATCTTTGTCACATACCTCGGAAAAGAACTTGGTTACTATGCAACACAACGTAGAGTCCTATCCAACCTTAGACGATCACGTCAAATAAAATATTGTATTTTTATTGATACATTTTATATCGTGCCAATTACAATTGCTCATTCTATAGTTTATAACTTAAGGTTCTATATATATTTTGGATAAGTAAGTATTAGAATAAAGTTAGACAGTTATATGCTAAGTTTTTTATTATGTTTATGTATTATATTTCAAGTTTATATTTATGACATTCTCTTATATTATACATGATGTTCAGAAGGGGGTGGTCGTTACAACGTTGTGACTGCGAATTACAAGGTCATGGTTTAAACGTGTCATTATTACTTTGAAAAGCTGTAACGGTAGTTTCAGACATTGATGGTTATAACTAAAATATGTTTTTTTAAAGCTATCGAAATTACTTATAAGTGCTTTATTTCAAATCATATTTTAAAGCAAAATATAGGTTTCATATTTATTTATTTAGTATTTTATATATTTATTCCTTTACCAATAACATAACGACTGAGAACGAACCAGATTAAAACCAAATAAAATTTAAAAGCAATGCTCATGAATAAAAAGGACTCCTGTAGAGAAAAATAATATATTTTGACAGCTGACAAGATGAACCTGAAGCGTATCGACTACGACCGACAGTATCTATATCTTCCGTAGCTACTTTATGAACTGAATGAGAATGCAGCATCATTGAACATTTCCGGTAAAAAAATTAACAACATGTGTATCTTTCTCCTACTCGCATTTTTGGCTTCACTGTTAACTTGTTACAGTTTTAATTTGATTATCAGAAGAAATAAAGTACAATAGTATAGATACGCATAAATCTAATCAGTAGCCTCCGGTATGACTTGCTTCCTGCTTCCCTTTTTTAAGCAGGGATTACCCCCTTTCAGCACACAACTATCGGTGGCTGTACAGAAAAAGTAGAGGTAATTGTTCCCACTCAATTGTAGCCTAAGAATATAAAAGCAGAAAGCAACCAAAATTTATCTCATTTTCGTACAATCACTGAATTAATACTCTGCATAGTAACATTAAAACTATTTATGTGAACTGCAACAGATGAACAAACAACCGTAGTCTAGATCGATTGTAATACAATAGTAGATAAACAATAGTAAATACAAACCAATTTAAAGGATATCGGACGGAACAATGACTGTTGGGAGAGCTAGTTACAAATAAAACACTATATTATAGTTTAACTTTTTTGCAGTTAGACTGTAAAAGTCAAGACAAGGTTATTCAAGGTCAAATATAAAAAAAATTTTCAAGCTTCCCGCTAAGCTTAAACTTTGTCTAATCTTAAATAAACTTTGTCATGTTTTATCATAAAAATAGATTGGACCAAGTTTTTAAAGCTCAAGACACTAAAAAATTATCACGGTGCTTTTAAAATTTAAGGGTTGGTTTGGGACGCTGTTGAATAAAAACACAAAAATTCCACAAAAATTCCTTCGCGCCTTAGCCAATTATGCAAGGCTATCTTAAGATATAAATATGCAAACTTTAACCTTCTTTTACCCGACTATCAGAAGGATGTTTTTGAGTGTTTGTATGCATTTACTTTGGCACGCTCTGCAGCCTAAACCCTATGATGGATTGCATCATACGAGGAGTTACTAGATTTCTCTCAGTTGTGAAATTACTACTACAAGTTAGCAGCTTCTTTTTGTAGGAAAAATGAAAAACGAGGTGGCACATTTATATTTGTCCATAAAGATATCGAATGAATGTCTGTTGACTTTTCTAAATTCAAAAAACCTTTGGAATTTCATTTTGAATACTGTGCAGTTAAAATACCCGCCTTCCAATTAATTATTATTTGCATTTATAGAATATCAACTTCAGATTTAAAGGTTTTCTTTAATAGTTTGGAGATCTTACTGTCAAAACGTAATTTAAAGAAAGGACAAAAAATAATCATTTGCGGAGACTGGAATATTAATATGTTAAAAACTAATATAGTGTCCAACGAACTTAATAGCATATTAATAAATAACAATTTGTTAAACTATATTACAGTACCAACTAGAAAATTATCCTGCATAGATCTAATTGTTAGCAATATATCAAATGTTTCAAGTAAAGTATTACACTTAGCCTTGTCAGATCATGAGACGGTACAAAAGGTATGAATTAATTTATAAAATTAATCAAAAATACTGAAACGTCCAAAAGTTTTGCTTCGAAAAATGTATCGATTTTTCCAAAGATAATATAAGAAAGTTTTGCGAGTCATTATCAGCGCTATCATTTAACGATATCATAGCTAAAAGTGATCCAAATAAAGCTTGACATATTTCATGACCATTTACTACAAATTTTCAACCTTTGTTATCCATAATGGTTAAAAAAGTTAATACAATGGAACAAACAAATTGGCTTACAAAAGGCTTACGATAAAGCTGTATCAAAAAGAAAGTGCTTTACCTAAAATTTAAATTGTATCCTTGGAATAAAATAAGAAATAAAATTGAATACCTAAAATATACCAAAATATTAAAACAAATTATATAGCACAATCTCAAATATCACCGAATACAAACTGTATTAGAAATGAATCAAATACGTGTTAAACTGCGTGGAATTTAATTAATGCTAACTTAGGAAAACAGACATGTAGCCAATTTATAAATTCAATTTGTTATGAAAAGCATTTTTATGAAAACGCCTCAGAAATTACTAAAATATTTAATAATTTCTTTATTAATACTAGTTGCAAAACTAACAGTTATAATATTAATTGTCAATCCCGCCCATCTGATAGTCAAAGCATTTTCTACTTGTCAGTTGTACCTGAAGAAATACATAAGATGTTCAAAAAAGTAAAAAATACAAATGTTACAGGATATGATAAAATAAACACAAACATTATTAAAATTTGCTCTCTGATATTTTTAAAACCTTTAACACATTTGATTAATTTAACATTAAAGGAAGGCATTTTTCCGTATCGTCTAAAGAAGTCCATTGTCAGGCCATTACATAAAAGAGGTTCTACTACTGACATCAATAATTATCGACCTATATAGCTATAGGTCGATAATTATATCAAAAATATTTGAAAAAGTGATATTAGAAAGGTTACAAAACTATTTCTCTGATATCAATGTTTTGGATAACAACCAATTCGGATTTAGAAAAAACAAAAACACTACTCTTGCCTGTTTTTCTCTTATGAAACATGTGACAGAATCACTTAAGTTGGGGTCATAAATCCTCTCTATATTTTTAGATATGAGTAAGGCATTTGATTTGGTCTGTCATGTGACTCTACTAAAAAAGCTAAAGTCATATGGTATAAGGGGAAATGCATTAAATTAACTAACGAGTTACTTGCAGCATAGGGATCAATGCCGTCGAAGTGTCACAAAAGTGTCAAAATAGGGTAAAGGAGTATAAGTCGTCGTTTCAAAAACAAAATCCATTCAGAATGCCCCAAGGGAGTGTGTTAGGGCCGTTTTTATTTATTTTATTCATTTATGATCTACCTACTTTAACTGAGCCTGAATGTGTACTTTTCGCTGACGACATAACAATAAACATAACAGCAAAAAATACAAAATCTCTGGAACATGGACCTAATAAAGCACTCACCTCTGTAACTAATTATTTTAATCAAAATAATTTAGTCATTAATATGAATAAAACAAATTTTATGCAATACCAGATATACAGAAGTAAAGCTGATGCAATTCGGTTAACTCTAGATAAGTATTGTGACTGGAAACCACATATAAATAATTCATGTAAAAAACTAAATAGTTTTGTTTTCATCATAGGTAGATTATCATGAATTGTAAGTAAACATGCAGCAAATTTGCTTATCATGGTTATGTTTCATCTATCTTGCGCTACGGTTTAATTTTATGGGGAAATTCTGTTGACATCCAGAAAGTATTTTTATGTCAGAAGAAATGTGTTAGAGCACTTTGTAGAGCAGATTTCAGAGATCCGTGCAGGCCTCTTTTTGCTGTTTCAAAGTTACTCACTTTGCCGCGTATGTACATATTCGAAATGTTATTGTTTGTAAAAAAACATAAGGAATATTTTAAGGAACTAGGTAGTATCATGATTTTAAGAACTAGAAATAAAGATATTTTGAGTAGTAAAATCTAAGTTCGCGATGCAAGATATCTTAGATTTCATGATGTAATAATGTACTGTAAATAATGTCCTGTATTTTGTGGGTACATACTAACATTGTGTTGATGCATACTAACAATAGGTTTAAGTCAAATTGTTACTAACAAATTATGGATAATGGTCTGAAATAAATGATTGTAACAGCACAAACATTTTTAACTACAGTTTAGTTTACTACCCTAGGTTAATATTAATTCTGTCACCTGTCAATAAATGGTTTGGGATATATAACTGTTGTACTGCGACCTGTGGCCTTCATTATTCGACGGAAACCTACGTTGCCACCCCCCCCCCCTCCTCTTCACTTGACCCCGCTACATGATGTATTATTATTATTGTTTACTTATTTTTTGGAGAAAAAACAGATATTCACAATGTGGTTAGTAGTTAGTTCAATAAATAAAAGCTACTGTACTGATTTTTAGTCTCACTACATGTATATTCAGCGGCATGAAGTCGCGTCTAAGATTTATCTTTGTTGTTTAGTAAACGCGTTTAGTATAAATAATAAATAAATAATAAGTATTTATAACAATCACACATTATCTATCCCAAATTATGTATCATAAAGAACCTGTGTTATGGATACTAGGTAACGGATAAATAAACTTACGAAATATATAAACAGACATAGAGGTGTTTTTTTTTAATACATAATTATTAGAAATAAACTTAAAATACTTACTGAATATTTCCAAAATTAAAAGGATAGATGGTTTTAAAAATTTTGTTTACAGTCTAACCATTTATTAATTATGAAATAGTTCCAACTAAACAAATACTACTATACAAAAAGAGCGCTAACTACCTAAAGCTTTTAATAACTAGAATCAAACTTCATATTTCATTCATACCTGCAAAGGTAAGCTTGTTAAGTACTCCCAGTAGTTCAGATTGCTAATGGAGTAAGTCAACGGTTAAGTAAACCTTGGTTCTGATTTTACTAACCGAGTTCAAAAAAAGGAGTGCGTAAAATATCTGTATATTTTAGATTATTCATGGCTGGTGGACCGGGGAAATCTTCAAAGGGGTTTGAAGATTTTGGCGTGATTTCTGATCGTCTTTCGGTTTTCTTTCAAAATAGGGGTACACTCATAGAAACGTATGGCAAATAGCTACTATACTCTAAAATGTCACATTTCAAAGTCATTCGCAGAAGAATATCGTAACAGAGAAAATTTATAGAGAGAAAATATTTCCTAAAAAACTTATTTAAAGCCTTTTTACATGCGGTAATCGGTCTAAATGGCAGTGGTCGACCTTATCCAATATTTAACTATTAAGTTAGTTTACCTTTATCTCAATTACAATATAAAAAGGCTCCACTGCAAATTGACCAGTCAGGCAGAACGTTTTGTAAGTTGACCAAGCATCAAATTTAAGGCGCGCGATAAACCTATGTTTATCCATTGGAGACACTCAAGAATACAAAAATATAAGCCACTAAGCTCGTAACTGTCACATTTAAGAGTTTTGGTCAGAAAAAGAACGTATCAGAAAATATTTATATAGAGCTACAAAACTGATTTGAAGCTTTTCTACATGCTGTCTAAATGACATTTTTTTACCTTATCCAAGATCTAGCTAATAAAATGGCGTACTTTTAACTTACTTTTAATAGTAAGGGCACAATAGCTAATGTAACATGAACAATAAGTTTTTTAAGTTGATCAAGAATAAATATCGAAGCGCAAGTTCAAGCCTTCTAAGAAACACTAAAATATTAGCCGCTGTACTCTAAAGTGTCACATTTCAGAAATATGCGCAGAAAATAATATGAAGTCTTTTTATGCTCTTTAGTGGATTTCCTATCGATACGTACAAGTTAAGTTGTGTGTATAGCATGGTACGTCAAAAAACCAAATCGTTCACAAGCTACTTCATGCCGAGGATCCCTGCCGAAGGCGTTGAGGCTCACGCACCAACACAACAATTAACGAAATTAATCAAAATAATATGCGTTGCGGAATTAAATAATAATTATTCCAAAAGGTTTGATTGTAAAAAAAATAAAAAGCAATAAAAAACACCCTGATTTCTCTTGTTCCAAACCAAATTTCGAAATTTATAAAATCTTATTTGTGTTATGATTTAATTTGCTAATAAAAAAAACTGTATCTGCGTCGCAAAAAAAATATTTGTGATAATTCAATTGCTATTGAATTAGATATTATAATTAAAATATTATATTCTATTACTAAAATTCATTAAAATTGCTTATTTTTCAAAGTTTCACAAATTTCAAAGTTACAGCTATTATCACTTTGTAAGATACAAATCTTACATATATACCAACTTAGACATTTATAATGTTAGTAGAATAGTATTATAGAATATATTAATTTAGATTCTAACTCGGCTAATGAAAAAGTAAAAAAAATTATAAGTCCAAACTTACATAATTTCTATAAGGCATTCCCGCAGAAGGAGTTTTCCCAGAGAGTCTTAAACTGGCCAAAGTTACACCAATTCATAAATCCGGTCCAAAAAGTTATCCAAACAAGTATTAACCAATATATTTGAATAGTGGTAATTTATTTAGTTACGAAATGATAAATGTTGAGCACAATTATTTTAGAATTGTAAAATCTTATTTCATAGTTAAGTTACATGCTTATAAATGTAAGTGTTTACGTTTAGTTATTGTGCCTGTAGATAAATAAATCTCTTTATCAGTTATCTCAAAAGTTATCAGTTATCTCAAAAATCTCAGAAACATGTTGTACAGCCAGTAAAAAAAGCATTAACAACATATCGATTATTTATATAGCAAATGAAATGGCGTTTGGCCATTCTTAATTACTTACCTTCGGTTTAAAGAATATTGATTTAAATACGAAATTATACAATTTCACTTTTTTATGAAGAACATTTCACATTTTAAGCAAGTTAAACATACAAGCGAGCTTAAAATAGAACAATAAACAAATATAGTACAACTTTCAGTTTTGGGGGTATATTGACATTACAAAACAAGACCAATAATTTGCTCACACAAAAAGTAATATGAAACTACCTGTGGAGTGCAGAATGATAAACAAACCATTTATTATAGGCAGGATGGATTTGGCGAAGTACTTTGTATTAATATTATGGTTTTTGTTTTATTTTTTATTTTTGGTTATGAATTTTCTTTAAATTGCAGTTTTGTATTGTTAGTACAATTTTATTCAATGTAAATGAAAGATTTAAGTCGCTAAAGTAAAGTTGTCCAGTAAAATTTTTTATTGTGTTTTTTCTCAGAGAATGTAGTTATATTTTTAAATTCATTTTGTTTATATATCTGTTATTATATATCTGCTTAGTTATCTACTTTACCATATCTGCAGTGATATGGTAAAGTAGATAACTGATACTAACACATTTAATTCGCATTAGATTTGTTGCTGTAATAACAGAAATTGCTTCTTTGTTTTTCTTTTAAATATGTTTGTACTTTTAACTTCTATGATATTATTTAGTAATTTATTATATATTTGGGCACTCTGAAATGTAATATTTTTTTTACCATAATTTGTTCTTGGGATCCGTAAGATTATGTTATTAGCATTTCTTATTTCTTAGATGATCTTTTTTATGTTAAATGATGTGCTGCTGTATATATCGCCAGATAACATTTTTCGAATGAGCAATGAGCAAGCATGAAATTTTGGTTTGCCTTGCTTAGCGACCTTTTCGTTATCACTGATGGCTGAGTTGATAGCATCAGTGAGGGAATCGACTACGGAGTCAATTTTATCCGGGCTATGTAATTGGGCGGGCGAGATCGCGAGCGGAGAGTTCGGGGCCTCTAAGGCTGTAACTAACGTATTTTTAAAGCCTTTCCAGTTGGTAAAGGTCTTAGGAGTGGTGACGTTATCGTTAGGCAATCCTAGCACGAGGGAGACGGGGCGGTGCTCAGAGCCTAGGTCATCGAGTGGTTTGATAGACCTGAGATCAAGGTTATATGCTTTACTATTGCAAAATCGAGGATGTCAGGAGAGTGGTTCGGGTTGTTGGGATAATGAGTGGGAGTGACGGGAAAAATGACATCTAAGTCAAGTTGCTGAGTGATGTCAAGGAAAGCGATACTGCTGGTGTTGGTCGATAGGCACGTACAGTCAGTATGCTTGGAGTTGAAATCTCCGAACATAATGATTGAACGGCCGAGGGCAAGAATGGCCTACGTCGCTACGGATAGGTCTGGTGCCACTGACGGTCGGATGACCTATCATAGCCAACCTACACACAGCCTCCATGTTGAGGAGAGGAGGGGTAGGGAGAGGAGAGCAATGGAAACCTCTTTTATAGTAAATAGCTGTGCCGCCGTGGCCGTCGGCATTGGGCCTATCGTTACGAGTGAACGCGTATTTGGGAATAGCGAATCCCCTGGAGCGGTTTGAAGTAAGCCACGTCTCTTGGAGAAGCAGTAAGTCTGGCTCGTTGTTCTGAACGAATAGTTTGAGCTCAGGAAGGTTAGTACTAAGGCTACGAGCGTTAAATGAAACTAGGGATAAGCCCTTGGGTTTAATACGACCGGTCGCGGGATTTGCAGGTCTAGACATTGTATTTACTAAATATATATTTTCTTAAATTTTCACGATTCATACTTTAAATAAAACACTTTTTACCGGATATTATCGCGTATATTTTAGTTAATTTTAAAATTATTTCGACGTTTCGGCATCTTTGCAGTTGCCGTGGTCACGATAGTCTTAGTGGTATAGGTATAGTTGTAGTGGTCTATCGTGACCACGGCAACTGCAAAGATGCCGAAACGTCGAAATAATTTTAAAATTAACTAAAATATACGCGATAATATCCGGTAAAAAGTGTTTTATTTAATTTACTAAATATAAAATTTATAGGGAACTAAGTAGCGAGTGATGTTCGGCTAACGCGATGTCCCTAATGTCGACGTTCTGTATAACGTAAAACACGGTCTTCATGTCCTCAGCCAACGACGACTGAGGTGAAGTCGACGGAGCGGGACGCGGGCCTACGGGAGCTACGGGAGCTGGGATAGGACGGGAAGGTGAAGCGGCCGAACGCTGTCTCCAGTTTTCAACTTTGGTTTCGAGTTGGGAGTGTTGGACAGGATGACGAGGGCAAGAGGAAAACTTCTGCCGCGGTTTTAGGGCATTTTATGCACTGCTTCAGCCAGAAATCCATGGGACTTAACGATTTCAACTCGAGGATTTCGTCATTCGCGAGCTCGAACGGGACGCTCCGTAACACCGGGCGGATATTACGCGTAGGCGTAAGTGTGATACGTGTGATACGCGATTTGTTTGACCGAAAGGAACCTAGAATGCTGCTTAGCCTGCATTTTCATTGTTTCGCCTGCGTTAGACGCCTTGACGTAGTTAATTTTTTGCTTTTTGCAAAGATTAGAAATCGCGGTCCATCGCGTTTTTTCGCGGAGGAACACGGGAGGAGGGATTTGAGCTTTAGATGGGACGGGAGCGCAGCGCGTTGCTGGCTTCGACGGAACCGACGGGGACGCGCTCACTTGGAGTGATATAAGTGGCGCGAGTGGTTCCGGTGCGATGCGCGAGAGGATGTGTTGGATACACAGTCCATCTCGGATGGCACGGGAGACGCTGGAGGAGAGCTAAAGACCTGGGTCTGGGAGTTGGTGGTCTGAGGGGCCGAGAGGGCGGCCTGAGCAGCCGGAGATGCGTATAGCGCTAATAAGGCCTGCGTGAAGACCTCGTCAGAGATTGAGACACCCGACTTCGCAAAGTATATCAAACTCTGCGAATCCATAAGGGAGGGTTGGGACTATGAATATATAAAGGATGCCTAGAATAGTAATCTAGCGAACCCTAGCGGCTAACCTTCCTAACAGCGGTAGGGGGCTGGGGAAAATAACATAAAACTAACCGTCGTTCGCCTTTTACCTAGAATCCTAAAAAGGGTACGCAGGTAAAGAGTTGACCGCGTCTAGGTCAACCTTTACCGAAAAAAAGGACAAATGCACACGGAAAGACTCAAATATGATAAAAATAAATATAAAAATAGAAGAGTAAATAAATAAAATAGTAAAAAGGAAATAATATATAAAATAAAAAGGACTGGATCAGTACAAATTCAGTTGTCACCTTTAGGTATCCTTTGTACTAAAACCAGAATACTTTACGCTGGGCACACACTGCACTGCACTTTGAAACTAAGAGACTTAGTCGCAAAGAAAAAATCACTACGACAGCGCTCGGAGGGAGTAAGAAAAACTGTATCATGGAACCAACACGCTATACTGTGACGTCAGTAAACTGAGCGCCACTGAATATCGGGAAGGACCGATCAATCGGAGTGGTCTTGGAACGTCCGTACTGGGCGGCGATTGGAGCGAGAATGCCCTCTTTGCCGACGACACCGCCTTTTACACCAAAGGCCACAGTGTCCTGCAGTTCATCACCAGACTCCAAAAGGCCGTAATCACCCTCGGAGTATGGTTTCAGAAATAGCGTATCGATGTGAATCCAAGCAAGAGTTCTGCGATTCGCTTCGACCACAGACACTGTCGTTTCGCCGACGATCCCCACTTTCGAATGTTAGGTATTCCCATCCCCTAGAAGTGCAGTATTAAATACTTAGGCGACACCTTAGACCAGACGCTTTCTTTCAAGCCACACGTCGATAGAGTATCGAAGCTCGCCTGTCTGTATTTAGGATGAATAAATAGTATGTTAGTTCGTTTGTTTTTAAAATGTGTTTTAAAAACAAACGAACGCTTTTTAAGACACCTGCGTTAGACCCGTCATGATTTATGCCGCGCCAATCTTTGCCCGCGCCACACCCTCCCTCCTGCACAAACTGCAGGTGGTTCAAAATCTCTTCTGTCGCAGGGCCACCAACTCACCCTGGCATGTGCGTAACGCGGACCTGAACCGAGATCTTGAACTACCTACAATGCAACAGCATCTCAAAACACTCTCGGAATGCTTTCTTCAAACACTCCGAAACCAACCCCAGTCCTTTAATTCGAGATTCCGTCTCCTACACTCCCCCTGCCTAAGATTCGAAGTTCAAAGTCGCTAGGCCTAGGAACGCACTCGCATACGTAACCACGCAACTGTCAGCCGATCTCAAAGCCCTTCAGGCCGCAAATTCTCATTCTAATTCTCCTTGAGCACTTTCAGTGCTATTGTATTTCTCAGCGGATGACCTCATAAGGGTCTCCGCTTGCGCGGTCTTTTCCTTTTAGACTCCTGCCCTCCCCGCGGAGGAGAACAAAAAAAACAACGAATTTAATTTATTACGAATAAAACAAAACCATACACAATAGTAAAACAACTTTTTAAGCATGGCTACCTGACACCAACCAAAACCATTTAAACCCACTCTACAATAAGTAATATTAACCAATTGTATACACTTAATACATGCATACTAAATTACAAAGTCCTTAGTTAAATGGTCCATATACAAATTCCGTTTAATTTATGTAACACAAGAAGACTAAGTAAAATTATTCTGCCTAGCTCGCGAGGTGGCTCAGTGGTTAAAGCACTGACTTCTCGATGTTGAGGTCGCAGGTTTGATCCTCGTGACTACCGAATGTAGCAGTGAGTTACTACAACTTAAGTACATAAAGCCGACTGCTCCAATGGCGAAGGAAAACGTAAGGAAACCCACATACCCAAGTAATTATTTCGAAGGATGTGTACAGCCTGCTATAAGCGCAATAGTCGCAATAGGCGAGCTTGGTGGACTACGAATCGCCTAATACTACCCCTGGGTTGGGTGAGGCCCATGCCCCCGCACTGGCTCGCACACTAATTATGAGAAAAGGAACTTTCCCTTTGAGGGAGCACAATTAAAAAACAATTTTCTTGTGAGCATCAACAAATTGAATTGTCCAAGTGAAATTCCATAAATCCAAGCTTAAGCAACCAAGCTTAACTTAAGCTTACCAAGCGTAAGCAGAGCTTGTGTTGGAGACGCAGAATATATATATATATATATATATATATATATATATATATATATATATATATATATATATATATATATATATATATATAAATGTCGATAGCGTGCTTTTAATATGTTAATATTATAATAATGTTTGTACTAATTATTTACAAAAGGAAAAGAATACCTAACCTATACCTTAATATTTCAAATCTAAAAAAGTATGTGTCATTCTGTATCGGGCATCTTTTAGATAAATTATGTTGATAAGTATAAATCATAAGCACATGCCTACATTAAGAATGCTTAGGTATAATTAGCGCTTGCGATACAGCCGCGCCGAGGTTTATTTTCGTCCATTTAATTAAACGTTTGGACTTTTTTTTTTTAAATAAAGTGTGAATAGGTTTTTAGGATTATTATAACCATTTTTGTTAACTTATTTTTATCTGCGTTTCCGAAACCATGAACGCTAATATTAAGTGTTTATTTAATATAATTAATCGTGAACCCTTAAAAAAGTATTACCGTGAACCTCGTTTAAAGATTATTTCCAAATAAAAAAAAAACAAATTTCTTATTAAATCTGCTACGGCCCCATTAAAGAGTAATATTTCTTGTTATAATGAAAGACTACACATATATCTAAGTACATAGGCAATTTAAAGCATTTCTATTATTTCACTGTAATCTGTAATGTTTGGTTTTCTTTGTTTTTGTGGGTCACAAAAATAGATAATGAATCTAGGAATAAAACAAAAAATATTGATAGCACTGTAAAAGCATCAACCAATCTGTGTAATACCTAACATGTTATGTATCTTTAAACGCGTGCATTGGCGCTGCAGCGAACGAAACTTCGGGTACACGTCTAGCGGTGGTGCACGGCTAGGCACAGCGGTGGTGCACGGCTCGGCACAGCGGCGGGGTTCGCGGCTCAGCTCTACTTATTTACATTTGTTTCTCTATATAGTCCAGTCATTTGGTTCCAAAAAAGGGTTACTTGGAAAGTTTTCCGGGACTTTTGAAAATAGGTAGTTTTATAGATTTTAACGTGATTTTTCTGAATTTCAACTTTACCACCACGTATTTGCCATATTAGAACAATGGCACCTAAAAGCAGTTTTTAGAAAACATATGCTTTCTGACTCATTTTACATAAAAATATTAAGACAAAATGATACTAGAAAATATTTCCTACTATAAAAATTTTTTAGGCTTACGATACGAACGCTTTTTGGCTAAAAAATTACAGAGCAAATAAACCTAAGCAAATGGGTTGTAAAAAAATTGAAAATTTCATATCATAAGCTGATTATTTAAAATTGTTATTAAAACCATATAAGCTATCAACGCGGTGTCGAATTATCAGTGGTTCAAGATATAATGTTCATATATAAACGCGCAAAGCGGCGTGAGGCGTAGTGTGCCTAGCATCGTCACGGTCACAGCATGTCTCTCGCGGTGGTGCTCGGTGTGACGGCGGCGCTCGCGACCGCCTGCTACTTGTTCCTCACGCGCCACTTCTCCTACTGGAGCAAACGCGGGGTCGTTAGCCCGCAGCCCAAGCTATTCTTCGGCGACCTCAAAGATTCCATATTGCGCAAAAGACCAATGTTGCTCGTTCTTGAAGACATCTACAATGCGTACCCCAAAGAAAAGTTCGTGGGAATATTGCGCACGACGAACCCTTGTTTGCTGATACGCGACCTGGATATATTGAAACACGTGTTTATTAAGGATTTTGATTATTTCGTGGATCGAGGCGTTTCATTCAGTAAAGACGGGCTGGGACTGAATTTGTTCCACTCCGACGGGGACACCTGGCGAGTGCTGCGCTCGAAGCTCTCTCCTATGTTCACTTCTGGGAAGTTGAAGAACATGTTCCACCTGATTGAGCAGCAAACCGACGCCTACGTCCAGTACATTGACCGAGTGTTCACTGAATCACCGGAGCTGAACATCTACACCGTCATCCAGGAGTTCACCATGTCTACAATCAGCGCCTGTGCATTCGGGATGGATTTAGAATTTAAAGAAAGTGAGGTAAAGACTGTTTTACTAAAAATCGATGCGTCAATATTTTGCAATACTTATGCTGCAGATATAGATTTTATGTTCCCAGGGATCTTGAAGCTTTTAAATACTGACTTATTCCCAAAATATGTCGGAGATTTCTTTAACAAGCTCGTTCAAGATATCGTGAAAGCGCGTGACGGCAAGCCAACGACTAGGAGGGACTTCATGGATCTAATATTGGAACTGAAGCAGCAAGGGGAGCTGCGGGGCGCTAAGAAGAGGGAGGATGACGTGGACCGCGTGCTGCAAGTGAACGACCACCTGATGGCGGCGCAGGCGTTTGTGTTCTTCGCGGCGGGCTACGAGACCAGCGCCAGCACCATGACGCTCATGCTACACGAGCTAGCCTTCAACCAGGACATCCAGGACCGCGTTGTTCAGGATATCAACGATGTCATCGCCAAAAACGGCGGCAAAATTACTTACGATGGCTTAAAGGAAATGACATATCTACATCAAGTTTATGACGAAACGCTGAGAAAGTATCCCATAGTTGATCCCATAGTACGAATGACCCAAGCGGACTACAAAATCCCCGGGACTGATGTAACTTTAGAAAAAAATACTCCAGTCGTCGTATCGGTGCGAGGTATTCACCATGACGAGAACCTTTACCCCGAGCCGCAACGGTTTGATCCGGAGCGCTTCACGGCAGGGGCGGCGGGCGCGCGCCACCCCTGCGCCTACCTGCCTTTCGGCATCGGCCCACGCAACTGTATCGGTGAGTCCACCTGTTTTCCACCGTAGTACTTTGCAGACTACTGCCTAGATCTCTGTCTAATTAATGTCAAATTCAGTATTTGACCTCTACGTGTAAACCCTATTGAAAGCACTTTCACTCCACGTGGCAATTCTTGAAGTATTCTAACTATTAATCATGTATTGCAGGCATGAGGTTCGCGCGCGTGCAGTCGTTGGCGTGCCTCGCGACACTGCTGCCGCGCTGGCGGCTGCGGCCCGGCACCGGCGCACAGTACGAGCTTATTTACAACCCGCACCGATTCGTACTCGCCTCTTCAGGTGGCGTACCAGTACGCATGGAGCGCCGCGCGTGACCCTGCGACCTAACTATCAATATCAATAACCTAACAACAAAACTACTTGTTCCTAACCTAGAAATCATATTTTACATATGTTTGTTTGAGCTTGAAACTAATGGTATTTGATAATGAGAACACATTTTTAAATATTGTATCTTGTAAATACATACGGAAACTTCTATCTCAATCTTGAAAGTTATGTCAAGTACAGAAACTTCAAAACTGATTGAAAAACGAATTTCAGATCGTTCATCGCTCACAGAAGTTATCTTACTTTGCAAGTTTTTTTTATTTGTAACACTAAAGTTATTAAAAAGCACACACCCATTCCTATAAATGATGTGACTAATGTGAATCAACATACCCTTTGGAACAATCAAACGGATCCAAGGTATTTATTCATTATATTAATAAATTTTTATTCACCAAATTTTAATAAGATTACATAAAGTAAAGTTTTACCAGACCGAGTGTCACAACCAGAGAGAGAAGACTATCTAGTGTCACAACCACACAACCAAGGCACTTTTGATCTAAAATTAAATTATCATAATTTAGTCCAAAAATAAAATTAATGGTTATGAAGAGTAATGACGTATGTACTGTAAATACGCTTTTGTGTAATGTATGACAGGATTAGTTATATTCGTATATATATCTTTATTATATAGATAATCATAGATAATATAACTATAAATAGCTTTATGTTAGTAACATATTTATTTTATAACTTTATAAGTTCGTAAATGTCATAGGTATAAAACTATTCGACTTTCCCAAAAAACACACATTGAACCAAATTGTGCCGATTTAAATGTATGAATGCTCGAGACTCAATCTTACTTTTTTTTATTCTTTATTAAATGTTTAAAAAAGTTAACAATGCAGTTTCTTTTCTACACGCCAACAATGTCAGTAGTTGGAGCCATCCAGAAAGATGCGTCTCACGGTCCTCGCTGCAGCCGTATTCCACGGGCCTGCGATATAATGATAATTAAACTTGATGAAAATAATATGAATTGTACATATGTAAAGGATGGTGAACGCTGCAGTGACAGGTGAATGTCGTAATAAACCTATAAATATTGACATTTGCTGCCAGATGCCAGATGACATCTGCTTGTTGCCCGACCGGACAGTAATTAGTTCACAAGTAAAAATAACGAACTTTGTGGATTTACTCAGATGATCCAGTTGGGTCCTTCATTATTTTCTGAACCCCTGACTACTGGAATAAAAAATTTTATGACGCTTAGTTGCATGATTAAAGGAATAAACTTTATAATGTTAGTATTTTGACTCCTGAAATCGAAAACATATTTATGACTAGGTCAAAGCAGCATAACTTGAACTAAGAAACTAACCAGTATATTATGTTACTAAACTATATATATTGGCACAAAACCTCCATTGCTTATTTCCGTTTATTTCACATAAATTAACATTTGCAATTAAATATATTAGGCGCCATATTTGTCTTGCCATAATTGTGACTTTGTAAGATCTACACCTTCCCTCCAATTTAATATGGCATCTGCCTGCGATTTCACTCACGTACTAACTTCCTGGAGCGTTTCAACAAAGCGTTGAACTCCAAAAGCTCTGGCAATCTATATATTTTCTATATACGCACTTGGCTATGAATATGTGGACCTGAGGTACATCCTGAGGTACAGGATACAATCGTGTGTGTTGCCAACGTGTGTGGGTCCTATCTCTGATCCTTCAAGTATGACGTCTAAAGTCTATTTGTATTACATTACCATAGTTCTATGAACGTATTGTTGTCAAATGTTGTTGCAATGGACCACGAGTTAGTTATGTATATCGCGATTGCTTCAGCAACGTGTATTGTGTTGAGAAAGAAGAATAATAAGAGGAAACTTAGCAAACGTCGAAAATGGCTAAGATTGGTATATACCGGGCAGGCAGTAGCTTAATACAAGTGTTGCCAACAGTAATTTTAAACCTTATAAGTCCGGTGAAATTTAAAAGGCCTATATGGCCATAAATAAACTAGGCATTTCGAAAAAAATAACTTCATTTCATACCAACAATTTTGTTGTACTTACTTTTTACCTATCAACAAAACCGTTACATTAATGAACTGCCTCACTCAAAATATATTTTCCTAATTTTTTTCTAAAAGAATGAAAACATAATTTAATATTATATATATTAAAGAAATTCGTACAGTGACGTCGTCGAGTAGTATTATTTAATTGGAATTCAATTTAAAAATAATGAACTGGCTGGAATGAACAACTCTACAATTTCACTTGGATTCCTGATGACAGAGATGACGGCCTGTTTGGTGTGGAGGTAAGTAGCCTTGCTTTCCATGCCAGAGGTCCCGGGTTCTAATCCTGGTAGGGGCAGATATTGTAATATATTTGCTTTCTTGTCATGGATGCGTTTATTTTAAATTTATTTCTATTTTCTTTTAAAAAATGTTTCTATGTGTGTTTATATATTTATTAAGTTTATTTATCCGTTATCTAGTAACCATAACACAAGTTCTTAATGATACTTAATTTGGGCTAGATAATGTGGTGTGATTGTTAGGAATATTTATTATTATTATTATATTTATTCAAAACATTGACATGTCAGTTGAACCAAAAAGATTTTAGAAAATGATGTTTTTTTACGACGTCATATAGAGGTTGATTATGAGTCAAATTTATTTACGCATTTTCGTTTACATTCTTTTGTTATTATTATAATAAAGTGATATCTTGAAATGGTTTTTGAGTAAGCATCAGATTTGTTTCTATTCGAAATCCGGACCTTAAGATCAACAAGCCATAAATTATCTTTCTTCAAAATTAGGTGTTGGTTGGTATCCCTTTTCAACCTGTCACCCCGTTCCACCTTCCTCTATAACAATGTAATTTTCTCTTCCCGAATAATTGTCTGTTTCAACTTACCGTATTCAGTAACTAACTTAGTAAATTTACGTTATTACACAATACAATTTATATACAGTGCCACTTTCTGTTTTATTTATTTGTTCATTAGAGATTATCTTCAAAAGTGAATGGTTAAATCGTACTTCATAACTTTACAGCAGAAAAGCTTTCACCAAGAAACTTCAAAGAAGAAGAATGTAAAATTTGGTAAATTAAAGAAAAATAAAAAATGTTTTTTATACTGACGTATATATAGGTCAAAAAATTTAAAAAGGAGTCACACCCAGGTTGCGTCTCCAAACATCAAACTTGAGACTTAGGCTGCAATTCCTAAAATGCTCTGATAGGCGACAGTTTGGCGGTGTATCACTAGATAACAATTAGGATCACTTCATTAACTTAGTCTTCTTTTATCAACTCTGAGCAATATTTAGGTAACTCAGAACAGCGCAAGTAAGCCTCACAGTACTTACCGGCAAGCTTCCGTGGACAGTTTTTTGGTGAATACGTATTCAAAAGCTTTCCTAAGACCTCATTTCCACTGAGCGGCTAACTAAAGTTGAAAACCGCAGCTAGAAAAGAGCACGCGAGTCAACTTCCATAAATCTATAATTTACTAACATTCGTATATAAATGTAAAATATATATTGTGTTCCTGTAGAAAATAATAAAATACTGCAACGTTTGCTTGTGCCGTATATAATAAAAGAGGTTATCGCACAAACAAACTTGCCGACAATTATGACTGGTAACTTATAAGCCTGTCATTATTTTAATTTATTTGTAAATTGTAAAACAGATAGAATATGGAAGATTGTTCCATGGCATTCTATCACGGGCAGCGGCCCCAAATATAGATAAAAAACTAAATGTATATTTATGAGTCTTTATCCTTTATTAAAAGCAAGTATTTAACATACCTAGTATTTTCCTTGTAAGTTAGGAAGTCCTCCCTAGCATATACACGTTATTATAGAATAATACGGTGGATGGTGGAGGCGCTGGATAATCTGCAAGTAAAGTGCAAGTAATCTGCAAGCAAAGTGCAAGTAATCTGCAAGTAAAGTGCAAGTAATAGTGTGAATATTAGTGTGAATATTAGTGTGAATATTAGTGTGGTGAATATTTTTTTTTTAAATATATAAAATATATTTTCAAAACAAAGAAGATCGAAATAAGATGGCACATATTACGACGAGACATGATGGCATGTCGTCAATTTTGATCAGCGAGTTTTTGATGCAATTTGATATTGTATCAGTGATAAATAAGTATGACGATGAGACTAAGAAACTCCTTTTAGGAACATATTTGGAGCGTTATTCTTTTATAAGACGATTATTAATTCATGCGGGATATTCGAAGACGTCAAAAGGAAACTTATATCTGAGTTTGGGAAAGAAGTTGATCGCGTTGCAAATTTCTACTCGAGGAAGCAACAGCCCAGTGAAGATCTGTTAACGTATTTTTACGCCTTGGACATGTGTGCAAATAAAGCCGGTGCAGTCATAACAGAACAGATTTTTATCAAGCATTTCCTACATAATTGTACTTACGTACAAAAGTGCAGATTTGCTTCCCAAATTTACGCAAATAAAAATGCACTGAAAGAAATAATTATACAGATGCAAGAAATCTTTGGTAATAAGCACCAAGTGAATTTAAAACTCCCAATAAACTCTCGAATGCCACAAGAAACGCCATTATGTTCTGCGACATCACCAAGGAGTGGGATTGAAAACTCACAAATGTCAACCAACGAGATCTACGGAAACGCGAGAGGGAGATTCACAAATACTAACAATCGATCTCCATATAATTTAAAAAGAACACAGGATCGAGGTGATTCATCCAACAGGCAAGGAATGAATTTCCCAAATTCCAACCGTCGTCAGTGAGACAGCTTGGGACACCATTGATGCCGATTAATCAAGAAAATATTGCGCTTCAGTGTCTGTAATATCTCAACTATTATGTAATCAATTAAATATAATAATACATAAGGTTGAAGATGTAAAAATCCGAGCCGTTAATGGTAATCGAATGGATATAATTGGTAAAATACAACTATGTTTGGAAATTGAACATGTTGTGTATGTACAGAATTGTTATGTAGTTGACAATATTGAAAGAAATTTAATTCTCGGACAAGACTTCCTTCAGAAGTTTGGTGCAATATTAGACTTTAAAAAAGGTCATGTTCAATTTGTTAATAATATTTGTAAATTTATTAGAAATAATAAAATTAATGATATTAATGTTAAAGATGTGAACCAAAATACCCTTTAGGTAATACAGGTTTCACGTGAATTAAGTAAGGATGAATATATTTATTTTTCTGATTTAGTAGACAAAAATGATTGTAGATTGTGGGAAGTAGTGGTAGCTAAACCAAATGAAAAAGAATTTAATTTATCTTCGAATTTGTCGATAAAAGAACGAATCGAATTGTACAAAATATTAAAAAAATATCGATCGACGTTCGCGTTCGAAAAAAATGATTTAGGAAAGTGTAATATCGTCGAAGTCACAATCGATACAATAGATGAAACTCTAGTACAAAGAGCACCTTATAGAATATCTAATGAACAACATAATATTATACGTGAGCAAATTGATGATATGCTTGAAAACAATGTGATTAGAAAATCTAGAAGTGCGTATGCATCACCGGTAGTACTAGTGAAAAAACCGGATAATACATGGAGATTTTGTGTGGATTATAGAAAGCTGAATAAGAAGGTGATTACAGATTCGTATCCTTACCTATCATCGAAGATATTATCACACAGCTGAATGGGGCGAAATTCTACGCCGATTTAGATTTAAACTCTGCCTATTGGCAATTATCGATAGCGGAGAAGGATAAACACTAAATAGCATTCATCACACCGTCTGGATTATACGAGTTTAACGTATTACCATTTGAATTAAAAACTAGCGGAGCTTTTTTTCAAAGGACAATGGATGAAGTTTTAGCAGGTCTTAAATATAAAAATGTGATAATTTTTCTTGATAATGTGATTGTGTATGGTGATTCGTTTAGTGAATTCATGAGTGCTTTAGAAGAAGTGTTTTAACAGTTGAGTGCGGCAAACTTGACACTCAAACCATCAAAGTGTAATTTTGGATATAAAGAAATAACCGTGTTGGGACACACTATTTCTGGAGAAGGTATTTTACCAGACCCAAAAATATTGAAAAATTAAAAAAATACCAAGAAATAATAAGAATTGAAATCAATATTAGGTTTATTTTCAATTTATAAAAAATTTATAAAGAATTTCTCTTTATTAACTCTTCCTTTAACAGATCTACTAAAGAAGAATACGAAATTTGGTCATTTGGTCACAAGCACAACAAAAGGTATTCGATAAAATGATATCGTTAATGGTTGAACCACCATTATTACGACATTTTGTTCATGACAAAGAAATATGTACAACATTGTATGTAGACGCGAGTGATTTAGCTCTGGGAGCATGTTTGATGCAAGGTCAACAAGAATGATTGTTACCGATATGCTTCGCATCACGAAAACTAACAGAAGCAGAAAAAAATATTCGATAACTGAAAAGGAGCGTTAAACTATTTAAGCATTATTTATGGGGATTACAATTTCAGTTAGTAACGGACCATAAGGCATTATGTTGGTTAAAGACAAGACTAGCCAGATGGGCCTTGGCGGTTCAAGCACACGACTTTGAGATTGTACATTGTTCCGGAAAACAGAACGTTGTAGCGGATTTCTTAAGCCGAAACCCCCTAATAGAGGATGAAATTAGTACAGGAAAAGAAGTAGAAGATGGTCTACAAGTGTTCTCAGTCGAGGTGGATGATTTTCACGACATCAAGAGGAAGATAGTTTTTGCCGAAGGTGGCGCGAAACTGTATCGATCAGTCGACGAAGTGTATATAAAGGTTTTATGTTATCAAATAATGTGTTATATAAATGTATTAAAATTGGAAGTGTAATAAACAATTTGATTGTTTTACCTAAGTCGCTATTTAGTGAAGTCATGAGACAAATACACGATGACGCACGTACGGGATGCCATTTCGGTATGATGAAAACTTTAGCAAAGTTCAGGGCAAAATATTTTATGCCGAAATCGAAAAATATATTAAGAGTTGTATACCTTGTCAAGAAAAGAAAATATACAATAAGATAGTGCCATTACGCCCTATGGTGACGGATCGTTTATTTCAAAAGATAGAGATCGATGTACTAGGTCCTTTTAATCGTTCAGTAGCCGGTAATAAATATATAATAACGTGTATAGATTGTTTTTCAAAATACGCTATTTGCGAAGCAGTCCCACAATTGACAGCTCAAATAATACACCATTTCTTTATTAATGAAATTTTGACAAAGTTCGGGACGGTATGTGAAGTATTGTCAGATAAAGGTTCCATGTTTACGTCTAGGTTAATTAAGTCTTTATTAAGACAATATAATATAAAACATTCCTTAGCTACCACTATGCACCATAAAACTTTAGGTTTAGTAGAAAAATTGAATCAAACCATTTCATATTCATTAGCTAAATATGTAAACCAAAGTCAAAGGGATTGGTGTCAAATTTTACCTTTTATAATATATGCTTATAATTGTTCAAAACAAGCTTCGACTAAATTTTCTCTTTATTATTTAATGTTTGGTAGAGAACCTAAAGTTCCATTTGATGAAAGGTTAAATCCTAATTGTAATATGACCGTTCAACAAAAAAAAGATGTTTATATAAGTGCAGTAAATCAAGTGAGAGAAAATTTAAGGAAAGCTCGTTTAGTACAAAAAAGATCGTATGATAAAAAAGCTTCTAATATTAAACTTCGTGTAGGACAATTAGGTTTGTTACATTGTCCAAAAAGAATATCAGGTAAAAGTTGAAAACTTAGTCGACCATATAAAGGTTTATTTCGAGTATTACGATATATAGGATGTGACAATTATCTTGTAACAAAAATACAAAATAACCAAGAATTAATTGTACATGTGAATGGATTAAAACCATATAATATTCGATAAAATAAAACTAATGATAAAATTATGTCTATATTTATATATATAAAATAAAGTTTTTGTATATACATTTATTTATTGAAATATTATGATATTATTGTAATTTTTTAATTCTTAGAGTTAATAGAGTAAAAGTACACATTTAGGTGTACAGGTATATATCATTCATTTGTAGATATACAACGGTTAGGATTTCGTTGGGGTTTTAGAATAATATAAGAAACTAATATTTTTTTTCTTAAATTCTATGTACACTTCACAACGCAATGTTCCGAGATGATATATCCTGCAAAGCCAATCCAAGCAGCATCATCAAAAAGGAGATGCAATGGATGGATAATGCAGATAAAAGAAAATCAATATCGAAAAGGTTTTTATATTTAGTGACAAAAGGGTCTCTTTATATATATAATTTAGCTAATAATATAATAAATTAATTTTAGATACCCGGAGAGAAACCTCTAAGGGGCGGCAGGTACACGCGGCACGTATTTACCGCGTTACATTTTATTTACGAATCATAGATATACGTGTGGTGCCAATGCTCTAAAAAAGTAAATTTTCAAAGACTAAAATAACACGATTAATAATGTGTACGTTTAATTTGAGCCACGCCTGATAATCTAAATAAGAGAGAAGATGATAGCCAACTTAGCTATGCGGCCAAAGTTTACGAGTATATATAATATTGTGATATTGCTGTCTGTGGGTCAACAGGCGGATGTAGAATAGGATCCTCAGTGGGGTAAAATAGTAAAAGGGTTGTGATGGAATAGGTAATGTATTTTAAACGTTATTGGTATAGAATATTGTCAGGTGTATTTCGGTGCATTTTGAAAAAGTTCTCTGCATTGCGTTGTGAAATATAAATTCATTACTTTATAGGTATCATTTTGGGTTAAGTAAAATACTTTGGATTTAATTTTATGATCTATTCATAGGTAGGTTTGTCCGGTAATATTAAGGCAGGTAAAATCTTAAAATTTACGTAGGTAAAATTTAAACTTTAGAATGTTACAAACTTTTTAATAAACTTTTAATCATTCAGAAAAGTTTACAGTTAATATGACAGTTCATGTCAAACGTGTTTGTTTTGCCAACTGAATGATAATGTATGACAATATAACTTGATTAATTAAGTATTAATTTTAATATAAGTAGGATTAACTAAATTTTTATTTTATTGGGATATTAATGTATTTATTACTTATCAATTAATTATAAATTATACTTTGATTGTATTCAATGGGTTATTGTAACAATTGTTTATTAATTTAATAATAAGTATTGGTTATTTGAATTGCGTATAATTGTGAAACGTAAATGATTAATATGGGATTGTTAATTATTCATGAATTGTATGAGAAATAATAATAACTTACACTGTTTAATTTAGATATTAATTAACCAGCCGGGATCTTGGCTGATTTTCATCAGGTTTTGTGGCTAAGGCTCTATTGATGGAGAATAAATACTATAAGATCATTTTTGGTGTAATAAGATGTTGTCATTTAAACATGATCAAGTATATATATTCCTATCGGTAGGGGGCTCATCTGAGAGTAATCCCTATTAATGTATATGGTCCTGATTTAAGTAGGGTCATTATTTAAGAATGAAATGTATATAGGAAATTATTTAATCAGCTTCACTGATTAAATAAATTAAACAAGAGGGGCGATTGCAACCTTTGCTTGTGCCGTATCTAATAAAAGAGGTTATCGCACAAACAAACTTGCCGACAATTATGACTGGCAACTTATAAGCCTGTCATTATTTTAATTTATTTGTAAATTGTAAAACAGATAGAACATGGAAGATTGTTCCATGGCATTCTATCACGGGCAGCGGCCCCAAATATAGATAAAAAAACTAAATGTATATTTATGAGTTTTTTTATCCTTTAAGCAAGTATTTAACAAACCTAGTATTTTCCTTGTAAGTTAGGAAGTCCTCCCTAGCATATACACGTTATTATAGAATAATACCATCTGCTGGTCACGGACCGGTAGATTACCTACACGTCTGCAGTATGAACTTTAACCAGATAAATCCAAAATCTCTTAATTAATATTTGTTTTTGTTAACTAGTGAAAAAAATTTATTGACGTCAATTTTGAAAATGAGCAGGTTCTTTTGGTAAATGCGCTATGATATATCAAATCGAAATTTAAGGTGCTACTGTAAAATCATGCGTATTGAGAATTTTGTCAATATTGCAACAGCAAACTTGTCAGATTTGACATTTATTATTGCGTTTTTTACATAAATATTATTAGTCAATTATATTTATTTCCAACTTTGTTATTGATTTGACAAAATTATACACAAACCTTTTACATTTATTGTTCGTAGTGTTGGTAAAAACCATGTGAATACCGTATCAATTTGTTTTTTCGTGATATACATTTTGAATAAAAAATCGGGCAATAAAGCAGAATAAAATATAATATTGTGATCGGAACAGAAGTCAAAAGTTTCATTTGATCCAAATAAGATACGTGCAAGTTGTAACAATCTATCTATAATAACTTTATAGAACAAAATATGACACAACGTGAAAGACAAAATTAACTATTTTTTGTTTACAGGATACGTTCTATTCGTGATCATTTAATGCAATAGATTTGTCCTATTTCCAGTCTGTGTCGTTCCGTGGTACCCACACGGCCGCCCCGCTGCGATCGAATGAATCTCTCGGAATGTAGTTCACTGTTAGAGTAATCGTCAGATGAAGGTTCTCAAAAAACTTTTGCAATAAAAAAAAAGAGCTACGCACCGAACGACAGCGAGAATACTTCGCCATAGGTAGCTGTAACAAACAAACAGTTCCGTTGTATTTATATTATAATCATAAACAACCGAACTTACAGTCTAAGGGTGGGTAGCACCATGTAACGATAACCGGTTCGTTGAGTTCTTCGTCCCGATGAATATCTAATTTTTTTTTGTTCCCCTCCACGGGAAGGGCAGGAGGATAAAAAATGCTCTCACGCATACTCCGCGCGCGCGATCGGAGTTATATGGGACTCGTCCAGACGCCTACCAAAACCATACCCACAAAAAAAACCCCTGTCGACTCGTAAATTTTTTTGCCACTCAGCCTTCATTTGAGCGACGGCCAATTGGAGAAAGAGGCCAAGCTAGCGGGGCCCTTAAGGGGTCACCCACTGGGATTTACATAGCACTGAAGGTGCTCTAAATGAAAAGTAAATAATTAAAAACTTAGAATTTACGTTAGAATTAGAATTTGCGGCCTGAAGGGCTTCGAGATCTAAAGTTAATTGCGTGGGTTCGCCAGTGTGCGCGTTTCTCGGTATAGCGACTTTGAATTTCGAATCTAACACAGGAGCAGTATATGAGATTGAATCACGAACAAGATGATTGGGATGGGTTTCGGCGCGTTTGAAGAACGATTCTGAGAGTGTTTTGAGGTGCTGTTGCACTGTAGGTAGTTCAAGATCTCTGTGCAGGTCCGCGTTACGCACGTGCCACGGTGCGTCTGTGGCCCTGCGGCAGAAGAGATTTTGAACTACCTGCAGTTTTTGCAGGACGGAGGGTTTGGCGTGGGCAAAGACTGGCAAGGCATATGTCATGACCTGACCTCCTCTCTTTTGTGATAAATAGCTGTGCCACCGTAACCGTCGGACCAAGTTACGAATGAACACGTAATTGGGAACAGCGAATCCCCTGGTGCGGTTTGGAGTGCGCCACGTCTCTTGAAGAAGCAGTAAGTCTGGCTCGTTGTTCTGAAGGAACAGTTTGAGCTCAGGAAGGTTAGTGCTGAGACTACGAGTGTTAAAAGAAATTGGGGATAAGCCCTTGGGTTTGATACCACCGGACGCAGGATTTGCGGGTCTAGACATTATATTTGCTTATTTACGAATTTATACCAAAATAAAAAAATAAAAATAAAATTTATAACGAACTTAGAAGCGAGTGATGCTCGGCTAACGCAAATAAACGCTCTTGAGGAGAGCGGGCGGCTCGCAGTTTGCGTGCGAGAACGGAAATTTCCGTAATGTCGACGTTTTGAATGACGTCGAACACGGTCTTCATGTCCTCAGCCAACGATGACTGAGGTGAAGATGATGGAACAGGACGCGGCCCTACGGTAGTTACGGGAGCTGGGATAGGACGGGAAGGTGCAGGTGGAACGGCCGGACGCTGCCTCCAAGACAGAGCCGAAGTAGGCGTCGGCTGAACGGGCTTTGCTTCCGGGGGACCCCGGTTGCGCAGCGGCGGGAAGTTAGCGGGAGTGAGCGGCGGCGCCGGTTTAGGCGCGGCCCTCTTGGCTGAGGAGCGCGGAGTGCGCGGGCAACCCCTGTAGTTAGAGACTGGCCACACAGCACACAGGCAGGGGGGGAAGTTGCCACATTTTATATTTCTGTATTTGGCAACACTGAGTTGCTGTGCTCGGGAATTCAGCACGCTCTGCTTCTTTGTTTTTTGGGCTGTGACGTGCTAACTGAACTGATCGGGCGATATTTTGGACTGTGGTTGTGTGTTTTGTCATTTGCAATTTTGGCGTATTCTGGACTTCTTAGCGTTTATCACGCCGCTATCATACACACCGGTGTATACACCCAAATAGACACCTCATTTATGGAGAATGCCGATGCAATGCTAGCGCTGCTTGGGCTGTGTCGAGAAAGGTACCCAAATGCTCAAAGATAGCTGGATTTTTGCCTATCGAGTGTTTTTACCATCTGACATGAGAAACGCTTGAGACCTGGATTGAAATGCGATGAAGAAGAACACAATGAAATAGTAAATGATTCAAGTTAGGAACGGTACGTGCCGTCCTTCCCACGAAGTTCTGCGCGTCGAATCCCAACTTCAATTCAAGGTCAGTTATTTAACTAGTAAACAAGTGGCAGCTTAAAACTGATTGGGTGAGGAAAACGTCAAAGTGAAAATAAAATAAGACCAATACGATTTTTAGATTTGAATTTAAGACGCGTGGTGTCGTTGCATAAATTCTGGTAAAAAATGTCCCTTAAATCTAGCTATAGTTTCTGTTTCACTAAACCAAATTCATCTTAATATTTGAAAAAAAAAGCCAAATATTGTATTGTGCAAAATGAATAAAATTTTACTTTGCGTTTTAAAAAGTCTGCCGCGTGGTATCTGACCCAAAGAGCGTATATAAGTAAAGGTTTTCCCTGGACCGCACGAATTCACTAGGTTACCATAGTGGCTGGATACCCGACGCGAACCATTTTACTAATTTGTTTTTTCATGTTATCTTTTCTAATTTCTTGTTTATGTTTCTTATATTTATGAGTCAAAATTACGAGTACATACAAAGTGCAAATATAAATTTTTTGGCTCTTATTTTTTATAATTTTTAGGCAACTTAACCAGGCCAGGCGGAATATGCTTATTCCACGATTCCTAGATAGAAAATTAAAAAAAAATTGGGTTTATTGTATTATATCAATGACTCATATTTTTAATTCTTAACTTTCACATATTAATTGATCGTTTGTAATCGAAACGTATATTTTTACCTGTAAGTCGTTCTGTATACATAATTAATAATTTGTCCAAGATAACATTTCGGAATCACTTTGTTTTTTTATTTTTATTGAGGCAGTTAACATCACTTAGAATTTTCTTTACAAAATAGCAAAGAATATTCTTTTAACTCATTATGAGTATATTAATTTTAACTAGCATTTTTTTATTTCACTAATATCTAATATACTTAAATACTTTAACATACATGGCACAGAAGACATTATCTACATAAATGGTTTCAGATGGTCCGTTCGAATTTCGCTAGTTTCATATATCTGGTAATGCATTTTCAGAGTTCCAGTGACCCGGGAGCGCCCGTGTGTCCTCACGGGTCACAAGTGACAAATAACACATTTACTCCAAAAAAATTGATTAACCTAACCGTCACACATTTTGTGTCAACGATGCAAGACCACGATAAACAAATTGGTAAAGAGACCTAAAAATGAAAATCCTTTTTGTGTATAACTGTTCCGTAGTTGTTCCAACCATCAGGCCAGAGCATGAGGCGAAAGCTTGTGATTTTAAAAGTCAAGGAAATGGAGGTTTAATCGATTTAACTCTTTAAAGCCATTTAATTATTATTACTTAGTAAATAGTATAGCGAACAAAATTATTGCTCATCACGATGACATTTATTTTCTAATCTATTAATGTAAAAAATATTTTCAATTTCAGTTTTAAACAATGAAGTCCGCTGGATGAATATTTTCTACAACAGTAAAAGCGTGCAGATGAGACAAAATGCTTATCAGTACGGAACAAAATAAACATTTCAATTTACAAAAATTCGCACAAATATGTAAGATGGTACAGATCCTTAGAATATGATTGCAAATATTTTTTATTTTTTTATAGTTTTATTGTCCTGAAAATCTGTGAGTTTTATTATAAAAGTTGAGCGAGTCAAAGTTGTAGACGAAATTCCAAAACACATTTTTTTAAGGTTCGTAGTTACTTCGCAGCAATTTATCTCAATGTGTTTAATCTAATGACTTTCTTTTCATGGCCAGGCCGAGGAAAACTTTATACTCGAACAATAATAATTATAGATATATTTAAGAAAAACATTTTTCTAGCAGCCTACTGCTATTTTGCAATAACCATTATATAAAAACAAATATATTGAAAAGTTTTACTGTATAGATTTTAGCGAATAGTACCAAAAATTTGCGAGCGCGGCTGACGCTATGTTGGACCAATATAAAATGTAAAAATGTATAAAATAAATATTGAATTTTTCTTGTTAAACATATATTACAAAATAATGATCTTATAGATGAAAAGCCACTCCCTGGCTTCTTGTAATTCTAGAAGTATCAAAATAATACCTCAGTGTACTTGAAGGCATATTGATCAGTTCGTGCAATGACGTACAGTCTTGTTGCGACAACCGCACACAATATTTAAGTAGAAGTCAGTTGACATCAACCTCGAACATTCTCGCTCCGATCGCCACGCGGTGCGGACGTGCAAGACCCAGCTCTCCGTTGATCGGTCCCTTCCCGCCATTCCGCGGCGCTCAGTTTACTGACGTCACAGTCTAGCGTGTTGGCTCCGTGCTACGGTTTCCTAAGTCTTTCTACTCCGTCTGAGTGCTTTCGAAGTGCGATTTTTCTTTGCGACTAAGCCTCTTAGTCTTCAAAGTGCTGTGCTAAGTTGTGTTGTGCTTGTGCTGTGTGCAGTGTTGTGCCCGGCGTAAGTAGTCTGGTTTCAGTGCAAAGGATACTTAACGGTGACAACGAATTTGTACTGAACCAGTCCTTTTTATTTTTATTTATTTCTCTTCTCTATTTTATTTATTCTTCTCCTATTTTCATATTTATTTCTATCATATTTGTGTGTTTTCGTGTGTATTTGTCCTTTCTGTCGGTAAAGGTTGACCCTAACGCGGTCAACTCTTTACCTGCGCACCCTTTTTTTAGGTTTCTAGGTAGCGGCCTTCGGCGTACTATTGTTAGTCTTAATTTATTCTCCCCAGCCCCCCTACCGCTGGTAGGGAGGTTTGCCGATAGGGTTGCTAGGTTTTTATTTAGGAACTCTAGGCATTTGTTATTTAATTAGGTGCTAGGATTGCTAGGGGACCTAGGCATACATTATATATTTATATATTACATATTCAAGCCCTCCAATGGACCTTGTAAGCGTTCTTAGGTCGTTCGCCCAGGCGCTCGCGGCGTCCGGTTGCCCCATCCCAGATGACGTACTAACGCAGGCCTTACAGGCTACTATCGCGTCCCCGGCCCCTCAGGCCTCAACCCCGGCCCCTCAGGCCTCAAACCCGGCCCCTCAGGCCTCCGACGTCCAGACCCCTCAGGTCTTCAGCTCTCCCGCGTCTCCCGCCTCGTCCGAGATGGACTGCGAATCGGTCGCATCCTCTCACGCGTCGCGTCGTAAGCGTACCGCTCCCGGGAGCGACTCCGAACCCGCGTCTGATACGTCGTCAGACGCCGTCACCTTAACCGGCTCTCCTGAGCCCGCCTTTCAACTTGTCGCCAAGCGCTCCAAAAAGCGCTCTAAGAAAGCTTCGGTATCTTCAATACCCGAGCCCTCCCCGGTGTCTTCAACACCAGCCCCCGCGCCGTTAAAAGCGCTCGTAGTAACCGCGTCTCCGTCGGTCACATCGAAGCCAGCGACGCGCTGCGCTCCCGTCCCGCCGAAGCCTCAGCTCCCTCCGCCCGTATTCCTGCGTGAAAAAGCGCGCTGGACCGCGGTCTCAAACTTGTGCAAAGTGCACAAAATTAATTACTTAAAAGCCACCAACGCTGGCGATACAATCAAGATTCAAATAGCGACCGTCGACGACTTCCGCGCGTTTACCAGATTACTCGGATTAAACCAAATCGCGTATCACACCTACGCCCTCCCGGAGGAGCGTAAGATCCGCGCAGTACTACGGGGCGTCCCGTTCGAACTCAGCAACGAAGACATCCTCGATGACCTTAAGTCTCAGGGTTTCCCGGTCACAGCAGTGCACAAGATGCACTCCAACCGCGGTAGGCGTTTTCCCTTAGCGTTGGTAATCCTGTCGAATGCTCCCAACTCGAGGGAGATCTTTAGAGAGGCTCGCACAATTTGCGGACTCTCAAATATCTCCGTCGAGCGTCCCAACCCCCGTGGTCACCCTGGGCAGTGCCACCGCTGCCAGCTCTATGGCCACGCAGCGGCTAACTGTTCAGCTCCCCCCAGGTGCGTAAAGTGCCTGGATCCTCACTTCACTAAGGAGTGCACTCGCACTCCCGAATCCACTTCCCCCCCTGCCTGTGTGCTGTGCGGCCAGTCCGGCCACACAGCTAACTACAGGGGTTGCCCGCGCGCTCCGCGCTCCACCACCAAGAGGGTCGCGCCTAAACCGGCGCCGCCGCTCACTCCTGCCAACTTCCCGCCGCTGCGCAACCGGGGTCCCCCAGAAGCAAAGCCCGTTCAGCCGACGCCTACTCCGGCTTTGTCTTGGAGGCAGCGTCCGGCCATTCCGCCTGCACCTTCCCGACCCATCCCAGCTCCCGTAGCTCCCGTAGGGCCGCGTCCTTCTCCGTCATCCGCACCTCAGTCGTCGTTGGCTGAGGACATGAAGACCGTATTCGACGTTATACAAAACGTCGATATTAACGAAATTTCCGTGCTCGCACGCAAACTGCGAGCCGCCCGCTCTCCTCAAGAGCGTTTATTCGCGTTAGCCGAGCATCACTCGCTCCTAAGTTCGTTGTAAATTCTTTTATTTTTGTATAAATTCGTAAATAATAAATTATAATGTCTAGACCCGCGAATCCCGCGTCCTGTCGTATCAAACCCAAGGGCTTATCCCTAATATCTTTTAACGCTCGTAGCCTGAACACCAACCTTCCCGAGATTAAACTGTTCCTTCAGAACAAAGAACCTGACTTATTCCTTCTCCAGGAGACATGGCTTACTCCAAACCGCTCCAGGGGATTCGCTATACCTAAATACGCGTTTATTCGTAACGATAGGCCCAACTCCGACGGTTTCGGCGGCACCGCTATATATTACAAAAGAGGTTTCCATTGCTGTCCTCTCCCTACCCCTCCTCTCCTCAACATGGAAGCCACTGTGTGTAGATTGGCTATGACTGGTCATCCGACCATCATCATAGCTTCAATCTACATACCTAGTGGTACCAGACCAATCCGCAGCGACTTTGAGGCCATTCTCGCCCTCGGCCATTCAGTCATTATGTTCGGAGACTTTAACTCCAAACATACTGACTGGACGTGCCTATCGACTAACACCAGCGGTATCGCTCTCCTCGACATCACTAACTCCCTTGACCTAGATGTCATATCCCCCGTCACTCCCACTCACTATCCCAACAACCCGTCCTACTCTCCTGACATCCTCGACTTTGCAATTATCAAGCGAATCAATCTTGACCTAAGGTCTATCGAACCGCTCGATGACCTAGGCTCCGACCATCGCCCCGTTTCCCTCGTGCTAGGACCGCCGAACGATAACGTCTCATCTCCTAAGACCTTTACCAATTGGAAAGGTTTTAAAAATACGTTAGTTTCAGCCTTAGAGGCTCCGAACTCTCCACTCGCGATCTCTCCCGAGCAATTAGATAGCCCGGATAAAATCGATTCATTAGTAAATTCTCTCACTGATGCTATCAACTCAGCCATCAGTGACAACGAAAAGGTTGCTAAGCAAGGCAAACCCACGCTTCCCTTAGCCGTTAGCAATCTTATTAAAGCTAAAAACGCGGCTCTCCAGAGAGCCAAGAAATATCCCACGCCCGCCTATAGAACAGCTGCGAATCAGCTTCAACGTAAAGTTAGGTCTTGCCTCGCGGAACTCCGAGACGCTCAGATGAACGATCTCATGGCGAATATCTCTCCGTCCCACCAAGCGTACTATAGCATGGCCCGAGCCTTACGCGTAGACACCGTTTCTCACGTTCCTCCTCTCACTCGTCCCGACGGCACTACTGCCTTCGAAGTCGAAGAGAAAGCCGAATGCTTCGCCGACAGCATTGCCGCACAATGCTCGCCCAGCACGCAACCTGCTGATCCCTCACACATCCAGGCGGTGGAGGACGAAGTCCTTCGCAGAGACTCTCTTCCCATCACCGCCGACCCTGTCACAGTCTCTAATGACGAAATCTTGCTTCTCATTAGAAATCAAAAGTCCAAAAAGGCTCCGGGTGCGGATGGAATTTCCAACCACGCACTTAAGCACCTACCTCAACAGATGCTTACCTTATTAGCTATCATTTTCAATGCCTGCTTCGACCATAGCTACTTTCCAAAAGCTTGGAAAGAAGCGACAGTCATAGGCATTCCCAAGCCGGGCAAACCTCTGAACGTCCCGGCTAATCACAGACCCATCAGCCACCTCAAGGCAATGTCTAAACTTCTCGAGAGAGTCATACTCTCTCGAATGCGGA